>JBAMBO010001273.1:0-1247786 GCA_037044535.1 Lordiphosa magnipectinata
GTCTGGCCTAACGATCGGCTCTCCGTCTGCTTTTGTAGGCGACTAGCGTAATTCAAGCTAACCTAATATAATCGTTAGGTATGGATATTTGAACATTTCGTTACTCATATTTTTCCCTTCCGCCCGTCACACACCGTTGTACTACTGCATCCTTTGCCTTTTAGCTCATTCTTATGCTTGAAGCATAAGCTTCCATCAAAATCGGGCACTTTCTATGCATTGTTGCGGTTCAGCTTTAATGCGTTTTACTACCGCCCGAAAAATGTTGGGGAAAAGAAGTAGGAAAATAAAAGCCAACAGAATCCATTGCTTTGGCATGCTCTTAACCCCTTTTTGGCTTAACCCATTCCCCCCGCACCTAGACAGACCCAAGTCGAAACTGTTGCATTCTTGTCATCTTGTGTGCTGCTTCTGCTGCCTTTTCCGGTCTTTGACATTTACAACAGTTTGGTTTGACAAGCAGGGGGGTGGGCGGGGGTGGCAGTTAGTCATAGCATGTTGACTGACTAAAGGGTGAGGCACTCACACACACACACACACACACGCTGAAAAACCATAATGGCGTCATAAAGATGATATCATAATTTCCTACTTTTCTTTCCTTTTCTTTCTGTTATTCCACCTTCTTCTTTTTTTTTTTTGTCAACCATTTGAATTGTGGCCATCCAATGCGTCAATATTTGTCCGTCCTGCTCCCCTCCACTGCACTGCCACCTACTCGGACCCTTAATGTCTGCAAATCGTTCCAGGAAATTGAGCCAGCTCTCGCTGCACTTCAACTGAAAAATTCCTTTAAAAAATATGAATACATTTAATTTCATAAAAAAAACTAAACGGTGCATGAGGCCCGGAAATTCATGGGAGTAGAAAGAGGAGACGGAGAAGGTGGGGTGGGTGAGTGAGTTTGTGCAATGCGGCGTTGCAATTCAAATGAAGAGGCAACGAGGGTGAATCTATTTTAAGTACAACCCGTGTATGAAAAGGATGGGGGGCCCAGCTTAAATCATAAACTTAAGTGATATCTAAACCGAATTGGTTCGAAGAAACATCAACAGAGCTTGTTTAGTTACGTATAATGCGTGACGCTAGGTGCTAAAGAGTCGAGAAGAGGGCTTAGCTTGAAGGAGAGCAACAAATTTTCAGAATTAAAGTGATTTCTAAAACGAATTTGTTGGAAAAAATACCCATTCAGCTGGTTAAGTTACACATGATGCGTGACGAGTTGAAAAATAATAAAAAAGGATATCTATGATGGAAGTGGCAAAGCGTCTAGAAGTGGGTTTTGCTAATTAAGTGATATCAAAGCGAAAAACGGTTTTAAAAGTTGTTAAGCTATGCATGATACGTGATGCTAGGATCTAAAAAGTTTACAAGAAGGTATAGCTTAAAAAAGGAGCACAAAATATCCAAGACTTGGGTGATATTTAATTGGTGGCTTGCAGAAACAGCAACAGATCTTGTTAAGTTACGCATGATGCGTTATGTAAGGAGCTTAAATACCCAGAAATGGGGTTAGCATAAAAAATTGTGCCTAAAAGTGATCAACTTAAGTGGAGCTAGCACTTGGCTTGTTTAGTAACGCATGATGCGTCACGCTAGCTTTAAGTGGTGCACAAAATATACTAAATTTATATGATTTCTAGTTTAAGACATGATGCGTGACGTGTTGGAACAAAATTTTATAATATAGAAAAGACAAATCTCCTAGAAGTGGGCTTAGCTTGATAAGTGATATCAAAGTCATTTTTGCTTAGAAAACACTTTCAGAAGTGGTTAAGTTACGTATGATGCGTAACGCTAGAAGCTTAAGAGGCTAGAAGTAAAAAATATGCTAGGCTTAAAAGGTTTTTACACCCTGTTTTATTAAAACATCAGCTACTCCGCTTGATTAGTTACGCATGATGCGTGACGATAAGTTTTATTTTTTCAGAAATATTTCCAAACAAAACCAACATTCGTCGGAAAAATGGCTTGGCTTCGTTTTCAAATTTTAAATTTAATTTATCTCAACTATAATAAAAGTGCGAGGGTAGCTTAAGTTGTACTACAATTTAAAAATGAGTTGTAGAGTAGCAGATTGGTTCAGGTATCAAGGTTTCTTTTTCAAGGTTATAACCAAAGTTAATTTTCCAAATGAAAGTGGAATAACAGACGGGCAATTTTCTGTCCAACAAAAAAGGGTGACAACCCTGTCACCATAAATTTAATGCCTCAAATGTGACGCCTTGCACTTGTTGTTCTGTTTTTTATTGTTGTTGTTGTTGTTGTTGTCATCGCTGATATTTTCATTAAATGGAAAAGCGCATTTTTCACATTTTCCGCAAGAGTTTTTATTGTATTTTTCTTGTTGGTTTTTATTTTGTCGAGCAGACAAAAACATGCAGCCAGAAAACCAACCGAGACGTTGTCTGTCTCACCCTTCCTTGCGCTCGGGCTCAACACCCCCCGCCCTGCCTCATCTTGGCGCTCCACTCAACGCATGCCATTTGCCATATTTCAATTGCATTTTAATTCATTTGAGTGTGTGCGTCGTGTGTATTTGTGTGTGTGAGTCTTCTGCTAGCACTATTTTCAGTTTCTTTGCCATTTAACCCTTTGAGTCAGACACTTTTCATGTGGCAAACTCGAGTTGGATGGTTGGTTGAATGTAGGCGACTGTGAAATGCTTTCAACTATTTTATTATTTAATTATGCTTGAAATATGTGAAAAGTATGTACAAAAACATGTGTAAAATAGTGTCATCTGGGCTTGGAATTATTCGTACGAAATATTGGATAAAATCTAAAAAGATTTGTGCAAATTTGATAAATAATAAAGGTTGAGTCCATGGTAGTAAAGTGATCATAAAATGATCGGAAATTGGTTGAACACAAGTCAGAAAAAAGTCAGATGGTGGAACAGTCTTGAAATAGCTATATTTTTAGTACCGAAAGAGACCACACAATTCCTTCAAAGCATTTGCTTGGCCGAACCTAAAGCTTAAAGTCTTCAAACCAATGGAGCTGCCATCTTAGAGCCAAAAATCATGCGTAAAAGCAAATACTTGCATCAAACAAATTTACAGAGAACATAACAAATCACAGTGTTGCCACCTGAGAACAATAAATTGTACCGAATCGCTAAGAACTGTCGCTGTAAACAATTTTTAAGTGATATGTGTAGTAATTTAACACATTTTAATCATGTTTGTCGTTAAACAAACTATTTGAAGTCCATAGAGTTGTCACCTCCGATTACAAAATCATCAAAAAATAGCCTACCCTTGCTTAAAACTGATTTAAAACGATGTAGGATAGAGTTGAGCGTTTTTTAAATATATTTTCTAGTTAAACATCTTATAGAGTTGCCACCTAAGGGCAATAAGTCAATAAGAATAGTTAACAACACTCACTTACAAATAATTCATACTAATATATAGTAATTTAATTGACTTCAAACGTTTTTGAGTTAAACTACAATTTGACAAATCAATAGAGTTGTCACCTTAGTAACAAAAACCATGCAGAGTAGCTTGTATTTGCTTAAAACTGACTCAAAAATATATCAAAAATAGTTTCTCTCACTTGGATGTATATTTTGTAATTAAACATTTAATAGAGCTGCCCCCTAAGTGCTGTAAGTCGCAAAAAATGGCTAACAGCACTCGCTTTAAATTTATTTAAAGTAAGCTACGAAGTTTTTTCACACATTTGAACTAATTTAACATTTGTGGCACCAATAGGGTTGTCACCTTAAAATGAAATAATAAGCAGAAAACCCAACAATAGCTTAGGACTGATTAAGAACGATAACGAAAACACTCTAGTACACTTAAACATTCGTAATTGTTAAACAACCTATAGAGTTGTCACCTTAGGGCAATAAATTGGGGATTAGAAGGAACAACATATGCTCTTAACTAATTTAAAGTAATAGAACAAGTTTTTTGGACACTCCATAAATTTATTTTAGGGCCCAGGATTGCCCCCTTTGAAACAGAAATTATGGAAAACACCCACACTCGGTATAAATGGATTTGAAACGACTTAGAAATTATTTCGACTTGAACTTTACGAATGTTTCACCTGAACAACATATGAAGCCAAGCAAATTAGCTTAACTTGGCACTTAACTAACTTAAAATGATTAAAGCAGCAATAAGGGTTGCCCTCTCAGTTCAATTGATGTGTCATTTCTCGATGTTGGATGACCAACTTAGCTTACTAACTTATAGTTGAAACATTATATGAGATTATACTTTAACTTTACATATTTTTTAGCTAAAAAAACCCATAGGACAGCAAAATAGCTAAAACTTGCACTGGATCAATTTAACTTGAACTGGACTTAGGGTTGTAACCTCTGTTATATTTTATGGGCTCGAGACGTCCATCTGAAAAATCAAATGCTTTAACGCCCCATGGCGGCGGCAGACAGCAGTCTAATTAAACGTGAAAAGCCTTGACCTTTGAACCTTTTGTTTTTTTTTTTCTACACTCCCCCCTCTCCCTAGACATAAATATTCAAGCAAATCGAAGACAGGAAGTGAAATATTTGCGTTGACACTGCTCGGCAATGTGTTCGTACATGTGTTTCAGTGTTCCTTGAACGTTTCATCTGCTTTCAACACGAGCTAAAGGGAATCTCACCCTCTCTCTCTCTCACTCCCTTTTCCTGGCTTGTTATTGTTGTAGCTGAAAACGCAATTTCAGACTGAGACGACGATGACTGACTCCCCCACTTGAATTGTATTTCAGCTGGAGTGTGAATCATTTCCGTTTGAATTTGGTTCATTGCATGATTTTCACATTAAAGGGAGAAGACGAGATCGGGCGAGAATGTCGAATGGCGAACGGCGAACGGCGGCGTCTCCTTTGGACGCTTGGCTGCCTTCGTTCAGCCACTTCTTATGCTGCGCTCTCCTTCTGCTTGATTGTGTTTTCCTTAACTTCTTTTCAAGCGCAATTATTGACGTGTGCTGCTGTTCCTGCTGCTGGTGCCCCTCATCGAATAATAACAACAACAACAACAACGACCTACTGCTCTTTGGCTCTAGTTTAGAACATTTGGTGGGAGATACCCTGTAACACAAAAAAAAAACAAAAATCATACATTTGACAGTCGTTTTGCGTACACAATAACTGCTTAAAACTCGACTACAGAATTGGAAACGAGCTTTAATGTTACTTTTTTCGAGCTTGGAAAGAAAGGCACTTTTTTACCTTTTTTTAGTTGAAATTCGCCAAAACAAACTTAATAACCTGGGAATCACACCAGTATACCGAAAAGAACCGATTAAAACTCAGAACCAGAACCGGAAACCATATTTCGAGAACCGATATTCTTGGAACCAAATAGACGGAAAAGAACCGAAACAATGCACTTGGTTTTGGGGGACTTTTACGCAATTTGGTTAAATCGTTAGCTTTCAAAAAAAGAGTCTGGCTTAGCAAAACTTTTGTATTGTGAAATAGAAAAACGCGAGACCAGTCTTTTTAAAAATATTGCAACCTATATTCTTAGACCCTCATTATAATGTCATGATACCCAATGAACAGAAAAGTACTTGTGTTATCCATTTCTGTTCCAGTGAAACAGAATGAGGACAGCAGCTCTGGCATAAATCTGTTAGCCGAAAGTGGAGGCTCTTTTTTTTGAAAAGAAACAGGATAAAACAAATATTTCAGTATTTTCACAAAACAGTTTAATGACATCAATCACTGACGGAACTGGAACCCGCAAAACCGGTTCGGTTCGGGTTTTTAGGGTCCACCGAAGCTTACAAATCTATTACCTCGAGAACCGGAACCCGAGCCGAAATTCTTCTGTTTGGAAAAACGTTTGGTTCAGAAAATTATTCAAGTCGACTTTAATAAGTTTCTTTATATTACGGATGGAAAAAAATCATTGTTTGGATCAATTTGTGCATTATCTAATGGAGATCAGTTTTGTAAGTCATATCCAAACTGGGAATATTCCGACTATGAGAGGGAAACAAGGTAATAGTCTAGTTCAGCTCCCATTGCTCCAAGATGTATTAGAAGCAATAGAAATTGCAACGTAATTACCTCGCTTCGCAGTGTGTTACAACAACAATAACGGTTGTTTTTGCAGTTTTTGTTGTTGTTCTGCTCCCAAGCTCAAACTTCGTGCCCACCGCTGGTCTAGTTGCAACATGACAATTCAAATTGTTCATATCTATTTACGAGTACACACATTATGTTTTGGAAGGGGAAGTATGATTGAAAGCGTTACCCTTAGTCAATCAATCAAATAACTAGTTAAATGTGTATTTTTCAACAAAAAATAAGGCCAAGAAGGTTTTAATTTTAATTGATTTGCTGAAATTCATTCAAATATTTCAGATGTTATAAACCAAGGCTCGAACCTGAACCTCAGGTTTGATAAGTTAAGGAACCGGTCATCAGAACAGAACCTAATACTTCACGATGGGTTCGCTCCGGAGGTTCAAAGAATTCTGCAGAATAGAGGTTGGCAACCTTCTTAATTTCCCTGAGCTTTAAATGTTTACAAAGCAAAGAAGCTATATATTAACGGTACATACCGGTACGTACCGGTATATCGCAATAAAAATCCAGGTACCGATACGAAACCGAATACCGAAATAATGTTAGAACCAAAACAGAACCTTTTACCAAAATATAAGATTCGGTATGTACCGCACCCGGAACCGGATCCGAAATTCGATTCGGGTTAATTCCCTGTTAATAACAGCTTGTTTAAAACTTGACAGGAGTGGTAACAGGGAGGATAACAGGTGTTTAGCAGGGGGGGCGGTGAGTTAACAAGGCGGCTTAACAGTGGTATTAACAGTGTGGAAAAGGGGGTGGGGAAAAGAGGGCAAGCAAATTGAAATTGAATTGAATTTCAATTGGTGGTGATTCTAAATGATTCTCGTGTGCTGAACACGAATCTGTTTTCAGAAATGGTCCAACTCGTCGAGTATTGTAATAATTTGAACTTAAGGTTGCAAAAAGTACCTATTTTGACCCTTTTCAGAAGCGTTTTGTGGGGAACCTATACTTTTGTTTTGACTTTTTTTGATATTATCGTAAATTACTATTTCTTAACATTAAAATAAACTATCCCAAAGAATAGAATGATATTTTTAAGCAAAGATATACCATTTTGAATACATAGTAAAATTACAAAACTGTCTACTGTTCAAAAGTATGCCTTGCAGAAACAGTACAACCGGCTAGTAATTTGTATAGAATTTCAATGAACATTTTCAACAAAACCTATTTCATACATTGGGGCAGCAACTATATATTGGGTTTTTGAGAACTCGGATACAAGTACTAAAATGGAAAAAATCGTAAAATGGTTTGGAATAGTTGATTTCAAAGTTAAGGAGTAGTTCTTTCCGATAATATCAAAGATAGACGAAACTAACGTATATGTTCTCCGCAAAACGAGTATAAAAAGAGTGTATCTTTAAGCTTAAATTACTAAAAATTTCGACGTGATGGACCATTTCTGAAAACAGATTCGTGTTAAGCACACGAAAATCGCCTAGAATCACCATTAACCCTTCAATATACTGAAAAAAGTCGAATTTCATTTCCATTATCCGTTCCTGAGTTAAATATCGAATCTACTCGCGTCCTTAAACGAGGAATTAATAAGCAAAACCAGGACTTCCTGCCCATAGTTGATGATATCAACCTACCAGAAACGCAAAATGCCATTTCAGTTCCTTGAAGAAAATGATTTTCCTTAAAAAAAAATTCAGTTACACGAATAAACCACAATCCTTGCCAGTCCACATCGGGCCCAACTGCCGATTTTTTGGCATAAAGTCTATTATTGATGCTGCTGAGCTGAAACATGGAATATATGATAATTATTTTATGCATTATATATGGAAAACAAGAAAGAAAGTCGGTCAAGCCCGACTATAACATACTCTGTACCCTTAACGTCGCAGCTCGCGAGTCAAACGGCCAGTTAACACTCAACGCACAACGCAGTGCGCTCTCTAAGTTCTCTCTCTCTCTCTCTCACTAAGATTGCTTCTGCTGAACGCAATGCTTAGGTTATGGGTGGGGTGGGTGGGGTGTGTTAACTGACCGTTTTTGCTCATAACTTGAGTATCGTTCATCCGATCTTTATCATTCCTTCAGCAAATCGATAAATAATTTTGAGTACTGATATCTCTAGAAAGTACGAACCATCTATCATCAAAACTGTAGGAGATATGACGTTTTTTCCAAATCGCGGAAGCGTGAGGGGGCGTGGCAAAAATTGAAAATAAACTTGATCTGCCTGCAAGTATAAGCAATATATGTCCCATACATGTCAAACCTCTATCTCTTACCATCTCTGAGATCTCTTCGTTCATACGGACGGACGGACAGACGGACAGACGGACAGACAGACAGACAGACAGACGGACAGACGGACATGGCTATATCGACTCGGCTGTTGATGCTGATCAAGAATATATATACTTTATAGGGTCGGAAATGATTCCTTCTCCCTGTTACATACTTTTGCACAAACTTAATATACTCTATGTACCTTCGGTGCAGAGTATAAAAATTTGGATGATTTTGGACACGCCAACCCTTACTGCCCATGTAATTTTGATTTTTTGATTTCCCCTACAAATAGCTTTATTAAAATGTTAAATTTAAAAGAAATATTACCATAATTCCGTTATGCAATATTATATTATGGTAATACAATTCATGTAATAAAAATGATGTGCAAACATATTTATGCAATTTTATTTATTTATTGCAATGAAACTTCAGCCAATGTTCCAATGACTGTTATTTGTGCTGGTCTCAATTGTAATTTGGTTTCCTTAAATATTTTGTAGCCAGGATATATGTCCGAACTTTGCCCTTTGTTTAGATTTGGCATTGAATTATATTGCTTTTTGCTCAAAGAATTTTCAAGCATAAATTCTAACGCTTCACTAGGAGACAGAAAGCCTTTTTATACTCTGTACCGAAGGTACATAGAGTATATTAAGTTTGTGCAAAAGTATGTAACAGGGAGAAGGAATCATTTCCGACCCTATAAAGTATATATATTCTTGATCAGCATCAACAGCCGAGTCGATATAGCCATGTCCGTCTGTCCGTCCGTCCGTCCGTCCGTCCGTCTGTCCGTCTGTCCGTCCGTATGAACGAAGAGATCTCAGAGATGGTAAGAGATAGAGGTTTGACATGTATGGGGCATATATTTCTTATACTTGCAGGCAGATCAAGTTTATTTTCAATTTTTGCCACGCCCCCTCGCGCCCCCGCAATTTGGAAAAAACGTCATATCTCCTACAATTTTGAAGATAGATCGTTCGTACCTTCTAGAGATACCTTGTAAATAAAATTATTTATCGATTTGCTGAAGGAATGATAAAGATCGGATGAACGATACTCAAGTTATGAGCAAAAAACGGCCAATAAACACCCAGCACCACCCCACCCACCACCGCAGCATTCTATTGAACGTCAATCTTAGTGAGAGAGAGAGAGAGAGAGAGAGTGAAACTTAGAGATGAGCGCGTATAACTCGTGAGCAAATGCGAGCTGAGACGTTAAGGGTACAGAGTATGTTATAGTCGGGCTTGACCGACTTTCTTTCTTGTTTAACTTAACTTGGTCCATTTGAAGTGAGCATGGTTTTCTTTAGGACATATGCTGTATCACATTCATCTGTTTTTTGGCGGAAACCGCTGCTGTATGCATAAGAAGACTGGTGCAATTGCCATTATTGTCTGCTAACTCGGAAGCCAATTTTCTTTTCAAACATTGTCCTGCCTCAATATATGTTAGCTTAATACGAGCCATTTCTTTAACGCTGTGTGTCTCCTCCTGGATTTCCAAAAAATTTTCATATCCAACGATAGCCCATTAGCATCTCCATTCTTAAATGTTCGGATATTACGGCTACATTTTTTCAGGTTCACATTAAAATATTTTTCTATCCAGCTTACTTTTAGGTTTATTTAATCCTTTTTCTCAGTGCTCAGCGTGTAGTCACTCAGCTTTTAATAGCGGAACCATCTCGATGCTAGTTAATCCATATGTCGAGCAGTGTTGCATGAGAGAACTCAAGCTTACGTACAAGTTGAGTATACCGCAAGGGCCGCAAATGGCAAAAAGCATTATTAACATAATGTAATAAACATTTATAAGATTATTTTAACACACATTATAATTGATTCCAATGAATTCCAAATTAGTTCTACCCTAATACAAGACGAGTATTTTGGTAAAGCTTTCTCTGTATATGGACAACACAAAACAACACACACATTTCTGAAATATATCCAACATTATCAAAAAATGGTTCCATTTATACATTCTACATACTCTGGCCTTCAATATCCATTATTTGCAGTAACTTATTGTGCAAATTTATATGATCTGCAAGTCCACAAAGTTACCAAATAGTTGACGCCAATTTTATTTCAGGGTTGCCAAACAATCGAAAATATTATTCAATTCTTTGTATATAGACTATGTAGTTTAAAGGTGTATTATTGAAAATGAGTTTTGTTTCCATGAAATTTTCGACTTTATGCCAAAAAATCGGCCATTGGGCCCAATGTGCAGTCTACAGCAAAAGATGGTCCAACAACTAATGTCATCGTTTCACCATATATTTCTTTATATTGTCAAAAATATATTTCTTATATTTCAGAAATCTTAGTCCAAAATTTGTTGAAAATTTGTTATATTTTTTGCTATTTCAAGATTGAGCGAATCCAAAAAAGTGTCTTTTCGCCAGTATCTAAATTTACAATCCAATTTATCGTCGTGGAAATCGCAGCCTGCTCAAAATTCAACAGTTGTCCCTTAACAGCTGGTAATTGACAGAAGTAGTGCATAAATTTAACGTTTTTCTATATTTGTGGAAATTCACGAGGTTGTCAATAACAAAAGACACAAACACCAGCTTGCTCAATTACTATTGAATGGTTGACAGTTACCAAGCGGCAAAGTCAAAAAAGTCCAAACCTCCAACCAAGAGACGAAAGGTCTCTAGGTCATTTAGTTAGTCGACTCAATTCACTTCATTATGCTTCCCCCTCCCCTCCATACTCCTAATTTCGGTGTAATTCTTACTACTTGCCACTTAATATATTTTTCTTTTATTTAAAATGGTTTTTTTTTGTTGTATTGTGTTGTGTGTGTTTTTCTTTTGCCTTCTCGGTCGAACGGCTTGCAGCATACTCGAACATCTAATAATTGCCCTGCTCACTCGCTAAAAGGAAACGGAAGCGCTCATCATGACCCTCGCCCACACTCGCTCGCTCGCACACATTTATTATCCAAAAGCAAAAAACGAACAAAAACTGGGCCTGGCTAAATAAAAGTATCAACGTTGAAACTCAATTTCCAAACAATAACAAAACAAAAACCGCTTGCTTCTATATACAAATACAAATGATGGATGAAGGGGAGGGAAATAAAACATAAGCAGACCAGGCGCTAAACACAACTTTAAAATATTTCAAATCTATTGAAATGCCTGAATAAACAAAAATTTGATTTTGTGCCAAGTCGAAGAGGATGTACTCTACTTTATGGTTTTAGTATTTCGAACCATTAAAATAATTTCTCATTGCTAAACAAATTTTCTGGTAATAAACGATAAACCTTTTTCGCTAGTTATTTCAAATCAAAATTCAGGCTTTGTGAAAAGGTTGTCAATCAACCACGAAGTAACTTCAAAGTTGACCACACTTTCCCAAAAGGAGGGATCGTACAGTGGACAGCGATGGATGATATCGAAACCGATGCTCCAGTTAGTCATTATCAACCGAAACGACACGAAAGGCAAGTTTCAAACCAAAAGCGACTGATCCTGTAGGGAGTCATCATGGTGACCATACACAATTTCCAAAGAATGAGTGGGTGTCATGGGAAGCCCGGTACGAGCGAAGCCCTTTACGACGATAAATCTGATTTTAAATTTAAATACTGTCTAAAAGACAATATTGGACTATGATTTCTGGTAAAAAACGACATAAGTTGTTGGACCATCTTTTGCTGTAGACTGGTAAGGATTGTGGTTCATTGTTTAATTGAACTTTTAAAGGAAAATCATATTCTCATAAGGACTCAAGCAGATTTGTAATTAGGTTTCGAAACGGAAGCTGCCATGCGTTTCTGGTATGGGCATGAAATCCCGGTTTTGCTTTTAAATACCTTGTTTAAGGACGCGAGCAGATTCGATATTTAAGTCAAGAACGGATAATGGAAATGAATTTAACATTATAATTTATTGCAGTGAATTCACAACTTGACCTCATGGCAGTCACTCTTCAATTAATATTCAATTCGAATGTACTTTCCCACTCCTCTTCCCCACCTCTTACCCCCCTTAAGTCACTGTAAAGTCACTGTTATGTCACTGTTCACCCACTATTAAGTGACTGTTAAGTGACTGTCAAGTCACTGTTAACCCACTGTGAAGTCACTGTTAAGTCACTGATAAGTCACTGTAAAGTCACTGATAAGTCAATGTTAAGTCAATATTAAGTCACAGTTAAGTCCCTGTTCATCCACCGCTAAGTCACTGCTAGGTCACAGTTAAGTCACTGTTCACCCACTGCTAAGTCACTGTTAGTCTGTTAGTTAAGTCACTCTTAAGTCACTAATAACCCCTTTACCCACCCTCTCACGATCCCACTCTACACACCCACAAACACACAACCCACCTGCTGCCCCAGTCGAACATCCGTAAAAGAGCTTCGCTCTAAAAACGCGGCAAATATTCATTCCTAGCTAAGTTTGATGCTACAGATGAACTATTTCTGAGTAGAAATCCTTCGGATTTTTCACACGACGCTGGTCAACTATAGCCTGAAGCAAGGATTACGGTCGCCCCACCGCACCTGGATACTGAAGGAGAACGACCCATTCCCAGAACAATGAGTATAGAACCGACGACTGAACAATAGTGTACGGAAATGGTTTGAATCGAGGCTGCAAGTCGGTGCTGAACAGTTTCAGTTCGGGATCCTTAAGTCCCTTGAAACAAACCTTATAAATTCATAACGTTCCAAGCCTGAACCAAAACTCGGAGAACCTCTAGTCGGAACAGGTTTCGTTTCATTAAATTTCTTAAACTCTTCTATCGAAGATTTAAACAAAATTTCTTAAGATTTTGGCCGGAAAGAAAATCCATTGTTAAGATTGAAAATCATTTTCAAACTCTGCGTATAGCGACTTTATGAAGAGAAACAAAGAAGGCTTAAGATAGTAAACTTGGCATAAAAATAACAAAAATATACAATGAGCTATGAGCTTCCAAACATGGCGTATGTGAAAGAACGTGCATTGAAATGTTTTTGAGTCTATTAGAAAGCAGCAGAAAAGCCATAAAGCAAACATAAAACATTAAAGCTGATATAATTTTTGTTTTTAGATAAAGTTAAATGCGTCTTTGTATGTATGTATATGTATATGTATGCGTCTATAGTAATACTGAAAGAACAAACATTAGCTGCTTATAACCAGAGATTGGAAATGTACCCAATTTTCTTAACCTAGGTAAGGTACAAGGTAAATGTCAAAAAATATACCCAGGTAAGGTAAAAGGTATCCGGAGTTTCCAGTACCTACGAAAAGCTAAAGGTACAAAAAGGATACTTTTAAATTAAAAAGCATGGTTCATCCATTTATATTAGTAATAAATATTAGTTGTACGGGCTTAGGTTGAAAAATCTAGGTTTATGTGAAATCCACTTTAATTTAAACGCAAAGATCTGTGCCCCGCTTGAAGTTAAAACTCCTTGTATAAGAGCATCTTTAAGTTGATCACAATATTTCAAATTTTTCAAGCACTGAAGTCAGGAAAAATCCTAAATTACAACGGGATTTGCCCTGCGAAATTGCGACTTGGGCGATAAAAATAAGTATCATCTTGTAACACTTGGCTAGAGACGAATAAATAAATTAAATTAAAGATCAATAGCCTTAGCGAAAATGTCAGTAATATTATTTAATATTCATTAAAAAATAAAAAAATTCTTGGAAAAATAATTTCAGCATCAGCATGAACTATGTTGATCTATTACCTTTAAATCAGACTCTTCTTAAAACTCAGGCTTCACGTGTTTCCTTCAAAACTGTAAAGGCATTTATCTCAGAAGTTGGATACATTTTCTGTATCACTAAGTCGGTATTTGCTATGAACTTCAGCTAATGTAGTAGCAATTATTTCATGTGTGTGGGAAATTCGAAAATATTCGCGGTTTCCAGTTCAAAATTGGAATAAAAATCGCAAAACTTTTGCGAAAGTGAAAATGGGAGCACGGCTGATAGTCCGGTTTCCTCTTTTCTAGCACGAATCGTATAGTTTTGGAACACGGAAAAATTACCGAACGTCCAGTTAAAGCCACAAACAGGTTCCTGATACTTTTCTTTTCAATATTGCAGAGCGCGGCAGCATCTTGACTATAATGTAATCAGAGCGAAAAACATCAAGTACGGAAAGTAACATAGTACCTTACCCATTGACAAGGTAAATGAAAATTCAGACCCAGGTACGGTAAAAGGTACTTGAATTTGAAAATACCGAGGTAAGGTAAAAGGTACACAAAATATGTAAATAGGTATTTGTACCTAGGTACTTCCAAAAACTGCTTATACCTGCTTATAACTTGTTAAACAAAATTTTTAGGTACAATCCGATGTGTTCCAGAAATCTCTAGAGATTTTGGGGTCAGTTGTTTCTGAAAACAACCAATCCAAATGTCGGTGTTCCACAAATGTCGGAGATTTCATTTTTCGAAGTTAGCTTCGGAGTTGCATGCAAAACAGCTGATAAAAACAGCTGACTGGTAGTTTTTTCGTTGGGCTGCCAATACAGGGTTGTAGGCTTCAAATCAATTTAAATTAATGTAGGATTCAAATTTTATTTGGTAGTTTCTAAGCCAAATGCTGCAAGTGGTTGTGGTATGCACTGAGCTCCAAATTTTAATTTATTTTTATTTTTATTGTATTGACAACCCTGTTGCTTACAAGTGATAATTTACAAATATAAATTCAAAAATGGCCGCGGCTGCATTAATTGTTTGGATATTGCTGGGAGAAGGCCGTTGGCGAGGGAGTCATAATCGTAACAAGAGTTTCAGAAATGATGCAATCGATGATATCCGACTGTTTTTCCATACGGCATTACTGCCTCTTCCTCCGGAGTTCTATGTTTCCCCCATAAAAACATCCTAAAATTTTTAAAGATCAAAAAAGATGTTAAAAGTACAGTTAAAAATTTGACTACTGATAACTTGTCTTCCATTTGTAGTTTGAATTCTCGCTTATAGAATTTATCGATAGGTTTGATTCGATATATCATTGTAATTCAATTCTTTTCATCATCATGTTTTAATAAACTGCTAATTTATCCACATAATCTTGTTAAATTTATACTTCATTTAAGCGAACAAACTTTTAATTTTGAAACGAAAATTAAAACTCCGAAAATGATATTGTCACATTTGGAATAAGATGTCAGGTTTACTTATTGTTGCTTTCTGCTGCCCTCGGATTTTTGCATTGTTTTGGTGGAAAATATTTTAAAATTCATTTTTAATCAAAATCTTTAATAATATTAATGCAATTCGATCAGCTAAGCATTCAAGCTATGTTCCTCATTATTATATTTGACTCAAATCTCTTTATTTGCAAACAACCAAAAGAGGTTTCAGGAACACCAACAATTGCTTTTGGGTTGCTTTTGGTTTGTTAGAGGTTTGTAGAACACGGCCGAATAATTAAAAAAATCAATTTTTCATATATTTTGGCTGTTTGTATTCAAACTAGTAAACCAATTTGAAAACAATGTTTCACGCGATTATTGGAAATTTGATACCCATTCGATTCGAGAAAATAAAAAAAAAAATAATATTTAAAAAACATTTGCATAAAATATATTAATAATTGACTATCAAGTTCAGCACTCTAAACTAAACTTAAAAAAAAATTCTAGCGTTATTTAAAAATTCAAAACTAAAAAAAACATTAAAAAAAATTTATGTATGTGTTAATAAAAGCTTAATTTTTAATTAAAAAATTTAAGTCAAAAAATATGTCTTTTTATTTTTTTATATGTCGAAAATTTCTTACGAGTGATTTCATTCTTTTAAATCTAAAATTTGCATTAATTCCACCTAAATGTACGAAATCTCCCACTGTGCATCGGTCGGAAAATGGGTCTTAGGGAGATTAACATTTTGGTGGTCAATGTTAGGGTCCCCAAACACGGCATCTATTAATTTGAAATGCTTTCAAACAGATTTGTTACATTTGCTGTCAAAGCTGTCGGTCGAACAATGGGTCTTAGTGAGAAAAACTTTTTTGTTTTCAATATTAGCGTCCCCAAACTCCGTCATTATTAATTTTAACTACTTTCAAGCAGATTTACTAATTTTGGTCAATATCGAATGTACTATAACTTATTGAAGTGAGCTTGGCCTTCTCGTTTTTAGGAGCTCTAGCGGGAAATGTCATAGCTTTCGTAAGTGTCCACCGAATTCAAAATGAATTACAGTTTCTTAATGATAGGGATCGGTCATGCACATTTTGCAATTATAGCCACGGTTGCCACTTTTGGAGCAAACGCTCCAAAGTGGATCTTTTTTTTCTCGTTGGAGCACTGGCGCCATTTTTTGCAAAATGGAGATTTTTTTAGCAAAGCAAAGAATTTGTTCATAAGTTCAAAAGTATTGGTTTAACACTGAAATTTGTCTTTAACTATTACTACAATGTATAGTATTGTACTATAAGATAAGTAAATATCGATTAAAATGCAATCCAAGCAATAAACACCATTTAAAATAAGAATTATTATTATCAATATTAACTCTGCTTTTGTTTTAGCAATAATGCAACAGCTACCCGCAAATTCTGTATAGAATAGCTGGACAAATTTCCATGGATGAAAAATGAAAACGGTCGATCATTTTGTGTCACTTGTAAACATTTTGTTTTCAATCACTTCAAAACCTTTAACCTTCGGCTGGACCAACAGGGAAGTAAAATCAAGCGAAACTGGAAAGTTTTAATACAGAAAGGACAAAACTTATTGAGCACTCAATATGTTTCTTGTAATACACAATCTGTCATTCCGGCCCAATTTGTTTAGAGTTTGCTGTCCAGATTCTAAAATCGTGAAAGAAATAAACTTTCCTTTTAAAATTGAATCGGCCTTGCAACCGATGAAAAAAAATGTCATCAAAGCCACATTAAGTATAGATACCAATATATTTAATCGCAAATACACTTGCCATTTTTTTCATTTATGCTCAAAAACTTCCAACTGATATCGCAAAACTTTGTTGAAACATCTACTCATATTTTTCCTGGAGTCCAAAAAAAATCCTCGACAAGATTGCAAGCATTGGAAAAAATAATCTTACGCATTCTGGAACAATGGGATGCACTCCAGTTATTCTTTTTGGCTAAGTGCTTAGTGGTTAACAACAAATGAGGTAGCCAATTTAACGGCTAAACAATCAAAGTAAAATATATTTTTTATTTTTAAGCTACACTGCTCGCCACTTGAATAGGACACCTCTAAAGTCGATTTTCTATAGTTAATTGCTGCTAAACCAAGCCATCTAGGAAAATAATTTTGGTTTTCTTATAAAGTTTATTTAAATGTAGTAATTAGACGAAAATTACAAAATTATTCAAAAGTTGTAAGTATACAAAAAACATTGTTAACCAATAAGTAACAAATTTTGGAGTCTTCGTTTTGCACCACTTGAATAGGACACTTTATCTAAAAACCATTTAAGAATATTTCAATCCTTTTCAAATAACAATATTACTTATATAAGAAATTACTAACATGTGTTTAAGCCAAAAAAAGTTTTTAATAGTGTGTTGAGCCTCCTTTTTTCTCCAAAACCTCACACATTCGGTCTGGAAGGGATGCATACAATTTTCCCAAATAATTCAACGATATCGAGCCCCATGCTAATTTGATAGCTGCAATTAGTTCGGGAACGCTCGAATATTGCTGACCTGATCCATATACTTCACGTGCTAGCCATCCCCACACATTCTCAATGATATTCAAGTCCGGTGAATAGGGTGGCCAGTTTAATAACTCCACGTTTTGGCTCGCTATATACGATTTAACAATCCGGGCCGTATGTATAGGGGCATTATCATGTTGATAAATCCATTTTAGATTTGCAAAAAGAGTTTGGAAGTGTGGAAAGGCCTCTTTCAATATACCATTATAACACAACGCATTCATGGTGGTTGGAATAAATTTAAGCTCACAGGTGCCATAATAGGAAATGGCCCCCCATTCCATAATACCTCCAGCACTGCCACCAGTGCAACTTATCAAGATGGTGTGGCTCTTTTCGAAGATCATGAAAATAGTAGCTGTAGCCATCGGGGCCCTCCAAATAAAACTTTTTTTCGTCCGAAAAGACAACACGTTGCCACTCCGAAGTCCTGGTGACATGTGCGCGCGCGAAATCAAGGCGTTGTAACTTCCGAGCCGGGTTAAGAGGTGGCTTCTTCTTGATTTTTAGTCTCTTCTGGTGTGTAGCATTATTAATAACACGACGCATGGTTGTCAAACTTGCTTTAACGTTGCATTTTTCCCTTATCTTGGCCAAAGAGTCGTGCGAATTGGTAGCTTCTCTTAATATAAGTCGCTTGTCCGCGATGGTAAGCACACTGTGGGTGCGGCCCTTCATGTTTTTACCATAATTAGCCGCATTATTTAAAAAATTTGTTATGGCGTGACGGCTCCTGTCGACTTTTTTTTGCTATTTTGGCAATAGAAAGGCCAGAATCCTTGTAAGCTTGGATTTTTCCTTTCTCCGACTCAGATAATGAAGTGCCACGCCCCATTTTAATTTTTTAAAATTTTATATACACTTCAATTAACGCAAAAAGTTTAAGTAAACCAAAATTTGTGTGCACGTGTCAACGATACCGACCAAATAAAATGCATGCTCACATAAAGTGCAAACAACTTTATAACGGTTCTATTCCAAAACTTGGAATATACCAGAAAGAGCGAAGAATGCTTGCACAAAGATAATTTTGTAAAAAATACCGTTATTCTACCATTTCGTTTTCGAGTTACGAGCAATTTTAAAGAGAGCATACTGGGTGTCCTATTCCAGTGGCGAGCAGTGTATGTTTTAGGCTATAAACTGTAAATGACCTCAATACCGAACACAACAGTGCGCGAGTTTTATTTTGAGTTAGTTTTCCAAATGTTCTAAATAATACTCGACTTCCCACGAGAAGACATACAATTCCCTATAATGATAACGGCAGAAAAATTATTTTCAAGTGAACAAAATGTTACTATGCAACTGCTTAACCGTTTTAATCACCTTTATGAGTCGGATCCAGAAACAGCTGCTTTACAATGGAGCAAGCTGCAACTAACTGATCAGATAAAAAGGGAAATTGAACTAGGCTTTTTTTTAGAATTAAGTGTCGAAAATTCAAAATGATCTTCATGCCTAAGCATTCCAAAAATTTGTTTAAAAAAGACGTGGGGTATATTTGGATTGTTTTGATTATAAAAATTTTAGGTATTATAAATAAAATGATTAAAAATCAATAATTCCCGGTACTTTATTGACAAAATGTAGCTCAGGATGTTTTTTCATTGAAATTGAGCTTTTTTTCAAATATATTTTGGATCTTTTGTTTCCTAATTATTATTATTATTTTTTCCTAGTGGCAACCGTGATTATAACACCAAGGCACATTTTTGAACTCGACAAAGTTGATCGCGTTCAGAAAAAAAATTCTGAAATTGATATTTTTGAAAAGTTCATTTTAACCAGTTGAATATCAAAACAAATTTGATCTTTTTTTGTTCTGCTTATAAGTATTAGAATTGATTTAAGTCTGTTCCGACCTAAGACCAAGTACTTAACGTATCCCAAAACGATCTAAAACGGGGGGGGGGGGGACGACGCAACAACAAGCAAAATAAAGGGCCGGCTCCTGAGGTCACAAAGTGATTTTTTGTTGGTTTTAAAATAAAAATATTTTTGTTAACTTTATTTCGTATTTTGGCATGAAAAAACAAACCGATTTGCTTTGAGAATTTTGTACTGATACCAAATGACCAAGTTTTCCGTACCACTGTGCGGCGCTTCGCTGTTGTCAACAAGCATCAGCAACTGCAATCACAACAACACTAAAGAGGCAGAACATAAACAAAAGCAACAACAAAACTCGTAAAATCGTCAAAAACAACACCAAAATCTGCACCGCCTACCAAAAAGAAGAAACAAAAAAAAAAATCAGAGTCACATTTTCTGTGCGTTGTTTTGAAGTGCAGCAATTAGAGCAAGCTGTCAGCCCTCCCTACTGCCCCCCCTCTCCCTCTCTCATCATATGTATTCCGCTTCCGCTTCTGGCTGATCTCTGGGCCAAGGAAATGCTCATCTTCTGGTCACACAAAACACAAACTTCATCTGGCTCATCGTTTTGGCTCATTGGCATTTGAAGCGTCTCGTGTTTCCGTCCGCCTAACTAAGTAAGTAATCCCCCAATCCCAATCCCAGGAAAATGCACATAAATTCATTTGGCTGCTGCCTGATGCTGCCTGATGCTGCCTTCTTGCTGCGACTTTTGCTTTTTAGGTGATGCACAGACACGTGTCCGGACTGCATGCACATTCTTCCCTCTTCCTCCCCCGACTCGTTCCCATTCATTCAACGCTTCATTGCTGTGGTAATTGCTTCCAAATGCTTAAATGCTTTCATTGTTGTTGTTTGCCTCCTCGGTTTCAGTTTTCTTTCAAGTTGCTGCCTTTGCATGTCCCCATGTCCAACATGTGTCGTCGTCAATGATTTGTTGTTGATGGGCAGAAGAAGCTGCGGCAATTGCCGATTGGAAATGATGGCAGTGGGTAGAGGGAGGGGAAGGGGGTGGAGTAGCAGCCGCTGCTCTCTATTGACATTTGTCTGTCACAACCCAAACACACACACACACACACACACACACACACACTCAAATGAGAGCAAATGGGTCGACTACAAAATATTCTGTACGCTATTTCCCCTTTTGACAACTAAGCCAAAAAGTGAGAGTGTATAGGTGTGCGACGCAAACCAGCTCTGACCGATATCAACCGCTAGCTGTTTGCTCTCTTGGCACAAGTCTCCGCATGCGTTCGGCTCGTGTTGTTTTTGGCAGTTTGTGAAAGAATTTTATTCTTCAATTTGGAAATTTCATTTAAAATTAACTCCATGCTAAATTGTTTAACCATTTACAGGGTATCCAGCGAACCAAAATTATCTGCAGGGGCGTCTATTGTTGTTTTTAGGAGGCGTTGCTGGTACACATTTTTGTTTAAATGTTTGTTGGTATGAAAACAATTCGCACTGGCGAGAGGCTGACTCTGGCTTACTTCTCCGCCGCATTCTGGGCCACTCACCGCCCGCTCGCTTTTAATTATGAGACAGACGCCTTTGTTATTGTTGTTGTTAATGATTATTCCCATTTCCCCATTTCTCTCTGTTTGCCTTTTGCATGCGCATTTTATTTAAATTTTTAACCTCATTCTCAATCAAAGGCCATAAACATCAACAGCCTTCAGCAGCGTCGCGTCTTTTGTCTGGTCTGGCCCATTGTCAATTGGTTCGAAGAAGCCAAGAAAGCCAGAACTGCACCAGTGCAAAGCTGCAAAAAGAGGCTAACAAATGTGCCACATCACGCGATCAACTGAGAACCTAAAAACCCTAAAGGCCTGACTGACACATTTTCTCATTTACAAGCAATTAACATTTTTTTTTTCTCTTTTAATAAATAAAAAATTTTGTAACTCATCTCGAGGTAAATCTGCAGCTGCAGACACAAAGTTTGATGCTGAATATTTTTTAGCACGTTTCAGGGCAGGAGACACGCACTCGTTGTTGTTTTAAAGCCTACATAACTCCTCCTCCTCTCTTTTTGTTGTTGGCGAGTGCAGACCTGCAATAAAAATATCATATGTGACTCTCTTCTTTCTCTTCTATGTCTCTGGCAAATTACAAAGCAACAACAATGTTGCTTATGAGTAGTTAGCGTTCGCCTCGCTCGCAGTGACCGAATGCGTTTCGCTATTCACGGCGGCACACGCACACACACAAACAAAAATCGGGTTTCTCTTTATATTTCTTGTTGTTGTTATTGCTTGAGATATATTTTGTGCACATTCTGGGCACCCCTGTTTAGGGGCATCTATAACTTCTATGGCTCAAGCTATCAAAAAAAATGTAAGCAAATTAAGAACATTTTGTCATATTTACAAAATTTACAAAATTTTTTAAGGAATCTGCATTAATTCCAAATATATCCAAAAAAATCTTTGATAAAAAAAAACCACAAAATCTTACTCAAATTTTTAAGATTACCAAACATGTGAAGCAAAGAAATATCCAATTGTAAATGAGGGTCTTATGGGTTTTTGCTGTTTTTATTTACACTCTAATTACAACTTATCTGCAACTTTGCATTAAATTTATCACAAAAATTTATATCAAAAATTGTAGAAGCTGCAAAAATGTATGTCGAGGACTTGAATAATTGCAGCGAAACCGAGCTGACACAAGAAATTATTTTGTGGCACACAAGTTGTGTGAACTCAGAGTTAATAATAAGCCCAGACTGCACTCGAGGCACAACAGCTCATGAAATCGAAGAAATTGCAATATTGTTGCAATTGTTCTCGACGGTCCCTGTCACCTCGACAGCTGAACAGCTGAGAGGACTTTTTCTCTGCTGAAAAGATTGAAAACCTACCTGTCTGAGAACAGACTCAATGGGTTAGCGCTGGGAAACGTTCACAAAGATATCATAATTTCAACTGACGAAATAGTTGACATGTTTTGCCAAGCCAAATCTTGTCGTCCTGTAACATTGGACTGGGCTGTCGAGGATTGTTGATTTCAAGTATTTTATATATATACACTGAGGGAAAAATGCTCTGAAATTTCAATATTTACACATTGACTTTAACATTTTCACCATTGATTCACCGTTAAATATGGAATTCGTAAATAAAAAGTGTGTACTTTTTCTAGTTTTGACGGCCGAATTTTGCCTAATTTTTAAAAAGTCATGGAAAGAAAACCCGTAAAGATTTTTTAATTCTGTTTTTTGTATTTGGTAGGACAATTAATTAAGAAAAATACAAAATTTAAAAAAAGTGAATTTATGGTGCAGTTAAGAAGTTCTCGGCCTCCAAAGAAGGGTCTCCAAAAAAAAGTATGTCCAATACTCGCACGATTGCCTCCGAAAAAAAAAATAAAAAACGAGGAATTAGTTGGTATGAATGCCTTTATCGTGTGAATCTCCAGAAAAAAATACAAATTTTTTTGTAGAATGGCAGCCATTTGAAAATGAAAAGTCTATTTTTCACTTTTTTTGTTTAGTCCAAAATAAATAGTAAAAAAATTTGTTCGGGGATGATCGACGCGCCGTTTATTTTGCGTCGTTTGGCGCTTATTTCATCAAAATCGGTCGGAAAAAACTTGAGTTATCGTGCGAACATGTTTGAAAAACTTGGTTTCGAGAAAATCGCGTTTGAAGTTTCAACCACTGTTTTCTATGAAAGAAAATTTATTTTTAATAAATTTCAAGCATGGATTTAATGCATATGGGTGTTAGATTGAATCGAAAAAAAAATTATCAAAATCAGTTCCACAGTTATCGAGAAATTTCGGTGAAAGTGCGTAAAGATATGGTAAAAAAAAATATCTCATGAAATTTTCAAGTAAAATTTTTTAACATTTTATAACTTTAATTGAAGCCTTTTGATAAAAAAAAAAGAATAATCTAAGAATAATCTATTTTCATATACGATTTATTTTGTTTATTGTTGTAAAACATATTGTCGGAACTGCTTGAAAGTTTTACAGGATGGTTTTTAAAAACCAAATAGAGCGTTTAAGTTAATAAAAAAAAATAAAAATAAAAATTATTTTACACTAGAAGACCCCCTTAATTTAAATATTAAAACTTTCTTTTTGTTAATTAAATTTTTAAGCCAATTAGTTTGTTCTGAATCAAGAGTAGGAATCCCCCCTTGCACAGTGGTTGCGCTTATATGGAGTGAGCGTCCATAAATACTTCTTGTGGAAATATCGTGCTAAAATTTATACTGTAAGGTCTATGATGAGTAAAAACTGCAATAAGCAAAAATGGGCGTGGTTGGACATGTCCATGCCCACTTCGCTGCGGCAGCGAACATTCTTTTGCTCATAACTTCAGTTTCGCTGATCCGATCTTTATCATTCCTTCCGCAAAATCGATAATTAATCTTGATAAGTAAATATCTCTAAAACGTACGAACCATCTATCTACTAAACTGAGGGAGATATAATGTTTTTTCAAAATTGCAGGGGCGGAAGGGGGCGTGGCGAAAATTTAAAATAAACTTGATCTGCCTGCAGGTATAAGAAGTTTATGTCCCATACATGTCGAATCTCCATCTCTGAGATCTTACGTTTATACGGTCTGACAAATCAAAAAACGTGCATTACTTTATGGAATACTACAAGACCAGCTGTAGGTGGTTGTAGCTAAACTAAACATTTTTTTAATCTTAACGTTATAAGAAACAAGATGCAAAGAAGAATAGTGAGGTCAGAGGAGGGCAAAACACATAAAAGTTTATCTAAGCATTGGACACTCGAACCAAAAACAAACACAAAAAGATACTTCTCTAAATCAACGACTTAAACAAAATCTTACTCGAATTATCTTTAAGTTTAATTGTAGAAGTTAAGTCAATACCTTTATGTACAATTTCCATTTTACACAACTTGAATTAATATTGTTTTTATGCAAAAATTTTATAAGACAAAATCAGCATGCGTGCGCTTGTACAAGGCAAATGGACAGATGGTCACACTTTCGATTGTATTTTTACAAAGCACTGTTAGAATCAAAGCAAAACAATTATGGCATTGTGAAGCTTAATCAATTTGCTGTTAATTTAAGCAGTTTCGGTTTGAAAAACATGAATTTTTTGATTTTTGCATTGGAGCGGCGCCACCAGTTGGACTCTGAAAAACACCGAATAATATTATATCGTATTTAGAAATGTTTACTTTCTCTGCGGGGATTCGCACCATTGCACCATTGCGCGCGCTGGCGGCAAAGCTTCTAAGATACAATTTGTATTGAATCGAATCTACCATTTGCCTAAAAACATTAGACCACTTGTAATTCCCAAGTATGAATTTCCTGCATAGTTCATATAAATGGCGCAAAAAGAAAATTTTATGATTAAATATGTTTCTAGTTAAATCAAAGTGCATATTAAAATCAAATATGATTGTTATAATTCTTACTATGCGATTTTTCCCTGATTGTATGAGATTTGACTACAATGCGATGCCAGAATACATTTTCTATCAATGATCTCATAAAAGAAATGTTAATGAAGACTTAAATTACATAAATAAATTAAAATTTTTCGTTCTAAAATAATTTTCTTGAGTGCCCTTATCGATTTCAAAAATGCTTTCATGGCAATGTGTTTTAAATATGAATGTTTTTCATTTTTTTGGTAGTTGCACTTACATTTTAAGCCATATCTCACTTCATAATCGTCAGATGGAGTCAAGCAGTATATGAATAGAAAGGTAATTGAATTGCCAATAATCGCACAAAACAACTTTTTTAAATCGGCTAAGTAGTTGGAATACAATGATCAAAACTATTTTAAAAAAAATCGATTTTTTACTCGAAAACGCAATAAATTTCGTGGAAAAATGTTTTAAAATTCTAAAAAAATATTTTTATTTTTACTTCCTAAGAATCAGACTTCTACAAAGAAAATAATATATCGATGAACAAAATCTATAAACATTTACAGGAGCTGTGAGCCATTGAGTGCTCAAAAAAGTGGTATTTTTGAAATTTTTTACATACAAATTTTCATTAGCATCGACTTTTGTTCTGTTTGTTCACTTTTAAAATAGATCAAAAGACGAAGAAAAAAAAAAATTTTTTTAACACTTAAAATACTCAAATTTGACTGTTAGTTCCTTCACTTCAATTGATCCAGCTACAATATTTATTCGTAGATTTTCTTCATCAATACCTTATTATCTTTGTAGAGGTGCAATTTTTAAGTCGAAAGAATAAAAATAATTTTTTGGATTTTATTATATATTTCCTAGGCGATTAAAAGTGAAATTTCTTGCATTTTAGAGCAAAAAATTGATTTTTTTTTTTTAATATTTTTGGTCATTTTATTCAAACTACTAAGCCGATTTCAACACAATATTGAACGCGATTATTGGCAATTCCATTACCTTTCAATTCATATCTTGCTGGACTCCACCTGACGATTATGAAGTGAGATATGACTTTAAATGTAAGTGCAGCTACCGAAAAAATTAAAAAAAATTCACACGAAAAAATTTTAGAAATCGATTTTTGAGATCGGCCATCTAAACTACACTACAAAATTGGTTATTTTGTTTTTTTTTTGTAAACTAGTGTAATTAGACACTCTTTTTTTCTCACCGTATGGCACAAATTGCTCGACCTATTCCTCCACATTTCTCTTCCCATACAACACTTTCTTCAATGTGCGATGTGCGATCGAACCGCGGCGGGAAAGTACAATGTACATGAATGTAGATATAGGCCAAGCGGGGCTGGGCCTGTCACATTTGGTGGCACTTCCGGCTGCCGCTGTTGCATCTGCTGGCCACCAATCAATGCCCCAATGTGAATTGCTGGGGCTAATTTAGGCCCGAGAGGTAAAAGAAGTATCCGTATAATATCACTTAAGCTGGCTGCCTGCCTGCCTGCATGCTGTTCTCCATGCTTGCTCTCATTATTTATAAACAGGCGAACGAGCGCTCGCGGTCGCGCTCGCCCCCCCGTCCCCTTAACTGTTCGCTGGCGCTGTTATCCTGCTGCTAACAGTGCCAGAGCCAAGCGACAGCGACAACGACCTGGTTTCTGATTACCAGGCGAAGTTGACACGAAGCCTCCGCCTTATTCGGCTTGCATTTTAGTACACGCTCGTCGTTTCAATTCGTTTTACATGTGGGTTTTATTTTTAGCAGCGCTGGCACGCGACGCCACGCCACGGCACGCCGCTTGGGAACAGTCGCTGTTGCTGTTGCTGTTAACAGGGCGCTGTGACTGCGCTGCCGCTGCCCGCTTCGTGCATCGGCATCGCTTCAGAGTTTGTCGTAGTGGAACAAGTTTTTAGTACGTGTTCCGTCGTGTTAGCAAACAGTCGCCCGAGCTGCCCGTGTGCCCCACTCAGTGAAGAAAACACTGTGTTGTGTGTTTGGGTCAAACAGGCAAAACGGCACGCGTCGTCGTTGTCGTTGTCGTTGACAAAAACAAAATTTAAAAAAAAAAAAAATTAAAAAAAAAATAATAGTAATAAAAGTAATTATTGTTTTTTTTTTTGGCAATATTTTTTAACAAATTTTTTTTACTGTGCGTGTGTGTATGTGTGTAATTGTGTGCGTGTGTGCAGCTTCCTGTGCAACCGGTCTTCAAGCACCTGCAAAATAAAATCAAGAAATTCATTCAAACAACAAGAAACCCGTTTTCGGAAGCTGCAACTGCATTGTGGACCCTCTCATCAGCATCAGCTTCAGCTTCAGCGGCCGCTGTAGCCAGCGGCAGGCCTTCAAGGCCAAACTTTCCTAGAAGAATATCAGTACTGGGATCCCATATATAAATATATATTTCTTCTTTACATTCTTTATGGTAAGTTATTTATTTTGTGTGTGTTTGTTTGGTTACGCTGGAAAGTATGCTATGATTTTTTTGTGCGTTGGCATTTAACTTCGCGCGCGTGTGTGTGCGTGTGTGTGTGTAAGTGCAAACATTTTCACAAATCTCTGTCAATCAATTTAAGGAATGTTAGAAATTTTAACACCATTTTCTTGAAGATAGAATTACAAAGCCAATTGGAAAATATAATTGATTTGATTTCCAATTAGAATGAGAAATTTTATCTAAGAAGAAGGATTTAATTTTGGAAAAAAATACCAATTTAAAGATCTGTAAAATGCTGTATATAATTAAGGGTTGATAAAAACCAACGGTGCGAAGCGCGTTTTTTGAACAAACTTCGAAAATAAATCAAATCGTCACTTCAAGAACAGTTTTTATCAGTAGAATTCTCAGCCTTAAGGGCATTTGTCTTTAAGTAAATGTTAGGCTAGAAAATGCAGACCTGACTCTAAAGATTCGGAAAGCTTTCCAAGATTTTCGATCAAAAGTAGCATTTGCTTTTGCGTTTTTCTGTTCGATTCAGCTTTTTCGAAGGTTCGGTTTTCGGATTCGGTTCGGTTCATGTTACTGCAATTTAATGATCCGTGCTCAAAGTTCATAATACCCATTAACATGTCTAGTGTAAGCTTCAGGATTTGAAAACCACTTGAAATGAGTTGTTCCCTCTAGACTAACTCTAAGATTTGTGCACAGCTCTGACTGAAATAAGCTAAGGTCACACAGACAAAATTGAATAGGTTATTTTTTCATTAACCCATTATTTTGCCTAATAATGGTTTAAAATAAAGAGAGGTTGTCAAAACTTTTGGAAAACAAATGTTGCAAATGTTTTTGAAATGAGTAAAGTTGTACTCAACTCAACCAAGTAGAAGTTTAGACGTATAGCTACATAAGTAGGCAATGGCGGAAGGTGCTAGCATGCCATTCCATACGTTCAAATATTTCATATGTATTTCAACCACCAGTCTTTATAACACGAACTTACCACTCTTTGTTTTCAAAGTTCCCAGTCTTGCCCTTCTAAAGGAGTTAACGGAGTTTTACGTTATATAATAATCACTGCAAAGTGGTTTTAAACCAAACCTGTTTGTAACCAGAACTCAGACTTATCAGTCTTAATTGAACGGGCTTTGTTCAACTTAATATTTATGTTGAGCGAGCACATTTTAGAGGAACACATGAAACTTGATGATGATGTGAAATGGAAATTTACACTTACTTCTTACTTCTATCAATCAATGCTCTCAAAAATGTGTTGTATTAAAAATTATACAAAAATATTTTAAGAAAAACTAAATTGGCATGAAATTTATTTAACATTTGCTCAACAATATCAGGTTTAAAAATCTTATGATGGTGATTGAATGTCAGTTATTTTAGGTACTTTTGCCGAAGGAAGAGTAATTGGGTGTTTTGGGACATGTTTTGAGAGTTCTAAAGCTTCAGTATCTTTCTTCCTAAATTAATCAGCATCAGATCTTGGGCGTTTTGGTATATGTGTCGCATGTCATCGATATGGTCCTCTTGCCAGCTTCCATGCAAGGCGTTTTCAAGTGTTTTTCTTACAGACTTAACATTAGTAAAATAAAAAATGCAATAATGCGTGCCAAGTTTCTCTACCATTACTTAATTTCATGAGGGACGTGAGGAAGATGTTAGATGTTGACACAGAGGAAAAAACCTGTTCAGTAAATTAGTTGCAAAAATTTTGTTAATGAATTGAAAATGATTTGACATTCTTCTGGCATCATTTATCATAAATTTCAAGTTCACTTAGCTCAGGGAAAACAAACGATAGAAACGATACAAAATTTATGAAAGTCAAAAGTGAAAGAATCTCACTCTAGACTATTTAAATCCAATGTTTCAGTATTTTGTTTACGAAACTATTAAAAATTTCTTATGTGTCACGATAGTTGAGAATTTATCGCAAACAAATGGTACTTAGTAGAGCTGCAAAAACATCGATGGTACTATCGATATATCAAAAGTCACCAGCTTCCATGCAAGGCGTTTTCAAGTGTTTTTCTTCCAGACTTAATATTAGAAAAATAAAAATATATAAAATAGTGCATGCCAAGTTTCTCTACCATTACTTAATTTCATGAGGGTGAGAGTGTCACTCTATCGATGATTATTTTACACCATCGATAGTGTCCAGCCATTTTTTTATTCTTTGAAATTTTTCGCTAGCGTTGGAAAAGCAAATCGGCTATTAGAGTTGTGTAAGGAAATTATATATATTAGATAAGGATTCACTAGTGTACTCATAATCAGCATCAACAACAATTTCATTAATAATAGCAGCGGCATTACCAGACTTATTTATAATGCTGCCCTTATGCCTAACTGGAGCGATCAAAAAAAAACTTCTGGTGTATGAGGAGCGCACCATTCCCAACTTTTTCAATTTGAGACCCCAAATTTAAGCAATTACTTGAACGCCTCAAAATTTTTCGAAAATGAGTGGGCTCTGCTTAACAAGCCACCACAACAGTAAATCCATGATACAGAGCCGTAATACCTTTTGAAAAGCCGCTTCCTTGATACCAGTGTTTAAGTTCATGGAGCAGAATAAACCTACAAAGACTAGGAACAGCCGATCAGATGCCATCGTTAGAATGCATCAATATTTGGAGAACGCACTTTCCATGGAACATGAAAGTCAAGACGATATGCGTATGTATATACGTTTAATTTCAGTGCTTCCCAACCGATACCTCTTTATAATCGTGTGCCACATGTTTTCTTTGCGTGCCACATCAACAGAATCTTATTAATTAACATAAATTTGAATTGTAAAGATTTCAATAATTAATGAAATGATGTCATCATTTAAGTTTATATTATTCTTAACAAAAATTTAGGAGTCTGAAGATCTCATTTATTTATGAAAAGAGAACGTTCAGTTTATATTACTCATAAAAAGATAATTTTGAATCTGTAAGCTCTAATTAATTAATTATATAAAATTGTTATTTAATTTAAGTTATTGCTTTTTAATTAGTGTGAGTTGGCTGGCTCTAGGTCCGAAAAAGATGCGTTTGTTCACAACTTGTAAACAACTTATGCATTGTACCACCAAAAAGAGCTGGTTGCCTATACCTATTTTGCCTATTTTTTCTTTTTATTAATATTTATTCGATAATATCGACTTTCTAAAACTACAGAAAAAATCGAATAGTGTCACCATCGATAGTTTTGCAGCTCTACTACTTAGTACAGATTGGTTCATAAGAGTGTAGCTTAATAAGTTTACTTAATTCATTGTTCTGAAAAGCTTTTACAAATTTGTATTTTTAACGTAACCTCGTCTGGACCTTGCGGTGTGAACACTAACAACAAAAAGAACCCAGCATGCAAAAAACCCGGTGGTGCTGAAGGTAAGAGTTTTTCTATTTATGGTATTTTTACAAATGAGTTTAGTGCTTAACAATGCACTTAGGTTCACAAGTAGATGTCTTTGAAATGAGTAAAATGCACTCAACTCAACCACCACACACAGAAAAAGTATAAGTAGCAGTTAAGACGTGTAGTTACAAAGGCGGGCAATGGCGGAATGTGCTAGCACGCCATTCCATTGAGTGCACTAGGTCCAGGGTTCAATTCCCGGACAAGCCCGAAGAAATTTTTCTGCGTTTTAATAAAAAACTTAAATGAACCAAGTCGGGTGGTGTAGTAGTTGGTGGTCGTTGAAGTTTGTAGCACAGCGATGTCTCTGATCCCATCGGTGGTAAATAATAGTACCTGCCTTCACTTTCAATCCTCCGTTCCCCTTTTCCTCCGAGGCCCGAAAATGTGAGGAGCCGCTTATAACCTCTTCCAAAATCTATCAAATTGTTATACTCTGTACCAAAGGTACACCGAGTATATTAAGTTAGTGCAAAAGTATGTAACAGGCAGAAGGAATATATATATATATTCTTGATCAGCATCAACAACTGAGTCGATATAGACATGTCCATCTGTCCGTCTCAGAGCTGATAAGAGATAGAGGTTTGACATGTATGGAACAAATATTTCTTATACTTGCAGGCAGATCAAGTTTATTTTCAATTTTTGCCACGCCCCCTGCCGCCCCTGCAATTTGGAAAAAACTACATATTTTCCACAGTTTTGTAGATACATAATTCTTAACTTCTAAAGATATTTAGTAATCAATATTACTTATCATTTTCCGAAGGAATGATAAAGATTGGATAAAGTATACTCAAGCTATGACCAAAAGAAAGTTACTTCCTCCGCCCTGGCAGTAGTGGCGTCATCTATTGGTCAGTTTTGAAAATCCCTAATTGTTCAATGCAAGTAGTGGCGCTGCTTTCAGCTGCTTGATCGACTTTCTTACTTGTTTTCACAGTTGAGTTTAAAACAGAGACTGAAACCGAAACGAAAAACGGTTACGGCCGATCGCTTACGGTTCTATTACGGTTGTGGGATATGGGTTACGGTACGGGTTATGATTATTGACCTTATTCTGTTTCGTGTTTCAGTTATGGTTACGGTTACGGTTATTGTGCAGACATGCAGACAAAAGCGGCTCCATTTGAACTCTCCTTTTTTCAGTAAAAGTACTAAATGCTTTGGATTTTGCGCTGTGGCACTGAATGTGACGCCCGAAACAAAAAGAAAGTGTCAGCAACATTTTTCTCTCACATACATGTACTCTATATACATGCATATATGCATGTTTAAGACTTACGTTTTCATTCACATTCAAAGGAAGCGAGTAACTTGAAAAGGCGATCGCGCAAACAACAATAATATGGGCTCATTCAGCAGATAATTCCGATTTACGTTGTATGATTAACGATTGCCGATTTTACCTGCTGAATACAGTGATTGCCGATTGGGATTGGAAAATTTGACAATCATGTTTGCTGAATAGAAATCTATTGGTTAACGATTGCAGGGCAGCCTACCTTTGTGCAGACAATCATATGCAATTTTCTATTCAACAAATCCATAAATATTGAAGAAGATAAAAGTACTAAGGCCACAGAATATTTTAAAATCTCCAATCAATTCCATTTAGCAGAGACTCATCAGCAATCGCAAATCGTAAATCGGTAATCGCTAATAGAAATTATCTGCTGAATACTGATGGTTTCTTACAAACAAATTGGCATAATAAATAAATATAAAGATTGAGAAACGAGCAAGAGAAATTGCAGCTAACTAAAATCTTTACCTTTTTAATTTTTTCTTTTATTTGTTCATCAAATAAATTTACATATTTCAAAATTTTTACAAGTAGAGGAAAAACAGTAAATAAACCATATATTTGTTTCTGTTTTGGTAGTGATAAACGGTAATGTTAATAAAGGTTAAACAAAAATTTCTTTTTCGGAATGTTTTTATAGGAATGTTCAAAGTCATTTGAATAGTGCAGTTTAAGCCTGGTACCTGAGGTTGGGACTCAGTACGAGGCGCATAAAAATAGACTAGAACCTAAAAACCCTAAAAAAAGGCACACATCTGTTATCAATAAATTAGAAATCCAAGTAGCGCACATCCAAATGAAAAGGGTAGAACCAAAAATGTATAAAAAGGGAGTCTTAATAAAAACATACAGCTTCTAGAAACGGAGCTAGCCACTCGCATCATATCACCATATATGCTATTAATTCAACGAACCTGCTTCCCAACTGGTTCCAACACTTTGCTTATGGAGTGTTGATAGATTTCTGACCTACAGTTATTATACCCGTTCCCGTTTTCGATTATGTTCAAATCATGCGGAACCGCAATTGCTAAATGTTCCCGCTTTCAAAAACCGACCGAGTTATTTGGCTTTTAGGTTCGAAATCCCAATTATGTTCATTTAATTCTTCGTAATTTCGATTAATGGAAATCGAAAATTCTTCTTTGCTGCTGAGCTACTGCTGGCTTGTTTAGAGCAGGCCTTAACTTGGGCTATATAGTGCTTGTTCTCTGGGTTTGCTTAGCCAAATTTCTCTAGTTTTTCTCTCTCTCTCAATATTTATTGGTTTAAGTTCTGATAAAGTTGAAAAGCTGTATTTTAATCGAGTCAAAATGTTGCTGGTTTTTCTAACCCTGACATTAACAAATTTGCGGTTACAGTTTAAAGTGTTTTTAAAAGTTGACTCGTACACTTGTTGCTGAACTGCTGCTGCCTTGTTTAGATGGTGCCTTCTGGGTTGTAATCTTTGTGATTGCTTTAACCAGGTTTTTTTCTAATTTTTGATTTTGCTTTTCTGATTTCTCCGTCTTGTTTCTCGCTGATGTTATACTTTGTTTTTTTTTGTAAACTGAAATCAGAAATTAATGTAGATTTCTTCAGGCGCTTATTTATATTAATTTTGTTCGATTATGTAAATATTTCAGGTCCATTATATGACAATGTACGCTTTGGCTGTAATCTTTTAATAATGAAAAAATATTCTTGGGCGCATTCAGCTGAATAGTTTGATTCCTGATTAATGCTATATTTTAAGATATTTTACATGTCTTACTTTTAGTCTCGTATTTGATTGGATTTTTCAACCCACCTAAAAGTATGCTTAGTAATTAACATAGTTTCTTTATTGGGCACATTCAGCAGAAAAAATTTGATTTGTATTTTATATAAAAATGATTTAAAAATTCCTGGTAAATGCACCCATTGATTGATCACTTGAACTTAAACGCTTTAGAAATCGATTTGAAAGCTTCATCTTTAACCATAAGCAAAACTTAGTAAAACATAGAAAAGTGGTCGCATTCAACAGAGACACTTGATTAGTGATCAGTTTTAAAAAGCAAAATAGACTTTTATATATAAGCTTCAATGAAAGGCATACTAATCACCTGAAAATATATCATTGATCAGGAATCTATTTAGTCTGCTGAACGCGTCCATTGTTTAAGTTTCATTCTTTAAAAGCTGGACTTGAATACCATTTGTTAAAGGGACAGTTGACTTTGTAAAAGAACATAACAATTTTGTGGGCTAAATTAGAAATTAGAAGCTTAAAAGTGAAGGTTCTTTAAATAAGTTGGAAAAAACGCTGGACCGTACGAATCGCATTTCTACATGCACAATTCGCATTTTCACTTAAAGTCTCGTTGGTGAAAACTATTTGTGTTAGCAATTAGTGATTGAAGTTGGAAAATCTCTACTCTCTCTCCCTCTCTCTGTCTCTCTCGCTGTCTGGCCGTGTATAATAATCGCATTTTGCTTTAATTCCCTGCTCATCAATTAGGCAGCTCTAGAAAGTATGCTATCATTTTTGCATTTTGCTTCAACTTCCTTTGGCGCTGAGCTGCTGCTGCTGGCTGCTGTTGATGCTGCTCCTGTAATTGCAAGTGGTGCGCCACTTGCTTTTGACACCTGCTGCCAACAGCCAAGAGCAAGAGAGCGGCAGAGAAGCCGCCGGAGACGGAGGCGGGAGTCATTTATTATAACTCCTGGCTTCAACACATGGCCGGATTTTTTTTTTTGTTTTTTGTTTGTAATTGACATGAAAATTTAATGCCATAATTTTATTTTGCACTTGGCCTCACTCACTTGCCGCTTGCCGCACGACGCTCGCTTTGTGCCATTTTTTGGTTCTCCGTTTTTTTTTTATTTGAGATTAGAAAAGTTTGTCGTTTGTTGTTTGCCTAGGCACAGCAGCCTCTCAGAGAATTCTCCCCTAAACTAAGGGGCAAAGTTTTGGAAAACAAAAGAGAGCAAAAAGGAGACTTGAAACTTGGCTGGATTACTTTGCGACTACAATTGGTGGGATCACAAAAAAAAAAAGGATATGAATGGAAGAATGTCTAACCATCAGCTGGGCTCGGCTTTGTAGCATGGTTTTGATACCTGGTTCAAGGCAAATGGCTCGCGAGCCCAAAAAACAACCAACAACTGAGCGCTTTGTACTATATGTTCCTTAAATTACTGTTTCATAATAATACTATTTACACAGTCGTCATCTTCACCTGATACTGGCTTAAGCAGCCCAAAAAAACCTTCCCTGTCTTTAGCTTGGATAGTGTGGAGCTAGTGAACTAGTTTTTGCATTAAATGTAAACAATTCAAGGCACCCATTTGCTAGCTGGCTTAAAATTTATCATAAATTGTGAGAGTATATGTTTTAAAGTTGCACTTTGCCTTATATTCTATCAATTAAAGAGCTAAAATTTACAAATTTAGCCAACTGTGAGAAAATGGGCCACCCAGCTGGGAGTAAGCTTAGTTAATATTTTAATATGCGAAATGATCTTTGAAATGATCACTCAACCGTAAGCAAAACGCGGCACACATTTTAGCTAGGAAACTTAAACTGCATGCAACATGTAGAAATCAAAAAAGTAAACGCCGCATGAAGAAAAGTTAAATGCTGGGCGAAGGCAAAGTCTACACGACATTAGACAATCAGCTTATTTCCCATTAACGTTTACATTTTTCATACAGCAATCTGAATACCTTACGAACGCTTTAGTTTGTCTACATCCAGCTTGTGGAAATTTTTATCGAAAAATGTAGCTCAAAATCAGTACTGAATTCGTAAATTTATCATTCACACGTGGCATGTAGATTTTCTAAATGAACGTTAAGATTTACAAACGCTGAATGCTAAATGTAGGAAATCTCAACAAATCGTGCGCAAATTTAAATTAGGAGAGCAATGAATTTCAACTTGAGAATTACAAGCATGCAAATATGGGTTTGTGCTTTAAGGCAGATTCCATACAACTAATGACTTAGATGCATTGCCTTACAAGCGCGTCGTGGAGTGGAGCCATCTGTTTTTCGTTTAATCTTTTAGTATGTATGACCATTACCACATTTCTGGGCACACTGAACGTTTTGTATGGAGCAGCCGTGAACGGCTGTTCAACGAAATCTAAATCAAATCTAAATCGCTTATTTAGATTATTATTTTAAAATTGGATTGAGCATAGCCAAAGACTTCTATAGAACTATAATTTAACAGCATTTGTTAAAAAACTGTAACCAAAACAAGGCACCCATTCAGTAGCTGGTTTAAATACTACATAGAACAAAATGAAAAATTCCACTTTAACTTCTGTTCTATTTGCCAGCTTAATATATGCGTTGACTGTAAGGAAATGGGGCACCCAGCTGGGAGGTAGTTAAAATGTGATTTTTCTTATTAAATTGATTCAGAATTTACAATTCCCTTTTGTAGAAGCAGCGCCTCTTCAGATTGAAAATATTGGTACAGTTTTTTTCCCCTCCTTTGGCACACCTGCCAAATCTTCATTTGTTTCTCTGTATCCTTTCTCCCTCCCTCTCTGCTCGTCCTTAACTCACTAAAGCGACTTTTGTCGTTGGTTAATGTGCATTGTTAGGTCCTGCTCCGCCTTTCCCTCTGTCTGTGTCTCTGTCTTACGCTTTGACAAAAGTTTTTGCGCTAGTTTTTTGGCCGTGTTTTGGTTTTTCCTTTTTATTTGCTTCACACGCTCTCTGCGCCTGTTTGGGAGGCAAACGAGAAATGGAGGAAATCAAGTAGGTAAAAACTTTTTGGCCACCTACTTTTCGCTTAGTACTTTTTTTCGCATTGCCGTTTATTTATTTTGTTTTTTTTTTTTTTTTGTCTGTTTATTTTATTTTGTTGGCCAATTTCCGGTAATTCAGTTTTATGCAGCAAACTTTTTTTTCCTCCATTTTCGTTTATAAATAAATATGTTTTGTATGGCGCGGCGAGGCAAGGTCAGAGGATCTTTAAACTCCCAAGCAAACAATTTGCACTGGTTGTTAATTTGATTAGAAAAGTTGTACACCCAGTTGTTGCCCAGTTTTAATATCCCAACATAGTTAAATATATTTGAAGCCCCTTTTTTTTGAGGTTTCTTTACGTATTTCTCTTCCTTTGGCAGCCTTTGTTGTGGTCTAAGCTGAGCAAAAATGTTGATTGGCTTAGAAACTACGCACACACACACACACACACAAAAAAACTTTGTCATTGCTTAAAGAGGTGAGGCGAATGTTAAATGGGGCAAATCAAACCGGGTAGGAAATTTAAATTTTTTGAAATGAAACGAAGAAATGGAAAGGGAAAACAAAAAACAAAAATGTTTAAAATGGGAATGAAATTGGTATGACTGAGGGGAGGTTTGGTAGATTGTTCTTGATGGGGCTTATGCTGTAGTTAATCGTAATTTAATTAAGTTATGATTGAATGCTTTCAAGATTCTATTACTATCACTTTTTGTAGTTCTTTTTTTTTATTGTTGGCGACCGTAACTGGCTCTGCGATTTGGCGTTACCTAGCTTTAAAGTAAAGTAAACATATTTCTCACTTGGCCGTCCGACTTGGCTGTCTACTGTCGAGTAACTCTCTCTAAAACCAGCTTGGTATTTCCCTAGAATATTGTGAGTTTTAATCCAGTTTCTAATACGCGCTAATAGGACACATGTAAACACCTTCATCATTGCATTGAGCAATGAGATTCTTTGGGAAATTGTGTTTTAAAAAGAAAGCAGATAAAAACTAAAATAAAATACAGTCGAACTTTTCTCTTACGAACTTCCGTACAACGAAGTTCTCTATATAACGAATTCGTTTTCTGAACACTGCAATTTCACATTACGTATTTCGTTCTCCATATTACAATTTTTCCTTATATTCCCTTGAGATTCGCTTTATGGAAAATCAACTGTAACTAATTTTCTAGCTCTCATTTAGCTGATTTTTACCTCTGCCATCGTTCTGTCATCGATTGCACATTTTATCGATAAATTCCCGATAAATTCTGATCTGTTTGTCAACCTTTGTGCATTAACCAGGGCATCCACACACGAATTTGTTCGACGAACAAATTTGTCAAAAAAGAATTTATTTTGGGCACGTGTTCACTCTACAAATATTTTTGACAAATGAAGTTCGTGCACTTGTTCCTATCCATTGACGAACATCTTCGCACGAACACACGCAAGATAGAAACGTTTCTATTCTCTGCGAACAACACAAAATCTGTCGAACACAAAAATCTGTCACGAACACCTCGACTAACGACGAACATTTCGTCGAGCACAAGAAATTCGTGTGGATGCCCTGCTTTAATCAAAATGAATTTATGAGATTTTTTTATTAATAGCCATTAAATAGCAACAGTTTTACAGTTTAATACAGTTAAATAAAAGTGTTACTTTTCTCGAACACTATTTCTAGTTTCTTTTGCATATTTTCCAAACATTGCTGAATATATTTTTTCTCCACAATGAAGTACACTTCGAATGGTTCTTAAGCTGCATTCCTGTAATTCGAGCTGTTACTCCATAATTATCGATAAAACCAGCTAGAAGTGTTTCCGTCATTTGTATTTTCATAGCCCTGTTTTGAAGGGCAATCGTCTTTAAGCCTAACCTCCTCGAAGAAACGATGTTATATACAACTGTGTCATGATTCATTCCCATGCGCATAACTTTGTGAGTCTGTGACGTGAGTCGTTGACTGATTAGTCTCAGGTTGCGAATTTGAATTTTTTATTTTTTTGTTAGTCTATGACGTCACATTGAAATTTTTGGTTTTATAAGCTACGCATTGCGCTACCTTCTATTTTTCATGCGAATGTGATCAAATTGAAAGGTGAATTTTCTTATATTTTCAAAATCTTTATTTATTTATCTAAATCTATTTCATCGCCTTCAAAGTAATCCCCTTCCGCTGCAATAGAGTTATGCCAACAAATTTTCCAGTTATCATAGCATTTGGCAAAGTCCTCCTTCGGCAAGGCAAAAGCCTTCTGCGATTTTGGTTTTATCATCTCAACCGATTCAAAACGGTTTCCCCGGAGCGGTCTCTTGAGTTTGATGCACAGCCAGAAGTCACACGGAGCCAAATCAGGTTAATAAGCAGGCAAAGCTGTCACTTGCAGTGTTACCAAGTTACAAAAAGAAAAAAACTATCGACTGGAAATGCTCGGAAAGTTTAAATTAAAAATGTACCTTTCAATTTGATTACAGTATCTCAACATTAACTCAAACATTATTAAATATATTTAATGAATAAAAGCCGTAGCAGATTTTTATAATTTCATTCACTTCGTTTCCATCCATCATAGAGAGAATGAATTCCTAATTGTGTTAGGGTGTAATTAGATATTTTCCCATTCGGGTACCAATCCCTTAACCATACCTAGGTTCAAATTGTATTTAATCTATTCTAAATGTAATTGAAATAACGTACATCAATTCAGTTTTTAAGGTTATCAAAATGCGAATGTAATACGGAGTTGATATTAAATCAAAGCATTATTTAGTACTTTATACACCACAATCGAAATTTTGGTTACTTGTATAGCTGATTCAAGGACCCCAAGTACTATTATATCTATATTTGGGGTATTAACTAGTCCTCGTAAAATTTTAAATGGAAAAGGGTAAACTCCAAAAGCTTACGGTTCAACAACAAAATTTAAGAGAAAAAAATTACCAGCATTTTGTTGCCCTGGGGTATGTTTCTAAAAATCAGTCGTAAATGAGTCAAGTGTATAAACTTGAAGTGTTCTAAGTAGCGGCTATAAATACTTGGTATCTTGCTTATCTGATATAGAACTTTAGATACATGTTTTTCTGAATAGGCGTTGGCTGAGTGGATAGAATTGTAACCTGGTATTTTTTGATATTCCGGCTCGAGTCCCGGTACAGGATGGTGGATCTATAATCTTTCATTACTATAGCCGAGGTCAGAAAAGCTGTTCTATCAACAAACCGTAACAAAACAAATCAAAAAATGTCATCTCCATGTTTTGAAGACGCAATTTTAGGAGTTTTGCATACAGTGTGCTCTACGCCACTCAGGCGTCTGAAATTCGTTGTTAATATTAAGTGTTGAATCTCAAGTAACAGCCAAATTCACCGCCTGTCAAAAACAGCTGGCTTACCATAACTATTACTAGGGTAAATCGCAAGGTGTCGCTCACTAGCCTATGTGTGGTATATTTACCAATAACTTTTTTACGAGGGCTGGCGAGTACCCTAATTACATCACCAGAAGTCTTTGCTATAGACTTTTATAAAATGCAATTGCTTACTTTGCCTTTTAAGAAGTACCAACAAATTGTCTCTATCGCTTTGCTGCCTTTTTTAGAGCGAAGCTCTTAAACCTGCGTTCGACTGGAGGACTAAAACTCGAAAATGTGCCGTAGCTGCAGGTGGGATTTGTGTATCGAGTAATGAGTATCGAGTACTGAGTACCGATTAGTGTGTATCGAGTATTGAGAGTACTAAGTATGGGGTACCAAATATCAAGAACCGAGTATCTAGTACTGAGTATCAAGTTCTGAGTGTCTAAGTATCGAAAACAGAGTATCTTGTACTGAGTATCGATTACTATGTATCGAATACCAAGTATCAAGTACTCTGCATCAAGTTCAGAGTACAGAGTGAACATCGAGAGCAGAGTATCGAGTATTCAGTATCAGGTACTGAGTATTGAATACTGAGTATGGAGTAAGAAATATCGAGTACTGAGTATAGAGTACTAAGTACTAAGTATCGGGCACCGAGTATCTACTACTAAGCATCAAGTTCAAAGTATTGAGTACTGAATATCGAGTACAGAGCGTCGAGTATTTAGTATCAAATACTGAATATCGACTACTGTGTACCGAGTACTGAGTATCGAGCACTGAGTATAGAGTACTAAGTATTGGGCACCGAGTATCTAGTACTAAGTATCGAGCTCTGAGTATCTAAGTATCGAAAACCACGTATCTAGTACTGAGTATCGATTACTATGTATCGAATACCGAGTATCAAGTACTGTGTATCAAGTTTAATATCAAGTGCCGAGTATTTAGTATCAAGTACTGAATTTTGAATACTCAGTATTGAGTACTGAGTATCGAATACTGAGTATAGAGTACTAAGTATTAAGATCTAAGTATCGAGAACCAAGTATCTAGTACTAAGTATCGAGTTCTGAGTATCAAGGTATCCAAAACCATGTCTCTAGTGCTGAGTATCAGTTACTAAGTATCGAATACCGAATATCAAGTACTGTGTATCAAGTTCACGGTATCGATTATTGAGTATCAACTAGGTATTGAATAACGAGTGCAAAGTATCGAGTACTTAGAATCAAGTACTGAGTATTGAATGTTGAGTATTGAGTACTGAGTTTCGAGTACTGACTTTAGAGTACTAAGTATCGGGCACCGAGTATCTAGCACTAAGTTTCAAGTTCTGAGTATCTAAGTATCGAAAAGCACGTATCTAGTACTAAGTATCGATTACTATGTATCGAATACCGAGTATCAAGTACTGTGTATCGATTATAATCGAGTATTATTGAGTATGAACTATGTACTGAATTTAAAGTACTGAGTATCGAGAATTAAGTATAAAGTACTGACTTTTGAATACTGAGTATTGAGTACTGAGTACCGTTAACAGAACACCGATTATCGAGAGTCGATACCCGTTAGCCAAAAACTAATTGATTGTTAATTCCTAAATATGTTTCCTGAAAAACCTGAAAGATAAATAAAAAATATATATATTTCTGATTTAAACCGCAAATAAGAAGCGTATGTTTCTGTACGATTTTCATTCATGAAAGACTAAGATATTGAAAATTTTCGGTTAGGTAGGGGCGGAAAAATCGGTTACTGTGAAACAGCTGAAGCCTTTTATTCTTCGCTATTTCAAATTTCATCGACCCTGACCGACCCCACAGCATAAGCTCTGTAGGCGACTGTATCAGTGTTTCCGAAAAAGTGGCCAACGCGACTGAAGCAAATATTAGCTACAGCGTAATAAATGAAAAAATTAGCATTCAAAATTTTGACATCCCAATTGCTTTTGTAAAGTGGCGTCTGTTTGGCCCCATTTCCCTTCAGACAATTTCTTTGTAAGTCGCTTAAACACACGTCAATTGCGCTTTAAATTTGCACAACTTTCCAATGCTAAGACAATGGCAAAGCGAGGAATACTTAATCTGAGCTAAGCGCTGCTTAAAAACGCTAGCGCAATCGCAAGCGGTTCTCTTGCTTTTTTGTTGACAATTGTCACCAAAAGCTTAGCATAACTAAGCGGGCTGCTTTCCTTCCCTTTTAGTTTTTTTGTTTTTTTTTTCTGGGGAGGTGGGTTTCATTATTTTCGGTTTGCTCTCCTGCATGCGAATGACCTGCTCTTACACTCTACTTAATAATTCAATTCATAGGCCCAGTCACAGTCGCAGTCACGAATACAAATTTTTTGTTGTATTTGATTTTTATATTCTTCTGCTTTTGGCAAAGGTGAAGCAGACACACGCCCCCCTATCGCTCAGCCTCTGGGCCAGGAAATGGCCCAAAAAAAAAAAAACTACAAGAAAGCCTGGCCTTGTCCATTTTACCTGTAAATATGCCGTGCCACGCCTACTAAAAAAAAAGAAGCAAACAAAATTTTCGTTGGCTTTTATGTTTTCTGTTCAGTTCAGTTCGGCTCAGTGTTTTTTTTTTTTGTTTGCCTTCATTTGCATATAAAATTTTTATGTTGCGCCCGAAAGCGTTTATTTGCTTTGGCCACCAACCACCTACCCCACCCCACTCACCCACTCAGTCACTACGGCTGGCCAACGCATTTGGTTAGTTTGACGAAGCTTGCGGTCATGTCTAATACAAATAAACGCGCCAAAGAACGAAAAAAAAAAAAACACTACACTTAGACATACGCATCAACTTCGTTTGATGTTTGATCATTTTCTGTGTTGTTTTATTATTATTTTTTGGCTCATGTTTTATTTTGTTCACATTACGGCAAATCATTTTATGTGAAACTGAAACTGAAACACAAAGAAACTAAAGAGGGAGATGCAGAGAGAAGTACTTAAAAGAAAACAAGGGCATCATATTTTATAGGCTGAAAATGTGGCGACCGTGACTGATGCCACAGGATTAAGCACAGTTTCAGCATGTCCAATTATTAGCCGTGCCCCCATTTTCACCTTCTCACAAATTTTGCGATTTATAGACAAATCTTGTACTGAAAACCAGTTTTAAATCGAGGATTGCATAAGAAAAATATCATATGTTTGACTGTCGATCAGCGTTGCAAATTCTAGCTATTTCTTCCACCAGATAAAGCTATTTTTTAAACTAAAAAACAGGAAACTATTCAGTTTTACAGAAACCTGCAATTCTGACTAATTATTTGTTATTGTTCAGCTAATTTAAATTATTCTTTGTCAATTTTAAGCATATTAAACAGTCGATATCTGGTGGGAAAAATAGCTAGAATTGACAACGCTGCTCGCCAATATCTGGAGTAACCAGCCACTGAACAGATAGCAATCTACATTCTCATTCTCTCGTGCTCGTATATAAGCGTATGTGGTTTTCCCCCACATGAAATACTTGCACAAGTTCATAGAAAATACGGACTTGGAAATATTAAAATAAATGCATCCAACTTTTGCAAAGCACTTAAAGTGTACAATTTTGAAAGGAACAAACGTGACATGACTGTAATGCCATCATCGCTTGGGAACTCCAATGCGAATTATGGCAATACAGTCATGAGGAGGGAGTGGTTTTTTGATTGTGGTTTAGGTGAAGACCGCTGAAGATTTGGTAGAGATACCAATAAAACAGCTGTTCGGTCAACTTACCTCCTCTGTTGTGTAGTGTGTTCCTGTTTTAAAGTTATGTTCAAACATTGCGCAATCTAGAGCCGGCAAAAACTTGTAACGACAGCAACACACTCTGTCTACTAAGAGGGTCGGCTTGGCTCAGCGATAGTGGCGTGGGTGTTGTGCCGCTTCAGCAAAGTGTTACAATAATAAAATCGTAGACAGAGATAGGGTATCAAAACGGACAATCTTCATCATCAAAAGAGGAGAACTATGGTGGTAATTATCTCCATCTCTACCCACCCAACCTGTAGGATCAAAGAAAAGGTTACATGACCCTACCCAATACGAGCTGCTGTGCTAGACCCCTAGGTGGCCCAAGAAAAAGGGAATTATTTCATAGTAAATTCAATATAATTCAGTAGTATAAATTTAGTTGCTCATGGTTTTTCATTACATTGCAGATTGCTTAATGTTACTAATTGTGTGTAATTCAGGGTTAGGTATCAATGCTAGGGTCAAATCTCCGTACTTACAAAAATGAATGTAAAGACTTAAAATTATCAAATTACTCAGCTTAATTTTCACCTATTAATATGCCGATGTTATCATTGGGCCCAAGATGACGTTGACAAGACGACAAGTTTGGAGATGCCTAGCATGGGTTTCTTAACTTCAATATCCGACTTACATACACATCTTTACAGCAAATTATTAATATTGAATTTCCCTAATTTTATTTACTTTAGCTTAATAGGTAAAAGAAAATAGTATTTTGAACGTATATCAGCAGCAACAATTTATTCCAACAATTATTCCTTTTACGTATGTAAAAGTTTCAAAACGAAGCAGCCGGACGCTTATCTGTTCGCACCATGCCCAAAACAAAAGAACAACTTAATAATTATGAAAAGAACGTCACCATCATGACCGGGAACTTGAAATTTTCAAGGGAGACAAAATCGAAAACTCTTTGCTGCTGATCATTCACACTAGCTTTAGGACATGATAGTTTTTAAGGTCGTTTTGGATGCACTTGCTGAGGTGTATGCAGATTGGAATTTTTTTTTGGTTGTACTCATTGCGACTCCATATGATGATAAGTAAATAGGCACTTGGATCTTTTCTCCCAGGGAAGAGGAATCTCCATATGAGTAGGGCAGGTCCTCCGCCTGCCACTTGATCGTGCGGCACACTCCAACTGACGATGCCAAAGATGCGGATGAGCCAGATAATGGGGATGTTAATGAAGCAGGTGTTAGAAGGGCAAAGTCCAATTTGTGATGCCTGCCTACCTCGGTGGAGGCTTAAGCCCGTAACTTAAGGCCTGCTCACGCCTGAAATGGATATTCTTTGAAATATCGAAACTGTACTGATACTAATTCATACCTTAAATTCAATTTAGCATTTCACTTTTACTTTTACTTCTGCAAGGCGATCGCCTTGTAATTAGAGAAAAATAAGCACTATAAGGTAGCTTGTCATTTGATTTTGACTAGCACAGACGTCTCTTCGGTTCAAATGATCTTTTATATATGACAGCATGCGCTTAAGCAAACTCGGCTGTACCCCAAGCTAGGCAGATCTTTTGATTTAGCACAACTGCATAATCGTACGATTGGTCTGTTGCTTTGATTGAATGCCTATACACTTAAGCGTGTGTGCAGACTGAGTAGGGTGGTTCAATGATTACCTACAAAAACTGTTCCCACATTTCTCGGTACATTAGATTTAATTTATTTTGGTAAAATCGAAGTTGAAACCAAGAAAATTATTCGCACCCCTACAACTTTGAAGGTTTATTTGTGATCTACTTTAAGATGCTCTTAAAAAATTGAGTTTTAAAACGATTTTCTTTTATTCAAAAGTTGACCTAAAGCGAAATCTTTTGAATTTATGATTAAGTATAAAAATATTTGTAATGTTTTTTATAAGTATAATACCATTTTACCTAGCTCTGGCCCCATTAAAAGAATTTTAAGCTGTGGAGGCCAAAAAAAAAAACAGACTAAGTGACCCGAAAAAGATTAGGTCTCGACAAAAAAGCGATATAATATAATATATAAGAATCATTTTAATAATATAATATCATACCTCAGTAAAATTGATAAATGTGCAAAATGTTTTTTTGCTATTTCTTTTAATCCAATTAGGGTAAATTGGTTTTAAGTATACACTTTCACTTAATTTTTTTACTTTCGTCAAAGAAAAAAATTATTTTTGGTTTTATTATGTCTTTAAAGTAAAGGTTTGTTCTGGAAAAATGTTTACTTTTGCACGGATCGAGTTTTATAGGACTAAAACCTTGGACCGCCTAGAGGCGGCTTTGGGAAAGTAGGCCAAAAAAAATTTCAGTAAAAAAATGTTGTTGCTTACACGTTTTATTATAAAGGAAATGAAGAGCGAACGAAATGTGAAACCTGACCTTTTGAATTCGTTTCATTCAGGAAAGGCCTTGTGCCCGCGTAAGTCGAAGCAACTCGCACTGCCTTATTGTCCTTCCAAACCGTCAAATACATTTCGACTTCTGATGCAGATCCTCAAAATTCAGTAGAATATCCACGCACTTGTTTCTTAAGACCGCTCTCAGTTGGCAGCTTACAATTTGGAATTCGATTCGAGAAGCGGCAAAGAAGTATAATAATTGTCGAAGTAAATAATCTGGTTTTTAAAATCCGCTGCCGCACCAAGATCTAGTGAGCCAGTTTGAACCAGGGCTGCAAACCCAAAAAATTTTTCGGAACCTCCGGTTTGCTGGTTCGAACCAAAATTTACCAACGGTTAAGGTTCGGAAATTTGAGGTTAGAGTTTTTTGGGCATTGGTTTTGGTTCGAGCCTTGGTTCGCTGCACGTTTTTCCAATATATTTAAAATAACAATACAATAGGTATACCACTTGACGATGAGATACATTCTTAGTCCGGATTTACACGGTCAAGCAAACTTCATGAAGTTCCTCATGAAGTTTTGGTTTGTAGGGAAGAGGTGTAGGGGGCAGTCGAAGCAGGCGAAGCTTCATGGCAAGCTGGCAATGAAGTTTTTCGATATGTATATGTATAAGATGAAAAATTTGTGCCAGTTTTCTCTGATTTAGTGTCTGTTTATGTTCAGTACCAAAGGTACAAAGAATATTTGTGCAAATGTATGTAACCGTCAGAACAAAGCATCTCTGCCCATATTAAGTGTATACTTCACTTTCACATGTGCAATGTATATCATAGTCTGGCTTGACCGACTTTCCGAATTTCTAATTGTCGACTCTGCTGTTACGTACATAGAAGGGTAACCAAATAAATTTTAATGTGCATAAGAACCCAAAAGCTTGGGTTCGGAACGGGTTCGGGTTCAACTATTTTCGTCCTCGAGGTTCGGTTCAGGGTTTGGTTCACAGTAAAAACAAAGCCGGAATTCCGGGTTCGAACCGGCTCGGTTCAAAACCGGTTTGCAGCCCTGGTTTGAACAACTAATCTCAAAATTATAGCAAAAGCCAGAGGAGTCACACAAATTGACGAATTTTACTCCCCATTTGTGTGGTTTTTCTGGTAAATATTGTCGAAGAAAGGTCTTCATCTTTGTTGCACACGTGTGTTCATCCACACATAAGCGTTGGCACATCGGAACTGACAGAAACTTCTCATTGAAGTGATTCACGATTTTTGCCGTATTTTGTATAAAGGATCGTGGTCGGCAGAATCCTTAAAGGGCAACTTACTACTATCGTTGAAATGAAAATTGTTTCGTATTTTTTCAAAACAATTTTTTGACTTGTGTTCTGAACTGTTCCAAATGCGTTCTTACCCCTATATAAACGAACATTTGGGTAGCGCAAAACTGACATAAAAAATAAAATGCCCATAAATTGTCGAAATTCCAAATTGGTTGTTGAAAACGAAGTATTGACATCTTTTTGGGCAGCATACAAATTTGTTTGCTGGGTAATATGCTCAATGATAGTATCATTCAAAAAGTATTCAAAATACTTGAATGGCGTTTCAAGCTTTTTACGAACTTAGAGGTCAGGCTCAGTAAAGGAAATCGCAGTTACACAAATCCCTGAAGCCAACATAGAATCCGACATATTATACGCTCTTTCAATCGCTTCTTGATCTTCCTCATTGACAGGAAACGCTGCCTCGCAAACATCATCAGTCAAATCGTCCTCCAATTCTTCTTCTCCGTCCGTATCAATGTCAAAATCAATAGAATTCAAATATTTCTTAATCTCCACATCGGAAAGAGCTGAAACCTTATGCATTTGTCGTCGTTCCATGTCTACTGAAGCAATTATTTGGACTTAAATATGTCTTGACTTGTTCCACTTTCAAACTCACCTTGTAATTTTTTTTCCCGAATTGTCCCAAGACCGCCTCTAGACGGGATACCTTATAAAAGCAATAAAAAGCTAACGATAACCTTTTTTAATGTGGGTTTTGTATTTTGCGTCCTTGAGACTATCAGCAACACGACAATAATTTTGTTTCCAGCGGCGATCTTTTTAGAATATTTTTTAAAAATTTGTTTAATTCTGCAGCAGCTGACGCAAGCTCTGGCATGTATTGCAAACGCAACGAACTTAATTTTTGGACTTCCCCGAATTAGAAAAATGCAAAACGAAGACAAAAAGGAATGAGGAAAGCGAATAACGGTCTTTTGAACTTTGCCCGTCTAAAGGCGGTCTTGGGCACTAGAGGGTTAAGGGCAATAGCGTCAACATAAAGTGCATTACAGTGATAAAATGTTGAAGAGGTGTGTAAGCAATAATTTAAATTTAACAATCAATGGTATTTAAATTGACAAAATATTATTTTTAGCTCAATTAATAGCAGGTAAAAATCAAAACTATGCATGCAGCTGGTATAGAAGTTGGTGTACTCGCAGGTTTTGTTAAACCGTCATCGTAATACCTAAGTAACCTAAAAAAATATTGCCAAAATAATCGCAAGAGTGCAATATCCAAGGTGGATGAACGCACCAAAGGGCACATAAGGACTCTAGCAGCAAATAAAATGGTGAGCTGCGCTCAAATCAAGTGGAAGCTAAGACTAACGATATGTCGACAACGCATTCAACAAATTTGCCGAAAGGAGTTGCATCTTCAGTATCAGTCCAAGGTGCCTTAACCACGGCTCAAGCAACATCAGAAAAATGCGCCCATGGCCTTTTATGAAAAGCACAAAATTTGGGACGAAGAATTAAAATCCGTCATGTTTAGTGATCGAACAAGTTTAATCTAGACGGCCCAGTTGGACATCATACATGGTGGAAAGATATTCGACATCCCCGACAGACCTGCTAAGGGCGCAACCATGGTGATCGATCTCTTATGATATGGGCTGCCTTTAGTGCAAAAGGCAAATTGTCAATTCGTATTGTGCCAGGCCGTAAGAATTCAGAAATGTACAAAAAGTTGCTAAAAAAAAAAAAGAGTTCCATGGTGGCAATTGTATTTTTCAGCAAGATAACAGATAAGATAAAATAATATTTCAGCTCCCACCACATACTGCTCATACAGTGGACGGCATTAAGTCCGGATCTACACTGCTCGCCACTTGAATAGGACTCCTCTAAAGTCGATTTTCTATAGTTAATTGCTGCTAAACCAAGCCATCTAGGAAAATAATTTTTGTTTTCTTATAAAGTTTATTTAAATGTAGTAATTAGACGAAAATTACAAAATTATTCAAAAGTTGTAAGTACACAAAAAACATTGTTAACCAATAAGTAACAAATTTTGGAGTCTTCATTTTGCACCACTTGAATAGGACACTTTATCTAAAAACCATTTAAGAATATTTCAACCTTTTCAAATAACAATATTACTTAAATAGGAAATTACTAACATGTTCTTAAACCAAAAAAAGTTTTTAATAGTGTGTTGAGCCTCCTTTTTTCTCCAAAACCTCACACATTCGGTCTGGAAGGGATGCATACAATTTTCCCAAATAATTCAACGATATCGCGCCCCATGCTAATTTGATAGCTGCAATTAGTTCGGGAACGCTCGAATATTGCTGACCTGATCCATATACTTCACGTGTTAGCCATCCCCACACATTCTCAATGATATTCAAGTCCGGTGAATAGGGTGGCCAGTTTAATAACTCCACGTTTTGGCTCGCTATATACGATTTAACAATCCGGGCCGTATGTATAGGGGCATTATCATGTTGATAAATCCATTTTAGATTTGCAAAAAGAGTTTGGAAGTGTGGAAAGGCCTCTTTCAATATACCATTATAACACAACGCATTCATGGTGGTTGGAATAAATTTAAGCTCACAGGTGCCATAATAGGAAATGGCCCCCCATACCATAATACCTCCAGCACTGCTGTGCAACTTATCAAGATGGTGTAGTTCTTTTCGAAGATCATAAAAATAGTAGCTGTAGCCATCGGGGCCCTCCAAATTAAACTTTTTTTCGTCCGAAAAGACAACACGTTGCCACTCCGAAGTCCAGGTGACATGTGCGCGCGCGAAATCAAGGCGTTGTAACTTCCGAGCCGGGTTAAGAGGTGGCTTCTTCTTGATTTTTAGTCTCTTCAGGTGTGTAGCATTATTAATAACACGACGCATGGTTGTCAAACTTGCTTTAACGTTGCATTTTTCCCTTATCTTGGCCAAAGAGTCGTGCGAATTGGAAGCTTCTCTTAATATAAGTCGCTTGTCCGCGATGGTAAGCAAACTGTGGGTGCGGCCCTTCATGTTTTTACCATAATTAGCCTCATTATTTAAAAAATTTGTTATGGCGTGACGGCTCCTGTCGACTTGTTTTGCTATTTTGGCAATAGAAAGGCCAGAATCCTTGTAAGCTTGGATTTTACCTTTCTCCGACTCAGAGAATGAAGTGCCACGCCCCATTTAAATTTTTTTTTTATTTTATATACACTTCAATTAAAGCAAAAAGTTTAAGTAAACCAAAATTTGTGTGCACGTGTCAACGGTACCGACCAAATAAAATGCATGTTCTATTTAAGTGGCGCAAAAATTCCATTGAATTTTTGCGAATGCTCACATAAAGTGCAAACAACTTGATAACGGTTCTATTCCAAAACTTGGAATATACCAGAAAGAGCGAAGAATGCTTGAACAAAGATAATATGCAAAAAATACCGCTATTCTACCATTTCGTTTTCAAGTTACGAGCAGTTTTAAAGAGAGCATACAGGGTGTCCTATTCAAGTGGCGAGTAGTGTAAATCCAATTGAGGATCTGTGGGGCATAATTTCTGCCAGAAAATTCGGTGCTGCAAAGCAGTACAACACTTTGAAGCAGCTTAAAAAAGCTGTTGTGAAGTTGTGAGGAAATATTGATTTGAGTGTTGTTACCAAAATTGGCTAATTCAATGCCCCGGAGGTTACAGTTTCTGAAATCGTTAAAAGGCAACCCAATTTCATATTAATGATATCACCAGACTACATTTAGAGTTAAGTTTCTATTTAAAATCAAAAAATATCACACATTTTAAAATTGACACATATATCAAGATGATTTTAAGGCTGAAATTTTAACATCGAAATGTTTTATCATTTGGACGTGTTATTCGTTTTCCTCTGTGTGATAAGTGCGACAGCTTTGCTTCTTTATTTTGAGTTGTTGGATACAAAAAACAGCAAGGTGCATGCTTTCTAAAAGGCATATTTTTGTAAACCTCACAGATTTTTATTTCTTCAAACTAGTTAAAGGGGGGACTCAGGGATTCAGGGACTTAGAAATGTTTTTCACAGTCATTCACACTCGCTAAAGATGTTTTAAAGGCCGAAATTTGAACTCTGAAATTTTTTTTATTACTTGGACGTGTTAATTAAAGAGACTATAAGAACCCCAGGGATGCCAAGTGGTCGATTCAGTGTTTTACAGAGAATACAGAAATAAAAAAAATAAAAAAATCTCAAACAACGTTACCTTCGATTTTAAATTTGTACCTTATACATTTGTCAATCCAATAACAAGTTCATTTTCATTTCATTTTGAAAGCGTTACTGCAAAGAACAACTCTGTGTAATATTATATTTGTACTAAAATTAAGTAAAGTAAAACGCTTACAAAATGGTGGACACCAAATCTAAAACCCTCATGGACGAGAACGCATCGGAGATGAGTAATCAAGTCCAACTGAAGATATTGACTGGGCCTACACTGAAGGCAAACACAAAACGTGCCGCACTGGGGGATCTGCAGAATCGTAATCTTAATCGTACGGCTCAGAAAAAAGTAAAGAAAAGCAATTTCAAGATTCCCGTGGATCCCGTGAATCTCGCTGCTGCTGTGGGCAAACCTAATGCTCCCTTGTCGCAAGCCAATTTGATGCGAACCAAACCTGAGCAGAAGCGTCGTGCGGATAGCAACTTCACACAGAAATCCCAGGAGGCAGCATCTGTCACCACCGAATTCAATACTTTATCATTGTCCAGCAAACGTCTGGCCGTTATCGAGGATATAGATGCCAACGACAAGACCAATCCTCAACTTGTTTCCGAATACGCAAACGATATCTATGACTATCTCTACCAGCTGGAGATCGAGCTGCCCATACGCCGCGATCATTTGGGTGATCAACTGCACGTGTCTCCTAGTAATCGTGCTATGCTCTTTGATTGGATGAATCAGGTGCATGTACAGTTCCAATTAACACTCGAATCCTTTCAGTTGGCTGTGGCCATTACGGATCGCTATCTGCAGGTGGTTAACGATACCAGACGCGACTATCTGCAATTGGTGGGAGTCACTGCTCTGTTTGTGGCCACCAAATACGAGGAGGTATTCCCGCCGGTCATTGGTGATTTTGTGTTCATCACCGATACCACCTACACGGCCCGGGAAATACGCCTGATGGAGTTGCAAATTTTGAAGGCCATCGATTGCAATTTGTCGCGTCCCTTGCCCATACATTTCTTGCGTCGCTACTCCAAGGCAGCAGCTGTAGAGGAATCTCATCATGCCATGTCCAAGTATTTTGTGGAATTGGCCATAATTGACTATGAAATGGCCAGCTATAAGACCTCGGAGATTGCTGCCGCCTCATTGTTTTTGGCCTTGAATTTACTTAATGGAGATTATAAGGCTATCACCGGATTCGATGATCTACACTGGACACCCACTTTGGCCCACTATTCCCGCTATACGGCCACACATTTGAGACCTATCGCTCAAAAAATAGCGACATTGGCGCGCGATGCGCCCCAAGCCAAGCTGCGTTCGATTTACGGCAAGTATCAACTCAAAAAGTTCTTGAATATTGCCCAGAGTAACGAGCTGAGTGGTCCCCTAATAGACTCCATCATTGGCCTGAAGAAGTAAACCACGCTATACACGTATGTTCAATCTGATTAAGTTTCGTTTAGTTTATTTCAATTTTTAAAGATTTCAGTTGTTAAATTCTCGTTTCGTGTTCGATATTTTTAAACCAAACTTTCTACAAGTTGCCTCGGAGCTGGCCAAACTGCAAGACTGAGAGAGAGGCTGGAAATATAGGCGTTGCCTTTGAAAGAAACATTTAATTATTGTTATTATTATTAAACTTTTTGTCAATTTTTTTTAGTTTGTTAACAAATTTGATTAGTTATAAATAATAAATTTGTGCAATTACTGAAAAATATAACTTTGTAGCAAAAATCTGGAAGTGCCAAGTCTATATTACAGCTTTTTTTATTGGAAAGTTTGCTTCATAATTTCGGTCAAATGACCACCACGGCTGTAGCCCATTCGATTTACCCAATTTTTGTGCACATTTTCAATTCTTTCGGCACGTATGTCAGCAATAGCAACTCGAATCTCGTTCTTCAACTCATCAATTGTTTCAGAATTGTTTGCATTACATTTGTCCTTGAACGCTCCCCACAGATAATAGTCTAACGGTGTCAGACCACAGCTTCTTGGCGGCCAATTCTCATCTCCATATTTGCGGATTATTCGATTTTCGAAGATAGGGCGCAGAAGACGTAGCGCCGTCTTGTTGAAACCAATTATCGTTCAAGTCTTCCGCTTCAATTTCCTCGAAGAACCAATCACTTAACATTCACCATTCACGGTTATGGTGGCTCCTTCTTCATTTTCAAAGAAAAATGGACCAATGATGCCTCGAGACCAAAATCCGCACCAAACAGTGACACTTGGTGGGTGCATTGGCTTCTCGACGACGATATGCGGATTTTCTGTGCCCCAGATGCGACAATTTTGTTTATTAACATAACCACCGAGTTGGAAATGTGCTTCATCCGAAAAGAAGATTTTTCGGTAAAATTCACCATCTTCGGCCAAACGATCTTTCGCCCAATTTGCGAACTGTAAACGATTCGGATGGTCAATTGGCTTTAGCTGCTGCACCAATTGAACTTTGTATGGCTTCATGGCAAGGTCTTTATTTAAAAAAGTCGCATCAAAGAAGTGCGCGAAATGTCCAATTGTTGAGATCGATGGCGAGTTGACGTCGATGGTTGCTCACGCACACTTTCACGCACCCGTACACTGGTTGGTTTATCCACCAACATTCCAGTTTTACGAACTCGCTTCACGAATTGATCCACAAATAGAGTTTTCAGAAAATTTTTTTTGTAAAACTTTTTTTCAAATTTCCCACAGTTTGAGTCGAATCTTTCCCAACTGTTAAGATGTGTTTCATTCCGTCACCCCAAAATAGTCCTAATCCTAGTTGTAACTATAACTACATTGCATAGTTCGATAAGAAACGAATTGTTATCGATTACAACCCTTTTAATGAACATGAATATGTGAAAATATATATTAATGCACTTCCTCTTGCAATAAATTTGTGAAACGAACCAGTCGTGTGTTTTCTCCTTGAATCACCTTTCCTAACCCCCAAACCGCAACCCCATAAGCTACCTTTGACCTACCCCCTACGTTTCCACCAACTTTCTTCAAGCGAAGAGAGACCCATTTCGTAAATCTCAAAGTTTTTACTAAATATTAGTCGCTTTTCGAATAACATTTGACGTTTTTAAAGTTAAATTATGCAAAGTTTAAATTGCAAATACTAGATAGACCACCCTGTAATGAGCATTTTCGAATATATGGCGACCGTGACTTTACTCACAGATTGAAGTCTGTAAAAGACTAAATTTGGCGACCGTGACATTACTCACAAAATAAAGTCAGTAAGAGACTAAACTCCCTTTTTTCCGAAAATTGGACGACCGTGACTCTCGACACAGGCCGTGCCTGACTTGGCCTGTAAGAACAAACACATTTGAGTTACCTAAGTCAGTTGCTCACTTTTCAGCTAGTAAACACCGTGAGTAAATTTATTCAGCTCAGCTACTCACATGTTTTTATTTGGTTAAGCTCTTTTATTTTGATTATAATAAGTTTTCTTTACTTTGTTTAACCTTCCGGGGTATATACGCTTTAGCCAGAGGTTTGACACAGAAATTTAGCTAATTTAAAACTACTTTAACAACGAGAAGGCCAAGCTAACGTCGTCATGCGCCGACGTATTTCATACCCTTGCAAACGCTGCTTTTGAAACGTCAGCAGCTTAGGAACGCATTACATGGAAATCTACGAGTTTTTTAACTAAAACCCGGTTTTCTACAGGTAACACATCTGATTTCGCACCAAATTTCGCGAATCTCTTTGAAAACATCTCAAATCTAACAATCGCGGAGTCTAAGATAAAATCTAAAACAAAAGTTTCTCTCACTGAGACTGCATTCTCCGACCGAACGGTCCTACGGCTACTCATAAGATCTCGTCACCCGATGTCGATCTACTCTTTCAAATCAGTTTGAAAGCGTTTCATATTAAGAATCACCGACTTTATAGAACTATTTATTTGAAAACAGATAAAGTTTGTTTCACTAAGACCCGTTTTCCGACTCGATCGGTCCTATGGCAGCTATACGATATAGTCATTCGATCTTTGACAAAAATTTGCAAATCTGTTTGAAAGCATATATTATTAATTATCGCCGAGTTTTATGACGCTAGCATTGAAAACAAAAAAGTTTTTCTTCCTAAGACCCATTATCCGAACCTATTGTTCCTATGACAGCTACAAGATACTAGTCATCCGATCTTGACCGAAATATGCAAGTTTGTTTGCAAGCAGATAATACTGACGGGGGCGCGAGTTTGGGGCCGCTGGCATTGAAAACATGAAAGTTTTTCTCACTAAGACCCATTTTTTGATCGATGGCTCTATGGCAAGTCATAAGATATAGTCATCCGATTCGGTCGGTTCCGACATACTAGTAGCGTGCAGTAACAAGAAAACTCTATGCAAAATCTTCAACTCGATAGCTTAAAAACTGCGAGATCTCGTTGGCGTAGCATACGGACGGACAGACAGACGGACAGACAGACGGACAGACAGACGGACAGACAGACAGACTGATAGTCGGACGGTCGGACGATAAAGCTCAATCGACTCAGCTCGTCGCCCTGATCAAGAATATATATACTTTATAGGGTCGGAAACGATTCCTTCTCCCTGTTACATACTTTTGCACAAACTTAATATACTCTATGTACCTTCGGTACAGAGTATAAAAATGATAACCCAAATGAATTCCTGCAAGCAGTAGGTTAAAGTCAGCAAAGGGACAATTGCTGATCAAATGCTCAATCACTGAGTTTTATGAGTTTTCAATTGTTCTATCTCCAATTCCCCCAACTTAATGTAACTTTAGCTAGGGCCCTATTTCCTCCTGTTTTTGTTAAGAAATAGTCAAAGTCGCTTAAGTGAATACCACTGCATGTGAGTTGTTTAGGGTATCTAATACATGCCTTCTTAACGAGAATAAAAATGAATGACATACAATGAAAACGAAGGAATGTTTTTCAAAACTTTTTTCTTCTTTTTATTCAGTAACTCAATGACTACAATTCGTAGAACAATTTATTCGAAATGGCAGCCTTGTGCCTTCCAGCAACGCTGAAGTCTCATGAATTGAGAAATTGTCCACTGCTTGGACAAGGGCGCGCTTCAAAGACTCAATATTTGGGTGTCGAGTAGAGTTGGCCATAGCCTCAAGAACGGACCACAGTGTGAAGTCCAATGGATTTACGTCTGGGCTACCAGACGTCCCTAGAAATGAAGTTCGGTTTTCTAGCCATGTTTGAGTAGTTTTTGCCTTGAGAGTTGGAGCGAAGTCTTGTTGAAAGTTCCACGTCTTGTTTGCTAATCATTACCTGTTAAGAGGCTTCACAACCTTTACCAAAACGTCGGATTGAAACACTTTCGCCAAAGTTTTGACTCCTTTTTCAAAAAAATGGAGCTTGGTGACCTCACCAAACCATCATAAAAGCCGCATGGTGACCTCTGGGAATTCTCGAAATGAGTTCGGACGCTTGTTTTGATGATACAGCACACACTCTATCGTTCTGTTTGTTGAACGATTCCTCAATGGTGAAAATTTTGTCGTCAGTTTACAGAATTCGTCTGTGGGCAGGGCAGTGTTCGCGCACTGGCGACGCAATGCTTTCAATTTTGTCTTGCGTTTTTGTTTAAAACGCTGTTGTGAGCCAGTGGCCGGTGTGTTTCTTGTTGCCACTGAGTCGCAATGCTGTGCTTGATGATATTCATCTCAGGAGACATGATTTTCTGCTTAAGCAGTGGATTTCAACGAATTTGATCTTTCACGGCTTTGATGGTTTGTTTCGCTCGCACAGAGCGCGGACGGCCGGATTTCGTGCTGCTCAAATAACTTTACGGTACGATACACAAAGTTTCGGGTGATTTCCAGTGGGCGCAACATCCGAAAGATTTCACCTTTTTCTTAGCCGCATTTATGCAGGCCAATTACACGATATTCGAGCGAGCCGCATTCCATGATTGCAATGAACTGACGCCAAAAACTTTTGAACCAGTAATATAGCCCAAATGTCACTTTTCAAATAGCCGCCAAGTTGAAGTGGATGCGTTGAATCGTTCTCGAGAACAAGTGTGTTCAATACGTGTATCAAAGTAATTGCGACTGCTATTTACACCATATTTATCAGAGAAAGTTATATATATTTTGGGAACCGCAAACAGGCCGCACAGACCTAAAAATGGAGGTTCTTTCAGCTCAAACTATCATGATGTAAACCATAGTTCCCCAGCGATAGCCCCTGGGGCACGAACATACTCGCCAATTCACACCGAGTGCTTGCCGAAGTCATGCATCACTATGTATTGGAGAGAGACACAGTCACATTTTCCTGCTCTCTGCTTGGGGAACCCTGATGTAAGCCAAACCGGGGTTTAAAGTCTTCTGTAAAACACTTCACCCAGCAGTTGGCATCCCTGGTATCCTTATAGACTCTTTAACCAACACGTCCAAGTAATAAAAAAAAAATATCAAAGTTCATCTTCAGCGAGTGTGAATGACTGTGAAAAACATTCCTAAATCCCTGGATCTATAAAGATCCCTTTAACCAGTTTGAAGAGAGAAAAATCTGTGAGGTTTACTAAAATATGCCTTTTAGAAAGCATGCAACTTGCTGTTTTTTGTATCCAACAAATCAGAATAAAGAAGTAAAATTGTCGCACTTACCATACAGAGCAAATCGAATAACACGTTCAAATGATAAAACATTTCGATGTTAAAATTTCGGCTTTTACACTCATCTTGAGTGCGTAGAAATGACTGTTAAATCAAGCCAAATTGCCGTAATGCTTTGAATCCGTGGGATCTTTATAGTCCCCTTAACAAGTTTTGAAAGTGTATCCCTGGGATCTTTATAGTCCCTTTAACAAGTCATCTGTAAGGTTTTCAAAACATTGCCGCTGCCGATTTATCATTCAAAGACTCGGAAGTAGCAGTTAAGTTGGTTAAACACAGCAAAGTGAGCAACACGTCCAAGTGATAAAATTTTCGAATTTCCAATTTTGGTCGAAAAAATCATCGTAATGCCTATATGACACTTGCCAATATTGGTAGACAAGAACGAGACAAGGCTTGCGAAAACGAAACAAGGAGATAAATTAGTGTTGGTAGTTGAATTGTTTAACTAGTTTACCAGCACAGAATGCCGTGTTATACTCGTTAGGAACAATATTGGCCGAAAATATCGGCAATTGTCATATAGACAAAACTTTACCAAAGTCTCACCTGGTACCAACTTTGGTTAAGCAGTTTTTGAAAACGACTTTGGCGAGGACATCACCAATTTTCTTGTAGGCATCTGTGAAAGTTCCCCATTGAACATCAAATAATAAAATTATTAAAAATTTGAAACAATTGTATCCTTGCATCAGCTCTGTAAACTTAACATACTGTTCATGCTCTGTTAAGTAGGTTTAACTTTCGCTTTCGTTGTGAAAATTAAACCAATCAAAAATAATTTAAATTTAAAAATAACAAAAACAAATACAAATAAAACATTTTTATTGCTGCTTTTAAAGTAAATAAATGTTCTTTTTTTGTTGCGGCCAGGCTGGACCTGAAGCTAGAGGTGGAGGTCAGGGTACAGTAGCAGCTGCTGTTAATAAGCTGTAGCCGGAAGTTGGATTCCTCGCTTAATATTTTACAGCCATAAAAATGCTCTATTATGATAAATATTTAACAATTGTGACAATTGTTGTTGCCAGGGGCAACAGACCTTAATGCTCTCATTGTCCTTTTTCTCTCTTTTTTTTTTGTTTTCATTTTGCACGTGTGTGTGTGAGTGTGAGTGTGTGTGTGTGTTGTATCCTGTTTCACAGAACAGCACAACGGCTGCAATTTTCACACGCTCGTTGGTTGTAATTTTGTATTTTTTTTGGTTGGCGTGACAGAAAAAAAAAGTAGTTAAAAATCTGTTTAAACGAAATCAGAAAGCTGCTTAAGAAGCTAAAGTAGCCAACAAAACAGATTAGTTGCAGATTTGTTTTTAATTTTAATTTTGAGGGATGGGAGGGGGGGGGAGGGGGGCAGCAAATGACAGAGGAGACAGCGGTGAGCTGCCTCAGTTAACTGTCTTCACATTGTTCACATTGAAAATATGCTTGGACGGTTGTTTATGTGCTCTGTTGTGAGGTAAGCTAGAGGCTACCCCAAAGAGGCACTAAAAAGTCTGCAGTAACTAGCCCAAATTAGTTTAAAATTTGTTTAATTTAAGGATAGGCCTAAGGGCACACTGCGCATAGCACAAGCCAAACTAAATTTGTATCTTTTCTCGCTTCTTGCAACATCGATCACAACAACAAATATGTATGCGTAGATTTTGTTATTACACACCCAGTAAACGTTATGCTCTTTCTATGTGGTTGTGGTTGTTTCACAAATACGTTCTCACCTCTGATAGTATATACCCTTTAGTTTTGCTTCAAAACTGAGTTCCCTTTTTTGAAGTACTTTCAACTTTGTTAAAGAAAACTTTTTGTACCACCCCCAAAAACCCCAAGTCAACAAAACTAACTTGGCTAAATCTTCACAATGCTTTGAAGTTGAATTGGTTCCTTTTTTTATTTGATGCCTCTTTCGCCCACACACACACACACATACACAAGCAAGCAGCAGCTCTTTAATTACCCCAATGCCAACCCCAAAAAGTATGCAACAAAATGTAGCTTAAAGCTTAAAACAGTCAGCAAAGTATTTGCCAGGCTTTTGGCGTTGGCCATTTCCAGGCTCGAGAGAGTGAGAGAGAGGGAAGGCCGAAGGCGAATTGTTGCGCCATAACAACAACAGCAAAAGGCGAAGGCGTAAAAGAAGCAGAAGAAGAAATGAAGGAAGCAACAAAAATTGTGCACGCATTTTAAAATTTTAATGCCAAACAAAAAAAAAACGACGATGACGACGTCACGCTGACTAAGCAGGGACCTGGCGTCAATAATACGCATTCGCCGCGTTGTCCGCATCCAAAAAGCGACAAAAAATTACGAAAACGCGACATGGTACGCTGATAAAAATGACAATTGATGGGCGTACGTGGGCTCATTGGAGCGTGGGCAATTGCTGAGTTATGTTTTATGACAAATGTTTGAATTGCTGTTGGATAAGGAGACGCCCCCCAATAAGAGACAGCCTCAAATAACTCAACATATTGGCAACTAAATGTTTATTATTATTTTGTTATACAATTAGCATAACACAACATTTTCCCCCCCCGTCTCCCTTTCAACCACATGGAAAAGTAAACTTTGCAAATGTTTTTCATTCATTTTTATATAGAAATTTCCTTTTTTGTTCTTTTTCTGATTGCCAAATCAATATGAATTTTATAAACAAAAATCCCCCAAAAAATAATATAGAAACGCACACACACACTCACACACACGTGCGCATCGTGTAAGGGCTGAGCCCAACCAACCACAAAAAAATAAAAAAAAAAAAAAAGGGGACGAAGCCCAAAAACACACAAAATGCAAAGAATTGTTGCAGAATTCAAATAATTTTATGGCATATTTAAGTGTCTGCATAATTTGCTTTTGGCTTCAGCCAACTAGAGAAAGAGGAAGAGACACAGAGTTGCCAAAGGTCGAATAGAGATATATGTGTGGGATTTAGGGATGAGCAAAAGTGAGTGTATATTGAGGGCAGAAAAAGCCTCTATAATTCATTTGAAATCCCTTTTCAGAGTTTCATAGCATATAGCTTAAGTCTGTTGTAAGTTTGAATCTCAAGTTAGACCACACTTGTTTGTGTGGAAATTGGTGTTAGTTTCATTGCAAAAAACTATCTAAAACTATCTTTTTATTATTACTAAATATGCAATTTTTTGAGTTTTACAGCTGTAAGGCTTGGTCTGATGTTAGATTCGTTAAGAAGTTTGTCAAGAGTCTTATACTCTGTACTAAAGGTACACAGAGTATATGTAGTTTGTGCAAAAGTATGCAACAGGGAGAAGGAATCATTTCGACCCTACAAAGTATATACATTCTTGATATAGCATTAACAGCCGCGTCGATATAGCCAAGTCCGTCTGAACGAAGAGATCTCAGAGATGGTAAGAGATAGAGGTTTGACATGTATAGAACATTTACTTCAAATACTTGCAGCCAGATCAAGTTTATTTTCTATTTTCTCCACGATCCCACCCGCCCCCGAAATTTAGAAAAAACGTCATATCTCCCACAGTTTCGAAGATAGATGGTTCGTATCTTCTAGAGTTAGTTGGTTATTAGCATTATTTATCGATTTGCCAAAGAAATTATAAAGATCGGATGAACTATAGTCGAGTTATAAGGAAAGCAAACAATTATGATGGTTAGCACCGGCCGCAATGGCGATGGGCAGCACTTCACACAAATTTTAATGCTTTTTTACCATTAATGATCAGATATATACAAATTTTGGGGGTACAGAGTATGTTATAGTCGGGCTGGACCGACTTTCTTTTTTTTGTTTTTTTGTTCATGTTCATCGACTAACACCAAGTTTCATAGCAGGCAGTTTATTATTTTTTTTTTTTAATATTAACAATTCATTTTACAGTTACGAGAAGTAACATTTTTAAGTTTCATAGCACTTAGATTTCGCACTAAGTTTGACTGCAGTATTGGTATTTTTTCTCATAGGGCTGTTTCTGTGGAAATTTTCTGTTGGTTTCATAGCAAACAGTTTATTTCGAGTTAAAATATCTGCAGTTCATTTTGCAAGCAAGAATTTTTGAGTTTCACAGCACTTAGCCCTGGTCTGGTGCCAGATTTCGCACTAAGTTTGACTGCAGCCTTGGTTTTTTTTCTCATAAGGCTGTTTCTGTGGAAATTTTTTGTTGGTTTCATAGCAAACAGTTTATTTTGAGTTAAAATATCTGCAGTTCATTTTGCAAGCAAGAATTTTTGAGTTTCACAGCATTTAGCCGTAGTCTGGTGTTAGATTCAGTATTAAGTTTAACCACAGTCTTGGTTTTTTTTTTCTCATAAGTCTGTTATTGTGGAAATGTCGAGTGAGTTTTATAGCAGGCAGTTTATTTTATGTTAAAACATATTCAATTCATTTTATAAACAAAGATTTTTTGAGTTTCATAGCACTTAGCCCACGTCTGGTGTAAGATTCAGTCTTAGGTTTAGCTTAGCTTGAATAAATAGAAAGTTTGATGTGAATTTTTGTTTGCTAGTTGCACAGCAATCAGCTGCTTTTTAGTACAAATGTCTTAAGTTCATTTTTCATGTAGCAATATGAAAATATTGTTATTTTTTGTCTCCTGGGTCTTTTTTTGTAAATATTACTTGTTGTTTTCATAGCAGGCAGCTTTTTTTAGTGCCAATATCACACATACTAGTATTTCTTAGTTTTTAATTCATTGAAAACATTATTTTGTGCTACAAGTTCTAAAATTTCTTAGTTTCATACCATTGAGCTTTGGTCTGGTTGTACGTTTCATTATCAACTTAGACCTCAGTCGTGTTTTTTTATTAATCAGGACGTTTTATGTGAAATATTGTTGTCAGCTTCATAGCAATCAGCTTATATCAGAAAAAAACTATATTAAATTCATTTAAGTTCCATTTTCTTGTTACCATATATGAATTTCGGTGCATTTGGCTTTGGTCTGTTGAAAAATCCAATATCCGGCTTGACTAAAAATTTGGATTTTTGGTTCAAAGAGCAAGTTTTGCTTACAAATAGTATACGTTTTATAGTAAACAGCGCTGCTCAAACCTGGACCAGACCAAAGCCCAGTGCTACGAAATTCAAATTGCAAATATCACAAATTGTTCTACTTCATAGCTTAAATGTCACTCTGATTTCATTTAGAACTCAATATCTGCTTACTACATAGAAAATTTTTAAGTTTCAAAGCACTTAGCTTCAAAACTGAGTTCAAAACTTTTTGGGGGAGGGTCTCAGTCGCACCACCACCGCTTATTTCTAACTAACAGTGGTATGGTCACCAGACTCTGGTGTAAGATAAAGCGTCAAGTAGGACTAAAGTCTTTGATTTTTGGTTTATAGTGAAAAATTTATGTTGGATTCATAGCAGGCAGTTGATTACTTGATTACTATGATTACTTCTTAGCTTAAATCGCACTTTAATTTACTGATTATTACCAGATATGAAATTCTTGCAAATTTAATAGCAGGCAGCTTATTTTTAGTTAAAAAATTGAAAATATTTTGACTCAAAAGTATTTTATCGGGTAATTTTTTGAACAAATGCTTCTTGGCAAAGCACTTAGATATTTAGGGTCGTTGCATGCAGCTTTTCTGGTTCAAAGTTTGTGAAATATTTTGGTTGCTAAGCTGTTTTCTCAGCAGTTTAAGCCAAAAATGAAATCAGCTCAAATTTTTTTCCAAAAGCAAGTATGTTTCATAGCTTATAGCTTTGGTATGGTGCCTACAAAACTTTTTAGTTTGAATACAGGCACCTTTGTGAAAAAATTAGTTGTCTCGAATTAAACGAAAAGGCCAAGCTAACTTCGTCTGTGCCTAAGATTTTATACCGTTGCAAATGATGTTTTAAGAACGCTTACATAAAATTCAAAAATTTTTCCAACTAAATCCCATTTTTCGACAGACAAACATCTGATTTGAAATTGAAAACAAAAAAGATTTTCTCACTATAACTCATTTTCCGACCGATCGGTCCTTTGGCAGCTATAAGATATAGACACCCGATTTTGACCAAAGTTTGCAAATCTGTTTGAAAGCATATAATATTAATAATGGACGAGTTTGAGGACGCTAACATTGAAAACAAAAAAGTTTTTCTCAGTAAGACCCATTTTCCGACCGATGGTTCCTATGACAGCTATAAGATATAGTCATCCGATCTTGACCAAAACTTGCAAATCTGTTTGAAAGCATATAATATTAATAATGCACGAGTTTGAGGATGCTAACATTGAAAACAAAAAAGTTTTTCTCACTAAGGCTCATTTTCCGACCCATGGTTCCCATGGCAGTTATGTGATATATTCATCCGATCCGACCGGCTCCGACATATTAGCAGCATGCAGTAAAAAGAAGACTCTGTGCAAAAATTCAGCTCGATAGCTTTAAAACTGAGAGACTAGTTTGCGTAGAAAACGAGAGACAGACGGACAGACAAAGCTCAATTGACTAAGCTCGTCGCCTTGATCAAGAATATATACAGTTTATGGGGTCGGAAATAAATATTTCTATGAGTTGCAAGCTTCTGGGCCAAATAACTTCGAAAATCAGATTAATGTGCTGTCCTCACTGCAACTGCATTTTGAATTTTCGCATTTTTGGCAATATGCAAATTTTTCCCCCTACAATTTTATATGGGCACTTGAGAGAGAAAAACATAAATTTTACAGCCGTTTTGTAAATTGTAAAGATGCAAAATGTTGCAGCACCACAATGAGGACAGGAAACTGCATTTTTACAGATGACTATAACTTTTTTGGACGTGTGCTTCAGTGAGGAAGCCTTGTAATAGTGCTTTATGGCCTAATAATCTGTTCTTCCAGCTGAAGAGTTTGAAACATTTCAGGTTTATAGCATTATGCATTGGTCTTCAGACAAATAAATTAAATAGTTTCATAGAAAGTAGCTATTTTGTTAGCAAACATCTGTTTTTGGTTGAGACTTGGCAAGAAAATTGGTTTTGAAAGCTGACAGCTATAACACTGTGCAACACTAAAAAGTTGATCGAGTCGAGACCAAAAAATTCTGTAAGCGTATGATGGTAGTACAAAAAGATTCGCTGGGTTTGGTCTGGTTAGCTGCCGTTTTCTTTTTATTGAACATTAAAGTTTTCAGCTTCTCGTAAATTATTTGGAATTTCGTTTTGACATCTTAGAGGAAGTTGTTGCTCTTGGCTTGGCTTACAAAACATTTCTAAGTAGCAAGTCAAAAAAGTCACTTCTTTATACTCAAAATTACAAAAATGTTGTAAAATTATCAGGTTTTCCCATCATTTTGTAGTGTTTTTCAATTTTGTCTTGAAAACTTCAACGAATTTGACAAAGCAAAGCAGGACCAAAACGTGGCTTAGACTTAAATAAACAAACGGTTGGAACATACCAACTTCATTCAATTGGTCTTTCATATAGTTGCGAGCCCTTAAGCGTTTAGACTTTTAAACAAAATGGAAAAAAAGCCCTTTTTGGTGGCTGACACAGACAAAAATTTCGATTGTTTTGTTTGAAATCAATAAAATAGTAAAAAAAAACATAACTTAAAAATTATAATGAAAAAATTTAATTTGTTTACTTTTTTACCGAAAATATTCGGTTTTTTCGAGATTTTATGGCAGTTGTACATGCTTGTGGGTCGATAACTATATAAAAGCGTAATTAAATGAAGTTGGTTCGTTCTAACGGTTTGTGTATTTAGGTCTAAGCCACCACTTTGTACTTTATTACTTGTCCAAATTTGTAACAGTTTTCAATATGAAGTTGAAAAACTGTTAAAAAGCCACTTTTGTAATTTTGAGTATGAAGATGTAATTTTTTGGATTTGCTACAGAGAAATGTTTTGAAGTGCAACAACTTTGCAATAGATATAAAAGCAAAATTTAAAATAGTTTACGAGATAATGAATCGTAAATCCTACTCTAAAGCGGAAAAGTTCCAAGTACAATAAAAAGAAAACGGCAGGCAATCAAACCAAACCCAGACAGGGTTTTAATACTATCATCACACCCTTGTAAAAATTTTTAGTCTCGACGCAATCAACTTTTTTCATTTTTAAAATGTGTCACAGTGTAATACAGGGTTTAAGGGACAGTTAGGTTTCATAGAGGGTAACACGCTTTGTTAAAAAATGGTGAAGCATTTTGGTTTTAAAGCAGCTAGCTGTGTTACTAGGCTAAAAAGATTCTTTGGTTTCGTAGCAAATAGCTTTTATTGCTAAAATAAAAGAGTAAAATGCTTGAAGCGGAGCCTATACTGTAATCTAGTTTTATATGCGACAACGTTGACTTTGTAGCCTAGAAATCAGTTTTTCTATTTGAAAATTTAAAAAAACTTCAATTATATAGATATTAGCTTTGCTCTTCAGACAATCAATTAAGAGAGTTTCATAGCAAGTAGCTATTTTGTGAGACGAAAAGGCACACATTTCTTTTGGTTGCAACTTGAAAATAAAATGAATGTTTCTAAAGATAGGGATTAAAGTACAGTAAAGTTTTATAGCACACAGCATTAAGCAGGTTAGCCAATCTAAGGTCCCACAGCTAAGAATTTGCACAAATTTTGACACATTTTGATGAGAATTTGACTAAACAGGCCAATTAAGGGAACTTTTAGGACAAATTACTTATGTATGGAACCATAGATATAGTTTTAAGCAGGGCTGCAACCCGGTTTTGAACCGAACGGTTACATACTTACATACATAAATGTATGTACATTGTACAAACATATGTAAAACAATTGAAATACGTAAAGAATCAGAGCGTGCTATTGTATGTAGTACTTCTTTGCCTACCTTTGTACCTTTGTATGCGTAATTTATATTACATACACATAGACCACAATACTTCCAGTCAGAGATATTAATTTGTAATATACTACAAATTTAATCTAAACACCTATGTACACTGCACAATATATAGAACCTTTTTTCCAATCTTATACATATACATATGCGCCAATCTAACCAACGCGGTGCATGCTACTGCAGAAACATGTCAGCCGAATACAAACAGAAGTGTGTGCCACACGCAGCGTTGCCAATTTAGCTATTTTTCCCACCAGGTATAGCTATTTTGTAAGCTCGAAAGCCGAAAACTATTCAGTTTTGCCGGAGCCTGCAATTCTAGCTAATTATTTGACATTGTTTAGCTATTTTAAATTCACCTCTGTTAAGCTTTAGCATTATTAACATCGATATTTGGTGGGAAAAATAGCTGAATTGGCAACACTAGCCACGCGCCTAAAATTGGGCGCAAAGAAGAATCGAAACAGAAAGAGATAGAAAACACACAAGCTAGAACAATAAAAACGCGCATTTCATTTCGTTTGAGAAGTTTTGACTGAAAAGGTGTGAAGCAATGACGTCAAATTTATTATTTGCGAAATTTACATACAATGTAAGCACTGATTAATCTGAATGTAACGAATGCAAAGTAAATATGACCGACGGGCATGCCATCAAAAAAAGACAATGGCATTATTGATCAAATCATTGTAAGAAAAAGTTCCAAGTGTGGCGAATAAACACCAATTGATGCTCAATTTTGCGAGTGAAAAACTGATTAAAGTGCATACTAGAAAGCATAATCAATCGGACTGAAGATTTATACACTAGCAATGAAGGAAGTCCATATCCAGTACACGAGCGCCAATCTCACGTCAATTATAATCTTCGTCTTGCAGTCTTACAATGTATTTATGCGTCAGGTGTATTCCTATTGTATATATTGGGTAAAAAGTGCAAAACCAAAGCCCAAAAACCTCGAAACTCAAATTTCCGAACCTTAACCGTTGGTAAATTTTGATTCGAAACTGCAAACCGGAGGTTCCGAAAATTCTTTTGGGTTTTCAGCCCTGGTTTTAAGTCGTAAAAAATCTGTAATCATGGCTATATAGCGAAATTGTTATCATAGTTAAGGCAAATAATTTGCTTGTGGGACCTTAGCTTTAGTTTTACATATAGCATTTCATAGCAGACAGCACTTATGCTTCAATTACAAAGAACTTAGTGCTATAGCAGGCAGCTTTTTAAGCTGTTTGACAAAACTAAACTATTAGTTGTTAACAGACAAGCAATTGTCAATTGTGTAGCAGCAAGCAGCCTTTGCTCGACTTGAAATTTTATCTGATACTTTTTTCAGTCCTAGCATGCAATTATTCGAGACAGCTGGCAGCTTTTTTTGGCATATATCAGAAAAGTTATTCTGGTAATTTGTACTGTTATTCAATGTAGTTTCAGGGCCAGCAGTTTTTGACAGACCCTCTCCACCCCCCCTTTACTTTTCACGCTTTCATCTCTAGTCTGTGCCTGATTTCTATCGCCATTTTCTTTATATATATATGTGTGTGTGTGTGTGTGTGTGTGTGTGGGTGTGTGTGTGTGCTTATGACATAGGAACACAAAAGGTTCAACTGACTGTAAAACGCTTAAATTGATTTAAATGCAGACTCGACCCAAGAGTCCGGTCTGTATGAATGAATGAATGAGTTGAGTAAGTGATTGGACAGTCAGTTGAATGTTTTTTACTTTTTTTTCACTCACTTTCTTTTTAAGTTAGCAGCCTGTCTAAATCAGGCAGCTTTTGACTGACTCTTGAGGCTGTTTTCAACTACTGAAAGTGATGGGTTGGAGGGCCGCCCTTAATTTAAATCAAACTTAAGCACAAATTTTCTAAATAGTTTCTTTCAGTGTGCGCGCGCGTGTTTTGTGTGTGTGTATGGGGTGTGAGTGAGTGTAAAAGTTTTTAAGCTGCGGCAAAGTTTTTCTGCAGCTCAATGAGCTCAAAAATCTCTTTTTAATACTTAAGCATAACTAAATTAACATGTGCCAAGCAAGCGACTACTCGTGTTGGTCTGATTGTAGGGTGTAGAAACTTGAGAGAAATTCAATTTGTGGCAATTAGGAAAAGTGAACAACTGAACAATAAAGACTAGCTGAGCAGATCACAAAAATGGAACCAAATCTTCAGCATCAGAGCACGAAATTCTCGAAATCCAAGAAATTTCAACAACGCTTTTTTATTCCCAAAATTGTTTCTAGGGTATAAAAATGTTTGTCTATTTGAAATTGTGTGTGTGTGTGTTTTGTGCAATTTGGTAATATTCTTCATTCATATTCAATTCTTTATGTTTATGCCCGCTTTTTGCTGTGGCTGGCGTTACGTGTTCTGCTTAACTAATCAGCACACACACACAGAGAGTTTTCCCAGTGGAAAATTCAACTGAGTCAAGCAAAAATGTTCTGTTATTGTTGCATTGACAAGGCGCTGGCACTGGCACTTGCCATTGTCACCATTCGCTGCTGTGCGATTGTCAATCACATGCAATTTAAATAAATTGAGTGTTTTATTGGGTTTTCAATTTGATGCCACCCCACAGCATCACGCCACACACCCCCTTAGCCGGTGATTTACCCTTTTGCATATTAATCATGATCATCATTTGAACGCAAACTGCAATTTAGAATTCACAACCGGCTGATGAGCTGCACGAAAATAATCAGCCAAGGGCTACGACTAGGCAATTAATGCACGCACATTAAATTCAATTTACGTGGCCATGTGTGGGTGTTGTGTTGTGTTGTGTTGCGTTGGGTGTGCGTGTGCGCCACATCCAAAAATGCAAATGAAAATCGTGTTTGAGCAAATTAGCCACAAATATGCTAAGCGGAAAGGGAGCTAGCCGCAAATGGTAAAAGAAAAATTTTGGTTGCTTTGATCAGCTTAATTAAGTAAAAATCCTATAAAAATAATGCACAAAAAAAACCATTTTGAATTACTTGTATCGTACTTTTTTGGTGTTGAGCTTAAATGAAAAGCCATTGCAATTGGTTTAAAGTTTGTGAGCAAATCGAGGACAGAAACAGAACTGAAAGTGTTTTCTGGTGCTTTCTCAGGTTCTTTTATGTCGTTAGTTACTGTGATTGTTGGAAATAACTAACTTTATTTAATAAAGCTTAAATACTAACAATTCTCGATTGATTCAATGGACGTGACGCGTCGCCTAGTTCCGAGCGTTGTCGTCGTGTTGCTCCAGTGAACGTGCGGGAAGCGAATATCTTTCAATGTATGAACACTAGGGCGCCCCCTTAAGGGATTCCTTTTGTATCATAGATAAAAAAAATTTCAAAGAACGAGACAAGGCCAAGGCCAAGGGCAAAATTTCAACAATAAAAACTGTACTATATGCGTCGAGCTGTCAATTTATAAAATTTTTCAAATTATTTTGATTTTTGTTTTGTTAAAATTAGGCCCAATTTTGAACAAAAATTCCATTAAAACGAATAATAATAATAATTATGTTTGTTTATTGTTTAACTGTTACCATAAAAACATTAGTTTTACAATATAATCCCCGTAATTAAACATTGAAATAATATGTACCATATGTACTTTTCTATAACCAACATGTACATCTCAATCCGGCTGTCGGCAATGAGCAGTTCGTCACACACTACACTGAATCAGATACCTGATCGTTCTTCAGTGTAATGCTCAGACTCCTACCCAGGCACTATAGGAAATTTTGCCATTTATTAGGCATTAACCCCTTTTCCAAAAGTATTTAAAACTTAAAAGTTTTTTCTCATTAGTTCACAAATACATCAGTCCTCAATGTAACATACCACGAATTTTGATTTAACAGAGCCTTGTTAACTGAGCAGCTGCTAAACTTAGGTTATGCTAACGAATGACAGTTCAATGTTAAGTGTGTGTTTTTCTGCTGCGCTTTGCCAAAAATTAATAAAAACAGAAAGTTTTCTGAAATATTTTTGATGGAATCTAATCATTGTGGTATGTACTATGTGTTAGTTCCTTTGATCTGTAGAAATTAATCGTGGTGTCTTAGTAGTTGGGGATATTCGTAAGGCATCTCACAAAAAACAAGAAAGAAAGTCGGTCAAGCCCGACTATAACATACTCTGTACCCTTAACGTCGCAGCTCGCATTTGCTCACGAGTTATACGCGCTCATCTCTAAGTTTCACTCTCTCTCTCTCTCTCTCTCTCTCACTAAGATTGCGGTTCAATAGAATGCTGCGGTGATGGGTGGGGGGTGTTTACTGGCCGTTTTTTGCTCATAACTTGAGTATCGTTCATCCGATCTTTATCATTCCTTCAGCAAATCGATAAATAATTGTTTTCAAGGTATCTCTAGAAGGAACGAACGATCTATCATCAAAACTGTAGGAGATATGACGTTTTTTCCAAATTGGGGGGGCGGGAGGGGGCGTGGCAAAAATTGAAAATAAACTTGATCTGCCTGCAAGTATAAGAAATATATGCCCCATACATGTCAAACCTCTATCTCTTACCATCTCTGAGATCTCTTCGTTCATACGGACGGACAGACAGACAGACGGACAGACAGACAGACGGACAGACAGACAGACGGACAGACAGACAGACGGACAGACGGACATGGCTATATCGAATCGGCCGTTGATGCTGATCAAGAATATATATACTTTATAGGGTCGGAAACGATTCCTTCTCTCTGTTACATACTTTTGCACAAACTTAATATACTCTATGTACCTTCGGTACAGAGTATAAAAATTGTGAAGAAAATTCAACTTTTCAAAGCCCTACCAAATTTTGTTAAGATTTGTTACGGCTGTGACTTTTTGCACCTTGTCTCAATCTGCAATATTGCGCAGTTTTTGCGAAATTTCTTTTTAAGAACTCAACCCCATTTTCTCAAATGTCTACTTGCATCTGCTTCTTCTTTATTGGCCCGATGTAGCATCACAACCGCTTGACGGTCTTGGCCTCTGCAATGAATGCCCTCCACTCGCTTCTGCATTGTGCGAGCTGTCACCAGTTGTTCACACCAAGGTTGGAAATGTCTTTCCGCACTTGATCATCCCATCTTAGTGGTAAGCGACCCCTCCAAAGTCAGCCGCCTTCCCTTTGTACGTCTTTTTTACTGGAGCTTCTTCATCCATCCGGATTACATGTCCTAACCAGCGCAGCCGCTGTTGCTTTATGCGCTTGACTAGACTGATGTCCTTATAGAGCTCATACAGTTCGAGATTCATTCGAATACGGTATCCATCGCCAACTTTTAAAGCAGGACTGGGATGATGTATAGCGCTATTTTTCTTCTTCGAGAAAAGGCTCTGCTCTTGAACTTCCTACTGAGCCCGTAGTAGCATCGGTTTCCAAGAGTAATTCTTCTTCGGATCTCCAGGCTGATGTTGTTCTCGCCGGTAATCATCATCCCGAGGTAGACAAAATCCTCTACAACCTCAAAGTTTTACTCCCCCATAGTAACAAATTGTTCAAGACGCGTAGACTTCTTGTCCGTGGATACTAGGTACTTTTACCGCTAAGCCCATCAGTTTAGACTGCTTCTCAATCTCTGAAAACGCCCTGCTTACCGCCCGTTCGTTTTTGCCGATAATGTCAACATCATCGTCGTATGCGAGTAGCATTAGATCTTTATAAAGATATGAGCCCGATCTGTTGGCATTTGGGCACTGGCGCAGTATATACTCCATCAGTAGATTATAGAAGTCACACGATAGGGTATCACGCTGCCTAAAACCTCTCTTGGTATCAAATGGTTCGGAGAGGTTCTTTCCTATTTTGACGGAGCTTCGAGTGCTTCTCAACGTCATCATGCAAAGTCGAACGTACTTTGCTGGTATACCAAAGGTAGACAGGGCGTCAAAGAACCTTGACCTTATCGGTGTGTCAAAGGCTGATTTATAATCAACAAAAAGATGGTTGGTTTTGATATTTATCTCATAGGTCTTCTCCAGGGTTTGTCATAATGTGAATATCTGGTCTGTGGTGGATTTACCAGGTCTGAAATCACACTGATAAGGTCCGATCAGTGTGCTAACAAGCGGCTTTGAGCGTTCCCAAATAATGCACGACAGAATCTTATTTGCGATGGGAAGCAGACTGATCCCACGGTAGTTGGCGCAAACTGCAGGGTCTCCTTTTTTAAAAAGTGCGCAAAGTACTGTTAGACTCTAATCTTCGGGCATGCTCTCGTCGGACCATATTCTGCTGAGGAGTTAGTGCATGCACCTTACCAACTCCTCGCCTCCAGCCTTAAACAGTTCAGCTGGCAGGTCATTTGCTCCTGCTGATTTGTTGTTCTTAAGCCTTTTTATGGCTACACAGACTTCGTGATGGTGCGGTGGGTCTATCTCTATGTTGTCGATTGGTGGCGTCGCTACTTCTCCAGAGGCGGTATTGTGTTCGTTGTCGCCTCCCAGCAGGTAAGTGAAATAGCTTCTCCATTTGTCTAGCGTCACTTGCGGATCTGTGACCAGATTTCCATTTTTGTCCTTGCATTGTGTGACTCCGGGTTTGAAACCTTCAGTAAGTCGTTTAATCTTTCGATAGAATTCTCTTTCCTTCTGAAAAGGCGCTTCTCCTCTCTCCTTTTTTTCCGGTATAGCTCTTTAACAGCCCGCGTTGCTCTCGACTGCAGAGTTCTCCTGACAACTTGCTTGCCAAGTGGAAAAATGCGACGAGTCGATCTTCCAAAGAAGATGTTATTATACCCTTGTTGAGGGTATATTAAAATTGTCCACATGTTTGTAACGCATAGAAGGAAGCATCTCCGACCACACAAAGTATATATATTCTTGATCAGCATGACGAGCTGAGTTGATATAGCCATGTCCGTCTGTCCGTCCGTCTGCTTCTATGCTATCTCCTTCGTCAGTTTTAAAGCTAACTTAACCAAACTTTGCACGAAGTCTTTTGGTACAAATACGCTGCACATTTGTCGGAACCGGCCGGATCGGATGACTATAGCATATAGATGCCATAGAAACGATCGGTTAAAAAACTAGTTTTAGTGAGAAAAACTTTTTTGTTTTCAATGCAAACGCCCCCAAACCTTGCATCTTGCAGTTTTCTATGATTCTATATAATTCCACCAAGTTTGATGAAAATCGGACAACTATATAGTATAGCTGCCATACAAAAGTTAGTTCAGAGAAAAAGTCTTAGTAGGAAAAATGTATTTGTTTTCAATGCTATTGCTCTCAAACTTGTTACTGATCAATACTATATGCTACCACACAATTCTGCCAAGTTTGATTAAAATCGGATGACTATAGCATATAGCTGCCATAGGAACGATCGGTTCAAAAAGTAGTTCTAGTGAGAAAAACCTTTTTGTTTTCAATGGTAGCTCCTTTATACCTTCCAGTTGGGAATATTATCAGTTTCCACACAATTTTGAAGAGTTTGGTCAAAATCGGATGAATATATCGTATAGCTGGCATATAACAAACTGGCAAGCAAATGGTCAAAGTAGTGATTTGGGAAACAACTCAGCTAAGAATGTTCGACGAAAATCATTTAATTTCTTAATTTATATAAAGTATACAAGCTACAAGGGTATATAAACTTCGGTCGAGCCGAAGTTAGCTTTACAGTTTTTTTTTTGTTTGTTCTTTTAGTGATATGTTAGTGATACCTTAGTGATATTTTCGAACATATGAATTTGATCTTAGTCATAATGGGGTAAAATTGAAATGCAAAAATGTGGAAATGACTGCCATTTCATATCAAGCAATTCGGCATCAAATGTTAATTCTTGGAACAAGATTTTTCCTTTTTGACTCTAACTTCTTAATTTGGTCATGGAATGTTCTAGATCCAAGTATGAAATTCTATATTTTTTTTTTATGTGAATGATTTTACAAAATTTTCTTCAAAATACAAAGTATTTGAATAGAACACTGAAAACTGGTGAACATAGCTAACACAGCATGGTCCTATGTACTTTTTAAACATTCTACAAGTTCAAACTAAATTCTATCCTAACACGATTTTGGTCAACTATCCCAAACTTTGCGCTTAGATTCTTTAGTTTGAACGGAAAAAGGAAAGGATCCCACCCTAATGCTCACTAATGTAGTTTTGTGGGATACATTTGTACCTGCTCAACCTTTTGTGGGATGGCTTCATTCTCAAACGGCAATTTGTCCCCGTCTCCCATCAATTTGTTGAAAACTATAGCTAGCTGCTTCTGTTTAAGGGAATGTACTTGGCTTGGTCCACACATATTTTCAATGTAAACAGCAAACAGCAAAGAATACACACAACAGGTATTCTTTTCCCTCTAAAACAGAGACTGAACTGAAAGTGTTTTTATAATAACTATTTTCGCCCAAAATGTAATTGCAATTCTCTCCACAGAGCTCTCAGTGGCTTAAACTTTGTGTACAAAAATCAAAATTCATGTTGTTTTCCTTAACAAAACTTTTTAAATAAGATTTATATTATTTGACTTTATTTCATCTAGTTGTTGTTGTTTTTGTTGTCTGTTGGCATGTATCTGAGTTACTCATTAATAATTGAGAGCTGTGCTTCTACCACACACGCACACACATTTTCATTCCGCACACACACACACACACATTACCCTGATAAGGGAGCTTGTGTGCCAGCTTTGTTCTTGTTGTTGTTTTTTTTTTTTTGTGTTGTGTTGTCCTGTTTGCTTGGACGTTGCGTATACGCAATATTTCAGGCTGGGCCCCAAAGTAATGCAGCAGGCACGCACAAAGGCGGCAGCCATAATGCTTGGACTGCTATCTCTCTAGGCCGGGCCCTTCGCTCCCCAACTCTCTCCCTCTCCCTCTTCCTCTCCCTCTGCACGGCTTGTTTCAGTCTTGTCATATGATTCAATGAATTTTTCAGCTGCAGCTGCTTGTTAGGTGGGCGTGGCCAAATAGCCTAACAAATGTATGCAGCATGCAATAAGCTAACAGAAATAGCGGCTGGGTGGCTAGCGGGTATAGTGTAAGCTCGCTTGTTACATGCGTGTTTTCGGCTGTTGTTGTTGCCGGCACACAAAAACCTAGCTCAGGGAAAATGGGGAAGGCAGGCGGCAAGTTATGATTGTTTCACGAGCTGACAAATAGAGCCACATGGCCAACAGACCAAATGGCAGGCAGGCAGGCAGGCACATGCTTTCTCCTCTTTTTTGGGGATTTCCAGGAAAATTTATGCGACTCTTGGCTAGAGCCATGAGGAATGATGGGGCAAAATGGCAACTTCTTTTGCTGTCTCTTTTTTTTTTGTTTTGTTCTGAACAACCCTTTGAGGGTATTTTTTGGCTGTTGCCTAAAAGCAGGCTATGCAATTTTTATAAGAAATATGAGAGAATTGGGAGTAAGTTGAGTACTTAGACAATTTTTAATTAGCCTCTTTTGGTGGGGGAGGGGGGGGGGGTAAAATGAGTACGAGAACGAAGTGAACATGAAATAAAAGCTGTTTGCTTTTCTAGTTAATTTACTATTTCATTTTAAGCTCAAAATTTAAAGCAAGCCAGCCGTCAGTTGTTACTTTTGGATAATATTTGGATTTGCGCCCAAAAGTAGGCTAAAAACCTACTTTTAGCTTAGTATAAGCCCCAATGAGAGCCTAACTTAAGCTAATTTTTAAATTTTAAAGCAATTAGTACTATTTTTTTATTAAACTACAAGCCCAAAAATAAGCTACATAAAATTACAGTCCCTTAAATTGATCACTTTTTGGCTAAACTTGAACTTGGGAAAGCTTAAACTTAGAAACCTAAATTAGAGTTCACATTTTGGAGCCAATTTGCCTTCTAGAAATCTTTTTAATATAACTATCAGCCCAAAAGTATGCTACAAAAAAATTTGAAATACTTAAATTTTCCACATATTGGCCAAATCTGAACTTAGGATAGCTTAAACTTAGAAACCTACATGATTTTTACATTTTGAAGTTAATATAATTATTTTTACATTAAACGTCTAGCCCAAAAGTATGCTAAAGAAAATCTAAAACACCTAAACTCGACATGTTTCGACCAAATCCAAACTAAGGATAGTTTAAACCAGCGATGTCCAAAATTTGGAAAGGCAGCCACGCATGGTTGGCAAGCCAAATTCTGCCGGCGTCGCAGCCGACACATATACAGAGAGAGAGAGAATGCGTGTGTTCTATAAATAGCACGCTCGACGGCTTGCTCTCTTACGATGCGCGTGTTCGGCTTTTTGTTTTACTTCAAGAGGCATTTTTTCGTGGCATTTGTTTGTTGTGACGTCTACTTCGAGTTTCGCTGCTAGGCACACATGCGCAATGTTTGTTTGTGTGAGTTTGGACACCACTGGTTTAAACCTAAGAAACCTAAATTAATTTGAAAATTTTGAAGCCAAGTTGCCTATTATAATTCTTTTTCAATTAACTACAAGCCCAAAACTATGCTATAAAACATAACATTCCCTTAAAATCGCCACATTTTGGCCATTTCTATACTAAGAATAGCTAAAACTTAGAAATCAAAATTAGTTTTTACATTTTGGAGCCAATTTGTCTTCTTAATTATTAAACTACCAGCCCAAAAGTATGCTACAAAAAATTTAAAACACCTAAATTCGCTTCATTTTGCCCAAATCCAAACATAGCGCGGATTAAACTTAGAAAAATAAATTTACTTTCACATTTTAAAGCCAACTTGCCTAAAATAACTAATTTCAAATTACAGCACAAGCCCAAAAGTATGCTTCAATATTTATCACAAACCCTCTAACCGAGTCTAGACTTTGCATAGCTTTGTCAAACCGACTGAGTTAGTTCCTGTCTTAGGTTTCTCTACAAACTCTTAAGAAAGTTAATTTCTTCCCAAAATTTTGAGGAACAAGCACTTTCAGTTTGAATCTTAATTATTTTCATTTGGTATCTTTCCCAGTTCCAGTTTCCATACGGTTTTAAAACTATTTATGCCCCCAAAAGTATGCAAGCGTTAAGCTGATTTGAATGTCTGTCTGCTTATAAAAGCCCTTTTTATCCCCAATAAAACCTCATTTTCAACAAACCCCGGCTTTTACGAGTTTGCTCTGTGTGTGTCCCCTTGACTGTGTGCTCTACAACAACATTTGTGCAATGGACACTTTTGATCTAGACCAGCGGTAGGCACGCCTTTGCTCCCATTGCTCCGAGAAATATTCGCAGAAACATCGCAACAAGTGCAATTGCTGGACCAAAGAGGTCAAGACGCAATTGGATATCCATATCAGTGGCCACAGGATACCAAAAACCAATTATCCTCAAAACCCTACACTCAAAAACAACTCGCCCTAAAAAGTGTCATTTTCGCCCTAATTTTTAAAAAATCGCCCTTAAAAAAGCCTTATTCTTAAGAAAATTTTTCTAAAAAATAGAAATTGTGTTCTAAATTTTAAGGCGATTTCGATTCTAGGCCGATTTTCTTAAATATAGAAAAACATTCTTTGAGTGTAGGTGCACTTTGTTTTGCACCATGTTTACTTTCTCCAGACACTCGGAGGATGTAATAAAAATGGTTAGGAGCCGTTACAAGGTATTGAAAGCAGCTGCAGGAAGCACATGGGGGAAGGAGATGAAATCGACCACTTACAAAGCCATTGGCAGATCTATGCTGAACTATGCAGCCCCAATATGGTCTCCTTCATTGAGTGACACCCAATGGCGAAACCTTCAGCTAGCACAAAACGCTGCGCTGAGAGCAGCCACAGGCTGTCACATAATGACCCACCCGGACCATCTCCACCAGGAGACGAAGATTCTTCCAGTTCGAAACAACAACCAACTCCTTAACCAGCAATACCTCATTGGATGCCACTGCGAGGCTCACCCAAACCATGACTGCACCAAGGATAGCATGTTCAGAAGACCAAAAGCAGTGCGTTTCGACCTGAGGACAGAACTCCCTAAAGTTCAACAGCTCTTGGGAAATGGCAGATATGGTTGCCCATACCATAGAAGCATACCAAGATAACGTTGTTATAGAAGGCAGACCACCACATATAGATCCTGCAGAGAAGACACTGGAAAGACACGTCCCAACTTCGCTCGGGGAAGAGTAGGCACCTACACAGCTACTTAGCCCGCATCAACCTCGAAGTCGTTGCCGCGTGCAACAAATGTGATCTGAGTCCCCATGATACCAGATACCTCTTTGAGTGTCCCCTAAATACTTAGACTTTTGGTCCCACCCAGTAGAGGTAGCTTGGGCAAGGGATAGTTTCTCTACATCACACTAACTTATTTACCCTCCTCTTTCTCTTTTCTTTCTCTCTTTCATACAACATACAATACTTCCCAGCAAAAGCCTTGCTTCAAAGCAGAGATTATCACGACTCGCCCGCAGGGGCCGAACACATTTTGATATTCACAACGACGCGAGCCGAACGTATGCCGAGGCTTGCGCCAAGAAAGCAATTAGTTTACAATGTCTGGCCAGCAGTCGAGAGCTGGTTTGGGTAGCTTTATTTTCGCTCATTAATACACTCTCATTTTTTGGCCTTGCTCTTCTTGACAAACGCTGCCTCAAAGTGAGTTGAAAAAGCAAAATCCATTCGTACCGGTGCAGCAAGTGCAGTGTGCGCAACCGAGACTCGCTAATTTGGGCTGTTTCTTCAGTGTTTGTTGCTGGGACTGAATGGGATTGAAAAGAAAATATGGATACGACATCAAGAGAAGAGACTTTGGTTGGAATCAAACTGGGACAGCATAGAACTGAAAATTTGGGTTCGGAATCTGAGCGGGACGGTATAGACGTGGGCTGGGATGAAAAATTTGTTTTCGGAATAGACTTGAGTGGGAATTGGAAGGTGCCGGAATTCAATTGAAAAAGTTGTGTTTTGTTATCTAAAATGAACGGTATAGACTTGGGATGGGACAAAATTGAAAAATTGGGTTTACAATCCAAACTGAACAGACTCGACTCAGCATGGAAAGGGATAGACTTGGATCGAGATAAAGATGGTACGAATTTTGCTTTTCCGCTCCAAACTCAAGGTTCCACCCCGACTGTTGAAGTTAAAATAAACTTTCACTTTGCAAAGCAAGTAGTCCCTACTTTTATTGAGTTCAAAATCCACTTCCATTTTCTTAAAACCCCCTAAAAAAGGCAATGACTCTTCACTTTTAATATGCCACCCAATGTCTTTAGGGTATATAAAAATGAATATTTCATTACATACCCATTTTGCCCTTTTTGAAGCGCCGACGTGACATAATTAGAAGTCATATAAAAAACGATATTATTAATTTCCACTTAAATGAAAAATTATGCTCAATTTCAGGAAATTTATGAAGCTCAAAATACAGCAAATAAATTTTTTCACATAAATTTTTTGCCAAAGCGCTAATAACAATAACAATAATAATCATCAACATGAAACGTGTAAGGGGAGTAAAAATGGCGCACACACACAGGAGGAGGGGGGATGGTGCCTAATGCATGGCTATCGTTGGGCGATTAAAATTTTGTTATTAATTAGATGCGTGTAGTGTAATATTTCACAGCTTCTCTCTCTGTGTGTGTGTGTGTGTGTGCAGGAAAAGCTGTTAATGTGTGTGCAAAATTCACTTGATTAATTTAAGTGAAAACAATTAAAGCCAACATGAAATTGATTGGAAATTGTAGATATATGGAGGAGTACTTTGAATTAACTCCCCCTGCTGCGGCTGCTTCTCATCTTCCATCAGCTTTGCCGCCTATCAATTTCAATTGCTGCCGACGCCGCCGCTGGCAGTGTAATCAGTTTTTCACTCATTGCCGCTAACTTCCCCCGCACACAACGAGGTCAAATTCCTGCTCCCCTCCACACCGCCCACAAATTTGCGGCATGTGGAAATCATTTCACACTTGCCTGCATTTTTCTTTCCATTTCTAGTTAGTTTTATGTTTTGCTGTTGATTTTTGTCATAATTATATTGAAAAAAAAAAGGGAGGCAACAAAAAATTGTGTGTGCTATGCAAATGAAATCAATTTTTTAGCTGTAGTTGCTTGTCAATTTGTGCAGTTTGGCAGTCATTTCAACTGGCGATGTTATTTTTATTGCCATGCTAGTGTGTGGGTGTGTTGTGCCAACATTTAAACAACTCTTAAAAGCTAGATTTATAAACATTGATTTTAACACACCAGAAACAGACAACTTGTACATTTATATTTCCCTCTCTCTGTCTACTTGCAGGTGAGTTTACTGTTGGTTGCGGTAAGAGCTTTATTTTGGAATTTTTGGTATGTAAAATGTTTTATGGTTAAAAAGTTATTCGATAACAAAATGAAATTTGGTTTGTCTCAAAAAAAAAAAAAAACGTATGGGCATAGAGGTGAGAGAATTTATATTACCCCCTGCCTAAAATTCTCTTGAAATTATTCGAATAGCTGACAGCTTTTCAGTCTACGCAAAGCTTTTGCTCTGGCTCTCTTTTAAAGTCTTACTGTCTTTGCACAAAGAGCAAAGCAGAGCTTAACAAACGAAAGACTCGATGATGCAAAAAGCTCGCCAAAAGTGGTCAGCCGAAAGTTTAAGATTATGATACCTTACGGACCTGAAGGTCCTTGTGATTCCAAAACAAAACTGTTAGATTCGTGTAGTTATGTGTTGGGTGGTTCATGAGTGAGTGAACAAAATTGAGTTGTTCTTTAAGTTCTTCTTCAGTCTATCTTGTTCAATCTATCTTGTTCAGTCTGTATTGCTCTGAGTTGTTATAGAGTTGTTCTGAGAGTTGTTCAGTCTCTTTTGCTCAGAGAGTTGTTCTGTATCTCTTGCTCTGTGAACTGTTCTGTCTATCTGTGTGTGGTTCTGTGGGCTGTACCATGAAACAACTATAACAGGTATGGCGCTCAGTCAAATTTTGAATTAAGCGCTTTTGCTAAGAGCGCGAGAGAAAGAGAGCGGGGGAGTGAGGGCGAGAGTAAAAGACGCAGAGTATAAGAAGCGATCAGTGTTACAGAAACCCATCCCTTTAAAATCACGGCGGCAAAACAACCCGCCATGGACCTAGAACAAGTGAACAAGAACAACTGAACAACTGAAAAAGAACAACTGAACAAGTGAGCAATTTGAGTGAGTTGACTTACTGAGAAAAAAAGAACTAGTGAACATGTTTGGTGAAATGAACAAACTTTACCCAATACTAGTGTACTTCCGATAAACCGTTAAGTCCGTGTTATCCCGTAGAGATTCGAATATCTCTTGTGTTTATTTACTATAATTTACTTAACACAAATTTTACAAACTGAACAAAGTTACAGATATCTTCGATCATACTCGCGCATTTACACAACTTTGGTTCGATCGCAAGCACATTGAGTGAGAATGGGCTAGCTCTTATTTTCACACGAGTCATAATAGAAAAAGCTTATTAATGCTCGCGCCAGTCACGGGCGAGTTTCAAGCGAGCTACAATCTTAAACACTCATGGCTTACTCGCCTTGTTGTTGTGTAGTAAGAACTCAAAATCAACAACAAAAAAGCTGCCATCTGTGTGCTGACAAATACATGCCAAAATCATGCTCTCACAAGTTGTTGTTTTTAGCGTGCTTCTAACATTTGTATTACTCGTGTACGAGCTGTGATAGTGGCATTCCGCAGTAGATCTTTGATTTTGGCAACCAGAGCTCGCGGCAACTTGAGGCCGAAGCTACGAGTCAATGCGGAAATTTGTACTTACAAATACACGAGCTCGCATATACAATGATCCGCAAATACACGAGTGCTTTTGCATTTTTTTTTCTTTTCTTTTGTGAATACTTCTTGAACAAGCTCAACGAGCTTCGAGATTCGAAGAAGAGAGAACAGAAAATATGTAAATACTTTTCAGATGTCAGCGTGTGGTATTTTAGCCAGAGATGAAGTTCGGTCACACTTGGGTACAGATGGTGTGTTGCTGTTAGAGCCAGACGTTGGTACCGACACAGATTCCTGTACGTCCTCTGAATCCCTTAAAGAAACGCTAACGTCCCAGGTTTTCCTCCAAGTTGTGCGGACTTTCCATGGTAGTACTGTCTTACCCTTCAAGCCCAGGTACTTCAATCGGTTCCAAAACTACTTTTTGTATAACAAAAATTTTAAAGAATTTTTTGCAAGTTTTTGCAATTTATTTTTCAAGGTAGTGTACATCGTTAGCCAATACTTTTTTTCCATCTTTCTGGCAATTTTCGGATACCATGTCGAAAAAACGTTGCATCTTTTGAGGCGATCCACGAATCGATCCAATTTGGAAAGTTCTTCAAAAAAGCGAAAGTGCTGATTCTCAAGGTCATGCGTTATCGGTAAGAGCAATGTCTGGGCTAAAGGACTTTCCATTTCAGCATTTCAAGGTATGTTTAGAGCGGCTGCGCAACATATGGCCGAGCATTGACATGTGGGAAAATTACCTTGTTGGGACTTTGCTCATATTTTGGACGATTTTGCTGTAATGGTTTCACCAGGTTGTAGCAGCCATAGTACACCACGCCCAATCACATACAGAGTATGACCTTGTCAAGGTAAATATTCGGCTTTGGCATCGATTTTAGCGTGTGGGCCGCCCGTATGATTTTTAGCGCTTGGAGCATGTTCTCTGTAAGCTTTTTGTAGCATTCGATGGCGTTCAGCTGCACTTTTTTTTTCAAATGAAAACAGAAAAGTAAACTTTCCCGCAAATTGTGTTTATTAGGAGCACAAAAACTATGTTGTTTACATTTCAACAAAACGACACATACTGATCAAATAAGAAAGCCGATCAAGCCCAAATGTATTATTCTCTGTAGCTGCAGTAGCAGCGCTGCGACAGCTAACTTTCTTTTGGCCATAACTTGACCCATAGAACAATGCTGGTTGAGGGATTTTTCAAATTGACCAATAGATGGCGCCACTACTGCGACCATTGTGTCAGTCCTTAACGAGAGGCACCACGAAAGTCCACAGCGAGTGGCAAGCGAAAGTCCACAACGAGTGGCAAGCGAAAGTCCACAACGCGTGGCAAACGAAAGTCCACAACGTGTGGCAAGTCTCTACGCGGGGTGCAATATCCAGTACTATTAACTCTTCAACTTCAACCCTGATCAAACGAACTTGCTTTTCGACCCCCAATCGAAGCAGCGACCTCAACGCGAGGCAACTTCAACCCTGCTTGGGCGAACTTGCTTATCGACCCAAACTCGAAGCAACGGTCTCAACGCGAGGTTACCATCGACTCAACTACGACACAAACATCACAGCGAGAAATATACGCAAGCATTCCTCCACTTTGGGACTTGTGCAAATCCTGTAGATGCTCACCCCGGACATACATTCATCCCAGCTATACCTAAAATTTTAAAGATCATTCGTTCCCACATGGTCTCTGGAGGGGGAGTACTGTGGCAGCCCTGGCCACCTCTGATCACACCATTTATCGAGCACCATCCCTGACGCGATAGCAGAACGGGATGGCGCCCTGGCTCTCAGTTTCTGGCTTGGCTTCGATTAGCGCGGCTGGCGCCCGCTTCGCTCCGTTCAACTCAACGATAATTGTTAGCTTAAGTTATTATTCAATAAAGTTAGTTACTTATGAAATCTAGTAGCTAAACCATGTGGCTGCTCTGGCCACACTAATCAACGTAATCACGCGATAGCGTAGTTATCGATCTTTAGCTCTAACGCGTCAGCAAATTAGTGTCTGGCCGGCTTCGCTTCCGCGCGGCTGGCGGCCGCATCGGTATGCACAATCATATAGTTATTGTTAGCATTTAAGTTATATTCAATAAAGTTAGTTACACCTGTTAAACCAATTAGCTAAATCATTTGGTAGGCCAGCGTTAGGGCAGCGAACTTTCATTTGGTCACAACTTGAGGATAGATCATCCGATCTTATCATTCCTTCCGCAAATCGATAAATAATCTTGATTACTTAAGATCTTAGTGATAACTGGAAGATACAAACCATCTATCTAGAAAACTGTGGGAGTTTCAACGTAATTTCCGAACTGCGAGGGCGGGACGGGGGCGTGGCAAAAATGGTTAATAAACTTGATCAGCCTGCAAGTATTAGAAATATATATATCTGAGATCTCTTCGTTGTAAATCGCACAGCTGAAATTGGATCTTCGTCGCAGTTTTCCCTGCTCTTTCTTCATGACCGCATGGAGAGAAGCTCGACTTGTGGCCCTGTGGGCCTGTTTAAAGCCAAATATTATTTTGTTATTTATAGTTTCCTCTATTTAATACTTCCAAACTACAATTTCTGCCATGAGAATATTAATTAAGTAATAGAAGAAATTTCCGGTTTAATATGTATTAAATTTACATATTTTAATTTAAGACAAAAAAAAAGTTGATTCCAATTTCATTGAAAGGGCTTTCTGCCTACTCCTTTTGCTCTCACCCCCTCTCGCTTGGCTATTTCTATCTTCAGTCAAATTCATTCCGAGTAGAAAATTGTAGCTGCCTGTTTTTGTAGTTTCTTGCCATAGCCAAGTTTTAATTTTCCTTTTTTTTTTTTAGTTTTTGCGGCGGCTTTTCATTTGCCCCAACTGCCCCACCACCCTCAATGAAGCACTTTCTGGCTTAATGCCTTCCTAATTGAAAGTTGCAAAAATTACAGGTGAAAAAAATACACACACAGCTATACAACTTAGAGTCAAAGTCGTCGTCGTCGTCGTCGTCGACGCAGCTGATGAGGCCGAGAAGGAGGAGCACCAGGAGAAAGCAACTGAACATAAAAAAAAAAATATAGAAAAATGGAAAAGAAAAAAGTTTCTTGCCCAGCAAACCGCAAATAATAAGAGGAAGAACAAAGCAGGCACAAAAAAAAGGGGGTAGATGGAGCCAGCAGGCTGTGAGGCATTCAAAGCCGCCGCTGCCGCCAGTCGTGCTATTGAGTAGAAAAATGCCAAGGTAAAAAAACAAAAAAAAAATTGAAATGAGAGAGAAATAACCAAGAAGCAGAGCAAAATACAGTGAGGTCCCTAACCGATGAAGATGCCGCAAAATTGTCCAAAGAATTTCAAGTGGAAATTATCAGCATAAATGCAATCGTTCAGTTGAAAAACTGTCAACTGTGAAGCGCCCCCCACAAAAGCAGGCCATTAAATTTGACAGCTAATTAAACGCTCAACGTGAAATCAAAACTGAAGGATTTCGAAAAGCAAACAACGATTTAGTCAACTGTTGAAAGTCCTCTTTGAAAGGAATTTTATAGTATTCCTATTCATAGGAAGGGACCAACGTCAATGTCATTTCGAACTACCAGCTTTTTGAAAAGATCCTGACCAACCAACTACTACATAAGTGTCGCTCGGTAATATCCATATCTCAACATGGTTCAATTTACTGGAATTTACTACTCTTGTAAACAAAGGATTTGTCAATAAGCAGCAGACTGATGTAGCTTATACCAAGGCTGCAAACCGGTCCTAAGCCGAACCTCAAAGAACCAGTTCGGTACGGGTTTTCCGGTTTCCTCAAGCCGGACCTTGAACCGAACCCTTCAAATATTTGAGCCCCCGAACCGAACCCCCTGTATACAAAATAAGGTTCGGTTCAAACAATCATTTAAGTCAATTTCTTAAGATCTCTTCTAGTTTTTCCATTATTATGACCGAAAAAAACTATTTTTTAGTCTAGTACAGAATGGCTTGACTTAATAATTAAAAATGCTTTTTAGAAATCCAATACATATTGCGATTTCGAGAAGAAAGAAAAACATATGTATAGTCGGAAAAGGGGATTTTTTTTATTTTTTATACCAGTTACTCGTAGAGTAAAAAAGGTAAACTAAAGTCGTGCAAATGTATGTAACAGGCAGAAGGAATCATTTTCGACCATAAAAAGTATATATTCTTGATCAGCATCAACACCCGAGTCGATATAGCCATGTCCGTCCGTCTGCATGAACACCTAGATCTCAGAGACTAGAAGAGCTACAGCAACCAAATTGGAAATGTAGACTCTTATTGTCTGTAGGATCAAGTTTATTTCAAATTTTTGCCACTCCCACCCACGCGCCCCCACAATAAAAAATGATCAATAACTCCCACAATTTTTAAGATATCGATCTCAAGTTAGCTTACATTTATATTCGCGATATCTATAAGCCCTGAAAGCGCAGGGGGACACAGGAAGGCTATTAAACTTTTCTTTCCATGAGTAGCGGGTATATCGAAGTCGGTTAGAGCCGACTTTAACCTACGTTCTCGTTTTTTTCTTTATTCATTAAGTAACCTTAAGTCTAAATGTATACAATTTACTTTTGTAAATTGTAGTGTGCTTAGTATTTCATTTGTAAGTCAGTTCTTGTGATGTGTTTGTTTTCGAGTAGTTCTAGTTGTAAGAATTTTAACTCCTAGTTTTATGTTTTTCTACTTTGTTAACTTAAGCGTGATTGTATTTTGTTGTTGTGAATAAATTAAGTTTTAAAATCGGTCCTAATTAAAGTAAGTATTTACATATTTAATTAAAGGAGGGTGTAAGTTTGTGGGTTATAATAGGTGGATATGTTATAGCTAGATAATTCGTTCAGCCAGATCAGTTGGGTGGATCCTAAGGAGTCTTCTTCTAGCCCTGATCCCATTGATCATTCGTCTTCTGAGGAGTCTGCTTGCAAGGCTGTTTGGGTGGCATGCGAATTTATCCAGGTATCGCGCTGCCGGTTTGTTTATAGTGTCGCCAACCATAGGGACCCCACAATCTCGCTCTATGTCCCGTGTGCGTAAGTACCACTCGGCACCTGGGATACGTCTGAGTATTCTAGCCTGAAAAACCCGTATTTTGTTCAGGTGGGTTTTTGCCGCGATGCCTTAAACCTGAATACCGTAAGGATAACCTTATAAATAAGGACCTTATTTCGGAGCGACAGTTTGTTGTTGGCGTTAAGAAACCAGCCCATCCTTGTGTAGTTGGCTCGCAGTTTTCCAGCTACTTTAGAGATGTGTTGTTTGAACGTGAGTCGCTCGTCTAGCATCACTCCTCGATATTTATGTCCTGTGTTGTGCGAAAGGACTTCACCGTGTAGGAATACTCCAGGGCTAATGTTTCTTCTAAGTGTATGGGTGACGCGGGCAAAAGCATCATTTATGACTATTTTGATCAGACAGACGACTCAAATAAGACTCAAATGTGATCAGAAATTTCATAAAATGCTGGCTGCGTATGTACGTAGAGGGTGAGGCTTCCAAAATTCAAAAACCAGGCACTTTTGAAAGACTTTTTAAAACACCTATAAATGATATCAATAAGGAATATGGTTCAGTCGACTCATATATGAACATAGCTTGGTAATCATTATGCGTTCTCCTGATCAAATATATGTCTAAATTTTGACCGAATGTTAAGGCAAAAATCGGTCAACTATTTAACAATCTATGAACCAAAGCCGTGGGTTCGATTAGTACAGGAACCAGTCCGCGAGCCGAACCTTAGACTTAACCACGGGTTCGGACAAGCGCCGTACATTCGGAACCCATATCAACGCGCTTGTAAGGTCACTATATGGCAGAGTAAAGAAAGTGGGATGGCTTCTCTCTAGCAGAAACAAGCTGTCACTCCGAAATAAGGTGCATATATACAAAGCTATCATAGCACCTGCCTGGAGATATGGGATCCAAGTATATTCCTGTGAAATCCCATCTGAGAAAGCTTTGTGTCCTTCAGTCAAGGGGTCTGCGTAGACTAGCACCCTGCGTAGACTAGCACCCTAGTAGCACCCTGGTATATGTGCACAAGACATTTGGAGAGTGCCCTCAGTGTGCCCAAGATTGTTGACGTAATCAATAAACAGGCAGGCGTCAAGTGACTAGGAAGTCACCCCAACACACTAGCCAGAAGACTCCTGCGCAGACGAAAGAAAGCAGGAAGTAGATTAAGACGTCGCCTCAAAAAACTTTTCCCTAGGGAACTTTTCAACAGACAAATATACTAACTTAGCAACTACCTCCCATTCAATAAACTTGACACCAAACATATTTAATATCATCACAAAACAACTCGCCCATAATCAGACACAATTCACATGAAATCAAACTTACATAAACAGATAAGTTAAGAGAATATCTAAATAATCTAAATTAAGTTGCCAAATTTACACAAGGTGACAGAAAGTTTAGAAACAAAATAAATAATAAAAACAAAAATAAGTGGGTTCGATAAGTACGAAGCTTACACTTTACCACGGGTTCGAACCTCCGGACCGAACCTTCACGAAAATTTTACAGGCTTGCAGCCTTGGTTTATACTGATTTCAGCAAGGCTTTTGACTTAGTAAATCATGAGTACATAAATTGTGTTTGTTCGGCTTCCCTCCACTCCTCCTCAACTGGATCAAGTCACTCATATTTAAGCAATCGATCTCAACGATTTCGTTTCAAATCAATACTATCCAGCTCCATTAATGTACTATCTGGGGTTCTCCAAGGTAGGCAGTTAGGCTTCTTACTATTTAACCATTTCATTAATGATATCCCACAGGTTTTATCCCATTTGCATGCATTGATGTATGCCGATGACCTAAAACTTTGTTTGTCGTATAATGACCTGGCGACTCCTCTCCTCCTCCCATCCGATTTACACTCTCTTCATACCTAATGCTCGGTTAATAGCCTTCCTCTTAATCTCAGCAAGTGTAAATGTATGACCTTTAGTCGTAATCAACCATATGAGTTTGAGTATATGATTGATACCATCCCATTGAAACGAAACTATAAAGAGGATGATTTGGGTGTACAGTATGTAACCAAGTTATGTTTTAATAGTAATATAGTGGTCATTGCAAACAAGGCAATGGGAGTTCTCGCTTGGTCCAAGGAATTGAATGACCACTGTGTGTTTTCCTAGCGAGACCAATACTTGAATATGGGTCGTGTGTCTGGTCTCCATACTACCAAAAATATCAAGATCAACTGGAATCGATTCAGAAACAGTTCTACATTTTTGCTCTCTGAGGCTTAAACTGGGACTCTACCATCCATCTTCCTTCCCATGAGGACAGATTACGCCTAATCAAACTGCCTTCTCTCAAGTACCGCCGAACTTGACATAGTGTCCTTTTCATTTACAAACTCCTGCTTTGCCTTTTTCAATTTATCTACAGCCTTGCCTAACAAACTACGAACTCATCACGAACCCTTCCGAAACCTTTGTTTAAGCTATAACTTGCTTTATCATACTTTCTCATCTCAGTCCTCCTTGTTTGTAAAGGCCTATTCTCAGATGAGATAAATATTTAGTTCGGCACTATATTTCATATAAATTGAAACAATTTTGAACAGTTTGAATTGAACAGATTGCTTTTGAAATGCAGTCCTATTTATATGAAATATATAGGCCTTTATAAAAGATAATTTATTGGCCTTCTTGAAGTTAGACAGAACATTGTTGAACTATAAAACAAAATAAATAAATAAATTTTCAAGCCAAAAGAGTGCTCATAAGCTTAACATTGACACTTTGGGCTGTTAATGCAAAATGAATTAAGTTGCTTTGGTTTGCCGAAACCATTTCAAAACTAAACTAGTCGGAGAAGCTCGTATTGAAACTTTGTTTAAACACTTACTGTTCTTGCTCTGACCTCATAACAAACTGTAGGTCATAAAATAAGAATTACTTTAACCAAAAGAGTGCGGAGAAGCTTACCTTTCTGTTTTGTGTTTGAATTTCAAATTGTACCTTCCATACTCCTGGGCTGAGATGATCAACTTAAACCATTTGTAAGCATGAGAAACTGGTGGTGCTAGAATGAGACTTACTCAAGCCAAAAGAGTGCAGAGAAGCATGACTTGTGCAATATTAAATAAATTCTTCGACACTATTTTAAACTGTAGATTTCACTCTCTGGTATTAAAATGAGAGTCGACTTGAACCTACGAATAAATCTTAGCTGTTTTTTGACATCATCTCAAACTGTAGGTGCCGCTCTATTATTTTAAAGCAGCGATACCCAGCCGTATGCTCTTTGGGTACGTTTTGTTTTTGTAATTGCACCGAAGATAGGAAATCAATGATCGTATACAAAACGACACACATGCAAGCGATTTCGTGTGAAAGAGAGTTTACTTCTCTTCTTTGATTGGTGTTTGCGCGCGCAAGCAAACTGATCAACAACAATTTCATGTGATTTTGTTGTTGGTATTGGTGCTTTTCTTTGTGAGTACTGGTGAGTGCTCTGCCGTATGCTTCTTTTGGGCATGCCTGTTTTAAAGTAAGAACTTGACCTTCTAGCTGTAGCTCACATTCTCTTGTGTTAAAATGCTAAGCCCACAATCCCAAAGAGTTTAGATAAGCTTAACCTGATCTTTTAGGCTGTTAATGCCATGTTTAATAAGTTTTCGGTGTTTTCGGACCGCATTTAATTCCGTAAGTCTCACTCTTTTGTATAAAAATGAAAAGAAAAAATATAAAGAAATCAAACCAAGAAAGTACAGAGAAGCTTAAACAGTCCCTTTGTGTCTTTAAACGCATGTCGAAAAAGTTCTTGTGGTTTTTCGATAACATTTCCTACTGTAGCTTCCATTCTTTTGTATTAAAATGTCAAGCACACAATCCAAAAGAGTACAGATAAGCTTGAACTGATGTTAAATAAGTTCTGAGTGTTTTCGAAATGCGTTTAATACTGTAGATCTCACATTCTTGTTTAAAAATGTAAAGCATCCAACCCAAGATAGTGTAGATAAGCTTACTCACCATCAAGGAGTCATCAGATTGAATCCATTGTCCATTTCAACTTTCATATTAATCTGATGCTCAACCATTGAGAGCACCCAAAAGTAGGCCCACTCAACTGTTGAGTGTGTAGAAAAGCACAAGAAAGTTTACCCAAATAATAAGTGTTTCCAAAAGCAGACCCCGAAGGCAGCTCCAAAAATGCAGACCCCAAATGTAGACCCAACTGCTTAGATCAGCGGTCAGCAATGTAAGCTGAGGCGCTGGCAGAAATTGAGTTGTTTTAAGCAAGGCTACAAACCGGTCCTAGACCATACCCAGTAGAACCGATTTCGGTTCAGGTCGAACCTTACAAACTTGTTGAACCTGAACCCAAACCGGACCTCAACTGTTTAGTAAAGGGTTCGGTTCAAATAACGACTTGAGTCGCTTTTATAAGAACTTATTTAGTTTCTGTGCATTCTAAATTCATTTCTGAATTCGATGTTGCACGAGTTCAAGATGTTAAACAAATCAAACGAAAATATAAACATATTAAAGTATACAACAGGGGCTCCCAGAATGAGCTTACGGCCGCGTGGAGCAATAACAACTAAATGAAATATAAAGAGAATCCCGATTTTTGTTTGTGTCTTTTTGTGTGTCGGCGTGAATAAAGAAAAGCGGCGAGCAGGGCCAATCACTAACCTACGCTAGAGCAGTGCCGGCCAAATGGAGAGGTCAAAAAAGTGGGATTGTGTTGGTTAGCAAGAGAGCTCTCTCCAGACTACAGCCGTTTTACATGCAATTCAGTGTTCACTGATTCGCACAAACATGAGGTCGACTCCCGTTTGCATAAAAATACGACTGACTTCGGCTCCTGGTAGCTATGGCTGGCCGGCTCTGCGCTAAAGACATAGGAGAGAGAGAGAGAAGAGAGGCACATTTGAAGTTGTTGTTGCAGGTCTGCACGCGCCAACAACAAAACTTTTGTTCGGAAAGAAAGAGAGTTGAGAACGCATATGAATGTGTTCTCTTTTGGAAGCCATGAAAGTATTCGTTATAAAGCATAACCATAATGAACTTGGTTCATTCAACTATCAAATAAAACTAAAGCCAAGAATCTCTCTGATTAGCTCCAATTCAATATTAACATAGACAGACAACTTTTTAACAACCTTAAAAGCTGTAAAACAAGTTTCGACAAGCTTATGAACAAGTCCGCCAACCGAGTTTCAGCCTTAGATTTAAGAACATTTGTGAGACAGCAAAGAAAAGTTGTCAATGTTCAATCAAAAAGCTCAACGGCAGCGGCCGATTAAAAAGAGAAGCTTTCGAAAGCTCACTTTCTGTTTGCCGACCCCTGCTTTAAAGCCAAAAATGTTTATCCCAGTCACATATATGGAGTCTCCACTGTTCTTTAAGTGGGCATATCTGTGTTGCTTGCTTATGTGTGTGTGTGTGTGTGTGTGGGGGCTTATCTCCTGGCAAATGCATTGGAAATCAGTTTCAATCAGGTCAAAGCTGGTAGCTAGAAACTGACACAGTCATGGTGTAAGCCCACCCACATCTTTCTCTCTCACCCACACACTCAGTCACTCAAGGTTAAGTGCGAATTAGCCTGAGGGCATTTAATTAAGTGGGCGTGGCATAGCACAGCTGATTGTAATCAAAGCTACAAATACAAAACAAAAATGGAGTTCAACTAAATCGAAATTGATTGCCCAACAGACAGACAAGCAGCCGGAGAGACACGCATGGCCTTGGCGGCCATTTTGTTCCACTTTCTCTCTCCCAGCTCCCCACTTAACAGTTTTGGTAAAAGCATATACCCCATACATAAATTATGTATGCTCATTTCTCAGATTTAACCGAAACAACAACAAACAAAAAAAAAAAGAAAACAAATTTTGGTTAAACAAAATTCACTTAATTAGTTTGTCAGCAAACTGTCAGAAGAGGCAGAAATCAGTGGGAAAAGTGGGGCGGCGACCCCCCCCCGGGGGCGGTGTTGAAAATCAAAACCAAAATTCTGTCAGCTGCATGTAGCCATACGGGTAGCATAAGGGAAGTTTGCTTAAAAATATCATCAACGGCACAAGAAATAAAACATTGAGCGGGAGGTGGGCTGCTAATTTGACTAATAATTTTCTTAATTTGAACAATTTATTTCCCAGATCGATAACCTTTAATTTCCCTTAAAGCCTGACAAACTATGAAATAAAATCGCATAAATTATAATGATGTGCTCCTGCGGCTTCTTTCACGTGCTCCTTCCTCCTTAGCTAGTTTTTCCTTTGGCAGACAATGAAAAACGTAAAATGGCTTCGCTGATTTCCGTGCTGGGAGTCGGAAACTTGAAGATAAGAATGGTTTCGGTTCTGGCTTAAAGCAATGAACAACAACAACAGCAGCAACAACAACTACAAAAAGTACGCTCTAAGTAAATAAATAAATAAATAATGAAAAATAACGATAAAAAATATGCGCAGCCACCAAAGCGTATCTGTGCCTGTCCCTTCCCTTACCCTACACTCTCAGAGCGACCCCCCCAACCATTTGCTGTCAACGCGGCGGCCGCGACAGGAAGACGATTTGCAGCCATTTGTCATGTTGGGTGGGTACACCCGGAAGTGCTGCCAAAAAATAAAATATATGTAAGCGAGGCAGCGGAATCGTCTGTTGTTGTTGTTGTTGTTGTTGCTGCTGTTTGGCGGGAATCGCCGATCGGAGAGGGAGAGTGTTAAAATATATAAGCAGTAAATAAGCATAAAAAGGCGCGTGGGCAACGGCAACGGTATAGGAGGAGGTACAGTAAGCGATCCCCCCAAAGGAAGGTTTAGCTCTAAATGACAACCGATTTTGATAAAGGTTTGGAAAGCAATAAAAATAATATCGACTGTTTTTCTGTGAGTTTCCATTGGTAGTTGGAAACAGTTAATTAAGCGTTCTTTAATGCTGAAAGCCAAAGAAAATGCTGAAATTTCGTAATTACCAACAAAGTTGGTTAGTTTATTATCAAATTTGTAAATTTTTGTAGATACAAATGTAATTGGATTTGGGTAGTTAACCATTTCAAGTGTACTAGGGTAAAGCTTGTTTCATTCCCACTTTTCCTCTTACCTCAGAATGAAGCAAAAGAGTTGACAAAAAAAAGGTTGTCAACAAAAATGTATATACGTTACAAAAAATTTTTATGAGCTAATGAAGCCTATCAAAGAAAATCGAATAAAATTACAAAATAAACTAATAACGACTCCGACACGGTGGTATTCACAGCCAATTGTAGTCAGAGACGTTATTAGAGCTAACAAAAACTTTAATAATATAGAGATCGAGAAGAGGGAGAGAGAGAAAAAAAATTAAAACCTATAGTTATGTAGGAACAAGGGAAAAAATTAGATAAAAAACTAAGAGAAAAATATCTAAAAGTAAACTTTATAAATAAAAAATGTATACGTAAAACTTAAAACTAAATAACCGGAAACTCTCTGACCCGGTGGGGGAGGATTTTTTAGCCAGTCCGAGAGCTATGCCCCTACTCACAGCTGGGAGTGGTCAGAGATTTCCCCGGAGATAATTATAGAGAGAAGTTTTTAGAGAGAAGAGAGAGAGATCTGTTGAGAGCAGGTGATAGAGATCATTGTAATTTTGACATAAGACCCGAAAACGATTGTGCTGGGCATAATCAGTTGTGCATCTGGGCAAGATTAAAGGTAAATAGTTTCTAGTTGGCCTAGAAGGAACGGAAAAGTTAAGGCGACCTAAGAGTTCGGTGGAATCTACATCACTAATGATTAACTTATGAAGAAAAGAAACGCCTAGGAATGTTCTACGATTAGCTAACGAAGGAAGGTTAATAAGCAAGAGTCTGCTGTAGGACGATGGCAGACGAAGGTTAGGGTCCCAATTTAGTCCACGAAGAGCAAAAAGCAAGAATTGCAATAGAGGAGATATGAGGATTGAAACTTAATTTGGGGTCAAAAAGAATTCCGAGAACAACGACTGTAGATATTCGTTGCAGGGGTTCATTGCCAATCGTATATATAGCCAGCGAAGGTTTGCAACGATGGAAAGTCATAAACATGCACTTGGAGCAATTAAGGTGTAAATGATTAACCAAGCACCAAGACTGCAAGGAGTTCAAATCATCTTGCAATCTAATGGAATCTGTCGGGTCATTGAAAGATAAAACGAGAAGGGCAAGCTAACTTTGTCTGTGCCGAAGTTTTTATACCCTTGCAAAAGCTGTTTTTGAAATGACAGAGTTTAAGAACGCTTAGATAAAAATCAAAAACTTTTGTAACTAAAATCCATTTTCCGTCAGATGAACAACTAATTTCTACCAAATTTCGCGAATCTTTTTGATAAACATATCAAATTAACAACCGCGCAATGCTTTAAGAACGATCAACTTGGGAATTGAATTTACTCATTACCAAAATTCTCATTTCAACTGAGAAACATATTCCGAAATCAAGTCTTAATTTCCACTGTTCCTCAGCTTAAAATGAAGACAATAACAGCCGTACAACTAAACAAATCAACAGGGTTACAAGGGTTTATTTATAACACTGAGACACATTTTAAAACTCAAAACAGTTGATCGTGTCGAGACAAATGAATCTGAAAGGGTATAATCTATATACACACCTGATCATATTAATAGGTACACACATCAACTCTGACTTTAAGGTAACAGAAAACAGTTTTATTCATTGTTTCAAAACTAAAATTTGTTCTCATTGGTTCTTAAACTATTTGTTTTTAATAAGATGACCATAATTGTAACGATCGATTAATCATATGACAGCTAAAAGAGATCATTTTGTGTTTCAGATCCGTTTTCAGTGTGACCATAAGTAATAGGTACACTTCATGTGTTGATAAGCAATATAATATTTATTTCCATTATGTGATCTTATTTTTAAGGCAAATTAGCATTTCCTAACTTAGTATCCAGTGTATCCACATCTATTTTGGCCACGATGCTATTCTTATGGCATACTTTTAATAAGAGCCTGACAGGTCTCTACTGGGTCGCATACCACAGTTTTTGGACACCTCCCATAATTTTTGTTATTTGAAAATGAATGCTTTGCCATTTCTTTGTAAGTCCCACAAGTTTTCAATGACGGTCGGATTGCTTGGCCACTTCAGAACGTCAGCATCGATAGCATTTAAAACTGAGAGACTAGTTTGCGTAGAAACAGACGGACAGACAGACAGACGGACGATCAAAGCTCAATCGACTTAGCTCGTCGCCCTGATCAAGAATATATTTAGTTTATGGCGTCGGAAATGAATATTTCTATGCGTTGCAAACTTCTGGGCAAAATTATAATACCCTTTGCAAGGGTATAACAAAGGACCAAGGTGGCTACCTTGCGGTACACCAGAAGATACAGAATTAAATTTATTCATTACTAAAATTTACCATTTTAAGAACTTAAGTAAGCGAAAAACTTGGTTCATTTTTTACTGTTTCTGATCCAATATTGAAGAAAAATGCAGCAATGCATTTGAGAAAGATCAACTTGGGTAATTGGATTTACATATTACCAAAATTCTCCATTTCAACTAAGAATATATTCAAAATCAAGTTTTATTTACACTGTTCCTTAGCTTAAAATGAAGACAAGGACAGCAGTTCAACTAAACAAATCAACAGGGTTACAAGGGTTTAGAGTGACACATTTTTAAACTCAAAAAAGTTGATCGTTTCGAAAAAAATGTATCTGAAAGGGTATAATCTATATATATATATATAAATCTCTTGTCACATGTTAGTTAGCAAACTCCTCCGAAACGGCTTAACCGATTTTAATGAATTTTTGTTGTACATATATTTGGCAGGTGTAGAATATGTTTTTAACTATATTTAACATTTATACATTTTTTGCATATTAACATTTTTTTGCATTGACGAAGCAGCAGTCTGCTCATCTGTGTCACTCTGTGTTTTATTATTGTGAAAATCGTTATCATTATCGGAATATCGTTTTTCATCAATCATTTCAATTTAGCCTATCTGTGTGTGTGTGTGTGTGTGTTACAGCCCTTCAGTTCCAGAATTCACTACTCGTAAAATTCACTAGACTTTCACGAGCTCAATTCTGTGTATATTCGTTGTTGCAAAATTACCCACAAAAAACCAAAAAAAAAAATAGGCAACGCCTCGCTCTGCTCGCCCAGGCAAAGACAAAATTTTTGCCAACTCCAAACGAAGAGCAAGCACTAAAACTATATTTTATGTATATATTTTAGAATTTAAAAATAAGAGGCTTAGAAAGGTCGCTTGTTGCATAGCCTAATGATTGACTTTTTTCATTATTTCCCCAAAAAGCAATCAATTATTTATGGATATGCCTTTGTATTGAGTAGGTAAAAGTAACCGAAGGTCAAAAAAGATTAACGGCGCATCAATTGTTGCTTCTGTCTTTTGCGTTTGCATGCCCGTCGTCACTTGCGTAGAAAAATCTAAGATGCATTTGTGTTTTTACTGGCAGAGCAAGACGTTTAACTTGTCAATTTGTTAAATTTTGTTGTGGCCGAAATAATCGTATGTGCATTAATTGTCTGCAAACAAGTTGCTGTAATGTGGATTGCTTCTTTTATGTATTCTTTTTCATTCAATTCTATTATTAGTTTTCTATATTTATTATTTATTTTATTATTTATTTATTATTTATTTGTTAATTATGTTTCTTATTTAATATATTGATAAATAAAATGAGTGAATAAAACAAATATAAAATGTTGCTTACTTGCGAATCGGATGAAAAGTTTTTGCTTTATTATTTTATGAAATTCATGAATCGTATTATAATAATATGAATTAATCGGTGAATTTTGCAACAATTTCATCGAAAATCTAATATGACTTTATAGGTGAATTCATTGATCAATTCTGATACAAATTCATCGATGATTCAGTGGTGACTTCTTTGCAAAAGTCATGCAGGAATCATGCGTGAACTATAAATGAATTTATTGGTGAATTCATTAATGAATTTTGCAAAGAAATCATGCGTGAATCATCGATGAATCTATATGTGATTCATCAGTGATTCACCCATGAACAGTCATGCATGACCGCCTAGGACTTGCCCATGTTAATTTCACCACTTTTTTAAATGGGAGTTCACCGATGATTCCTCGATGCCCTAGGCCAATTCATCGGTGAATCATTGGTGATTTATAGGTGACGCGAACTGAAGGGAGTATACAATGTCAGCAACATGTAGGGGTGGCTATTTGGGCCGTCGAACGAATGCAGCAACACACATGCAAAATGTTAGGGCAGCAAGAACAGATCAACAATTACATGAAATAAATGAAATTACGCGTATCAGAATGTCGCACCCGCGTTCTTCTCAAACTCAAGAGGCACGAGCTTTCCGAAGTCAACAACAACAATTGTGGCAGAGACAAGCGCACCGAAAAGTTGTTAACACACGCAGAACAATTGACCGACAACGCCAACAAGTACATCGAGCATTTACATCTGCTTCGTTCCTTCGCCTCGCATTCGAGTATGAGCCAGTTATCAAATTTTCCGCTCATGCGAAAGATCTGATTGGTGCTATGGACAAAGAATGTCCCAATTGTTATGCGTTCAAATTCAAAAATTGCCCATCAGGAAAGGTGCAACTACCGGAAATTGAGACGGCAGCAGAACCATTAAACGACTTGCTCATAGGCACGGATCCAGATTCAAACCTATTTCTGAAGTCCATTCGTAGTTTTGATTCATGCTTTTAAATGACTTCGTTCGGAGCAACAGAAATAATGCACAATACAGCGGTAAATGGTCAGCAATTTAATTCAACCTTGAAAATCAAAGTCCAAGTGTACAATAAAGTAGGCTCATCGAACGAACCACATAAATTTTTGCAAATCTACTTTATGGGCGGTGAGGACGTCAATCGTGTGGATGCACGCTCTAGCTACAATAACCTCAATTCGCCTAACTAATGCAACGTCGGCGAGCTGAACTCCCTTTTGAATGAGCAGAATGAATTATTAAAATTCTTTAAATCACATTGCAAAGTGACAATCACGCTATTGTTATCAATCCTGATAAAACATCAGCTGGAGAGCACGTGCGTAGATTTAATGCGCCTGCTGTTTACGACGTTGCTGGAATAATGGTTAGCGACCGCACAGCGACGAGAGAAATTGTGATTGTAATTGTGTGAAAGAAACAATAATCTGGAGTACATCGCCGACACACACCGTTCATACGACGCTCTCTCTTCAATATCTGCTAATTTTCTGGAAAGGCCAAGATGGATATTGCATAAACAATCAAAATATTTACTAGAAACAATTTCAATGGAAGAGCAACGTTTGACGGGTCAGCAAGTAGTAGTATAACAACCTATGAGTTTAGTCTAGTTAGCTGCAGTTGTCTTTTTCAGCTTGTGATTGGGTCTTAAAACTCCGTATTTCGTAAACTATTTGTATTCGAAAATGTAGCTCTTGATAAGGCCTACCAAACATTTACAAATATGCAAGTCAAAAAAATCTCATCTGCTTTCTCAAAATTGTTAAAATGTAAAAAAAACAAGTAGTTTTTTCCTTAAATTTTTAGTTTTTCTACTATATTTTGAAAAAAATTTCGAGTTTGAGCAAGTAAGACAGAGCTTAGACTAAAATATACAAACCCTAAGAACAAACGAAGGTGAAACGATTACTCCTTCATAGAGTTATAGAACTGCAATCAACTAAAATTTTCATACAAACTTAAGAAATAGTCAAATAGTATGGTCAAAAAGTCAAACATTTCAAGTTCTTTATTTATGTTTTAGTTATGATTTGATTGTTTTTTAAGTTATTTTACCAAAAAAAATTATAAGTTTGACAAGTCGCCATCATATAAATTGTATCTTTTAATTGTCGCAGTTAATATTTGCGAAAATTAGTATAAGAAATTTTTAATGTTCATCATGTAATCTAAAACAAAGAAAAATAAAAAAGAGCAAAAAGGCAAAATGCCAAAATATACACTACTACTTCTAGAATGTTAAGGAACTTTTCAGAAAATAGAGTTAGTCATAGAACTTTGTGAATGTTTTCTGATTTATGTAGAAAATTGGAAAAAGTTTTTATGATCCAATGAAACATTTCAAGAAAACTTTCAAAAAATTGGGCATAGTTTTGGAAAATCTGAATCTTTTTTCTTTTGTAGTGGGCCTTGCCTGTAGTCCCATTTTTTTATTTTTTTTTATTTCTCACACATGCAGTAAACGTCCTGCTGCTGAAAACAACAAAAACTTTTTTGTGCTGGGCCCCCCCCTTCTGTAAATTTCATTTTAAAGAAAAAAAAAAACACACAAAATTCGCGCACAAAACTTTTGAAACGGCACTGCTCAATAGATTCGGCGTCTGCCTGCCCCTTTTTGGGCTGAACTTTTATGGGCTTGGCACTTTCTTCTCGCATTGCTCTCTGTATGTTTTGTTTCAACAATTTATTCAAATTGAGTTTTGCCGACTGCTGGCCATAACTCAAAGCAAGAAGTTTGCCTTCCCAAAAAAAATAAAACCAGAATCAAACATATAGAGTCGCTGGGTTCCTGGCCTGGAGAACAGGTGTTGATGGCTCCATTTTGATGGCCGCAAAACAAGAGAAATGCCAAACGGAAGCCGCAAAAGTGCGTGAGTCATAAAAGTAAAGCAACTAAATAAAACAAATGCGACGAGGGGGTGAAAGTTGAAAGTTGAATTATGCGCTTTTGGCAGTCAATCAGTGAGAGAAAGAGATGGCAGTTGTTGTTGTTTGAAAACTGATTTCCTTTCTGGTTTAAAATCAAAAAAAAAAAAAAAAAAAACTACCATATGCATGTTTAAAGTGCTCTCTGAGACCTCAAGCCGTTATCCTCCAGCTGAGGCCCACACGTCCTGGTGGGTTGGCATACTTCTCGCCAGCTGGGTATGCCACCAGTCTTGCTGGTTTTCACATCACGTTTGGGTCGAAGTAGCGATAAAACGTGGCTAGGGCTTCGGGGTTACCATTCAACATTCAATGCTAAACTCCCCACCATTCCGCCTCTTCTCATACATGCATAAGTCGCTGCAGCAAATGCCGCGATAAAAAAAGAAGCAAAATCGCTGGAAAAGCGCCCAAGAAAATTCAAAATAAATTGGCAGCTACCTTTGGCATCGTCTTCTTTTCGTTTCTTCTGCTGACATTTTTTCACTCCTTTTGTTTCCTCTCTGTTGCATATTTCAATACCGCACAGAAAAAATACAAAAAAATAACAAAGAAGAAAACACACACAGAATTTTGTCTCATTGTCGCAAATTCTTGGCAACGTTTCCACCATTAATCAATGCTCGAGACGTAATGCTCTGACACACATTTTTGGAGACCAAGCCAAAGCCGAATAGCAATTAGGCAAACAACAAATAATTTTGAATAATTATTATGACAATTGACAAAAGTTTTGTGTTGACTTTAGCAAAGTCGAAAGTGTCGACAGTCAATCGCTTAATTAAGAGTGGCTGAAAATTGGTTAGAGGAAAAGTTGGTAGAAATATTAGCTCATGATGATTGTGTCAAATCAGTGTTGGAAATTGCAAGAAAAGGTGTTGTAAAGCCAATATAAAAAACATTTTATTCCTTTTCAGACTTGCTTAGTTGAAAACACATTATAAAGCAAGCAAAGAGCTAAATTGAGTAACAAACAAGTACCCGGGGAATCAAACCGGAACCAGAACCGATTTAAGCTCAGAACCGGAACCGGAACTGATATTTTTAATTATTTGTATACCGGTATCTAAGTACCGAGTAAGAACTTAGTTTGAGTATTTGGTTAAATTGTAAAGCATTAAAAAAATATTCTGGCTTGACAACACTTTTGTATTCTGAAATAGAAAAACGCGATACCAGTCTTTTTGAAAATATTGCATCCTATATTCTCAGAACCTCATGTGGACTTTGTATTATATGATATTGTGGATGGCTTAAAACGAGGTACAGTTTGTGTCTCTCAACCGCTGCAACCGACTCTCTCTCACTTCCTCTCTCAGCTTGCCCTTAGAATGAGTACATGAGTATTTTGGCAATGCGTTAAGCGTTGACAGATAGCTTTGATCGCTCCTAGTATTCTTGTCCGGTGGACGCCGTTCCAATTAAAATCCCACACTCATTATAATGCAGGATTGCAAACTGATCAGGAATAAGAACTGGTTCGGTTTAGTGTCTCATGGAGTTTTTAAGCCACCGGTTCTGTTTATAACATGGTTCGGTTCGGTAATTCACTCTTAGTATTCGAGCATTAATATTCATGCTCAAAACTATAAAGTCGTATATACCAACGCCGTTTCAGTACTATCTTGGAGAGCTGGGATGCAGTAGATATCGTAAGCTCCTAGAGAACGTACCTGCCAATTAATAAACCGATAAGACCAACGGCTAATAGTGCTATGAAAGTAAGGTGAAGAGACACCACCAACTGAAGAATGTTCTGCATTCGAGAAATTCAATAAGAAACTTTAAAACAGTGACGACAATTTCAGGAGATGAACAAAATCAGGTGCTGTTGAAACACTGGCTCCCGACTGTAACCCGACAGATTGCGGTCCTTTAAGAGTTTGTTGGAAAAACTTTACAACGCTAAAACGATGCACGATTTTTATTTAGCTAAGTTTTTTTATACAATTTGTTCAGCATATTCAAACATATGCTGGTTGCCAGTTTGGCTCACTGGCATAAATATGCGGTTGGTTGCGGATTGGTTCGATTCGTTTCGGTTCAGAACCGGTTAGCATTACTGTTATAATGTCATGATAACCATTGAACAGAAAAGTACTTGTGTTACTTATTTCTTTTCAAGCGAAACTCAATGAGCCTTGAGCTAGCTAAGTCGATTTACATGTATTTGTATGAAAAGAAACTGCACAATACAAATAGTTTAGTATTTTCTCAAAAAAAACTATCATTATCAATTTTCCTAAGCTTAAAACGTTTACAAAATAAAGAAAATGTTCTTAAATGGTGTTCAGACAACTCGACAAAGTTTCCACAATTGAATGTATGCCTTTGAGGAGGGCAAGTTAGCGTAGAACGTTTACTTTTCGGGGTGTAATAATTATGTCTTCTCTAAGAAATCGGATGGACGCTAAACAAATGACCGATTTTTCTTTATATTTTACCGGTACATACGGAACCGAATACCGAAATAATGTTAGAACCAAAACAGAACCTTTTACCGAAACATAAGTTTTGGTATGTACCGAAACCGGAACACGAACCGAAATACGATTCGGTTTGATTTCGTGGTTATACCGCAAAATCTGTGTTGGAAGTTGCACGAAAAAGTGTTATATGAAAAACTTTTTAATGCCTTTCTGACTTATTTGAAATCATTTTGCAAAGCAAGCAAAGAGGCTTAATTGCGTTAAAAGCAAAAATCTTGTCTTATTGCGCTAAGACTCTTCATCTCTCTCTCTCTCTCTTTCTCTCTCGCACTAAGATTGCCTGTGTTGAACGGTTAGGGTATGTTGCTGTGGTTGTTGGTGGGGGGGTGGGTGGTGTTAACTGGCCGTTTTTTGCCCATAACTTGAGTATCGTTCATCCGATCTTTATCATTTCTTCAGCAAATCGATAAATAATTTTGTTTACAAGGTATCTCTAGAAGGAACAAACGATCTATCTCCAAAACTGTAGGAGATATGAAGTTTTTTCCAAATTGCGGGGGCGGGAGGGGGCGTGGCAAAAATTGAAAATAAACTTGATCTGCCTGCAAGTATAAGAAATATATGTCCCATACATATCAAACCTCTATCTCTTACCATCTCTTAGATCTCTTCGTTCATACGGACAGACAGACGGACAGACGGACATGGCTATATCGACTCGGCTGTTGATGCTGATCAAGAATATATATACTTTATAGGGTCGGAAACGATTCCTTCTCCCTGTTACATACTTTTGCACAAACTTAATATACTCTATGTACCTTCACAGAGTACAGAGTATAAATATGTTGCCAATTTAAAAAATTTTTATTCCTTTTCTGACTTTTTTTTACAAAACTTCTTCTTGTTACATTGCACAAAATCAGTGTTGAGAATTACACGAAAAAAGCTTAGAAAGAAATTGCCAATTTGAAAAACTTTTAATTCCATTTCTAACTTATTTGACAACACCTTAAAAAACAAGCAGAATTTTAATTGCTTAAAAATCCAAATTCCTTGTCTAAAGGCGCAAAATCAGCGCTAAAATATTCGCACGAAAAAGTGTGGAAAAGAAATTGTCATTTTGAAAAACTTTTGATTCCTTCTTTGACTTATTTGACAGCGCTTTATTTATTTATTTATTTATTTATTTAGAGTTGACAAAAAAAGGCTGTCAACGAAAATTTAAATACGTTACAAAAATTTTTATGAGCTAATGAAGCCTATCAAAGAAAATCTAATAAAATTACAAAATAAACTAATAACGACTCCGACACGGTGGGGGAATTTTATTTGCCCGTCCGGCCAGCTATGCCCCTATTCACAGCCAATTGTAGTCAGAGACGTTATTAGAGCTAACAAAAACTTTAATAATATAGAGATCGAGAAGAGGGAGAGAGAGAGAAAGAGAGAGAGAGAAAAAAACCAAAACCTACAGTTAAGTAGGAAGAAAGGAGAAAAAAAAAGGATAATATATTAAATTAAAAAAAAAAAAAAAAAAAAAACTGAGATAGAGAGAAAAATATCTTAAAGTAAACTTTAAAAATTAAAAATAAAAAAAGCAAGCAAAGTGGCATTATTGCGTTAACACACAGTTCTTAGTCTTATTCCACAAAATCAGTGTTGGAAAATGGCTTGAAAGAAAGTTCTTAAATCCAAAAACTTGTCATTCCTTTTGTGACACATTTTAAAGCGCTTTACATAACAAGCTGAAACTAAGATCTTGGTCTTGTTTCGAGAAATCAGTGTTGGAAAGCGTCAAAAAAATTAGAAAAAGAACTCCCATATAAAAAAACCGAGCCCAAGCTTTACATAACTAGCAGAAAAAAAGATCTTGATCTTGTTCCAAGAATTCAGTGTTGAAAAGCGTCAAAACAATATCTAGGAAAACATCTCCCAAATAAAAAAAAACCATATAAAATATTGATTTTTGACTTTTTTATATACTAAGCACTTTTCCATGAAAAAAAAAAAAGTGTACAAAAAGTGTTGTAAAATTTCTTGCAGCTAGAAAATTTATAAGGTTGGAATGACCATTTCAATTTTTAAGGGACAAATATTGTCGCAATTTTTTAATAATGAACAAAAGTCGATGCTCTATATCATCTCAGCCTCTTAAAAAACATTGTGCGGCCTATTAAAGCTTACTTTGATTCGTTTACACCTACGACTTTTCCTCATTGACGGAAAATTGTAACTAAAATTGTCCCTAAGAATTGAAAGTGTCATTTCAGCCTTAAGAAAAGTTGCAATTACCTTGCAAAATCTATCAAATTCTACACTAAATATATATCAGAGTGTGTTATAATTGAATTTCTTTTCATTTGTACATAAATTAGTGTTGGAAAGTGCTCGAATAATGGCTGTAAACTTGTTAAATCGAACAACCTCATACTCTGCTGAAATTTTCATACATAATTATAAGCCATCTGCCAGGTGAATTTCAAAGGGTATCCCAGGTTACCCTTAACGCAAAGTGCTCTACATTGTTTTTTTGCTCCACCTTAATTACAATAACAATTTACAAAAACTGTGGACTACTAATAAAAATCATCAGATTTAATTAAATTCGTAATGAGATTTCAAGTTATCAAACTTTCAAAGATCATTAAAATTTTGTTGGAATTTTCCACTGATTTATTACCCATTTTTTGGTAGCCAGTTAGCAAAAACTTTTAGCCCCTTCCCCAAACCTCCCCCACCAAAAGACAAAATGTTGCCTCGCATAATATTTCAATAATTTATTGATTAGTTATCTTTTGAGCGGGTGCCTTCAATCAGTTTAAATGCATTTTGTCCTTGCGCATGAGTGGACGCGACGAGGCAGCAAGGACAGCGAACAAGGATGATGATGATGATGATGATGATAATGATGATGGCAGTAGCAGTAGGAGAAGAAGCGTCACGTTATTGAAAATGCAGTAAATAATAAAGCGAGTTCTCTATATACTATACACACTATGTGCCTTCGCGCATATGGATGCAGAGGGTTAAAAAGGCAAGAGGAATGGGGGGCTCGGTAAAATGTCGGCTCTATGCGGGCTTATGCAAATGTCGCGTAGCGATATGCAAAAGAAGAAAACAAAAGGAAAAATTGCGAGTATGGCACACTTGAAAAGCGGCCAAATCGATGGCAAGAAAAAAAAAAAAATGAGAAATGGAGAGTTATCACTGTTTCCAGCGCATTTCCAAATGGAAAGAGAGTGAAGCCTCTGCCTTAGATCGAGTTTCTGAGGGATATATGTAACAGCAAAAGGGCGACTATTTACTGAAAAGTTGACGGCTGCGTAAAAACTTGCCACTTTTTTTTAAGCAGAAATTTTGTAAGCAGCACAGCCGTCACTCTGCTTATAGTGCTTTTTATATGACGCTCCGTCTTCCCACCAAACATTTGGTCCTTTGAACCGGATCTATACCAGCCTTAGTGCTTAATAGTTTTTTTTTTATTATCTCCACCAGCAAAGTCAAAGCGTCTTACGAAACTCCAGCTTTTTGCCAAACATTTGGTCCTTCTAGCCGGATCTACAATTTTTTAATGAAAAATTACATTAGTTTGACTGCAAAATGGAGACTGTATTTGGCTGTATGTAGATCGATCCAGAGCTATGCAGCACAAGTTTGGGGACTCGGACTGTTTGATGAGGTAGATATGGTAAAGACATTCTTCCTAAAGCGGACACTTAAATTGCCACAAAATTCACTAACATACTGTCCAATGCTAGATATTGGTCTTCCTCACAGCCATATGTGTGTTTGAGATATATGCAGAAAACACTATTTGACTAAGACGAAAACAGATTAGCAAATAAGTTGGCTAAAACCGTTATAAGCGAAAACATTTAGGAGAAACATTTAACATATCTTTCAACGTCGTTACCAACAAGAAAATCTGGGGTTTAAAGACTGAGAACGTAATTCGCCGACTACAAGAGTGGAACAGACAAAAAATGTACGAAAGATGTATGAACTCCTCCAGAGTCTATAAAAATCTCGACCATAGCATTTGAAGAAGTTATTTTAATGACAATTATAATGGTACCAAGATAATTTCATATTTTCAAGTTAAAATGCAGTCTAATATTCCTAAATGAACTCCACAAACGAAACTGTTCCATATGTAACAAGAATGAAATTGACATTTCCCATTTTATAAGAATACGTCCAGTTTTAAAACGAATCCGCCATAGATGTTTCAGAAAACAAACCCTAAGCCATGATTGAATAACAGACGTAAATTGGAAATATTTAATTTTGTTCGTTACTGAGGCTATAAAATATACACTACGTTTATACATACAAAATGTATCATGATTAATGCCCTTCAAAGTATGCAAGCTTTATTTCCTTATAAAATGTTCTATTAGAACGCTAATATTGATAGCCAGTTATGGCAGCGTCATACAAAATCCACACTGTAAATTCATCCAGATTGTCGGACCATTAATAGGATTACAATATAAGCTAATTACATTAAATTTTGTGAGTATAAAAGTTGCTCACATTCCGACAGACGGCCAAGCAGGTCAATGTCGTAATCTTTTGCTTAATGTTTTTGTAATTTATTGTAATTGAAATATTATAATGACTAATAGAATAATGCATCTATCTATCTCTTTTGTAGAGGGTATATTGAAATTGTCCAGATGTTTGTAACGCATAGAAGAAAGCATTTCCGACCACATAAAGTATATATATTCTTGATCAGCATGACGAGCTGAGTTGATATAGCCATGCCCGTCTGTCTGTCCGTCTGTTTCTATGCTATCTCCTCCGTCAGTTTTAAAGCTATCTTAACCAAACTTTGCACGAAGCCTCTTGGTACAAATACGCTGCACATTTGTCGGAATCGGCCGGATCGGATGACTATATCATATAGCTGCCATAGGAACTATCGGTCGAAAAAGTAGTTTTAGTTAGAAAAACTTTTTTGTCTTCAGCGCAAACGTGCCAAAACCTCGTATTTCTAAGTTTTCTATGCTTTCACATAATTCCACTAAGTTTTATGGAAATCGGACAACTATATAGTATAGCTGCCATACAAAAGATAAGTCTGAAAAAAAGTCTTAGTAGGAAAAACTTTTGTTTGTTTTCAATGCTATCGCTACCAAACTTGTTACTGATCAATATTATGTGTTACCACACAATTCTGACAAGTTTGAACCAAATCGGAAGACTATAGCATATAGTTGCCAAAGGAACTATCAGTCGAAAAAGAAGTTCTAGTGAGAAAAACCTTTTTTGTTTTCAATGGTAGCGTCTTTATACCTTCCAGTTGTGAATATGATCAGTTTCCACACAATTTAGGGGAGTTTGGTCAAAATCTGCCTGCCACATAACAAGGTGGCAAGCAAATGCTCAAAGTAAAGCGGCATCAAGCTACAAGGGTATATAAACTTTGGTCGAGCCGAAGTTAGCTTGCCTCAATTTTTTTTAGTAGAAAATGCCTTATTACAACACGTTTCTTGGTATTTAATATTATTCAACTAAAAATAAAGTATACAAGTTTCCATCGACTTGGTTTTGAACCGTCTATCGATCACCTCACACTTATCCAGTGCTACTTCGGTTAATACACCTGGCTGTCCGGCTCGTCCCCAGATACCAGATCGTTCGCCATTAAGTGTGAAATTGTGGTTCAACTTATTACTATTCATATTGTGTATAATCTTATTTGCCGTCAGCTGATACTGAAATTTAAACTTTTAACTAATGGTAAATGTTTGTGATTGTATGTGGATATGTTAAAAAAATTTCAGTTTATATCTGTCTCCCATAGTTCGCGAGTGCAGTCCATTTCGATCCATTTAAAATGTTTATGGTTTACTGATGTATTAGTTGCGATCTTTATAGGTGTAGCTTCCTGATTTCCTTTATGGCAACAAAATGCAAAGTGTTTTCAGATGATCTTAAATTCGCTGTTAGTGCGGTATGGCACGGCGCAGAGTAGCTCGTTTTCCAAAAACTCCTTGAGAAAATCAAAATTTCGAGTTGTTGAATTTGGCAAATCTACTGATACACTTTAACTAGGAATTGATCAAGCTATTTTATTACGTTTATAAAATAATTTTACAATTTTTTTTCGTAGAAGTCAGAGCTTTTCAAAGTTGGAATATTTTTCAAATTTTGAAAAAATGAAAAAAACAGTGCCTAAAAGGGAAAAGTTAAATGCATGTCTCCCAAAAAGCACTAAACCTAGAAACTAATTTTTTCCCCTGTTTTAAATGAAGAATTTAGAATACAGATTTGTGAATTAGAAAAAAAAAAATAATTTTATTTTAATTAACATTTTTTTTTTTTAAAAACTTCTTTTTTTTTCTTATTTTCAATAATTAGCTTGACTTTTTAAAAAAATGGCCGGGCGTGCTCAGAGATTTGAATTCTAAAAAAGTTGAAGATAATATTAAAAAATTAAAGTAAAAACAAAAAACCTTTTCTACAATTGTGCCCGATTTGAGATATTAGCCATTTTTCATGACAACCCGTGCTGCCAAATCGACCCCAGTAGAGCATGTTTCAGAGATGTTGCGCAATAACCATTTTGTTTTAACTTCTAACCTGTTAACAATTAAAACGTATATTAAGAAGATTTAAATGTTATGTTTTATGGCCAAGCCACGCCCCCTTGCTTACTCCGCCCACTTGTACAAATTTAATATGGATATATATGCATTTGAGGAATTGTTTTAATTTTGATCGAAGAAATTTTCAACATTTTCAAATAGGGCAAACATTTCAGGCGAATTCTTTGATTTAAGGTCCGGAATAGGTTTCACATTGATGAAGTTATGAAATTTTCTGATCCGATGAAGCTTATAACATGTTGAACAGTACACCTGCAGCTTCCCCTGTGTTCCGGCGCATTAAAATGCAGTTCAAAATGTGTAGAAAATTAAGGTATTGATTCAACTCCTGATGTAGACATAAATTTTTTTTATTTTTCTTTATATTTTTTATATTTTCTTTTATCTTTTATTAAAAAAAAAATTTATTTTTACCTCCTGGAGGTGCTGTTTGAGCCAATTTTACATTTACCTTAAGAACTTTGCGTCAAAAAATCTCTGAAATTTGCAAATTATTAGGAAAAATCATGTATGTAACTCATTTGGTTCAAAAGCAATGATTTTTGCAAGGTGTTTTGGGAAAACGAGCCACTGTGCGGCGTTTAACGGCAACATTTCTGTTCGTGCTTTGCATATAAACGATAGCCCCCATATTTTTAGATCGTTGTGGAAGTAGTTGGCATTGTTTAGGTTGTTGCTTATAGTTTTATACATTGCTCTCGTAGAGCTTCAAACTTTCTGATAGCTGCGGGATTGATTTCATCTAGAATTTTCATATGCGTTAAATCACATGTGCTTGAATCTGATATATCCAGAGCTATTCCATGTTCGTTTGCCAGGCACTGTCATTTTAAAAAAAAAAAACAGACTTGTACCGCTTTGCAGATGTTTTGCAATTATATTTGGTAACCTGCTATCCGGCATCCTCAATATTTTTCTCATATATGAGAAGTGCCGCCTGCAATGCTGATTCCTGAGATTCACAGCGACTGTCCGGTTTCTAGGTGAACTGGCAACTGAAAAATTTTCTTTATGAAGTGACACTGCAGTTTCTCTGTTTCCTCAAAATAAGTAAGTATGCGACCGCCAAGAGTTCTCCATTTAAATTCCAACTATGGTTGTTTGCTGCACGTCCTCTTCCATCTCGGATGACACACTTCAAACAAACATACCAGTTAGTATTTATGCCGCTGCAGGCGGCGAATAAAGACATAGGAATTCCAATGTTTTAAATTCGCAGACCGAATTTTGGCTGTGGTTTTTTGTTTGAAGGTGTTTGTTTACCTACAGCCTGAAGCGGCATAAATACTAGCTGGTATGTTTGTTTGAAGTGTGAACAGCAAAATAAGTACGCTGATGAGAGAATTTGGTTATACTCGAAACAGCGATCGTTGTACGGACATACCCAATTGGTATTCCAAAATGTTGTAATTAATATCTGTTGATTTGTGTTGTTTATATAGAACGAAGAAGATGTAAACTTTGACTATTTTTAAGTAGGTTCCAACGTTGGCAGAAAGAAAAGAGCGAGTCAATCATCTCCAGTAATTTAAGAGGCGAGTCATCAGCATACATTAAAACTTTTATGGTATGTAAACAACGACTGTATGGCCCTGGATTATGTGTGTGTTTCAGCCCTGTGGTTCGATAAATTCCCGCTCATACGAAAAGGCACTTCCGGTTGCGCTACCTTGTAATTATTGTATCATGGAATCAGGCTATTAATTTATATGAATCATACAAGCTGCAAGGGTCGAACCGAAGTTAATTTTCCTCTATTTTTTTTAACTAAGGCAGCAATTCCCAAAAGTTTTGAAAAATTTTAAAATTTGTAGCTTTAAAGAGCCAAGATTAATCGTTGATAAAGTTACAAATTTGTGTTTAGGTTTTGTTACGCATCTTGGTGTACCACTGGGGGACACACTCCTCATGCAATAGTTTGAGCAAAGCATTTTTCCCGCATTTTCCCATATTTAATTTGTATGTTGGTTCTTTTTGTTTAGTTCTTCGTTTCATTAAAAAAAAACTTTTGCCTAACAAAGTACGAAATGATTGCTGGCAACTTAATTGTCGCAATTAAGTTACAACTGGCAGCAGCAGCAGCAGCAGCAGGAGCCGGAGTCATAGCCGCAGCAGGCTCAGTGCTCAGTCAGGACCTGAGAATGTCCTTTCGTCTATTGTTTAGCACTTGATGTTGCGTTCGTTTGTTCTATAAATGTTTTAAACATTTTAATTAGTTTTAATAAACGCTTCGCGTTGTTGTTTAAAGTGGTTCCGTGTCAGGTTGCTGCTGTCGCTGCCGCCGCTTGACAATGAATTCGTGAAAAGGTCGTCGCCCAGTTTTTTGTGCTATAGTTTTTTCTTTCTGCTTCGCTTTTCTTTTTTGTTTTTTTTTTTGTACTTTTTCTTTTGTGAGAGGTTTTGCAGCTGCTGCTGTGGCCTGTTTAAATGGGCAGGACAAGGCCTCTTCAGCCACCTCACTCAAAACACACACACACACACACTCACACACACAGAGGGAGAGAAAGAGAGAGAGATGGTTGGGCGACCATCGAGGCGTATGCGTAATGTTTAGTTGGCGGTCGCTGATGGGTTTGCTGGTCGCTTCCTCTATTTCCTCCCTATCGCACTTTTTGTTCTTTGCTTCACTTTGGGTTGGGTTGTGTTTTCTGGTCGCTGCGGTTGCCCCGAAGTTTCCCATCGACTACGTCTCTGTACCTTTGGTTAGTGGTTCAGTGTTTTTGGGTTGCGTGTCAGTGCATTGTTTTTATGTACTGCCGCTTCAGTGAGACCGTGTGTGTGTGTGTGTGTGTGATTTGGCACTAAATAAGTTGACAAGACTTTTGCGGCCAGAGCGTTTGGATGCGAGAAATTACCCATTCGAATAGTTTGCAAACATTTATTTCACATTTATACGATTTATTTTCACATAAAATGTACGCAAGGCAGAAAGTTGTATCATAAAATGGAGAATCTTTAGAATCTTTAGCTGCTTGGCAAATGCACATAAAAGTGCAAATGCTGCATTTTACAACACTTTTTGTACTATTTTACACGCAAGAACTTATATTAAAAGCATTGAATACGACAAATTGTTGGGTTTTAACCTCAGATAGATATTTGAAATGTAATTTCTTTATTTTCTAGTATTTTTGGAATTTTAATTTAATAAATTTCCAACACTGATTTTCTTAAATCAGACCATAAACCTTGATTTTAAGACAATGTAGCCTGTGCTTGTTTTTTAACCCATAATTTTTAGACTATTAAACTTGTTTGCCCACACTGATTTCTGATTTTTACATTTTGATAGCTTTAACACTTTACAACACTGATCAATACGATTGATATACGAATATCCTAGCTCAATTTAGGCCTTGACATATATGGAAACTCAAGTTTTTCGATCTGCCTATTTTTTTCCAAACCCTATTCGTAAACTTTCCAACACTGTTTCTCTAAATGAACCAATAAATTTATTGTAGAGTCTGATGGTTATTTGAAATGATTTCTACTAATTTGATAACATCAAACACTTGCCCTTCCGACAGTTTTTGGAGAGTTTTCTAAGGTTCGGTTCGTAGTCCGATCTCTAAGCTTGTCGAACCTGAGGATTTTGATCGATAGCTTCTTAGATCTCACTATTGTGTCTTCCACGGCATCAAATCTTCCAAATACCCCAGCCTAGGTGTCATTACAGTGGCACTCGAACAGTTTGTGATTGTGTTCGAAATTCCCTTTAAGAAAAGTAAAGCAGGAAAAGTGTAAAAAGAAAACAGAAATCAAATGGCAGCAAGCCAGGCTGGAACAGGTTGGAACGACTGCGAAGTTGGGTGTTATGATATATAGGTGAGGCCAAACCGTTGAAATTACTCAGGCGACAATATATTGAATACCAAGTGGATGAACTAGTGAACACCATGCCGTTTATATTGTAGGAAGGAGCTGAAATACACTTAAAGAAGTGCTAAAGGAAACTACAAAGAGGTCACATTAGAGCAAAGGAATAGCAGCGCGTATGGCTATGCTTAGTGCAACAACAACTTCATATGTGTTCTCTCCACTCTTTCTCTCCGAGCAAAGGTTTTGTTGTTGGCAAAAATTGTGTGTCTATTTCTATTTCTTGTTGCCCTTGTTATTTCACATATATTTTCTTCATTTGTATTGCAACAAACATGTTCAATTAGATGACTCTCGCTCAACCGAGTTGTTTTGTTCGCTGACAAACATGTTCGATCAGTTGACTCACATTCAACCGCTGTGCTCACACAGTGAGTGTCGTTGGTTGGTTAATATTTTGCTGAAAAACTTGGCATTCTTTTAGTAGTCGAAATAATTGTACAATTGAATAAAGTCACTGAAAAGTTGAATGATCAATCTATTCTATTGAATGCAATCAAATTGTATCTTTCATTCCCCCCCTCTTTTTATGGGGTCATGCTGGCTTTAATAAATGAAAAAAATATATATATATATTTGAAACCCAAAAGTATGCCACAATTTGTGTGCTAAATCTTCCAACAACAACAACAACCTCCTACCTCTAATTGATGCCGGCAAAAAAATGAAAGAAAAAAAAGTGAAAATCGAAAACTAAACAAAACGCAACCAAGTTTTGCACAATTTAGTGCACATTGTTGCCATTTATTTTTTTACTACTGAATGTGGCTGTTGTTGTTGTTGCTGTTGCTGTTGCTATTGTTGCAAAAAATTGACTTAACTGCGCTGCAACTTGCATGCATTAGAAAATCCTTTGCCAGGTGGTGACACGCCCCTTTTTTGCTATTACCCTTATTCGATTTGCTGCTGTTGTTAGCAACTTTGTGCCCATTATTGATCCAGGCACACACACATAGACCAGATCTACCCCAACCGCGAGCAAGTTGTAAGGGCAAGCCTAATATGGGTCTTTATTTAATTTAATGCCATTTTATGTTGCTTTATATAGTAACTACAACAATTACACACACACTTTCTATTAAAGCCAGACAAAGACAGGCACATGATGTGTCCGTGGAGATGAGGGGAAAAAATGAAATTGCAACGGAAGGCACCATTAGGGGGCCGCAGTTTTGATACCCACGCAAATATTTTATATGCAAGCTGAGATACTCAGATATTTTGGACCAAGTAGTTGAGGGGGAATGAAAGTAAGAGCTTAAATACCATTTTAGAACCTAAATAGGGATTTGGCAGTCAGATCTAACAAGCTATCACAACAGAAAAGCGTTACTATATACCTCAAACCAAGGCTGCAAGCCGATCCAGAACCGAACCCCGCATGACCGGTCTCTTACCATCTCTGAAATCTGCACGTTCATACAGACGGACAGACAGACAGACTTTAGTGACTCGGCTGTTGATGCTGATCAATAATATATGATTGATTCCTTCTCCCTATTACATACTTTTGCACAAAGTTAATATACTCTGTGTACCTTTGAGACAGATTATAAAAAGGTCTGCATTTTTGCAAGTGTTAATTAATCGCTTGCTGTACTTTCTACTGTAAATCATATCAGAACTCGAGATATTTCGGCTGAGATAGGAAATATAGCAAAAGTCAAGTTGTAACATGATTCAGACCAGTGTTTAAAAAACAACAATAAGTTTCATTTCGTCTGCTTTTGCTTCTGCTTTTGATAAAATCAGAAGTCGCAGCAAAATGAAACACAAAAAATGATAATTGAGAAAAAGTGAACAGCAGCAGCAGTTCATATTGATAAGTTGAAAAAAGTCGAAGCTGTGAAAAATAAAATTTTATAACTTTTGCTACTTTGACAGAAGTAATTTAAACACTAATTTAGACTGAAAGGACCGGGGACTTTTGAAATGGAACGTACGATGATTATATTATTTGACTATAGTCAATAGCTGTTGATTCGAGATGCAAGTGTACTGCATTCGTACTTGAAATTTTTCACACTCTAGTGTCTCAACTACGGTTACCACTTGGTATTTGAATTGGCTCCATTTGGGGATAAAAGAGATAAAAAAAAAATTTAGAAAAAGCTCCATTTCAATAAAAAAAAAGATCCCGAACTATATTATGTCAAAAACTACTGGGAATTTTGAACATAAAATATTCCAAAATTTATTTTTATAACAATCTATTTTTTAAGCTAAGCAAAACAAAATTCATTCAAATACTTATATAATACTAATTCCTTTCTTATTAGAGATCCTAAGTTTTATCATAAAGTAATAATAGAAGTAAACAGTTCAATGAATAATCTCTTGTAGGCCATTCGTTGACTAAGCATAGTGCTAATCGGTGTGAGAACAAAGCTCTCTACAGAGCATTATGTTAGTTACATGCGTACAGCGACCCCGAAAACCCCCGAATACAGACTTGCAGCCAAATCCAATAAGTTTTTGAAGAAATTATCCACCATATTGTATCCGCCATTTTGTTTTTCAGAATTTTGACTTCAAATTCGTAATCAGCGACCCCAAAAACCCCCGAGTACAGACTTTCAGCCAAATCAAAAAAGTTTTTGAAGAAATTGTCCGCCATATTGTATCCGCCATTTTGTTTTTCAGAACTTTGACTTCGAATCAGTGTTGCCAAATCAGCTTTTTTTCCCGTCATTTCTAGCTTTTTTTAAAACCGTATTGCGGGAAAAATTTAGAAACAGCGGGAAGCGGGAATTCTAGCTTTTTGAAAAATGATTTCAGCTTTTATCAGCTTTATTTTCATTTTGGAGTCATTTGCAAAACTTATAAGCAATAGTTTGTCACCTCTGTCAGTCATTTATCGACCCTAATTGCCACATCTAACGTTCAAGAAACAGTCATATCAAAGCAGGGCTGCAAACTGGTTTTGAACCGAACCGGTCCGAACCCGGAATTCCGGTTTTTTTCTTACAGTGAACCAAACCCTGAACCGAACCACGAGGACGAAAATAGATAAGCCTGAACCAGTTCCGAACCCATGCTTTTGGTTCGGTTGAAAAAAAAATTATACACATATTCATACACACAGAGGGCGGACTGAAGACTTATACACTAGCAATGAAGGAAGTCCATATCCAGCATACGACCGCCAATCTCACGTCAATTATGTACCTATTGTATTGTAATTTTATATGTATTGGGTAAAACGCGGACCGAACCTAGGTTCAAACCAAAACCAAAGCCGAAAAACCTCGAACCTCAAATTTCCGAACCTTAACCGTTGGTAAATTTTAGCTTAAACCCGCAAACCGGAGGTTCCGAAATTTTTTTATTGGTTTGCAGCCCCGTCTTAAAGTGCTAGCCAAGTTTACAGATCGTTTGAACAAAATGCCAAAAGTTTTTCAAACAAAAAAGTCGTAAAGTCTGGCTGCAGAACCCGGAGTTTAAGGCTCTGCTCCGGAAGAATGAGCTTACTGCAGTTGTTGCAAATGCACATCATTCTACGACCAAAAAAAACTAAGCCTTGTTACCATTTTGAAAGTATCTTTCTTAGAAGATATTGGAAAATTACGATGAAACTAAAGTTTTAGAGTAAAGTAATCGCTTCCAATGACTCTGGAGGTAATGAAAGACTTTTTGAGTGATTTTTGATTCAGATGTGGTTCTTGTCATGGTCCAACGCTGAAGTTGAGCGAGTCTTCAGTCAGGTTAATATAGTGAAATCAAAACTCAAAATTCGAATAGAGGTGAGCACGCTCAACTCAATATTATGCGTAAGATATTGGATATTAGTAAAACTTAAATCAAGAAATTAAACTACAATTATAATATGTTTAGTATAGGTAGATACGGGTTACGTCGACATGCGAAATGCTGCTTCGATTATAAGGCTCTTCCTAGTTACCTTAAGCTAATAGGCACAACTGAGGACTACGGCAAGGATAAAGACGAGGAACTTCATCACTCTGATGATATATTAAATATATAATTGCATAAATAATAAGAAACGACATGCGCTTTTTTCCAGATTTTTTTTGTCGAAAAATACAGCTTTTTTTCCTCTCCGTACCGCCGAAAACGGATTTTTTGGACCGGCAAAAGTTGGTAACACTGCTTTGAATTCGTAATCAGCGACCCCGAAAACCCCCGAGTACTGACTTTCAGCCAATTTAAATACATATTTGAAGAAATTGTCCGTTTTTTTGGATCCGCCATTTTGTTTTTCTGAATTTTGACTTCGTATTCGTAACCCCGCGTACAGACTTTCAGCCAAAACAAATACGTTTTTCGACTTTTGTCCAGCTTTTTGAGATTTTGGACCAATGTGCGTCGGTTGTCTCGTCGACAGTCAATGTTTGCCTCAATTCATTGATGATGCGGTCCAGAGATGCTTTTCCCAAGTTTTTCGACAACTTTAGTTAATTTGTTCGCCCACATTTTATTTCTTGTGCGATTTTGAAATCTGGACAGCAAACTCGTAACGCACGGGCAAGAAGTCCATTAATAAAAACGGCAGATTGTGCATTGTACTAGGCGCTACGGACTTGCTCAATAAGTTTGTTTTTTCTGTATTAAAATGCTTCCACTTTCGCTTGATTAAGTTTAATTTTTGTGTTTCATATGGGAATTTCCCGTTTGTCGTGCCGTTAAATGTTTTTCAAATGATTGAAGACCATTTTCATTTTTCAGCCATTTAAACTTGTCCAGCCATTCTATACGGAATTTGCGTGTTGCTGTTGCATTATTGTTAGAACAAAAACCAAGTTAATAATATGTTTTCAAATGCTTTTTTTTTTTTTCATTTTTAAAATCATCTTAATTGCTATGATCGTCGATAAAGAGCGGTTTCCACGGCCGCGAAATGAAAAACTCCATTTAAAAAAAAAACTGCTGCGTAATTTCGTGTAGCCGTTTCAAATTCGGTTTCTACTCATCGCGAAAAAAGCTTAGGTTTGCCACTACGCTATGTTAAAAAAAATAACGTAGCTTTAAGTGCTGTTAACGCCTCTTTTTTGCCGTGACGTGAGGGAAATAGGTTTCGATTCTAATTCGTGCGGACAAATTGAAAATGAGCACAGCAAAAAAAGATTCCGACAGAAAGTGTCGCCTAATGGCACTTTCTAGGGCGGGCAAGCTAAATTTAATAAACACTGTGAAAATTAAAAAACGTGGTGTGGGACTTGGCGGATAAGAAGCACTCGGAAACCCTTCACGGGCTGGTCTTTAACTGTGTGGGTATTGGTAGCAACATCATGCCTTGTCACCTGTCACCACAAACCACCAGCGTGGAGTTTAAAATCTGTTTGGCCATTCAAAAACATCTAGGCGCCTCCAGTCCACTCAATCAGTTCAATTTTAAAAGAAAAAGATCGGTTGTGGAGTGTTTGCCTCAAAAGTGGCCATCGTGATGTTAACCACTACAACAAATGAGTGTAGTTCACTCTTGGGATATTTGTGCTTCGCGTATGCTGCGCGAATGATACCCGGCTCCAATCGTGCGGCTCATTTCTTATACTTGTGCTAGCTAGAGAGCGGGTATTGATGGAATCACCACAAAATTTGTTGTATCTCTTTTTCTAAGAATTTAACGGCGTTTACCTTTGCCTCTCCGAAAGTAAAAGAGAGCGAGAGCAATAAAAGATATACCTACCCTTGTATTACTAGCCTCTGCACTTAAGTAGAGCAGTGATCTTCATATTATGTGTATCTCTCTCAGTCGCACACAGCGAGTGCATTTTGTTGTTGCGCCGTCTGCTTGTGCGTCAAGCTGGCGCCGATAACTCACTCACGCAGCGAGGTAATTGCTTGTAAGTTATGCTTAGGCTTCAACCCGGTATAGCCTACACTTTCAGCTGAACTCTTTAGAACTTCTTTGGAGCTCACCAAAGTAAATATTCACAATTTAAATCAGCGATGGGCAGCCAATGGCCCGCAGTTTCAAATCGAAAAAGAAGTACCCCAACTTTACTCTGCTTACCCCCCCCTCTTCTTCACCTTAGTCATAACCGTTCCACAAAAAAAAGGAAGTACAAAAAAAATAAAATAGTGTTATTGATGGTTGTTGCTAGAAGCTGGCTGCGGGGGTGTAAGGCAAAAAAGGGCGCACAAATGAGTTTAAATTCCCTAAATGCGCTTAGGTACAAATTTCTGTTGCAAAAAATAAAAACAACAACTACAAAATAAAGACAGGGACTCAGGACGCGGAGTGGCAGGGGATAGGTAAGGGGTACATGCAGCAATTGCCAGAGTATGCGTGTCTGTTCATGTGCAACAAGGCGCCTGCTGTTGGTGGAAAAAGGCGCCCGCCCCAACGGACATGTGTTTCTCACTTCTCCTACTCGTTTACTCCGTATTCTCATGTGAAACCCAGCACATGTAGCCAGAGAGAGACGCAAGATAAAAAAATAAAAAACAAAATAGAAAAGAAAAGTCTTCCTGCTGTATAATAAACAATTTCTTTAAAGGGTTTAGGTTTACATGAGAATGGAAGCAAACTGCGGGAACAGAAGCCAACATAATGCAGAAATGAATACTTTACTTTGCCAGACGACTCATAATTGAAAGCAATTGCAAAGTATAAGGAAAATGTAAAAAATAAATGCAACTCTCAGATCAGATGTACAAAAGCTGTAAGCGTTGTTGTTGTAGCTTACTTATGTGTCAGCTGTGTGTGTGTGTTTGTCCTTGCGCTGTTAATACTCTGTTTCAATTGTAGCTTTACGTATCTCAGCTAATTTACCTGAGAATCATATTTTAATTATATTCCCATTTTACAAAATCTCTTTCGAACCAAACACAACTGAAATCGTATGGGAATCGGATGGTTGTGCTATCCATTCCATTCATCAGTAGGCTTTGCTTTCTATTCCAAGTGATTATCCAGCAGGTTTGCGCTTCTGGTATGTACCAAACCCAAAGCAAGTTTCTGTATCCACTAAATAAATTCCTCCTTTACCAATTGCCTATACCGTTGTGCTTCGAAAATGTAGCTTCGGCCAGCTTTCTCCGGCATTCCTCTCCGCTTAGACTGTCTCTTTCCCAGTAAATACGACGTATCTCCCTTAAGACTGGGCATCTTGCAATAAGGTGCTGCGCATCTTCCCTTTCTATCATTGTCTTGGGTTCTATCTTGTCCCTTCTTTGAAAGTACTCTGTTGTTATTGATGTTAGAACAAATATGCTGTCTACTGTGGAGTACTTTTTGCGGAACCCCGCCTGAAATTCGCTTAGGATACCGTTGCGATTAACCCATGACGTTATTATTTCCAGCAATTTTTGGTTGCTGTTTAAAAAAGATATTCCTCTACAGTTGGCGGCACTTCTTGGGTCACCTTTCTTGAATATTGTATATATAAGGTTCCTTTTAAAGCTTTCTGGTGCCACGCCTCGGTTGTTTTCAGACTTTCCAGTTCCAAAAATACTCTAAAAAAACGTCACAACATCGATATCGCTGCTGGTTTTGATCGTTTCTCCAGCTCTTCCAGTTTGACTTCCCATTTTTAACTATCAAAGAACTTAATTAATTTATTAAAATTTTTTCTTCTTCTCTTTACAGGTAAGCTTTTAAATAGCAACTGATGGAAATTTGAAATGAGTACACTTCTCGGCCACTAATTTTAATTTAGCATTTCTGGTAAGCTTGATAATAATGGTCTTGAGCTAAATCTTTTCAACGAGTTAACAACTAGCAACAAAACTGCTTAGAATACAAGGTTGTCTGTATAGCTATTTCATGAGTCTGCCTTTTCACTCATCAGTAGACATTACTGTCTACTCAAAGTTGCAGTATGAAAACTTACTTGGGAATTTCAAGCTGAGTGTTGGGTACAGCAAAAGTATCCACAAAGTATGAACATTTCTCTGCGAAATTTTTTCATAAATTAGTAGGAAACTCATATCTAAAGTTTCTATGGCAAATTGGAAGAGAAAAAACCAATGATCAGTAAATATTATAATTATCACTGTACATATTAGATAAAGAGTACCCTCTATGAGCATCCTAAGCGTTTTGGTACTAAAAAATATAAAGCTGTAGTCACACTATCTCTGAATATTGCAAAGTAGGCGTCTCTTGAGAGACGAGTAAGGATAAATAAAGACTTTAAAACTTACGCATAAAGCAATGAGCCCATTCAGCAATTGCTAATGGGTCTCTGTTAAATGGCATTGACTGTAGGCTTCAATGAAGAAGAAAGAAAACAATGGACAATCTCAATGCATGAGGTGCGCGCACTGCTATCGATATGTGGCCAGAGAGACTTCGTCATTGCTGGAATGCACAAGGCGGCCATTTCGAATAAGTTGTTCTACGATTTGTAGCCATTGAGTGACCGAATAAAAAGAAGAAAAAAGCTTTCATTATATGACCAAAAAAAACCGTGTACCAAAACAATTACGAGTACTAGGTACAAAAATTACTTTTTGTTTGATAGAAGTTCAGGTACCATTTCCAAAAACTTACAATTTCAGCTTCAAAAGGAGATATTCGGACTTACTCGTTGTTTGTTCGAATATCCGTTCATATGAACAAACAGATCTCCAAACAAATAGATGGAAGAAATGGCTGATTAAGTGGCGATTAATTCAAATTTTAAGATAAATAAATAAATATCGTTTTGTAATCGATTACTAGTATATCCGATAAGCACCCTAGATGGTAAGAATGATGGTCAAGAAGATCAAAGAACATATACTTCTTATAAAGGGAAGTTTTATTAAGAAGTTTTATTTTAAATTACAAATAAAATTAGATAGTCAAATCTTTATTATGGGCTAAAAAGAACTATCTCTAAGGAAATTCTTTTTATAGATAAATTCATTCTAATCGTTGACCGCGACTACGCAGTAAATAGTCCATTCGGTTGGTCCAACAATTGATCACTCTTTCCAGCATTGCTACGGGTATCTCGCGAAATACGGGAGTACTGTTGGCTTCCAAATCTTGAATCGTAGCTGGCTTATCGACGAAGACTTTTGGCTTCATGTAACCCCACAGAAACAAGAAAGAAAGTCGGTCAAGCCCGACTGTAACATACTCTGCACCCTTAATGTCGCAGCTCGCATTTGGTCACGAGTCAAACGGCCAGTTAACACACAACGCACAACGCAGTGCGCTCTCTAAGTCTCTCTCTCTCTCTCTCTCTCTCTCTCTCTCTCTCTCTCTCTCTCTCTCTCTCTCACTAAGATTGCTTCTGCTGAACGCAATGCTTAGGTTATGGGTGGGGTGGGTGGGGGTTGTTAACTGACAGTTTTTTGCTCATAACTTGAGTATCGTTCATCCGATCTTTATCATTTCTTCAGCAAATCGATAAATAATTTTGAGTACTAGATATCTCTAGAAAGTACAAACCATCTATCATCAAAACTGTAGGAGATATGACGTTTTTTCCAAATTGCGGGGGCGCGAGGGGGCGTGTCAAAAATTGAAAATAAACTTGATCTGCCAGCAGGTATAGGAAATATATGTCCCATACATGTCAAACCTCTATCTCTTACCATCTCTGAGATCTCTTCGTTCATACGGACGGACGGACAGACGGACATGGCTATATCGACTCGGCTGTTGATGCTGATCAAGAATATATATACTTTATAAAGTCGGAAATGATTCCTTCTCCCTGTTACAAACTTTTACACAAACTTAATGTACTCTATGTACCTTCGGTACAGAGTATAAAAAGTCCAGTGGTGTGATATCACATGATCTAGGCTGCCAGTTGACAGGTCCGGAACGCTAAATAAACTGCTCACCCAAATGATTTCTCAATAAAGCCATTGTTTCACACCGTCGTGCTGAAATCAAATGTCGCCGACATCAAGGGCTTCAATTTCAGGTAGCGCTCGCCATTGACGGCTATGTTCTGCCCGGCCTTATTTTTAAAGAAATTTGGTCCGCTGAATAGTGCATTTTGGTGGATTTAACGGTAGTTCGAGAGTCTCTTCAGTTGGCTAATCAGTCCAAATGCGACAAGAGCCAGAAATGTGTCTCATCACTGATCAAAATTTTTTGCGAAAACAGCGGATCTTCATTGAGCTGTTGCAGAGCCCATTGACTGAAATTCAAGCGCAAATTCAAGTCTGGCGGCTTAAATTCTTTTTGTTTTTGTCTTGAGCTGGATTTTATAAGCCTTTAAACCAAAATCCTCACGTAAAATTCGCCAAGTTGTGTTGAGATCGGCGTCGAATCGATAGGTCACACAGTCTGCAGCCAAACTCTTCGCAATTGCGAATCAGTACTGAATTCAGCCCTGAAATGGAAGGGCTGGTACTAAATTCATAGTATCCCTTATATGAGTTTCAGCCATGAATTAAACACAGGCATGGCCTGTGTCTCCTGTCATTAGGACTTCATGACGTTCGCTTTTTTTACCCATGAAATGCAGTACTGAATTCAAGGGTGAGTTTCATGACTGATTTCATGGGTGATTTTAGTTCGAATTCATGGGTGATTTCACACGTGTGCCACTTTTGTATTTCGACCTGAATTCACTCATGAATTCGAACTAAAGTCACCTATGAAATCACCCATGAATTCGTGAAAAAATCAACTATGAAATCACTCTTGAAATTGACCTACAATCACCCATGAAATCAGTCGTGAAACTCACCCATGAGTTTGATCATGCTTTTATTTTATTTTATTTTATTTAAAAACTATAAATAAAAAAACTTCAAAATCCAAATTTAAATGGGTTTACATTCTTTAATGTATCTATTTTCTAATTAATTAACCTTCAACGAGTTCATAGAAGGCACGTTCGAGGAGTTCTGTTGCGTAAACACTCTGTTCTTCTGAGTGTTCATTGCCTTGCGAAGTTGCTTATCAGCAGATTCTGATGAACTGGAGGTTGGTATAGAGTCTGAAATTGTGAATTTTATTAATACATTACTCGTCTTATCTACTTTTTTGTATGCAATACCTATTAGGGCCTTGTAGAAGTGCTTGTACTTCTTTAAAGCAACTTTACCCTGGACCCCGTCCACGTTGCACGCCATGACGACTTCGTCACTTAATATTTTTTTTAGGTTTTTGGCCAAACCTGACTAGACGAAGCTTCTAAACTTTTTAATCTATAAAAAAAAACCTGAAATTAGAAACTAGATATATAAGTGGTGTGAAAACTTCTTACATAATTGCTTACATTGGTTTCCAAATCGTCCAGCGTTTGAACTGGAAACTGTACTTCCAGAACGGAATCTTCTTCAAATTGCCGGTTTATGTGCTTAACGACGGCCGATTGCTGAGCAAAAGCCTCCGATAATAACTTCAATTGTCCTGAAATAGGCAAAATCTTCAATATATTGGCTCAACTGCTAGCAGTAAAATTATTATACCTCGTAACACACTGTAAAGTAAACTTTAGATTTTTATCATTATTAGCTGACCTTCATAATTACCAAGGAGCAATTTGTTTTCTTGAAATATAGAATAATATACACCCAGCGCCACAAAAAAAGCCGCAGTCTAAATATTCACATACTTGTATGTTTTCTTGCTTGGGGTTTCTATAAATGTTTTCCGAATTGCCCAATTTTTTTTTTTACTGATTAATGGAATATTTTTAAATAAAAGTGAATAGCAATTTTTATTTTATGAATGTTAGTTTTTTAGAAAAAGGTTTTTTTCCAGACCCATATTAATTTTGGTGACTCTTCATAATTATGACAACTTAAGGAAAAAAATTATAATAATTATAATAGTGCATATACTCAACAAATAATGATTTTTTTTTTCCAAAAGTATACTTAATTTGCTATAATCTAATATATATTTTGTATCAAATTAATGTTAATTTTTTTTTTTTATTTAAATTAGTACTTTGTTGTACCCCCTTTTGCTTTAATTACACATTTTACCCTATTGGGCATCGAATTGTACAAAAAAAATTTAGGGACAATTAGGGCCAAGGAAAACAAAAATTGGAGTGATTCCGAATGGTCACGAGTCCTATTTTCGGATGAGTCCAAATGCAATCTCATTGGACCCGATGGCTCTTGCAAGCTGCGCCGTAGAAAGGGCGAACGATATTTGGAAAATTGTTGTGTGGGAACCGTTAAGCATTCACCATACATTATGATACGGGGATGCATATCTGAATATAAAACTGAATCAATTTTAATGATTCAGGGTATGGTACAGAGATATAATTTTAAGTGGAGTTGTGCCTAGCATTGAGGCAATAAGTGAGAAAGAAGAAGATCCTATTTTTCCTTGCCATCAGGCTCGATCTGTAAGTAATTCAGTGAGCTTTTGTTATTAAAACAACTTAATCAATTAATTTTGACCTTCTTCTTAACGAAGATAACAATTTTGAAGGAAGAATTGGGTATTAAGTCCCTAAATTGGTCCGGAAACAGCCCTGACCTCAACCCAATGGAGAATGTCTGGGCCCTAATGGCTGCGAAAATAAAAAAAAGGAAGCCTAAAACCATGGTAGAATTAAAGGATGTGATAGAAAAAGTATGGTTCGAGGATATCACTGAGGAATATTTAAGCGCTTTGTACAATTCTATGCCCAATAGGGTAAAATGTGTAATTTAAGCAAAAGGGGGTACAACAAAGTACTAATTTAAATTAAAAAAAAAAATTAACATTAATTTGATACAAAATATATATTAGATTATAGCAAATTAAGTATACTTTTGGAAAAAAATCATTATTTGTTGAGTATATGCACTATTATAATTATTATAATTTTTTTTCTTTAAGTTGTCATAATTATGAAAAGTCACCAAAATTAATATGGGTCTGGAAAAAAACCTTTTTCTAAAAAACTAACATTCATAAAATAAAAATTGCTATGCACTTTTATTTAAAAATATTCCATTAATCAGTAAAAAAAATAATTGGGCAATTCGGAAAACATTTATAGAAACCCCAAGCAAGAAACATACAAGTATGTGAATATTTAGACTGCGGCTTTTTTTGTGGCGCTGGGTGTAATTATACATACATAATTCATAAGAATAATATATAAATAACACAATTACACAGTGCATAACAAAACAGTTAATCGAATAAGAAATCAAAACACTTTAAAAATTTGGAAGGGTAGGTAACTAAACCCGGTCAGGATTCTCATACTACTACCACACCCTTTCAGAATTTTTTGTCTCGATGCGACCGACTTAAAAAATGTTAAACAGAGTTATTGTGACATCCATTTCTTGTCATCATAATTACCAATAACTGCTTGGGCTCCTGGCGCATGGTTTCTGAAAATGTAAATCAGTTAGGATGGATTCTTCGATTCCATATAATAAGAAAATTTCTAGTTACCTTTGACTTCTTCTATTTTTTTGTCTAGTAAAGACTGGAGGGAAACGTCGACGTTTGATTTTAAATGACTGACTTGGAGCGTACTTTTTTTTTTTTTTTTGGTTCTCGAACCACTAAAGCTACCAATAAAACAATTTCCTATTCGTAAAAATGTAAAAAGGGATACCAATAATAAATCATTTTTATATGGCATCCCAATTGCTTTACCTTTTAGATCTGTTAATGGATATTTCTCTAACACGGGAGATGCTTCACTATTAACTAAAAAAATACCTATATTTTTTGATTGATAAAATCCCCTGATATTTGTAAATTTCCTACCTACAATAAACCCACCTAAACTTTCATCTAGAGGCTCTTAACACAGAAATATTGCCTTTCAAGTAGCAAAAATTGTCTGGTCTCTTTATGCTTAGTGTAGCGCCTTTAAATAACAATAAGTTCCTAACTATTTTTGGTTCGTCTTGCTTTGGAGGACCTACAACTTTTTCTTCTACAATTTACCTATGCACTATGGACAAATCGCTTGAGAGTCTGCAAATAATTCTCGAAATCGTAACAGGATCCTCTAATGGGGTCTCCTTTACGTGCAACAAACTATGAACGTTGTAAGACACACTGTTTTCCCCAAACACAGCAGGAAAATTGTCAACAAAAAGATTCAACATTTGTTAAGAGTTTTCGAGATTTTTCTCACGTGTGTGTGTGGGCAGCAGAGCAGTGCAGCAACAAAAACTCGAATTACTGATCATTATTTATGTTGTTTTTTAGAACAATAATTTCTGTGTACAATAAAAATTGCCTGAATTCAGTGGATTTCCAGTGTGAAAGTTCTTGTAACTCCCTAGGCATGTGCTTTCGCAATGATATTAAAATTTTAGACATTTGGCTTTTATTTGGTTTTGGAACTTTTACATTTATTTTATTGGAATTTATCCTTAATAAAATCTTTCGCATTACTCCTAGCTCTACTAAGTGCATGCTATCTAGCGGAATCCTAGCCTCTAGACCGTTTTCTATTAGCTGTTCTAGCTCACTTATAAATTTTCTCAAATGCTCATCGCAGCTATGAGGCTTGCTTTTACCTACTGGAAGTATCGGAAAGTTTTCTACATTATTTAACCTTATTAAAATTGGCCACAACAGCGCTGGAGAACTTCTAAATAATGGAAGGCCGTCAACATTAATATCAAAACTTAGCTTTTGGAAAATTTAGACAGTTTTAGATATTTTTTCTAATTGTTTTGCTATCCCTACATGTAAATACGATCCTCCACCTATTTAAGAAATATCTGGCTTGCTGTTATAGAAAGGCCTTACTTCAAGATTCTCCTCATTCAAAATTTTAATCAGCTCAATTACACAGCTACGCGTCTAGGTTTATGCCTAATATACCAATCTTTAAGTTTCTCATTTAAATTTAAAATTGTTTTTCTTGAGCGGACAAAATTTTAATCAATGTTTAAGTCATCTACCTCTTCTTATTGCATCTACTTTCTCACTTAGATCGGCAACAAAGAAGTCATTTTCCCCGTTTCCTTTTGCTACTTGTACTAACACTTGCTGTTCCACTTGCACTAGCACTGACACTCATTGCTCCTCTCTGTCCTCCTGCTAATTTCTCCGAAATTTCGTCTCTTTCTTTCTTAACCATTGTTTTATTGTTAACTTTATTACTTGTTTTATTTATAATTAATGTGGTTATTAAAATTATATTTAAAAATTTTGGCACAAGGCAATTGAAGAAGTAGCCACAAATATGTACATATGTAAAAATACACGATTACAGAGCCCTCGAGCTTACAAATTCGATTCGAGCAATTAATTAAACTGAATTTAACTTCATTTATCATGAAATCCACAAATAAACAAATACTTTAATTTATATTTTATAAGTAATTATCAAAAAAATAAGATTTAACCCGTTTTATTCAAATTTTTACTGGGAGCACGCAATTACACCATGGAGCAATGAGTATTAGAGTCAGCTGTTCGCTCTCACTTACGCTCTCTGGTTACATTTGGGAATGTGGCTCTAACCACTGTGATTTCCTATGTGGCACTATAAAGTATCTAAACAATTTTTATCAGGCACTATCGCTTAAGCCAGTCAAAATTGATAGGCAGCGCCAATTTTATCTCTAATATTCATTGCTCCATGGTTATGTAATAGACTGGGATACGTTCACTTCTACATCTGGTCTATTTTCAGGATTCATACGAGCAACATCTACTTATATTTTACTATATTGTACTCAAGTTGGAATACACTTATTCGTTGTTTAAGAGCTACGGCAAATTCTATTACAATCATGAGACCGTTGGCCCAGCCTATTTCCATGTGTTCTTCCTTCTCTGTTAATCGAAAGGATGTGCAGTCGGCGCGTGTGCTGTTGGGCTGGATAAATAATGTTCTCCATTGCGAAATCAAAGATCTAGATGAGATCCGCACAGTTGCTATTTATTGTCAACTAATGCACAAGCTTTACCCAAAAAATGTGAATTTGGAAAAAGTAAGACTGTACTGCAAATATCAGTTCGAATTTGAAATTAATTTCAACATACTGCTCTGTTGCCTAAGAAAGCTTAATATAGACCGTGTATTGCCAGTGGAAAAATTAATATTGGGACAGGGCCACTTTGATTTTTGTAATTGGCTATTTCAATATTATTTGGCAAATGGCAATGGTCAGTTATACAATGCAGTAGAAGAGAGGAAACACTCGCCAATAGGCCTGATTCCCTGGAAGAAACCTGGAGAAAATATTCTTCCCCGCATACCGGAAATCCCTAAACATCCAGATTGAGATTACTGCGCAGAAAGCAAGTACATCAATCTTCGCTCCGAGTCTGAAAGCGATGATGAAAAGGTGCTTGGAAATGAAGAAACAGTTAAGAATCTCAGCATTAAAATATTGCACTTGCGACAACGTCTTCGAGCTCGTGAAGTAATAATGGACGGTATAATGAAGTAATTATTTAAAAAATAATAATTAATGTTTATGACGACGATGATAATAAAGCAGTAGAGAAATAAGTAAGTCGGGCAAAACGCACAAGAAAAGACAAAAGAAAATTTTCAATAGTAAATGAAATACATCTTTCTCGAAAGCGAGAATTGATATTATTTTGTCATCATTGACAATTGTCAGAAAAATATCAAACTCAGACTAGCAACAGCTACTTATATTTTACTATATCGTACTCAAGTTGGAACACACTTATTCTAAATCAAAGATCTGGATGAACTCCGCACAGGTGCTATTTACTGTCACAACTAATGCACAAGCTTTACCCAAAATATGTGAATTTGAAAAAAGTACGGCTGTATTGCAAATATCAGTTCGAATTTGAAATTAAATTAATAAATTAAATAAAAAACGAGAAGGCCAAGCTAACTTCGTCTGTGCCGAAGTTTTTATACCCTTGCAAATGCAAATGTCACAGTTTAAGAACGCTTACATAAAAATCAAAAAATTTTGTAACTAAAACCTATTTTTCGACAGATAAACGTCTGAAAAAAGTTTTTCTCACTAAGACTCAATTTCCGACCGATCGGCCCTATCCTATGGCAGCCTTATGATATAGTCATCCGATTTCGGCCAATTTCGCGAATCTATTTGAAAGCATATAAAATAAGTCATCAGCTAGTTTAAGGACGCTAACAAAACTAAACAAAAAATTTTTTTACCAAGACTCATGTTCGACCGATCGGTCCTATGGCAACCATAAGATATAGTCACCCGATGTCGATCAACTTTTTCAAATTAGTTTCAAAGCGTTTAATATTAATAATCACAGACCTTAAGAACGATTTACTTAAAAACAAAAAAGTTTTTTTCACTAAGACCCATTTTCCGACCGATCGGTCATATGGCAGCTATAAGATATAGTCATCCGATTTTGACCAAAATTTGCAAATCTGTTTGAAAGTATATAATATTATTAATGACCGAGTTTAATCACGTTAACATTGGAAACAAAAAAGTTTTTCTCACTAAAACCCATTTTTCGACCGATGGTTCCTATGGCAGCTATAAGATATAGTGATCCGATCCGGTCGGTTCCGACATATTAGCAGCGTGCAGTAAAAAGAAGACTCTGTGCAAAATTTTAGCTCGATAGCTTTAAAACTGAGAGACTAGTTTGCCGTAGAAACAGACGGACAGACAGACGGACAGACAGACAGACAGACAGACAGACAGACGGACAGACAGACGGACGGACAAAGCTCAATGAACTCAGCTCGTCCCCCTGATCAAGAATATATATAGTTTATGGGGTCGGAAATGAATATTTCTATGCGTTGCAAACTTCTGGGCAAAATTATAATACCCTTTGCAAGGGTATAATAAGAAGGTAAAAGAGAAGAAGGCCACAACGCACATGTTATAACAAAACCTCCTCTCGAAAGCGACAGCTAAGGTGGAATGAATGAAATATGTTTGAGGGTTTAACAAGTCAAAAAATGGTCAAATCAAAGGCCTACTATGTGCTGCGTTAGTTTTTGGTAATTGACCAATTATTTAGTAGAATTTCGAGATCTAAGCAAGCCAAGTTCAGTTTGCATTGAAAATACTGCAATTGACCTTGTACTAAAGGCTGATTCATTCAGAGGTTTTTTTTTCAATATGCTTTTTTCAGATATCACACGTGACTGGTGTCATTCTGTCATCTTATTTTGGTTAAGAATTGTTTGACAAATCATAATGGAAAGACTCACACCGCAACAACGTCTACAAATTATTCAGCTGTAATACGAAAACACTTTGAGCTACATATGGTGTGCATCATCGACCTTCCGAGACCACTATTCGCAAACCTATCGACAAGTTTGAGTCTCAGTAAATGTTATTGGACAATACGCGACCAAATAGACCACATCTAGCCCGTAGTGAGGAGAATATGGCGACCGTGACCTATCGCTTCGATAGGTATAATGGACATATACTACTTATAATTATGTTTCTTATGCTTCTTATGTTTGTAATCATTTACGTGGGGAGAAATTGTTGTTTGTTTTTTTTTTATCTTATTTCTAGGACTTAAGCTATGTTAACAATATGAGGATATGTTGAATATGTGCATCAATTTCTAAAATTGAGTTGTAGTCGAGCCAGTCTTTCCGGAACAAACTCAATATTTGATTTCTGATGTAGGTCAATAGTGGAGTGGTACCAGGGCAGGTTATATATCATTTTAATGATTTTGTTTTGGGTAACTTGCAATTTACCGATGTGACTTACCCGTTACCTGCTTTGGGAATGTGCAAGATTTTAGCAACTTTCCACCTGCTTGGAAACGTCGAGGTCGTAATTGCAGTATTAAAAATGTGTGTTAAATATTTAAGAACTTTTGGAAGTAAAATTTTTAAGAACTTTGGATCAATTTGATTTTATTTTTAAGATAGACTCTAAAACATCACACGGACTTACACAAGAAAAACTAAAATATTACAATTATTATTAGGTACAGAATTCAGGTACGAGTTTGATAGCACTTCAGGTACTAGAGGATGTGATTGTAAGAAGGTCTGATTAAGTTCATTAACATCTATATTTTTTAGCTTTTCAGGTCGTTGTTTTCCCACCCCAAAATTGCGTAGGTCTTTCCAGAATTTACTTGATGATATCGGGTTGTTGAATTTTTCAAAAAAGAATGCCCGTTTAGACAACTTGCATGGTCGGTTGACATCCGCTTTATATTCTTTGAATGACTGGTGGAATTCTGGAGTCCTTTATCTTTTCCATCTTTTGTGCGCCTCTTCACGTAGCAGAATATGCCTTTTTATATTTTCGTTCATCCAATTACAGTTAATAACTCTGACGAAGTTGATCAGTTGATTAGTGATTTTAACGAAAGGGACAGCATCCCTAAGCAAGCAATTAAATTCACAGAGAAGCCACTTCCTAGAAATATTCAAACCCTAATTAAACGAAGAAACCAACACCGTCACAACTGGCAGAGACACAGAGACAGGGCGGCTTTAGTTCTCTTTAAATGGTTTAACCTGTTCATCTCAAACAAGATTTTCCATTTCAGAAATGAGTCTTGGAACAATCTCTTATCCTTATTAGACAAAAATTCTTCCCCCTTTTAGAAACTAACAAAAGTCATAAAGAAGAAGCAACTTGATATGCCAACTTTAAGCGACAATGCCGTGCGCTATTCTACCCCTGAGCAAAAGGCGGAACAATCATATGTTAACTAACAGTCTTAGCGATGCAGCCACTGTAGCCGAGGTCGACAACTATAAAACTTCACTTTGTTTAATCTCTCCCAGCCCAGAGGAGGCATATTTTGTAAGACCTCTGGAAATAACTAACATTATACAAAATCTAAAAACTAAGAAATCTCCCAGTCTGGATGGCATCGAAAACATAATTTTAAAAGCTTAAAAAATTTCTCACTAGAGTAGTAAATGAATGTTTGCGCCTCTGCTATTTTCCCTAAGACTTGCAAACTTGCAAAAGCTATCCCAATTAGGAAAGCTAGCAAACCTTCTGAGCTTCCTTCTTCTTATCGCCCTGTAAGTCTGCTTTCCTTAAAAAAGTAATTGAAAATAAACTAACGATATTTGTTGAAGATAATGATATCCTTCCCGCGCAACAATTCGGGTTCCGAAGGGAACATAGCACAATACAGAGTGCCTCGTTAGAGAAAATTGTTAAATCCAATTTCTCAAGATCGTTGTCCACTGGAATGGTGCTTTTAGATATAAAAGCTGCGTTCGACTCGGTATGGCATGATGGACTTCTTTTTAAATTGAACCAAATGAACTTCCCCACTGAATTGTCAAAAATAATTCAAAGCTTTCTCCAAAACAGATCATTTGCAGTTCACATTGGGAAGATAAACTCCCAACCTTATAATATAAATGCAGGCTGCCCCCAAGGTTCCTGTCTTTCACCCATTCTTTACAATATATGTACCTCGGACTTTCCAAATCCAAATATTTTTGCAGATGACACCGCGATCCTTTGCTCAGGAACATTATCTGCTGACATAACTGTTAGCCTTCAGGACGGATTTCATGCTACTTTAAAAAGTGGAAAATACAAGTAAAGTCCGAAAAAACGAAGGCCATATTCTTTACCAAAAAACGTAAAAGCATGTTCCTCCCTGAAAGTCACATAAATCTTAACCAAGTAGACATAGAATGGGAAAAAAGTGTGAAATATTTAGGAACCTTCAAAGACCACATTAATTACTCCTTGAAAAAAGTAAACATCTTAATCCGAACTCTTTACCCATTCATTAATAGGAACTCACGCCTAAGCATTGAAAACAAAATGTACCTGTTTAGATCGATTTTTCAAGGGGTTATATTTTGTGGTGCCCCAGTTTGGGCTGATATTGCAAAAAATCACATCGGTAAATTGCAAGTTACCCAAAACAAAATCATTAAAATGATAAATAACCTGCCCTGGCACCACTCCACTATTGACCTACATCAGAAATCCAATATTAAGTTAGTTCCGGAAAGACTGGCACGACTACAACTCAATTTTAGAAATAGATGCACATATTCAACATATCCTCATATTGTTAACATAGTTTAAGTCCTTGAAATCAGATAAAAAAAACAAACAACAATTTCTCCCCACGTATATGATTACAAACATAAAAAGCATAAGAAACATAACTATAGGAAGTATATGTCCATTATACCTATCGAAGCGATAGGTCACGGTCGCCATATTCTCCTCACTACGGGCTAGATGTGGTCTATTTGGTCGCGTATTGTCCAATAACATTTACTGAGACTCAAACTTGTCGATAGGTTTGCGAATAGTGGTCTCGGAAGGTCGATGATGCATACCATATGTAGCTCAAAGTGTTTTCGTATTACAGCTGAATAATTTATAGACGTTGTTGCGGTGTGAATTTTTTCATTATGATTTGTCAAATAATTCTTAACCAAAATAAGATGACAGAGTGACACCAGTCACGTGTGATATCTGAAAAAAGCATATTGAAAAAAAACCCCTGAATGAATCACCATTTAGTACAAGGTCAATTACAGTATTTTCAATGCAAACTGAACTTCGCTTGCTTAGAGCTCGAAATTCTACAAAATAATTGGTCAATTACCAAAAACTAACGCAGCACATAGTAGGCCTTTGATTTGACCATTTTTTGACTTGTTAAACCCTCAAACATATTTCATTCATTCCACCTTAGCTCTCGCTTTCGAGAGGAGGTTTTGTTATAACATGTGCGTTGTGGCCTTCTTCTCTTTTACCTTATTATTTTTTATTTTATTAATTAATTTAATTTCAAATTCGAACTGATATTTGCAATACAGCCGTACATTTTTCAAATTCACATATTTTGGGTAAAGCTTGTGCATTAGTTGTGACAGTAAATAGCACCTGTGCGGAGTTCATCCAGATCTTTGATTTAGAATAAGTGTGTTCCAACTTGAGTACGATATAGTAAAATATAAGTAGCTGTTGCTAGTCTGAGTTTGATATTTTTCTGACAATTGTCAATGATGACAAAATAATATCAATTCTCGCTTTCGAGAAAGATGTATTTCATTTACTATTGAAAATTTTCTTTTGTCTTTTCTTGTGCGTTTCGCCCGACTTACTTATTTCTCTACTGCTTTATTATCATCGTCGTCATAAACATTAATTATTATTTTTTAAATTACTTCATTATACCGTCCATTATTACTTCACGAGCTCGAAGACGTTGTCGCAAGTGCAATATTTTAATGCTGAGATTCTTAACTGTTTCTTCATTTCCAAGCACCTTTTCATCATCGCTTTCAGACTCGGAGCGAAGATTGATGTACTTGCTTTCTGCGCAGTAATCTAAATCTGGATGTTTAGGGATTTCCGGTATGCGGGGAAGAATAGTTTCTCCAGGTTTCTTCCAGGGAATCAGGCCTATTGGCGAGTGTTTCCTCTCTTCTACTGCATTGTATAACTGACCATTGCCATTTGCCAAATAATATTGAAATAGCCAATTACAAAAATCAAAGTGGCCCTGTCCCAATATTAATTTTCCCACTGGCAATACACGGTCTATATTAAGCTTTCTTAGGCAACAGAGCAGTATGTTGAAATTAATTTCAAATTCGAACTGATATTTGCAGTACAGTCGTACTTTTTCCAAATTCACATTTTTTGGGTAAAGCTTGTGCATTAGTTGACAATAAATAGCACCTGTGCGGAGTTCATCCAGATCTTTGATTTCGCACTCGACTGCACGTCCTTTCGATTAACAGAGAAGAAAGAACCCATGCTTTTACTTATACACTCGCTACTCGCGGTTTCTTTATTTTATCATTTTACTTTATTTTATTTATCAGTTTTTGAAATGTATTTCATCATGTGAAGAAAAAGTTTTTCGCATCTACTCGTTACTTGTCGCTGTTTGTTTTAACCAAAGCAGCAAATCGTGTTACCTTTCAGAACTAGATTTGGGAAGAAAGTGTTAATCGCATCTACTCGTTATTTGCTCGTCACTCGCTTTCAGAGATTTTGAAATGCAGAACGGGTTACTTTTCTAAACAAAATTTGTGAAGGATTTGTGTTTCGCATCTACTCGTTACTTACGAAAATTCTTTTAATGTTTGTCACTCGCTCTGAGTGCATGATTTTAAATAAGCTGTGCATAAAATGTGGTTTTTAGGTATGAAACAAAGAATTGGTTGGAAGAAAGATTTAAAACTTTAACATAACACTCGCAGGTTGTATAATTCAGTCATTATTCTTGCTGTTTTATCCAATATAAAGAAGTATTCTGCAAGTGGTCTGTGAATTTGTAAGTACTAGCTACAAGTTACTAGTAAACTGTGTCAATTGTGACCAGCTAAAAGTTATTTTGTACCAATTGTACTCCCTACACGCAACTCGCTTAATTTGTAACCCTCACCCTTTCCTCTTTTTTTACTTGTTAAATTGATAAATGGTTTACTCACTACTTATAAACGCTTTTATTTCCTTATGTCACTACTCGTTGTTTAGTTTACTCGCTACTCGTTACTTTTTTGTTTTAATTGTTAAAAATTATGAGCACTAAACCAACTTTGACTAATTTTAAGGGTCAACTTGGATATTTTTAATTAAGTTTTCTGGCTACTCGTTACCTTTTGTACTTGTTTATTGCCAGCAATAAGCATATAAAGCCAGGGCAAACTTAAAAGGTCAAACATTAGGTACGTCAAACTTTCTGTAAGGTTGAAGTTTTCTTAAAAATTGTCTACTCGCTACTCGCATATTTATTTCAGTTGATGTTTGTTGTAATCAACAAGCTTAGTTCGCTTGAACTGTGAATCAGCCCTGCTCCCATTTTCCCTATCGCACAAATTTTGCGATTTCAAACCGGTTTCCATACCAAATTTGGTCTCGAAATCGCAAAATGTTTGCAAAAGTGAAAATGGGAGCACGACTGTATATGATTTTTTGTAAATTTCGTTTTTCTGAGTGAGTAAAGAATTATTTAATGATGTCCACGCGTTACACAAAACTAATTACTTCAATATTCATTGCATGCTATGGCCCGCTTATTTCACTTTAACAAAATTAAAGTTCCGCACAAAATGTAGTCCACTTGTAACGTTACTCGCTACTTTTTGAGTTCTTTGTTTATTGATAGCAACAAGCCCGCATTACATTTTCTTAACAACAAAAACCCAGACAGGGGATTTGTTTACCTCTATCCCTTCCTCCCTACCCGTACCCCGCCATCCATTAGCTTCGGCTGCTTCTCGCTGTAAACTTCCGCTAGCTAAAGGATAATAAACACATGACAACCCTTCTTACCCAGAGATGTTGTTGATTTGCATGTGGATGCGCTCGTGTGCGTGTGTGTGGGTGTGTGTGTCATTAGCGTTTCGTGCCATGTGTTTTCAGTTTTTCCGCCTCCGGTCTACGGGTGGGTTTTCTTCTGGTTTTTTTTTTTTTTTTTGTTTTGTTTTGTTGTTCCTTTGCGGTGGCATTTTCAGCACGTGCGTGGGACTACGCCAACAACTACAGCAACAACGAGAACAACGCTGACAGTCTGCAATTACAATAAACAAAAACAAAACGCACCAAAATGCCCGGCTAGGGCTCTTGACTAGCAAAGAATGAAGTGGCAGGCACTGGAACAACTAGCATAGAGCAAGCCAACATACATACAAAATGTCTATTGATTATTTTATTCTCGCAAATTGCAAAGAAGCTCAACTCCTTGGGGATCCTTTATTTGCATCTGTATTTTATTTTATTTTTTTTTTTTTGAATAAATTTTAAAATTTGCCAAAGTAAGTACTAAAAAAATTTTTGACTTCCGTTGAAAATTATGGTAACTAAAAGCCTTTTAAAATTCATATAAAACTTTCCAACTGTGCCCGAACAAATTCCCCTCGTCAGACCGCATCTTTATCAGGCAGCACTCCTCAGGTCAAGCAAGGCCAAATGTTGAACTTTACTTTTGAGGGGCGGTAAATTGTTGGTCTATTTGCTATTTATTTACTAGGGGCAGGAGGTGGCGCTATGCTTTCTTGTTATGGAGCAAACAATTTCGTGTCATCCGCAATTAGGCAGGCTCAGGGGCTCTGGGCTCGGGCTTCGCGCGCGCGAGCTCCATATCGATTTAATTGTGAGCAACAATAGCGTGGCAGGAGGAGTGCAAAGCATATGCATATAAACTACATACTAATGGGTGGCAAAAGCAAACAGGTGAGGCACGGACACATGCCACCAAAGTACATACATTTTGTTCGCATTCATTCGAATTCAATGAATACCATTCAAATATTTGTCTGATAACTCGATTATGGCCGTAAACAAATCGTTTACTTTATTTAGAAGTGCTTTGGAAAAAGAATGGAAATTGAAATCTGAACGGTTACGGTTCTGGTACGTAAGAGGTTACGTATTGTCCGGCGAAATACTGGTGAAAAATGGCTCTAATAAAGTTCTTTGTGACCGAAACTTTTGACGCCACAAACTGAGTGAAACATGAAAATTAAATTTTAATAGTTTTGTTGTAAATCTTATCTCTATCGTCCAGCAGAGAGTTTGGGAATAGTCTTAAAGGACAGTTTGAAATAGATTCGAGTAGCGACTCGACAACTAAAGCAACGAGTACCGACATAAGAAAACAAAAACATTTCTTAAGTAGCGAGTAAACCGTGTATCAATTTATCTAGTACATAATGAGGGATGTATGTCGGGTACAAATCCAACGAGTAGCGCGTAGGGAGTACAATTGGTACAAAATAACCTTTTGCTGGTTGTGATTGACTCAGTTTACTAGTTACTTGTGGGTAATAGATGCGAAAACTACTTTCCTTACAAATTCATAAACCATTTTCAGCATGTTTTTGAAAGGTAATTCGATTTTCCTTTTAATTTGGATGAAACAGGGAAAATAATGACTGAGTAGCGAGTTTTTTTGTTTCATTCGTAAGAAAAACATTTTATGTACATCTTATTCAATTCATGCTTCGGTTACAACGAGCGACAAACATTGCACCAATTGTCACAAGTAACGAGAAAAAGGGGAAAAACAATTCATTCACTAAATTTGGTTCCTATAAGTAATCCGATTTCATTAATAAAAACTGATTTTGATTTCAACAATCGAGTGACGAGCATTAACAACTTGTCACAAGTAACGAGTGGATGCGAAAACTAATTTCTTCACAAATTTAGTTCCAAATGGTAGCCCGATTACCATTTTAAAAACTGATGCTCCGGTGGATTTCAAACAACGAGTGACAAGCTACAAATAACTTGTCACAAGTAACGAGTAGATGCGGAAAATATCTTTCTTCACAGGTGTAGTTCCATTTCAAATACTGATCAAACATAACAAAAACTGATGCTTCGGTCGATTTCAACAAACGAGTGACGAGCATTAACAACTTGTCACAAGTAACGAGTGGATGCGAAAACCAACTCCTTCACAAATTTAGTTCCAAATGGGAACCCGATTACCATTTTAAAAACTGATGCTTCGGTGGATTTCAAACAACGAGTAACAAGCTATAAGCAACTTCTAACAAGTAACAAATAGATGCGAAAATATATTCCTTCACAGGAGTAGTTTCATTTCAAAAACTATTGAAACATAACAAAAACTGATGCTTCTGTTGATTTTCACAAACGAGTGACTAGCATTAACAGCTTGTCACAAGTAACGAGTGGATGCGAAATCCAATTCCTTCACAAAAAAATGTGCTAATGGTTACCTGATTACCATTTTAAAAACTGATGTTTCGGTGGATTTCAAACAACGAGTGACAAGCTATAAACAACTTGTCACAAGTAACGAGCAGATGCGAAAAAATATTCCTCCACAGGAGTAGTTTCATTTCAAAAACTGTTTAAACATGACAAAAACTGATGCTTCTGTTGATTTCCACAAACGAGTGACGAGCATTAACAGCTTGTCACAAGTAACGAGTGGATGCGAAAATCAACTCCTTCACAAATTAAGTTCTAAATGGTAACCCGATTACCATTTTTAAAACTGATGCTTCGGTGGATTTCAAACAACGAGTGACAAGCTACAAATCGCTTGTATACCCTTGTAGCTAACGAGTAGATGCGAAAAACTCTTCCTTCACAGATGTAGTTCCATTTCAAAAACTGATCAATGCTTGTCAATAATCTCGGTTTTCTTAGTTTTCATATCAGCATTTTTAAAGAAAAATGTCAAAATTTTACTTTTATGAGCATAAACGATAACTTTTGGCTATGCTAAATTTTGCATAAATTTTGTAAATAACGGATTAAAACTCTTAAAATTTCTATGAAAATCAAAAAATCCAGTGATGCAGTTTAAAAGATGGGTAAATTTTAAAATTAATTAAAAAAAAACGTTTTAATTTGCCCTCACCGTTCCAGAGTTATACTCTCTTGAAGCTTTGCACCCATTGCATGAAACTAATAATATTGAAAGCTGCTTGCCAGTTTAGCATCGGATTGTCTTTAAACTTTGTTTTTTCGCGTTTACTGTTTGTTTTTCCGCTCAAGAAATCAAATATCAAAACTAGAGGAAAGCTAAATTCGGCTCGACCGAAGTTTTTATACCCTTGTAGCTTGATGGCGCCACTACTTTGGGCATTTGCTTGCCAGTTAGTCATATGACAGCTATATGATATGTTCATCCGATTTTGACTGAACCCATCAAAATTGTATGAAAACTGATAGTATTCACAACTGGAAGGTATAAAGGCGATACCATTGAAAACAAAAAATTTTTCTCACTAGAACTACTTTTTCGAGCGATAGTTCCTATGGCTGCTATATGCTATAATCATCCGATTTTGATCAAACTTGGTAGAATTAGTTGTAGCATATAATATTGATCAGTGACAAATTTGGGTGAGATAGCATTGAAAACAAAAAAGTTTTTCCTACTAAGACTTTTTTTCAGACCTAACTTTTGTATGGCAGCTATACTATATAGTTGGCCGATTTTCATAAAACTTAGTGGAATTATGTGAAAGTTTGGAAAACTTAGAAACACGAGGTTTGGAGACGTTTGCGTTAAGGACAAAAAAGTTTTTCAAACTAAAACTACTTTTTCGACCGATGGTTCCTAAGGCAGCTATATGCTAAAGTCATCCGATCCGGCCGGTTCCGACAAATGTGCAGCGTATTTGTACCAAAAGACTTTGTGCAAAGTTTGATTAAGATAGCAATAAATATAAAATTGTAATTAATGATGATATTATTAGTGGCATTCAAGGGGTAAAAAGCTTTAAAAGAGTATAACTCTGGAACGGTGAGGGCAAAATAAATTGTTTTTTTTTTAATTAATTTTAAAATTTACCCATCTTTTAAACTGCATCACTAGTTTTTTTGATTTTCATAAAAATTTTAACAGTTATAATGCGTTATTTACAAAATTTATGCAAAATTTACGAAAAAATTTAATATATGGTACCTAAATAAGCAAAAGCATAGCCAAAACTTATCGTTTATGCTCATAAAAGTAAAATTTGGACATTTTTCTTTAAAAATGCTGATTGAAAACTAAGAAAATCGTGATTATTGACAAAGTTATAAGTAAAATTGAAAAACAGTACGGAAAACCCGATTTTTGGGGAAAATTCGACTTGCGAAACCTCTAAACATTTTCCGAAAAATCTGAAAAAAAAAACTCAAAAATACTTACCCCTATAAGCTTTCAGAAAATGCCTGAGTAAAAACAAAAAATTTTTTTTGGGACACTTAAATGCAGAGCTCTACTTACAGATTTAAATAGAATTCATTTTGTTTTGCTATAACACAGGGCCTTATATTCGTTATTATGCTTGGAGGTATTTCCTTTTCGAGTCTTGTCTGTTGTTCTTTCTATAGTGTTTTAATGGATCAAAAACCAAGTCTCTAGATCGCATGCAAGTCGAGTCAAGCCACGCTTGCTTGTTGGGCTTAGTTGCTTTTGTCCTGCATAGTTTCTGCTGCTTTTACTATCAACCAGAATCGACTATATACAACAAAACGACTTGATTTGCCCGCAAAAATACGAAGTACATGTTCTTTATACTTTGAACATCTAGCTTTCATACAGACAGACATTTACACAAACTTAATATACTCTGTATACCTTTGGCCTAAAGAAACAACGAGTAGCGAGAGCTGATAAAAACTAAAAATCTTTATCTTTATAAATCGCGTAGGACTACAAAGAATCACTCCCTCGTACAAACAGGTAAGCTATTGGGTCTAAAGAAACAACGAATAGGGCTGAAAAGCTGAAATCCTTAATTTTTGTACTTGAACTTCTTTTAATACAAAAAGCTGCCTCTTATAATTGATCAAATAATAGTAAGGTGGGCTTTAGATGTATAAAACCAACGAGTAGAGAGTACTATAAAAAGCTTAAACGTTTCTTCTTCATTAATTTAAAGATAGTCTCAAGTCTTGCTTCTTTTTTTGGTTAAAAGTAACGAGTAGAGATTGGATTTAGAAAAATTTCTTCACACCCAACTCGCGACCTCTAATCAAATTTAGTTTCAGCCCCATAAATTAGCAGCAAACATTTCACAGCCTGTCAAGAGGAGCCGAGTTGAATGGGCGTGTGTTTTGGCCTAAGCCTAAGCCCATAAATTCATCAATTTCCTACCCCCCCTCCCCACCCCGCAGGAAGAAAACGTTTCGCGCCACGCCCAACTCATAGGCAGCCACCACATGTCCAGGAGAGAAACCTTTTAATTGAATATTAATAACAAAATCCTGCATATTAAACTTAGGAGGCAGCCGGGCGGAGCCAGTACCGAAAGGATCGAAAACCTTTTGTTAATGTATGCACACATGTGCGAGAACGAAGTGGCGGCTGGGCCGGCATCTGGTCTTCGCACGTCTTCGCCCACTGATGTCAAATGTTAATGCAATCAAATTGGGAGCTCATTCAAAGGAGGTGAATTCAATTATGGAACAGGACGGTAATCAAGTTCTTTGGGTTAACTAGAGACACAGATACTGGGGCCATGTCAACTACGGCTCAATTCTAGTTTCCATTTAAGTAATTTTAATGGAGCTCTCAAAGCCCGCACGCCACATGAAACTCAGAGCCGAGCCACAAAAGCTAAAAACAAAAGTTATGTGTGCACGGAAAATCATGTCCAGTCATTTCCTGTACAACTTTTTACACAGACACAGGCCCCTTTTTGGCCTTTTATGGTCATAAAAATTTTATTATAATTTTTAATAATTTAGGCAAGCATATTGCTAGAAGGAAAGGCCAGCAACGGGTCCTATCACCTGGCATATACGCGCGCCGGGCATTTCCGGACCTCGGACTACCGACTCGGAGTGCAAATGCCGTAAATCATGGGGCCAGGTAAACAAGCAAAGGAAACAAGCAAAAAAAAAAAAGAAATGGAAATGGAAAAATGAAAAGAAAAACTACAAGAAATACAGCAACAGCAAGTGCCAAACGATAGCGCAAGCAGAGCAGAGTGCGAGAGTGCGTTTCCGTTTAAACCCGACATACAGATAAGTGGATATGTGTACCGAATATGCACAACTGAACAAGAAAGAGCAAATGAAGCAGAACATGTTTAAAGTTTTTTTCAAATTTAGAGCACAAATGATTTAGGGCATTGAAACTTCGTCTTTGCTTCATTTTTTTCGGTCTTTCTTTTTCTTTTTTTTTTTTGGTTTGGGTTGTTTGGTCAAAAGCCACCGCCAAAAGAAAGCAACACAAACGACTACAGCAAATGCTTGCCAAAGCCGCAAATGCCAAGGCCAAATAGCAAGCGTGTGTGTGTGTTTTGGGTGGGTGTTTGGGGGATTTGTGACGCGAATATGTTTCAATTTCACGGAAATGGCCACCACCGAGTTACATTTACAGTTTACCGCTGCAGTTATGGCAGTTCAGCTGCTGCTGCTGCTGCAGTTTCTGATGAGCCCCAAATCCCAGGCAAAGGACTGACAACTAACCCACACACGCACCCCCGCTGCTGTTCTCTATTTGCTGTTGTGGCTGCCGCTTTTCACGCTGTTCTTTTCAGTTTTTTTTTTTTTGTTTAAACTTGACCCACAAAACATTTTTGCCTGCATTCATTTCAGTTGAAATAAAGACTGGAGAGCAGAGACAAAGCACCGCCGGGGATGGAGCGAGGGAGGTGGGGTTGCTTATTTTCTTTGAGTTTAAAATTTTCTATATAAAAAAATACTCTTTAATTAAAGTTCTTAATAGAAATCAAACGTTCTCATAATACAAGGGCAGCTTAACAATTCTGTGAAATTTCTTTTCTTTTGACTCGATCAACTTCCTTTCCATTATACAAGACCGGTGGTGCACAAAATGCCAAAAGCGTTGGGATAGGAACTCATAATTCTGCCGCCGTCGCAGCCGACACTCTTATGGAGAGAGAGAATACGTATGTTTTCTCTCTTACGATGCTCGTATTCGGCTTTTTGATCTCTCACGAGGCATTTGTTCGGTTGCTTGTTTGCTCATGTTGAAATGTCAACATGTTTACTTCGTGTTTCGCTGCTACGCACACAAGCGCAATGCTTGGTTGAGTTCATATTTACTGTCAGTTTGGCTTTGAAATTATTTGAAGATAGCCGCCAAATGTACATACATATCGATCAGTACACAGCGAGAAAAAAATCAAGTATTTCGGACTTGAACTCAGTATTTTCAAACTTGATAGTCAACTGAATCTGCAATTACTGACACCAAGTTGGTCCAGGATGGCCTTGCATCCCAGCAGAAGAGGATTCGAGCCGGAGGCCCAACCTTACTCATTCTTTTCACCTCGGATATGCCCACATCGCGTGATATACCAATAGAAGACCCGCAGGACCTCCTTATAGCCACGTTTGCTGATGACACTGCTATAATGGCAAGAGACCCGTGTATTTACAGGGCAACTGATACTTTGCAAGAGTATCTCAAGAGGTTCGAAAACTGGGCATGCCGTTGGAACATATCTATAAACCCTGAGAAGTGTGCCTATGTCACGCACACACTCAGAAGAGACATAAGTCCTGGTGTCTTCTTGCACGGAGACGGGCAATAATTTCCTTGGAGTTACCTTGGATAAGCGACTCAAATTCAAACAGCATGCCGCCGATGTAGCTGGCAGACTACGAGTTGGCTCCTCAACGCCAACAACAAAATGTCACTAAAAAAACAAAGGCCTCGTATACATACAAGGTCATCCTAGCTCCGATCTGGCGTTACGGTGTACTGGTATATGGCATTGCCGCAAAAACCCACCTGGCAAAAATCAGTGTTTTTCAGGCCAAATTCCTCAGAAGAATCACAGGGGCTGAGTGGTACATTCGTACACGGGACATCGAGCAAAAATGCGGTGTTCCTATGGTTGGCGACACCCTCAACAATCAGGCTGCGCGCTACCTTGATAAAGTAGCATGCCACCCAAACAACCTTGCCAGACGTCTCCTGCAAAGAAGGAGAATAAACGAGATCAGCGCAAAAAGGAGACTTCAAAAGATCCACCCTACAGACCTTGCCCACCTGCTACAGCACTACAAATGTATACCACAATACCACACTAAAAAAAACGAGAAGGCTAGCTTTGTCTGAGCCGAAGATTTTATATCCTTGCAAATGCTGTTTTTGAAATGACAGAGTTTAAGAACGCTTACACAGTTACAAAAACCCATTTTCCGACAGATAAACATCTAATTTCGACCAAATTTCACGAATCTTTTTGAAAACATATCAAATTAACAATCGCGGAGTTTAAGAGAGATAAAATTTAAAACAGAAAAGATTTGTCTCACTAAGACTCATTTTCCGACCGATCGGCCCTATGGGCAACCATAAGATATAGTCACCATATAGCGATCAACTTTTTCAAATTAGTTTGAAAGCGTTTAATGTTAAGAATCACCGACTTTAAGAACGATTTACTTGAAAACAAAAAAGTTTTTTTCACTAAGACCCATTTTCCGACCGATCGGTCCTATGGCAACTGTAAGATATAGTCATCCGATTTTGACCAAAATTTGCCAATCTGTTTGAAAGCATATAATATTAATTATGGCCGTGTTTTATGGCGCTAGCATTGAAAACAAAAAAGTTTTTCTTACTAAGACCCATTTTCCGACCGATGGTTCCTATGACATCTGTAAGATATGGTCATCCGATCTTGACAACAATTTGCAAATCTGTTTGAAAGCATGTAATATTAATAATGGCCGAGTTTAGGAACGCTAACATTGAAAACAAAAATGTTTTTTTCACTAAGACCCATTTTTTGACAGATGGTTCCTATGGCAGCTATAAGATATAGTCATCCGATCCGGTTGGTTCCGACATATTAGCAGCGTGCAGTAAAAAGAAGACTCTGTGCAAAATTTCAGCTCGATAGCTTTAAAACTGAGAGATTAGTTTGCGTAGAAACAGACGGACAGACAGACGGACAGACAGACAGACAGACAGACGGACGGACAAAGCTCAATCGACTCAGCTCGTCGCCCTGATCAAGAATATATATAGTTTATGGGGTCGGAAATGAATATTTCTATGCGTTGCAAACTTCTGGGCAAAATTATAATACCCTTTGCAAGGGTATAAAAACCATGGCATGGGACCCTTAAATTAAAAAATAAAATAAAATAAAAATCTGGAAAATTCAGCAAATGTGGACAGGGTCATTGGGAACGCAATACAAAAGAAATCACTTCAATCTTGCAATCTGTTAAGGTACCTCAAGGTACCTAAGGCGTTAAACCATAATTCTCGAAAAGCGCACGGTAGATTTTTATTAAAATCGTTTTTTATGATGTTATTATGGGCTTTTGCATGTCCCTAAAAGATTGTACTCGACAGCCAAAAAACCGCTATATGGAGTACCATTTTTCGGCTCACGCAAAAATTAATTCATATAGACATATAGACAGAACTGCGTCTTCAGTTTTTCCAACGAAGCCTTGGTTCGCGGTTTTAATGCATTTTTGTACTAGCAACTGACTTAGAACAACATTAACCATTTAGGGAACAACCAGCTTTATCAAAATGATGTAATAATTGGTTGTGTTCAGCAGAATAACTGATCCCTGAGCAGGTATCAGAAAAAAATTATGCATCGATTAGTTTCTGCTGTTGAAGTGAGCAGTATCACTTTAAAGTAGCAAACTATTTCTTTGATACATGCTCCTGTATCATGATACCTCAAATTGACTGTTATAATGCCGCATCACTCGAGCTCAGGTGGAAGATTATTGCAAATTTATAGTTGATCAGGGAGCAAGTTGTTCTGCTGAACACGGCCATTGTTATCAGTTAAGCGCTTTATTACCAGCAGGAAAACATATGATATCATTTAAATACTTCAGTTCAAGGCATCTTAGCGTTTAATTGAAATTGTACTTTTTCTTGGTGGCAAGGGCGAATTTTACTCATAAGATTAATTCCATAATTTTGGAGAAGCCTGTGATACCCAAATGGTCAATGTTGTTCATAGGCAATTGCTGGTACAAAATTGCCTGTAATCCGCAAATCAAACCTTCTTTGGTGAATCTAAAAACACAGTTCAGTCTATAAGTTCATATGAAGTGGTTAGTGGGTAAATATAAAATTGGTACTCCAATTCGCGGTTTTGGGTATGAGGTGATGCTTACAGAGATCTTTTTATACTCTGTGCCAAAGGTACACAGAGTATATTAAGTTTGTGCAAAAGTATGTAACAGGGAGAAGGAATCATTTCCGACCTTATAAAGTATATATATTCCTGATCAGCATCAAAAGCCGAGTCGATATAGCCATGTCCGTTTGTCCGTCTGTCAGAGATGGTAAGAGATAGAGGTTTAACATGTATTTCTTATACTTGCAGGCAGATCAGGGTTATTTTCAATTCTTGCCAAGCCCCCTACCGCCCCCTTAATTTAGAAAAATCCTCATATCTCCTACAGTTTTGATGATAGATTTTCGTTCGTACCTTCAAGAGATATCTAGTAATCAAAACTATTTATCGATTTGCTGAATGAATGATATAGATTGGATGAACGATACTTAAGTTATGAGGAAAAAACGGCCAGTTAATACCCCCCACCCACCCATAACCACAACATTTCGTTCAAGAGAGGCAATCTTAGTGTGAGGGAGAGAAAAACTTTGAGATCTCTCTCTCACTAAGATTGCCTCTCTTGACTCGTGAGCAAATGCGACGGTAAGGGTACAGAGTATGTTATAGTCGGGCTTGACCGACTTTCTTTCTTGTTTTATCATAATTTAAGGGTCTCATGCCGGGTTTTTAAAAAAAGTTGGATTAACAAACAATTAGAAAATCTAGAAGTTAAAATCCCTACAACTACGACACGATAAACAATCAAGTACCACAGCAACATTTACACTACAATATAAGTTATTCAAACAAGAAACAGTAAATTGCAACAGTTTAGTAGAAGGGCTACTAAATTATTAAAAAATTCTTTAAAAAAAATTACTGACACCAAGTTGGCGAAACTTATATCAAGTACGTTTTTTCAAGTACTGCATACTTGGACATAGTATTTTAGGACTTAAAAAATGAGTACGAAAAATACTTAAAACGAGAATATTTAAACTTGAGCCTAGTACGTTTCAAACTTGGAAAAATAAATTGGGGTGGTGGGGGGTGGATATGATGGGTGGGCGCGGCGCCGTTGGGGGGTTGGAGAGGTGATATCTCTAAATGAAATCTCTAGGTGATATCTCTAAATGAGAGACTTATAGGGATGACTATAGTTTTGAGTTTATAAATACTCGATTCAAGTTGTTTTTCAGAATATTTTACCTCGTCTGGGACTCGTTTCAAAGACACGATTTCGGGGAACTTCAACACACTAAAGCCCAGCATCTTACAACAGCGGCTGGTTACAGTTAAGAAGCCTTAACCCCTCAATCCATAAGCACTCACTTAGACACTTAGGAAATAAAAAGGCACGTGGTGTAGAGGGTGAGACGTAGTCTTACAACAGAAAGGCAGGAGTAAAAAGCTGAGATTAAAACCGAAACGCATAGCGGTTAGGGTGACGGTTACTGTATTGGCCGATCGCTTTTTTCCGTTTACGGTTATACTACGGTTGTGGGATGCGGGTTACGGTTAACCTTATTCTGTTCCGGGTTACGGTTACGGTTATTGGTTTAAAATATCACTTTAACAAATCATGAGGACAAAAGCGGCCCCATTTGGGATCTCAAAAAATTTACTAGAAACGTTTTGTAAGATTTTGGAAAAATTTTGTCTGCTCCAGTTTGGGCTTCCCGAAACGGTTTTGCTGCCCTGTTTGCAGGTATCGTTACTCGATAGCGAGTTCTATTCAAAATGGAAATTTCCCACAACTCGGAATGGTATAATAAACAATAAAAGAAGAAGAACAAAATATGGGAGTTTATTCGTCTGTATAGCGATGCACCCAAACCTTTGTCCTGGCCTTGGCTATGGATTTCGTATCCTGGAGAAAAACTGGCAATAAATCAAAAAAGAAAAATACATTATCTATGAACAAATACAATGTGCCAAAGATATATATATATATATAGTTGTTTAGCGGTTTATAAAATAAAGAAGAAAAGATAATTTTCAATAAAAAATAAGGGCAGGTCTTTGCTTGACCAGGTTTCGAAAGCAACTGAAGTTGAAAACAACTTCAAACGAGTAGCATAGCATTTTGCATTAAACTGAATTTAGTTTAGACTAATTTATATTCGCACTTTTCTTGAAAATGGAAAGCTTCATCAGTAGAGCCACTTAAGTCGATATCTGACAAAAATTATTCGACTTTGCCGAACTGGAAAAAATATTTTGTAAACCAATATTTTTACTTACGCATTATTTACATTATCAATACGGTCTCTGTCCATTTATATACTGCTACTGCGCTGTCCTCCATCCAGTGTGACCATCGTCTAAATAAAAATGTATACTTATACATTTACACTTTTGGCGGTTAATTTCAAAATTCCAAAGACTACTTTCGGCCAACCTGACAATCATATCGCCCTCGATCTCAACAGGATTCCATAGAATTAAAAATTTGTAAACAAAACAACAACGGAATTCCCGCCAAACGTCCAAGCACTTCTTGCAAAGGGTCCAAAGTTCTCGCTGCCTCTAAGCAAAACCCAATTCCCGCTCTTCAAATGCATAGCTGATGGAGAGGATTCAGTGCAAAACAGTTAGGAACAAAGAGAAACCAGAATCCGCGAGAACGAAGTTGTCATTGCCCATCAAAGACTGCACAACGAAGAACACAAAGAGCGCAATGGACCACGCAATACAAGACACAGTGGGTCAGACCCGAAAAGAAACGATTACACGGACAATATGAAGAATATATTAAACGATCTTTCTACATATAGGACCTTAAGGAAGGACCCTACCTCAAGACTACAAACAAAAAACAGTGAAATTGTGGACATAATATTCAAACTAGATCTGATTTCAAGGAGCGAATGAAACAGACTCATGACAAGCACAGCACTTCCACCTAGAATTTACGGGTTACCAAAAATCCATAAAGAAGACACCCCTCTCCGACCTATCTGTTCTATGATCAATTCTCCTTCGTACCAACTGTGCAAATATATGTCAGACATTTTAAAAAACTTGACAGAATCCACATTCAACGTAAAAAACGCAACGGAATTTAAGAAAAAGATAAGTGACTCCCACATTTTTGACGATGAGAAACTGTTTTCTTTCGATGTGATATCACTATTCCCCAGCATCCCTACTGACCTGGCAATTGACGTAATTCGTGACAAATGGGATATAATCAAGAACCACACAAATATGCCTAAAAAACTGTTTTTGGAAGCGTATCAATGAGAACAGATACTTTAAGTTTGAGGAGGAATTGTACATTCAGTTGAAAGGTCTCCCCATGGAATCTCCTGCCTCAGCAATAAGATCCCGCGCACACTTGCAGCTGAAAGATGAACTGATTGCGGAAACGAAAGCTTTGCTGACTTCTGAATTTGACTCAGCACAGCTTTAGTTTTGAAGGTGCGCACACATGTTGCTGACCTGAGCTTTCAGCTTATTCATTTTATTCTTGCTAGCAACATGGTGTCGCCTTGATTGCAAAATTTTTGAATTGCGGAATATTTAAAAGTGCAGATAAAATGTAAGCAAAGGAATAAAAGAATATGGGTTCACGAGTTTATTACTGTTAGAGAGACATTGGGTGAATTTCATAATTTATATGGTCAATTACGAATGTATCCAATAAACTTTTATGAACAAATTTTATCCGTCACAATTCTATTGGAATAGTTTTAGTTTATAATGCAATTCCACTTAATAATGTTTCGTAGTCCATGATTCTAAACATCAGTTCATGTTCTAAAAACATCAGCGACCTGAAATAAACAAGCATGTTTGTTCATTCAAACAAAGCTGAACTTACGGCTGAATTCAAATGCTCAATTAAGCGCATAGTGTGCGCAATTGCATGCATGTGGTGTGTTTGTTTTTCGAAAGCTTAAAGCTCGGCCTGAAGTTCTGCAGTCAGTTCATCTTTCAGCTGCATGTGTGCGCTGCCCCTTATAGCGGACATCATCATGGAAGAAATCCTTAAAAAGGTTAAGACCACCAGACTTTTAACCAAATATGTTGACGATCTCTTTGCGATAGTCAGAGAAGTGGACATCCAAACCACTCTACAGGTGCTAAATTCTTACCACAAGGACGTATAATTTACCTTAGAAGAGACAACAAACTACCATTTTTAGACGCAGCAGTGCACAGAATTAATAATACGTTAAAGGTCAACTGGTAGCAAAAACCCACAGCCTCAGGACGAATTATAAATTATTACTCAAAACATCCGAAAAACATGATTATAAATACAGCTAAAAACCTTGCCAAGCGAATAATAGATACACAATAATAGATAGACAATTTAGGCGTAATTAAATATCTACTGACAAAGAATGATTTTTCTCGCAATATCATAAAGACGATCATCAAAGGAATTGGAAAAGAAACAACAAAATCACGTGCTGAACAGACCAAAACTTATAAATCCGTCACATATATTCCACATTACTCCGAAAGACTCGCCAAAGCTGACTTATGCGACAGGGAACAAATCACTATAGCTCACAAACCAACATTCACCATGGCTGCAATGTTCAACAATTTGAAGAGTAAGGTTGCAAAGTTGGACAAAAATAATCTAATATACCAAATACCATGCGCTGGAGACGGGACTAATATATGTAATAAAATATATGTTGGGACGACAAAATCAAAACTTAAGACAAGTTTTTCTGGACACAAGTCAGATATAAAGAAACGAAACGAGATCAACACACAAAAAACAGCACTTGCGGCGTACTGTGCTGAGAGTGGTCCTCTGCGCTATGTTACAGCTCTGTTAGCTATGCTCTTTTTAACAGCGCCCTCTGTGGCTCATTTCTTAGCAGCTGCAGTGGCGCTACCTAGGGTTCAAGTTTACTTAGGCTGTTAACTGGCGCCCTCTGTGGCTCAACTGAGAAATTTATTTAAATTTAAATTTAATTTTCCGTTTTTTATTTCCAGCTGCGCTTAAAACCCAACAACTGCGACTGCTAAACACCCTTCAGCCCAACCAAAATGAAGGCAACTGCCAGCAGCAACTTTCACCTGAGAGGGTGGCTGTCCTTGGCCCTGATAATCCTACTTATTGTCAGCCTGCCCAGCTCCGCTTGGGCCAAATCCAAAAACAAGAACAAATCCCAACAGAATCAATTGGCCGCCTCGGCCAGTTCCAGCTCCTCGTCATCCAACTCCAATCAGCACGAGGAGAACAAACAGAAAACTTACCACTCCGAGAGCGGAGGACAACACTTTGCCATGGAGCCGCAAGATCAAACCGCTGTGGTGGGCTCCCGTGTGACCCTGCCCTGTCGCGTTATGGAAAAAGTGGGCGCCCTGCAATGGACCAAGGATGATTTTGGCCTGGGACAGCATCGCAATTTGAGTGGCTTCGAGCGCTATTCCATGGTCGGCAGCGATGAGGAGGGTGACTTCTCGCTGGACATAGATCCCGTCATGCTGGACGACGATGCCAAATATCAGTGTCAAGTGGGTCCGGGGCCACAGGGTGAACAGGGGATACGTTCGCGATTTGCCAAGCTAACGGTGCTGGTGCCACCCGAAGCACCCAAAATACTGCAAGGAGATTACCTGGTGACGACCGAGGATCGTGAAATTGAATTGGAATGTGTATCGGTGGGTGGTAAGCCAGCGGCAGAGATAACCTGGATAGACGGTTTGGGCAATGTGCTGACCAAGGGCATAGAATATGTGAAGGAACCACTGGCCGATTCTCGCAGGATAACGGCGAAATCCATACTAAAACTGGCACCCAAAAAGGAGCATCATAATACCACGTTCAGTTGTCAGGCGCAAAACACGGCCGATCGTACCTATCGCTCGGCCAAACTGTTATTGGAGGTCAAATATGCACCCAAAGTGTCGGTATCCGTGGTGGGAGGAGCACTGGCCGGCGGACGTATACCCGAGGGAGCGGAGGTAATACTCAGCTGTCAGGCGGAGGCTAATCCGCATGAGTTGAGCTACCGTTGGTTTATCAATGATGAGCTAATGACGGGGGATTTCACCACCAAAATGGTAAGTAAAGGGGGGAGAGAGCGGAGGCATGGGAAGTAGTTTGCCTTACTCTAATTTCTTTGCAGATCATACACAATGTGACCCGACAGTATCATGATGCCATAGTCAAGTGCGAGGTGGTCAATGCGGTGGGCAAAAGCGAAGAAAGTGAAACTCTGGACATTAGCTGTAAGTATTACCAGAGGATGAGTTTTTTATAAGTGTAAGTGAACAATGAAGAGTTGAATTAGAATGGATGAGGCTTTTGCTTCAAGCATTCTGAGCAGTGAGTCATAATGTTGGACTTGATTATCAGTTATAAAAGCCCTGATCTGTTCACCAGATCAGCTACAGCTCGAGTTAGTCTTCAGTGCTGCATTAGGCCCAGTTACCTGACACCGGGCTTATGTGGTATAGCTACGGGTGTTGCCTCTCTTCAGCGTTAAAAGATCAGTCGAATCCTCTGACAAGTGGGGAAAGAGGTCTGGAGTTAAGACATGATACGATCTTGAAAAGCAAAGTGGAAAGTTCTTCAAAATGTGGATTTTCAGTAGAGCGTCTAAGAACTCTTTACTCCAGCTTCCCACATACCTCCCATATGTGTGCAAAAGAGGATCGTTCCTTAAGAAAATCAAACATTAGCTGCGTTTGGAGCCCCTTTTTATATATGAGGCATACCTTGCACGAGTGGACTTTGGATTTTAGTAGGTTCTTGGGCATAGTTATCCAGTATTTGGATGGCATCAACCGCGCCATTAGCTGATTACCTATGTGGAGCGTTATGCGATCCGGCTCGAAGGACCAAACTGAATGTGTGTATTGATATTTAAACTCAGCTCCCTCTATGGCATGGCCTGAGTACATCCATCTTCTACCCTGAACGTGTGATCAGCAGCTTCCAAGCTTAACCCGAACGGTTCTCAAGGGGCCAAATAGGTACCTAGCTGATCCAATCGATAAAGCAGTCTTTACACTTGTCATATATCTTTAAAGAGTCTCTCTAAAGCAGCGATGGTTACCGGTACTCCCCCAGGGGCCGAAGACATTCCGCTATTTACACATACACGAGCCGAAAGCATGCCGAAGCTAAGGCCAAGAGAGTAAACAGGCCTTTAGTCACTGGCTAGCCTTCGATGTGGTCAGATCGAAGCTGCTTCACAGTGCTTTATTTTCGCACACCAATACACTCTCACTTTTTGGGCTCGCTCTCGGAAGCCCTGCCCCGTAAAAGCCCTGCGTAGTGCCATTTCAAAGCAGAGAAAAATGATTTGACAATGAGTGCTTTAAGGCAAGAAGCACTAAACAGATGTTGGAAATTGGCGGACGAGTCACTTCGCATACTATATCTGAAGGAGAACCAGCTGTATAAGCACTTATGGAACGAGAAAAAAACTCGAAATTAAGAAGACCTCGAAATTAAGCTGGATCAAATAAAAGATAGTAAGGAATGGTGGCAATTGGCAAGTGAGATCAAAGGAACGTGCTTCCGAGTTGGGACAAATGTGTCAGCCGAGGATTTCCCAAGCTACTTCAAGGAACTTTTAAATCAGCAGCAAATAGCTCCGGATATTTAGTACGCCAGAAACTTATTGGAAATACCACTGTTGGATGATTGGATAATGGTTGAGGAGATACAGAAAATGCTTCAGAATGTAAAACTAAATAAAGCTGCAGGCGAAGATAGACGAAGCTACGAGTGCTATATAAATGCGCAACTAGAACTCCTGGAAGAACTGGCTCATAAGGTATGCGGAATGAAATATGAACATTTTTTCAAAGGCACTCACAAAGTTCCAAGAAAGACAAGCGAAAAAAATAAATGATAAAATAACGGTACTATTCCAGCATGCATTACACCAACGATGAGCTTTCTAGATAACGCACGTCGAAATCTAATTTGCACATATTGCACCAACAACCCAAACCAGACCAAAAATGAAATATTTCATTATTTTTCGGCAACGGGATTCAAGAAGACTTTTATTTATAAAGTAATATCGGATGTAAAGAGTGGAAAGCAAATGGAGAAAAAACCTGGATCCGGAGAAGAATTCTTCTTATAGCGATCTGAATTAAGAGCTAAATTGAAGGCTGAAATTGTGGGTCGCACAGCCAAATCATATCGTGCGCTTGCCAAAAAATATAATGTTAGTGACAAAACTATAAAAAAATATATTAAAGACGTGGGAGTAATCAAATGTTAAAAAAACCGTGCCTACTGTTTCTGAACAGCAAAGGAAGACCATTAAACATCGGCTGAGAGCACTCTCCAGAAATTTGTTCTCTCCAAACTAATCAAAAATTTGTATTATGGATGACGAGACTTATTTCACAGTAGAGGGCCACGAGTGGACACCCAAGCACTACTTCAAGCTTCCTAATACTCAGCCACCTGCTAATGTCACTCAAATAACAAAAACCAAGTATCCTAAAAAGGTTTTATTGTGGCTGGCCATAAGCGAACGTGGCATCAGCAAGCCCGCAGGATTGACTGTTAGTACGAAGATTTACAAGGACCATTGCCTTCCTGTGCTTAAAAAATTTATTGATAAGCGTCATGCGAATGACAACACGGTATTTTGGCCCGATTTAGCACCAAAAAAGCGCCAAAAAAACACTGGAGGCACTTGATGTATTAAGTATACAATATGTACCCAAGTTGCAAAATCCCCAAAGGTAATGGGGTACAGAATTCAGGCCAATTGAACAATTTTGGGCCAATTTGAAACGAAAGATCTACGGCAAAGGATATAAGCCCAAAAACATCAATTGCTTGATATTAAAAATCAGAAGGGAGCTGGCGAACATCGATACAAGCGGAATTCAGGAGGCGATGCCCAAAGTTCCCCAAAATATAAGGAAGGCTGATCGCTATGCTATGGTCATGAAATTTTTTTGTAAAAATAATTTAAAGTGTAAATAAAAACATATCTAGAATTTTAGTTTCTCGGACATCTAATATAAATTTTCTCGTATTCCTAAAGAATGTGTTCGTAATTCATTCCGCATACCTTATTCTTAATAGGATGATTAAAGGGGAAAGCATAGACTCCGCTTGCTCAAAAAGCATCATATTTCCTATCTACAAAAAAGGCGATATAAACTCTGCCTCAAATTACAGAGTAATATCCTTCATTAATTGTGCGGCAAAGATTCTGAAGGTTGTTCTCAACGATAGGCTGACCAGATGGGCTGACAAATACAACGTATTAAATGAGTTTCAGGCAGGTTTTAGACGAAAATATTCAACTATGGATAATATTTTCAACCTAACGTCCATAGAACATCTGAAATGGAATAAAGGAAAAAAGTCTATGCGTTCTTTGTCGACTTCAATACTGCTTTTGATAAAATTCCCAGAAAAATTTTGTGGTACAAGCTTCACATGCTCAGAGTCAAAAGGAAAATTATGAATTTCATTGAGCTCATCTACAGCGATACACGAGCGGCGGTCTGGACTGGAGAACAATTGTCATAGTCATTTGAGGCAAAATCGGGCGTTAGGCAAGGTTGTCTAATGTCACCACTCCTCTTTGCTCTCTTTTTGAAAGATATACACGAATGCCTTTGTGGAGGCCTGCATTTAGGAGACGTAAATATTCGTGTGCTGCTATATGCAGATGATATTGTCTTCTTAGCCGAAGATAATACTCCTGGATCAACGAATGATTTATCACTTGGAAGAATATTGCGACCGCTGGAATATGGAGGTTCATATGACGAAGTCTGAAATGATGATCTTCAGGCTAGGCAGTCGTCTAGCAACAGCTGAAAAATTGAGGTTTAAAGACTTGCCTGTAAAAATAGTCCCAGAATACTGCTATCTGGGAGTGACACTCACGCCAAAGCTATTATTTCAAAAACACACGTCCAGAAGCGTATAGAGCTAGCAAAAACCAGCATAAATGTGACCTGGAGTAAATATGTATTTAATAGTAATTTACCAGTAAATTCCAAATGGAAGTCTACAATGCTGTATATACATAGGTCTATACCAGAGTCCGGCACGTCTCATCTCCAGTGTACTGAACAGGGCTCTGCGGCAGTGACGTCGACACACCGACAGTATACGTGCTTATACTGCTCTCTTTTGCAACAACAAAGAAATGCTAAATGAGCGCACACACACGCAACGCCAAAATGAGCATGTGTGTTTTGCCGGCCCCTGGTCTATACGAACTTATGCAGATTTGGGGTTATAGCTGCTTCAAAGAGGTTGATAATTTCCAGTTTTTCTTTTTGAAAAAAATTTCAAACCTGCCACCCACAACACCAGACTATGCACTCGACAACATGCAACATGCCAATTATATTTCCAAGGTTCTTTTTGATTATAAAGGCGAACGGCTTCCAAATCTACTTGCTAAAAAAAATTCTACAAAAAAATGTATTTTGGGCTAAGGAATTAATAGCATTTTGTGTCTCGAGTTGCTTAGATTGGCACGACATGGAAATCTCGAGGTCTCAATGGATCGGATTATGCGTACAAATGCTGGCTACTCTAAAGAGCACACAGAAGTATATATATACGCAACGCAAAAACATTATTATCACCAGATTCTATAAGTATCTGCAAAGTGATATAGGAGAAAAGTATCTAAATATACCGCCGAGAGATATTTCGTGGGTGATGAAAGCCAGATGTGGTATGCTGTGAGTGGAAAGGAGTGGAAAGCCCCCTATGCAATACAGGAGAAACTGAAGATATCCCGTACTAAGGGAGTTCAGAGTCCTGCACCTTAGTTAAGCCATATTAAATACAAGCGACTTAATTGATCTGCTGAACTGTTCAAGCGCAATTTCATCATGCGCTCAAAAAACAACTCGCCCTAAAAAGTGTAATTTTCGCTTTAATTTTTAGAAAATTGTTCTAAAAAAAGGGCCAAAGGCGACTCGCCTTATTCTTAAGAAAATTTTTCTAAAAAATAGAAATTGTGTTCTAAATTTCAGGACAATTTTTCTAAAAAAAAAAAGGGCTGTGGGGCACATGGGATGAACGTGAACGAACCCTGTACGTGGTGTTGGTTGTGTTTCTTGTTGAAGAAGTAAAAGGCGGTGTCATTTGCTCTTCCATTGCAGCCAATATCAACATAAACTCAACTACTGTGGAAACATTTATAATTGTAATAAAATGATCCGTCATTCCTTCTAGCTCGAAATGCAATATGTTTGCCGTCTAAAGAACAAATGTTAAAATGGTTTGGAAAACCTTTTTAGCGCAAACCTAGTGCACCGAGGCAAAAAGGAAAGTTTCACATTTCGTGGTTCCTGCTGTGGTTGAGGCATTTAGAAATTTATATGCTGTACAAGGATGAACTACTTTTATATAAATTGATTTTAAGTCGGTAATTGCATTAATGACTTCTGGCACAATTTTGGATATTCTCAGCTGGAATATTCTGAATGCAACAGATAGGGACGCAATAGAGTCTCAGGTAGCAAGAAATCGCAGTGTCACCAGAAAACTTTAGCCTATGTATGGAAAATGTAGTTGTTTGTTTACCGTGTTTGTGTGCGAATGGCTTCTCTAAAGAATGTATCCTCATTTTTAATTTTGGGTTTTAGAAAGCTCAAACAACTTGGGTCATGTAAGACAAGCTCTGCCATGTCTCTGCCTTTACAGTGGTCCTGAATCATCCATTTCGTCGTCAGCCAAAACCGCAACCATTAATGTTAATGCATTTATTTGATTGTAATCCATTCATGCTTGAGCTGAGAGTAGCCCCGTGATGCATTCTTGCGAAAGGACAGGCGTACTCTAAATATGGGACGATCACATTGTTGGTCGTCTTTAGCACGGCAGGAAATAAATCATCTAGTGCGGAGAATTTGTAGCTTGCACACGAGTCAACAGTCAATCTCTAGAGCAGCATTTCGCTATTCACACCGACACGAGCTGAAGGCCTGCTGAGGCTTGTGCCGAGAGAGCAAACAGCATTTCAGTCGCTGGCTAGCGGTTGATGAAGTAGGTCAGAGCTGGTGGGCGTTGAACTTTTGGCCTAGCTCTTCTTGACAAACCCTGCTCTGGAGTGATCATCGTAATAAGAATGTCAGTTTGTCCACTTCCTGAGTCCTGATAAGATTCTCTACGATTGTTGTGCTCTTCATTGGGTTGTGACCTCTCCTCTCTCTATTGCTTCTCCAGTTCTGATTGTTCTCCTCTCCTCCTGTAGTTGCACCCGTATTTCGTCAACGTCCTGTCAGCGTAGAGGCCGATCTGGGTGAAACTGTTAGCATGCGCTGTGAGGTGGCCGGTAATCCTACACCCGAAATCGAATGGATCAAGGAGAACTCGGATCAGGTAACAACATTCTATTTTTTCCATCATTTCTTCCTCAACGTAACCTCTTCCACTTTCTCTTCTTCTTTAGATTGTGGGTCGTGAGCCTGAACTGAAACTGGAGGTGAGCAGCCTCACTGCTGGACGTTATTTCTGCAAGGCGGTGGTTAATGGTTTTCCCGAAATTGGCGCCGAGGCCACCATCTATGTGAAACGTGCTCCCGTCATTACCTCCCACAAGGTACAGTTCGGTGCCGTGGGCAGCCGTACCAAAATCGATTGTCTTGCCTTTAGCATACCCAAAGCCGAGCATATTCTGTGGTCCTTTGAGGGTAAACTCATTAATATGAGTTCCGCCGATCCGGATATCTATATATTTGAGGAGCAACACTTACCGGAGGGTGTGCGTGCCGCTCTGATCATTAAGGAGAGTCGCACCACGCATTTCGGCAAATACAACTGCACCGTACTGAATTCATATGGTGGCGACTCGTTGGTCATCACCTTGGTGCGCGAACCGGGCAACATACCCGTTCTACTGGTTGTCATGGGCTCCATGTCATCGGTGGCCATTATCCTGATGATAGTCATGATTGTGATTGTGTACAAGAAGCGTCGCAGCCGCAAGAAACCCATGCCCGCCGATGTTATACCGGAGGCATCGCGCGGCGGCGATAAACTCAACGAACTGAAGAGCGAACTTCGCTCGAAGGCGGCAGCGGCCGCCTATGGTGATGTGGAGTACTCCGAGGCGGGCACTGATGGTCTAACCTTGAATCTAACCCAAGCACCCATGCCGGATGTCCAAATGAAGGGTGCCACTTTGGGTGTGCCGCTGGCGGGACCCGTTAAGTTCGATGAGCGATTCTCGGGCGATTTCGCGGAACGCTACAATCGCCAGCAGCAGCAGCAGTGCCACCTGAAGAATGCCAAGAATCAGCAGCAGGAGACGACGAGCAATGGTTATGCACCCTATTTTGAGTATGCGTTGGACTATAGCCCACCCGGTGGTGAGTTGGTGGGCCAAAAGAAATTGAAATCGGCCGGCAGCAGCAGTTCGGCCACTCTGCCGCACTCGATGGGTGGTGCAGCAGCCACTGGAGGGGTGGGATTGGGTGTGGCTGGAGCTAGTTTGCCACGGAATCAGCGCCATGAACTACAGCAGCAGCAGCAGCAGAGCCAGCAGGCCAACGGATTTTTGGGTAAGTTCAGTTCCACATTTTGGGAACCAGTTCAGTTGCTTATCTTTGTTTTGGGAACTAGTTCTTTAACTCAAACTGCTGAACATTTACTCTTATCAAAGATTTCTTCAACTAAATTCAATAAAAGGTTTATATTTTGAACTGCATCATTTCCAGTTTACTTTTCCAAAAAATTTTCCCATATTTTCGGAACCAGTTCAGCTGCTTTTCTCTGTCTGAGAACTAGTTTTCAGTCTCAAAATGCTGAGCATTTACTTTAACAAAAGTTTTCGATTTCTGAAATCAATTTCTCAAACTCAAATTTAGTACAGTTTTATTTCTAGTTCACTTTTTTGAGAGACTTTTCTCTATTTTGGAAACTAGTTTAGTTGTTTTACTTAGTCTAAGAACTAGTTATTTCCCCCAAATTGCTGAACATTTACTTTTATCAAAGCTTTCTTTAACTAAATTCATTTTGAAGTTGTTACTTGGAACTGGTTAATTACTGGTTTACTTTTAACAATGAACTAGTTCATTTTTGGGAACTAGTTCATTTGGTTTTCGTTGTTTCGGAATTAGTTCTTGGGCTTTAATAAATGTTTTCTTTTGTTTTTGACGACTAAATTAAACATTTTAATACAATTGCTCTAACTATATTTTCCACCACCATCAAATGTAGTTTCAGTTACTTTGTCTGATCAAAAGAGTAGAATTTATAAATATTATCTTAAATATAATAATATTAGGGTATAACTTGGGCCAAACCAAAACCGTGAATCTAAAATTTGGCAAAATCTTGGTTCGAACCCGCCAATCGGAGCTCCGGAATAATGTATTAGGTTTGCAGCCCTAATAGTCAGTTTGACCAAAGAATATCAATACCAAGAAGCGACGTCTCGTACAAACCATTTTGTATGTCGGGTCCTGCTGGTTGCAACAAAATCAGCCAGAAACAGTGTTTTAGCACTCGAGACGACTCATAAAGATAACAGCACGAGCCGTTACGAAGCGAAGTAAGCCCTATTCTCTGCAAATGTAGCCCAAGTGTTTCCATATTGTCCGCAAGATGCCTTTCTGTCAAAATGTCACTGTTAAAATCTCCAACGAAACTTATATCTGAATAGGTCAATGAGATATTTGTGATCATTTCCAGCATTTCAATATACTCAATATTCCGATTTGGCCTATAGAAACATCCAATTAACAACTTAGTCGCATCCATTTTATTCAAGACTTCTAGTAATAAAAATTATATTGGACTTTCTGATTGCTGATTACAAATAACTCTACACTGAAGACGTTCACTAACATATAATATATTGCAAAACCAATTGCGTGGCCTATGCGGTCCGATCGATACACATTATAACCATCACATGATATTAACGAGTCACATAAGTCAGACACAAACCACGTCTCCGATACACAGATCACATCTACCTTTTAGTTTATAAATCTATCTTTTTGTGACAAATATTTAGTCCCTTCTCTTGTTTTGCTTATATTCTTATCAATGCATGACTGCTTGACGTGGACTTACCTATTACTGCTAACATTAAAATACTTTAATAAAAAGATTTATTTTATTTTATTTAATTTTAAGTTTTTATTTTGAGCTGTTTTATAACTAGTTCAGTTTTTCAAAAGTCTTTTCCATATTTTAGGAACCAGTTTAATTGCTTGTCGTTGTCTGGAAACTAACCAAACTTTATCAATTTAATGTCTTACAGGTCAACCACTGCTGCAGAATGGCATCGATAGTCGCTTCAGTGCCATCTATGGCAATCCCTATTTACGCACAAATTCATCAATATTGCCACCTCTACCACCGCCCAGTACAGCCAATCCAGCGGCCACTCCCGCCCCACCGCCCTATCATGCCGCACGTCATCATCATCATCACCATGGGAGCAACAGCAGTCACAATGGAGGGCTCAAGCATTTTGGCCATCAAATGATGATGGGTGCCGGCGGAGCTGGTGGCTCAAGCGGCGGACCGGGCAGTGTCAGTGGCAGCAGCTCGAATTTGACCGCCAGCAGCAATACTTTGGCCGCCACGCCGCTGGCAAACAGCAATCAGCAGCAGCTGCAGCAGCAGCCAACATCCTCCTCCTCCTCCTCCACGGCGGCGGCCAGCCAGAGTGCTCAGAGTCCCTCCGGTCAGTTTATACTGCCCAACAATGGCAAAGGCGTCACCCAGAAGGGTCCATTGGCCACTCATGTCTAAGTTGAAGCCGGTGCAGGGGTAATCCTTTAGTCAATATACAAATTTTTTTTTTGGCAGATGAAGCTATTAGCAATTATGCGAATGTATTTCTAGTTAAGTAAGCTACAACAAAAACAAAATGTAAGAAAAACAATTTTTTTTGTCGAAAATTAAAAAAAAAAAAAACCGTATTGTGATTTATAGCGTTAATTATGTATTTTATGGCAAAAAAAAAAACAAAAAAGAAAACACAATTATAAATATAAATAGTGCAAATTTTAAGAATGAAACATGAAAATCTATATCAATTAACGAAACGTATCGAAAGAAATCAACTTGAAAAGTTCATTTTAAACAAAGAAAAAAGAAATTGCTACATTTTAAACGATTAAATGCCTGTAGTTAGTTCCAAGTAAAACGCAGCGAATAAAGAATAAAACAAAACAAAACAAAACAACAAAAAAACAACAATTTTCTAAGCCAAAATTTATCAAATTTTTAGACTTACCAAAATCGAAGAAAATTTAAGAAACGAAATACTAGTTAAATTGTTAAGCAAATCCCTCCCCACAGAACCAACAACCGGTCAAGAAATTTATAATACACAAAACATATCCCAACTAACTAATATTGAACGAAACTTCCTGTTAAAATTTTGAAAACTGAAACTCTATATAATTATAAATTATATATTCTTACCGTAAACGAAACATAAAAATAGAGGAAAGCTAACTTCTGCTCGACTGAAGTGTATATACCCTTGTAGGTTGTATAATTTATAAAATTAAGGTTTTAAATGATTTTCGTCGAACCTTCTTAGCTGAGTTATTTCCCAAACTTATCTATAGATGGCGCCATTACTTTGACCATTTGCTTGCCAGTTTGTTATATGGCATCTATACGATATATTCATCCGATTTTTACCAAACTTCCCTAAATTGTGTGGAAACTGGTAATATTCATAATTGGAAAGTAAAAAGACGTTACCATTGCAAACAAAAAGGTTTTTCTCACTAGAACTACTTTATCGACCGATCGTTCCTATGGCAGCTATATGCTATAGTCATCCATCCGATGAATCAAACTTGGCAGAATTGTGTGGTAGCATATAATATTGATCAGTAACAAGTTTGGGAGCGATAGCATTAAAAACAAAAAAGTTTTTCATGCTAAGACTTTTTTTCAGACATATCTTTTGTATGGCAGCAATACTATATAGTTGGCCGATTTTCATAAAACTTGGTGGAATTGTGTAAAAGCATATAAAACTTATAAATACGACGGATTGGGGGCGTTTGCATTGAAAACAAAAAAGTTTTTCTCACTAAAACTAGTTTTTCGACCGATCGTTCCTATGGCAGCTATATGCTATAGTCATCCGATCCGGCCGGTTCCGACAAATGTGCAGCGTATTTATACCAAAAAACTTCGTGCAAAGTTTGGTTACGATAGCTTTAAAACTGACGGAGGAGATAGCATAGAAACAGACGGACGGACAGACGGACCGACGGACATGGCTATATCAACTCAGCTCGTCATGCTGATCAAGAATATATATACTTTATGTGGTCGGAGATGCTTCCTTCTATGCGTCACAAACATCTGGACAATTTTAATATACCCTCTACAAGGGTATTAAAATGATCAAAAAACAAGACACAAAGCAGCGTCAGCCTAAAAGCTCAAGCTTTATACACATACATATTTTGTTCAGCTTTCATTACTTTGTAATTCCCAACTAACTTTAGTTTTGACCATAAACCTTTAGTTTACTGATGATTGAAACGGAAAGGTGGTTGAAACCAAACTTGTAAAGGCAAGCAGCTCTTTCTGGTGTTCCCGGAATTCTCAATATTAAAAAGATTTCTCAAGAACCTACGCTAAAACAAAGATTCAGCAAAACTTCTATAGAAAAAGAAAACCAGACTGCCGTTAGATAAGCTTAAAACTTCTGTGACAGTCGATTAGCACATTTTTGCTTTGATTAAAATTATTATTTGTTTATCAATATAAAAAAGTAATAATGGGAAAAGCAAAATCGTTGAATGAGTCTGAAAAAGCCAAAATAAAGGCTTACAGGTAGTGCGGTCACTCGATTCTTCAAATATCCAAAAAAAATAATAAACGCAGCCGTAAAGTTATTACCTCATATTTAAGCAATGAGGATACCTATGGGAAAAACATGAAAGGTCGGCCCTCATCAGTAATAACAGCCGCTGACAAGCGAATTATATTAAGGCACGCATCTAATTCTCACGACTCAGCCGCCAAAATAAAAGAAAAAACTGGTGTTAAAGCATACGTTCGGACTGTACAAAGAGTTATATCGAATGCTGAACACATAAAGCGTCTGAAATTAAAAAAAAAAACACAACTAAACCAACTTCGAAAGATGCAACGGCTCGATTTCTGTCGGTCGAATATGTCCTGGACCAAGGAGTGGGAGCGTGTAGTCTTTTCAGACGAAACAAAAGTTCAATTTTGAGGGTTTTACTACTTTCATGATCTCAGAAAGGAAGAGCATACTTTAGATCGATTGCACAGCTGTGCCGTTGGTGTCATAGTGCGGGGAGCTATTACTTACTATGGCAACTGCAATTTCTAACCAGCCGTATAATTGCCATTGCGTACAATGATGTACTGAAAACGGCTTTCCCTGCAATCAAGGATATTTTTGGATCCTTGGAATGGAAGTTCCAGCAGGATAACGCACCTATCCACACAGCCAGGATCGTAAAGTCCTGGATTGAGGGTCAAAACGTGGAATTGCTAACCTGGCCGCCGTACTCGGCCGATCTGAACATTATGGAAAATGTTTGGGGATGGTTAGCACGCAAAGCGTACGAGTCAGGCAGGCAATATTCAACTGCAGCTGAACTCATTGAAGGAATAAATGACTCCTTACCCAAGCGCATGTACGAAGTCATACTTAACCGTGGAGGCTCATCACATTATTAATTATTTTACATATATGATCGAAAGTATTGAAATTAATGTTAAAAAATATTCATTTTCTTTTGTTATTGAAAGTTTTCAAGTGACTGTGCTAATCAAATGTCGCAAAAATAAAAGTTAATTTTTTATGTTAAGTTTGTTTAAATTCATTTAAAATGTTATTAATAAAGTTAATAAACTATCTATCATTTATTCTCGTGTAAAAAATGGCAAAAAAAAAATTATTCTTTAAAGCTATATTCGTTTTCCTGATATTAAGCTCCTAAGACTCGGACCATAGGGTGTGCTAATCGGTTGTCCGGCAGTGTATATTGTGACTAAGTTCCAAATTATATTTATAAGATTGTGTAACAAAGTTATTCAGCTTACACTAAGCAACAATTTTCAGTATATTGAAGGGTTGGTGGTGATTCTAGATTATGTTTGTGTGCTGAACATGAATCTGTTTTCGAAAATGGTCCATCCTGTCTAGATTTTTTAGTAATTTAGGATTAAAGTTGCTTAGAATGCCTATTTTGAAAGAGCTTACTTTTGTTTTGATCAAGGCTGCAAGCCGGTCCCAAACCGAACCCCTAAGAACCGGTTCGGTTCGGGTTTTTTGGGTTCCATGAACCGAACCCCTACTATTTTTGACTCCTCGAACCTGAGCCCGAACCGGACCACTTTTTCGAAAAAATAGGTTCGGTTCACAAAATTAAGTAGTTTACCCAACGACACATACAAGAAAATCTGACTGCTATCATTCAAGAAGTTCTCCAATCCAACGACATTTCTCTAGTTTAGATTTATACTATCACCATCGATAATAGATCGAAGATGGTGCGAGCAGGATAACTTTTAAATGACAACTACAGAGCAGAGAAGGAATGCAACTTTGAAGAATGTAATGTTGATGAAAGTTGCTCATGTGAATCAAAAGCATTTCTTGATTTGATTTGAATAGATTCCATGGAGGGATCTATAATTGTGCTAAATTTAGTAGTTAACGATTTTTTTAGGGAAGTTCAGTTTGACATTACCAGAATTCCCACACTTTATAAGAAACTCCGGACTCACACTTTATGAAATCTATTGCATATAGAAAAATTGAAAAAAAACAGTGCTGGACTGTGTGACGTGATGAAACTCAACCTACCCAATGTGCGAAGTTTACTAACTCTTCAGTACATCTACAAATGTCTTAAAATTTTGGAAATGTCAAAAAAAAACGAGGACTAACAAGATATTTTCTTAACTATACCTGCTGTTCCAACAACTCAGATATCAGTTGAACGAGCCTTTTCTACACTTAAGTTTGATCTTTCTAATCTAAGAGCTAGTATAGATGAACAGCTCTTGGAAAATATAATGATCATTAACTAAGCAGTTCTCAAAAGTTGTAAATTTCAGCTATTGAATTCGGTATTTCGATCAAATCATGCGGAATCGGTATTCTTAAAAAACTGCCTGTATTTTTCGGCTATTAGATCAAAATTTCCATTTATCTTCATTCGAAACTGTTGATGAAAAAGCGTTTCAACTGAATTCCTTAGTCCTTTCTGGGAATTCACACCTCTTACTAATTCCGATCAATCGAATGCGGAAACGAGAACAGGCCTGATTATTTTTAAAAATTAATTTTAACCCGTGTGTTCTACAAATCTTCTTCACATGAAATACATGGAAACTATTCTTTTATGTTCAAGCGAACTGAGGTTCGATCCAAAACCTTGGGTTCAGAGGTTCCAGGAAACGGTCCGCGAACCGAACCTTAGACTTTACAACGGGTTCGAGCCCCCGGACCGAACCTTCTGCCAAATTTTAGAGGTTTGCAGACTCTAATAATATGGGACGGAACGATTCTACGATTTTCTTAAGCGAAGATATACCATTTACTGGCTTCACTTCGCAGAAGTTTTGGAATTTTTTTAATTTCTACGTCCATTGCAGAAGAGCCAATTCCAATAAAAACGAGAAGGCCAAGCTAACTTCGTCGGTGCCGAAGTTTTTATACCCTTGCAAAAGCTGTTTTTGAAATGAAAGAGTTTAAGAACGCTTAGATAAAAATCAAACACTTTTGTAACTAAAATCCATTTTCCTTCAGATGAACATCTGATTTCGACCAAATTACGCGAATCTTTTTGAAAACATATCAAATTAACAATCGCCAAGTTTAAGAACGATAAAATTGAAAACAAAAAAGTTTTTCTCACTAAGACTCATTTTCCGACCGATAAGTCCTATGGCAGCCTGAAGATATAGTCATCTGATTTCGACCAAATTTTTTAAATTAGTTTGAAAGCGTTTAATATTAATATTCACCGAACTTAAGAACGATTTACTTGAAAAAAAAAAATTTTTTTTGACTAAGACCCATTTTCCGACCGATCGGTCCTATGGCAGCTATAAGATATGGTCATCCGACTTTCACCAAAGTTTGCATATCTGTTTGAAAGCATATAATATTAATAATGACCGTGTTTGGGAACGCTAACATTAAGAACAAAAAAGTTTTTCTCACTAAGACCCATTTTTTGACCGATGGTTCCTATGGCAGCTATAAGATATAGTCATCCGATCCGGTCGGTTCCGACATATTAGCAGCGTGCAGTAAAAAGTAAACTCTGTGCGATATTTCAGCTCGATAGTTTTAAAACTGAGAGACTAGTTTGCGTAGAAACAGACGGACAGACAGACAGACGGACAGACAAAGCTCAATCGACTCAGCTCGTCGCCCTGATCAAGAATATATATAGTTTATGGGGTCGAAAATGAATATTTCTATGCGTTGCAAACTTCTGGGCAAAATTATAATACCCTTTGCAAGGGTATAATAACACAATTTTTGGTGCAAAAACACCAAGTGTGGCAACCGTGGCTATAGGTGGCCGGCTCTGGGCTGAAGTCTTTTGTGCTCACCACAACAAGCTCATTTTGCTGTCCTTTCCATTTGGTTGGCACTTTACTAAACATACCATCTTATACCCTTGTTCCACTCGCACATTCTTGAGGTCATTCTCAAAAAGTGACGAATGTTTATCACGGTTAAACGCGAATGGTCAAAGTTAAACTACAGTAAACAAAGATCAGCTGTTTGGATTGTTTTGATTTGCAAATTGAAATTTTAATTGGTCTTAAACTTAATTAGTGAGTTTAGCTGGCTCTAGGTCCGAAAAAGTTGCGTTTGCTCAGAACTGTAAACAACTTATGCATTGTACCACCAAAAAGAGCTGGTCTTAAACATTTAACTGAAATGGATTTAACTTCGTTGCTGCTGATTTGTGACAAAAATCTAGATTGCATATCCTAACAGCCAGGGAGCGAGGACTGTTTCGATGAGTTGAATGTGGAGTACCAACAGAAGAATAGACAAGCGAAAATCACCTAGTGTAGCAGTAATAGTTTATTTTATTTGTTTCTGACATTGGCCATAGTTTGCCGTCAGTCATATGTACATCTTAAGGTATTATTTTAATTTGGTTGAATTTTTTGATATTTATTTAGTTGTACAAGAATTTTGTTGTAATTTGCTGTCTCTAGCCAGTGTGGTCCAACACCGCCCATTCAAAATATCAATTTTTTCTGTTATGTTCAGCGAAGATTGTTGCCAATATACAAAACGTATTTCTGCCAGGATTGGACATTTGGCCAAGAAATGGAATGCGTCCTCTTTTTCGTGCATATTGCAAAGCGTGCATTCATTTAGAATACCATCTCGATATGGCTTAAAGTTCAGTGCCATCAAATCACATCGGGAGCGGAATATTTGCGAGATTACTTTTAGTTTATAGCGGTCATTAAAATAGTTTCTTTCGCATAGAGACCTGTGAGGCGTAGCATAGTACGGAGCGAGCGTTTGCTTCATACATCTTATATTTGACGCTCGGTAGTACATTTATGTTGTTCATTAGTTTATTCCAAGAGCTGTTCAGCGCCATGATGGATTCCTTTAGTTTTAGACGAAGGTGCGTTGTAAATTTTCCAATTGAGGTCATGGTAACTACAAGATACTTATAAGTTGTTACTTTCTCTATCTCCGCACCGTTTAAGCTCCATGTTTCCCCTTGGACTACACGTCCTCTGTCCTATCCCTAAACACCAGAACTTTTGACTTATCTGTGTTTAGATTCCAAATTTTGCAGTACTCTTTAAGTTGATTTAGCATTTTTTGGAGTTTGGGTGCTGAATCAGCCAAGAGCACCATATCATCCGCTTATAGTATCGTATTTATATGCATGTTGACAAATGAAATTTCTGCTGGTAATGCTTCAGCAATATCGTTTATGTAGAGAGAGAATAGCAGTGGGCTTAGCAAGCAGCCCTGCTTTACTCCTATGTTACTTTGGAACCAGTCTGACAGCTGCTATATTTTTCTCATACATTTTCTGTATGACTCTCAGGAACTTCGTCGATAGACCCATATTGCTGAGTTTGTAAATAAGGCTCCTTCTGTCGATTGTGTCAAAAGCCGCCTTGAAATCGATAAAGCTTACGTTTCTTTTTCTCTTTAAGATGGGTTGAAACGATATACAGATGGAATCGACTGTTGAAAAATTCCTTCTGAACCCAAACTGGTTCTCGCTCAAAAGATTTTGTTCCACTACCCAATTTTCCAATCGCATGAGAAGCGTTGATGCAAACAGCTTCATGGTCGAATTGAGGAAAGATATGCCCCTATAGTTGCGCGCCTCTGTTTGTGTACCTTTTTTGTGAATGAGAAATATTACGGTCTTTTTGAAGCTATCTGGTATATCAGCGGAATCACCAATCACAGTCATGTAATATTATTCTTATTAACTGAATTTGTTTTAATTTATATCTTGCATACATTGTAGAAGCGATTTGGCGTGTTTTGGGAACGAGATGTGATTGAAAAAATGACATGACCTGATGGAACATGACAGGCAGATCGCCACCAGTCGCTGCAGAATCCGATCGGATCTTATATGCCAGCTTCCCACATTGCTCTCAATGTCGTTAGGACCCTTTGCTACAATTAAATTTTTTTGTTATTTAAAGAGCTTTGTTTGTGTACACTGTCAAAGTGGCGCCATTTAGATGGGACTCCACCAGACACTCCCTTTGCTTTCAGTTCGCTTCTAAATAATAAAGGAATTTCGATTACTTTCGTTTATAAAATAATTCATTGCTTACATACTTTTATTTACGGGTCACATTTTCCATCCCGCCATCTTCGCATACAAATCGAGTTCCTCTGGTTCCTTCTGAATGCCTCAAAGTTCTCTTTCCACATGTCAAATCGCATGTTCTCGTGGTAGGCAATGCACAGTGGTTGCATTTTTATGGAGAGAGCGGCCATAAATACTTCTTGTGGAAATATCGGGCTAAAATGTATACTGTGAGGTCTATGATGAGTAAAAACTGTAATAAGCAAAAGTGGGCGTGGTTGGACATGTCCACGGCCGCTTCACTGCGACAGCGCTGCAGCAACGAACATTCTTTTGCTCATAACTTGATTTTCGTTCATCCGATCTTTATCATTTCTTCCGCAAATCGATAAAAAAATCTTGATAACTAAATATATCTAAAAGGTACAAACCATCTATCTACTAAACTGCGGGAGATATGACGTTTTTTCAAAATTGCGGGGGAGTGGAAAAAATTGAAAATAAACTTGATCTGCCTGCATGTATAAGCAGCTTATGTCCCATACATGTCGAACCTCCATCTCTTACCATCTCTGAGATCTTATGTTCATTCGGGCAGACAAATCAAAAAATGTGCATTACTTTATGGAATACTACACAAGCAGCTGCAGTTGGCTGCAGCTAAACTAATCATTTTTTTAATCTTAAATTATTAAGAAACAAGATGTAAAAAAGACTAGTGAGGGCAAAGGAGGGCAAAACACTTAAAACTTTAACTAAGCATTTGACACACGAACCAAAAACCATCACAAAAAGTTACTGAAACGTCGATTTACACAAAATTAAACACAAACTATTGATGAGTTTAATTGTAGAAATAAAGTCAATACATTCATGTACAATATTCATTTTACTCAACTTCATTTATTACATATGTATTAAAATTTTGGCGCTTACCTTGATCAATCACAATCAGCTGTTCTATTGATGACATTTGGACTTATCTAAAGAATATCTAGCCTTTTAGCGGAAAAAGCTAAAAAGTTCCCGGGCGAATGTCAACTGTAGTAACAGTGATTTGATCATCCGCAGCGGATGATTTGCCGAATGGACATCCATCTCTTATGGGAAAATACACAGAAAGAATGAGGTCATTTGGCTCATCCAGCCTGTGGAACAAGGGTATTATCTGCATGCACACTGCTGTGCATAAAAGTGTGTACAACAATTCTCACCCATTTTTGCATGTGAAACAAATTTCGGATACTTCATTTGGATATTACTTTTCTCTTTTTTTAAAAAAGCAAGTCGAAATTTCTTGGAAAAACTCAAAATTTTTTGGCTTTAAAAAACCCAAATTTCGAGCTCAGATATCAAATTTTTAGAAGGAAGCCTCACACCCATTCTGTCCCATTGTAGTCAATTAACCAACTCCAAGCATATCGTTGAAAAGAACAATTATTAACTGGCTAGTGATGAAAGCCCTTTCTTCTCAACTTGACCGGTTAAGGTTCCTCTCTCCCCTCTCCCCCTACCCATACACAGCATGAATGTGAAAATTGTAATTTTTTTTCTTAGAATTAAAACAGAAAAAAAAACAAACATAAACTTAACTTTAAATCAATTAATGTATTTACATGTAAATTATATATATATAAATATATATAAATATATAAAGTCGAGTATATAGTGCATATAGCATCTAAAATGTATGTGTATTAACGCTTAACTCAACGATTCATACATAAATATATACAAACAATTCAAACGAAAAAAAAAGTGTACACTGCAAAAAAAAAAAAACAAAAGAAAATCCATTTTTTTTTTCATAAACCTAAATAAATAAAAACTTACATAAACAATTTTAAAATGTACTTAAAATAAAAGCTTAGCGAAATTTTTTTGTATAAAAATGAAAGATGAAAAAAAACAACACACACATTTGAATGGAAATGCTGCCTTATGATTCCTTGTGAAATTTGTTAGCACACACACACACACACATACACACACACACTTACACTTAGTTGAGTTCCAAAAAGCTGTTCAATTACCTTACTTTTCAAGCTTTTCTTAGTGCTTTTCAGTCAAATTGATTTAAATAGAAAATATGGTCAAATGTTTAAAATTACAAATTAACAGACGGAAAATCCTATTAAGCCAAGTAAAAATACAAACAAACTAAAAAACCAGAAAACAAGATGAAAATTTCAATTAAAACTTAAGTCAAAACCAGAAACCAACTCAAATTAGTTGCAAAAAAAACCGAAACTAAAAAAAAATAAATTGAAATAAAGAAATTATTTCAAAATGCTACATAATACAACAGACCAGCTATTAATTGGGCGGGCGGTGGGCTGCTACAATGCATTTTATGCATCGAATCGATGCAAACATAACCAATTGGGGGATTAAAAAAATTTACATATTTTTCATTCCATTTGATCTATGGAGCTTACAACCTGCATTTCATAAAGATCGACTCAAATATAGCCCAATTACTAAATGATGAGGTTAAGAATGCTTTACGTAAAACGAAACCAAATAAAGCCCCAGTAGCTGACAGAGTCACCCATGAGCACCTGATACATTCCACAGAATCATTCCAAGAGGAACTTGTCGGTGGATACCTGTAACCGGGTGAAGTTGATAATGCGTTTGTAGAAACTGTGATCTTTCCGATCCACAAAAAAGGACTGTCTTCATGAGGCTAGCAACTATAGAGGAATAGGTTTCATGAACTGAGTGGCCAAGTTACTGATGGGTATAATTGCCAATAGATTAACAGACTGCTTATTTGGTAATATCAAGCAGGATTCCGGCCTGAGTACAATGTCTACATCCTGGCAGCAGTAGTACATTTAAGCCATAGCTTGTAAATAACTCTCAACCCTTTTTTCAGTTCGCTATGCTCACGTCACTGACCGAAAAACCAAAGATAAAAGGCGTTCGGGCTTCCCGCAACCGAATGTGTTCTGTTATCGCGCTCACTGTTAAGTGGCTGTGGTTGACCACACAGCACTGATCGGTCTGACAGCAACCGAATAACAGGCCCAACTCAGTCAATTGGACTTAAATTTGTTCTTTTCGAAGACCAAGCTCTCACAATGTTATTTGAAAAGGTTGCAGACTCAAGAGTTGCGCCAGAGTTTAACATAAGCAGAGAGAGAGCGTCAATGCGAAAGAGAATGAGAGAGCGCAAATAGTTCGTCGTATACATCAGAGTTCCCCAGCGATAGCCCCTGGGTCACGAAAATACTTGCCAATTCACACCGAATTCTTGCCGAAGTCATGCATCACTGTGTGTTAGAGAGAGACACAGTCACATTTTCGCCCTCTCTCTCATATTGTTAGCCGAGCCTTACACACCGATGCATACATACGAAGACGACTTTTTGAATTCGGGAATTTGGCCAAACGGTCCCAAAATGACCTAAGAGGAAAAAATCAAAAAAATGTGTGTTCTCTCCTCTCACAACCAAACAGAAGCAGAGAGCGTAGTTACAGGTTGTTTCGGTACCTCTTTTCAATGTGGTCGCACGAAAGCTGTCGTTTTCTGACAAAGCCAAACGGGGGACCGATTTTTGCGACCTCTGATTTAAACTGATTGAAAAGAAAAAAGTATACGCTAACTTCATAGACTTTGCGGCAGCGTTTGACAGAGTACTACGGGAACTACTTTTTACAAATTACATTAATTGATTATTTCATCAAATATACAAAATCTCCTGCAAAATATCCATTGCAATACAACATCCTCAGCGTGGACTAGAAGTGAGCTGTCACAATCTTTCCGCACACACTCAGGCATAAAGCAAGGATGTCTTCTTTCCAGGGAATCAAACCGGAACCAGAACCGGAACCGCATACCGAAAAGAACCGATTAAAACTCGGAACCAGAACCGAAACCGATATTTGAAATTTTTTGTATACCGGTATCCGAGAACCGAAATTTTTTTGGAACCGAAAAGACCGAAAAGAACCTAAACGTTGTACCGGTACAGTTTCGGTTCTTAGCAACCGTGCAAAGCTGGCACTTAGTTTTGGGGGACCTTTCCGTAATTTGGTTAAATCCAGGGAATCAAACCGAAACGAATTTCGGTTCCGGTTCCGATACGTACCGAAACTTCTGTTTCGGCAAAAGGTTTTGTTTTGGTTTCTTTTTTATTTCGGTATTCGGTTCCGTTTCGGTACCTAGATTTTTATTTCGGTATCCTGGTACGTACCGGTATGGACCGGTAAAATTAACAGAAATTTTAAGACTTCAGTCCAAACAAAGTAAGTTACAGAGTACTGATTGGGGGTAATAAAATTCGCACAGCCCAGGAATTCGAATTTGTCGGAATCCGAGGTCATTCATCAGGGCAAACGGCCTTCCATCAACCATGTACAGAGAAACATACGCATCTCGAATAGTCTGTTTGGTAATTTTCACCCGAATGCTGGGCTTAAACAATTCATCAATGCACCTGGACCTGGAACCAGCAGTTTTCTTTTCCGGTGCTTGATTTGTGTTTTGCTGATCGACTTGATTGTCAAGCCTTTTTATCAAGTTGGCGTGAGATCGGGCAATGTGCTTTTTTAAATTTGTTCCGTGATCGCCCTATAAAAAAGGAAAGAACATACATACATACATATAAGTCATTTATGTTCCCTTGCATCTGGTATATAGACATACAAATGTACATATATGTACAATGTACACACAAACATAGTTTTCGCTTCTTTTCATCAGGGGCATACAAACATTAGCATGTACAAACATACATAAAGACAGGCTATTTCTAAGCACTTACATACGAAATAATTATGTATGTGTATATGCATGAGAGTAAAGTCTCGAAGCTCGAATTCGTAAATATCAAACTCACCTTAATTTTTTGTCCACACTTGTTTCTTAAGCAATTGCTTACATTTTCTTCAATGTCAAAGGCGAAATACTTCCGAAACACATTTGTTTTTGGCCTTGGCGTTTTAAGCGATCGTTTAGATTGACTTACAACTCTTAAATAAATTAATTACTCTTTGCATTTTCGCAGTAAAAACACGAATAAACAATTAACAACGATTAACCGTAGGCGACTGTACACTGAGCTCTTTCGTTTCGAAGAATTAGCAGAAAGCCAACATTCAAAAACGGAACTTAAGTGAAAGAGCGCCAAATATATACATATTTTTGTTGCTGTTTTTGTTTCAGTCTTTCTCACAGAAACCTCTATGCAGAGACAAAAACAATATCTTTTGTCTCTCTCAGTCTCGCAGTCAGCAGCTCTGAATATAGCGATGAAAAAAAAATTGCTCAGAAACGAAACTGTACCGGTACACTGTTTAGGTTCTTTTCGGTCTTTTCGGTTCTAAATATTATATATCGGTTCACGAATACCGGTGTACTAAAAATTCAAAATATCGGTTCCGGTACAGGTTCCGGTTCTGCGTTTAAATCGGTTCTTTTCGGTATACGGTTCCGGATCCGGATCCGGTTTGATTCCCTGGTTAAATCACATGCTTTCAAAAAAAGAATCTGTTTCAGCATATCTTTTGTAGTGTGATATAGAAAAACGAGAAACCAGTCTCTTTGAAAATGTTGCATCCTATATTTTGAGATCCTCATTATAATGTCATGATAAGCTTACAACAAAAAAGTACTTGTGTTATCCATTTCTCTTCAAATTAAGCTTTATGAGGAAAGCAGCTCTGACCAAGTCTGCAAACCTCTGAAATTCTAAAGAAGGTTCAGGCCGGGGGTTCAAACCCCTTGGAAAGTGTTAGGTTTTATTTATTATTTATTTATTTGATATTTCTTCTTAGTGCTTGAAGTACAGGACTTATTTGGAAGCACTAATCATTATTACAATTACGAAGACAACAGTCGATTGGGTTATTAATTTAAAATTAACATTTAACATGAAATATGACGCTTAAAATATAAATAATTTATATGGTTTTTTAATCGAACGAGAAAAGAAAGAAAAACATAACTTATTGCTGTAGGTAGTTTTCCATTGATTTTTTAAATACGGGCGCGCTTCGAATTGTTTTAATATCGTTAGGTAGCTGGTTCCATAGACGAATAGCATAAGGAAAGAAGTGCAAATCAGATGTTGCTAGTTTATTTCTTCTAGGTATTAAATTTATTTGTTCTTTGAGATGAAGCAAGGTTAAGCATTTTGAACAGGTAGGGAGGTTCCCCAGTGTTAATTATTTTGTGCAGGAACACTAGCACTCGTAAGCTAATCCATGAATTTAGATGTATATTAAATATTCTCTCTGCATATTGTGATATGTGGTCGGATCTTTTTTTTTCATATATATATAATATCTAGCAATGTTATTAAATACTACATTTAATTTATGTTTGCTACTTGCATTGCAATTTCCGAAAACTTCCACCCCATATAGCAGCGATGGTATTATATGCACTTTTGCAATCAGGTCTCTTATATGTGTGGGGATGTATTGCTTTGTCAGGTTTAACCGTCTAAGGGCCGATTTCTCATCTTCTACAAAGAGTTATAATTCACATAAACTTACAAATAGCAGAGTAAATTCTGAACTTATCTGACACATATCAGCTATCTGGAAGAAGAGAAATCGGACCTAATAATAGCATATGTTTTCCCAATTGCCTTGCTTATATGGTCGTCCCATGATAACGTCTTATTGGAAGTAAAAACTAACTTAATGCCCTTTCAGTATATTCGATAACGGATCCATCAATCTTTAGCTGCTGTAAACTACTCGTGTCATATTTCTTTTTATAAATAACTAAACATTTTGATTTAATTGGGTTTATTTTAAGACCGTTGCTCTTAGCCCATTTGCTTACTAGCTCCAGCTCATTATTACAATGATGGACACATTCGCTAATATTTCTTAACGGAGCACTAACATACATTTGAACGTCATCTGCGTACATTTGAATTTCACATTTAGACAAGACATATGGCAGGTCATTAACATATATGGAAAATAGCAAGGGTCCCAGGACAGAACCCTGTGGAACACCACAATTCACGGTCAGAAAGGAAGAGAACTCCGATTGTGTGACTACAGCTTGTTGCCTATCACTAAGGTATGATTTCATGAGTTTCATTGCTGCATTGGAGAAGGTGTAGAGTTTGTTTAAATTTGCGCACAGTATTTTGTGACTTACCATATCAAACGCTTTACTGTAGTCAAACAATGTTAAAAGTGTGACATGGCTTTAGTCCAAATTACGACGTAAATCTTCTGAAATTTTCGTTACAACAGTGATGCAGCTTCGCTTTTTTTCGGAACCCCGATTGCTTGTCATTTAGTAGAGAATTCTGCTCCATATAACTACCTATTTGTGAAGCCAGGATTTGTTCAAATGCTTTTGATAAGAAGGAGAGGATTGAGATGGGAGGGTAATCATTATTGCCTTTTGGAATCGGTAACACTTTTGCAGTTTTCCAAACATGCGGGAAAGTAGATGTCATTATTGCAGTATTAAATATGTGTGTAATATAAACGAGTATTTTTGGTAAGATGATTTTTATAAATTTGGGATTAATTTTGTCTAGCCCCATAGCATTTGATTTGATTTTCAATATTGCATCTAAAACATCACATCGCTTCTCAAACCGGTTCCATTACTAATCGAGCCTAAGGTTTTGGTTCGAAGCTTGGTTTATGAATTCTGATATCGTGGGGATATTTTTTGGTAAAAAATAAAGCATATTTTTTGATAAGGAAGCTTTCAGCTAACGAAGCTATTTAAAACTGTTTATCAATACCCGAATGGACCTCATCATTATAGTAATCCTTCATTAGTTCTCTACCAGGACCGCACCTTCTATGTTAATCAATAAACCGATTTGATTTGTCATTTAACAACTTGACTTTATTTCCTTCTCGATGTCGTGATATGCAGTTTGGATACAATTTTGAAATGGTAATGCTCCGATTTAGCGCTGTAAACATTTTTTAAACGGTCAAAATGTTGTGATAATTTTAGATACTCTGAAAAACCTGACTAAAGATATTCTTTGAACCGAACCTTTCTCATCAGAAGAGGTTCGGTTGGGGTCCAGGTTCGGGAGGTTAAAAAAGTAAAGTGAACCTTCGGTTCAGGACCGGTTGAAAGTGACCGGTCTTTCTTTATATCTTAAGGGTACATACCGGTACGTACCGGTATACCGAAATAAAAATCTATGTGCCGGTACGGAACTGAATACCGAAATAATATTAGAACTAAAACAGAACCTTTTACCGAAACATAAGTTTCGGTACGTACCAGAACCGGAACCGGAAACGAAATACTATTCGGTTGGATTCCCTGCTTGTTTCCCATTGTTGTTTATATTATTCCTAAATGATCTTCATGAAGGAATTGAAGGAGGACTATGACGACTATGACTATAACTATATCAGACGATACGTGCTGTCAGCAGACGATATCGACATAATGCAACGAATGATCTATATTGTTGCATGAAACAACAAACATCACAAGAAATAGAAAGAGAAACCCGAATTTTGTTAATGTTTGTGTGTGTGTCGGCATGAATAGCGAAAAGCGTTCGGCCACTGCAAGCGAGGCGATCGAGGCCAATCGCAAACCTACACTCAGTAAGCATAAGTAACATTGTTGCTGCGTTCGAGTTTACCAGAGACAGAGGAGAGAGAGAAAAGAGAGACACTTATGAAGTTGTTGTTGCGGGTCTGCCTTCGCTCGGAAAGAAATGACACACGCGCCTGCTTTACCTTTGCGTAAAACAACAACGAATGCGTAGCTTGCGGAATGGGCTTGGGCACAGTATGCGGAGTTTCGATGGTAACTTCTGATCCGTTTCGCTTGATGATCTTGTATATAGTGGGTTGAACATAATTTGTCTCTTTGCCACTACTTCGTCCCTTCTGCGATATTATTTGATTTGGGGTTGCGTTTTCTGTCGCCATACTCTTTATACCCTGTTCCCATTAAAAATGGGAAAAGGGGATCATGAAGTTGTGCAAATGTATGTAACAGCCAGAAGGAAGCTTCTCCGACCCTATAAAGTATATATATTCTTGATCAGCATCAACAGCCGAGTCGATATAGCCATGTCCGTCTGTCCGTCTGTCTGTATGAACGCGTCGATCTCAGAGACCATAAGAGATAGAGACACAAATTTTGGCATGCACATAGGTGTATACCGTACCCAGTTCAAGTTTGTTTCAGATTTGTACCTAGGTACAAATACCTAGGTACATACCTAGATGCATATTTCTATACCTTTTACCGTACCTCGGTATTTTCAATTTCGAGTACCTTTTACCTTACCTAGATCTTAATTATCGTTTACCTTGTCGATAGGTAAGGCACTAGCACGGTTGCCACACTTGTGTTTTTGCACCATAAATGGTGTTTTGTTTTCCTGTTGGTGGACTGGCACTTTTTTATTGGAATTGGCTCTTTTTCATGGAGACCGAAAAGGACGTAGAAATTAACAAAATTCCAAAACTACTGCGAAGTAAAGCCTGTAAATGGTAAAGAAAATCGTAGAATTGTACCGTCCCATATTATTAGAGTCAAAACAAAAGTAAGCTCCTACACAAAACGCCCCTAAAAAGGTTCAAAATAGGCATTCTAAGCAACTTTAATCCCAAACTACCAAAAATCTAGATGGGATGGACCATTTTCGAAAACAGATTCGTCTTCAACACACGAAAATCATCTAGAATCACCACCAACCCTTCAATATACTGAAAATTGTTGCATAGTGTGATGTCAACAACTTTGTTACTCAATTTTATAGATATAATTTTGAACTTAGTCACAATATATGTATGTCTAGCAAGTGTAGAGAAATCCACCAATTTATAAGTAAAGAAAACGGGCCGTGAGTTTTACTTGGAGCTGGTTTGGCAAATTGTTGCAAACTTGAATTTGATTCGATTTCAAAAATAATGTCTTGCAAGGAGCTGAGTACGAGTACAGAGCCAGATTACGTGTGGTCTGTAAAATACATAGAAACAAATAGAAGTAACTGATCTTAGAGTATGATTTATGTATGTAAACAATAAAAATATTGACTGTTCAGTTTTTATAATGTAAAGAAATCTGTGGAATGAAAGCAGAAGTGTGTTTTCCGTATTTTTTAGGAAGCAGTTATTACCTTTAAGGGCCGATTTCACATCTTTTACAAAGCACTAACTGTCACATAAACTAACAAGTAACCGAGTATACTCTAAGTTTATCTGGCATATAGCAGCTATATAGCAGATGAGGAATCGGCCCTTAACGAATATATTAATAAAGTGCTTGGTCGTAAAGTGGAAATTTATTACAAATTGGTAGAGTTATTTCTTAAGTCATTTTGATAAGAACAAGTTGTTATTTTAGAATATTGACTTACAGACCAATACCTATTCAGACTTCCCAAGACTTACGTTGTTTTGTTTTACCGTTATATCTTTGTAACCACTCATCCGATTGGTGTGAAATTTGGACACAATATAGAACTAAACCCGAGGAAGCCATTCGTATTAAAAACTCCATTTCAACATAACTCGAGCTATGCTGTTATGCCTTATTGCCATAGAAATTAGTTAATACATGAAATATTTTTTGGGATTATTTGTACATTTAAAAATACTCAAAAAATTGATGTCTAATTTAACGATTTTGTGAAATCGAAATTTTGAATTTTATTAAATGAAAATATAACATGAATAAGGGAAGGAAATTTTGTTGGCTCTTTTTTAATGAAAATGGCTCTATTCAAAATTTTTTTTGGTGTATTCTAATATTTTCAAGTGGCAACCGTGGGCACTAGGTACTTTTCGTACGTGATTTTTTTCGCTCCGATCACATTATAGCCGATATGCGGCCGCGCTCAGCCATATTAAAACGAAACGTATCAGGGACCTGTTTGTCGCTTTAGCTGGACGTCCGGTAAACATTTCATGATCAGAAACTATACGATCTATGCTAGATAGGAGGAAGGCGGACTATCATCTGTGCTCCCATTTTCAATTTCGCAAACATTTTGCGATTTTTAGACAAATTTTGTACTGAAAAACGGTTTTGAATTGTAAATGTTTTACACAAGTGAAAATGAGAGCACGGCTGTAAAAGAAAAATTTAGCTGGTATTTTTCAAAATACTCATTTTATTTGTACGACTGACGATATCTGGAGTTGCAATAACAAAAGCTACTTTGGTGTAACTGGCCACAATATAGATAGCATTCTACATCGTCATTCTCTCGTGCTCGCATATAAACGTGTACAATTTTCCCACACATATTTTGCCAAGGCACTTTGGTTGCGCATCACACACTTTGAACTTAGTTGTCCCGATAGATGCTGAACAGGCTCTAGAATTCTTTCTTAGACTTTGGTCCACTACTTCAAAAATTTAAATTGACGTGAATTCCATATTAAAACAACTAAATTGTGAAGTGTATTAAGGATTGGCTTGTTGAAGAAATTACGGAAAATTTGGAAATTGTTGCCAATGAGAGCTCAAATATAAAGGATTCTGAAGTCCTTTAAGATACCAGTTATGGAAGATTGGATGAAACTGAGAATTGTGATGAAAATTCCAATATTGAAATGGAAGCCTTAACTTATCTTGCCGATTATAGCAAATCTTTTGAATCTTAACTTAAGTATAAAATTATTTGAAATGTTCTATTGAAAGAATTTTTTGCTGTGGAGGCCAAATACACAAAAACGAAACAGACAAGGTGACGAAATTTTCGAAGCTGATGTTACGTTAAAAAATCGAGATAGCATATAGGACAATAAGCACAATATTCCATTTTTAAACCATTCTTTTAAATTTAAAAGTACCTTTTTTGTACCTTTACCTTTACTTAGGTATTAGAAGTTCCGTATATCTTTAACCTTACCTGGGTCTATTTTTTGACATTTACCTAGGTAAGAAAATTGGGTACCTTTCCAATCACTGGCCATAGCACACGTGCAAAATCTATCAATATTTGCCACAGATTTTCCATAAGTCGCGACTGCACCTAAACGGTTGACTTCGACTGCGCTCCAAAATTTAATCGACGATCATTAAAATTTCTTTGAATACAAATTCTTCTTGTGAATTTTTGACGATTTTGAGTCATAAAAACATGAACATCGGACTTTATGCCAAATTTTTGGGCATTTTGACAAGTGTGCAGTGTCTGCGGTGTGAGCATCATTCGATTTCCTAAAAATACCTTAACACTAAAACATCGATGTATCTGTACATATTCACATCATGGCGGTCGTTTTCAAATAAAAGCATAAAAACATTTGCTAGGCTCAACTGAATTCCATCACTTTAATTGGTCACTATTTTTAAATTCATAGTTTTCCCTTTATTCAAGATCCTTGGAAACAAACCTTTTTTTTTTGTGCATATCCTTAACAAATTTCCCCTCTGCAGTCGATTGCTGATGCCCAGTTATCGATAATAATTTGCCAACCACCATCAAAACCCAGAGAGGGAGAGAGAGTCGCAGCAGAGCCGCTTTAAGCGCTCAGCGCAGTCAGAGAGCGACGCACACACACACACACGCGCACTGGCAACACTCAATTTGTGCCCACTGAGCCGCTCTTCAAAGTGTTGCGAGTCGTGAACGGAGACGGTTGTTCGTTGCGGACAGTCTGCATAAGCAAAAAGCAAGAAGCAAAGCAAACAACAACAACAAATACCAACAAATTGCATTCAAAATTTTTTTGGGTGAAGAGCGAATTGTCTGTCTGTCTGCTGTTTGTGTGTGTGTCGCGTACGTGTGCGTGTAAGCAAGATGGCAAGCAAAATGCATGCTGTCAATCTTTGTTATCAAAATAAAAATGCAAGCAAAAATTAAATTAAATATATAGAATCTATTTTTTTTTTTAAATATTTTTTTTTTCATTGAAAAGTGCAAACAACAATTTTTGTAAGTGGTGTGTGTCTACCTACGATCGCGCGTGTGTTTGTGTCGCAAAGAAAAAGAGAGAGAGAGAGCGAAATACAAAAGGAAGCGTCGTTGCGGCGGCGTCGTTTCAAACCGTTGGGAAAAAATGATTTTTTTTTTATTTGAAAATACAACAAAATGTGTTTGTTGTCATCTGCCGCTTATAAAACGGCGTCGTGGGCGCGAGTTTTAATTGTTAAACCATAAATGAACGCAAATTAAAACTACCAATCAACAAATAATTGAGCAGACACAAACAATACACAGAAACAAAACGATTACAACAAATACAAAAAAAAAAGAAAAACTGGATTACAACAATGCAACAACAACCACAAGGCAGTCGCAGTCGAAGTTGGATTAACAACATGTTCGCTCTAAGGCTGCTTATGCTGCTCATGCTAATGCAAGCAGCAGCAGGGGGCGGCGGCGGCAGAGGAGGTTTCGCTCAAGCCACGGGTAAGTTTTAAGCTAGAACATCGAACATGCTGCAAGCTAAATTTCAAAAGGGTAATTTAATTTTCAAACTGCAATTGCAGGCGCGCTCTCCCGCTCTCGCTCCTTCCCTAATTCCTTTGCCTGGTATGCTTTATTCGTTCGTTTGCTTTGCTCGTTTTCGGACAGGTGGTCGCTGGCCAGGCTCTCTCTCGCTGGCTCTCTCTTCCACACTAGCTGTCTCTTTCTTAGATCAGATCAGTTGGTTTTGCCGTCGGTCTTTTTGGTTGTCTTTTTTTTGTTTTACCACTTCCTGTGCTCTTCTTTAAAACGTCCATTGTATAATTAGTCTCACTTGTCATCAAAGTTTAAACAAAACCAACCTCTTTGAGTTACTCAAATGTACAATGTACATATACATATGCTCCCCTCTTCCCGCAAGCGGATAAGAAGAAGTAGAAGGAGGAGTTGTACTTTTAGTACCTACAATATTTGCATATTCTTGTCTAATCATTAAGTCAACATTTGTTTGTGTGTGTGTGTGTGTAGGTGGCCCGGCTAGGTCGATCGCCTCTAAGAAATGTCAACTTTCTGAAGAATTCACAGAAAATCACAAACATTTGTACATATTAACTGGAATTTGAAAAATAATGTGAATTTTTTTGGAAAGATAACGTCACATTTTTTGAACAAACTAACCCAAAATGACATCAGCTTGATATTGGAAATTTATAAAACAAAGTAAAACCCTAGGTAAACCATACCATCAAAGACTTTGCGCTTGTATTGGTGCATTTCGTTTGACAAAGCCTTAAAACTCACACTCTGTGAGAGTCTGTAAGAGAATTTACCTTGAGCGGCTTATCTATAACGTTCATTTTCATCAAAAGTTCATCCTCAAGACCATAAAAATGTTATTAACTATCCCGATATATGGAAATTTCAGCTTTTAAAGTTTCCAAATGATCCATATTACCCATATTCATTAAACTTATAGTCAGATTCAGTTCATAGAATAGTGTATGATTCTTTAGACTAGTTTTTCGGGCTGGTTCAACCTCTTAAGGTCCGGAACAGGTACTTAACTTTGCGATTTTTAGGAAAAGTCGGTTTAAAGACTCAAAATACAGGTTTCAAAGAATCCATAACGTTCATTTTTATTAACCTGGGCGGAATTTTCAAAATTCTACACAAATTTTGATCATATTCGTGTACATATTTGCAGTGTTTGTAGAAAAAGTCGACATGTAGGTGCATAATACAGGTTCCAAAGAATCCATAACGCCCATTTTTCATAACCTACGTCTATATTTTGGGGAATTATTGACAGATTCAGGTCATATATATACGAGATATATTCAGATTTTAGGAAAAGTCGATTTGTAGAAGCAAATTACAGGTTCCAAAGATTTCAGCATGCCCTTTTTCATTAACCTTATAGACAGACTCAGTTCATACAGACTTATATTGGTCTTTAGACTAGTTTTTCGGGCTGGTATAACCTTTACTTCCCCATTTTAAGAAGAAGTCGCTTTAAAGACTCAAAGTACAAGTTCTACAAAATCCATAACGTTCATTTTTATTAACCTGGTTCGGAATTTTCAAAATTATATACACATTTTGATCATATTCGTGTATATTGGAAGTGATATAAAAAAAAAATTCTATTTGAATCAGCATAATATAGGTTGCAAAGGATTCATAAAGCCAATTTTCATTAAGCTAGGTCTAAATTTGCCAATGTCATCAACAGATTCTTTATGAAAATGAATTATTTAATTATTTTTGTCTACAATTTCAAGGTCAAAATAGTTGTAAATAGTATTTGAAAATAAGATTTCGTCATTTTTGTAGACTAACCGACTCTTAATAACCCTGGAAGAGTAAAGCGCTAGCTAGGAAAACTTATAATCATATCAAAAATAACCCTAGAAATAGCGTAATCAAAATATCAGACTCAAACGGAAACCTTTGGTCTCTTCAAAAACCAAACCTTAAGCTTTACCACCGTACCGAACCTTTTTCAGAGTTTCAGGAATTTTCAGTTCGGGTTTGAAATATATTAAACAAAGTTTTGCCCTCTTTGCATTCACCATAATCGGTTACTCAAGGACTAACAATTAATCGTATATGTAATACATAGATATGTACATAGAAGATGTCTCAATCACACCCAATTCTACCCAATAACCATAAGATTTCTCTTATCTACTGTTCTGAAACTAATATTTTAGGGACTTTTTGTCTAATTTTGTTTAATGCTTTTATTTAGGTATAAACAGAGCTTGAACCTGGGTCTACATGCATATTTCAACTTATTTTGAAATCTTCTTTGAATTATTTGTTAAATTTTGATGAAAGTTTAAGTTGATTTTCGAAATTATGTAAATAAATGTTTGTTTACGGATTCTTTTAATGAAATAAATGGATCTTCAGTGTATCCTTTCATTTCAAAGTAAATGTTGAGCTGTTATTCAACACATTTAAACCGGTTCGGTTAGGGATTTATTTATAATTTCTTCCAATTTCTTAAGTTCTTGAAACTTACACAATGTTTTCAATTTAAACTCCAATAATTTTTGCATTTTTAAAAAAGTTTATGATAAAGTATGTCAACGTCGTTAAGGGTTCATCATTTCATCAGACAATCAGAAATTTTTTAAGCTCCGGACAAGGGAATGCTTAACGAACTATTTCAGAACATCGAATGTCATAACAAATTGCTACAAAATACTAATTGCGGTCACCTCTAGAAATATACATACCATGCACCGACTCTATAACTAAGTTTTAGCATTTGAAGAAGGAAAAAACTGTAATATATAATTCTTCAGGACCAATTGGAAAAAACTTGTGAAAGGCATTTACAATCTTTTTATTTTGGAGTCCATTACTGAAAATAGGGTTTTATCCAATTGGGATTTCGAAATTTATTTTCAATTCTAAGTCATATTTTCCCTTTAGTCAAATAATACTTAAACCCATTTTTCAGACTTTTAAAGCATTTCTTTGTAGCTGAGTGATACAGTTTAAGGGTGATCTTTTAAAGTGATTCTTATTCTGGAAGTTGATTTCTATCAATTTAGGTTTGATCATAAGTTCAAAACCTCAACTAAAACTAAGCTAAGTTCACACAGGCAAATAATTTGACAAAATTTAAAGAAATTTTAATGAAAATTTGGCCAAATTGTCGTCCATATTTGATCAAATTTTTAATGAATGGAATCATAGTTTATGTTTTAAGTCCTGCAAAATATGCAATCATGGCTTTCATTGAAAATTTGTCAAATTATTTGCCTGTGTGTATTTAGCCTTACTCTATGAAATCAGTTTTAAGAAGTAAATGTATCAAATTTAATTTATATAGTTTTTAGGGTATTCCAAAAAGCTAAATTTCACTTTCCATTATCATCGATCATTTTAAAAATGATCAAAAATTAATTTATCTATTATTTAATCTGCACTTTGAAGGAATTTATGAATATAATTTGATGAAAGGTAATCGACATTTTTTTTATGTAAAGTAATTCATGAGTAGACTTTGTTTAAAGATTTTTCAATAACTTTTGTTTCAAGTGATGTTAAATATCCAATCATTCTTCAATTTTAAATGATCATTGCATATAAACTGATCAAAAGATTATAGATTCTTCCATTTGAAGTGATTTATAGTGATTTTTCTTTAATCTAAAGTGATCTGCGTATGAACTTGACTTAAAAATTAAAGGATTCTTTCTTTTAAAGTGATCTATGCATAACTTCTGATCATAGAAATACAAACTGATTAAATATCCAAGTGATCTATGCATTTAAACTGATCAATCATGTAGAGATTATTTTATTTGAAGTGATCTGGCAACATAACATGCTTCAATTTTACATGATTCTTTCATTTCAAATGATCTATGCATTCAATCCTGATCAAAGGTGTACGCTTTCTTTAAAATGAAGTGATTTATGAAAAGAGTCTAATCCAAAATGTTAGAAATCTTTTATTTGAAGTGATCTATGCGTAACATTTGATGATAGAAATGTCGATTCATCAAATTCAAGTGATCTATAAAGAGAATCTGATCAAATTTTACTTGATTTTCATGAAATGAATGTCAAATGATCCATACATTCCATTCTAATCAAAGGTGTACAGATTTCTGATCCAATTTTTAAAGCATTCTTCAATATAAAGTGATATATGAAAAGATTCCTATGAAATATGTAAGAATTCTTCCATTCAAAGTTTTCTATGCTTAACATCTGATCGTGCAAAAGCTAATTTTTCCATTTCGAATAATCCATAAATGAAATATCCTATTCGAAGTGATCTTTATTTCCATTTCAAGTGATCTATGAACAGAATCGGTTTTAATATCCTATTTAAAGTGATCTTTACTTGCAATATTGATTAAATGTGGACGCTTTCTTTAATATAAAGTGATTTATAAAGAGAATCTTATACAGAACGTACTGATTCTTCTATTTGAAGTTATCTCTAAACAGAATCCGACTACAAATGTAAAGATTCTTTACATTTCAAGTGATCTGCGTAGAACATCTAATCAAATTTTTACTGATTCTTCCATTTGAAGTGATCTTTGAACCAAATCTAATTAATTATCAAATGATTCTTCCATTTCAAGCTAACTCTGCTTACCTGTGCTAATTCTTTCATTTTAGTGAAATAACTTTGTCCAAGACTGATCTTCCCATTTACCATGGCTCGATCATTGAACTCTACATTTCCCACTTCCTTCATGGTTATTGAGACAAAATGTTAAACATTTTTTTGTGTTGTTGTTTTTGTTACCTAGCCTCATGGGCCAACTTTCCCATTCATATTGACATTTAAAGGCATTCAACTTTTGATGGATGGAAAATAAAAAAAAAATAAAAAAAATTGGATTTGTTTCATGTTCATATTTTTGCGCAGGTTCGCTGGATTCCCTCTTGAAACGTAACGGTTTTGGTGTAGTAAAAGAACCAACCACCACCAGAATGGAAAACGACAGCTGTGCTGAGCTCCAGGACGAGGAGCAAACATCAACCCCTGGCATATTGCACAGTCTGTTTAGTTGTCGCGTCCTTTTTGCTGTTTCTGTTTGCTCAAAGATCAAATTACGATAAGAGCGAGCAGGAGAGTTGGCCAGAACGAAAGAGAGATAAACATATGGACAATGTGTGTGAGCCTACCTAGGCTGAAACAAGTTCTCCTTCTCCAGATACTTTTGTATCTACATTTTCAATGTCGTTGCGCGCTCTCTCTCATTCTCTCTCTCTCTCTCTGTGATATTTCCTGTATCCTACATAAAGAACACCCTAAAAATTACGACGTTCCTTGACTTACAAAAGTCACGCACAGAGGCCGTTAGAAGATCCTTAATTAGCAGGAAGAGGCATGCTTAAAGTATATAAATAAAGTACTTACTTACATACTTATGTATGCATGTAGGTATGTGTGGGTGTGTGTGTGTGTGTGTGTGGAGGTATGTTGAACTATCAGCTCATAAAATGCACATTTTATGATAGTTTTAAGTTTATATGGGCTACCAACTGAAGTTGGTAAAACTAAACAAAGTTTATGATTGTAAAACTTGAAGTTGATTAGAGGTTGTGGTTTGCCTTTTAGCAAAAACAGATACGGAAAGGTAAAAAGGATTATTTCTCTGACTGATTCTTCTATTTGAAGTGATCTACGGAGAGCGTTGAAGTTAACTTTACAGAGAAGCCAAATAAATATGAAAGAAGTCTTCTGTTTTAAGTCATCTGATCCTTGATTAAATTGATTTTTAAACTGTTTCTGATCAAATATTAAATTATTTTACTTTTTCAAAGATCAAGTGATCTTTTCATATTTATGTGATTATATAGATTCTGATTCTTACATTTGAAGTGATGTTTGATCATAGATATATAATACTTTATCTGTTTGAACAGAATCTTAATAGTTTTTTCATTTTAACTCATCTGACTCTCGATCAAATTGATTTATTTTCAATTTAAAGTAATCTATGAACATTTTCAGATCAAATGTTAAATTTTTTTTTACTTTTTGAAGAGATTTTTGCATTGAGTTGAGATCAAATATTTAAGGATTCTTCAAGTTAAAGTGAACTAAACATATTTATGTGATTATATAGATTCTAATTCTTACATTTGAACTGATGTTTGATCATAGATATATAATACTTCATCTGTTTGAACAGAATCTAAATAGTTCTTTCGTTTTAACTCATCAGATTCTCGATCAAATTGATTTATTTTCAATTTAAAGTAATCTATGAACATTTTCAGATCAAATGCAAAATTTTTTGTACTTTTTGATTGATTGAAATGATTCTCAGAATTTGAAGTGATATTCCAAATAGATCAAAGGTTGAATTATTCTACTTTTTGAGGAGACTTGAGAATTTATGGGTCTTTCAAACCGGATCAGAAACCAAACCCGAAGCAAACTTCATAAAGTTTTTGAAAAAGCTTTTGTTTGTAGGAAAGAGGTGTAGAGGGGCAAGCAATACCACCACACCACTTTTCAAAAACCCGACTTAGTTTCAAAATATTCAGGCCTGTTCTGATTTCCGAGTTCGTTGGATATGAATTGGTAAAAGTTCTAATTTTCAAAAGAATCTGCTCTACGAACTTTTGAATACATTCAAAAAAATTAATATATTTCCTTTTTAGCTTGTAAGATACCTGGCATTCGCTCTTTCTTTAACTAACGCTTTGAATTAAGGGTCGGCATAGTAAGCAGAGACGTCGGCAGAATTTTAGACACGGCAGTAAGGTATAGCGCTTAGCCTAACATTAGATCGTGCATGCAACGTCAAGTTCAACTCCACAAAGGCCATTTGAGAATTGAGCAGACAGCCTACTTATTACTGTTTTATCATGGTCAGCAACTTCAACCAACAAGCTTTAAACCCTTTTTTCTCATCCTCTGTTTGAAAGCTCTCTTTTCGTTTTTTGTATGAATATGCCCAGCGGAACAATTGCACATTACGGAATCGAGCACCTTAAGAGGTGCACTTCGCAGGCTGTGTGCCAAACAGAATCGATTACAACCCAGTATACTTTTCCACTAGCAAGGCCGCTTTATGGACTGCTAGCTTTTGAAACCTCTTTACTTGTAATCGACAAAGTGGGCGATTGCCGAACGCTTTTCAAAGCTCCATTACAACTGCATATAATAATCTAAGAAATGTAATCGACAGTGTGGATGGGCCGGCTACTAAACGACATACATAGTATGCGCTGTTTAAATGTAGATACTTTACGACGTAATGTACTATGGAGTAAAAGGTAGTAGGTTGAAGTTGTACTGCTTCTTGAGAGGTATTTTATGTTATGTTATTTATCATAGAATTTTTTAGCGGGCTCTAGGTCTATAAGTTATGATTTTCATCATAACATTTTTAAAACAAGACACGCACAACACCACAAAGGAGGCTGTTTGATCGTATAGCTATTTCATATGTTATTATTATCATGTTATTTATTCAAGGTATATTTAAACAATTTATTAGCCACTCCAATATACAAAAAATAAACCAAATCGACTAAAAGCTATTTAAAATAAATTTTTTTTCACTGATGCCAAGATGTACGCTCACTTCAAAAATCAACTACACACACGCGCATATATGTTTGTGTGTGAAAGCGCACGACAACAAACTTCGTATGACAACTCTGTATACAAAGTATAGCGAGAGTATTCTATACTTGTGGGCTTTTTTCAACTCATTTAACTGTGCGCCATTGTGTGTATACGAATATTTTCTCAGTTAACAGTAGCAAATTCTCTGCTCATATTGCCGACAGTTTGAACTTATAGAGCAGCAGGACCGTTCAGCCCATAGTCACACAGACGACAGTCGAATTTATGAATGTGTGAATCGGTGATCACATAAAAGCAAGTAAATATGCTGCAGTCTCTATTGCCTACCATCACAAGCATATTACTCTTGTCCTCTCCCCGCTGTAGAAGGATTTAAATGATAAGCGACTTCAGGCAGGCTTGCTATAACTTGTCTGTTCGCTGGCTTGTTTGATGCCTTAAAATAAAGTAATTTTTACAATTTTTATACGGGATGCCAACTGCTCGGGAATTACCACCGATTTGGTTTATAGCAAAAACATTATATTTCTAAGAAATTTTTAACCCTTAGCTAAAAGTTTCAAAATTGAAGTCGTTAAGATTATTTGTATCCATATTGTCTCAGGTTTAGCTTGAAGAAGGAAGGAAGGAATGTAATAGATATGGTAAGCAACTTAAAAACGGCTCATTTCTATAGGAGGGGATATTTCATCAAAGTAGGTGCCTGGCCATTCTTAAACCGAGACAACACAATTGTTTAATATTTCAATATTCAGTAAATGGTTCAGGAAACTTTCACAATTGGAACGAGCAAAGCAAAAATGTAAAATTATGAAAGATATATTAAGAAAATGGATAAAAGGAACCAGTCTGCAACCCAAAAGCTGGCAGTTCTTTAAGAGGTAGTTCGAAAAACAATCTACAATGCTAGAACACTCCACTTAGGGCCGATTTCACATCTTCTACATAGAGCTATTTGTCACATAAACTAGCAAATAACAGAGTAAAGTGTGAGTTTATCTGACAGAAAGCAGCTATCTGAAAGAAGAGAAATCGGCCCTAAAAGGTATGAGCTACGTCATCACACTCGTCGAAAAATAAACCAAATCGGTTCGGCTTACAGTTTTCTAACAGTCCAACAGTCTTACAGTTCGATACGGTTTGGTTCGGTTTCTCATTTCTATAAAAATCCTGAAAAAAATTATTTTTTTTCAATTTTTCAATTTAAAATGTTAAAAAATTTTGAAAAAACAGGAATAATTTCTAAATGCAAAATGCAGAAAAATTTCTTAAATTTGCGCTCCTCCCTTTTGCCACCATATTTTAGTAAATGTGCCCTGGTGCATCTCTCAACTCTAAAAGATCGAAGAACTATTGCGTCATTATTGTTTCTAAACCACCTTGTTTTAGGTTGCATTGATTGTTCTACCTTGTTGGCCCAGATAAACTTGAATGCACCAAGCAGAATCCTTAGATCCCACCAAATTTCCCTAACAACCTATACTATATGAGGAGCTCTTAAAATTTTATTAACTCGTTGAACGTTCACATGTGATTTGACATCGACTCCCAACAAATCGGCAATTAAAATACTCTGTTTGAAGAGTAATTTTCCTCTTTTAAGCATTAAAATTTAGTACATATTATAATTTAAGAGAAAATACTGGCTACACAGTAAAGAACCTTGTTCAATTGGTGAATAAATTAATAAATAAATAAATAAACTATTAACTTTATCTAAGCTTATTAATGACCTCTCTTTCAGTTAAAAGCTTTTTTGAATCTGTTGTGCAGTTCATAAATTATGTTGAAATTAAGGAGTGATTTTTAAAGCGTTTGTTTTTTTGAAAATTTTAAAAATAAAAATAAATTTTAATAGTGAATGCAAAATTTATTTGGAGCGATACATCAATGCTTGTCATATACATGGTATAGCCTTTTCACACTGGGCGCAGCATTGTCGAAGCAGCCAAAACTGCAGCTTCAAAAACAGATGTCAGCTACTACTACTTAGTACGGTTGCAAAGTATCGCCAAAAGAACTTGGAAACTATAACCATCTACGACTTATATGTGGTTACTTCAATGAAAGCGACTTTTGAGTGAACACCCAGCCCACGTATTTTCTATAAAACACAAATTTCTAAAGAAACTAAAAATTCTTTAAACCAATCTTTTGTTTAAAAACAGCGCAGCTCACCGGTTAAGAACCGAATAGGTTTAAGCCCGGATTTCCGACTTTTTTAAACTGTGAACCGAACCTTAAACGAAACCCAAGTAGAGAAAAATTTTGAATCTAAACCTATTTCGAATCTAATTTCTCGGTTCGGTACAATAAATTTAAAAACATATTGCAAACTTGTTGTTATCCGTTCAAAATTTTGCTACAAAAACTCGAAATTGTCACGAAATTGTCTTGAAAAATTCTAAAAAGAGGTTTATAAGCAATAAAAACGGCACCCACAACAAGCTTTGTTTTTAGATCCTTGATTCCACGTTCAGAAGATGACGAAAGTTATCTCTGCGACTTTGACACTAATCAAAATGTTTCAAATAATTGTAAAGAACCGACTAAATCAAACTTCTCTTGTACTGAGGGAAAGTTCTAAAGCATAGAACATGTCATTGTGTATAAAGTGCCCATTAAGGAACTTATAGTTGTACCATCGTTGTAATGGAGAAAGAAATTATCAGACTTGCTCATTAAGAAGGACATTTTTCAACAAAACGAACTCAAGAGACAGTGGGAAAATGTTTTTATATTCCGCAGCTAGCATCAAAAGCGCAGAATATGGTAAAAAGCTGTATTGAATGCAAGGCTGCAAACCTTTAAAATTCTGTAGAAGGTTCGAACCCGTTTTAAAGTCAGAAGTTCGGTCCGCGGACCGGTTTTTGGTACCCCTGAACCAAAGCTTTTGGTTCGAACATAAAAAAATATTTGCGATTTATTAATACATATTTTGTAAACTAATATACAGCCATGCTCCCATTTTCGCTTTCGCAAAAATTTTCCGATTTTGAGTTAAAATATGGTCTGAAATTTGGTTTGAAATCGCAAAAGTTTTGCGAAAGCGAAAATGGAAGCATGGCTGATAATCTTTTTGGCGATTTATGTATAAACGCTTTGCAAATCGAACTAAAACTGTTTGCCTTTATATGTAAAGTTACAAAAATATGATCGGTTACTAGATCAGGTGGCTTATGCTAAGCGAATTGAGACCGTCTGTTCAATGCAGTGTATTCAGTGCATTCAAATGGGTTCTTTCTTGTCTATTTACATATTCTATCTATATTCATCCAATGTTTTTACAAAACGCAATCGTTTATACTGAAATCTCTTGAGATTTCCAATATTTCCCTAAATGTGTCGTTGGAAACTACTTAATTTTATGAACCGAACTTATTTTTTCGATAAAGTGGTGCGGTTTGGTTTCAGGTTCAAAGAGTCTAAATTATAAGGGGTTCGGTTCGACGGACCCAAAAAACCCGAACCGAAACGGTTTTAAGGGGTTTGGTTCCGGACTGTTTTGCAGCCTTGATTGAATGTATAATTTCTGAAAGTAAGGCGGACAAGAATGAAGGATTTTTAGAGCCTATTAACGAAGAGGACAAACCGCTAGGGACATGTCGTGTAGATCATGTAGGTCCGTTAGAGCTAACCCGTAAGAGCTATAACTATAGTCTCGTTGTAGTTGATGTCTTCTCAAAATTTGTTTGGCTTTATTGAACAAAAAACACTATTGCACAAGGAGTTGTAGATCGGTTTAAAACGCAAGCACCTATATTTGGTAATCCAAAACGCATTATATCGGTTAGAGGCGCGTCATTTGTTTCCAATTTGTTTAAAAAGTATTCCGAAAAGCAAGGTATACAACATTAAATGGTAGCCTCAGGAGTTCCTCGACGTGACGGCCGGGTGGAGACTGTTATGCCTATTTTATCCAAGATATGTCAGAGTTTAAGAACGCTTACAAAAAATCAAACATTTTTTCAACTAAAACCCATTTTCCGACAGATAAACATCTGATTTCGACCAAATTTCGTGAATCTTTTCGAAAACATATCAAATTAACAATTGCCGGATTTAAGAACGACAAAATTGAAAACAAAAAAGTTTTTTTCACTCAGACTCATTTTTTGAACGATCGGTCCTATGGCAGCTATAAGATATAGTCATCCGATTTTGACCAAAATTTGCAAATCTGTTTGAAAGCATATAATATTCATAATGGGCGAGTTCTATGACGCTAGCATTGCAAACAAACAAGTTTTTCTTACTAAGATCCATTTTTCGACCGATGGTTCCGATGACAGCTGTAAGATATAGTCATCCAATCTTGACCAAAATTTGCAAATCTGTTTGAAAGCATATAATATTAATAAAAGCAGAGTTTCAGGACGCTAACATTGAAAACAAAAAAGTTTTTCTCACTAAGACTCATTTTCCGACCGATCAGTCCTTGGCAGCCTTAAGATATAGTCATCCGATTTCGACCAAATTTTTCAAATTAGTTTGAAAGCGTTAAATATTAATAATCACCAACCTTAAGAACGATTTACTTGAAAACAAAAATTTTTTTTCACCAAGACCCATTTTCCGACCCATCGGTTCTATGGCAGTTATAAGAAATAGTCATCCGATTTTGTCCAAAGTTTGCAAATCTGTTTGAAAGCATTTAATATTAATAACGGACGAGTTTGAGTACGCTAACATTGAAACGAAAAAAGTTTTTCTTACTAAGACCCTTTTTTAGACCGATGGTTCCTATGGCAGCTATATGCTATAGGCATCCGATCCGGTCTGTTCTGACACATTAGCAACGTGCAGTAAAAAGAAGACTCTGTGCAAAATTTTAGCTCGATAGCTTTAAAACTAAGAGACTAGTTTGCGTAGAAACAGACGCACAGAGGGACGGACAGACTCAATCGGCTCAGCTCGTCGCCCTAATCAAGAATATATAAAGTTTATGGGGTCGGAAATGAATATTTCTATGCGTTGCAAACTTCTGGGCAAAATTATAATACCCTTTGCAAGGGTATAAAATATAGAGAATAAAGATAATTCATCAGCGAAACTTAATCTAACCGAAATTCGGAAATACTTTTCTTAGGGAGTCGATTAAAATTCCAAAATTCTTAAGTATCATTGTCTCAAGGTAAAGGCTTTTCGTCCTAAAACTCATCAGTGAACTGAACCGATGGTTTAGTGCAGCATTTTCAAAAGGACGCCGGTTCGGTTTGCGGTTCGGTCTATTAGCTAGATTAAGCACTTCGATTTGTTTCAGAACCGATTGCCATTCCTATGAGAATCTAAGATCAATCTAATAATTGGATATTATGTATATTTTAACTATGCAGTACAAATGGATACCCATACACTGGGTAGTGATTGCCGAATTATTCTTTGAACATAGATTATTGTTTCACTGAAATGTTGAGGGTTAAAAACCAAATATAATATTTTTTTTCGACATGTTTTTTGATAGTACAACAATTTTTGAAAACTTTTAACAAAAATTCTAGGGTTCAACATTACTTAAATTCGTTCTAAGGAAGTTCATAAAGTGTTAAAAGTTAGCATACTGCATTATAAAGTGTTTTTTTTTATTGTGAAAGTTTTCATGTTTAGTGTTTCACTTATCGCCCATTTACTGTCACATTTATTAATTAATCGTTGCTGCCGAAAGAAGATGAAAAAAAAAACTTTCCCAACGCATATCGCCGGTAACTTAAGACTTAATTAAAAAATCAACTGCAAAATGCTGCTAATTTCTGATGTGTTAAGTATCAAAATCGGTTCCTTTCGAAACACAAGCACACACACACATACCAAAACTGCAGCAGTTGGTTCCATAAAGAAACAAAAAAAAAACCTGAAAATAAACCGGGTTGTTACTTGATATGATGCGAGGCAGCAGAGGTAGAGCAGTTCCGTTTTTTTTTTTTTTTTTTGGTGGGGGGGTATCCACACAAGGAGACGATCCTGTTTTTGTTTTATTTTCAGACACACCTTGAAAGCAGCAGAGAACACACAGAGAGTCACAGAGATCGAGAGAGAGTAAACTTTATTCTCAAATAATTTTTAATTCTCTGTGTTTATGGAGTTTTAATGATCGACCAACCAACTAAACAGGGCTTACTCTTTTTTTTTCTCTGCTGGCCTGTTTAATGAGTTTTCTTTATGGCCCTCACACACACACACACACACATACTGATAGATACAAGATACATACAACAAAAACTGCTTTGCTTTGTGATACGCACTGACCGAACAAGTTTTTGTTGTTGTTGTTGTATTTTATTTTATTTCAACCTTCTTGGTCTCTCTTTTGCTTTTTGCTGCCATGGGTCCAAAAAGGCTGACAACCTCAAAGACAGACGACGACGACGTCGACGACATAAGCAGCGAGAACAAATGAACGAACGAATGAACCCAAACCCAACGAATGTACAACAATTTTTATGTATTAAACCCAAAGTGTCTTGTCTTGTCTTGGCCAGGGCCAGGCCAGGCCAGACCAAAACCAAACCCGACCCGACCAGAAGCATGGCCGATGCACGCGATGCCCGAGCGAGACAACTGAGAACAACAACAACATCCATACAGGCCATTAAAATCTATCTCTATCTCGCTCCTTTTTTGTTGTTGCTGAGAGCTCTGCACAGTGAACCAAATTATGAAATGTTAAAAATGTATGAACTGATTTCCATGCAGTTTGAGAAAAACCTCTTAACTCTTAACTCGTATTAATATTATCCATTTAATGTCAAATTGATCTTAGACTTTCATCCAATGTATCTGAAAATGGTCCGAAGGATATGAAAAAACTATCCATCCCAAATGAACCTTAATGGATCATCAACTTTATATAACCATCTCGATTTGAAGCAACAATTTCAAACACTTTTGTTCCACTGTGCTGCTCTTGTTGATTTGAAAATCTCATTCAGAGCTCTGGTCATAGGAAATTCTTTTCTAAGCTCCAAGTTACAGCAAAAAGGTGGCCTATCTCAGTCTCTCTCTCTCTCTCTCCTTTTTTCTCTGTTTCTCTATTGAATATGCAATGAAAAATGACAATCATCATTATGTACACTTGAGCGGATCGGCGAGCAATCGGCAGGCAATCTTTTACCTCAAGTTGAAACTGAAATTGCTCTCTGCGTCTTCGTTTTGGGTGTGAGAATCATCTGGCTGGCGAAGTAGATCAGTATCTGTGTGTGTATGTGTGTGTATAGATACAAGTGATCCTTAAATAAGTTGCAAAAGATACTTTTGTATCTACCGTTTAGCTTGGCATCAAACATCATTAAGAGTCAAAAACTAATTAATACTTGCTTCTGTGAAGAACAGTTTCAAGTATCGTATAGAGCTATTTTAACGATCGTCTCGATCATTAAGAGCATCTTCAAATCATTAATGTCAATGGAAGTGTACGAAAGTAGCTAAACACGATGCGAGAATCATTTTCGTATAAATACTCGTAGAAATATTTATAGATTCTTTTGAGAAAGGAATTTTTATGATCAATAATAAGAAATTGTACATTTGGAAAGGCAAGACACGAGAACTGTTAAAGTATCACTGATCATTTGATCCACAGCATTAGTTAAGAGCTTTCATAAAATAAAAACACAGATTACTTTTCAAAATCCTTTTGTATTTAAAGCTCAACCCTAAATGTTGATTATAACAAAAAAAATTATGTTAAATCATAATATACAATCATAAAAATCATGTCAAAAGTTGCTTCAAAATACATTTTCATTAAATCAATCACTTGGAAAAGATCTTATCAGCATTTGGGAATCAAACTAAGATCATAATACACTTGAAGATCAGTTTATCAAAGCATCTAAACACTTCAATGATAATTTTTCTCATTATGAAAAGATCACCTCTTAAAAGCGTATGAGTTAACTTTAAATTTAATATGAAAAGATTTAAATATCTTTTGAGATTTCCACATTAAGACAAAGAATCACTTCGTAAAATGATTTTAAAATCATAGAATTTCTTTTTTATTTTAAGATTTTGCAGTATTTTAGGATCAGTTGTAGAGTTTAAGTGATTAAAGATCAATGATTGATCACTTTGTTAAAGCTTAAACAATAGAATAAAAACAGTTTGAAGAATTTTCATACCAGTTTTAGATCTTATAAAATCATTCAAGGATAAAGCTTAAGTGAAGATCACCTGAAAAAGTACAATGAATTTTTACTAATCACTTTGTAAAAGCTTCTTAACTATTGTAGCAACAGTTTGAAGGATTGTAAAACCAGTTGTAGACTTTAAAAAACATTCAGAGTTCCAGCTTAAGTGATTACCATTAAAGATCATATGATGATTACTTCGTTTTTGCTCCTACAGCATTGTAGCTACATGTTGAAGAATTGTAAGACCATTTAAAGAACTTAATATGACCATTCAAGGTTCAAGTTAAACAACACTTTATCATTTAATGATTCTTTGTAAAAGCTTCTGAACCATTCTTAGATCAGTTTTAGACTTTTATGATCATTATAGGTTCGAGCTTAAGTTGTGATCCCCTTTATAACATTAAAGATCATTTGATGATCACTTAATCAGAATTATACCCACAGTTTGAAGTATTTTAAAACCAGTTATAGACTTTAAAGAACATTCAGGGTTCCTGCTTAAGTGATTAAAATCAAAGATCATTTGATGACCACTTTGTTTTTTGCTCCTACTGCATTTTAGCTTCATGTTGAAGAATTGTTAGACCATTTAAAGACTTTTATATGACTATTCAAGGTTCAAGTTTAACAACACTTGATCAATTAATGATACTTTGTAAAAGCGTCTGAACCATTCTAAGATCAATTTTAGACTTTAAGCACTTAATCAGAACTATACCAACAGTTTGAAGGATTGTACAACCAGTTATAGAAAGAAAATTCTGGGTTCCAGTTTAAGTAATAAACATCATAGATCAATCGATGATCACTTTGTTTTTAGCTCCTACAGCGTTGTAGCTACAGTTTGAAGCATAGTAAGACCAGTTATAGATAGATATAGGGTTTAAATTTATGTAATGATTCAAAAAACATCAAAAATCAATTGATGATCCCTTGGCAAAAGCTTCTATAGCAATGTAGAAACAATTGAAGGTTTTAAAGTTAAAGTTCAACTTCTGAACACCTACAAAAGTTTTTTAATCACTTGAAATAATGAAGGATTCATATCATAAAATGAAAAAAATATTTTACTACTATTTAATGATCATCCTGAACACTTGCCACAGCACTAAAGCAGCACAAAAACTATTATCACTCAAAAAACATCACCTGAAGCTTATTTTATTAAAAGCTTTAAGAGTAATAAAGTTAAAGTTAAGGTTTAAAACTATTATCAAATAAATAATGATCACTTTGGATGTATACTTGAAGATAAAAATCAGTTCAAAATCTTCACACATGCAACTGACAGATGAACTGACGGCTGACCATGATATTTTGGAACGTCAGTAAACTGAAATAAACAAACATGCTTGATTGATTCTGCAAAGCTGAGCGTACAACAGCATTTCAAAGATCAATCTAGTGCTTGTTGTGTACACTAGCATGCACGGAGCGTGGCTTAAAGTTTTGCCGTCAGTTCATCTTTCAGCCGCATGTGTGCGCGCGTCCTAAAAGATTTAAAAAAATGCCATTTTAATATAACATTCAGTTGAAAGCCATTATAAAACTATTTCTAATAACTGTAAATCATACGAAGTTCAAGATTAAATTGGCTATCATGATGTCTCATCACTCGAGTTCAGTAGGAAGATCATTGCACATTTATACTTGATCAGCGAGCAAGTTGTTCTGCTGAACACGGCCAATTTTTAATAAATCTTTTAAAAGATTATAGTTAAAGTTAAGGATTCTATGATCAGTCGAATTTCAACGTTAAATAATCAAGCCTGAATAAATTTTAAAATTCTTTCTAATCACAAGACAAGATATTTAACCATGCTGTCCACAAAATAAAGATCAAGTCATAAGTAGCTAAAAAATAGTTTGAAAAAGTAATTTGCTGATCAAAAATCACTGGGAGCATAATTATAACAGAATTTGGACTTTGTGAGGCTTTTGTTTGATCGCTGACTTGATAATGCTTAATACTTTAAAGTGGCTTCAGAAACACCAAGCTAAAATAGCTGCCCACCTCCCGCACAAAAAAAAGTAGGAAAGCAGCGGAAAGGGGAAGAAAATATTGATTTTGACAACGGTAAGAGAATCTTTCGAGCTGATCCTTAAGAGAAACAAAAGCAACAAATATTAACAGAATTGTAAGTCGAATAAAAACCTTTACAAGCACCTCAGCTCTGCAACGCAAAAATTCTAAAGTCAAAAAAACTGTTTGTTATTAATGTGTATGCACGTACATGCATTTTAAATCCAATGGGCCGCTTTTCCTTTTTCTTTTTTTAGTTTTTATTAATAGTTCTATAAAGACTCAAATATAGATTGGTTACTCGTCTAAAGCAGTGAACTTTTCGGCGGTAAAAGCAATAAAATGTATTCAATATTACGTACGCTACACAAATCGCTTAGCTAAGCTAACCCTTTGTTTCGTTTATGTTGTTGCTGCGCCCACAATTTAGATTTTAACCACCTCAACTCAACGAACTGTATAATGATTTCGTTCCTAATGTAATATTATTCATAATGACCTACCCTATGGCTACTTGTCAGGTAATTGAGCATATGATAAGCTGACAATATGTTTGATAAAAGCAGCCCTCAGTATTCAGTTGCAGCTGCAGTTCTAGGCCTTCCTTTTGTTGTTGTTTTTTGGTAATTTAAAGTGCACTTGAAAACACATGCGACACTTCCCCCACCCTCACTTCTAAAAGAGAGAGAGAGAGAGACGTGGGAACAACAATAATTTTTGAAAGGAAGAGGAGCTGGCATGTACACCCTCATCAGAGATGGAAAGAGAGAGAGAGAGAGAGGGAAATGCGCGCCAAACTAAAGGGTTGAAGTTGAAAATCCATAAAAATAATGGCATATGAGTGAATATTATATATCTCCCCCTCTCTCTATCTCTCTCTTCCGTACTCACTCTGTGTGTACTTTAAATAAAGTGAAGCATTTAACACTTCCGGCAGACAACAACAAAGCTGCTCTAAAAACTTCGACAGCGTGTGAATGTTTAGTTTAAGAGTTTAAATTCGATTCATAACTTTTTTTTTTAGTTGCTAATTTGTCAAGAAAAATCACTGTGTGTGGCGCCCCATTAACTTAACATCTACAGTTAGTTGGAGAAAGATCGCTAAGTGATCGGTTGACTCGACAACAACAACAACAAAAAACACAGAAACTGGTATATGGGGGTTATGCAAATGCAGTTGTCTAACAGAGTCAGTTAAACTGGACAAACAAACTCATAAACCGTTTGATTTCAAAGAAGTTGCATTCAAGTTTCATAAATGATTTCAAAATGTGATTCAATCAAAGTGATGAAATGGGATGTTTGGAATTTAAAACATAAATGGGAATGAATTTATTTTAACTTTTTCACAATTTTTAAATGATCTTTTACAGATTCGTCTTTAATCGAATGCCTTAGAATTGTAATAGTGTGCATAAAGCTATAAATAACTTATACGAACAGCAGCAGAAACAGTAAAGCATTAAAAAACTACATCAACAAAGCGCTCTGCTGTTGTCACAGTAGTCGCTTTTCAGCAGAGAAAGCTACTTTTATTAAAGTGATCTTTTTTCCTCATTGTAATCATCATTGTACATATTATAAACATATACAATTATTGTTAAGAATACCCTTAGGCCTTTGGTATTATGACAGTATTGAGGGTTGGTCATACTAACCAGCAAGATGACGAGTTTGGCGTCGCTTGAGAAACGATAATTGTGAAATAAACAAGTAAAAGCGAATAGATTCTTACATAGATTGATCAGATTCGTTCTCAATCCCATCGTTCCCAACTCCTCATTATAGCTTTAGAATCGTATTAAGTTTATTGTATAATTATAGTTAAATTGATCGAACCTGAAGTTGTCGAAAATATATGGTCAGTCTGAGAAAACCTTGAAGAATACAAATCCTGCCTTTTTTTTGTGCCTTAAAAAAACTCTAACTACACCAACCTAATTTGAAAGAAGTCACCTTCCAATATTTTCATTGGTCCTTCGAGTCGGATGGAGAGTTGAACATAGATAAATACAATTTCTATCCAATTTAGACTTAATCTTAACCTCATTTCGAAATGTTAAGATCGTTTATAGAGACTTTGAATGATCGCCTTCAGAATTCTAAGTTCAATTGTATGATTTTCAAATATTTCCATTGTTTCTTCGATCCGAATGGAGAATTAAACATTGATAAATACAATTTTTATCTGATTTAGACTTCATCTTTGATCTCTTAATTTCATTTCAAAATGTTAAGATCGTTTATGAAGCGTGTGAATGATCGTTTTCAGAATTCTAAGTTCAAATGGTTGATTTTCAAATATTTTCATTGTTTAAATTGACAATTTTTAACCGATTTAGACTTGATCTTTGATCTCTTACCCCCATTTCGAAATGTTAAGATCGTTTATAGAGACTTTGAATGATCGTCTTCAGAATTCTAAGTTCAATTGAATGATTTTCAAATATTTTCATTGGTCCCTCGAGCCGGATTGAAAATTTAACATAGATAAATAAAATTTTTATCTGATTTAAACTTCATCTTTGATCTCTTAACCTCATTTCGAAATGTTAAGATCGTTTATAAAGCGTGTGAATGATCGTTTTCAGAATTCTAAGTTCAAATGGTTGATTTTCAAATATTTCCATTGTTTAAATTGACAATTTTTAACCGACTTAGACTTGATCTTTGATCTCTTACCCCCATTTCGAACTGTTAAGATCGTTTATAGAGACTTTGAATGATCGCCTTCAGAATTCTTAGTTCAATTGAATGATTTTCAAATATTTTCATTAGTCATTCGAGCCGGATGTAGAATTCAACATATATAAATGCAATTTTTTACCGATTTAGACTTCATGTTTGATCTTTTAACCTTATTTCGAAATGTTTAGATCGTTTATAAAGAGTTTGAATGATCGTATTCAGAATTCTAAGTCTAATTGGATAATTTTCAAACATTTTTTGTTTTAATTGAGGGAGCATTTCACTTCAGGTTATGCGGAACCCGCAGTTACTGCGCTATTCTCTTCTCTCTCTCTTGCTAAATTTGCTGCAGTCTGAGTTAGAGATTTTTTTATATATCTCAAAACGATTTCTTTAGTGTCTAAATAATTTATTAATTGATTTGGAAGGAAAACTTTACAGTACAAGTGTTCATTACCAAATTTTTGACTTTTTTAGACTTCGATCTACTCTGAAAACCCACTGATTTGTGTGAATAAATCTTCTTTTTGAATTAATTATTATTTAACGTTTAATTTGTTAAATATTTGCTCCATTTTCTAAACGTTTTGAATCAAAGATTGTTTTTAAATAGATTCACAAAAGCATAATGTATATGTAGTTTTTTTAAGACGGATCCTTGAAAGAGTTTAAAATATCCCAAACTTAGGTATTTTTACAATTGGAAAGCCCTTAGCTCGTCTACACTTTTGTAGGCAGATTGTGAGTAATCAGAATTTTTTATCGATCCACCAAGTCTGTAACGATGAGATGAGCGATGGTAGAGCTATAAGATTGACAGAGATAGCGAATATCCTCCAAAGTGATAGATCTTATGTCAAGTTTCTTTCCTGGTTTGAGTTATTATACTTGAAAAATTTCAGTCCATTTGACATTATAATTATTTTTTCAAATTATTCATAATTCAAACACTCATTTTCCAAGCTCAAATATGGCGCATCATCCACCAACAAAAAATGAACAAAAGATCGAATAAAAAAAAACAAGCAGAAACCACAAAAACCACAAACTTCCTCCCTCCAATGGATTAGAAAACAAAACTCAACGATGAACCAATTATGCGCCGCCGCGAGGCAATGATAGAAAATTCTTTGGGCGGGCTGCGCACATAAGCCACCGACTCCGACTCCTCCTAACTCTCTGAACTGTTTTGCTATCGTCGACAGTTGACTATGGCCCACTAATCTATCAGCTGCAGCAGCAGCAGCAAACCACAACAGACGTACAGACCACAAAAAGCAAAATTCCATGCCACATAACCCAAAAAAGACGAGACATCACAACGCGTTCCTCGTCGTCGTCGTCGTCGTCGTTGTCGTCGTAGTCTCTCGGTTCCCACACTCGCTCGTCGTTTATACTTACATACGCTTTACGACTTTCCCCTCCACACTCCCGAACTAAACCGAGCGCCCCAGCTCGTCAGCTACTTTTTCATTAACACTTTACAATCTTTCCGCTTTTTGTGTGGTTGTTGTTATTGTCTGCTACTCCTCCTCCTCCTTTTGGTTGGACTCGTACTATATATTTTCTATTACAACCATTCTACATTATTTATGTAGACAAAAGTATTTAGTTTTATTAAGTTTTTCTTCTTATTTTTTTTATCTGGTTTGAAAAATAAAACTTCTTTGCGACGCAGTTTCTTGATTTGAAGTTGATGACACTTTTTAATGTTTTTTTTTTAGTATGTTTGGTATTATCCCTTCATAAAGTCAGTGTAACTGAGGGTTTGGGTTCGACCCTTGAACAATTGGAAATTATTTCTCGTTTAGTTTTGCTAACTGGGAGAAACTCTACTTCCTTTTTTTAAAGCGATTTTCGCACTTGATTTGACATCTTTTGATTGGGTTTTCATCTACTGGTTCATGTGAAAAAGGGTTAGTGGTTCTGTTCTTTGAATCAGTGGCTTGATTTCCATTCATAATTTTATTTAAAGGGTTTCTTCTTTCATTAGACTACATTTGATAGATTAAGCGCCGATTTCACATCTTCTATATATACACATCTATGACATACAGCTGTCATATAAACTAACAAATAACAACGTATATTGTAAGTTTATTTGAAGAAGAGAAATCTCCCCTAAAAGCCTCTAGTGAATGATTTAAATTTCAAATTTCAAACCATCATTTGATGGTTTTTCTTCTACTGGCTCATTTTAAAACTGAGTTAGATCTATTATTTCTATTACTGGTTCGGTTCTTTAAAAACGAATCGTAATTTCATTTACATATTTTAATTTTTAACTAGATTCAACGTAGTTTCAGCTGATTTTTCTTCTGTTGGTTCATTATTTTGTGTTAATGGTTGGGTTCTTTGAGTCAGAGTCATTATTTCATTTACAGATTTCAATTTTAAAGATTTCTGACGAGATTCAACATTGTTTAGATGGGTTTTTTTCTACTAGTTCATTTTACAAGTGACTTAGCTCTATTCTTTCTGTAACTGGTTCGTTAGTGATTAAGTTCTTTGAGTCAGAGTCATTATTTCATTAATAGATTTTAATTTTGAAAATTTTTAACTAGATTCAACGTACAGTCGCTGATTTTTCTTCTATTGGTTCATTATTTTGTGTTACTGGTTCGTTAGTGGTTCGGTTCTTTGGGTCAGAGTCATTATTTCATCAATTTATTTCAGTTTTTAAGATTTCTAACTAGATTCAACGTAGTTTCGCTGATTTTTCTTCTATTAGTTCATTTTTCAAATAAGTTAGCTCTATTCTTGCTGTTAATAGTTCGTTAGTGGTTCGGTTCTTTGAGTCAGAGTCATTATTTCATTTACTGATTTCAATTTTGAAAATTTCTAACTAGATTCAACGTTGTTTAGATGGTTTTTCTTTTATTGGTTCAATTTAAAAGTGAGTTAACTCTATTGTTTCTGTAACTGCTTCGTTAGTGGTTCGGTTCCTTGAGTCAAATTCGTTATTTCATTAACTGATTTTACTTTTAAAGTTTTCGAACTAAACATTACATTATTTGGTTAGTTTTTGAAAAGAGAGTTAGTGGTTCGGTTCTTTATTTAAAAGACTTCTCCTGAGATTTGGCTGGTTCGTTTTGTAGCAAAAAAAATGGATTGGTTCATTTAGTCAAAGACTTTTAACTAAATTTAACTTAATTTGCTTGGGTTTTCATCTACTGGTTCAAAGTGAGTTTGCTCTACTCTTTCAGCTACTGTTTCATTTTATAGGTATCCTAGTGGTTCAGTTCTTTGAGTCAGAGTTGTAATTTCATGTTAAAGTAACTTAAACTTAATTTGCTTGGGTTTTTATCTACTGATTCATTTTAAAACGGAGCTACTGATATATAAAAATATATATATATAAATATTCCTAGACTTATTTCAATTTTGGAACTATCAAACTAGCTCACTTCACACTATTTAAGCATTTCCCCAACTTGCTTTCAGCTAGCTCCATTTAATGATGATTTACAAACTTAACTAAAGCAATTAACAGCTCATTTTGTCTAAGCATCTAAAAACACCTACTCCAACTAATGAGGATGGTTAGAAGGGTGGCAAGAGTGTTGCGATCTTCATGTTTAAACGGCGCATAAATTCCTCACAATTCACAATTTTGTTCAGGTATTTTCCGTTTTTCATTGTGCGGTAAATCACACGCAATAAACACATTTTCACGCTCTGTCGATGAAGCATGAAAACAGCGGCAAAAGAAAAGCCTAAATGGAAGCTCGTCTGGTTGGGTGGGTTTGACTGCCTCGCGGTGTCAATTAATTAAAATTTGGTCGGCCCCTCCCCGACCCCCTGCCACCTGTTGCCGGCCAGCAGGTCAAATGTTCCATTTCAGTGACAGATCAATGAACGACAACAAAAAAATACGTTAACCCAGACAATTCCGAATAACACTAAATGGCGCTTATCGAATTTGAATTTTTTGCAACAACAACAACTACGAAAAGACGCTATCAGCATAATAAGCCAGCGGCAGCAGCAGCAGCGGCGACAAGTAAAACAAAACAAAAAACCACGGCCAAAAATTTCTCACGCTTTTCTCCATCGACAACACAAAAAAAAAAAAAACACGATATAAAAATTATAAAATTAAAATTCATTCAGTTTTGAGGCGACTTACATGAATTCTAATTATGGGCGCATGCCGACAACAAGTTGTTAGTAAACTTTTATCTATCAGAAGTCTGTTTTATCCAACAGAGACTACCAGCCCCCCCCCCCCCTACACACATACATATAAATCAGAGCAAAAAAAAAAAAAAAACCAGAAGCAAAATCCTTATCAGGGGAGACCGCATTATAAAGTAAACCGCGCGTCGTCGTGTCATAATTCCCTCGGATTTGTTCAGCTCTTTTTTTTTTTATCAGAAACAGAGACTGGGACGAGATGCGCTTTTTACAGTTTCTCAGGGTTTATCGCTCAAATGAAACTGAACATGTTGCGACTTGTTTTATAAATTCAGCTTAAACTATTTCACAAGAACTTTTATGAAATAGGATGATGATGAATCAACTATTTGGATATTTTAAGTTGTTGATAATTATTGTAAGAATTTATTTCCTAAAAAAGTAAGAACCAATCTCGTACTGACTTTTATATAGAAAAGTCAACACTTGGCATATGAAATGAAAATCCAAACAGGTTGCTTAACCTTTTTTAAAGCGTAGCTCTTTTACGGACGTTCGAATAGGAGATTAAAACTAGAAACACTTTGGCTTTGCGACAGATTTTACACAAAAACACCGTACTGGGTACTGATTATCGACGACGAAATGATACCTGTCGTGACTATTGAAATAAAAAATGCTTCGCATGTGTCACTAGGAGTTTTCCAATAAATACAATACATTCATTCTTAAAAACTGTGTATGGAGCACTGAGTGTCAAAGACTATATGTAGAACACTGAGTAACGAATACTGATTATTGAGTACCTGAGTATCGAATACTGAGGATCAAGCACTGAGTATCGAAAAGTTAGAATTGTGTTCTAAGAATCAAAAATCGAGTGTAGAATATCGAGAATGGATACCGCTACGTGCACTTAAATACACAGCACTAAGTACTGATTATAGAGTACGGAGTATAGAGCTTGAATACTAAGTATCGAGTACTGAGTGTCGAAAACTGAGTATCGAAAAGTGAGCAGCGAAAATCGAGTATAGAGAGTAGAGTATCGGGAATCACGCAACGCGAATATTGAAATTTTAAAACATATTTCTCTTCGGAAAGAGCTTTGCTCGTATCGGGCGTCCCAAGACACCCACTCTTATTTTGTTTATTTTTGTCTTTTTAACTGCAATTAAAACCAATTCTGTCAAAGCTGAACCAGAACCTTTCTCATTGACTTTAAGTTCTGTTTATGAACTTATATAAATTTTTTAGTATTTTGGGTAAAGAAAAAACTAATTCTATGCTACTAAGGCGGTACAAACTGGTCATTCGAGTCGGATCATCAACTTTTACACCATACAAATCCTTTCTCTTTCTATCTGTTAATGAAATTATATAATTTGATCAGTATTTTGGATAAAAAACAACTAATTTTATGGTACTAACCGGATCATCAGCCATAACACGAACCAGAACCTTTCTCTTTAGATATAGGTACTAACCGGTCCTTTCGCCCTAACCAGACCCTTTCTCTTTCTTTCTTTTTATGAACTTATGTAATTTTCTCAATATTTTGGGTGGTAAAAAACTAGTTCTATGCTAAGTATGCCGTACTTTCTGAATCTTAAAGTGAGATTATTAACCTTTCTCTTTGGTTATAGGTTCTGTTTATGAACTTATTTAATTTTCTTAGTATTTTGGGTGAAAAAAAAACTAGTTCTATACTACTAACGCGGTACTAATCTGTTCCTCAAGCCGGATCATCAACCTTAACACGAACCAGAACCTTGGTTTTTTTAAAATTAATTAAATTTTTCTGTATTTTGATAAAATAAACTTATTTTCTGGTACTTATACGGTCCTTCGAGCCAGATCATCAACCTTAACACTATACAAAACCTTTCCCTTCCTTTCTGATGTGTATTTATATAATTTTATGAGTATTGTGGGTGAAAAAAATTAAGTCTAAGCGGTCCTTCGAGCCGGATCATTAACCTTAACACGAACCAGAACCTTTCTCTTTGGAACTTATATAACTATATAAGTATTTTGGTTAAAGAAAAGTAATTCTATGCTACTTTTGCGTTACCGAACGTTCCTTCGAGCCGGTTTATCAACCTAAGCCCGAAACAAAACCTTTCTCTTTCTTTCTTTTAATGAGCTTATGTAATTTTTCAATATCTTTTGGGTGGAAAAAACTAGTTCTTTGCTTCGTATGTGGTACTTACCGTTCCTTCGAGTTGGATCTTCAATCATTCTCTTTGTATATAGGTTTTGTTTATGAACTTATTTAATTTTCTCAGTATTTTGGGTGGAAGAAACTAATTCTATGGTACTAATATGTTTTGGAAATTATATATCAATTCGAGAGGAAATATAAATCAATATTCAAGCTTGTAAGATGACCATACAAATGTCGTCAGTTTAATAGCAATAAAAACTTAAAGTCGGATCATCACCGTATGTGGTTTCAAAACTAAAACAATTTTCTTAGTATTTATAATTTAAGATTTATAAATCGATCTTTTAAATATGCCACGAGAGTATAGAGAAACAAATCTATTCGTAGTAAGGATCTAAAAAGCTTGTAACAAAAACAAACCAAAAGAAACGACCCTTAGACCAAACCTTTTCCAGAATTAAAGAGACTCAAAACAAGTCCATGGGTTGTACTATCCCAAATGAATAATGTTGAACAGAAACAGAAGCAGTCAAATTATACGCAAACTACATCAACAAAGCTTTCAGTTTTTCGTGCATGCTCAAATTTTGTGCGGAAATTGTTAAAGTTTATGGCTTAAGCCTTAGCAGTTAATCCTCAAAGCCTCCAGAGTCGTCGTTTATTACACTTTGGTCAATCAACTTGTGTGTCTACGCTCACCTCACTCGGCCTCCCTCTCCACCCTCCTGTAGCTTCTACTCTCAACTTGTCGCCCATTTATGTCTACTTAACATGCCACAACATCATTGCCCCAAGAGTAGTTCTACAAAAGAGGACGCAATTCTTGTGTTGTGCCTCATCGTCGTCGCTGTCGTTGTCTTCATGTTTCTCTCCAAGTTGTGGTTGTTGTTGTTGTTGTTTGCCTTTTAAGGGCTCATGGCGGCATGTCAAAAAGTCTCGTCGTCAGAAAAGTTCACTGCACTTGAACTGACCAGCGCTGCAAAAAAAAAAAAAAAAAAAAAAACAAAATACAAAAAAATTAATAAATACAACAAATTTTCAAGTTTTGTGCAATGAAATCAAACTTGAATATTGCTTATTCCATTGAAAAATGGCACATACAAATTAAACAAACGAGCCGCAGGCTGAAGCGCCCCCAAAATGTATAAGTATTCGTCTGTATATACATATGTACATAAGTGTATGATGTTTGCTAATTGGGCGTGTGGCGATTTCCTGCCAACGACAATAAGTTTTGATTGCCCCAACCAGGCAGGCACACACACACTCACTCACACATACATACACACATACAAATAAATAAATGGCTTTGTCTTCTTTTTTAGAGAAGTGGCTCGAGCTGTACGAGGAGAAGGTGGTGGCGGTGCAGGAGGACAATGAAATGCCTCTGTATGTGCCTTGCATACATAAAATGCAAGCTATTAATTTGATGAAAAAACACTGCAAAAAAATTTGCAATAGTTTGTCATGCGACATGATCTGGTCAAAGTCACAGCGTTGCACATGCGATAGTTTATCGATGAACCAAGTGTGCGACGCATCGAGCGCTGGCCAACGACTATAAAACTATTTGCTCGTCATGAGTTCGGCTCGTGTCGGTGTGTGAATAGCGAAATGTGTTTGGCTCCTGGGAGCTAGGCGTGACAATCACTGAATCACTGAAAGGCACCCACCTTGGCCTTTTTTTGGGGCTCGTTCCACTGCTTTGACTTTTTCTTGGTTTCTAGTTGAGTTGTAATTATCCATGGTTAAGAATTCGTTCATATGGCATTGATAAATTGTCAAACTCTCATTTCAAGTGGCCAAGTGTAAGCAATTGCGGCACCCAACGCCTTCTTTTAAAGAAAATATGATGTAACTACTCAGTTGGGATGCTCTTTTTGATCTTCCATTATGCTTTCGGGAATTTTATTAACCATTTTTTGTATCGTAACGACTTATAATGGTCAAGTGTAAGCAATTGCGGCACTCAACGCCATTCTTTAAGTCAAAAATTATCTTCCCCGTCAGTTGAAATGCCTTATTTGACCTTTCAATATTCTTCTCGGATGTTATTAACCATTTTTTGTATCGTAACGACTTATAATGGTCAAGTGTAAGCAATTGCGGCACCCAACGCCATTCTTTAAGTCAAAAATTATCTTCCCCGTCAGTTGAGATGCCTTATTTGACCTTTCAATATTCTTCTCGGATGTTATTAACCATTTTTTGTATAGTAACGATTTATAATGGTCAAGTGTAAGCAATTGCGGCACCCAACGCCATTCTTTAAGTCAAAAATTATCTTCTCCGTCAGTTGAGATGCCTTATTTGACCTTTCAATATTCTTTTCGCATTTTATTAGGCATTTTTTGTATCGTAAGGACTTACAATGGTCAAGTGTAAGCAATTGCGGCACCCAACGCCATTCTTTAAATCAAAAATTATCTTCCCCGTCAGTTGAGATGCCTTATTTGACCTTCCAATAGTCTTCTTGGCAGTTTATTAATGATTTATGATAGTGAAAACTTCTAATGTTCAAGAGTGAGAAATTGCGGCACCCGTCCATAATGTGATTTGGATAGTGACGACCTACCGAAATCACTTCTTAGCCCTTAAAATTGTTGTCGTATTTATGAAGCCTTTCCTTGGTTTTGTTTAAGGATTTTGCCCGTACTTTTTTCTACCTTTATTTAAATTCACAATGTTGTCTAATAATAATAATTTATACTTCCAAATTGATTTCCGAAAATGTGCAATATTTCCTTCAGTGTACATTTCCATTGCCTGGTCTCTGTCTGTTAACATAAATTCAACATTTTGATGATCGATGGTTGGGCTTAAGACATGGCATAAATCTCTTCTCCTTCTTTTTTTTCACAATCTCGAAATGGATGTCTGATTAACTTTGGCTAGCGGCAAAAAAAAAAAAATGCTGCACACTTTGATTTGACTCATACGAGTTGTACTCTGCATAATATTGCAAAATTTATGCAACATTTCAGATGTTGCTATACATTTGATTGTCTTAATTTTTCGCAACATTGTCGCCGCAGCCGTTGACTCTCTGTGTGTGTTTGTGTATGCGAGTGTGTAAACTAATTGACCTCAATTAGGCAGCGAAACACAGCATACACTCGCTTTAGTTGTGGGTGCGGTATGAGTACCTTTTTTTTTTTTTTTGAGCTTGACTGGTTCCGCAATGAACTACTATAATGTGAGCTTGTTAAATTCCACTGAAAACCCAATATCTAAAGCTTGAAACAATACACATTACTAGTGTTACACTAGAGGTTCTAAAAAGTAAACTAAAGTATTGTTTTTGTGGTAGAAAAGTTAACTAGAGATATTGTTTGTGGTGGAAAAGTGAACTAAAGGTTTTGTTTGAGGCTATAAAGTGAACTATATTTTGTATTTGAGAGTAAAAAGTGAACTAGAGTTTTTATTTGAGGGTGAAAAGTGAACTAGAAGTTTTAATTGTGGTGAAGAAGGGAACTAGTTTTTTTTTTGAGGGGGGGAAATGTGAACTAGAGGTTTTATTTAAGGGTAAAGCTTAGTACTAAGATAAACTAAATCGATTCGCAATTGTGTCAACTCCATATAAAAACAAGTAAGAGTGCTGCAGTCGACCTATTTTGCATACATGCAAAAACTTGTGGATCTATCTTTTCTAGTCTCTGAAATCGACGCGTTCATACAGACAGACAGCTGTTGATGCTGATCGGAGAGCCTTCTGGCTGTAACATACATTTACACTACTTCATGATCCCCTTTTCTCATTTTTAATGGGAACGGGGTATAAAAAGGGTGTCGGAAAGCTTTCATAAAATTCCGACTGGCCTCTTACGCTGGGTCGAACTCGGACAAACTAAAATTTCCCTTCCTGAGCGTCGGAAAGTTCATGGCGCCTCTAACTTGACAGGCACAGGCGCTTACTTGACAGACTGAAACAGCTGATGCAATTCCGGTGCTCATAAGAAGAGAAAATATAGTTTTTAATTTTTCCGACATCTACCTGTCCGTAGGTCCGTCCGTTTCACGTTCTCACTGTACTGTACAGCTACCCCCCTTCGGAATTTGCTACCGATTCCGCTAGCGAACGGTTTAGTTTGTCTGAGTACTAAGCTTAAAAGTGAACTACAGATTTTATTTGAGGGCAAAAAGCAGGGATTAAAAGCAAAACAAAATTAGGTCTCAATTACGGTTACGGTTATTAAAATAAAATTGTTTCGGTTGCGGTTATCTGTTTATTTCGGTTCGGTCGTTTAGTTTACCGGTTTCAGAGCGGTTAAAGCCATGTACTCAGAACGACAGAAACTTCCTTTCGTCCACAGTATTTCAGATAATTAGAAACACCTTGGCTTAGCTTTGATGCTCATGTGCTGTTAGAAAGTGATTCTAATTATGTGAAATACTGTGACGAAACGAATTAAACTATGACGAAAAAGTTAAAATATAGTCAAAGTCATAAAACATAAGTCATTTCTCAGTCTATGTCAAAACTTATAAAAACTCCGTTAGATCGAACTCAAAAACGAGAACTAGCCTGACAATTATGTGCTGCGAATTTCACAACACCTATGTATGTATGGGTATGTTCTTTATTAAACGAAGCGCACAGTCTAACGTTTTTGACACTAACAACAGAAGGGCCGATTACGGGGCATGCACAACACATATACAAAGCTTCTGTGACTTGGCGTTTGCTACTGTTTGTCAGAATTTTTGCTACAAGTCTGACTTGGGAATCCCAAGCGGTCTAAGCAGTTCTGGCATGAAGAAGCCTCTGACAACTCATTGAAGACGGGCAAAGGATCGCTGATGATTGAACTGTTAAAAGTTTATGACATAGCTATACGATCAACCAGCCTCCTTTGTGGTGTTGTGCGTGTCTTGTTTTAGAAACGTTATGATGAAAATCGTAACTTATTGACCTAAAGCCTGCTAAATAGTTCCAAAATTAATAATCCAAAGGTCACTAAAACAGTCACATTGTTTTTGATTTTGTCAAATGTAAAATATTTTCATCACAGATTTGTTAATCGGCATAAACATTTATGAAGCTCTGAAGAAGAAGCGGCTTTAATGAGGTGCAATCAAAAAAGTCAGCAAGCCCAGGCAGAGAAAGCTTTAAAGCCCGTTGATTAAATTTGCTAAACCCATTGACTGAAATTCTAAAAACCTAGAATGTATGCATGTGCACATGTGTTTTGCTATTGATGGGCACGTTTCTTAGCAAGGAGAGTGTGACTTGGTGGATAGTCACGATTAGTGTAAATGAATTTTCGTGATTTCCACAGACCATAATTAAATATAAAAAATATTTTTAACTCACAAAATTTTTAAAATACGAACCGGTTATTTTGTTTCGGTTATGGTTAACCAACTAGAGATTTTCTTTGTGGTGGAAAAGTGAACTAGATTTTATTTTGAGGGGGAAATGTGAACTAGAGGTTTAATTTGGTGATAAAAGTAAACAAGAATTTTGATTTCTGGATAAAGAATAAACTAGAATTTTTGTTTGAAGAGGAAAAGTGAACTAGAATTTAAATTTCCGGATGAAGAATGAACTAGAACTTGTATTTCTAAATGAAGAAAAGTGCACAAGAAGGTTTAGTTGAGGCTAAATGTAAAACAGAGTTTAGTTTTGTGATAAAAAAGTTATCTAGATTTCTTATTTGAGGGTGAAAAGTGAGTTAGAATTTTTATTTCTGGATGAAGAATGAACTAGAATTGGTATTTGACTATAAAAAGTGAACTAGAATTTAAATTTCTGGATGAAGAATGAACTAGAATTTGCATGGGACATTTAAAAGTAAACTAATGCTGCGATTTATTAGATGAAGACTTTAAAAATGAAGACAGAAATCTAATTTATTTTAAATCATTGACTTAATCTTTAATTGAAAATGCCAAATGTAACATTTCCTTTTTGTTTTTTTCTTCCTTGCAGAAACCGCATTGGCTACCGTTTCCTGTACAAGTTTGGGCTGCAAAAATGGTGGCACTTGCATCACACACACTAATGGCAAATCCTATTGCAAGTAAGTTCCAATCAAAAATACAACAACATTTTTGCATATGTCAATCAATTTCCAAGGACACAATGCAGAGTTTTTGGTTTTTACCACGAAATTTGTCTAGACAAGGAGAAGACAAAAGAAAGTGGAGGGGACGACGACAAAAGCTCCATCAGTGGCCGCAAGCAGCCGCACACAACCCGCACAATTCAGCTTCTTCTCAATCTTTGGTCGTCGATCGACAAAACGTTGACGACGACATTCCTGGCAAATCGTTTCAACGATGACGAACAGCGTTGTTTGTCGTTGTCTGGTTCGTGCCTTAAGCTCGTTTGCCTGATTTTCACTCGGCTGTTTGGATATATGTATATATTTTGTCTATGTTTTGTTGCCGCTTGTTGTCTTGTAATAAATCAAATGCGGCCCAAAACAAACGGCACGTACGCAACGCATAACTCTGACTGAGTTATTATCGGTGGTCGGTAGATATATACATACATATATATATATAAAAGTTTGCATCGAGAGTGTGTAGTGTGTGTACTTGGGTATTTTGACTGACTGTCAAAATTTTGATGAGCCACAAAACGTGGCATGATTACATGCAAGTGTGCATGTGTAAAAAAGAACACAGAAAACGCATAAACCTAATTCAGTGTTGATTGTAAAAAACTGTGTCAGATTTGATTAGCTATTAATAAGTGAGTACTTCAGCTTGAAATGTAAAGATTATAGTTTTCCAAAAGGATTCGATTTTTCTTAAAGTAACAGAAAAGGTTGTTGAACTTTGAATTAAGGATGAAAGTTTTAGAGAAATAGTTCTCAAATTGATTTTCGACTATTAATTTTATTTTTATTAGATTAGCGACAACTTAATTTTAGTTTTATAGTTTAGAAAGCACATCTCCGCAGTTTTTAAGCGCCGTTTGTGAATTTTTTATGTTTCACTAGGGTTCCGATCTCAGGTAACCAGATAACGCTTCGATGAATGTTTTCGAAAATTATGTAAAAGCTGTACAATATGGAAATATACGATTTTTAACAAGCTAAAAGGTAATCACATACGAATACGAGCTTAGGACGAAGAAACATTAAAGTGAGAAATAGTGTAAGCTCTGAATGATTAACTAATTTAAACACAACATAAGTTTACTTGCTTAAATATCTTCTTAAGTATATTGAAAGAACTCTAATAAAATTATAATAAATATTTGGGCACCTTAAAGGGTTCCGACCTTAAGTAACTCGGTTATGTTTTAATCAATTTTCTGAAAATTAATAGGATTGTTATACTATATTGAATTAGACAATTGTACAAAGTTATATGAGAAATAACTAAAATTAAAAGTTAAAATGCGAGAAAAAGTAAAGTAAAAAAAGGGGCAACGTATAAAATAGTGTACTAAAATCAATTTTCGTTGAATCATTTTAAAATTATAATAAATATTAAGGCTTACTAAATACATAATACCATTTAAGGAGAGGGTTCCTTCCTCAAGTAACTCAGGTTCGCCTCGGTGAATAATTTTTAAAATTCTAGAAAAGTTGAATTATGTTTATTTAAGCACTTTTGTAAAGTATGAAAGTAATAAGTCGAAATTAGAAGTTCTAGCGGTGGAATAAGTAAAGTATGAAAGTAAATGGTTTATTGAAATAAACGTAAACTGGGCTAAAAACATTTCAAAAGCGTAGTAAATATTAAGGTTACCCAAAATCAGCGCAATCAATCAACTAGGGCGTAGGTTCCGTCCTCAAGTAACTCAGGTTCGCCTCGATGAATTATTTTTAAAACTCTAGAAAAGTTGTATTATGTTTATTTAAGCACTTTTGTAAAGTATGAAAGTAATAAGCCGAAATTAGAAGTTTTAGCGGTGGAATAAGTAAAGTAAGAAAGGAAACGGTTTATTAAAATCAACTTAAACTAAGCTAAAAACATTTCAAAAGCGTAGTAAATATTAAGGTTACCCAAAATCAGCGCAATCAATCAACCAGGGTGAGGGTTCCATCTTCAAGTAACTCAGGTTCGTCTCGACGAACGATTTTTAAAATTCTAGAAAAGTTGTATTATGTTTATTTAGGCACTTTTGTAAAGTAAGCAGCTAATAGCTTGAAATTTGAAATTGCAATGGCCAAAAATCTCAAGTGAAAAAGAATATAAAAATTCCAAAAGTGGCAGCTGTAAAATATAATTTTTTGTCTAGTTTCGTTAGTTCTTCTTATCATTAAATTGATTAGAGTGCAGATTTCTAACGTTTTACCAATTTTCCAGTAGCCAAATTACATTTCCCTCGCTTTATATCTCAGTTGATGCTCCTTTTGTGGCCACTCCTTCCTCTTTGCTTTGACTATCTTTGGGCAATTACATAAAAGCGCTTAGCTTTTAGCCTAAAAATGCGAGCGGCTGCTTTTTTTTTTTTGTTGATTTTTACGAAATTTTCCCTGTGTCTTGAGATGGCAGGCAGCAGAGACTCAACTCCACTCAACTCTGATGATCAGTCTGTGGCTGGGGGACTTTTTTTTCTTCTTTTTTTTTTGTTGTGGCTGCCTCTGATGATCAAAGGCACGATCAAGCCAATGGCTGGTCATGTGTATGAGTCTCTCTCTCTCTCCATCTTCTGCTTGGCAGCAGATAACATCGCTTGAACTTTGAGGCTTTGAGCTATTAGAGTTGAGTTTGAATCTCTTTCTCTCTCTCACTCTCTGGTGCAATCCTCGATCGTTTGATCCATTTACCACATAGTCTTGATTTGGAATTGGTTCACGAGCTCGTTTTCTCTTTGCCAAAAAAAATAAGCAAAACTTTTATTTGGCGTTTACCTGCCCGGCTCCTTCTCCTCCTCCTCCTTCTCTCTTGTTTGTTTAATTGACTTGATTGCCACAGTCTTAGGCCACGACAACGACGTTTAATGTCTGATCTGGTCTGATCTGCTTTGATTGTTTTCTCCATGTCAAATGTCAGCACTCGACTCCATCGATATGCACCAGAACAATGAATTTGATTTATGCCAAAAAGAAAGAAACAACTTTTTACTTGCGGTTTATGACATGTTAATGAGCCATCTCGGAAAAGAAACAAAAACAGGCACCGCCAATTTGCCTTTGATCTTCTTCAGCACCCAACTAACTGCTTATGTATGTCTGTTTGTCTGTTTGATGATGAGTCAGCTCATCACCTTCCTCCAGTTCACAAATATTTGAAATATGAGAGATACAAAAAAACCAAGCAGGAGGGGATAATAATTGTAGACTTGGCAGTCTACAGAATAACGGAAATCAATTGGTAAATAATCAAATATCTGAAACAGAAAACTTGTACCGAATGGAACTAAGTCGAAAATCATTTCAAATATTTATACATAATTTACAAAGTAACAAACGTAAGTTGAAGCTTGCGAACGGCACTTATTAGAGCTTCCCTGGGTACCAAAATCTTACAAAACAATAATTTTTCTTGGTTTTCGTTGCGTCGCAGTGTCGAGGTGCTTGTATTTTGTTGTAATATAAAATTAAATTGAGTTTTGGGAGCAGTTTCGGAACATTGAGTGCCCATCGCCGTATTTGTGGTTTTCTCTTAGTTTTTCGAGTAAGCAAAGACATCGAAACTAGTTCTCTATATCAGTTTGAGTATCAAAAGATAAAGTGCTGGGTCATCTCGTTGCCTAACAACAGCGTTTTAAGTTATTTTGATGATCAGAAGATACTATAAGATTCTATAGAACGAATTAATGAACTATACTTACAATATAAAAGCTTGAAATCCTGAGTACTGGAATGATACCAACTCAGAGATCATGGGAGGAAGAACATAGAAGGCTTTACAAAACCAAGCGCTATTGGTAGAATTTCTATTCTCAAATCGATACTCAACGAACAGAGAAGCTTAATGCGTTATTAGTCTATCGAGAGATGAAATTATATTCTGTATATTTTTTATTTAAGAAAACGATCATAAAAAGATCAGCTGCAGTAGGAGTTCATCTCGAATGATAGAACAAAATTCTCGCTAAAAATCAAATGATTCTGTCATATAAGCTGATCGAGATGAGCGATTTACATTCCCTACATTCCCTCCACACACGAGCCGATCGCATGCCGAGGCTTGTGCCAAGAAAGCAAACAGCTTTTCAGTCGCTGGTCAGCAGTCAATTTATTTATTTATTTAGAGTCGACAAACAAATGCTGTCAACAAAAGCATAAATACGTTACAAAAAAATTTTATGAGCTAAGGAAGCCTATCAAAGAAAATCTAATAAAATTACAAAATAAACTAATAACGACTCCGACACGGTGGGGGTATTTTATTTCCCCGTCCGGCCAGCTATGCCCCTATTCACAGCCGATTGTAGTCAGAAACGTTATTAGAGCTAACAAAAACTTTAATAATATAGAGATCGTGAAAAGGGAGAGAGAGAAAAAACCAAAACCTATAGTTATGTAGGAGCAAAGGAAAAAATAAGATAATATAATAAATTAAACTAAAACAGATCAATGAAGTAGATCAGAGTTAGTTTGCGTCGCTTTACACTCTTGCTCTGATAAAAGAACCTTTAAATTATTTAGCATTTATTCCATCAAGCTCCCTGAATAAAGTTCCTTATAAAATTGTTGTATATCTATAAAGTCTCATACAATAACTACAAGGTAGCGCAAACACCATAAATTATTGAACCCCAGAGCTGAAAACACACAAAAACCAGACAGTTATCGATAGATGTTAAGCGCTATACTAGCAAAACGAAAGCGACTATGTCAGTTCCATATAACGAATTGAAATCTTAAATTAGCGAGGCCAGTTCTGCAGAATACGTGTAAGTCACATTCTATAATACATTTAGCATTCTCTTAGCTTGATTCTGATTGATTCTTTTACAGGGTTGTTGGTTTTTTTTCTGATCGATAGCTCGTTTTGTCAAATAAGCTGTAATAAAACTTTACAAAACTTCAGTTTTGAAATTGCTTTAAAATGAAATATAGAACCTTGCTTCATGAAGTCATCGAACTAACTTGGTCGGCGTTTTTGATGATGAAACAAAACTTCATGATTATATTATCTTTTGCTTAACATATATCTTAGTATTTCCTTTAAATTTCATGAAGCTTGTTTCATTTTGTAAAAAACAACTTACAAATGTGGGAAAACTATAAAACATCGATACATGCTATCGATAGTTTCCTAGCTTTCAAATCTCTTTATGAAAAGCTAATTAAATACTAAATTTGAAAATTATTCAGTTTGGTCTTTAAAAAAAAGTAATCAAACGATTTCGCCACCAAAAGTATTCAAACTTAATTAAAATCCGGGAAGGGTCTGGCAAATATGCTAGATTTAAGTTTCTTTTGAGGGTTTAGCTTTACCAACATTTTATTAAATTTCTAATCACATTCGAGTCTTTTTTGATTTCTCAGTCTGATTAAAATAGTCATAAATGCGCTCGTTTTCTTATCATAAATGATACTTTTGTCGGGAGACAATTTTCTGATCAGTTTCGACTCATTTTCGAGTCAATTGCTAGTCTTTTTCGAGTCGTTTTTTAATGAATCACGTTTTGAGCAAATGCACGAGTCATTTTCTAGTCTAATAATAATAAATTATATTATAATAAATTCTTTTTAATCAACAAAAGGGCTCGAAAAAGACTCACCAAGTTGATTCTTGTTAAATTGATCTTCGAAATGCTAGGTGGGTAGTTTCGTTTAGCCTTGAGGATCGTTTTGCGAAATTTTAGGTGTATACTTCGGGAGAGGCTCAGCAGTTAGTGTGTCGGCCTGCTGTGCAGGAGGCGTGGGTTCAATCCCGCCTCGGACCATCTAATAAAAGTACACAGAAAAAACGATCCATTAAGATCCATTTGGGATGGATAGTTTTTCATATCCTTTGGACGATTTTCAGATGCATTGGATGAAAATCTAAGATCAATCTAACATTAAATGGATATTATTAATATCCTTTTTACAATATTTTAACTATTCAGTTTAAATGGATACCAAAATCATCCATTAGATCCTTTTTTTCTGTGTACCTTTAAAAAAAACCCAAGTAGAAAAGATTATCAACTCCATTACAAATAAATGTGCGCTGTATCCAAGTTGTTGATATACGCAGAGAAAAAAAAGATAAAATTCATGTTGGAATATCAACCTGATTCAAATGAACTTTTCAAAAATATACATTGTTTCATTTCATTTGGCAAGAAAATAATTAGGGTGTTCACTTTGTAGTGCACATAGGCACTTGGGGAAAAGTGTAACCATTCCCAACAACAATTTTCTCTGAACAAATTGTGCACAGCTTGATCGACCCAGACCCTGTCTACGACTGTCGGTTTTCTTCACAATTTTCTCAATGGATGCCCAATGCCAAGGTCTTAAAGTCTCATAGGGGTTCTATCCATATTTAGACTAATCTGTAACTTAGACATAGTAAGATTTCGTATTTTATTCATAAATACAATTCCAAGCCAAAATCTTTTCCTACTTTTCCTCCTATTCCTAACAAAACCCTCAATCTTATCTCACAATGTTGACACAGTTTTACCCAAAAAAGTAGCTAACAAATTCGTCTCATATCATGAACAACAGCAGCAACACCCAACAAACTCACTAATAAACATGCAACAACACAGCGGCCTCAGCTGTCTGTGAGTTCAAGTTCGTTGCCTAAGTCTTTTGTTTGGTTCTTGTTCTCTGCTTGCTCTCTCTTTCTCTCTCTCTCTGTTGGTACTGCCTGCTGTAAATTTCCACCTTGTGGGTCTCACACGCTAGAAAAAAAGTGAAAAATGTACTTTAATTAACTTATCATTAAGCACGCCTGGGTTTATGGGCAAGGAAATGACCAAGGGAAAACCCAAGTCAGCTAATCTCTCCCTTTCCCTCTCTGTCTCTCTCTCTCTCTAAGCAACATTTTAACTTTACAGTTACCCGTGGACGATGATGATGATGATGACACATTTAAGTTGACTGTCGGCCATTTTGATTTTGCGCATCCTTTGCGATGTTTATCACACAGATTCAGGGCTAAAACTTGTTTGTGCAACCTGCTTTGATTGCCTTTCTGTGTTACACAAAAAATCAGTGGAGAAAAAAAATAAAGCATAGCATTCCGTTGCCACAGCGAGAGGGATATTTTTGCTCTTCATTTTGCGCGCCCTTTTTTCATGTTTGTTGCAGGCGTTGGCGTACAAAATTCCTTTTTGCGCTCTTCCCTTTTGCTCTGGTCAAATTAAAACGTTTTATTGAAACTCAATTAGGTCTGCCCATTCTCACGGAAGAAACTAAAGAAGAAAGAAAGAAATGCGTCTGCTGCTTCTTCTACTGCTTCTTGTGCTTGCACACAAAATGTTAATTATGAGTTGCAGCATTACATAAAAAAAAAAAAAATAGCTGCAAGCTTTTGTGTTTTCATCACTCACTTCTCCCTTTTCATACGTATGTACGTACGAATATGAAGGAATTAGTTTCCCATGGCATGTCATATATGTGTGTGCACATTGTAGTATGCTAATGAAGTTGCAGAAAAACTAATTAGCGACAGAAATTTTCGTGGTTAATGAACCAAATGATTTCCAAATTCAACAAAAATTGAATTGAAAGTTTATAAACTCAACTTAAACCCTGGGAAGCGGCTTGAAAACCCATTTTTCATTACTCATTACTCGTTACTCATTACTCATTACTCATTACTCATTACTCATTACTCATTACTCATTACTCATTACTCATTACTCATAACTCATTACTCATTACTCATTACTCATTACTCATTACTCATTACTCATTACTCATTACTCATTACTCATTACTCATTACTCATTACTCATTACTCATTACTCATTACTCATTACTCATTACTCATTACTCATTACTCATTACCAATTACCCATTGCTCATTCTATTTAAAAAAGTAATTCTGTAGGTAATTGAAAAATAATTGTAGTAATTTCGGTTGCTTCTTTTTAATATCTACATATACAAAATTACAGCTTTGTCTAATTAAGACATTTCGAAACGATTTAAGTATCAATTTTAACTTGAACTGAACAATACCGTTGACTAGGATGAATTGGCAGAACAAAACACAAGTGCTCAAGAAGCAACTAGAAACTCACGAACACCAAACTATGTGGAGCAGATCTATGAGTAGCGCGCACAGGTTCTATAGATATTTAGACCATGGACTAGGACCGAGCTACTTTAATCAATCGCACAAATAGGACAAGATAATGTAGATTTTTAAACCAAAATGTGATCTTATAATATTAAACAAACAACTTATGCAACATGAAAGAATGCGAGGACTTAGAACATTTTATAGACAGAAACATACGTTACAGCTTCTTCGGGAAAACGTCATTCACGCAAGATGAACTAATTGAACTAGTAAGATTAAATGGGGAAGACGACGAAGACTGGGAAAAATTAGCTAATTTCGTCACAAGCGACTTATCATACATAAAACTAATAATTATAGAGTTCGCTTAAAATGAGTTATTTATGTATTATTTCTCATTACCGAAGGACGATTTAAAATCAATGTCCTATTGTTCCAAAATCATATTTTATATTCTGATACTCTTTTTTAAAAACAATGTTAATAAAGAAACATATTATTATGATATGTTTAAATTTTGAAACTATATAAAAAATTTTTGAGCCAAAAACTTTTTTTTACTTAAAGTCGTATTTTCGAGTTCTTTGCTTACCACAAAACCAAGTTTATGAACTATGTACCTTCCTTGTCTCAGTCGATTGTGTTTTCTTTAGTTCAATACATAAAACATATCAGGGCTAGTTGCACTTTTTTATTGACTTTGACCAAGTATTTCAAATATTTTCTTTGCAAGAATGACTTAAGAACTTAAGGGACAAGGATATGGAACATTTACTCATTGAAATTGAAATTTTTGAAAAATTTGTTTAACAGATTTGTTCAAAAATTCAAAAACGGACTGCATTTTGTATCGACGGTCTTTGAGTATTTTTATGTTTTCTGACACAATTCATTCTTGTTTTTAAGCTTGACTTCTTATCCACGATTGAAAAAGTGAATTATCTTTAGTTCTAATCTATAAAGTATACATATTCTTGATCAGCATCAACAGTCAAATCGCTATAGCCATGTCGGTCTGTCCGTCCGTCCGTTCGTATGAACAAACAGATCGCAGAGATGGTAAAAGATAGAGGTTTGACGTGTATGGGACATATATTTCTTATACTTGCAGGGAGATCAAGTTTATTTTCAATTTTTCCCACGCTCCCTGCCGCCCCCGCAATATGGAAAAAACGTCATATCTTCTACAGTTTCGTAGATAAAAGTTTCCTACCTTCTAGAGATATTTAGTAATCAATATTATTTATCGATTTGCTAAAGGAATGATAAAGATTGGATGAATGATACTCAATATATGAGCAAAAAAAGGGCCAGTTAACACCCTCCCCATCCACCACCGCAGCATTCCATTCAACAAAGACAATCTTAGAAAGAGAATAAGAGAGAGAGAGAGTAACTTAGAGATGAGCTTATAACAAAAATATTGCACGTTAACCGCTTGACTCCTTGGATAAGACCATGTTTGTGGGCAATATCAGTTTTCGTATTATGCTCAAAAGATATTTCTTAGCCTTGATAATACACATTACTGATACAAATTTGTGTTTTCATGCGTGTTACTAACAGCAAATGCAAAGTATATTATAGTTGGGCTTGACCGACTTTCTTACTTGTTATTCTTAAAGATTATTTTCCTGCTTTTGAAATGTAAAGTACTTTGTTCGTATTTAGCCTAAGTTTCCTCTGCACGTAATCTTCCATCATCCCTCGATCAGTTGGGCTGGAGGTGGGCTGCCAAAAACTGAGAAGAAAATGTAGGATCTATTTAGTTCTTCATCAGATAATCCATCTTATAATCATGCAAAAATGATCTAAGTGGCTTTTTAAAAAAAAATAATTGTAAGCTATTTGCAAGCCGAACCTTATTCAAAAAGGAGTTATAGGCTCGCAAAGTGTTATTGTCCGGTTATAGAAATACCTATTGTTAACCAACGACTCTTCGGGGTTTTCCGGTCTTTATTTACACATTATTTACACAATTACTATTAACATTATCAATACGGTCTCTGTCCATTTATATACACACCTCCGTCTCGATCAGCGTACATCTCTTACTACCCCACAATCCACTAACGACTCCTTCTATGCTCGCATCATCCATCCAGTGTGACCATCCTCTCAGCCATTAGCACTAGTTCGGTATTGTTATTAGAGTGCTTCAGACTAGTTCATCCAGCGGCCCAAAGCCAAGGTAGTTTTGCAGTGTTCTGTTTGAAAATTCCTGTTTTGAATGTAAATCGGGATTGATTCGTGACTTCAAATATACCGAAATATATTAAATGATTTCAGACGATTTCTCTCTGTTTAAAAATGAACTTAATTTAATATAGACACCCCCTCAACTAGAATACAGAACTAATCCTAAACTATTTTTACCTAAAGACAAAGAAAGAATACCGAAAGGTAACAACTAAAATCAAAGAATTCATGACTCCGTATAACAATTTATAGATTTACATCTTCAGAAAGGTAGAAAGATAAGTTATATATCCCTGTTTCGAACTCCGAGTCAATTTTCCTATATTCATTTGAATTTTGAATTCAAATTAAACCATTTTGTTGAATACAATCAATCATATATTATATAAGGTTACTAAATTTACATTCGACTTAGAATTCGGTACAGGGCAGCAAAGCTTTTCAGTCTACTTGAAGCTTTTCAGTCTACTTGAAGCTTTTGGTTTTTGTAAACTGTTTTGCTAGCAGAGCTTTACAAAAGAGTTAAACAAGTACCTGCTTTATCTCCAAATCAGCGGTGTAAATTAAAATCTAACGAAAAGGCGCTACAACAACTAACAAATTTCTGTTGAGTCGCAGAGCTTTGTTTGAATCAAATTGCATTTTTTGCTAAATCATCATTTACACTAGCTAAGATATAAGATATTAATGGACACATAGGAAATCCAGTTCTTACACCAGAACCATTTAAAATTCAACATCAGAAAATATCTCCAAACGTTGCACAACAATGTTGCTTGTGGTTGCTAGTAAATATTGTACAAGTACACACGTACATATCATCATCTACCCGGCCTACCTGTAAAAACTGTCAAGAGAGCCTTCACTGAAATAAATACGCAGACACATAAAATATGTCTTTTTACCTACCTGCTGCGACCTGAGACAAACTACTAGACCAAACCAAACCAGACAAAGGCCAATCAAACAAAACACAAAAACCGAGCACAGCTGAAAATTATGGTGTGGTATGTGGATGGATGGATGGATGGGCTGGAAAAAGCGGAAAGAAATTTGGTGTAAAATTTGTTACTGAGCCGCGGGGTCACGCATTTGTTGAGTATGTTCCCTTGGGTCTCACCTAAACAAATAACAAACAAGCCGTAGAGAGCAAGAGAGTGAGACACTGAAAATGGCACATTGCTTTAGTGTGTGTATGTGTGTGTGTGTGTGTGTGTTGCACCTGCCCATCGACAGAACATAAAACTTTTCACGTGAATAACAAGCACTACCGTATTTTGTGGTAATGTGAGACGAGTAGAAGAGTAAAGCGCTGTATCAGTCGTTCCTTACTTGAAAGTTTTTCACATTCTTGCGTCAACAGAAGAAACAAAAAACAAATTGTGTAGACATTTATGAGTAATTCCCTCAGATCAGTCAAGTTTAATTGAAGATTTTATATTTGCTTATCGGAAAGTTAAACCGAAAGACGAAGAAGGTATGAAATCATATGTATCGTAAGCAAGGGACCGTAAGAAACGATGTTTTCTTTAAATACTAAAATTGGAAGCGCTTCAAAAACCATAGAAAAATGTGGCTTTATACCAGGGGTTGCTTTTTTCGTAGCTTTTCAGAGCTCTTCAGGTTTTTTTTTTTGCTTGGCCGCTGCAGATGGAGCTTTTAAAGCTCATTGCCTAAAAGCGCTTAAAACATTGACTTAACTTTTCACTGCGGACAAAATCTACCAAACTCTCTGAACTTATAACCGATTGCAAGAAATGTAAATACCTTATTGTAACTAACTAGCTTTAAGCATCTCAATGAACTAATTGTAAGCACCCTAACAATAATCCTGAACTAGTTTCTAAGGTATTATTTAACACTAAACCATGGCCTAACCGCCGAAAAGACGTCTGTAAATAAACGTTAAAAGAAAATCTTAAAGTAATATGGCCATTCTTGGAGATTTTATTGTTTAAAACAAAGAGGATTAATATGATGATTAATATATAAGACTCAAAACAAAAAGCACTGGAAATGCTACAAATCTAAGAAAATGCTTATTTGCTCGTCAGATTGCTTACATATTCTAGAATGTCATTAAAAATATAGAAAGACTTCCCCATGAAATCAACTGAAATTTCTACAAATCTTAAAAACTCCATACAAATCCCTGGAACAACACGACTTCCCAAGAAAACCTATTAGCCATGCTCCCATTTTCACTTTGGTAAAAAATTTTGCAATTTAGAGTCCAAATTTGATTCAAAAACCTGGCTTGAAATCGCAAAAGTTTTGCGAAAGTGAATTTAGGAGCATGACTGAATGAAACCCCTTTTTTAAATATTTTTAAAAACCATATTTTTCCATCAAATTATAGGAATTTGTTATGAATTCTGATCCTTGGAACGCTTAGACCGATGCATATCTTTTAATAAACCTTTTTGCTCTTAAGATTGGTTAAACTTTGTTTAATTTGCTTGGTAATAAAGTTAAAATCGATGAGCATGGTTGTATTCACAATCTTTCATTGTGTTTCTACTGTGTTGACTACTTATATTTTACATTGTTTCTACAATTAGACAAGTTTAATGGACTTCCCCCATTAATTCGTTAGAATTTTTACTGCCAACCCCTGACATTTCCATATAAAATCTTAATCTCAATTGATCAGAGGTGAACCATCTCATTGAACGTTCAGCTAATTAGAGCAGCAACATTGCAAAATTTGTTTCCTAATCAATGAACCTCATTGATCTCTATTAAAAGATTATGCAAAATGTTGCTTCACTCAAAACGCACTTGTCTGGTTCATATTTGTGTTGCTTAACAAAAAAAAGTACAGTTCGTACCACAAAAAAAAAATCATTAAAGATCTTTATCGATCAAATAAACCTAAATTATGCTTTAATTGGGCGCCTTTTGTCAACACTGAGTCTCGAGGAGCCTTTAATTGCAACTTAGTTGTACGTTCTGTTTCTCCTTCTCTCGTTGTGTTGTGTTTGTGTGTGTGTTTGGATGATGTTTGTGCTGCGATAAGCATTTTTGTTTTCGTGGACGACGACATCGATCTTGATATGTATGTGTGTGTGTGTGAGTGCTCCCTCAGTCGCCGTCTCTGTTGCCAGCTGCATCGTGTGAATTGCTATACTCTGCAGAAATTAGATACCCAGGAGCTAACTAAGGCGGCTACAGCTGCTGCTGCTGCTGCTGCTGTGTAGTGAATGCTCCTAGGAAGCCATAGACATAGACATCGATGAATGATCATCGAGCAACGACATTAAATCATTTTGCAAATTTAACCCTCCACCCTCGTCTCTAGTCTATAAACATTTGATATAAAAGCTGCGGTTAAGCCATTGATCCATTCCGTGAGAATCATAAACAATTTGATAACTTTTTATAACATTTTTCTGTTTCGATTGCCAACCACAAATTGAGAAAGCAATGGAGAGAATATGCACACAATATAAACTTTCAAATCTACGTCCTTAAATTGGATTTTTTTTTTAACAGATCACTGATCATTTTCACTTAATTAATTCTTTATCAATCTTATAAAAATTCCTCTATTACCTTAGCCCATTGAAATTAACAAAAATGATTAGTTATCAAATTGTTCCGCTGTTATAACTCTTACACCAGGTCTTATAATGAAATTTTTACTATCGGGCATTAAAATTTAAGTAGAATTGAATTAATTAGGGATTGCAAACACATATTTCTTTTATTCTAGAGTGGGTTTGTATAACTCTTATATGACTCTTATACAAGGTCTTTGAAGTAAAAGAGGGGTATATAAGCATTAAAGGACCTTTTTATTTTAATGTAACTTTCCAAATTTCTCGTTTATCAAAAATCTATCGGTATCGTAATAGAAATCAGAATTGCTCCCTTTGTCACTTTCGCAAAACTTTTGCGATTTCAAACCGGAATCAAAATCGCAAAATTGTTGCGAAAGCGAAATTGGGTGTGCATGGCTGATAATCCTCAATTTAACTTATCGTAATAGAGATGTGTCTCAAAATTATTTATTTTTCATTTTTGATGAAACAAAATATGGTCATTTTATATATGGCAAATTTCATTGAATTGGGAATTATCGTTTATCAAAAATGTATACAAATTGAAATGATCTCAAAAGGTGCAAGTTCATCGAGTTACCTCAACAGAATTTAAGAGTTTTCCGAAGTCACCGATAGTTATTAAAATGTTGCCATAGTTTATTTTCTAAATGGAAATGATTTTTCAAAGTAACTAAACAAAAACTTTCATATTTCTTGAAATCTCTATCAGGCCTGTTCAGACCTTTACGAATCCGATTGATAGAAAATAATTTGAGTTATGATTTCCAAGAAACTATAAAAGAATTCGATTGAAACGTTTTGTCATCAAGAGTGTCGTATGAATATGAAGGAAAATTTGAAGTCAAAAGCCGGAAGCGGAAACATTTAATAATTCTGATTCTGCACGATCGTATATATAAGATATATATCGTTTATCGAAAGTCTATCGAAATCTAAATTTTTCTCAAAATTACTAATTAAATTGCTGATGCATGATACAACTATAACAGGTATGGCACTCAGCAATTATCGAGTACTGATAGCCTTTGCTGAAGAGGGAGAGAGAGGGAGTGGGAGTGTGAGCTTTAGAAATAGAGCGAACGGCATACACACTCAAATGTGGTATGTGCATGCGTTGGTCAACGAGAGCGCTGCCAAAAAATGAAATCGTATTGGTGAGCGAAAATAAAGCGCGGTCAGAGCTGAAGGCCTGTTCACTCTCTTGTCATCAGCTTCGGCATGCGTTCGGCTTGTGTATGTGTAAATAACGAAATGTCTTCGGGCCCTGGGGGGTACCGGCGACCATCTCTGCTTTACATCTACATACAGTACTGGCTCGACATTTTCACGATTTCAAACCGGGTTCGGTGTATGGATTAAATCGCAAAATTTTTGCGAAAGCGAAATTGGGAGCACTGCTGTAACATTTGATTTACATCGACATACGCAACAGTATTGGCTCGACATTTTCACAAACCATAAATAAAATAGAAATCCCGTCGGTAAAACAAAAAAAAATTAGTGCGCACTCAACCTTTTCAATCAAGTGTGACAGCAACACACTGAATCTGGCAGTGCCGAAAAGAGAGCGCACTGAGAGAGCGCCTTACCTGTTATAGTTGTATCATGTGCGGAGGTTTCTCAAATAGACTAGACAAAATTTTAATGGGCATTTCTCGCATTAGAGATGTGTTCCTACAAAACTTTGAATATATTTTTAAAGGAATCATGGAAAGTTTCCTTTTTATTATTTATCGAAAATCTAACGGGAGGTTTTACAAATTGACTGTACACAATTTCAACGTTTCATAATTGACATATATCTTGAATTAGTTTATCGAAAAGAAAATGTTTCCCAATGTAACCACCGAAAATTTGAATGCTTTTCCAAAGGAATGATGAAAATATAGTATTTTCCTTAGATCATTATGAAAATACCGCCGTTTCTCAAAATAAATTTGCTGAAAAGGCAAATTTTGGTCTTCTCCCAAATTAAACTATTGTTTATTGAATATCTATGGCAAAAACTCAATGTTTATCCAAGATATTTATCGAAATTTGGTTGTCTTTTAAGTGATTTAATAAAATTTTCATGATTCTCGAAAAAACTTATCGAAATATTGTCTTTCTCGTAGATTATTATGCAAGTTTCCACGTTTCATCGAGAAATTTCCATGTTTTCCAAAGAAACTTGTCTAAATTTTGAAGTCACTAGAAGAGATTAATCGGAATTTGTTTTTCCCTCGAACTAAACTATTGTATCGAAAATATATTGAAACTATAATTAGTTTTTAAGTGACTTCTTTAAATTGGAACATTTCTTAAAGAAATTTTTCGAAATTTCAATTTATCTAAGAGTAGGTATTGAATTTTCGTTGGGTTTATTATTTCGATTTGGGGTTTATGATGGTCCATTTTACCGACTGACTGCTGCTGCTGCATATTAGCATATCGATATGTCTGCTTTTATCGAAAATCTATTAAAACTTAAATATTCTTATAGTAGCTTCTCGAAATTGGCATAGTTCTCAGAGCATGTTTATTTTTCCTAATTTCGAATTTATCGATTTATCGGTTTTCAAATTAAATGATCGAATTTGGGGATGTTTCTCGTAACAAATTATCTAAATGTGAAATTTGTAAAGTAGTTTATAAACATTTCTTTGTGTTATTAAAGTTTTAAATGATTTTTCTCGTGTTGAAAATGATAGAAATTGTGACATTTCTAGATTATAAAATTTTGAAATAACTACGAAATTTGGATTTCTCTCAGGTTGACCTATCGTCGGTATTCGAAACAACTTATCAAAATAGAAATGATTCTCAAAAGTAATTTATAAAAATCTAGAAACTTTTGCGATTTCAAACCGGTTTCGGTTTTTTAAATCAAATCGCAAAATGTTTGCGAAAGCGAAAAATGGAAGCACTGCTGCAACATTTGATTGGAAGACAATTATCGAAATCATCATTTCTATATCTCTTGAATGGTTTGATCGAAATTTGTATTTCCGTCAAACTGATCTATCGGTTAAATCGTATCTAAATTGAAATAATACTCAAAGGAATTAACTTATCAAAATATGAATGATTCTTTGTTGAAAATGATTGAAATTTCGATGTGGTTTTGAATGATTCTGAAAAAGTATTGAAAGATTCGTTGGAATAAATTCATTCATTTTGCTCGTGAGTGCAGAGTGATTCATGCTAACTGCCCGGGCCAGCTCTAACCAAACACACCCTGGTCCAGGTCCATGGGGCTGGCTGCCTTGGTTTATTTGCCAATGCGAGTCACGTTTTTCCATGCACACGAAACAAGTTACCAACCAACCAAGCCAGCCAGCCAGCCAGCCAGCCAACTGGCCAACTCGACTCGGCTCAAACTCTCAACTCAACTTGGTCTGTGTATAATTTATATTTTATTAAATTTTTCCAACTTTGTTGCTGCTAGTGGCAAAAAGCCTGACACCTCATTTGAATGAAGTCCAGCAAAAGTCTCTAGTCTTATCGGCCCAAAAGTATCGCCAGTCTTTCGATTAGGATCGACAATCGAGTTAAATGCACGCAGTTAGGTTGGGTCTCTCTCTCGCTTGCGCTCTGCTACAAATTAATGTTAAATCTAAAGCATTTTCACACACTTGTAACGGGAAGTTGGAAAATAGAAAAAAAGCGGTCCAGCAGCATCTTTGTAGTTTGGTCAGCAGAAGCAGCTTAATGATTATTCATTGCCTGTTGCTGTTGTTGTTGTTGTTGTTGTTGCTGTTGTTGCTATGCGTGTAATTTTCTCATTGCTCTTGGCCTGGAAGCTGCAAGGAGGAGGCGGCGGCAACTCTCTTGAAAAATTTAATATGCAATCAAGATCGCGCACAAATTACCGTACATAAAAATTGTTTTCTCAAGGGAAAAAAATAAAACAACAACAACAATGTGCAAGTTGTCGTCGATTGAGTTGAAGTCATCCTGCAAATTGTTTACTCAATATTGCTTTTTAATGGATTTTCTGTAATGGGAATGCAGCCGGAACCTCTTTTTGTGTAATATATGGAAAATTGATCTTGGAAGATGCCCTAAATTGTATCCGCAAACCTGAAAGTTGTAACAATTGAACAAAAATGAGCAATTGAAAGGGAACATATTTTTGTAAATTTTGTATGGAAGATGCCCTAAATTGTGTCCGCAAAACTTGAAAGTTGTATCAACTGAACAATAAAGAGCAATTGAAAGAGATCATTTTTGGAATAATTTATTATCATTTGATCTAAAACTCAGTAGATGATCTTTGGTATAAACTTCGACCTGGAATAATCCCTCAAGTTCAGCTACCCCATCAAGCCACTGAGTGTAATATTAAACCGATCACATTAGGCGGCTTCTGCTCACCTTTTTGTGAAAGTCACCCGTTCGTTTAGGTTGTCAAACGGAAACGGAGGCTACTTTGTCAGCTTTGAAACACTTTACTTATCGGCCAAACTAAATCTACGTCTCGTCCCCCCCTGCCTGTCTCAATGTTGTCCATAAACTAGATATACTTTAAAGTGTGAATTGACAGCGCACAATCTCCTAATCTCGTATCTCATTTGGCTAATCATCGTCCATCTCCTTACCCATTTCTATTTTGCAGTTGCGATACACGTTACGTTGGCGACTACTGCGAGCACCGTAATCCCTGCCTGACGGGCCATGGACGCTGCCAGAATGGCGGCACCTGTCAGGTGGCCTTTCGCAATGGCCGGCCAGGAATCTCGTGCCAGTGTCCACTCGGTTTTGGTGAATCGCTATGCGAGATAGCCGTGCCCAATGCCTGTGATCGGGCGCGTTGCTTCAATGGTGGCACCTGCCAGCTGAAAACATTGAAGGAATATAGTTGTGCCTGTGCCAATGGCTATACGGGTAAGTTTGAACTAAGAAGTTGAATTATCTTTATATTAATTTGGGTTTTCATTCTAGGCGAACATTGCGAGACGCAGAATCTGTGCGCCAGTTCACCCTGTCGCAATGGTGGCACCTGTTCCGCTTTGGCCGGTGGCAGTAGCTTCAGTTGCAATTGTCCGCCTGGGTTTATGGGACATACTTGCTCCGAAGATGTGGAGGAATGTCAATCGAATCCCTGTCAATATGGTGGCACTTGTGTCAACACGCATGGCTCTTATCAGTAAGTGGAAATGTACATGCTTAATTGAAGAGTTACTCTGACATTGAAACAAGAATCAACTGAAGAGTGGGGGAATTGTTTTTTAGAATATTGAAACTAAGAACAAGAATTACTTTGGAAAGCTAGAACGAGTAAACAAATTGTAACAATGTTTTATAATATTTTTTAACAACTCCGAAGATTATGCGGAAAAATCTTTACTCCAAAAATCTTTCGGAAACATTAGAACAAGCTTAAACACTTAGCACAAGTTCTTAAATTAAATCTTAAAAACTATTTAAGACAAATTTCAACAACTCCGAAAATTATTCGGACAATTTTTTAACAACTTCGAACACTCAGACGTTCTAACTTACTGAACTAGATTCCAAAACCTTTCAGACAGACCTTAAAAAGTGCAAAAATTATTATGAAAAATGTTTACAAGTCCGAAAGCCCTTAAGAAGTCCTCAAATTTGGTCTGACAAATTGAAAGAAATGTTTTAAACACATTTCAACAACTCCGAAAAACTCTATTCATTTCATAAGTTCCTAAATTTTTCATTGATCGCTTAATCTATACTCCGAAATTTATTCAGAACACTTTTAACAAGTCCGAAAATTCTTAAGAAGTATTTAACAAGTATTTTAAGCAAGTTTCCACAACTCCGAGAAATTATTCTCTCTTTATAAGTTCCTAAATTTTAAATGGTCAATTTATCTACACTCCGAAATTTATTCAGAAAACTTTTAACAAGTTCGAAAACTCTTGGGAAGTCCTTAAATTTGCTCTGACTACAAGTTTCCACAACTCCGAAACATTATTCTCTCTTCATAAGTTCGTAAATTTTCACTGAACAGTTGATCTACACTCTGGAATTTATTCAGAACACTTTTAAAAAGTCCGAAAATTCTTAAGAAGTCCTTAAATTTGCTCTGATCAATTGAACAAGTATTTTAGGCAAGTTTCCACAACTACGAAAAATTATTCTCTCTCCAAAATTTCCTTAATTTTAATTGACCACTTAATCTTTACTCCTAAATTTATTCAGAACACTTTTAACAAGTCCGAAAACTCTTAAGCCCTTAAATTTGCTCTAGTCACAGATTGAACAAGCATTTTCTACAAATTTCAACAACTCCAAAGAAGATTTTCTCTTAATAATTTCAGACCAATTCATCTACAGCCCAAAAACTATTTCAGACAAACTGCAGTAACTGACAACTCTTATTAAATTCTTAAATTTGCTATGACTAATTAAACTAGTATTTTCTACGAATTTCAACTCCGACAAAGACTCTCGCTTAATAAGTTATGACCTAAAACTAATACAGACAAACTTTAGCAGCTCGAGCAACTAGTCCAAAAGCTCTTAATCGGGTGTGTTCCAGAAATCTCTAAAGATTTTCGTACAAACTATTTGATTTGGAACTAAACTAGGACGACTTTATATGTGAAATGATAAGATTAAGGACGTCTTACTAGATCATAGGTCGGTAAAACCGTACGCATTAAATTTACTTGGTCTTGAGCAGTCGGTTTTAAATGGTTCTACTTTTGTTATCTAATCTAGTAGCCGTGCGTATTTGTGGCTCTTCACATATAAAGGCAAGCAGTTTTAATTCAAAATGCAAGCGTTTATACCAAAATCTCTACAGATTTCTGGAACACACCCGAATAAATCCTTAAATTTGCTTTGACAAATTGAGCTAATTGCGAAAATTATTCGAAAATTTTTAAACAAGTTCGAAATCTCATGAGAACTTCTTTTATACGCTTTGACAAATTGAACCTCGTTCCAAAATTATATCTAAACCATTTTCGTAAAATTAATAACAAATCCGAAAACTCTTTTTTTTCTCTGTTAGTTCTTATACTTCCTCTGACAAACATCCACCACTCCGAAAACTATACGAAAATATTATAACGAGTTCGAAAACTCTTTTAAAAGGCCTCAAACTTGCTCAGACAACTTCAACTAAATCCCACAAATATTTCAGGCAAGCTTAAGCAACTTCAAACAAACTTTAACAATTCCGAAAACGCTTAAGAAGTTCTTAAATTTAGTCTGAGAAATTTAGCTAATTCTGAATATTTCAACCACTTCGAAGATTATATGGAAAAAAGGTTTAACAAGTTGCAAAACTCATAAGAATTACTTTTATTCGCTCTGGAAAATTAAACTAGGTTCCTAATCTCTTTCAGATCTCTCTTTAAATTTGAACGACTTCAAACTTTTAACAAGTCCGAAAACTCTTTATCAGTTCTAAAACTTCCTTTGACAAATATTGAATATATTGCAACGACACTTCGAACACTCTAAAAGATCTTAATAATCAGAACTATTTTAGAAAATTTTTAACAACTTCGGAAAATGTAAGAAACATGAACTCTTTATAAATCAATTATAGAACTTTTAGCAGGCTCCAGGTCAATAAGTAATGTTTGTTCATAACTTTTTTAAAACAAGACACCCATACACCACAAAGAAGGCTGGTCGACTGTATAGCTATTTCATGAAACTCCAGATTCAATCAGCAGCTTCAGCAGTTTTTGTAACAAGACAAAACTGAATAATATCAACAACTTTGATTTTAATTTGGAAACATTGTTAGCAGTCCTTTCCAATGGAAAATCCTAGAAATCGGCTAATCCTTTAAACACTTGTTCACTTACCCAAACACCATATTTCGAAGCTTGCTTCCACTTCACTCTTCACCCCTCAACATTATCTCCGAAATAATGCTACAAGTGTGGACAATGTCCAACCCATTTATAACAGTTTGACAAGTGCAAATTGCTTTGTTTGTTTAACAACAAAAGATCAGACACATCCGCTCTGTCGTCTCTCTGGATCGATCGGCTAACAAATCACTGCCGCCGCCTCGACATTAGCATATTTATCTAAAACTGCCTTTTGCGTTTGGCTTTGCCTAAAATTAATGACAATTTAAAACTAATAACTTAAAAAATCGCATTCAAATTTTTTTTTTCATTTTGTCTATCATTTGCATAGTTTATGTTTAACAACAAATTGGCAATTGGCCAACATTTCCACTCTAATTAAAATATACAAAACCCATTGAAATAAATCAGACAAAAGATCACAAATTTCCGGCGCTATTTCGTTTCGGCTTCATTTGCATTTTTAATTTGGTGATCTGAAACTCATTTGAGCTGAAAAGTGCGATGTGAACATGTGTTTCCATTGGTCCAATTAGCATATACAGAAGAAATTGTTATTAAACTTGCACTTTAGACACCCAATGCCGATGCCTCATAAATTGCAATTAAAAAAAAAAGGGCTACGCCTCCCAAAAAAAAAATGATTGAAAAAAGAATTTGCATAGAATGTATAATGTTTTGCCACTGGTTAAGAGTTTTGCATAAATTTCACATTCGATTTGTGATTTTTATTGTGTTTATGTGTAAATAAAACGTTCATTTAGAAGAAGCTTAAAAAGATTGCTCTCGAGGCTTAGTCATTCTTTGAAATCAAATCAAATCTTTAGAGCTGTCAGGTGGGGTTAATTTATGAATAGAAACATGTGTGCGAATAGAATAACATATTCATGGGGTAAATGAGTGCCTAAATGTACTCATAAATAAGATTCAAACTAAAGTGGATTCATTGTTTGCTTGATTATCGTTTACTGGGTATTGGATACTGGGTGATGAGTGTTGAGTATCGAGTACTCATAAATAAGATTCAAACCAAAGTGGATTCACTGTTTACTTGAGTATCAAGTTCTGAGTATCGGGTACTGGGTATTAAGTACTGAGTATTCATTCATGAATTTTACTTAAATTTCACTTTCCCCAAATACCCAAAAATGCCTAATCCTCGCCCCATCCACATCATCTCCAGCGTTTTTGCCTTTAGGCTATTGGCCTGCTGAGTTTCACATGTCAATCAAAAATCAATTTTGAATTTCAAAGCAATTTCCAATGCTGTAATTTACTTTGGCGCAAAGGTGGAGAAGAGGTAGGTAGGTGGGTCCAGTTCATTGCCCAGTTTGTGGGTCCCTAAAGAGTTTGTCTGAGGTATGCCGCCGTTGCCTATTTGGAAGAGTTTTATTTTTTTGCTTTTAATTGTTTAATTTAATTAAATGCTCTCTTAATGGTCTTAATTAGACTTTATAAGGTGCTCCACCACATAAAACCAGTTTGTGGAAACATTGTATATTGTTTATTTTTTCTCAAGAACCATTGCAGTTTACTTGAGGTGGTGCAGAAACAAATTAAGTTTTATAAACATAACAAAAAGGCAGAGAAAAGACAGAGAGAGAGAGAAGCAAAGAAACAACCTTTTTTTATGTACCCAAACCCCAGAACCGGTTGTCTGATTGGGGCTCCTCTCCTATAATAAACAATTGTACAAAGTACCTCCACGAGAGAGAGAGCGAAAGAGAGAGCATTTATTTTTCGGAAGCAAATTGTTAAAATTACTTTACATTTACAGATGCATGTGCCCACCTGGTTATACGGGCAAGGACTGTGATACCAAATACAAGCCATGTCTACCATCTCCATGTCAAAATGGTGGCACTTGTCGCGCCAATGGTTTGACCTATGACTGCAAATGTCCCAGAGGTAAGTTGAAGAACTTTATAAAATATTAAGAACCAACGAAAAAGTTTTGTCAATCTTAACCTTTTCTATACATAATTAATCTAGCAGTTGTAGTAAGCTTATATATTAAATTTCAGGCAAATATCAATACCAACAGCTGAGTTACAATAGACCCATTACGGGTTTTGTAACCCAGTTTAGGCCATTAGAGTTTCAAAAAGGCCAGCATATTGTGTAAAATTAAATGCCTTATGCTTATAAAGTTATATACTATTAAAACTGAAATTTTAAGAACATTAAAGATAATTAGTAGAAAAAGAATTTTTGGAATCACTTACAATATAAAATAAGCCAAATGTTTGCCAGTATGATATCAATTTAGACTCAATTTCTTAAAACTTCAGGTTAGTTAAACTGTGGTCAAATTTGTTGCTTGAGACCATCTCAATGCCAGGCTCACTCAATATCAATGGTCAAGAGCGTGTAGATTTGTGTGATAAATATCTGCGATCCTCGCCAGAATCATTTTACTTATTGATTTCTCTATCTAGTTAAGCAGTAGGCAAGACCTTGCTCCCATTACCATAAGAGCGGCCATTGCCCCGCTTCGAAATGTATTACAACAACAAAGACCATGCGAATCGGCGCCACCAGGGCGCACACGCAGACGACCCAACGTAAAAATAGTTTTTTAGATTTTATTTTGATTGTGATTTGTTATCGATGGCAAACACCAGTCAACAATAAACAAACAAGTAATTTTTTGTATACAAAAACAAAATGAGTGTGGAAAAGACTTTTCAAATAAATCGCGTACATTTTTGGAAGTTTTGGACAGAAACATGCACTGACGGCAGAACTTAAGGCTGATCTTCACAATTAACCTCGCTCTGGCGCACTGGCTTGATCTTTAAAATTCAGTTGTAAGTTCAGCTTTGCGGATTCAATCAAGCATGTTTGTTTATTTCGGCTTGCTGACGCACTAAAATAACATGATCAGCCATCAGGTCATCTTTCAGCTGCATGTGTGTGTGGGCCCTAAAGCGGTGGCGGTGTGGGAAAAACAAGACCTTATCTTAATCAGTAGGTGAGCGATTCGACGTAGCTAAAAGATCTGACCATTGGATATTTGACTTTTTTAGGCTTTCTTCGACAACTTGATGCTTGTGCCTAACAAATTATTTTTTTGAAAAGTCAAGGTAGATTCCAAGAGTGAATGATGCGATTGACGACAGTAATTTACCAATTTGATTGTGTGTAATAGATTTTATTTAGCTGTTTGCATTGAAATTGTATCAAAAGCGTACACCAAAAGCCCACCACTTTATCATATTGATGATTGATTGATGTGTGCTAGCAAAAACGGCCATTAACAAAGGTCTCATCCAGATCAGTAAAATTGTTAGGCCTCTCCCTTTACTGTCTGTTTCTTCAAATTCAATTTCCATTGCGGGAATGTACAAATTTAGTTTATTCATTATCATTTTGCGTTAACGATAAGCCAATTTAACATTTGAATCAGTTGTTTGTCTATCGATGATTTTATCGCTAATCTAAATTGAGTTAATCAAGCCACGCACTCGTTGTTTTGCGCAAAGGAATTGCTCGCGCGTATACATAAAGCAGAGACCGACACGTCCCAGTCCAAGATATACTTAACAAGGAAGCCGAACTCGCTCTCTCGCTCTCTTTGCTTACTTCTTAAATGTCACTCTGTAAACAACCCTTGTGAGCGACGCTTCTCCTCCGACGAATTTTTTTGTGTTCAGCTTCTTATTTTAGAAGTTGTGAGAGAGTGAGTGCGGCTACCTTGTTAAGTATATCTTGTCCCAGTCTAACGTGTATAAAACAGCGGCAGCGACGTCAACACACCGACCGTATACAAGCTTATACTGCTCTCTTTTGAAACAACAAAGATGTGCTAAATGAGCGTGCTCTCGCGTTGCTAAACATACACACGCAACGCCAAAATGAGCATGTGTGTTTTGCGGCCCCCTGACCTAAAGCAACAACAATTTCATATGTGTGCTCTACTCTCTTTCTTTCCGAGCTAAGGTTTTGCTGTTGGCTGCGTGCAGACCATCATATGTGACTCTCTTCTCTCACTCTCCTATGTCTCTGGCAAATTAAAAAGCAACTCTCGCTCGCAGTGGACGAACGCTTTTCGCAATTCAAGGCGGCACACACACACACAAACAACAAACGGGTTTATATTTCTTGTTGTTATTCTTTGAGATATATTTTGTTGTCTTTTGTATTTGGGCACCCCTGGAGGAACCGTGACACATACTCTCACAGAGCTGCGGTTTCTATAAGGTCTAGTTTTTGTTCTCACTTCACAAGCAAGATAGACTTATGCATAAGTTTTGGAAGTATTCTGAAACCAAAAGAATTTCCAATTTCTTATAAACTGATCGAATTCTAAAAAAAGAACAAGTCTATCAGTTACTTAAGTGGGTACCACAGAAGCCTTTTCCAATTATTTGGTTGGTTTCAAAACTCCCGTATTTTGTTAGGAGATCAATAAAAATCTCAATGTTAATGTGGGTCAGTGATAACCTTGAAACTGTAACTTCAACTGAACCAATGTGCTTTGTCCGATAGAGAGAATAATCCTGTAAAAAAGATCCATTAAGATCCATTTGGATTGAATCGTTTTTTCATATCCTTTGGACCATTCTCAGATACATTGGATGAAAATCTAAGATCAATCTAACATTAAATGGATATTAATATAAATTTTTACGATATTTTAACCATCTAGTCCAAATGGATACCGAAATTATCCTATGGATTATCAACAAATATCCTTTTTTTTTCTGTGCCTAAGCAACAATTTTTCACCCTGAAGGCATTTGATAAAATGGTAAAGACAAAATTTAGATTGGTTAGAAGTCGGAAAGGAGGTCCAGATGGGGAACCTGAAAATGCATAAAAGCTTGACTGACCTTTTCATATTAAAAAGTAGATATAAAGTATCTCTTATTCCTAAGCGATCTTCATGATGAAATTGAAGGAGGACTATCGATCGGTGATATCAACCTCCGAGTACTTTACGAGTACACCAACCTTAACCTTCCCAAACATGTTGAGCAGCAAAACAGGTCAGCGAAAAACTGCATTAACAGTACATGGAAAATTTATTTTTTTGCAATTAAAGAGTACCCTTAAGCTCCAAATGGAAATTATTCCTTGCGGTGCACCGTTTCACTCAATCTTATGCAGCACAAATATGGCGATCACATCATTTTGACGAGGTAAACAAAATTCAGCGATACTTTGTTAAAAGGATTCTAAGACTGCCAGACAATACTCCTAATAACGCATTGGCGATTGAATTTGGCATGGAAGACAACCACTTTTTTACACTCATTACCCACTTAAACTATATAGACAAATCCTTATTTGATTACCAAGAGCATAGAAAGCTTTCCACGTTCATCATCCAAAAGAACTTCCTACAAAAAGGCCGCCATTTTGAATGGCAATGGGAAAATGAAACTAAAGAGTCATGGAGCTTCGGGTACTAAGCTAAGGCAATCCGAGAGTATCACGAGCAGGCAGCAGCAAGTACGCGTTGCATCTATAAATTTCTAGATTATACCAATGGAATCACATATATCACAGACGACATGAAGGTTGCAAACATTACATGGATTTTAAAAGCCCGATGTGGTCTTTTGAAACTGAATGGCGATGGATTTTTGCCGACCCAATGAGGATTTTGCACAATGTGTAATTTGAACGAAAAGGAGACATTTAGCTGCCCGGTTCTGAGAGAGTTTAGGGTGCAGCATCTAGGGAAGACCCTTCTAAGGGAGAATGAAATTATAAATATACTATTGATACTAAAATTGTTGCTACTTTTCGGCATGACAGGTGCACGAACAGAAACTGCTTACATATGCACGACTCCAATCCGAAAATAAAGTAAACTTGTATGAAAGTGTGTATCCAACATCATTTTGAATTGCATACGCAAACACTTGCCTATTTTGTTGGACCCAAATAAAATTCAGAAAACTGTAATCCCAAACTATTTTTTTTAAGAATTTCAAGCGGTGTCCACTTTGCTCTTCTTTTGCGAATAAACTTATATTTGATGATTTGTAAGAGCGCAATTTCGTGTTCGACACAACCTTCTTTCATTGCTAAATTAGTGACTATTCATAGTGCAAAATCCTTTTAAGCTGTAGAAGCAATAACTCTGATACATTTTACAGCTTGGCTGGCCGAAGTCACTCGTATTTTTCACACAGACGCGAGCCGAACTTATGATTGTGTGTATCTGTGATCATAGAAAAGCAAGTAAATCGGCTGTAGTTTCTTTCTTGCTCACCAACACAAACTAATTTTTCTGTTTCAATTGACCGGCCCTGTTTTAGAGTTACTTTTTTTGCTCACACATATTGTGCATAACTCTCAGAGAAACAACTAATTGGTACTCTTCGATAAACTATCGTGTCACATCGATATGTAAAGACAAACTATTAATTTCCCCCTACAAGGCTTTGAGATCAACCAAAATTGAATGAGAACTCCCACAAAATTCTGTTTAAATAAACAACTAATCTGATAATGCACTACGATTTTCCGAGCCTGAGAACTTTGTAACAAAAAAAAAAAATGCGATAAACCAGTTAGATCGATAGAAGTGAGTAGCAGCAGCAGCAGATTGTGAGTCATGACTAGCCACGAGCCAACCAAACTGCGCCCACGCGGCAAAGAGGGCAAACTCGTTTGTCCAGGCTGCCAACTTTTACCCACAAAAAAAATACAAAAAATACAAAAATTACTCAAAATGCTCGTTGGATAAAAAAAACGCATCCCATTGCAAGATCGTGGCCTTCTCTTCTCTGTACTGTGGCATGACCTCCTTAGGGCGTAACTGTGCTTAAGCATTGAAGACGACTGACTCTACCATCACAAACCGCCTGATTTATTTGTAATTTACTCTGACTGACGCCTCTCGGAATTGTCCATCCAACTTGTTTCCCAGACGCCAGTTTTTTTTCTCTTTTTTTTTTGCATAATGAGTGCACCTCCACCAGCCTCCCTCCCTGACTGCTCTCTTATTGCTCCGTGATGTCCACAGGGCTCGTCGTGTTGTTGTATCTTTTGTAATTCAGTTTGTTGTTTGAGGATTGCTCAACATTTCGGCGGCACAAAAGGCGTTATAACATTTTCATTTTCCATGTTGCCTTATTGCAGTTGCAGTTTTGGTCACACTTTCACACGATCTTATTAGAATTTTTGATTGAGCGCAATTAAAACCAACTAAGCAGAGGTGGGAGGGCCACAGCAGATCAGATCTACATACTAAATAGAGTGAATGTCGTCTGTCGTGCAATTCGCTTCAATTGAAATGAATTAATTGAAAAAAAAAAAAAAATTTTATATTGCAGACGACATGCATATGCAATTTCATAAGCAATTTACATGTGAATGAAAATTGTGCAACCGACGGGAAAGGCCAGAGTTAACAACTGGGTTCGTTTCCTAATGAGCCATAAAAAATGTTAACTCTTAAACTCTTGGTAAATCTTGAAACATGTTAATTAACATAGCTTACTTGGCTGACTTGAGGAAATCGAAATAGTTCTAATGCAACTCAGTTTTCTACTTTCGAAGGAAGGATTTAGCCAATGGAAATTTTCAACTTGGTAAATCGAAATTACCATTTCAATTATCCTTACAACCACTTTCATGTAATGAAAAATTGCATCGAAGTTTACTTCAATTACTTTTAATTACCTATATTAAAATAAAAAAAATTGTAATAGTCGTTAAATATTTAATTACCCAAAAAATGGCTATGGTAATGGGTAAAAACAAAATTCACTAACGCGCCCACCTCTAGTTTGGTTTTCCAAAAAGATCCTCTAACGGTTCGGTTCATAATTATTGAATTTCAACAAATCAATGTAATTTTTCTTTTACGAATGCATTCAATAAATGTAGATACTCATTCGAGCTTTTTTGATTTCAATCATAGAACTTTTCAATGATTTATATTCATAACTTTTCTAAAACAAGACACATACACAACACAAAGGAGGTTGGTTGACTATATAGCTATTTCATTCATTCATCAGCAGTCTTTGCCTAGCTTCAGCGAGTTAGCACAAGGTACTTCATGCCAGCATTGCTATAACCTCTTGGGAATTCCAAAGGCAGGCTTATAGCAAAATCCATTATCAGCAACAAAACCCCAAGTCGCAGAAAGGTTTCTATTACACGATCCCAAATATCTAAACCATATTTTGACTTTGACTGTGCGAATCCCTAAGAAACCCCCAAAAATCCGAGACGAACCGTTACTGTTGAAAATTGATATTGGATATATAAAAATTGTTCAGACGTTTGTAACGCATAGAAGGAAGCATGTCCGACCACACAAAGTTTATATATATTCTTGATCAGCATGACGAGCTGAGTTAATTTAGCCATCTCCGTCTGTTTCTATGCTATCTTCTCCGTCAGTTTTAAAGTTATATTGACCAAACTTTACACGAAGTATAAAATGTATATTGATGTTGCCATACAACTTTTTTATGATACCTTGTACTCGCTTTTTGATGTTTGTGTTCCACTTGAGCTCCCTCGCTGTCCTAATAGGCAGCCTTGGTTCACAAGAGAACTAATAAATTTGAAAAACAAGAAGTCAAGGTATTTCAAAAAGTATAAGAATTCGAAAAAATCATCTGATTTCTCCCGTTATGTGGATGCTCGTTCTAGATTTAATGTGCTTAACGCACAATGCTATAAAGACTATCTTAACCGTTGCAGGCTTCAATACTCGCACAATCCTAAGCAGTTTTATGCGTTTGTGAACTCTAAACTTAAATCTTCCACTATGCCTTCTTCTGTGCGGTATGGTAATGCGAAAGCAAACACCGATCAACACCGATTTTTACGTTAACCTACTCGTCTTCTAGCTTCTTTGCGAATCAACCATACCCCTATCGGTTGAATGGGTCGAATTGTATTTTTTGCTCTGTAATCACTTAATCTTAACTCTGTTAAACCTGTGTATGCACCGGGTCCCGATGGAGTACCTGCTTGTGTACTTAGGTTTTGTGCTGATGCACTTTGTAAGCCTATTCATAAAATATTTGAATTGTCTCTTGAGTCATCCTCTTTCCCTGTGTTGTGGAAGGAATCTTATATCATTCCTCTTCATAAAAAAGGTAATAAGTCGGATTTTGAGAATTATAGGGGTATTTCCAAGTTGTCTGCAATTCCTAAAGCTTTTGAGAGAATTATGACATCTTAACTCGATCTAATTTATTAGGACTTACATCATTAGGGATCAAAGGGTTCTTATGTAAGATGCAAACTGACGTGATTTATACTGATTTTAGTAAGGCTTTTGATTCGGTTAATCACTCCTTGCTGCTTCATAAACTGAGTTTAATTGGTTTTCCAACTAACCTTCTTAGTTGGATCTCTGATTACCTAAGTTCTAGAACACAAAAAGTTCTCTTTTGTAATTCATATTCGAAACTAATCCAGATTTCCTCTGGATATTGGAATTGATATTGGATATGAGTACTGCATCTGGAGTACCCCAAGTTAGTCACTTGGGACCATTGCCTTTTACTCTCTTCAAAAATGATCTCCCTTCAGTCCTGACTCACTCTCGTGTGCTTATGTACGCCGATGATGTGAAACTATGTTTAACATATAATGATTTGGTTTCCCGCTTTAATTTGCAAGCAAACTTGGATGCATTTCAGTCTTGGTGTAAAGAGAATCTATTACATTTTACAGAAGCTTGCCACAATTCTTCTCTTATATGCTTGATAATGTCCCACTTGAGTGCTTAAACGATTCAGCCAATGAGGTAAATGATCTGGGGCTAATTCTTGATCACCGACTTAAATTTGACTCTCATGTTACTGCGACTGTTTGTAAGGCCAGGAATGTTCTTGGGTTTATTAAGCGCTGGTCGAAGGAATATGATGAAGATTTTGTGCACTTCTCTTGTCCGTCCGATTCTCGAGTACGGATAATGTGTGTGGTCTCCGCAATATTCGACACATCAAGATAGTGCAAAAACAGGTTTTATTGTTTGCTCTAAGTGGTTTGGGCTGGAATCCGTAAGTTCGTTTACCATCGTACTCTAGTAGACTTCTTTTGATTAACCTTCCCTCCCTTATTAACCGTAAAGTTATGCTTGGAGTAATATTTATACATAGAGTAATTAATGGTGAAATCGACTCATCTGAGTTGGTTGGCCAAATTAACCTCAACGTTCCTATTAGACTGACTTGGAATTTTATCCCCCTATCACTAAATCGTTGTAATACTAACTATGCCTTGCATGAACCGTTTCGTGTCCTCTGTCGAATCATTAGCTCGGAAGCTTCTCTTCCTGCCTTAAAAATTTATATTTTATCTTATTTAGCCCTTAGTTAACATTACTTTATGTCGTTCCTACGCGATTTCGTGTCACACGTTAGTGGCTGCGCCTCTCGGTCGGTTGGGCGGGAGTTGGGCTGCTATTTTGCCTGGGGTTCGCGCGTAACAAGTTTCGGCTGGGTGTCGCCACTTGAACATACTGCGCATTGTACGTCAACGTCCATCCAAAAAAGTCTTTAAGTATAAATACGCTACATATTTGTCGGAAATTGGCTGGATCGGATGACTATAGCATATAGAACCATTGGTCAAAAAACTAGTTTTAGTGATAAAAACTTTTTTGTCTTCAACGCAAACGTCCCCAAACCTCGTATTTCGAATTTTTCTATGCTTTCACATAATTCCACCAAGTTTTATGAAAATCGGCCAACTATATAGCATAACTGCCATACAAAATATAGTTCTAAAAAACAGTCTTAGTGGGAAAAACATTTTTGTTTTCAATGCTATCGCTCTCAAACTTGTTACTGATGAATACTGTATGCTACCACACAATTCTGCCAAATTTGATCCAAATCGAATGACTATAGCATATAGCTGCCATAGGAACTCTCGGTCGAAAAAGCAGTTCTAGTGAGAAAAACTTTTTTGTTTTCAATGTTAGCGTCTTTCTACTTTCCAGTTATGAATATTAGCAGTTTCAACACAATTTTGGGAAGTTTGGTCAAAATCTGAAGAATATATCGTATAGCTGTCATATAAAAAACTGGCAAGCAAATGATCAAAGTAGTGGCGCCATTAAGCTGCAAGGGGATATAAACTTCGGTCGAGCCAAAGTTAGCGTTCCTCTTTTTTTTTTATGCTGAATTTTGCATAAATCTCTTTCCCAAGCCCGAGAGATTTGAAACCAACCGAAAGTTATTTCGAGAATTGATTTTGGGTTGGAATTTGCATTAAACAAACCGAGTTAAAAAACCTTTAAAATAAAACTTATTTGTATACTGGGGGTTATTGCTGGCTAGAGGTCAATACCAGGTCACTAACCACAACAATAAAACTTATTTGTTTTTCATTTCTTAAAATCTTTGCAAATACCTTAAAAGCTGAAACAAACCCCGAAATCAGCCTATCAAAACTCAATTACTGGTAGGATCCATTTGTTTGAAATTCAAATTGTAAACTTACTATAGCTTTTTCGCAAAGGTTAAGATCTTTTTATATTTAACCAACTTTTAGCTGTTTGATTGTTGATGAGCATAGAAAATGTAAATGCGAATGGAATGGCTTATGCATATGAGAATGATGGTCACAAATTGACTTTAATGTGCCTTAAAAAAAGAAGAGAGAGAGAAAAAAAAAACAAAGCAATTGGCTGCCGCCTTCCTGCCGGGTTCCACATGGGCAATAAATTGCAATTGCAATTCTGCTACGCTGCTGCCGTTTGAGAGGGGCGGGGGACTTAGAGTTTATGCCTAGTTCTGAAGAGTTCAAAGTGCGGTCACTAAGTGACTATGTGACTGGGTGACTTCTCTTACATGGGCGCAACGAATATGAAACATGTGTGTGGTGTGGTGTGGTGTGGCGGTGGTTGGGCTCTCGAGCAGATGTGGTTTATTTTTAAAGCAGCGCATCGCCGCACCACATATTGAAAATGCCACTTCATATTACTTCTTCTTTTTGTTTTTCAACCACCAGGCAACAAGTTGCAGCAGCCCGCTCAGAAAACCCGATCATACCACACAAACATTATTGTCTCTGGGCCCTTCTTTTGTAGACCAAACCTGAAAAGCCATTAAAAAAAAACAAAGCTTGTGGGCGACAGCGAGAGAGAGAGAGAGAATGAGAGATAGAGCTTAATGTGTGTGTGTGTGTGCGCGCGATTTAATTTCTCTCATACAAAGTAAAGCGCAGTGAACGTGGTCCCAGTGTTTAGAGGGTGTTCTTTTTTGAGGTCAGGGGCGGCAAGATCCAAACATTTTTCCCTCCCTAGTTGCCGCCCCTGTTTGAGGTAATAATTTATAGTGAGCTGAAAAAAGATCACCCAATAGGAGTAAAACTAAGCGCTTTGTTGATGTAGCTTTTGTTTATTTATCTGTTTGTTGCATTACACCATCCAAAGGGTGTCCCAAACTGAGCTATCGTTTATAAAGGGTGATTTTTTAGCAACTTTCTTTTTGGTTACACTGTTTTTGGCAGCTTAGGTGTTTTCGTGTCACATATTACTGTCAAACATGTTCAGTTTGGTCGATAATTTAAGCATGAATTGACTTACAAACGAACAATTTTATTATTAAAATTCATGCCCGGTTAAGAAAGTGCATCGAGCACTTCTTTCATTTTATGGTCAGTTTGGGCGACCTTCTGAGGCGGCTATTCGGAATTTTGTGACTAAATTTCGCACCAAATTTACATTATTGGACATTAAACCAATAACGCGCATACGTAGAGCACGGACAGAGGTTGTTAATGACCGTGAATTATCGATTCGTCGCCGTTCGCAACAATTGGGACTCTGTTACTCCACAACGTGGAAAATTTTGCGAAAGGATTTGGGTATAAATCCCTTTAAAATACAGCTGGTGCAAGAATTGAAGCCATACGACCTACCAAAACGGTTAACTTTTGGTGAATGGGCGCTGGGAAAGTTGGATGAAGATCCACTTTTTTTATTGAAAAATTGTGTTCAGCGACGAAGCTCATTTCTGGTTGAATGGATACGTGAACAAACAAAATTGCTGTATTTGGTGTGAAGAGCAGCCAGAAGCATTGCAAGAACTGACAATGCATCCCGGAAAATGCACTGTTTGGTGTGGATTATGGGCCGGTGGCATCATTGGACCGCACTTTTTTAAAGATGACGAAGGCAGGAACGTTACTGTGAATGAAGAGCGCTACCGTGCAATGATTACATTTTTTTTTACCCAAAATGGAAGAGCTGGACTTGGCTGACATGTGGTTTCAACAAGACGGTGCCACATGGCACAAAACAAGCGAAACAATGGTCTAATTGAGAGGCGAGTTGGGTGAACAGTTTATTTCACGTTTGGTGTTGGTCAATTGGCCGCCTAAATTGTGCTATATAACGCCTTTAGACTATTTTTTGTGGGGCTATGTTAAGGCTCATGTGTATATCGACAAGCCCGCAACAGTTGACGCACTGTAAGCCAATATTGAAGAATTTATTCATTACATTCCAGCCGATATGTTGGAGAGAGTATGTAAATATTAGACCCAGCGTATGAACCATTTGAGGCGCAGCCGCGGTCAACATTTACATGAAGTCGTCTTTAAACATCAAATTATATAGATCGTTCTATCGACTCAAATAAAGATTTCATACATTTTTTTGAATTTTATGTATTTGTTTTTTAATCAAATCCGAAAGCTGCTAAATAATCACCCTTTATACAGTTAATCAAAAAAAGATTCAAAGAATAGCAGGGTCCCGAAATTAATGTTTCAGTTAAAGGTTCCATTTCAGTTTCAATAAGATACCCGGACTTTTATTTTGGTATACCGGTACGTACCGGTACTAAGTACTACTTTTTGAATAGTAAATGCTTGTAAATAGTGGGTAAATAAAAACCCGAAACCGGAAAAAACCCTCGTTTACAAATCAGGTGTGAAGTCGAAAGACCGAAAAAACCCTCGTTTTACACTACACAAAATACAAAAAAGGGTGGAAGTGTCGTCAACACTCACAAGGCTTTGATTTCAAACATGATGCTAATTTAAGGGCTTATTTTCAAAATCATAAGTTCTCTTAATGGTATATAAATCAGCAATGGCAATCGTTCAAAAGAAGAAAACTTAAAGGGAGCAGAAATACCAACAACGAGATCACTAGCTGCTGTGTTCTTTCTTTTTTTTCTGTATGTCTTGTTTATTGTACTGGTCCATAGAGAAATGACAACAACTACAGTGGTAAAGGAATAACAGGCAGAAATCATAATTTCAATCTTGAAATAGCAAATCATAAAAATAATTTAAAACTCTCTTCACCCACTGTTGAGTCACTGTAAAGTCAATGGAAAGTCACTGTTAAGACCCGTGTTAAGTCCTTGTTTACATGCTGTTAAGTCACTATTGAGTCACTGTTTAGTCACGGCTCCCCCTCTTTCCCATGAGTGTGTGTGTTCCTGGACACTCCACAAAACAACAACACGAAATATGAATGACGTCAACTGAAATCAAATTTTACTCCTACTAAAATCTTCCGCACCGAAATTAAAGAAGTTTCACTTAAAAAAAATATTTTTCAAATCAGCTGACCAGTAAACCTCCTACACAGATACCCTTTATTTTAACTCTCTCTTGCAATTGTTCTCTCTCGCTCTCTTTGAACAAAGCGCGCGCGCAGCATAAGCAACATTTTTTGTCCATTGTTGTGTGTTGTGTTTTCAGGGGAAGCCGAGCGACGCTCGTTGCTTTCGTTTGCTTGGCGCGCATTCAAAAGATAGCTTCAGCTTCGGCTTCGGCTTTTGCGGGCCTGGCCAGATATGAGACCGTGGGAAAGAACAACCAAAAGACGTGTTGTATACACACACACACACACATGGCCAATGCTCAATGCTCGCCTCGCCTCTTCGTCTGTTTTTAGTTTACATTTTGTTTGCTCATTCGCTTCGCATGTTGTTTTTTTTATTTTTCATTTTCTTCTTGCTGCTGCTTATGCCGCAGGCGCAACAGCAGTGCGCCTGACAGAGAGCAGCGGTGAGCATTCCTCCGACCAACATTAAGCGGCGTTTTTGCTTTGTGTGGCTCCTTCGTCTGACAACCACTTTTTTTATTATTGTTGTTGTTTTTTTTTTTTACTTCATTCCTCTTCAGTAGTGGTTGCTGTTGTTGTAAACGTTTTCGTTTATTGAAGCATTTTATGATGTTGCCATAAATCTGTTTATGCACTTCATTGCACACACACACACACACACAAGCCGTAAGCGAGAGAGATGAGGGGAACGACTCAATGACAACAGATGCGTTTTAGTGTGACCCTTTTGACTAAATAATTTGATTCTGATTTTGATTTATTTGTGACGAATTTATGAGCATCTTGTTCTCTGTCTACGTCATTTTTAAGCGAAGATCACAGCAAACATTTTTTTTTTTTAAAACAAAGCCCCTTGGGGCCGAACAGACTCGGCAATTCACACCGATTGCTTGACGACTGTCAGAGAGAGACACTCACATTTTCCGTGCTCTCTTCTTGGGGAACCCTGTTTCAAAGCGGAAGATATGTATGAATACGATTCTTTCTATAGGTAAAAAGAGTGCCACTTTTACGATACTTTTGGTAGTTAGGAAAACATTTCTGAAGATCAAATTGTGAATACCTAAAACTACCAATCAGTTAATCGAGATCCTATTTTCTGTATACAAATTGAGTCCACCGTAATACCCGAAATTCGAATTTAGTCCTTAAGATGTACAAAATATTAAACCAAATGACAAAATTAATAATTTTTCAACCTCATTTACGTTGATTTTTGTACTAGCTGTGATTAAATATTAAATCGGGTTAGAGCTAGGGTCAATCAGGTCTGTTCTCAGTTCTGAAAACGAGTGGAATTGTCACAAATCAAGCTGATTGCTGTTCTAAATTCCGCAAATCGACTAAATTGGTCGGTTTTAAAAGTAATTGATATTTAAGACTTGTGAATGAATTTTAAAAACTACAAACTAATTATTATAATAATGCTAAACATTCTTAGATTTACGATTTTATTATTTTATTTATTCATTCGTTTGATAATGAAATATATTTTAAAAAAAAAATTTATTTAAACACCAAAACAGTATTACATGAAAACCAAAACCGAGTGACTGTGACCAAACCGAGCTGTTCTGAATTCCACATTTTATTTTTTTAGGGTTGCTTCTATGAACTAAAGTACTCGGACCCTTATTTAATATGACGTATTCAAATTTAAGGAGGCTGACCCGTGTGACGGCCGTTTTTTTAAACTATTTTTTGGGAATTTTTTTTAGAAGATCGATTAAAACTTAGAACTTGGAATTTTGTACCATTTATTAAGTTGCTATTGAAGTACATTTAGAAATTTTTTGAAGTCAAAATAATGAAAACTTTTCGTGATTCAGCGTGATTCATGTTAAAAAAAAAGTGCTGCATTGGTCAACACGATTTCTGCCGACTGAGTGAGAAATCAGAAAGAAAAAAAGCATTTTAATCTGTGCGATTGTAGCTACGAGATATACTAGATAATTTTGAAAAATACAAATTTTACGCGACTTCGAATTTATATTTCTAAAAAAAAATACATTTTTGTGGTCTGTTTTGTTGCATAAAAAAAAACGACGCGACCTTTTTCAATTATCCTAGTATGAACATACCCTCAAAATTTCAACGCGATCGGTCAAGTCGTTTTTGAGATATCATGTTGACCAGTTGAAAAAAATTGGTTTCGAGAAAAACGCGTTTGAAAGTTCAGTGTATGCTCACGTTCTATGTATACACGTATATATAACCACATATTCTACCTAATTAATAGTTGCGATTTATGAAAAATTTTTCGATTTTTTGAAACCATCATGAATGCAAAAAATAGTATAAAAATACTATTTTTAAATTTAATTGCTTTAAAGAGCGAATAAGGGCTTTGCAAATACAAATTATAGAGTTGGTGACAACTCTGGTGGCTGTCGATATACACAAAAACGTGCGCTGGCCATCCAGCCAGCTGTTGATTAAACCGGTTTCGAAACGGATTTCGAAAAGTCAAAACGTAACCATATCGTTAGTGTAAAACGTTCGTTTTCGTTTCGTTTTTCCCTTTTTGTAAACGGTCGGAATTCGGAACAGGCATGAATACCATATCAATAAATTGTACCCCGAGGGTTTTTTTTTGGGAATTATCCCACACCTGATTTGTAAATGTGGGTTTTTTTCTCAGTTTTTATTTACACACTATTTACACGGTTTTCTCTTCATACACGCTTTTACTGCGCGATCACTTTGGCTTCCATATTTACAATGTCTCTCTACAGTCTGTCTCTACGATTTATCTACTACGTTCTACTACTGCTCTGACTCGTCGTTGACCATTTTATACAGTATGACGACCATCTGATTTCTTAAAAATACCTTAACACTGAAATATCGGTACTTTTATACATATTCACATCATGGCGGTAATTTTTTCAATAATTCCAAAGACTACAAAATCGATGTTTGTGCTAGGCTAGACGATATGCAATATTCTAATCAAGGCTGCAAACCGGTCCTGAACCGAAGCCGAACCGGACCATGAACCGAATCCTTCAAGTATTTGAGCCCCCGAACCGAGCCCCTGTATACAAAAAAAGGGTTCAGTTCAAACAATTATTTAAGTCAATTTCTTAAGATCTTTTCTAGTTTTCTCAATATTATGACCAAAGAACTATTTTATAGTATAGTTCAGAATCGCTTCAGTTGATAATTAAAAGTGCTTTTTAGAAATCCAATCCGTATTGAGAATTCGAGAAGAAAGATAAACAAAGTATACAAGTATACTCGCAAAAGGGGAAAGCAAAGCCAATTTGGAAGATCATTTTAACAAGAATCGCCCTAATGAGCTATTTTTAAGCTCTTTTGAAGATTGAAGAGATTAAATTCATGTCCGATTTAAAGAAGACTCTGAAATGACTCAAGGATATGCTCAAAACGTGATTTATTGAAATACGACTAGAAAAAGACTCGCAAATGATTGGATATATAACTTGAAATGGAGTCAAAACTGATGAGAAAAATGGGCTTTAAACGACTCTTTAAGAAGATTCTCGGCTTGGGCACCATATTCTCCCGACAAAAGTATCATTTATGACTATTTTAATCAGACAAAGGACTCAAAATGTGGTCAGAAATTTCATAAAATGCTGGCTGGTTATGTACGTACAAGGTGAGGCTTACAAAATTCAAAGACCAGGCACTTTTGAAAGACTTTTTAGAACACCTGTGAATAATAACAATAAAGAATGTGGTCCAGTCGACTTGCCGACTCATATACATAGCTTGGTAATCTGGACGCGTTCTTCTGATTAAACATATTTCTAAATTTTTACCGAATGTTGAGGCAAAAATCGGTCAACTATTTAACAATCTATGAACCCAGACTCGAACCAAAACCTTGGGTTCGATTAGTACAGGAGCCGGTCCGTGAACCGAACCTTAGACTACCACGGGTTCGAACCTCCGAACCGAACCTTCACCAAAATGTTACAGGTTTGCAGCCTTGATTCTAATTTAATATATAGTTGATAACACAACCCAAAAATGTTTTTGTTGTAGGTCTATTTTGGTCTGATTATGTTAATATGGATTTCACTGTACAAAACTGCATCTTTGCTTTCGGATTAGTAGTATTTTTTCCCTTCTGGAATTTGTGTAGGCCACTGTTTTGATCAAATTTTCGATTTATATGTCCTTTGCGACAGAGCACATATCAGTGCATCTTTAAAAAATCAAAAACGCCGTAAAAGTATATTAGAAAGTGTCTCAATTAGCTTTTAAAGTCAAACAATTCTCGATTTATGGCAATTTTCTCAAAAAAAAAAAGACCAACAAATGGTCTAATTATGAGATTTTTCTTTGCATTTTTATCAGCTTGATTGGCAGAGCCATAGCCTGTTTAAAAGAAAAATACATATTTAAATTTATGGGAGGAAAACTAGATTCAATCAGAAGAGATCAATGACATCGATCAACCATAAGTACTTAAAGATAAGGACAAACGTATGTGCCGATGCGTTACAAAAACTGCAAGTTGGTTTTGACTTGTATTACAAAATTGCAAAACTCTCTGAATTGGCCAAAGCTTTTTATATAAAACTTATTTTTTGTAGTATTGGAAGTAATATAAGTTTATTTTCCAAGTTATCATATTTAAAAATCGTTTTTTATTTAGCATTTGTATCTGACGATACGTTACTTTTTCCTTATTATATTTATGTTGATTTTGTTATAATAAATATAAAGCAAAAACTTACAGTTAATTGCAATCACATAGTCTCTTATGCATTATTTTTTAACTCTTTGTACCCTTAGAAAGATTTTAAAGAGCAAAAGTCAATGAAATCAATAGGCACTTTTATCAGAGCAAAACGTATCCAAAGAAGATAAATGGGGCTTGCGCGACTTTGCACTCGAAATTCTCTTAATGGGAATACATTTATGAATAAATGCTGGATTGGCTTACATTAGTTCAATATGAGATTGCTTCCCTATGCAAGTATGACATAACATACAAGTTTTAAGTACTTTTAATACTTTGGTCTCGGTGGAAATGCCCATATGCCGATTTTGGATATGATTTCTAAGACGCGTCTTAAATTTTATATACCCGTTATAATTTTGATTAAGTCAAAAGTGATTGTGTTGAACCAGACCCTCTGTCTAGTTCGGGAAGATACAAACTTATAAGGTTTGGTTCCTGGCCCTCATTCCACTCGGAGAGTTAAAAAGATATCGATATGAAAACTCTACACAATATAGAACACTATACAGCGAATATTTCTGCAGCATTAACTTGAAAATTTGGTTTTTTGAGTTATGAAAGTCTTTAAGTTGAAATTAAGTTGTTTCTTTGCCATATCCTCCTTCAGTTTTAAAGCTATATTGACCAAGCTTTCAACAAAGTCAACTGGACGGATTAGATTACTTTAGTATATAGCAGTCATAAGAACCATCGGTCAGAAAACAAGTACGTCTTTAAACTTGCTAGTTTATGAATGATGAAGATATCGTATAGCTCCAAGATGTGGTCACAAGAGCGGCGCCATTATATTGTTCAGTTTGGGATATTGTTCAAAGCGAAATGAAGTTGTTGTTTGAAAATCACTAAATATCTTTAATTTCTGCTGTATGCTGATGATCTTAAAATTTACCGATCAATTAAATCCTTAGATGATAGTCGATTGTTGCAATGTGATCTAGATAGGGTCAGTGCATGGTGTGCTCTCAACTTACTCACTCTTAATCTCAACAAATGCTTTATTGTTAGATATAGTAAATGCTTCTACATATCACGGCCACTTACTCGATTTCTAATCAAACTTTATCGAGCCGGCTTGAGGCCATTGATTTGAGAGTGAAATTTGACAAAAAATTTACCTTTAATGAGCACATAAATTATATTTTGCCAAAGGCCTATTTCATGTTTGGCTTTGTCAAGCGCAATGCCAGCCAATTCAAGGATCCTTATACTAGGTTGAGCCTTTACTCTGCGTTCCAAGTTGGAGTATGCTTCATTTATTTGGAATCCCTCTAGTGCAGTTCATACAAAGAGGCTTGAAAGGGTGCAAAAAAAATTTCTAAAATTCGCGCTCCTTCCGATCAATTTCTCTGATCCTTTCCCGCCCTATTTTAGTAGATATGAGTTGGTGCATCTCTCCACCCTGGAAGATAGAAGAACTATTGCGTCTTTATTGTTTTTGGCTGCATTGATTGTCCTACCTTGTTAGGGAAGATAAATATAAATGTACCAGGCAGAAATCTTAGAACCTTCCAACCCTTTTCCAACCAATTTTCCCGAACTAATTATTCCCTTAATGAACCCATATCTAGGGCTTTTAAAAACTTTAACTCCTTACCCGTTAGCATGCGATTTGAATTCGACTCCAATAAATCAGCAATCAAAATCTTGTTAGCTGAATACTTTTCTTCTTTTAGAAACTAATTTAAGTTATATAATTTAAGTTAAGAAATAGAGTAGCCAGTTAAGACGTTTGTTCAATTGGCGAATAAATAAATAAATTATAAAAGTTAAAAGTAAATCAAAAGTTATCTTTCTTCTACATTTATATGGGGTCTGATTTGATGAATTTCAAAGAAATGATTCAGTTTCGTTTTATCGAACAGGTTGGGTGTACTTTCGGTTCTAATATTCTTCTTTAAAAAGATTCTGCCAGTTCAGTAAAAGCCTCCAAATATTTTGAGGCATCGGCAAGCATTTAACTATACGTATATTTTTGGATATCCACACTTTTGCGTAAATTTTTAGACCTTGGATAACAGCAGAAACACTTGATAAATTATATTGACTGTCCAACCATTTAACTCTAAATCAGCGGTGGGCAGCCTCATAACCCTTCTTACCGTAGCAACCTGGCTCGTTATTTACCTAAACCCACAACGCAGCACCACCGTTGCTCTAAATTTTTAACCGTTTGGACTGTGCGTTTATCAATCAGTCAGTCGGACATTATATTTAACTATCCCTTACCTTACCTCCATTTCTCATCAATCCTCACTCTCTCTCTCTTTCTCCTTGCAGGTTTCGAGGGCAAAAACTGTGAACAGAACATCGATGATTGTCCTGGTAATCTGTGTCAAAGTGGCGGCACCTGTGTGGATGGCATTAACGAGTATCGTTGCAATTGTCCACCAAATCTAACCGGTTCCAACTGTGAGGTGGATGTGGACGAGTGTGCGTTGCGTCCTTCGGTCTGTCAGAATGGTGCCACCTGTACCAATACACGTGGTTCTTACAGTTGCATTTGTGTCAATGGTTGGGCCGGCACCGATTGCAGCGAGAATATCGATGATTGTGAGCAAGCTGCTTGCTTCAATGGTGCCACCTGTATCGATGGTGTCGGTAGCTTCTATTGCCGCTGTCCGCCCGGTAAGACGGGACTGTTGTGTCATCTGGAGGATGCCTGCACTTCGAATCCCTGTCATGCGGATGCTCTATGCGATACCAGTCCCATTAATGGTTCCTATGCCTGCTCCTGTGCCACGGGCTACAAGGGCGTCGATTGCTCAGAGGATATAGATGAGTGTGATCAAGGTTCACCGTGTGAACATAATGGCATCTGCGTGAATACGCCCGGAAGTTTCATGTGCAATTGCTCCCAGGGTTTCACCGGACCCAGGTGTGAGACGAATATCAATGAGTGTGAATCGCATCCGTGCCAGAATGAGGGCAGCTGCCTGGATGATCCCGGCACGTTCCGTTGTGTCTGCATGCCGGGTTTCACGGGCACCCAATGTGAGATTGATATTGATGAATGCCAGTCGAGTCCCTGCCTGAATGAGGGTAAATGTCATGACAAAATCAATGGATTCGCCTGCAGTTGTGCCTTGGGCTTCACGGACACGCGTTGTCAAAAGAACATAGATGACTGTCTATCGCAACCCTGCCGTAATCGTGGCATCTGCCATGATCTAATAGCCGGCTATAGCTGCGAGTGTCCTCCGGGCTATACGGGAGTCAGCTGCGAGATCAACATCAACGACTGTGACCCAAATCCTTGTCATCGTGGCAAGTGCATAGATGGCGATAACAGCTTCAAGTGCGTCTGTGATCCCGGCTATACGGGTTATCTGTGCCAGAAGCAAATCAATGAATGTGAATCGAATCCCTGTCAATTTGGAGGACACTGCGTGGATCGTTTGGGCAGCTATCTGTGTCACTGTCTGCCCGGAACCAGTGGCAAAAACTGTGAGATCAATGTCAACGAGTGTCACAGTAATCCCTGCAACAACGGCGCCTCCTGCATAGATGGCATCAACTCGTACAGCTGTCAGTGTGTACCCGGTTTCACGGGACAGCACTGTGAACAGAATGTGGATGAGTGTGCCTCAAATCCTTGTGCCAATGGTGGCGTATGTATGGATCTGGTCAATGGTTTCAAGTGCGAGTGTCCGCGGGGATTCTACGATGCCAAGTGTCTAAGCGATGTGGATGAATGTGCGTCCAGTCCCTGCGTTAATGAGGGAATCTGTGAGGATAGCATCAATGAGTTCATCTGTCACTGCCCGCCCGGTTACGGCGGTAAGCGCTGTGAACAGGATGTGGATGAGTGCAGCAGTAATCCCTGTCAGCATGGTGGCTCCTGTATTGACAAGCTCAATGCCTTCAGTTGTCACTGCATGCCCGGTTATACGGGCAAGAAGTGTGAGACAAACATCGACGACTGTCTGAGTATGCCCTGTGGTAATGGTGGCACCTGCATAGACAAGGTCAATGGCTATAAATGTGTGTGCAAGGTACCCTTCACGGGTCGTGATTGTGAGACCAAAATGGATCCCTGTGGCAGCAATCATTGCCACAATGAGGCCAAGTGCACGCCCAGTTTTAATTTTCTGGACTTCTCCTGCACCTGCAAACTGGGCTATACGGGACGCTTTTGTGACGAGGATATCGATGAGTGTGCCTTGAGTCCACCCTGTCGCAATGGTGCCAGCTGTTTGAACATACCCGGCTCGTATCGGTGTCTGTGTACGAAGGGTTACGAGGGCCGGGACTGTGCGGTGAATACCGATGATTGTGCCTCGTTTCCCTGCCAGAACGGTGGCACCTGCCTGGATGGGATTGGGGACTACAGTTGCCTCTGCGTGGACGGTTTCGAGGGCAAGCACTGTGAAACGGATATCAATGAGTGCCTGAGTCAACCATGTCAGAATGGAGCCACTTGTAATCAGTATGTGAACAGCTATACCTGTACCTGCCCCCTGGGTTTCAGTGGCATCAATTGTCAGACCAATGATGAGGACTGCACCGAGAGTAGCTGTTTGAATGGCGGTAGCTGCCTGGATGGCATCAATGGCTATAACTGTAGCTGTCTGGCCGGCTACAGTGGTGCCAATTGTCAATATAAACTGAACAAATGCGACTCGCAACCCTGTCAAAATGGCGGCACTTGTCACGAGCAACGCGAAGAGTATTCCTGTCATTGTCCGAGCGGATTCACGGGTAAACAATGCTCCGACTATGTGGACTGGTGTAGTCAATCGCCGTGCGAGAATGGAGCCACGTGTTCGCAACAGAAACATCAGTTTAGCTGTAAGTGCTCGTCCGGCTGGACGGGTAAACTGTGCGATGTGCAGACCATTAGCTGTCAGGCTGCAGCGGAGCGTAAGGGACTCAGCCTGAGACAGCTGTGTAACAATGGCACTTGCCAGAATCATGGCAACAGTCACATGTGCCACTGCTCCCAGGGCTATGCGGGCAGCTATTGTCAGCAGGAGATCGATGAGTGTAACTCACAGCCCTGCTTTAATGGCGGTACCTGTCGGGATTTGATTGGTGCCTACGAGTGCGTGTGTGGTCAAGGATTTCAGGGACAAAACTGTGAGCTCAATATTGATGACTGTGCACCGAATCCCTGCCAGAATGGCGGTACCTGTCACGATCTGGTGCAACGCTTCAGCTGTAGCTGTCCACCCGGTACTTTGGGTATTATTTGCGAACTGAATCAGGATGATTGTGTGCCCGGAGCTTGTCATAACAACGGCAGCTGTATCGATCGTGTGGGTGGCTTTGAGTGCAAATGTCCCGATGGCTTTGTGGGAGCACGCTGCGAGGGTGACATCAACGAGTGTCTCAGCAATCCCTGCTCCAATGCCGGCACCCTGGATTGTGTACAACTGGTGAACAATTATCATTGCAATTGTCGTGCCGGCTATATGGGACGTCATTGTGAGCATAAAGTGGACTTCTGTGCTCAATCACCCTGCCAGAATGGTGGTCAGTGCAGCGCCAAACAGAGTGGACATCATTGTTTGTGTGCCGATGGTTATTATGGTAAAAAGTGTGAGCTCAGTGGACAAGATTGTGATTCGAATCCGTGTCAAGTGGGTAATTGTGTGATGGATTATGAGGCCGCCTTGGGCTATCGTTGTGAGTGTCCGCGCGGTGTCCAGGGCGAACACTGTGAATTGGATACGATGGATGAGTGTCAGCCAAATCCTTGTCTACAGGGTGCTGCCTGTGATAATTTACTCGGTGACTTTGATTGTTATTGTCCGGCCAAGTGGGCGGGTAAACGTTGTGAAACGTATGATCCACACTACCCCGGCTGGAGTGGTTCCAGTAACAAGTATTCGCAGGATTTGCTTCAGCAACAGGCCATGTGCACCAAGCGTGGTTGTGACGAGAAACGGGGCGATGGAGTCTGTAACTCGGAATGCAACACCTATGCATGTGAATTTGATGGCAATGATTGTTCATTGGGCCTCAATCCCTGGGCCAATTGTAGCGATGCCTCATGTCGTGGTGTGTTCATGAATGGCATTTGCGATGAGAAGTGTAACCAGGCTGCCTGCCTTTATGATGGACGCGACTGTGAACAGAAATTGAAGCGCTGTAATTCCGCCTTCGATGCCTATTGCCAGAAGCATTACGGTGATGGCTTCTGTGACTATGGCTGCAACAATGCAGAATGCAGTTGGGATGGTCTGGACTGCGAGAAGGAGGATCAGTCAACGCAGAAGCTGGCCGAGGGTGCCCTGTCGGTGGTGATGATCATGGAAGAGCGTCAATTTATACAGCAACAGGCACAGTTCCTGCGCGAAATGAGTCACATCCTACGTACTACGGTGCGAGTGAAGAAGGACTCACTGGGTAATGACATGATACTCAGCTGGAAGGGTTCGGCGCCCTTACCCGATATACAAGATACCGAATTTGCACGCAAGCATAAGATACTGCTTACCCAACAGAATGGTCAGACGGGTATACAAATCTTTTTGGAAATCGATAACCGCAAGTGCACGGAATGCTTTAATCGTGCTGCCGAGGCAGCCGATTTCCTGGCTGCCACGGCGGCCAAGCACACGCATATCCACAGATATCCCATCTACAAAGTGAGGGGTGTACAATCTCCCGGGGATAGCGAGAGCACTGAGTCACCTGCCAATGTTAAGTACGTCATAACTGGCATTATCCTGGTCATCATAGCCTTTGCCTTCTTCGGCATGGTGTTGAGCACACAACGTAAGCGCGCCCATGGTGTTACCTGGTTCCCGGAGGGTTTTCGTGCTCCCGCAGCGGCTGTCATATCCCGACGTAGACGTGATCCTCATGGCCAGGAGATGCGCAATCTCAACAAACAGGTGGCCATGCAGAATCAGGGAGTGGGTCAGTCGGGTGCTCATTGGTCGGATGATGAGTCCGATATGCCGCAACCCAAGCGTCAGCGTTCCGAACAACTGTCCGTGGGTCTGGGACAAAATGGTGGCTATGCCAGTGATCATACCATTATTTCCGAATACGAGGAGGCCGATCCGCGTGTATGGTCGCAGGCTCATTTGGATGTGGCCGATGTGAGGGCCATTATGACACCGCCCGCTCACCAGGATGGCTTGAAGAATGATGTCGATGCACGCGGTCCCTGCGGCCTGACCCCACTCATGCTGGCCGCCGTGCGGGGCGGTGGCTTGGACTCGGGCGAAGATATTGAAAACAATGAGGACAGCACCGCTCAGGTCATCTCCGATCTGTTAGCCCAGGGAGCTGAACTGAATGCCACCATGGATAAGACTGGGGAAACATCTCTGCATTTGGCTGCACGCTATGCGCGTGCTGATGCCGCCAAGCGTCTGCTGGACGCCGGTGCCGATGCCAATTGTCAGGACAATACCGGACGTACGCCCCTGCATGCTGCTGTGGCCGCCGATGCCATGGGTGTGTTTCAGATTCTGCTCAGGAATCGTGCCACCAATTTGAATGCACGCATGCATGACGGCACCACCCCCCTCATATTGGCCGCCCGTTTGGCCATTGAGGGCATGGTGGAGGATCTCATTACCGCCGATGCGGATATCAATGCTGCGGACAACTCGGGCAAAACCGCTCTACACTGGGCCGCTGCTGTGAACAATACGGAGGCTGTCAACATTCTACTCATGCATCATGCCAATCGCGATGCCCAAGATGACAAGGATGAGACACCCCTGTTCCTGGCCGCACGCGAGGGCAGCTATGAGGCCTGCAAGGCCTTGCTCGATAACTTTGCCAATCGTGAGATTACCGATCATATGGATCGTCTGCCACGCGATGTGGCCAGTGAACGCTTGCATCATGATATTGTGCGTTTGTTGGACGAGCATGTGCCACGCTCGCCACAAATGCTGAGCATGACACCGCAGGCCATGATCAATTCCCCGCCACCGGGTCAGCAGGCGCAATTGATTACCCAACCCACGGTTATCACGGGCGGTGGTGCTGGCGGGGGTAATGGCAAACAGAGTAATCAAACCGCCAAACAGAAGGCCGCCAAGAAGGCCAAACTCATTGAGGGCAGTCCGGACAATCTGCTCGATGGCAGCGCCTTGGTGGGTGGCGGAAGTTTGCGTCGCAAGGCCAGCTCAAAAAAGGCCAATGCGGCTTCAAAAAAGGCCTTGAATGGAGGCGGTGCCCTGAATGCCCAGCAAATGATGGGCGGTGTTCCGCAACAGGGTGCGCCTCTGGCAGTACAAGTGCCGCCCACAGCGGCCGAACAGCAAATGGACTCATCGCCGGCGGCAGCCAATCTGGCCAGTCCCTACGACACCAATTCCATGTACTCGAATGCCATGGCAGCACCACCGAATGCCAGCAACGGCACAAAACAGCCACCGAGCTATGAGGATTGCATCAAGGTGAGTACACCAGGAGACGCCGCCAGCGTTAAAACAAATTGTAACCCATTTTTTTGATTACAGAACGCCCAATCCCTGCAGTCTTTGCAAGGCAATGGCCTGGATATGATCAAACTGGACACCTATGGCTATTCCATGGGTTCGCCATTTCAGCAGGAGTTGCTCAATGGCCAAGGATTAGCTGGTGGTCTGAGCGGTGGACGTAGCAGCAACACTTTATGCGGTCTGGGTGTCACCATGCAAGGCAATGGCACAGGTCATGAACAGGGTCTGAGTCCACCCTATTCCAATCAATCGCCACCGCATTCCGTGCAGAGCAGTCTGGCCCTTTCGCCGCATGCCTATCTGGGTAAGTTGTTCATATAAAGCAAACTTGTGAGACTTGACACTAAATCTGATTCTGATCAACAGGCTCTCCCTCGCCAGCCAAATCGCGACCCAGTTTGCCCACCTCACCCACTCACATACAGGCCATGCGACATGCCACCCATCAGAAGCAATTTGGTAGCAATCTGAATAGTCTACTGGGTGGTAGTCAGGGGCCACAGAGTTCACCAGTGAGTTTGGGTATCATTTCACCCACGGGCAGCGATATGGGCATTATGTTGGCTCCACCACAATCCTCGAAAAGCAGTGCAATAATGCAAACGCTATCGCCACAACAGCAGCAGCAGCAGCAACAGCAGCAGCAACAACAGCAGCAGCAGCAACAGCAGCAGCAGCAGCAGCAACAACAGCAGCAACAACAGCAGCAACAACAACAGCAGCAACAACAAGCAATTGGAGGCCTAGAATTCGGTTCAGCTGGATTGGACTTGAATGGATTTTGTGGATCTCCGGGTAAGACAAATGAAAAAAATTAGAAATATTTGCGTAAAGAATGAAGGGAAAAGAAGAATGGGTTTTCACCCGTTCAGTAATTAAAACTGGTTCCGTTTATAGGTTCAAGGACATCTTAAACCAAAAACAGTTTCAGTTTCAAATCAATCTTTATGTTTAACTTGTGTGTTAGAACTCTGAACGACCCATGGTCAGCGCTCGGAAAACAACCAGACCTGCGCAATCTGCCTAAAGTACAGAAAAGTGCGGAAACATGTATTAGTGGCGCTCTGCGAACGATATTCACGGAAGCGTTATATACTCTTTTTCACCTCCTACCACTAGACCTTGTAACAAGGTAACTGGCTAGCAGCGATGATGCCTGGAACGGGTGTAATTCGAGACTCTCGACCCTACTCGAAGACCAAGCGGGGTATACCGTTAAATACAGACTACTGTATACCACAAACGACGTTCGACAAATTATACAGCATCAATACAAGATTGGAACAATCTTCCCGATAGCAGAGTTAACGCCATTAATCTATAGGGATGGTTCCAAGCTTGAAGGAAAAGTGGCAGAAGGCGTCGTTTACTCTTCCAACCTATATTTGAACTTATCGTTCCGCCTTCTTGATGTAGCTGAGCACACCAACGGTCAAAGAACGAAACGTCTTCATATACTTAGCTAGTCAAGCCGCCCTTAAAGCAATTGATTCATATACCAACAATGCTAAAACACTTACTTAATGTCGCTTAGCTCTGAGTGAGATCGCACGAAACTTCAGTATACAACTTATACGGGTGCCTGGACATAGAAACATAGTACCACCATCGAGTTTCTTTCAGACATGAGCTAAAACACTTCTTCTCGCTACAAATCGGGGGGAAACCCTTCCCTCCTGTGTAGTATAGAAAGGCTTACGTGGCCAACATTCAACCGAAAACGTATTTATACGCTTTTACGTCACAGAAGAGACCTCATATCGCTTCACTGTCTATATCTAGGTACAACACGTTTTTTGCCATTGCCCCGCCTTGAGTAGAAGTAGACTTGGACACTTGTTCAACCCCTGCTACTCAACATATTGCAGACATCCAGGGCTAGAGATCCCAGCAATACTAAAATTCCCCCCTCAGTATTAAAAGGGTTATTTTGATGACAAAGTTCTGTCAACATTACAGGGGAAGTTTAAAAAATTACAGTAAATTATTTCTTACATCTAACGGAGAAGAGTGAGCAGAGAAAAGATGGTAATACATATTATAATTAAGACACAAATATCGGAAAGGTTCATAGTTAGCATAATTTGTTGGGCAAGGCTGTAGATAGATCGGAGAGAAATTTCTGCAAGATTTATTTGGCTTAACAGAACGCAAGAGTCAATATAAACTGATAAGAGTTTGTGAATGAAAAGCACACAATGGCACGTCCGACGGTTCTTAAGAGATGGAAGATCGATTAAGAGTAATCGATGCTCGTAAGATGAAAGATGGATGGTGGGATCCCAGTTGAGGCCACGGAGGGCAAAATGTAAAAACTGTTTTTGAACCGATTCAAGTTGGTACTGATATATTTGGGAATGCGGTGACCGAACACACGACCCGTATTCAAGTATTGGTCGAACAAGTGAGACTTATAAATGTTTAGTGAGATACGGATCGTTAAATTCCTTGGACCATCTTTTGATAAGCCCAAGAACACCCATAGCTTTATTAGAGATGACAGAAAGATGACTATTAAAGCTTAACTTAGGGACAAAGCGTACGCCCAAATCATTAACCTCGTAAATGCGTTCAAGAGGATTGTCATCAATCGAATAGTCGTATAAACACTTTTTAGCATTTAGTGGAAGGGAATTAACCGAACACCATATATGCAGAGAATTTAAGTACAATTGAAGAAAGAGAGGAGACATCGGGTCCTTGTAGGACAAGCTGAGTTTTAGGTCATCAGCGTATCTCAAAGCATGCGAGTGAAGCAGGAAGTGAGGGATGTCGTTAATGAACAGATAAAAAAGTAAAGGTCCAAGATGACTACCCTAAGGTACCCCAGAGAGTACGCTGATAGATTCAGAAAGCGACGAATCGAAACGGACACGCTGGGATCGGTCCGTCATATAAGCCTTTTTCCAGTTAAAAAGGTTCAGAGGAAAACCAAGCAGATACAATTTATGAACAGGGGGTTAACAGGGAATAATTTTGACATCGCAATAGGCCCAAAGAGGCCTAAGTGGGTAATCGACTTGTCGCTCTCAGCCATCGCAACCTATACTAAACTCTGAACATTTTGAGCATACTGAAAACTGGTCCTAAAATCGAAAAACCAGATGAGCTAGGTGCCTCATATCGTGCGATAAGTCTGCTATGCTTCAGAACAAGTCACGGCTCTACTTCCGCAGTTTGTCAGCCTTAGGCAGGAATTACACACGATCTTATGAGAGATAGATTGTGGTTGCAATAGACCTGTCGCAGCAGCCTGCCAAAGCACATCAATTAGTAGGATCTTAGAAGCGGGTGTACCTCAAGATAGTGTTCTCTACTGCCTAAGCACCGCCGATCTGTTGTATCCACTCACTCATCTATATATGACTGACTGGTGATAAGGTATATTAAGTAGAGCAGTGAAGTACAGCAGTTTTATCGTTTGCTAAGAGTGAGATCTAAGATCAGATTATGGAAAGCTCTGTCGGGGAAATGTGAAAAATTCGTTGAAAATTGTTGTATGCAACTTTCAAACTCATTTTCAAAGATCTACATGAAAATTTTAACAATGACTACACACCAATCTTCCGGAAAATTTACCTTCCTGGGTGGAAAATGGGTGGTCAAGGTTGTATGGGCGAAAGTTTAGTTTCCAGCGATTTCCCAGCAACTTTCAACGACAACGCTATAATATTTATTGTATGTATGTAGCGGATAAATTTTCATTACCTAGGATTGATGACATTCTTGACCAGCTAGGACGAGCAAAATATTTCTCTTGCTTGAACCTAATATCAGCGTTCCATCAGGTAGAACTATAAGAAACTTCCTGAGATGTAAGCTCTATCTCCACTGATAGAAGATCATTTAGATTTAAACGACTTCCGTATGGCCTTAAAGGGGCGCCCAACTCGCGACTCACATTGGTAGCGATGAGCTGAAGCCGATTGCTTGCTCTTTTTGCCTAACCAACAGCAAGACGAGATCAAATCATTTAAATGCGAGCGCGTTGCAACCATATGCTTAGAAAGATTAGCAAACTAATTTTGCAGAAGCCAGCTAAAACCAAGTCAAAACGGCAGTCGCAGCTGCAGAGCGCAAGCTAACATCATACAGGGTCACAGATTGAGGCAATGCAAACAGTGTGTAAATTACGTTAAGAATTTGAATTAGATGAGGGTTTTGGATGACGTACATATTTAACCATTTCTCCTCTCTCTCTCTTTCTCCTTTACAGACTCATTTCACTCGGGTCAAATGAATCCGCCTTCGATACAAAGTTCAATGTCCGGATCCTCACCATCGACCAACATGCTATCGCCATCATCGCAGCACAATCAGCAGGCCTTCTATCAGTACCTAACCCCACCCAGCCAACACTCGGGCGGACATACGCCCCAGCATTTGGTGCAAACGCTGGATAGCTATCCCACACCCTCACCGGAATCGCCCGGCCATTGGTCCTCCTCATCGCCACGCTCGAATTCGGATTGGTCGGAGGGTGTACAATCGCCGGCGGCGAATAATCTATACATCTCGGGTGGCCATCAGGCCAACAAGGGTTCCGAGGCCATTTACATATGACCGGGCTAACACTAGAGTTTCTATGGGCGGGTTACGGGGTGGAGCCGGCGGGGGTGGCTCTTAAAGAGTCCCGGGGCTTCAAGCACATCAATGGTGTTTAATTTTTTTTTTTTTGCGTCTCCAACTCTAATTCTATACAATTTTTTTTTCGAGTGTAGCCCTTAAGCTTTAATTTAAACAACAAAACAAAACAAAACGATAACCCTGAAACGGACAACAAACAGAAACACATAGAGAAAAAGCAGAAAACGTAATAATTTTAGTAACTTAAATTATTTTTATAATTGTTGTACAGTGTGCGCGTTGAAATCATCTGATCTAGTATATAGCCCTATATAAATATATATATAGAAATAACTCTGAGCCAGCATTTGAGTTGATTCGAAACGTCGTAGCTTCCAGTAAAACTTAAACTTAGCGCAAATTATTTTTACAAATGGATCCCCGATAAAAGCGAAAGCAAACGCAAGCAAAAGACATCATCCAGCCTAGAACTTATCTAACATTTATAAATATCGCTAGCGTTAAGTGCAAACTACGTTTTACCATTAAGTTTTTATCAAATTTTAACCCTAGTTTCGCAACTGAAGTGCTTATAAAACAAAAAAACAAACAAAAATTGTTAGCTATACCAATTTTTTTTTTACCCATGACTATTTTATTATTATTATTTTTTTTTTTTACACATTTTACACTGTAAAAAGATTCTCATGATTGTTGGAGCCAAATTGTAAAAGCAACAACAACAAAATTCAAAAAAGGAAATAAAGTTAAAGTTAAGCAAAATTCCCAGCCAACTTTTTTACATATATTTATAAGGCACAACAACAAAATTCTAGTTCTAAGTTTTTATCTAGAAATATATAAATATTTTTTTCAAAAAAATATGCAGCCAAATTTTTTTTGGCATGTTCTTTCATTATTTTTCCCTCACCTCCCCCCCCCAATTTGTGTGTGTAAATTGTAAAATTTTTTTTTTATGTTTTCTCTTTAGAAACTCGAGACAGCCGCAAATTTAAAATGCAAAATACAAAAAAAAAAAAAAAATCTTTTTGAAATCATAAATAATAAATATTAAAATAATTATTTTACAAAAAAAAAAGAAACAAAAAGTTGTGTTTTTCTCTGGGACTTTTCCTTTATAGTTGGTGTCTAGGCAACAAGGTTCAGTATTTTGAAGGGTTGGTGGTGATTATAGATAATTTTCGTGTGATGAACACGAATCTGTTTACCAAAATGGTCCTTCACGTCGAGATTGTAGAATGTAGATGTTAGCTGGCTCTATTTTCGAATGCGCCTCGGCATCCGTCTTCAGGGACACTACAGAAACAATTTACCAATTATCACATTACTTCGAAAAACATTTCTTGCATACAATGTATAACACGTCTGTACCGCTTGACGTGGTGTTCAGTACTAAATTATTGCCTATTGAGTAGATGTCTGTATATGTGGGCGCAGTATTCAGTGTCAGTTTTGTAGTTTAGTGTCTTATCTGTTGGCGTGTCAATTATATGTAGCATTTCAAGAGTAAAGCGCTTCCTGTAATTGCTCTCTTGTAAAATTGTTGTTCCTTCAAAATTTGGTGAATGTCCGCTCTCCATACAGTGGGTTTCTAGTGCTGTTTTTTGATTTGTCGCTTGGTGTCGAAGCTTGTAATCCGATTTATGTTGTGAAATCCTTGTTTTGAGTTTAGACTTTGTTGTTCCAATGTAAAGTTTATTGCACCTGTTCTCCAAATCTCCATTGGATGGTATTTTATATACAACATTGCTTTTGTAGGCTTTTTCTATCTTGGATTTCGTCTTGTTGTCAAAATTTCTCATTGTGTTTGTGGGTTTGTGGGCTATTTGTATGTTGTGTCTGTTGAAACATTCCGATTTTGGGAAGCACCTATATGATTTTGGTTGTTTGTCGTCTTTTGGTTTTTTTTTGTCTTGTTTCTACCAATTAATGATTTTATAATCTTCATGGGGAAGTCATTATTCGTCAGTATTAGCTTAATTTCGGATGTCCTTATGGTAAATTTCGTCGCTTATGCTCAGCATCCTTTGAATACAGCTAGCAGCTGTATGTACTCTCATAATTTTTGGGTGTTTGGAGTAAAAGTTTATATAATAATAATAATAATAATGGTTTGCTTTATTGCCCAGTAATATTTACAGTTTGCTTAAAGCTAGCAGTTCAGTGGTGGTCAGTGATTAGATATTCATCTTTACATCTGAGAAAGTATTTCAATCTGTTTTACAATTTACATTTTTCGAGAACTTAATTTAGAATTACCCAAGGAAAAGGCAGGAAAAAAAAACATTGGCAAGAAACTTAAAATTAGACTTAGAGCTAAGCTTTGGCTAGTTCTTCCTAACACTAATTATATTAGTGGTGAAGTACCTAATAGCACTCATTAGTGCGTCATTAGAATTTCCTTTGTGTTGAATTTACTTTTGGCACGAGAGGTGAAGTCATCTATCGATTTGATATTTGCATCAGAATGTAACCGTTCTGTGGAATAATAAAAGGGCAGGTTCAGGATAATTTTCAATATCTTATTTTGTGCCGTTTGCAGTTTTTTCACATGAGTCTTTGCGCATTCAGCCCATATTTCTGATCCATATAAGATAGTGGGTAAGAAAACTAACTTGTAGACTTTTGAGTTGCGGTTTATGAACGGATATAAGGTTCTGATCATCTTGTTAACTTTGTCAACAGTCTTACTAATGTGATCGCTAAAAATGAGTTTTTTGTCAAGGTTTAAGCCAAGGTATCTGACTGAGCTTTCACATTTTATTTTGGTGTTGTTTAGTGTTATCTCGCTGTTTGGTAAAAACTTTGGGTGTCGTTTTTTGGTGAAGAATATAGCTTTCGTTTTTATGGCATTTAGTTTGATTTTCCATCGCTCGAAGTATGTTGATAGAGAGGTCAACGAACACTGCAGTTCGTGTTGAATGTCTATGTAAGAACTACCAGCACAGTAAAGAGCCGTGTCATCGGCAAAGATTAGCGAGTAAAAGTTTATTATTCGTCCTGATGCTGTGGGTTTCTTGTACCATTTAATTTCAAGTTTGTTTCCATGTCTGTTGATAGTGGAATCTAAATATGGCAGTTTTCCATCTATTTCTGTCTCGGTGGTGAATTTTAAATATCTATGGAATGAGTTTATTGCTTCTAATGTCTTATGAACCTCGGTTTCCTTGATTATGACAAACAGATCGTCCACATATTTGGTTAGCAGTCTTGGTGGGTGCCTAAGCTCTTCCATCACAATGTCTGCTATTACCGGGGATACTGGGGAACCCATTGGCATTCCTTTCAAATGTGTATATAGTTGGTCCTCGAACTTAAAATATATATCTTCCATTATGCAAAATTTAACCATTTCCATTAACAGTGGCTTCGGTATTTTTGGTATATTCTTCTATTGCTGTCCATTTTTTCCTAATGATTTCTAATGCCAAGTCTATGGGGATGCTTGGGAATAAAGATACTACGTCAAATGAGACTAATTTCTCTTCTTCCGAAATCTGAACGTCATTGGACCGTTGTTTAAATTTAATTGAATTTTTAACATTGTAAATGCAGTCCGCAGTGATGTTCTTTAATATTTGTGCTATGTATCTACATAGTCCACTGGAAGGTGCACCTAATGACGAGCAAATTGGTCGAAGTGGATTGCCTTCTTTGTGAATTTTTGGAAGACCATTAATCCTAAACAATACGTAGAGAAAAGGACCGAGAACTCTTTCGTTGTGTACTTATTTTGACGAACAGAAAATACTCTGTTACTGACATAACATTCTAAGAGTTTGTGTGTATTTGGACTCGAAATTTTGGAGGAAGCAGTGTCCTAATTATACTGTGTACCAAAAATACACAGAGTATATTAAGTTTGTGCAAAAGTATGTAACAGCCAGAAGGAATCATTTCCGGCCCTATAAAGTATATATATTCTTGATCAGCATCAACAGCCGAGTCGATATTGCCATGTCTGTCTGTCCGTCTGTATGCGTTCAGATCTCAGAGATGGTAAGAGATAGAGGTTTGACATGTATGGGACATATATTTCTTATACTTGCAGGCAGATCAAGTTTATTTTAAAATTTTGCCACGCCCCCTTCCGCCTACGCAATTTGGAAAAAACCTCATATATCTTACAGTTTAGATGATAAAGGGTTCGTACCTTCTAGAGATATCTAGTAATCAAAATTATTTTTCGATTTGCTGAAGGAAAGATAAAGATCGGATAAACGATACTCAAGTTATGAGCAAAAAACGGCCAGTTAACACCCCCCAGCCCCCACCCATAACCACAACATTCCGTTCAAGAGAGGCAATCTTAGTGAGAGAGAGATAGAGCGCTCAACGCGGTGCGCTCTCTATGTTTCTCTCTCTCTAAGATTGTCCCACTTGACGCGTGAGCAAATGCTAGGGTAAGGGTACATAGTATGTTATAGTCGGGCTTGACCGACTTTCTTTCTTGTTTTAAATATAAGCCCGTCCAGCCAAACGCGGTCAAACGCTTGGGCAACGTCTAGGAAAATGGCAGAGCAGTATTCGCCGTCCGAAAGTCTGAAGTTTAATGGTCCCGTGTTTTGCTCGGAACCTAAATTGATGTGAAGGAACTATATTTTGTGCATGGGTATCAATTTTGCGAGGTAAGATCTTCTCAAATACTTTTGATAAGCAAGGTATCATTCGAATGGGTCTATATGATGACGCTTGTGTTTTATCCTTTCCTGGTTTCTGAATCGTTATGATTGTCGATTTCTTCCACTCAGTTGGAAAGTATCCACATCGCAGTACAGCATTGAAGATTCCTGAGATATACGTAGTGGCAGGACTTGAAAGTTTCATAATTAATTTAGGCGTAATAAGATCATGTCCTGGTGCTTTTTTTGGGATTGAGTTCTGTTATAACTTTTTTATTTCAAGCGATTGAATTTTGATCAGGTAAGTCTGTGCGGCAGTGGGAAACATTGGCAGTGCATATGACATTGCGAACGCGACACATTTTTCCATCATTATATTTCTGCAAGCAAAAACTTATTTGCAATTACATAGTTTCTCATGGTTTCTTATGCATTCTTTTATAACCCTTTGTACCCTCCGAAAAACTTTAGATAGCAGAAGTAAATGCAATCTATGGGCACTTTTATCACTGTCATTATAATGTCCAAACTAGAAATTTCTAATATTTCGAAATGGGTTATGAATAAATGTAAGTCTGGCTTATATTAGTTCTACTTAATTATTTCCCCTTGAAAATTTTATAAAACAGAGTGTTTCTCAGCACTTTTAATTGTTTGGTCTTGGTGGGCCTTTTGTCAACTCGGATACAATTACTAAAATTGGTATGTATCAAGAGAAACACCTTTGTATTTGAATTATTCGATTCGTATAAATCAGTTACCTTTGCTTTCTCATTCGGTTCATTCAGAAATCATTTGTTAAGGAAAACGTAAACATTATTCGATTTTCGTAAAATCCAAGTAAAAACTAAAATATTCCTAAAAAATTTTTAGATTATCATGCCCTTGGAATATATAAATAACAGGCTAGCTGCCGTCGTTATGGTTACAATCAGAGTCATCTGGGCAACGGCCTATCTTTGGCTATTGTTGTATGCAGCGGGCGTGTCACCAGTTTTGCAGGAGCATACGGAAACAAGATTCTGGACCAGCAAGTTAAAATTGCATCTTACCCACGGTTCTGTACAGCCCACCAAACTGATCGACTATCAATTTTCGCTAATCAGAGTGGGAATGGTGCTGCTCACTTTGTATCGATATTGCCGTTGCTTGTATGCCAAACGTGGATATGCTCTGCGGGTTGAGGACAAAATGCGTTTGTCGATGGCTGGGTTATTCATCGCACCCTATTTGATCGAATTCGTTGTGCTGTGGCTAAAAAGTGTATGGATCCAACTGGGGGGCATACTGCGAGTGGCCTATTATGCACCTGATGAGGAACGCGCCCACATGTATGCCCGATATGCTGTAATTATGTTTTTTAAGGTATTTGTGGGTTCACATTTCGGTAGGACTGTTATACGCTGTTGCTATTTAATGAACACAATGGAGGATGACGACAAAGACTATACCGGCCAAAACTATGGAGATCATCTCATTGGGTTCTTTATGTTAAATTGAGGTAAATATTTATTGGTCGACACCCTTTATTTTGTATAACATCATTGCCTTCTTTTCAGCGTCTCCAATTTAAAGGCTAAATGAAACCATAGTACACTGCAACGCCCTTCCGCAACATTTCAACATTTCAGCTTTGTAGTTCGTAGTGCTATAATAAAGTAGCAAAAATAAATATATCGCGATTTCCTTTACACTCCGAAAATTGTGCAAGAGAAAGTTTATTTAGATTGTACTATTTGCCAGCTCTATTGACGATAACCATCGGTAAACCATGGCTATGCCTGCGCCACATAAAGACTCAGCCCTCTGAAGTTCTTTGGCCACAACAACCGGAGCCACATCATCCGCATACCCAACGATGTCGGTGCTAACTGGAAAAGGTAATCGCAGTATGCCGTCGTACATGATATTCCATAGAAGAGGCCCTAAGACTGAGCCGTGGGGTACTCCCACTGAAATATTATGAGTTTTTATGACATCCTCTGTCTCGTAAAGCAACTGTCTGCCCGAGAAGTAGCTGCGTATCAGAGAACTGCAGCGAGCTTACACATGTATGATCAATCACCCATGCTTCATATGCCGTACGAGTAAGAAAGCTCAAAGCTCGTTGACCATTTGCTTGTAGCATACACAAAACAAAAAATTCAAAAGTGATCGGGTATTGGCGAGTCATTGTATTGGCGAGCTCGAGTACTGCATAGTAGAAATACCCGAGATGACTCGTATCTTCGGCTACAAGTCACCGCAAGTACTTGTTGCCGAAATCAATGAACTGCTGCGGGCTGTTACAAGCAAATCTCTTTTACCCTTGCTACAAATGCGATACGAGTGACACACTCGGAGCGAACAGCACGCCAAAAAAGACAACAAAACAGCAAAAGAGATAGCACGATATCGTTTGTATATTTGCATTTGTATTTGGCGCACGGTTCCCTCTCTCCTTCTTGTGGTAAAGAATGTTTTTAGAACTTGTGATTCCTTTATTTTTATACTCTGTACCGAAGGTACATAGAGTATATTAAGTTTGTGCAAAAGTATGTAACAGGGAGAAGGAATCATTTCCGACCCTATAAAGTATATATATTCTTGATCAGCATCAACAGCCGAGTCGATATAGCCATGTCCGTCTGTCCGTCTGTCTGTCTGTCCGTCCATATGAACGAAGAGATCTCAGAGATGGTAAGAGATAGAGGCTTGACATGTATGAAACATATGTTTCTTATACTTGCAGGCAGATCAAGTTTATTTTCAATTTTTGCCACGCCCCCTCGCGCCCCCGCAATTTGGAAAAAACGCCATATCTCCTACAGTTTTGATGATAGATGGTTCGTACTTTCTAGAGATATCTAGTACTCAAAATTATTTATCGATTTGCTGAAGAAATGATAAAGATCGGATGAACGATACTCTAGTTATGAGCAAAAAACGGTCATTTAACACACCCCACCCATAACCTAAGCATTGCGTTCAGCAGAAGCAATCTTAGTGAGAGATAGAGAGAGAGAGAGAGAGAGAGACTTAGAGAGCGCACTGCGTTGTGCGTTGTGTGTTAACTGGCCGTTTGACTCGTGACCAAATGCGAGCTGCGACATTAAGGGTGCAGAGTATGTTATAGTCGGGCTTGACCGACTTTCTTTCTTGTTTTTACAGCAACTGTGGCGCGTTAAATTAGACGTTTGATTTCCAAAGGCCTTTAACACCTTGCAGCAAGTCCGACAGTAAACGAAACCTGCCACTACAGTTTTGTTTAGTCTTAGAATTTCATACACCACATTCCACACAAAACTTTTTCCTTTGCGTCGGCCAGACAAGGTGTATTTGCCATTTGCAATTTGCCCAGAAATAAATTCTACATTTTCTGCCATTATGCCACGAAGAGAATCCAAATTGCAATAACTTTAATTTCTGTCATTCACCGCTGCTCAGCTACTGCGTAATAAGTGTGACGCAGTTGGATTTGCACATGATATTAGCAGAAGCTCGCCGTCAACAAACCGAGTAAGCGTTCGTGTGTAAGAATGTTGCTCGCTTGGGACTTGTCGTCAACAAGCCGAGTAAGCTTGGTGATTTTATGTTTAAAGCGCGAGTCACTAAAAGTACTCGTCAGTAGCGGCATGATATCCGCTGGCATCCGTTCAGCTGCGAGCTTTGACAAGCTTGTTCATTTATTACCCGAGTGAAAAAAAGCTTACCCGTTCTGACTTAATGTGCTTTCGATTAGTTCTTGTGTGTCACACCAAAATGGCGTGCACAAACAAGCCGAGTAAATGCGCGAGTGTACACGAAAATTAAATACTCGTTGCAGGTCTCTGCTGCGTATCATGGCGTACAGGTATGCGGGGATAGCGAACTACCCCAGCAAACAATTTCATATAAAAATACACGTTTTGTAAGCTTTCTAATGTAAGCAAAACGCTAATAAAACGCTGCTGTGACATTTATAAAACTCATCAAAGTAAGCGTTTTATAATCGAAACGCACTCATCTTTATAAGCTTATAAAAGACGATTGCAAAACACGATTTTTAAAAAATTTTTTTGTGAGAGTTCTTTATGTTTTTATTATAAATCCCAAGCAAAAATTGTTCTTCTTTATTTAAATTTATAAAACAGATAATACATATGTAGATGATAGCTTAGATTCTAAATTTATATCTAAACAAGAAGTTTTTTCATATATAAAATACTAAAATAAATAAATCGGCATGGTTTGACACCGTCAGTCGATCGCTGCCTTCCAAATTCTTCGCTATTCAGTCTAATACACCTGGCTTCCCGGGTCTTCCCCAGATACCAGATCGTTCAACTGCATAGCGCGAGATTCGGTTGGCCGTGTTACTCTGTTTTAAAAGTCCCCTTCCACTATTTGTTTTCGATATTTAGTTGCCTGACTTATAAAGTTATAAAGGATCCTCCAATTTGATCCATTTAATAGCTGGTGAACTTCGTGCAGATCTAGTTTTGCCTTACCAAAATGTAGAATTCTGTATTCCCTCAAGATCGGGCAGTTTCCAATAAAATGGATAGTGTTTTCCTGCTCGTTCCAATTGCAAGGAGCACATGCTGTGTAGCTGCTTGCTATGTTTGGGACAAAGTTGAGTTTGAGCAATTCACCTCTGGCCATAAAAATTGTACGAATTAGCTCCACTGAAAACGCGTCGTTGAAATAATTTTCTTCTCCTAGGTCGTAGTTCAATTCTTTGTATATTAGCCTCTGAGAGCTCTGCTCTGAATCGATCATAAAAGATGATCTATATGAAGCATCCATCTTTTTAAGAATTTCTGTAGCCCATGATTCCCACTCTGAACTTTCTTAGAGGTTAAGTCTCTCGCAGTGAGTGGCTGATAGAAGTTCCCATTCCCGAAAGAACTGCTGACGTCCATTTAGCAGAAACTGAGCCTATTTTCGGGCATGCGAAAAACCTTCTGCATATAGATGAAGTTCAGGTCTGCGGTAAATATGTGGAGAGGTGACAGTCCCGTTTCCAGATACAGCATTCTGTTTGTAGTGTTTCTGGGCAGTCGGAATAGCTTTTTCAGAAAGTATCTAAGCAGGTTCTTAACTTCATCGTAGTGCATAATCCCCCAGACTTGTGCGCCGTAGCACATAATGAACCTCACAGTTGCTCCGAAAAGTTTGTATTTGGTGCTCGTTGGTGCATCTTTCCTGCTCAGGAGAGATTTCCAGGTGCAGTTTATCGCCACCTTCGCGTCTTTCAGTTTTTCTTGCAAATGGTATTTAAATTGCGCATTATGGTAGATCCACACTCCCAGGTATTTATAGGTTTTCACCACTTCAAGCTCGGTCTCTCCCAAGTACCATTTCGCTTCTAGAGCAAGTCTTCTCCAGTGTTTTTTGAAAACTAGAAGCTTTGACTGTGTGGTATTTATTTTGAGGACCCAGGTCTTACAATATTCTTGCAGAGTATTAATCATGTTTTGCAATGTTATCGGCATATAATAGGGATTTTATCTCGTATCCATTTATGTGAATGCCTTCCGGTAGAAATTCCAACACATCATTGAGGTACATCGAGAACAAACGTGGACTTAACAACAAGCATCCTTGCTTAACACCCGACTCCGTGGGAAACCAGTTGGATAACACTTCTCCATCCCAAACGGCTGCTTCATTTCTATTATACATGCTTTCAACTATATTAATAAATTTGGTCGAAATGCCAAAATTGCTCAGTTTAAACATTAGCGCCTTTCGGTCGATCGAATCGAATGCTGCACTAAAGTCAACGAAAAAAGCATACAGCTTACGTCCGCTTTCAATATACTTTCTGGAGATACTGGTGACGCTGAATATATTGTCGATCGTGGAGTATCCTTTTCGAAAACCTGCTTGGAACTCTGTTAGCTGGTCGGTTTCATCCACCCATCGGTTTAGCCTCTCAAGTAGCACGGCAGAGAAAACCTTTGCAATCGCATTCTGGAATGATATTCCTCTGTAGTTGCAAACCATTTGCGGGTCGCCCTTTTTAAATATTGGGAATATAATTGCTTTTTTAAACCCCTCCGGAACACTCCTCGTCTCTAGAATTGTCCGCAGTACCTCTTCACGAAAAGATTTTTCCACGACTTCGTAACAAATTTCCTTCAATTTCAATCTCCAGTTCTGGACGTTCAACCTCGCTCCCTACGGAACATGGTGCCCCGCTGTTCCACAAATGTTAGAAAACTTCGTTGGCGCATTAAACAAATTTACAAGCACACGTAATATTTCATTTTAATTGAAATTTTTGCTTCTTTTCTCTTTAGCAACCACAACTGGAATGACTTATACAGAATTTTTTTTGCTCGCCTTCGCTCAAGGCTAACTGTAAATTTTATTTCCACTTCTTCGCTTAAAGTGAGCTGTAATTTTTTTCCTTTTCCCTTGCACACAAGAAGGCCAGCTGCAGCTGCCTAGCTAAGTTTTGCCGAGAGAGCTAGAGAGAGAGTGAGAGTATGAGCACGAAATTTATAGTTTAATGTCATGCCTGCTCTCGGTCGACGAAACAACATGCGAAAATCGCTTACAATAGCAAATGGTTTTGTAAATTTCGGAGGCTGCCATACGACAACGCTTGCACAATCAATCTTACCTTAAGCTTGGTTTGCAAACCTCTTGCTAAATTGCTGGCTGGGACTCTAATGCAGAGCCGGCCAGCCATAGCTACCACGAGCCGAAGTCAGTCGTGTTCTTACGCAAACGCGAGCCGAAATCATGATTGTGTGAATCGGTGAACACTGAATTACAAGTAAAACGGCTGTAGTCTGAAGAGAGCTCTCTTGCTCACCAACACAAGCACACTTTTTTGTCCTCTCCATTTGGCCGGCACTGCTCTAATGCGTTCAGAATGCTTATCCAGTCCGCTGTGTTGAACACGTTCTTAGCGTCCAAGGTCACAACCAGGCAATATTCCTTTTTGCCCCCTCGCTAACGTGTTTCAGATATGGCTTCCTTTTCAATTCCAACAATTTAGTCAATGGCATCGGTTGTGAATTTTGCCCTTCTGAAACCAAACTTAAAGACCGCCTGCCGACTCTACTGCTGTGTCAAGCCTATTGCACAGCAGCTTCTCCAAAACTTTTCCTACTGTGTCCATCAGGCAGATGGGCCTGAATGAAGAAGCATTCCCCGGTGGTTTGCCAGGCTTCGGGAGCAGCACCAGACTCTGTATTTTCCATCTATCTGGAAATGTTGTTTCCCTCAAGCATTTGTTAAACAGTTCGACAAACGCATCTGGACAGAGCGTCTGAGCCATCATTAACACACTGTTTGGAACAGCGTCTGGTTAACCGGTAACCAGGTAACCTGGATATAGCTAACCGCCATTACAGACTATTGTATACCCACTACGTCATTTCAGAAATTTTATGACGTCAATATACCTAGTAGACGCGACTGGGATAACTTGCCCCACAGTAGAGCAAATGCCATCAATATCTACACGGATGGATCTAAGCTCGATGACAAAGTAGGAGGGGGAGTTTTCTCCACCGACCTAAACGTGGAAATCTCATTCCGGCTCTCTGAATTTTACAGTGTGTACCAAGCAGAATTGGTGGCCATCCAGGAGGCCGCCAAATACCTTAGCACACTCATGATCGAAGAAGGAAGTAAATACTCAAATGGTCAAGCAGCTCTAAGGGCTCTTGATTCGTATACCAATAACGCCAAGACGCTTACGGAATGCCGTAGATCCTTAAATGCAATCTCTCAGCATATTCGTATCCACCTCATCTGGGGGCCTGAACACCGCACGAGTCAGCCGACAAACTGGCAAGACAGGGTATTACCATTTAGGGTTGCCCTTAGCCTCATACAAGCTAGTCACAAGGAATGAAACCTGGCGCCTGGCTACAGAACAATAGAATAACCTTCCGGTTTGCGCTGTAGCTAGAGGATCACGGGGTTCTCGTTTAACCTGAAACGAATCAATAGTCTTTTGCGCCAAAGTAAAGAAAACATCTTACTTCTGATTAGGGCGGGTCACTGCCCGCTGGGCGTCGCTCACAAGGACTTGTTTAGAGGCTGCAAGTGTGAGGAAGATGAGGAGACATTACTTCATCTTCTTTGCCATTGCCCAGCTCTTAGTAGAAGGAGACACAAAACTCTTGGTCACCCCTTTCTACTCAACCTCTCAGAAGTGTTCGAGATAGAGATTCCGTCTCTACTAAAATTTTTAACATTGTCAAAATGGTTTAGTCGAGAGGGGGAGTTTAAATAGGGAATTATATGGTATCGCAATGGGCCCATCTTGCCCATCTCAACCTAACCTAACCTAACCGTATATAGAAGAGGAAACTGGTCTTTATTCGTTTCCCATCATTTTAACGTATCAAAGTCTTCACTAAATCTGCTCATACTGCTCGTTTTTTTTTTCTTATTTTACGATCTATTATGTTGTCTTCGGATTCGTGTGAAAAAAGATTGTACGAAGTCGTCGAATGCACCATTTCTAGTTGTGGGATTGATTATAATGTTATTTGATGAATGCTCTTGCGACATGTTTGTGACGATTTCGCCCACCCATTTGACATGCATGCATGCATATTTGAGGAGTCTATGTAAATAGGCTGTGGGAGTAATTTTGATTTGAGCAGCTGACTCCACATTGTAGCCACTCAATGTTCTAAAGTTAAATTAAAAACAAAAAGTCTAAGCTAAATTTGTCGGTGCTTCGAAACCTATGAGCTATTTGACATGAGCATAATTGATCTAGTAGCTTTGTTGAGCTGATCTGAGCTGAATTATTTCAAACAGTTCATATAGCACATGGCTCAAATCATAAGCTGTAATTCAATGAATAAGTAGAAGTTCATAGATAGTTCAAATCAGTAACAAAGTCAATGGGGACTTTGATTCAACTCATGCTAAATTGTCCAAAAAATAATGACAAATGTTTAGTTCGTCAAACAATGTAATGTGCCAAAAATTACATTTGTATAAGCTTTAAAGTTTGAACAAATATTTTTAGCCATTTAAGGGCGCTGTCCATGGCTACGAAATCGGCCGCGAAATGAAAAACTCTATATAAAAAAAACTGCTAAGGAATTTTTGTGTGTGGCCGTTTCAAATTCGGCTTCTACCAATCGCGAGAAATGCTTACGTTTGCCACTACGTCTTGTTCAAGCGCTGTTAAGTGCTTTATGTGCTGTTAACGCCTCTTTTTTGCCGTGACGAGAACAAAATCGGTTTTTATTCTAATTTGTGCGGCGAAATTTAATGGCCAAATTGAAAATGAGCGCATCTAAATAAGATTCCTGCAGAAAGCGTCGCCAAATGGCACATTCTATGGCAGGCAAGCTGAATTTAATAAACGCCGTGAAAGTGAAGAGCGAGATGCGGGACTTGGCGGATAAGAACCACTCGGAAACCAGCCAGAGAACACCGGCGGACCGGAGCACGGTCTGCAACATCATGTGGCGTCTCCTGTCACCACAATCCACAAGTGAGAAGCTTAAAATCTATTTGGCCAGCATTCAAACACTTCACACTCCAGTCCCCTCAATCAGTTCGATTTGATTCGCCTCAACTATGTCTTCGATCACAGCTACCAGACCAAAAGGAAAATCATTGAACAGCCGCCGGTGCTCAATGATCGCGACAGTAAAACGGCCACAAACCAAATGCCAGCTTCCAGTTCAGTGTACAGCAGACTGCTGGACTCCTATCAAGCGGTAGTATAGCGGATAGTGCAGCCTCAATTGACCCCCTGAAGGTGACCGAGCAAAAGCGGATCGGGCAACGAGGATGTGCCCTACATCAATGCCAATTATATCAAGGTAAGAAATTGGCGAACCAAACTTCAGCTTTATAAATCACTTCCATTTCTTAACGTTTCCCTGACAGGGCCCCGACTACGTGGCCAAGTGCTATGTGACCACCCAGGGACCGCTGCCCAATACCATTTTCGAGTTTAGCAGAGCTATATACGCCGCTAAGTCACACATGCTACAGCAGTACATCCAGAAGATCATCATGCTGACCTGACCTGGCTGAACTTAACGAAGTACTTTCCAATCGATGTGAACAAAATCTTTGCAGTAACAGCCAAGTGCGAGGTGTTCGTTAAGAACTATCATAATGATAACAATTAATTTATTATTCATTTCATTTAATAATAAAAATATATTAAAATAGCACATTAAATATGTTATATTCATGATTATGAATCCTGCATGGTGTTGTTGTTTATAAGTTCGCGGGCATATTTAACAGCGCCAGAGCAGCGCAAGGTTTCTTTGAAACGTTTACCGACAGAGTAAATTGTGTTATCGTGTTATTAACATAGGCTTAGCAGACTCTGTTAAGAATCTGCGGAATATCAACTTTTTCACAAGAAATTTTTTGGCGACCCGTGGATACCGCCCTTTAGCGAACAAACACATCTGAACACTGATTTGTACTACTAATACTATCGTATATGGAGAGTGAACAATTGGGACAACAATTGGAACAATCTCTCTCTTTCAAAATCATATTAAATGCTTCTGTTAGTCTTTCCACAAATGGAACAGAGGTGAATTAGTAAAATTTTGAAAGTACTCTATTGAATCTTTAATCTTTTTTTTACAATTTCAGAAAGCCTAACCCGACTCGCTTCTTCTTCGACGGCTATCTTAAACGAATTGCCATTAGAACTGGTCTCTGCGAGGCTATTCCTATGAGAATTATGCAAATGTTTCACTTAGAAACAGTAATAAAATATTTGTGTTTAACCAATTTGTTTTATTTCTTATTTTTCAGTTTCAACCCAGCATGGGACAACGATAGGGTAGACCATCCTTACAGCAATATTCTCGGCCAGCTTGCAGATTGGTATTGATCCATTGATTGTGGCAGTTTTTTATGAACAAATAAGCGCGTTCCTTGTGACAGTCGTGACCCAAAGCGGCGCAAACAATACTTGCCGAATTGGGCAGATGTTGGACAATCTAGAAAGAAAGAGAACAAACAGAGATCAACTCGCTGTTGAAGGTGACCGATTGCCCATCCACTTACCGCTTCCAAGCACTTGGTCTGACACTGTTTACGTCCAATTGCATTGCAGGGATACATGCGATCCAGTTCATTGAAAATTAGGGGTTTGTCGGGCAAACCGTTTGGGATTTGCGAAGATAGGAATACACCGCAGGTGCAGGGTACAGGAGCATTATCTGGCGCTGAAACAATGGCCGTTTCGGTGACTGAACTTGGAGTGGGTGGTGATGGTAAGGTATCCGCCAGCTGGGCAGGTGTGGTGGAGCTGGTACTGGAACTCTCATTTTCGATGGCATAGCTAATGGAGGTGCCGGCGGCTGCTGCCTCCACCATATCGGTGGTGCTTAGGCTCATCTCCATTTTGGGTGTGGTATTTATGATAAACTCCACGGGAGCCAACCAATCTTCCTCCTCGGTGGTGGTAATAATCGGGCTACTGGTGGTGGTCTTCACTTTGAAACGTTTATCCTTGAGGAAGTTGGATTTGCCATAGATGGGTTTTTTATACGCAAATTTGGAGGCCTCCAAAAGTGTCCAATCGAGCAGGAGCATGGTCAGCAGAAGCAGACTATTTAGGTTTAAGCTAGACGCTGGATTTGATGGGAGTAAGTAAAGGGGACGCAAAGGGGCTTGACTTGACTTACCCATCTCTTTGTGGTTGAGTTCGTACTGTTTGCTCCATGGTTTTACCGCTGGCATTTTATGTCAAAAATTTTCACCTGACGTTGGCAGTTTTCGATTGAAATTGACCTCTCCAGTAAGTGTGTGTGTGTGTGTGTGTGTGGATGGGTAGGTATGTATGTAAAGTTAAAAATCCATGAAGTTCAAGTTTAGATTTGGAATTCTTTTTGGGTCAGGGTGTTGGCTGAAATTGCTGTTTTTTAAACAAACAAAATCAATTGTTAGTTTATGATATTTGAATGAATAGTTTGAGATAATGTTTAAATTTAACAAATTTGGTTCTCAATCAACTGGCTTAAGAACATGGACATGGAACATGGTCTTTTAATCGTTTTTATGGTCATCACCCTCAGCATCTAATTTGGAAGGCGCCTCACTTGAGCTTTTTTCATCGCCCACATTTGGATTTGATCCCAGATTCGTTTCAGGCTGCTCTTCGAACTCATTTTGGTAGAGAACCTTGCTTTTTGACATTTTGTTCGTCTTACTGCGATCAACCTCAGCATTTATTTTAGCCAGCTCTGATTATACTTTCTTTAATTACTGGTCTCATCCTCATCCTCAACATCCTCAATTCGATACCGCTTTCGCTTTGTACCCCTTTGAGTTGGAATAACACGTATGTATGATTGGCTTAGTTGCGTCACAAGAATTTTCAACTGGCTAACTTGGCTGACCTGGTCGTTCTGTTGTTGTCACCCTCATCAACAGTCTCGGTTTCGTACAGCTTTCGCTTACTAGGATTCTTCTGCTAAGCATTCTTGGCACGTACTGACTTATGGCGACGTGTGACTGGCAAAGTGGCCTCACTGGAATTCTCTTCTTGTTGTAAGTCCTGCATAATTTCGGTAGAATTCACCGTACGAACAAAGTTACTGCGTGTTGACTCTTGCGTTGGCTGCAATCAGGCGGTATTTTTCCTTTTCTTCGTCCGGGGGAGCTCATGCCAAAGCCTTGCAGCAAGCCTTCTCAACTCAGCGGACTCTCGCAAAGACAAGTGCTGTTTTCTCGACTCTTCCGTAAATCAGCATAAATCATTTAAATAGTTTTTATACGGATCCGGCGATGCAATGTTGCGCAATTGACGCTTCCTCTCAGTGGTTAATGTGTCCTCCGACAATGTTACCTGACGCTTGGGTCTTAAGAAGGCGTTCCACCATTTCTTTAAGATATTGAACACCCTTTTTGTATGATGATTATACCCGTTACTCGTAGAGTAAAAGGGTATACTAAAGTCGTGCAAATGTATGTAACAGCCAGAAGGAATCATTTCCGACCCTATAAAGTATATATATTCTTGAACAGCATCAACAGCCGAGTCGATATAGCCATATCCGTCTGTCTGTCTGTCCGTCCGTCTGTATGAACGCACAGATCTCAGAGATGGTAAGAAATAGAGATTTGACCTGTATGGGACATATACTTCTTATAGTTGCAGGCAGATCAAGTTTATTTTTAATTTTGGCCATGCCTCTTCTCGCCCCCGCAATCATCATATCTCCCACAGTTTTGACGATAGATTGTTCGTACCTTTTAGAGATATCTGGTAATCAAAATTATTTATCGATTTGCTGAAGGAATGATAAAGATTAGATGAACGATACTCAAGCTATGAGCAAAAAACGGCCAGTTAACACCTGGATGTATTGCTGTAGCATGTGTGACTTGGCGGCGTATATAGCTCCGCTGAACTCGAAAATGGTATTGGGCAGCGGTCCCTGGGTGGTCACATAGCACTTGGCCACGTAGCGCCAAAAGTTAAATGGTTTTCTAAAGAATATTAACAAGCAATAATAATTATATTTCAGATGAAAAAATGCCAAAAAGGCGCCATTACATGGGGGGACTATCATGAGAACATGATTTTTGACATGTGGGAGGAAAAATTTTAGGCGTTCAGAAGAAACCAGAGGACCAAAAATTGCTGCCAAGTTCCGGGCTGGAGCTAAAGTGGAAGGGTGTGCGGACAAAAAAGGCAAAGGGAGTGTCTGGAGGCGCCACATCTAAATGGCGCCACTTTGACACGTTACACATCAACATGACTCCCATCTAAATAAAAAATTTTAATTAGAAATGTACACATATAAATATAACTTCTATTATATAAGTATATATAAATCTTCATACCAATTGCGCCAAATTATTGGGGAAATCCGATCTCCTTGAACCACCGGACACATTCTTATATTTTCTCACGAGTTTATTACTCAGGATCCATAACCTTGAAGACCTCCCTACAAAATTCGTGGAATATTTTACCTGCCAATCTGCCAACTGTCCTATATTCGGCAAGGTAATCGCGATTAGCTCATCTTAGGGAATAGCCATACGGAAATTCGTATCACTTTTTGCAATCCCTTGAAGACAATTTACCAGAATGGAAAAGCTGTTCCTCATGCCAAAATCGCTTCTACAATGAATTAAAGATTTTCATTAAAACAAATTCAATAAATCTGAATAATATGTACGTACGAATTGCCATACTCTAGATGACTTTCGCTTTCTATTATGTTGGTACTTCGCCTCATCGAAATGGTCCTTGCACTCAAGAATTTGTCTTGATTTTTGCTATAATACAGCAGCAAAGCACTGAAATCCATTTTAATTAAATATTTTAGACCCTATTTTAATTCCAAGTTAAAACAATCCAAACAGCTGATTTTTGTTTACCTTAGTTTCACTTTGTCCATTCGCGTGTAACCGTGATAAACATTCGTCAGTGGAACAAGGAAAATACACTTTTTGAGAATGGGGTTGAATGTTCGGTAGTGGAACAAGGGTATAAGAGATGAGCGCGTATAACTCGTGAGCAAATGCGAGCTGCGACATTAAGGGTACAGAGTATGTTATAGTCGGGCTTGAACGACTTTCTTTCTTGTTTTTGATACTTCTAGTACCAACCCTGAATTCTTAACAGCGATTTTTATCATTGCAATCACAAGTCTTTTTCAGACCATCTGTTTATTAAAAAATCCAAAATATTTTTTTGGTCCAAGCTGGCATGTATACACTTCTTTAGAATAATTTTTTGACTTTTAAAATACAAGCCGTTACCTACAAAATTCCTCAAAATTTTTAACACCATTTGTTTAAGACTCCTAGTTCAGGTTCCACAATCGTTTTTATTCCCTTGCAAAGGGTATTATAATGCATAGAACGCACAGAAATATTCATTTCCGACCCCATAAACTATATATATTCTTGATCAGGGCGACGAGCTAAGTCGATTGAGCTTTGTCCGTCTGTTTCTACGCAAACTAGTCTCTAAGTTTTAAAGCAATCGAGCTGAAATTTTGCACAGAGTCTTCTTTTTACTGCACGCTGCTAATATGTCAGAACCGACCGGATCGAATGACTATATTTTATAGCTGCCATAGAAACCAACGGTCAAAAAATGGGTCTTAGTGAGAAAAACTTTATTGTTTTCAATGTTAGCGTCTATAAACACGGCCATTATTAATATTATATGCTTTTAAACAGATTTGCAAATTTTGGTCAAGATCGGATGACTGTATCTTATGGCTGTCTTAGGAAACATCGGTCGGGGAATGAGTCTTACTGAGAAAAACTTTTTTGTTTTCAATGTAAGCGTCCTCAAACTCATCCATTATAAATATTATATGCTTTCAAACAGATTTGCAAACCTTGGTCAAAATCGGATGACTGTATCTTATCGCTGTCATAGGAGGAATCGCTCGGAAAATGGGTCTTAGTTAAAAAAATTTTTTTGTTTTCTATGGGCTTGTTCAGCAGAACAATTTGCTCCCTGATCAAGTATAAATTTTCATTGATCCTTCTGCTGAACTCGAGTGATGCGGTATCATGATAGAGGAGCATGTATCGAAGAAATAGTATGCTACTTTGAGGTGACACTGTTCCCACCAACAGTAATTGTGTATCGATAGGCATGCTATCGGTAACAATATGCGCATTTTGTGCATTGATTGCAAAGATAAGCTTTTTAATCGGCTGTAAACAACTATAATAAATTATAAAATATAATTAAGCCTAATTGTGACTTCGTAGATGCAAAATTTATGTTGACACGGAGCGCTAATGTGTCTACGCAGCCTTTTCAAAATGCATCGCCCCGGGGCGTTGTTAAAAATGTAGCACTTCGTTCAGCAGAAACTATTTTATGCATAATTTTTTGGATCACCAGGTATCAACCTGCTCAGGGATCAATTATTCTGCTGAACACGCCCAATGTTAGGCGCTCTTAAACTCGATCATTATTAAAATTAAATATTTTCAAACTGATCTGCGAAATTTGGTCGATATCGCTAAACTTTGGAGCAAGCTTTTTCAAGTGTATTTTTAAGTTTTACTTCGGCACAGACGAAGTTAGCTTTCGTTTGTTTGTTTGGGGTTTAATTTCGGCCATCTTTCTTCACTCCAGTCAAAACACTGAGTTGTTCTCCTACGCGTTTCGTCAAATATAGTGCCTTCTTCAGGGAGTCTGTATATTTTTTTATATATAAACATGAACACAAATTAGTCATACATACACTAAGAAAAAACTAGAACGAATAATTTGAGTACGAACGCTCTTGAAAAAAAAATTAGTCGCTCTTGAATTTTCAAGAATTTCGCTCTTGGAATCGAGATAAATTCGTTCTAAACGTTCTCAATTTGGTTTTATATAGGCAAGGGGGGTGAGGGCAACTTAACTTTGAGAGAGTAGCGTTGGAGTCGCTCTCGCAGAGAGTGAGGGCGCATGCATAGTGAAACAATCAGCCATGCTCCCATTTTCGCTTTAGTAAAAATTTTGCGATTTAGAGTACAAATTTGGTACAAAAACCGGTTTGAAATCGTAAAAGTTTTGCGAAAGCGAAAATGGGAGCATGGCTGAATATAATATATTGTTTCACCATGGGCGCATGCGCAGTTGGTCGTTGAGAGAATGAGAGCGCAGAGACTGAGAGCGCATGCGCAGTTTGTTGTTGTGCGATGCGTACGAAAGCGTTTATTTATAAGTGTGATTTCGTCGCGTCTTCTAGCTTAAGGAAGTTAGCTGAGCTCGTTAAGCTGCCCGTCGCCTGTGTGTGTTTCAGTCTTTCGAGGTACCGAGTTCAAGTCCCAGAAAAGTAAGTAAAAAAAAAAAAAATATCTATGTGGTTATCTCAAAATCAATCACAACTTAAAACAAAGTTTGGTGGGTGGGAGTGGGGTGGTGTTGGGGTTGGTGTGGTTTGATAATGGTGAGTGGGACGGGGGAGGTAGACGAGACGGACCACCACGTCGGTCGGGTCGGGTCGGTCGTGTCTCTCCCACCCACCCCAAATATTATTTTTAATTTTTTTATTTTGAGAATTATTCGTTCTTGGATCAAGTACTGAAACTCTTGAATCAATAATTATTCATACTTGGATCATACTTTTTCTTCTATCGTTTGGATCCCCTGTTCCAGATCTGCAATAACGTGGATTGTCGAAATGTTTTTCTTTGTTATGGGTAGAGCAAATTTTGGACCTAGTGATAGGATCCATTTGGACTGTTCCGGCATGTCTATATTGGTTTGGTTGACAAACCAGTCTTGATTAAGCGTTAATCCGTACTCCCTAGTTTTTTTCCGATATTGCGTTATTTAATTTGTGTTTGGTTTTTATGTCCGTTCTTGTTCTGATTGTTTGGTATGCTATTTTTTGTCTTTTTTCTAGGTCGGTTAGGTCTTTTTCGTCAATTTTGGTTTTTAATTTTTGGTATGTATGAGTCTGATTTCGGTTTATGATATGAATGTGTCTGTGTGATTCATTAATTTCTAAGCTAAGTACTTTGAGTAAAAACTTTTTCTCCAGTTTTTGTAGTTCTTTTAGAGTGTCATGTAATGAGAGGTTCTTACGAAGGGCGGTGATTTTCCCTAGTAGGTGTTTCGGTTTGATGTTGTAGTCCTTGCATCTAAGTAGGTATTTGAGTCTTTCCCGCTGTTTTGCGAGTCGTTTTTGACACTTAAAGTTGGACTTAATGTGTAAGTATGTTTGTTCGTCATATTTGAGACGCATGTGTTGCATGTAACCTTTCATGTTGTGTTTCTTGAGATGATCGTCGGTGTACCCTCCGAGACTTTGTATAGCTTTCCTTTCTTGTTTTAAATTGTTTAATTCATTGTCGTTATTTATATATTAGGGAAGGGGCTGAATCGACTATTTGGGCCATGGCATCTCGTTATCATGAACTTATATTGCAAAGGCATAGATTAGGCTGTTGACATTCGGCTCCTGTAATAAAGTTAACAATTGGAAAAAAGAGTGCGACAATAAATCTGATTATGAATTTAAATACTGGCAAGAATCTTTTTGTTTTTGGATTCGTGTGGTTAAGCTCAATCTTGAAATAGCACAGAATATAACTAATTTTAAACCAATTTTGGAAAATGATTTCTGAAGTATATGAAACTAGCTGAACCTGCCGGGACTTCGTCCGCGTCGGATATTTTAAGAAATTGTAGAAATTGTGTTGTTGAATATTAATATGATTGGCTTCATTTTATCATTCTTCATTTAAAAGCCAATCTTTAATGAATTTGGAAAGAACATACATTTTAACAATTTTGAATTTGATTTTATTAAAATCCTATTTAATTGTTATTTTTTTCAAATGTCCCGCCCCAAAGTGGCACCTGCCAACACTAAACACTCAAAATGTCATCGAGTTATCAGCCTATCGATAACCTTGACAGCTGACGCATCACCATCTCCAGCCCTGGCAACCTAATCAACATTTTCCACACGCACACAAAACATCCAAAAAATATATAAATCCAGAAGCAAACATAGGTAAATAATTCTACAAAATTTATCAATCTTTTCTATATATACCCCAAATACCTTGCAGTTGTACAAAATGGTGTGCCTGCCGTGCTTTATCATTCCACTTTTGCTCTACATTTGGCACAAGTTTGTGCAGCCAATAATTTTGCGCTATTGGAACCCCTGGGAGAAGAAGGACGCACAGGGAAATATAATAAAAGCTGGGCCCGATTTTCCCTTTGAGTGCAAAGGTGGCGTTTGTCCATTTGTGCCCGGCAAAGGCAAGCAGGAGGCGGACAATGAAACTACTGCAACAACAACGACAACAGGAGCAGCAGCAGCAGCCGCAGACGCAGACCCAGAAAGCGAGGACAAGAAGGAAATTTAGTTTAAATTAAAGGTTTAGAATTTTTTTTTTTTGTTTGTCTGTAAGTTTTGACCAAAACGCACCTAGTCATACATATGTATGTATGTATGCAGTTGGCGTTGGTGTATTCCCCACTGGCACCCGGGCACCAAGTGCACACTCCTATCTAAAGAGCAGCAATTAATTACGCTTAAATGTTAATGAAAAATTGTAGTCAACACCGTGAATATAGCTAAGCACCACATACCAAAAGAATGAAGGAACGTTATGAATGTACCTGGGTTATTCTAAGCTAGCTGGAAATTTGGGCAGGCGTAGAAAATCTTTTAGTGTAATTCTTACGAAGAGAACCGAAATGAGTTATAAAGTACGAAAAACTAATTTTCAGCACAGATTTAAGGTAATCTGGGACGTTATTATTAAGGAGGGGCTTAGATACGACAGAATCAGAAGCGTTAAAGTAGTTTTGGAAACGATTTAGAACAAAGCCGGGACTTGGTTTTTAGGGACGTGCTTAAAGGGTTAAGATTCGACGGAATTATGAGCGATCCAAGGACCTGAAGCTGCCGTATCTTTAAAAGTAAAACGAGAAGGCCAAGCTAACTTCGTCTATGTCAAAGTTTTTTGATACCCCTGCAAATGCTAATGTTAAAATATCAGAGTTTAAGAGCCCTACCGAACTATCGTTATCAGATTTCGAGCAAAATTTTGACATTCTGTTTGAAAGCACATAAAATTAACAATCAGCAAGTGTAAGAACGATAAAATTGAGAAAAACACTTTCTCACTGAGATCCCCTTTCCGACCGATCAGTCCTATGGGCAGCCTTATGATATAGTCATCCGATTTCGACCAAATTTTGCGAATCTATTCGTAAGCATATAAAATTAATAATCAGTAATGATTGAAAACGAAAAACAAATTTTTTACTAAGACCCATTTATCGATTGATCGGTCAACCATAAGATATAGTCTCCCGATGTCGATGAACTTTTTTAAATCAGTTTGAAAGCGTTTAATATTAATAATCACCTACCTTAAGAACGATTTACTTGAAAAAAAAAAATGTTTTTTCACTAAGACCCAATTTCCGACCGATCGGTCCTATGGCAGCTACAAGATATAATCATCCGATTTTGACCAAAGTTTGCAAATCTGTTTCAAAGCATACAATATTAATAACGGACGAGTTTGAGGACGCTAACATTGAAACCAAAAAAGTTTTTCTCAGTAAGACCCATTTTCCGACCGATGTTTCCTATGGCAGCTATAAGATATAGTCATCCGATCCGGTCGGTTCCGACATATTAGCAGCGTGCAGTAAAAAGAAGACTCTGTGCTAAATTTCAGCTCGATAGCTTTAAAACTGAGAGACTAGTTTGCGTAGAAACAGACGGACAAATCTCAATCGACTCAGCTCGTCGCCTTGATCAAGAATATATATAGTTTATGGGGTCGGAAATGAATATTTCTATGCGTTGCAAACTTCAAAACACTTCAAAAACAGAAATTTTTGTGGCATTCAGGACGGTCTTAAAGAATTTCGGTAAGGTTTTTTATATTATGGAGTTAGGAAAATCAAAAGCAAACACAGCGGGTCAATCACTGTGCAACACGTCCAAATGATGAAAATTTTTCGATTTCCGAATTTTGAACAAAAAATTATTGAACATTTGCAAATTTACATAAAGGTACAAGCGCGTAAGTAAGCTCTAGCTTTTGGACTTTTGAAGCCAGATGGGTCTTGGGCAAGATTACAAATCATAATCTACAAATCAAGAAAGTCTTAATCTATTTTTACTTCTTATTCTCGCTGTCTAAAATCTTAGAAATTTGAAAAAGGCAATTCCACCCTTGCATTTTGGTTTTCGAAGAAGCCACGGAGCTCTGGACTAGCTTCATAGCTCAACTGACCTGCTTATTGAAAGAGCCCTTGAGAAAGTAGACCCAACAATTCAATCTTAAACCATACAATTTTATCCATTGCTGATCCAAAAACGTTTAATGATTAACAAAAACTAATAACTAGTTAGGAATCTCTCAGTCCCCAGGTTAATGTTGACACATCATATACAGAAACAGAACACCCAAACAAAGAACTAAGATCAAGATGCGCGGGAGCACTGAGAAATCCACAAAGTAACGAATGGTGTTAGGTTGCGGCACATCGCGCAGCAACTGCGGCGGCAACGGTTGAATGCGTGAACACGGCTCTGGGACTTGACGGACGAAACCTTTGGTAAACATGCTGGCCTTGGGCACGGCGATTTCTTTGATTATGTACTTCCCGTGTTGCTCGGCCAGGGACTGGCAGGTGGGATACACTACGTTCCCATCGGACCTCAATCGAATTAATGTGTTTGGCCCAATCCAAGCCTGGCAGATGGGACATTTGGCGTTGCCTTCCCTCTCAGCGATCCATTTATATATGCAACGTGTGCAAAAGTGGTGTCCACAAAAGTTCACGCTAGGATCACGAGTCGTACGCATGCAAATGATGCAGACAAATGGGGGATTTGGGGACGCATCACTATCGCTCTCTTCATCGTCGCTCCTCGGGGGTTCTTCCTCCGGCAGAGCCACGAAGTTCTGCATGATGATACTTCCTGCTTTTTGTAAATTGTTTTAAATTGAATTAGTTTTAGTTTGGGAATTTAGTTTTGGGAATCCGAAAAATTACCTTTTCGCACAGATTTAACACACTTTCGAAACGTTGTTCGTTTTTCGTAGGCAAGTAGAATAATACTGTTTGATGGGGGTATGAAGTGCGTGTGTCTTTAATTTCACAGCCTGCTTTAGTTTGAATTTTTTTTCGACATTGCGGACTTATCGATGAGTCTTGCAATCGATGACGGAATATGCAGGGGTGAAAACTGCACACAAGTTATGTCAGTCCGAAAAAATGCTATCTATGTCTGTTCTGGGATCTGCCGTAAGTCTGCCGAATCTTAGTTCTTTAAGCCCGTTCTCGACTTTTATTTAAATTTGTCCAAAAAGTATTTGTCTGAACTTTCCAAGGTATGTCAGTCCGTAAAATGATTAAAACTTTTGTCTAATTTTGAAGCTTAACCCTTTAAGCCTGTTCTTTACTTAAACTGTGTTAAAAATCGAGAAATCGCGGAAAAGCTAGTTCTCTCAAAGTGATTCTTTGATCCTATGTAAGTTTAATAATTTATTCTATGCTTTTGTTGAGTATTTTTAAGCGACAGTTCACCATTTCGAAGGTCGAGAGTTATTTTTCGGACACTGGCGCCACTCTGTCGCACAAGCAATTGCCTAGCTTAGTAATGCGCTGTTAACACTGCGGTCGTGCGACCTTTTTTGGTATTTTTTGCCTGGGACTGGTCGTCCGGCCATACAAATTTATGACAGTTGACTTTGAATTTGGGACGGTCGCAGACTCCACGACCGAAAAATATCAGTTTACCTCCAAAATGTGGCAGCCTTGTGCAATTTTTATCGATAGCTATCGGAATATGCAACCGCGTAAATATAAGAAGATAAACAAATGCAAACTACAGGTTAAAAGTAAGTACGAAAAATGGATATCAATCAGGTTTGTATAGAATTATTCATTTATCTTAAAGCCATAAGAAACTTCAAATGAAAATGTGTTTTTCAGTCCCAGCTACAAGTGACGATAACCAAATCGAACTGTTGGAAGACTTTTCAGTCCACATGAAGGACTCGTCATGCAGTTCGAAGCCGAAAAGATTGAAACTACCATCTACAGAAGACAAATCGAATTGCGAGCGAGAAAGCAGATAAAATGATTGAGTCCACACAAGAGCGAAACCGAATCCTAGAGCGGATTGCTACCAACCAAGAGAAGATGTTGGAAATTTTGGCCAAGCAGTCACACTTTATTTATAATTGTACTGATTCGTTAGAATTAAAGAAAGATGCTAGAGCACATCGGATCTCATTTGGAACACTTTGAGTCCCTTCTATTAAAAAGGTATTGGTATTGGGTTGCTCCTCTTCAACATTTTCAGCAATGGAGGTCCAATTTTGTTGTGCGCATTCAAGAAACTGTGCAAAACACAGCAGCTCTTAATAATTGCGTTTGCGTGCTTCATTGAGTTATATCCATGCCCTTCCCAAGGCGACGAAATCTTCCTTTAAGGTGCTCAAAATCTTTTTCCACTACTCGTCTAGCTTTTGAGAGATGTTACTTGAATACCTTTTGCTTCTGTGGAGAATGGGTAGGGCCGAATCGCCAATGAGTATTACGGGAACTTGCGTGCTACCTATGCATCTTGCGTTGGCTTGAAATATAAGGGTTTCATCTATTGCCCGCTTCAGCTGGGACCGCTCATATATTTGATAACATCAAATGTAATGAAACTGGTATCGATGGTTCACCAGAGCAAAAAGTACTACGGAGTACCACCCTTTATAGTAAAGTCCGTGGCGTCTTGCTTTGGTGGCATCACTTCAATGTGGCAGCCGTCGATCGAACTAAAACATTGAGGAAATCCCAGTTGCTCAAACCATTTCACGCATTCTTCCACTTTTCATTTAAAATATTGCATACACTTGCTTTGGACACACCAAACATTCGCCCAATTGTTCTATATTCCGCGGAAGAGCTCAAGGTGTATAGCGCTATTGCTATACTCTTTTCTCTAATGGAATGGAATGTTTAGAATCGCTAGGCGAAAAATTGTATCTTTCCGTGTGAGTTGGGCCCATTTGCTGACCAGTTCGTAAAACAAGTTTTTTTTTCCATTTTGAAAAATTCTTTAAATTGGGCAGGAGTTGCCATGGGCACGTCAGCCTCCCAAAAGCACCCGAAACGATACTTTTTAATAAAATATGCAATATAAATATTGTAAATATTGTCGTTACATGCATCCACAAAGCTCTTGGAATTGGCTCAGATTAAACGGCGTTTATAATTCCCATTCCCTTTAAATGGCGATTAAGCAGATTTTCCAAAAGCATTTCATCCTCACTAGCCACATTTTCAATTATATCCACGACCATCTGCAACTCCGTAATCACGTAAAGAATGTTTTTTCCATTTTGTAGACAAAACTTCAAAATTTAACACCAATATTCAAATTAAATTAAATGTAAACAAAAAACAGCTAATTGACGTTTGGGACTATTTGCGACTGTTCGCTCAATGTAAACACCTAAAAAGTCGTAGCCCCAAAAAAAGTCGTACGACCGCAGTGTAAATTCGATATAAGTTAAATATACAACAACAAAATCCATGTGAAACGGCGCCAGCTTGGCGCACAAGCAGACGTTTATTTTGTGTATTGCTACATTTGAGATGCATTTTTTTTATCAAGTATAAAATTATATAAACATTTATATTACTGGTCATTAAAGTCACATCTATTACAAAAATGTTATGCGGCATATTTTATTAAAATCTTTTGAATAATGAAAAATTTATTGGCATTAAGGTAAAAAGTTGAAGATTTAACTTTCTAAATTGAAGTATTTTGGTCTCTGATTGATACTAGACCAGTTTTCCATATCTTTCGTGGATCATCTCTAAATATGATATTTATTTTATAAAAAAATCATTTTTTAAAAGCCCAAAAAATGGGTATATAATAGCTATAGATTTCTCAAGCTCTAAGTTTTATGCAAATGCCCCAATATCAGTGACTCTTAATTTTATGTTAACTTTCATATTTTTTGGTGTCATCAGATGGAACACAATTAAAAACAGCAACAGCCGCTAATAATTCCTGAATTTGTCATAAATCTTGTTTAAAAAGAAATCAATAAAATGTAATATTTCTTGCCATTTGCATACGATAGTTGCCACTATCGATAACAGTGGCTTGCCGGCCCTGGTTTTGGCATTTCATCTGGTCTCACTGATTAAAGGTCTCACTCCAGCCGGCAATCATTGTTTGTTTTTGTTTTATGTTCTTTCAGATAAGCGAATACAGCAACTGCCATAAACTAAAAAAAAAACCCAAATCGAAGGCGATTAAAATCAATTGAACCACCCAGCAGCAGACAACAACATGCCGGAATATAAGAAAGTGCGTGGCCACAAAGAAATGGTGTCGCTCTTGCAATTCCACGAGAGTGAGATTCATATTCATCCGATCTATGTTTATTTCTACGGCGAGAAGGATGACAAGGGCAAAAGTTGGTGTCCAGATTGTGTGGAAGGTAGGGGTGCCTTAATTGGATTACCATTGCATTTCAAAATATGTTTACTCTCTCCTCTTGGGGATTAGCGGAGGATACTATTATGGCCGGTTTTCGTGATTATGCCGCGGACAATGCTCTAGTGCTACTGGTCGATGTGGGCAGTCGAGAGGCATGGAAAGAACGCGACAACAATTTTCGTAAGCCACCGCTAAATATCAATGAGATACCAGCACTGATACGCTGGAAGGGTGTGGAACGTTTAATGGGCGATCAATTGCGCAAAAGTTCGCTTCTGGAGTTGTTCTTCAATCATTCGCCAGACTCCAGTGGCATTAATGTAGCTGTAAAACAAAACAACTGAGTCAAACATACACAGAGCGAAAGAGTGAGAGAGAGCGGGAGAGAATAAAATTTGAGTGCAACTCATTCAAGCAAAAACCACTCAAGGGACTTTTGAGAAAGGGGCGTGCACATGAGTATGTCAAGGGGGTAAATCCTGGCAGTGATACATTAATTTTTTTGTTCCAATTAATTTATTTCAGCTTTTTTAGCTCCAAATAGTTTGGTCTATTTTTTTTGCCCGAACCCCCCCTAAGTACGCCACTGACAGCGTTTATGGTAGGTTGGCGGAGGGTGGTGTCGGCATTCCGGCTTTGGCTGCTTGGGATTCCTATTTTATTTGCACGCACGTCGTCGGGCAGGACGGATCGTATGGCGCGCGTCGTCGTCGTCGTAGTCGTCGTCGTCAGCAGCAGCAGTAGTAGCAGGATAAAAAGCTTCTAGGACAACGGTAAACATTAGCACGCGGCCTGCACACACACACACACACAAGGGCTAAGACGGCGGTTAGTTTGAAAAACTGTTGCTTCTTCTTTCGCCAGACTTGAATCAACTTTAACTTATGATCTGAGCAATTAAATAACGCTTGCGGTGAATAATTGACCAAAGTGCGCGATGTCAACAAAATATTTAAACAAGTCGGAACAACAACATATCCAAAATTAAGTTAAATCGAACAAAACATTGTTTGTTTGTTTGTTTTTTTTTAAAGTGTCAATGTCGGAAGTTGCTGAATTTTGTGTGAAAAAAAGGTCTTTAAAAAATTAATTTGAATATTTTACCGGCATAAATTTTTAAAGCCTACTTTTAGGCTTCACAGTAAAAAAAACTGAAAAGTGTAGAGCATACTTTTAGGAGCCCAAATTAATTTTATTTTGGCAAAAGTTTTGGTATTTGAATCTGATTTTCTGATCAAATTTGGTCTCCAAATTGCAAAACTTTTGCGAAAGTGAAAATGGGAAGCGTGGCTTTAAATACACACTCCTTAGTCAATAGGTTAGACGCACCCTTACCTCAAGTGAATCAATTAAGTATTGGCACACTTTCATTTTCAAAGTTTGTTTCTAAATATATCTGTTTATATTTAACTTCAAGGAATTATGAAGATGCAACATTCATTGTTCAGTATTATATCAAAAAAGTATTTGCACATATATGTATAATATTTAATGGTTTATGTCGAATTTTGGAGCTTTTAATACTTGGTTAAGCCTCCCTTGGCCTTAATAACAGCTTCTAATCGTCTAGGCAGACTTTCTACTAAGTTTTTCTTTTCCAGTAGGTGCCAAATATGTTCAATGGGATGAATTGAAGTAGAGGCGTTTTTAATCAAGGTCCTGAAACGAACCCCAAAGAACCGGTTCGGTTCGAGATTTTTGGGTCCCTCGAACCGAACCTTTCAAATACTTAACCTCCCGAACCTAACAAGAACCGGACCCAATGTATACAAAAAAAAAGGTTCGGTTCTAACAATCATTTAAGTCGATTTCTTAAGAACTTTAAAAGCTTTCTTAATATTAGGACCGGCAAACATATTTTTATTGTAAACAATTGAAATGATATTGAAATGATAATTACAGGTGAGTTTTAGTCAAAGTGGAAAAGGGGAAAGCACATCTCGTACATTTATGTACATTGTATACAGAGGGAATAAACCTGTTCAGAAATAAAGTTGCCGTCAACGCGCAACAAGAACGAAATATTCTCAACTTTTATGACTGTCTTGACCAGCCATAGCTACCACGAGCCGAAGTCAATCGTGTTTTTACGCAAACGCGAGCCTAACTCATGATAGTGTGAATCGGTGAACACTGAATTGCTAGTAAAACGGCTGTAGTCTGGAGAGAGCTCTCTTGGTCACCAACACAAGCACACTTTTTTGTCCTCTCCATTTGGCCGGCACTGGTCTTGACTGTTTATTACACTGTTTTTGACAACGTTCGCCTCATCTTGAATCCAATGTTCTTTAGTTTTTTCCTCTGTGTACGTAAAAAGTCAGGCTATCTTTCCAAAATTTTTAAGATCTAGCACTTTTGAAAGAAGTGTAGTGGGCATATGGATGATAATTCATCCATTCGACTTCACCTGACCAAAAAATTGGCAAAATTTTGACCGAAAGTAGAGGCAAAAATCAATCTATGAACCCAGACTCGAACCAAAACCTTAGGTTCAATAAGTACAACAACCCGAACCTAAAACTTTACAAAGGCTTCGAACCCCCAGACCGAACCTTGATTAAAATTTAACACGTTTGCAGACTTGTTTTTAATTGCTTGCAATGATAGAGATTTGCCATTCCTGACCCAGATATGACGAATGTTTTGGGTCGAAACAACCACTGCTGTCCATCTAAGCCCAATTTTTTAAAACTGTTTACCAAGTTTTCACATAAAAGGTTCATATAATCAGGGCTGCAAACCGGGTTTGAACCGAAAAAAAGAAAGTAAAATGTCTTCGATTTGTTATATTCTCCTTTTCGCACTTGGTTATTAACATACATAAATACAAATATACATGTACATATGTAAAACAATTTCAATACATGAAGAACACATATGGGCATTTCCACAGAAAGGTCAAGCAAAAACCGAAAACATCTATTCATTAAATGCAGCTAACTTATCCTATGTATATCAATATAAGTTCCTGAATCAACATTTGTTATGTTATTTATGATTACGCAAAAGGATACATACACACCTGATCATATTAATAGGTACACACATCAACTCTGACTTTAAGGTAACAGAAAACAGTTTTATTCATTGTTTCAAACTTAGAAATTTGTTCTCAGTGGTTCTTAAACTATTTGTTTTTAATAAAATAAACTTAATTGTAACATAGAATAATAATATAACATAAAAGAGATCATTTTGTGTTTCAGATACGTTTTCAGTGTGATAATAATAATAGGTACACTTCATGTGTTGGTAAGAAAAAAAAATTTGTATGTATTTCCATTTTGTGTTCTCTTTTTAGGTAAATTAGTATTTCCTAACTTAGTATCCACCTCTATTTTTGGCCACTACTGCTATTCTTTTTGGCATACTTTTAATAAGAGCCTGGCAGGTCTCTACTGGTGTCTCATACCACAGTTTTTGGACACCTTCCCATAATATTTGTTTATTTGAAAATGAATGCTTTGCCAATTTCTTTTTTAAATCTCCCCACAAGTTTTCAATGGGGCTAAGGTCGGGGGATTGGCTTGGCCACTTCTGAACGTCAACTTTTAGGTCCTCGAAAAATTTAGATAACAGCCTTGATGTGTGTTTAGGATCATTATCTTGCTGAAATACCCAACGTAATGGCATATTTTCCTTAGCATACGGTACCATAACTGTTTCCAATATGGATTTGTACTCTTCAGCATTCATTTTGTTCGTAGTCTGATAAATTGGACCTACGCCGTACCAGGAGAAGCAACCCTATACCATTATGTTGCCACCTCTATGTTTGACTGTTTTTTTTGTAAACCGTGGATGGAATTCCTTTCCATTAGGGCGTCGAACATTCCTTTCACAGCCAAACAAATTAATCTTGGTTTCATCGCTCCATAATATGTTTCTCCATTTTTCTCCATTTCTCCCCGGTGCATCCTACCCAGTCTTTGTGGTCCCTTGCAAAAGTTTGCCTCATGGTGATATTTTTTTTGCGCATAAGTGGGACTTTTCTGGCAATTCTTCCTGGTAGGTTGGCATCTCGATGACTTAAATGGGTCCTTCTGTTGTTGTGGGTTTCTGTTGTTTTTTGTTGCCTTCCACGGGTTTCCTGTCTTGGTTTTCTTTCTAGTGCATTTTTAACAAAATTATGAGACCTGTTCATTAATTCGGCGATGGCTCGTAAAGATTTGCCTTCTTTTCTCAGACGAAGAACCAATTGAGCTTCTTCTTTAGTACAATGAGAATTTCGACCCATTTTTTCTAAAAAAAATAATTATTTAATTCTCTGTATTAACAGGAGCTATACTTAATTTACCTTTAGATACCAAAAGATCATTGATTACAAAATTATTCACTTGGTACTTGTGAGAAACGGAGACTGTACCTATTATTATGATCAGGCGAAATGTGTGGTGGACTCGCAATTTATAGAAAAGCCTTGATATACGGGGCAGCCCCTCTTTCAACTCTTTGTCACAGTGTGGCCAGACATTGACAACAACAAAAAACCAAAAATTAAAACAACTACTAAACACAAAAAGTACGAAAAAACCATCTAAATTAAAAAATTCCGGTGTGTACCTATTAATATGATCAGGTGTGTACATAAATTTATGAAAAGCATCAGAAGTACGGCGTTAGAGAAAGGCTTGTCACGTAACGTATGTCACGTTGCGTATCATAATGAGTCAAATATGAAAAAAAGCAACATTTATTTTTGAGCGAATCAGTTATAAATATATGGCTACATTATTGCAGATCGTATTAAAGTTAGTTGCATTAAAAAACTCGAATGCATTCCACAGAGTTTTGCTCTATTATGAATGCAGACAAATCGCACTTCCGTATTATGTCACGTTGCGTATGCCTTTTTGTCTGCCTGTATCTTGGGACCTTACTGTCTAGAACTCTCAGCATTTACATTAAGGGGGGAGCCTGTTTTAGAAGCTTCAAAACATCGATTTTGCCGAGGACTTTTTTGGGAAGGAAAGAAATATTCGATTGAAACGAAACTTTCAGGTTTGATTGTTATATATTTCAACAGTCTTCTCAAATTTTTTCATTAAAATATATGTCATATTATGCCTGGTACAAGCATTTCGCCGAGGCGCCTCGAGTGTGCATGTGTCGTGCGGCGGGAAAGATGCAGGTCGCAGTTTCCATCTGAAACAAAAAAACCCAAAAAAATTTCTATTTTCAATAGTATAGCTTCTAGTTAAAGGCCTGTATCCAGCACTGCGGAAAATTCCTGCCAGGAATTTGCTAATTATTTCTTGTGTGTGTGGAACATAACTAAAACAGGGTGACCATACACCTAAAAGGTGCAAGGTCACTCTGATAAATCAGCTGCTAGGCACTGTTAATTATTTGAATTTAAATAAATGTATAGAAAATAAAAATTATATTTTCCGGAATAGTAGGTGCTATTTTATACTATACTAGAGGATGATAGGCCGATAGGTCACTATGACACTTTGCCCGGATGGCGCAAAACATTAATGCAGTATGGTTGTTATCTGCACAACTTTAAATTGCTATCATCTCCAAAGTAGTATGACTTCTCGGTTGGTCGCCAATCAAATGAAGTCTTTCATGGTCGGATACAAGATTACCCAAATACATATGCATTAATATTAAGGAGTTTGCCAACTCAGTGGCCGGATCAGTACCTTGGCTTTGGTCGATGGGCAAACCTGCTCCAGCGGTAGCCGTTAATCGTTCAAAAAGTCAACACGATCACTATGAGACGCGCAAAAGTTGCTCGACTCCTAGGATCAAGATTTCCATATACGGATACCGCGGTTAAATATCTTGGCTTGTCTCTGGACCGCCGCTTGACCAGGAAAGTCTATGTGACTCGGGCAGCAGCTACGGTTGCAGCCCGTTGTGGTATTTCGTTGCGATCCAAAATCCTTGATCATCTTGCTTTGCTGGACCAGGGGATCCCGGTATGGGGTACGTAATGCTCCACTGCCCTCAATAAACTACAGTCTTTTCTGTGAGGTCCCTGGTATGTGTGCATACAACTAAATACCACGATTTGGACGGCTTGCCATTATGAGCCCAATTCAATATGTATGCATCCTGACCGACTGGTGGCCCACTCGCATAGACTTGCATCTGATCTGGCGACAAACAGGCTCAACCTACGACATCCCATCGACCTTTGTGTCCATGGAAGGCATCTCTCAGGCTGCCTCAACAATTTGGCATAAGTGTCCCCTTGGCTACATCTCCTAACAATCTCTGCACTCTGCTGGTTCCCCAGCATAACAAAAACAAAGAAGCCTTCCCCCCAAATTTTCAGTCATCACGTCCAAAAAAATTGTAAACAATATATTCCTGAGCTGTGTATCAGCTGTTCTCTCGATCCACACGCGCTATCGATAGGCCAACTATCGATAAGAAACTGTGGGTTTCGTTCATGTTGCTGGATACTCAAGCAACGAAAAGGTAAACTAAAAATTCCTGGCACAGTTTTTTTTATATGAAGTTTGGCAGGAATTTTTAGTTTCCGCGGTGCTGGATACCCGGCTTAAACCAAGAAAATTTAACAAAAATTGAGAAATTCAAAAATTTTTCGCAAATTAAAAAAAAAATCATTTATTTTTTAAAAAAAATTCACCTCAGATTGTTTAAAAAGTGGGTTAATCATAACTTTCTTAAGGTTTTTTAGGTTCAACTAGAAGAGAATTTAATCCCAAATATAATAAATTTGGTCTCGTTTCGTATATAAAAAATCGTATATAAAAAATCTCGACGCTTGCTCACTATTTCTCCTGTAACTTTAAAAATATTTTGAATTTGCTTCTGAAATTTTAGGGACACATTCTTGGATAGTTTGGGAAGACATTTATGCAAAAAAAAAATTCGATTTTTTGAAGCCTCTAAAGCCCCCTTAAATATAGTGCTACCAAAGTGCTATCCAAACAACAATATGCGGAAATTTATCGTATAAACGAAACTATTTTTAGTTTCAACGCTTGCTTAATTTGCCTTTCAAACACTTATCACCTTTTAATGCAAATATCTTTCCAGGTAGACATTAATAAAAACGAGAAGGCCACGCTAACTTCGTCTGTGCCGAAGTTTTTATACCCTTGCAAAAGCTGTTTTTGAAATGACCAGAGTTTAAGAACGCTTGGATAAAAATCAAAAACTTTTTTTAACTAAAATCGATTTTCCGTCAGATGAACATTTGATTTCGACCAAATTTCGCGAATGTTTTTGAAAACATATCAAATTAACAATCGCCAAGTTTAAGAACGATAAAATTGAAAACAAAAAAGTTTTTCTCACTAAGACTCATTTTCCGACCGATAAGTCCTATGGCAGCCTGCAGATATAGTCATCTGATTTCGACCAATATTTCAAATTAGTTTGAAAGCGTTTAGTGTTAATAATCACCGACCTTAAGAACGATTTACTTGAAAACAAATATTTTTTTTCAGTAAGACCCATTTTCCGACCGATCGGTCCTATGGCAGCTATAAGATATAGTCTTCCGATTTTGATAAAAGTTTGCGAATCTGTTGGAAAGCATATAATATTAATAAGGGACGAGTTTGAGGACGCTAACATAGAAACCAAAAAAGTTTTTCTCAGTAAGACCCATTTTCCGACCGATCGGTTCTATGGCAGCTATAAGATATAGTCATCCGATTTTGACCAAAGTTTGCAAATCTGTTTGAAAGCTTTTAATATTAAAAATGACCGTGTTTGGGAACGCTAACATTAAGAACAAAAAAGTTTTTCTCACTATAACCCATTTTTTTACCGATGGTTCCTATGGCAGCTATAAGATATAGTCATCCGATCCGGTCGGTTCCGACATATTATCAGCGTGCAGCAAAAGAAGACTCTGTGCGAAATTTCAGCTCGATAGCTTTAAAACTGAGAGACTAGTTTGCGTAGAAACAGACGGACAGACAGACGGACAGACAGACAGACGGACAGACAGACGGACAGACAGACAGACAGACAGACAGACGGACGGACAAAGCTCAATCGACTCAGCTCGTCGCCCTGATCAAGAATATATATAGTTTATGGGGTCGGAAATGAATATTTCTATGCGTTGCAAACTTCTGGGCAAAATTATAATACCCTTTGCAAGGGTATAAAAAAGGCCTGTTTCATCTGCATTATAAATATTATTTTCGTCTTACTTTCTTAGCAAGGGTTTTAGGTAATATCAGTACAATCCAGCAGAAACACTTTTCTCAGTCTTCGCGGCATCTCCAGTTAAACAGCGCCACTTCATCCCAGATCGTTTCGTGAAGCGGTTAAACCACACGTTGTCTGCTTTGAAGCCTTCACAATTACAGGTTTCCCCATATTATTGTGCCTTCTGCCGAATCATGGAATTCGGAAACAAAAGTTTTAGTAGCCTCATTCACTTTTTCAAATTTTCAGTAAAGACAAGCGATCACCAGTTGTTAAGTCGAGTGTCGGATTGAACAGTCCCCATCATATAATCTCTTGCAAATTGGAGACTTTTTTGCTTGCTTCATTTTTAGATGTTTAAGATGTCTTGCATTTGAAATGGTACGTTGCAAAGGATTGCGCTTACCTCGACTAATTCCTTGATTTTGGCAGTCGACTATGCGGAATTGGAAGGAATTCTAAGGACTTTACGTTCTTTTCGAGTATTTAAAGCTTGTTTTCTTCCTTTAAGCTGGTTTCCATGTGTTTTTGATTCTTTTAAATACCGATCAACAGTTGCGGAGCTGCAATTTATCTGTTTGGCAATTTTTCGATTGACTTTGGCCTTACACATTATGGCGCAAAATTTCATTCGAAAACACTTGTTTTTGTATATTAAGTTGGTTTCCATTAAAAGAATTGCGATATAATTACGGCCAACTTGAAAACCACGAGATTGCTTCGAACTTTCGAGAATCTTCGAAAGCACAAAAAGAGAACAGTGAGTAAATTTTTTTTCGAACTTGAATTAACCTAACATTTTGGATAATCAACACCTGCTTGATGATAACTCGAGAATCTAACCAATGACTAGGAGTGCATTTAGCAAATTTTACTATCAAATTTTCATTGAACCATTTCAAAGAAGCTTTTGAACATTCAGAAAACGTATTTTATTTAAAAAAGATACTTCAAAAAGTTCAAATCGCAGGCACAAGCAGCGCATTGCATTTAGAATACCAGGAACTTTTTGCTTGAACCACAATATGGAGCTTTTCAGCAATTGTTGAGCGCTTCAAAAAGCATATTCAACGATTTTTTGGTTTACTACTGAAAAAAGTTGTGCTGTAATTTTAAGCTTTGCAACTGGTTCGAGCCCAACCTTCTCTAAAAGGAAACAATTTTTGATAAACCTTAAAATCTAAAATAGTTAAAATTTTCCACTATTTCCACCTTTTAAGCCAGTTAAGAGCGTTCTTTTAGAAACCTGAAATTAAACATCTTCTTCGTCTTCTCGAAAATTTTACTAGTTCGGGGGTTTTTTTTGAACTTTTGGAAATTTTCTTATTTTTCAGGCATTACTTTGTGTTTTCTCATTTGAGAAATGTTTTTAGGTCTAGTTTATTGGTAAACCAGTTAAAGGTCAATAGGAAGTGTTTATGGAAAATTTTCAAAATTTAAGTTTTATTCCCATATCTAGTTATGTATATACCGGAATCATCTCGAGCTCATAGGCAGATAATGAAACTTATTTTTAACGGAATGATGTTTGTTTATTAAAACAACCTCTGAGACTATCAGCCATGCTCCCATTTTCACTTTCGCAAAACTTTTACGTTTTTAAACCGGTTTTTTGACCAAACTTGTACTCAAAATCGCAAAATTTTCGCGAAAGCGAAAACGGGAGCATGCCTGAATAACATTGCCCAAAAATTGAAGTTATCTCATAGAAGTTAACATGTTTCAAAAAGTGCACATTCAGACTAAGTTGAAGAATTTATATCCATTTTAAGGGGTCTATGGAATACCCTTAATGTATTTATGAACTAATGACAAAAATATTTGTAATCTTAAGCACTTTTTTAAAACGACTTTGGGCCCGAAAAAATGAGAATATTTCCTCTAGTTGCATGTGTTCAGTATAATTGTAAATGGGATTTTGTTATTGTAACTAACTCACTAAACGAGTCAATTGCTTGTGCAAGGCCTTCAATTTGTAAATCTGTCATTTTAAAATAGTCAATGAAACCAGGTCAAAGAAACACGATCAGATACTTACGGAATTGCTGCCAAGTCCGCCCAGTATAAGTAAAGGCCCCGGGACATAACTCTTAAGGACGGGCTTAACGGGTTTAGATTCGAAATTAGCCAATAGTTTTTAATATTTTTCGGACTGTCGTAGCTTGGAAAGTTTAGAAAACTACTTTTTGGCCCTTGGCTTAAAGGTTTGAGATTCGGAAGAATTACGGTAGATCAAAGAACAAAAATGGGTTTTTAGCATTCTTTCGGACTGACGTACCTTAAGAAAATCTGAAAAGTTGTTTTGGAACAGATTGAAGGAATAGTTGGTACTTTATTCTTGAGAATGGGCTTGAAGAGTTTAGATTCGATGTGCTTACGGGCGATTCCAGAACAGAAATAGGTTTTTCGCATTTTTCGGAATACATTTAAAAGTTCGAAAAAAATTATTTATTTTGAAAGATCTAAGCAAAAACCGCTACGCCATTCCTCATGAAGGGCTTCAAGCGTTGAGATTGCAGCACGGAAATTAGTTTTTGACATTTTTCAGACTGCCTTAGCTTTTTGGACAAGCATTTTAAGCATAGAAACAATTGTTGCCTTCAGGACGATGTTAAAGATTTTTAGAGCTAGAATTTGGCGCCCCTAAAATTTGCCGCCCAAGGCGGACCACCCCCAACCCTCGCTATGCCACTGACAAATGGTTTAACGGACTCGGATGAAATTTGGCACTCAGATTTTTGATAACCTGGACTTGAACATAGGCAATATAACTTTTATTTCAATGGTTGAAATACACCGCGAAATTTTCAAAATTATTATAAGAGTATTGTGCGATTTCGCGCACAAATGGCTGAAAGGATTCGAATGAAACTTGGCAGGAGATGGACTTGAACATAGGTTATATAACTTTTTTTTCAATGATTCAAAATTGTAGGAGATATGACGTTTTTTCCAAATTGCGGAGGCGGGAGTGGGCGTGGCAAAAATTGAAAATAAACTTGATCTGCCTGCAAGTATATGAAATATATGCCCCATACATGTCAAACCTCTATCTCTTACCATCTCTGAGATCTCTTCGTTCATACGGACGGACGGACGGACGGACAGACGGACGGACGGACAGACGGACGGACGGACAGACGGACATGGCTATATCGACTCGGCTGTTGATGCTGATCAAGAATATATATACTTTATAGGGTCGGAAACGATTCCTTCTCCCTGTTACATACTTTTGCACAAACTTAATATACTCTATGTACCTTCGGTACAGAGTATAAAAAGCGAAATTTGAAAAATTTTCATAGGTCCTAAGACTATTAGGAAGATTAGATAAATGGCAATTGAAAACGCATATATAGAAAGTATAGGCAAAAAACCGCAAAATTATACAAATTTTCATTTGAGTATTTGCGAAAGCGCAGACGTTGGTGAATAAGAGGTGTAGATTGAACAGTTCAAAATATATTGCGAAATATGCAAATTACGGGCCAAAAAATTGCCAAATTTCCAAAATTCTTGTTTGAGTTTAGATTAATAAAGAAGACGGCTAAACTGGCGGGTATGTACTACTTAGTAGGAGGTGTGTTTGGTCTACAAACGGGTAAACCGAACTGTCCAAAAAAATCAAGAAATTTACACGATTGTATAGGTATAATGAGTTCAGATTATCATAAAGATTTGATAGATAGCAAATGTATACCGGATGGTAGACTGAACGGCACCAAAAATAGCGCAATATGCTACATTTTAGGAGTTTTGGGTCTCTAAAAATTTGAAAGATCGCAATTGTAGACGCTTAAATGGTAAGATCGAAGAGTCAAAAAAGTCGGGTAAATTGACGGGTGAACATTGCAAAATTTTATAAACAGTTCAGATTATCAGATTTAATAATTGGCAATTGAAGACGACACAAAGGGAATGTCGGGATCAATCGGCTTAAGGGGGGAATTCTCCATGTCGAAGCTGTTTTTTTGACCTTTTTTTAAAAAAATCGTATTTAAAAACGCAAAGAGTTTTTCCAATTCTGTTTTTTTTATTGTGTCACAAACAGATTAAAATAAACAAAAAAAAAATGTTCTGCTTCGATATGAGGACTGTCCAAAAAGTTCTCGGCCGTCAAAGTGGGGGGTCCAAAAAAACAAGATATAGTGCTGGCGGCCACGATTTCTCGTCTCCAGGTTGTCTGAAATGAAAAGTAAAAACTGGGTTATAATCAGTATAAATGTCATTCTGGTCTGACCCTCGAAAAAATGTTGTGATTTTTTTGTCATTGAAAAATAAAAATTCGATTTTGGGCCCTTTTTTGTGTAACTGGAGATATCATGGCCGCCAATTCGAAAAACGTGGTTTCGAGATAAAAAAAAAAAAAATTTAAAATGGAAAAATGCAGTTCGAGAATGGTAACAATTCTGCGTCGATTGCACTTTGTTTTATCAAAATCGGTTTAGTAGAATTGGAGAAAAGTGGCTTGGCAGCCCGAAAAAGTTGTTTTGAAAGTAACCAAAAACATTACAGATATTATATACTTACAGATATTAGTCGGCGATGCCAGCTGCATACAGCGAACCTTCCTTATCTGCAAAAAAAACTGTTTTCAGCAGCAGCTCTCTCTGCTCTGCGTGCCATTCTGCCTTCTTTAGATGCGGTCAGTTCATCTTTCAGCTGCATGTGTGCGCGGCCCCTTATAGGCTAATCACACTGAGCACATCTCAGCGGAACGCATGGAATTTTTTGAAGATGTGAAATTGCGATTCACGCTGACAACATCTGATATCTAACATCTTCAGTCGCCCAACTTATTTAGCAAACTACTAAAACAAAATTCATAAACTGAATTTTGAAGAACAATTGGTGGTTGTTGTACCTGTTGTTATAAAACAGCAGCTTTTAATTCGGCAACTTATAGCAGATTTTGTCAATAATGCGATTGTTGCAGAGATTGAAGATGAAGATGAGCTGCTCTCATGGGAGAGGCATGAATCTGCACATACCAAGAAGCGCTTGGATGTTTGTAAGTGGTATTAAAATTTGACTTTTATAGGTGCAATTCGCTTACAAGAAGCCAAACCCATCTAATACTTCTGCTGACTACTCTTCTGGTGCTGAAGAGTTAAGATCTGCTATTTTGAGATTTGTTATTTCGAATGAAGAATAAAAGCGTATTGCAAGGCACAAAGGGGTGACGACATAATTTCGACAGAAAAAAACGACAGAATTTCGAGCGAAATAATGTCGTTTTGTTTTGTCGGAATAATGTCGTTTTGATTTGTCGGAATAATGTCGTTTTAAAACGACATAATTTCGAGCGAAATAATGTCGATTTGCTTTGTCGGAACAATGTCGTTTTGAAACGACATACATAGTTTCGATCGAAATTGTGTCGCTTTTTTCTGTCGAAATTATGTCGTTTTAGAACGACATAATATCGACGTTCCAACTAGAATTTTTTGCTGTCGAAATTCGTTTTACCAATAAAATCAAATTATGACAAAAAAAATTTTTCTTTTCCGCCTCCTAACACAGAAAGATAATCGTTCAACATTAAATTTCGCAAATGAAGTTTATTATTGTCTGAAAATAATAGTACATAAATCCAGTATGTAGATTCTTAACATGTTAGAAATTTTTTCGAGCTCTAATGATAACACAGGTTTACAAAAAAGGCCAGCTTTTGCAATAGAAAAGATAGCCAACTTTCCATATGTATAATTGGTCGCTGAATTCAAATCAATTGTCCATTTATTTAAATTTATTATTACCACATATTCAGTATTTTGATATAATAGCTCTTTTTAAAGCTATGGAAAATTTACGACTCCTTTTTACATTTTTAAAATAATATTAACTTCAGAAATGTCTTTAAATTAACAAAAATTAATTTCAAATAATTTTTTAATATCCACTCTTGTTTTCCAATAACTACCTTGATATTACAAGTCAAAGTACAAAAAATTCCAAAATCATGCAAAAAAAAAAAAGAAAATTTTTATCGTTTTTCGGCTATAACTTTAAAAAGAGCTATTATATCAAAAAACTGAAGATGTGGAAAATTAGAGGAGAACTATCCATTAATGTTTCCTAAGATATTTTTCTGTCATCAGACCATTTTTCAGAATTTTTTAAACATGGGGAAAAAAAATAATTTGATAATAATAATTTGATAAAATAATCATATTTTCCATTTCAAAATCCATTAAAATTGTAGCTTATGAACAAAATCAAAACGTGTTAGGGTTTTCTGTCAGATCATTCAATGCAGCTTACATTAAAACTAATTTGGTTGGAAAAGGTTAATTAATGCAGTCACAGCACCGATAAATGTAAACAACACACGTTTATGCAAATATCTCGTAAACCTGACGTGTTGGGCGAAAACGGACAATTTATTTGAATTCAGCGACCAAAAATACATATGGAAAGCTTGCCATCTTCTCTATTTCAAAAGCTTGTAACCAATTGTAATGTTTACTATGTGTAAATATAAACATTTTTTATGGATTCGTTTACAATTTGATTGCAAATCGGACACTTTGCTTTTTGTTCTTCATGAAATTCGCCAGCGAATTCAGCAATTCGCCTGGAATTTTCGTTTTTCAAAAGATTTTCCTCAACTACTCTATCAAAACACGATTCGCACACATTAATGTGGTTGCAAGGCCTCAAAAAGACAGATTTTGGGTTCACGAAACAAATGTTGCATGGGTTTTAATGAACAAATGAAGACTCAGTCAGTGCGGGGATGATGCTGATATGCTTAACCACGCCATATCATCCAAATTTGTTAGTTCGTCAACATCGTCATCGTTATCGACACAGGTAAATAAATCTTGTTTATTGAAGCGATCATTCAATGCAACTGTGCAAGACAAAAACCCTTTCTTTAAATATAAAATTTATTTTGATTTTCATGACAGCGTCTTTACATTTTGTAATTGGTTGATCGAAATTATGTCGTTTTAGAACGACATAGTTTCGACGTTCCAATTAGAGTTTTTAGTCGAAATAATGTCGTTTTGTTTTGTCGGAATAATGTCGTTCCCAAACGACATAATTTCGAGCGAAATAATGTAGTTTTGTTTTGTCGGAATAATGTCGTCTTAAGACGACACGAATACGAATTCCTCAACATATGCAATAAGGTCAAAACATGTACATCATTAAATGTCTGTTCATATAATTCAGTTAATAATACTTACTATAATAATCCTACGTCTGTTCCTCGTAATTGTTGGTTCGGAATTTTTGACATTTTTGAATTAATTATGCATATTTTGCCATTCCCGTTCGTTGACATTGTTCATGTTCATGTCCGTTAAGAAAATCGGGAATTTGGCAAAAATTCTTATATGAGTTTATATTGTAATGAAGATGAGTAAATAGACCGTTAAATATGAAGTGTAGATCATACGGACCCAAAAATTCGGCAAATTTGCTAAAATTTTATAATCAGTTTAGATTATAGCGAAGATGGTTGATGGTTGGCAGTTGAAGATGGGTAAATAGGAGGTGTCGGTCAATCGGCCTTAAAAATATTTGAAATTTGAAAAAATTCTTAAATGAGTTTTGATTGACATAAAGAAATGGTTTAGTTTATCAAAAGGACAAAAAATCTAAAATTTTCTTAGATAAAGATTTGATAGATGGCAATTGTCAAAGTAAGCTTCACTTCTGCGTTTTGTGTTTAAAATTCTAAAAGAGGCATAGCAACGCACTGCCGGGCACCTGCTAGTATATGTATATATATTGCTTGCACATATCTGCATATGTATCTCATCTGTATGTGATATCCTATAGATACACTTATATATGCAACAAAATGTTGTTGTTGCTTTTGTTTTTGCTGAACTAAATGCGTCAATTAAATATAAAAGAAGAAAGAAAGAAATAAAATGAATAAATGTCCAAGACACACATGCGATTTTTTTTATATGTATGTATTTCGATTCTAGATACACCCACATCTACGACTAGAAATTATTAATAAATTATGATTTTTTTTGGATGACACACACACACACACGCACATACACCTGCGTATCAAAATGATCGCCAATCGAGAGCAAAAGGCTAATCCTCTCCAATATGATCTATGGTTGGCGTTTATGCCAGCTCATTTCATGAAATTTATCAAATAATTTGATACACTTTGCGAAAATCATAAGTTACCCTGGCATAAACGACGTACACACTTATGGGGGGGATCATCTATATAGCAAATTCTATTTTTGCTATCAAATTTTTACGAGATATTCGAATGACATTTCGCTGAGTAGGAGGGAGCAGGAGAAGAGGGCGCGCCTCCTTCCTGGTTAGCTGACCAAACTGTTACGTGCCTCATTAAGTATGTGTTTCTTGATTTTTCCTTAAGTTTTTAATTGACAACCAACAAAATTTATAAATATACCCAAAAATATATTTCTTTTCGATATGGCCTCTTCGAGAATGAGCCAAGAAAAATATATATGCATATAGAGGATAGACTTTTTTTGAAGGGCAGATCAATAGAGATGCACGAGTAGATAATTATATTGGTTAACATTTGCCAGTTTCTTGCGAGACAAAAAGGTATCGAGTACATGGTCTTAGTTTGAGTTGAGTTTCTTCGAGTTCAGAATTAGAGTTGGGATGCGCACAGACATAACTTTGGTAACTTTTCATTTTCCGGCTAAAAAATGTCGGAACAAGCAAAGCCAGTTGGTGGAGTTTGGCTCTATAAACTTATCTTAGACTTATCAAATTTTTTCATTTCTGTGATTTTTTGTATACATTTTGCCGAGTCATGATTTGATCCGAGTTTTTAAGATATCCTGAGCCTGAGCAAGTAATTTTTTTAATTTTTAGCCAGATTCACGAACTCTTAATAGACGGACAGGCTGCTTTCATAATTAGAATTGATTAACTTATAATCAGCTCATCCGAGGCTTATTACGATTGTCTCTATTCCTTTCCAAAGATCTACCCACCTGGATTAAATAGTAAACCAATGAGGCTTTTTTTTTTTTTTTTAATTATTCCACTCGAAAGCAAATAATGGTTGCATTTAGGAAATCAACATGATCCCTGATCTCTGATTATATGGTATGCTTTTTAGTTCATACTTAAAATGATTTATTCAGAAAATTGTAATTTTTTTTTATAAGACTTCAAGGCTATGATCGACGATTAAGAGTCTCCGCTGAATGCGTCGAAAAATGAAGAAAATCTGTCGAAAGTATGCTGTAAAAATGCTTAATACTTTTCCAACGAAATGCAGAAGAAAAAATATAAATAAATTGTGTTAGCATAATCAGAAAAAGTACTTTTATTTCGGTTTAAAATTGTTTTAAATTATACTGGCTAAATCTGGTAAAATCTAGGAAAGGTATAAAATTTTGGAGTCTCAGTTTTGATGTTAACTAATATCAATAAAAGTTGATCGTCATTTCATATCAAAGCTAAAAGATGAAAAACAAGAAAGAAAGTCGGTCAAGCCCGACTATAACATACTCTGTACCCTTAACGTCGCAGCTCGCTTTTGCTCACGAGCTATACTTGCTCATCTCTAAGTTTCACTCTCTCTTTCACTCTCTGCCGTTCAATAGAATGCTATGGTGATGGGTGGGGGGTGGTGGGTGTTTACTGGCCGTTTTTTGCTCATAACTTGAGTATCGTTCATCCGATCTTTATCATTTCTTCAGCAAATCGATAAATAATTTTGTTTACAAGGTATCTCTAGAAGGAACGAACGATCTATCTCCAAAACTGTAGGAGATATGAAGTTTTTTACAAATTGCGGGGGCGGGAGGGGGCGTGGCAAAAATTGAAAATAAACTTGATCTGCCTGCAAGTATAAGAAATATATGCCCCATACATGTCAAACCTCTATCTCTTACCATCTCTGAGATCTCTTCGTTCATACGGACGGACGGACAGACAGAGATACCTTGTAAACAAAATTATTTATCGATTTGCTGAAGGAATGATCAAGATCGGATGAACGATACTCAAGTTATGGGCAAAAAACTGACAGTTAACACCACCCCACCAACAACCACAGCAACATACCCTAACCGTTCAACACAGGCAATCTTAGTGAGAGAGAGAAAGAGAGAGAGAGAAACTTAGAGAGCGCACCGCGTTGTGCGCGGGGTGTTAACTTGCCGTTTGACTCCTGAGCAAATGCGAGTGTAAGGGTACAGAGTATGTTATAGTCGGGCTTGACCGACTTTCTTTCTTGTTTTAGAACTGTCTTTTGTATGACAGCTATACTATATAGTTGACCAATTTTCATCAAACTTGGTGGAATTGTGTGAAAGCATAGAAATCTTATAAATACGAGGTTTGGAGACGTTTGCGCTGAAGACAAAAGAGTTTTTTCTCACTAAAACTACTTTTTCGACCGATCGTTCCTATGGCAGCTATATGCTGTAGTCATGCGATCCGACCGGTTCCGACAAATGTGCAGCGTATTTGTACCAAAAAACTTCGTCCAAAGTTTGGTTAAGATACAGTGCCGCTCAACTGAATAGGTTTGACTTTTTTTTTAAGTTTGAAAAGTTGTATCTCTGTAACCAGCACTCCGATTTAAGCGAAATAAATTTTGTTGTATAAAGTCATTTGTCATTTGTCAGTCATTTGTGAAATAGCAAAGTTTCTGTTCTGTTAGTTTTGTTTTTATATCATTTTTATTATTTTTTCAAAAACATAACAAAAAATCTTCATTTTTTTTGGCTCAACTGAATAGGTTTGACCACTAAAACTATTAAACAAAAGTATATAAAGCAAAATTTCGAGGCATTGGGTAATTTAAATAATAAAGGACACTGTTTTTAGCATTATTTAGTATTTGGTATGCCCATTCTTGTTCTTAATTATTTCAAACATACGGTTTGGTAAGGAATCATAATATTTTTCAATTTCATTTAGTGAAATTGTTGACCAGGCTTTAACTAGGGACCCCGAGTCACTAAATTGTCTTCCTCCTTCGTATACTCTAGTGGACAAAAGTCCCCAAATGTTCTCGATAATGTTAATGTCAGGGGAGTAAGGCGGCCACTCGAGCAATTTGACGTTTTGGTCTTTAATCCACTGTTTTACAACCCGAGCGGTATGGATGGGAGTGTTGTCATGTTGGTTACGTCCATGGACTATGACCATAAATCTCCGAACACTGGGGAAAAGAATTTTGGAACAGAATTCTTGTTCACATTTGCGTTCATCTTCGAGGTGACAAACTGGAGCTCGCATGTTCCATAAAACGATATGGCTCCCCACAACATTACTGTACCTGCACAAGTGTGATGACGACTTAAAAACCATTCTCATATCGTGGAAATAGTAATTATAGCCATCCGGTCCATCGAGGTTGAACTTCTTTTCATCGGAGAAGACCTCCGTCTTCCATATCTTGTTCCACGTCATGTGTTCTCGGGCAAATCGTTGTCGTGCTTCCTTACGAGCATCATTGAGAGGTGTTTTTTTTTTATTTTCATTCTCTTCAAGTGTTTGGCGCTTCGAATAATTCATTTTACCGTGGCCACACTAGCATTTACGACGCATTCTTCTCTAATTTTACCAGCAGAAAGGTAGGAATTTGAGGCAATTCGTAGGATAAATCGCCTCTCCGATGCTGTTGTTGCATATTTTTTTCCTCCATTCATTTTTTTCCATAGTCTGCTTCATTACGAAGAAAATTACTCACAACGTTTTGACTTCAACCGATTTTCTTGGCTATTTCATAGTGTTTTAAGCCAGGTTCAATATAGCCTTTTATTTGACCCTTTTGAAAATCGGTTAAAGGTTTTCCGCGGCCCATTTAACAAAAAACTGATAGCAGTTGCTTTAAATTTTGGAATACAAAAGAATTCAACTCTTTTCAATCACGCAGTCAATCAAAAAGTGAAGTCAAAAGTGTCAAACCTATTCAGATGAGCCAAAAATAGAGCACATTTTTAGCGAATTTCACGATGAAAACAAAATTCTGAATTACCGTTGCATTTGTCCCGTTACTTTTTTCTTGCATATAATGAGTAAACAAATGAAGGTTCAAAATAAAAAGAGAAGATAGAAAAAAATTCAATTGGAACAAAGAAAGTGGGAAAAATGTAAGAAAGATTTTTCCAACCTATTCAGTTGAGCGGCACTGTAGCTTCAAAACTGACGGAGGAGATAGCATAGAAACAGACGGACAGACGGATAGGCAGACGGACATGGCTATATCAACTCAGCTCGTCATGCTGATCAAGAATATATATGGTCGGAGATGCTTCTTTCTATGCATTACAAACATCTGGATAGTTTTAATATACCCACTACAAGGGTATAATAATAGGACACGTAGACGGAAACGATGCAATCGGCCGGTCATTGGAGGCTGATGACAAACTAATCAAGGCATTGAGTAGTTAAATGTAGCACATTAAACAGCAGAAAACCAGCTTGAAAGCTTGAAATTTACTTTATATGAAAAAACAACTAAGAAGTAGGTGAAGCCCAACTGTAGTATACTCTGTACCTGAAGTAGCAGCGCTGCTGCTGCGCTGCGGCAGCGAACTCTCTTTTGGTCATAGCTTAAGTATCGTTTCCGATCTTAATCATTCCGAAGTTTATGTAACTTTCGTAACTTTTGAACCGCTCAAAATTTTGAAATAATTGTTCTTGTTTGATTGATTAGGAATTGTACAGGGCTTCATATAGTGAAGAGTTCTTTGTATTTGGTTGAGTGGTTTCGGTGTTATAGAGTTATATTTCGTAAAAAATGTTTCCTTTCAAGCACTGTAAGCCTTATTGAGGCGAAGGCGAAATATATGAAATAGAATACTCAGAATACTAGAATTTGATCGGTCAAGGTTTAGGTACATTTCTTATACAATTACAATTTTTCACACCTGGTTATTGCACCTGAAACTACACAAAAGAATGTAGGATGCTACAATTTTTTTTTTTAATTGTTTCAATATTTTTACCAAATTTCAACCCAATCGGACATCATTTAGATATAGCTCCCATACAAAATCAATATTTTTTCATACTTTTTATAGAAAAATTTGCATTTATTGTAAACATTTTTGAAAATCATTATATTTATTTGTATAAATTAGGTTTCAAATTATTAATTTTAGTTGTTTCCATATTTCCCATATTTATATTATTATAGTTCCCATACAAAATTTAATTTTTTTCCTACATTTTCCAAAAAATATATATAAAAGTGAAGATATTCGCTATGCAGCATGCATGTTGCGACGATTACACAGAACGGACGAGTCATGAGCGGTTCTCCACTTGCGAATTTGATTCGTATGCCTCTCAAACATCATGTCGCATACGTTACAATGACGATACGAGCACTGTGCTAACGGCCTAAGGCGTACACAAACAAACCTTGACTATTTTCACATAAGTTAGTTTTTCTCTAGTTAGGGTACGACCGGTGTCTGCTAAATATATTTTTCTTAAAAGGGACATATTATACTGTAAAATGATGCAATCAATTTTTTTTAGACTTTTGAAGAATACTTTAGCAAGCCTCGGAAAGTTTAAAAAACCAGATGTAAAAAAGGTACCAAGACTTGGATTTTGATTCTAAAAAGATTTAAAAAAAGACAAACAATAAAAATATTTAACAAAGTTTGTACAGCTTAAAAATGTTTACTACACCCGAAGATATGCTTAGGCAAACTTGAGTAATAATCCAAAACTAGTGCATTTTTCGGCTTGTTGTGTTATCCATTTCTGTTCAAGTGAAACTGAATGTGGACAGTAGCTCTGGCACAAATCCGTTAGCTGAAAGTGGAGGCTAAGTCGAATCATACATGTTTTTGTTTGAAAAGAAACAGGAAAATACAAATAGTTCAGTATTTTCACAAAACTGTTTAATAACATCATTCACTGACGGAACTGAACCCCGCAGAACCGGTTCGGTTCGGGTATTTAGGGTCCATCGAACCGGACCATCTACCGGACCTCCAAAATCTAGTATGTTAGGAAAAATATTTGGTTCAGAAAATTATTAAAGTCGACTTTTGTAAGTTTCTTTATATTACGGATGGAAAAAAATCATTGCTTAGTACTTGGATCGATTGGTGCATTATCTATTGGAGATCAGTTTTGTAAGTCATATCCAAACTGGGAATATTCCCACTATGAGAAGGGAAATAAAGTAATAGTCTAGTTGTAACATGACAATTTAATTATTTCATATCTACTCGTATACATTGGAAGAACCAGGGACGTATGATTGATGGCGTTAACCTTAGTTAGATAGATTTATCAAATAGTAAGTTAAATGTGTCCTCTTCAAAAAAAATAAGGCTAAGAAGGTTTTAATTTGAACCGATTTGCTGAAATTCATTTCAGATGTTATGAACCAAGGTTCGAACCAAGTCCTCAGGTTTGATAAGTTAAGGAACCGAATCTTATACTTCATGATGGGTTCGAACCTCCGCAGGTTCCTGAACTTAAAATGTTTACAAAACAAAGAAGATGAAGTTAAATGGTGGTCAGTAAACTTGAAAAAGTTTCTACAATTGTGTTTATGTATGTCTTTGAAAAGGTCAAATAAGTGTAGAACGTTTGTTTTCAGGGGTGTAATTATAATGTCTTCGCTATGAAATTGGGTGGCCCAATGCCAAATCTTTCTTTGTATTTTAATGGTTCATACCGGTACGTACCGGTATACCGAAATAAAAATCCAGGTACCGACCAAATACCGAAATAATGTTAGAACCAAAACAGAACCTTTTATCGAAACATAAGACCAGAACCGGAACCGAAATACGCTTCGGTTTGATTCCCTGGAAATTTCTGATCACTTTCGAACCTTTTTCGAGCCCTCAGTCTGATTGAAATAGTCATAAATATCCCCATTTTCTGATCATAAGTGGTACTTTTGTCGGGAGAAATTGGTACCCTAGACACGACTCTTCATAAAGATTCGTTAATACCCCGTTATTCTGAACTGTTTGGACTCATTGTCGAGTCATTTGCGAGTCTTTTTCCAGTCGTTTTTTAATGAATCGCATTATGAGCAAATGCATAAGTCATTTTCGAGTCTTCCTTAAATCGTACATGAAGTCAATCTCTTTTTAATCATCGAAAGGGCTCGCAAAAGAATCATCAAGGTGATTCCTGTTAAAATGATCTTCCAAATGCTAGGTGGGTATTAATTTTTGCCGGTCAATTTTCGATTCTGTCTTAGAGTACACTCGTTCTGTTTCATTTCTTCTATTCTCAGTTTCTACAGTTCTGCTTTCTCTTAACTCATCTTCAGTTTTCCGTGTTTTTTATTAAGAGATCTTCAAACTTAATTCTTCGCTCTCTATTTTTAAATTTTATTGTTCATTGGTCGTTTTTTCTTCTTCCTTTTCCTTCTCCCTTCTTTCTTCTATCTTTTTGCTTCTCCCTTCTTCCCTTATTCTTTTTCATTCTTCACCCATCAGTCTTCTTTCTTTATCATCATTCTTGTGTCTACTGTGTTTCTCTTTATTTATTCTTCTCTTAATCTATCTGTTCTGTCTTTCTCCTTCTTCATTCTTAGATTTTTATTCTGATATTTTCATTTCCATTTGCTTTTCTCGGTTCGTCTTCCTTAAATATTCCCTTTTTATCCGCGTTTTCTCAAAAATTGACCTTTCCATCATGACTGCCTGCCAGCCTCTAGACCCCCTCATAAGCGTTATCAATGACAACTTTTCCTACCACAACTCGCCCGATTCCGATTAGGTAATGGGCCATGTGGTCGCTCGGTCACCGCTCATCACATTAGCGATCCGATTAAGTCCCCTCCCCCTCCCCTAATGGGGATCTCCATTGTGGGCCTATCAAAAGTTGCAGAATTTTGCTCTCTGGCTGATAACAAACAAACAAAAAATGAAACTGGGCCGAAAGGCAAACAAACAAATTGCCGCCAACGTTGCTAATGACGACACGAAACCATTGAAAAGGTAGTGTGGGCATGGGGATGGCGATGAGGGGCGGGGGTGCCAACTAACAACTTAAGCGCGTCAATGGCAACAGAACTGCAGCTCAGTTAAACGCTGCAGTCGCTGTTGCCGGCGCCGCACCGCGCCGTTGGCTTCGCAGTCGCGTCGACTCTCATGTGTACACTGATTCGATAATTTCGATGTTCTCAGTTGCGCACCGACAACGGTTCGGGTCTGTTCGGCTTTAGATTTCCGATTTTCGCCACAGTTGACTGTTAACGGTTTGTTGCTGTTGGTTTTTAATTGTAATTATAATAATAAAAATACAAAAAAAGCCACAACAAATAAATTAATGGCGAGCATCGATCCAACACAAATGTGAACGACGATCGTTTGCGTGCCTAAAAAGTCAACAATTGTGATCGTGATCGACAGAGTCAGCAGCAGCAACGACCAAAGATTGATCGCTATGTTTGCCCTACAAAAAAAAAAAAAACAAAAAATTAGTTTTGATATGACAAATGTATCACCAACTGGTAGCTATGGGCTATCGGGTTTCGATTAGATCTTGTAGTACAGCTTGCTATGCTAACAACATTGTTGTTAAGTACATTTTTATGATGATTTGGTGCCCCGACGAGTTTAGTTTAGAATGATATGTGCTCTGGAAGCTGAGTTACTTGGGCTTATTGTGACTTTTTCTGTGCCAATTTGTCCCAAACTTTTTTTGAAACTATACTTTCTGACTCTACTAAATATGTCAACATTTTCAGAATGATATGTTTAATAGAAGCTGAGTTAATTGGGTATATTATGATTCTCTTTTAGGCGATATGTTCCAAACTTTTACTGATGCAATGATTTCGACTCTACTAAATAAGTGAACATTTTCAGAATGATATGTTTTTTAGAAGCTGATTTACTTGGGTCTATTATGTATTTTGCTGTGCTGATTCATCCCCAACTTTTCTTGAACCAACTTTTTCCACTCTAGTAAATATGTGAACATTTTCAGAATGATATGTTTTGTAGAAGCTGAGTTACTTGGGTACATTATGTTTCTTGCTTAGGCGATTTGTCCCAAACTTTTATTGAAACAATAGTTTTAACTTTAATAAAACTGAAGTAAATTTTCAGAAAGTTTTGTGTTACAGCAGCTGAGTTACTTGAGGACACTTAAGTTTTAAGTAATATATCTGCTTTGAAGGCTCCAATAAGTTTGTTTAAAACTTCTATCGAAAACTTGTTTTTGTATTGAACTTACTATGGAAACATTTTAAGATTGATATTTGCTTTAGAAGCTGAGTTACTTGAAGCGAAACTTTGACTCATGAAATACTTGCTACTCTACTAAATATGTGTACATTTTTAGAATGAGTTGCGTTCTGGAAGCTGAGTTACTTGAGGATATTTTGGTTTTTTGTTTTGTTTTGATAAACTAGACTAGAAACTAGAAACTAGACTAGAAACTAGTATAAAACTAGAATAAATGTTATCCCATTATAACCACTATTTACAGGTCTGATATTGTTCTTAGTGCTTGTCCTGATTTTGAGCCTAAAATTTATATATGTACTGATTCTAGGTACTTAGATATGTGACGCAGATGCCAAAGCTCTCTGTTTAATGAAATTTTAATAACTTAATATCTTTTTTGATAAAGGTACATGGAAATCAGTATATGAGCAAAGGTAAAAGCAAGATAAGATAACAGTTACACGAACTGAGTACTTAGATACATTTCTATTGAAAAACTACTAGTTGATAGTATCAATCTTAACATTTAACACCTATCACAGTTTTTTAACTTTATCCCATATAACTCGTTAAAGTTTAAAAACTTAACCCGCCTAAGGGTACTGTATAATTTGTCCAATAATTTCTGTAATTTATTGAAGACTTATCGATCGCTGCAAGTTTAATAGACTTGTCAAGTGCGCTGGTTGCTCATTTCGTTTTACGTTCACGTTTATTTTTTTTTAAAATTTTTCCTAATCTTTTAAATTGTTTATATAAATATTTATTTATTAAATGTTTGTTCAATGTTTGAGTGTGTGTGTGTGTGTGTGTGTATGTGGTAATAGGAAGTGATTTCTTTATTGATTCTTTCAATCATTTTTGTAAAATTGATTAAGTCCACTTTGAAAAATATTTCATAAAAGTGGAAACGCAAGTGGTTAAGGCCAACTGATCATAATCATAATTTATAGAAGGCCATTTAGAGTCTAATTAAAATGGGTAAAGGAAGAAACCAAAAAATATCACAATATTTTAATAAAATTACCACCAAATTTTCAAATACCATTTATAAAAAAATCATAAAATACCACATAATTTGCTAACTTGAAATAGAATGGAATTAAAGATACAAACCTTATGAAAAACAAAGCATAATTTAAGAAATTACCACAAATTCTAACTTAACCTAACGAAATATTAAGCTGGGATAAAAATGCGAAGGCCAAAAAAGGAGAAAGCTATGCTAACTTCGTCTATGCCGAAGTTTTTATACCCTTGCAAATGCTGGTTTTGAAATATCAGATTTTAAGAACGCTAACACTAAAATATTTTTTACTTACGACCTATCGTCAAATTTTACAAATCTGTTTGAAAGCATCAAAATAGAGGAAAGCTAACTTCCGCTCGACCGAAGTTTATTTACCCTTGTAGCTTGTATACTTTATATAAATTAAGGTTTTAATTAATTTTCGTCGATTATTCTTGGCTAAGTTATTTCCCAAACTCTGCAATAGATGGCGCCACTACTTTGACCATTTGCTTGACAGTTTGTTATATGGCAGGAATGTGATATATTCATCCGATTTTGACCAAACTCCCTAAAATTGTGTGGAAACTGATAATATTTATAAGTGAAAAGTATAAAGACACTACCATTGAAAACAAAAAAGTTTTTCTCACTAGAACTACTTTTTCTACCGATCGTTTCTACGGCAGCTATATTCTATAGTCATCCGATTTGGATCAAAATTGGCAAAATTGTGTGGTAGCATATAATATTGACCAATAACAAGTTTGGGAGCGATAGCATTGAAAACAAAAAAGTGTTTTCTACTAAGACTTTTTTTTAGACCTAACTTTTGTATGGCAGCTATAATATATAGTTATCCGATTTGGATCAAAATTGGCAAAATTGTGTGGTAGCATATAATATTGACCAATAACAAGCATGGGAGCGATACCATTAAAAACAAAAAAGTTTTTCCCACTAAGACTTACTTTTAGACCTAATTTTTGTATGGCAGCTATACTATATAGTTGACCGATTTTTATCAAACTTGGTGGAATTATGTAAAAGCATAAAAAAACTAATAAATACGAGTTTTGGGCACGTTCGCGTTGAAGTCAAAAAAATTTTTCTAACTAAAGGTACTTTTTCGACGGATAGTTCCTATGGTAGCTATATGATATAGTCATCCGATCCGGCCGGTTCCGACAAATGTGCAGCGTCTTTGTACCAAAAGACTGCATGCAAAGTTTGGTTAAGATAGCTTTAAAACTGACGGAGGAGATTGCATAGAAACAGACGGACAGACGGACATGGCTATATGAACTCAGCTCGTCATGCTGATCAAGAATATATTTACTTTATGTGATCCTTCTATGCGTTACAAACATGTGGACAATTTTCATATACCCTCTACAAGGGTATACAAATTGATCGCGTCGAGACCAAAAAATTCTGAAAGGGTAGTATATAAACCCTGTCTGGGTTTGGGGTCTGATTAGCTGCCGTTTTCTTTTTATTGCGCTTTGAACTTTTTAGCTTCATAGTAGGATTTACGATTCCATATATCGTAAACTATTTTAAATATGGCTTTTATATCTTAAGCAAAGTTGTTGCTCGTGGCTTGGCCCACAAAACATTTCTTTGTAGCAAATCGCAAAAATTACATCTTCATACTCAAAGTTACAAAAGTTGACCAAAAATACCAAGTTTGACCACTGTCTTACAGTTTTTCAACTTCATCTTAAAACCCGTTAGAAATTTGAACAAGTAATAGTACAGTACAGCTTAGACCAAAATAAACAAACTGTTAGAACGAACCAACTTCATGTAATGATTACTTTACATTACTTTACTTTTTACTTTACTTTACATTACTTTACATTACTTTAGAGTGATTACTCTTTCATATAGTTATAGAGGCCCACAAGCATGTGTGTCCCATAGGGTGTCCCAAAAAATGTTTTTTTTTTTCATTTTCACGGGAGTATAAATCTGGAACGGTGAGGGCAAATTAAACTTTTTTTTGAACCGATTTTAAAATTTACCCATCTTTTAAACTGCATCACTAGTTTTTTTGATTTTCATAGAAATTTTAAGAGTTATAATGCGTTATTTACAAAATTTATGCAAAATTTACGAAAAAATGTAAAAAATGGTACCTAAATGAGCAAAAGCAGAGCCAAAACTTATCGTTTATGCTCATAAAAGTAAAATTTTGACATTTGTCTTTAAAAATGCTGATTTGAATACTAAGAAAATCGTGATTATTGACAAAGTTATAAGTAAATTTCAAAAACAGTACGGAAAATCCGATTTTTGGGGAAATTTTTCGACTTGCGCAACCTCTAAACGGTTTTCGAAATATCAGAAAAAAAAACTCAAAAATATGTACTTACCCCCTATAAGCTTTCAGAAAATGCCTGAGCAAAATCAAAATTTTTTTTTGGGACTCCCTAAAAAAATTTAATTTCTTTAATTTTAATTTTTAAGTTATGTTTTTTTTTTCTATTTTATTGATTTAATACAAAAAAGTTGACATTTTTGACTGTGTCAGCCAATTGTTACCAAAAATTGCCATTTTTCGAGTTTTGGTTAGAATTCTACCTGCTTAAGGGCCCGTAACTATACGAAGGACCAATCGAATGAATTTGGTATGTTCCAATCGTTTGTTTATTTAAGTTCAAGCTACGTTTTTGTCCTGCATTGCTTAGTCAAATTCGTTACAGTTTTCAAGACAAAGTTCAAAAAACAGTACAAAATGAAGGAAAAACTTGATGCTTTTAATTTTTGTAATTTTGAGTATAAAGATTTGACTTGCAACTTAGAAATGTTTTGTAAAGCCAGGAGCTACTACTTTCTCTAAAACGTCAAAGCGGAATTGCAAATAGCTTACCAGATATGGAGTTGTAAACCCCAATCAGAAGCTGAAAACTTCAAAATGCAATAAAAAGAAAACGGTAGCTAACCAGACCAAATCTAGCGAAGGTTTTTGTACTACCATCATACCCTTTCAGAATATTTTGGTCTCGACTCGATCAACTTTTTAGTGTTGCACAGTGTTATCGTCTGTGGAAGCACGGTTGCCACACTTGGTGTTTCTGCATCAAAAATTGTGTTTATTTTTCCTGTTGGTGCACAGGAACTTTTTTATTGGAATTGGCTCTTTTGCCAACTATTTTTCTTGGCTCAGACCCTTGAAGTCTACAATTTAAGCCAACAGAAATAATTGACCATTTAATGAATAAAACAGAAAACAATAGTTAATTAAATTCTATTCTTGAAACAAATAAAAGATTTGAATACTGAGTTTCAATCAGATCGAGACTAGATTCTACTTTAAAATTAACTCAAGACACCAAAGTTATACTTTATTCAGAATATTGAAGGGTTCGTAGTGATTTTAGATTAGCGGTGGGCATGAAATTTAAGTTAGGGAGCAGCCCAACAAGAACAACAGAAAAATCAACCGTTATCAGCGAGTCTCGATCGCGTCGTCTGTGTGCGCGTCTTGTAGGCGCTGTGCTCCGATTCGCATTGACTTTATTGTTGTTCACAATTTGAAGCGAGTCAATTTGCGACGCTGTTTATTGTGAGACTGACTGGCGCCAATTAAAAAAACAACTCTCGAAGCAATGGGAGCAAGGGCTAGCCCACCCCTGTTCTAGATTATATTCATCTGCTGAACAAGAATCTGTTTTTAGTAATTTTTTGTAACTTTAGCGTAGCGTTTAGTTTGGAGTCCGATATTTTATTTTGACTGCATATGATATTATCGGAAAGTAGAACTGTTTAACTTTCAAGTAAAGTATATCAAACAATTCTACGATTTTTATAAGCGAAAATATACCATTTTGAATACATGTCTGTCTAGCAAGCTACAGAGTAAATTCAAAGTTTATTTGGCACATATCAGCTATATAGGAGATGAAAAATCGTCCCTAAAATGAAAATGTGAAGAAAGTATTTGGTCGCAAAGTGGAAATTTTTTACAGATTTTTTTGATAAGATCAAGATGTTATTTTAGTTCTTTGACCGACATCTCAAGACTTACATGGTTTTGTTTCACCGTTTTATCTTTGTAACCACTCATCCGATTGGTTCGAAATTTGGACAGAATATAGAATTAAGTCCGAGGAAGCCATTGGTATAAAAATCTCTTATTTTAACATTTTATTGCCACAGTACATGAAATATTTTTTAGGGTTAGTGCATTTTATTATGAAAATATAACATGAGTAAGGGGAAGAACATTTTTTGGCTCTTTTTTTAATGAAAATGGCTCTTTTTTGAATTTTTTTTGTGTAATTTAATATTTTCAAGTGGTAACCGTGTGTGGAAGTCACGAAAATTCATTCATAATAGTCGTGACTAGCTACCAAGTCACACTCTCATCGCTAAGAAACATTCCCATCAATAGCAAAACACATGTATACATGCATACATTGTAGGTTTGGCAGCTGCAGAAATGTCGCCAAAATTTCAGTTAATGAGTTTTGCATATTCAATCAACAAGTTCTTATTTCCCGGTCTGGGCTTGCTGACTGTCAGTGAAACTGTTAGGCCTGTTCTTGTTTCTGAGTTCATTCTATCCGAATTCGTAAAAGATTTGATTTCCAAGAAATGACTCGAAAATTTGGTTTAAACCAGCCAGCTTACGGCGGAGTAGACACCAATACACAGCTGAGTGTTTTTTCAAACGAAATCATTTGTTGCCAGCAACCAAATTGCCCATCACAAGCTAAAGTGATATTGCTTCAGTTAAGCCACAAGCAAAAAGTCAAAAGGGTCTATGAAGACATTGGAAAGGGAAAGATTTAACAGTTTCAGGAAAAGAATCGAAAACGGTAACAGAAGAATTAGCTGATGTTAACAAGAGTCAGATGAAATAGACGAAATTGATGCTTACAAACAGCAGGCCAAATGGAAAAAGCCAATCTATTAAATTAAGAATTGCTACAATCAAATGATAAATGCATTTCTTAATGTTAAAAGATTGAGTTCTAATACCGATATCCTCAAATAGTAGAAAGAATATTCCCATAAATTATCGAAAGATAATAGCAGCAAGTGTCGAACAGCTATTTTGTGGTGTAAAATTTATAATGAATTCATTAAGAAACAAATTAAATGCAAAAATTGTAAATGCAATTATGTTACTAAGATCAAATCTGATGTAATTGTCTTTTAAATTAAAATGTTTATTTAACCGTTAACCAATTCTCAATCGGCCGAAATAAAAACAGATAACCGTAACCGAAACAATTTGATTTTAATGACTGTAACCGTAACCGAAACCGATATTTGTTACGATATTAATCCGATATTAATATTAAAATTAATGAACATTTAAGTTTAAGTTAAAAGTTGTAGAAAAAATTTGCCAAAAAAAAAATAGTGCCAACAGCCGAACCCAGCCTCAAAATGGAAAGATAAATATGACAAAAATGCCACTGGAGCGTCAAGAAATATCTCTCCATTCCCCTCTCTATCTGTCTCTCTCTCTCTCTTTCTCTCTTAGTCTGTGTATCAATACGACGATCATTTTTTCACCTCCTCCACCCTCTCAGCGTGCTGTTGCTTTTCATTTTCATTTGTATGATTTTGCGTGTGTGATGATTAAAATCGTTTTCGTGTGTATGTGCGTGTGTGTGTGTGTGTATGTGTGTCTTATTTCTATTTCCAATTTAGTTTTCAATTTGGTTTTCGAAGCACAGTCCGAGGCAGTTTCATTTGGCGCGTCGTTGTGCTTGAGCGATCTTTCAGGCAGTCAGAAGAATTTCCAACGTTGATTGCATTGCAGGCACGCGATTTCTGCAGTGTAGCTTTGTCTTTGTGTGTGTGTGTGTTTGTACGCGAATATATATATATATACTATATATATGTAATTGTTTACAGTCTGTTGATGATAAGGGCCGCCGCATAAATTACGCTAAAGCAAACGCTGATTGAAAAATTTCGTGTGTGTGAGTGTTTTTTTTTTGTTTCATTTTTTTTTACTGTGCAAAACAAAAAAAAAAAAAGTTATCAGAAATCAAATATAGCGATAACTAAAGTCAACGGAAGCAAAACGGAAGCTGATAAAAACAACAACAAATATAAATAACCCAACCAAAAAAATAAAAATAAATAAGAAGCTGAGCTTCTCGAGGTGAGTTTTGAGTGAGTTTTTGATTCTCACGACTGCGCAGTTTTTGGTAACCAGCCAGACCCACAAGGGGGAGGGGGGGAGGCTGGCAAAAGAGCAAAAGGAAGCAGCAGCCGCAGCCGTAGCCGCAGCAGCAACAACAATAAACAACAACAAAACGCGGCCTCAGAGTTGACAGTGGCTGGCAGCTATTCGACCAAGCAAGAAATCGAGTTTTAAATTCTTTCAAAAATTTCAACAAATTTAAACCAAAAAAAAATTTAAAAAAAATTAATAACGAAATCAGTGAAAATATAAATTGTTTTTCTGCGAATTTTTTTGTTCAAGTGTCGTGAAAGTGCAAAATGGGTGTTACCAAAAAAAAGTTGGTCTAAGCCTCTTTAACACAAAATATAAACAAAAAGAAAACCTGAGGCGGCGGCTAACAGCAACGAAACAACGACGACAACAAAAACAAATCCCGAAGAGCGGCTTTCCCCCAGACAAAAAGGTAAGTGACCTGCTCCTCCTAAAAATAAGAACAAAACTCCCCAACAAAACGGCAGCAATTAAAATTTCTCCGAGTCCAGAGCACAATTTCCATTGCATACGCACAGGGGTCGCAGCTGTTTGCATGGAGTGGGTGGTGGTGGGGGGGGGAGGTGGAAAAGGAAAAGGCTGGCAACTGTCGGCAAACATTTTTATTGAATTTTATTGTTGTTGTCCCAGAGCTACTGCTGTTTTGTATCCTCTCTTCTGCTTGGGTTTTAAGCGCTTGCGTTCAGAGAGGGAGAGAGAGAGTCAAAAGTAGTGAGAGAGAGAGAGTGTAGCTCTTTGAGTGACTAAACTTAACTCTACTCAAATTTGGAATCAAGCAACACACGATCTTACGATGTAATGTATATAATTATAAATTAATTACGCGTGACGTGTGACGCTTACAGAGCCAAAATAATACCTTTTAAAATATTTTTAGTAGTTTATATAATTTTATGGAATTGTTTTATCACGCTAAAACATTAGGTCAAAGTAAAACTTGGTTAGTTACGTGTGATGTTGTGAGAGCAAATATGTTATACTTCAAACCAACGTAAGTGGTTTTTACACTTCACAGTGATTTTTGAACGAAATGTCATTAAGTCTGTTAGTTAAGCGTGACGCGTGACGCTAACAGAGCAAAAATTACAACTTTCAAAATAATAATTTGTACAGTTCTTTATGATTAAAGTAATTTTTGTACGAAATATCATTAATTTGAATTAAAATTAGGTGAGTTACGCGTGATGTGTGACGCTCACAATACAAAAGTTGTCCATTGCAAATTAATTTAAGCACGAAATATCAATAGGTTAACGTAAAACTCGATTAGTTACTCATAAGCTGCAAGAGCAAAAAGGTTTCGCTTTAAAATAATAAAAGTTATTTCTATACTCACAATGATTTTTGTAAAAATATCATAACACAGGACTTGTGACGCTAACAGAGCAAAAATTACACCTTTCAAAACTATTTGTTTAGTTTCTTAACATAAATGTGATTGCTGTACGAAATATCATTAATTTGAAGCAAAACTCTTTGAGTTACGCGTGACGTGTGACGCTAGCAAGACAAAAATTACTCATTTCAAAATAATTTAAGCAGTTCTAATAAACCAACAGAACTTTTTTTTCTGAAATAAGTAGTATTGAAAGTATATTGGTTTGAAATATAAATAATATGTTGCAAATTCTGTTAGTTACGCGTGATGTGTGACGCTTATACAGCGAAAATTACAAATTTCAATTAATTAAAAAAGTTCCTATAAATCAACAGGATTTTTGTCCGAAATTTCATTACAATAAGTTGAAGCCAAACTCGGATAGTTAGGCATTCCCTAGACATCAACCGGATTAAGTTGAATTAAAATTTGGTTAGCTATGCTTGGTAATACTGTAAACTCTGTACGAGCTACACGTGACGTGTGACGCTAACAGAGCAATATCGTTAATTTTATTAGCCCTCCCACAAATGTTTAATTTCTCAAACGTTTTTAACCAACTTGAGTAAAAGGCTCAACCTCTCGGCTACAATGATTGAAATGAGTTTTCACTCTCTCCAGTTTGAGTGATATTTGCGCTTTCGTCTTGAGCGCATTTTGTGCAGACTTTTGCTTCATGGCCTACCACACAGACATTCTCATCACACACTGCGGAATTTGGACTCTTTTTCTTACATATTTTTTTGTTGTTTGATTTTCCTAAAGCTTGTGCAAAAAACTTGGCCACGCATACACTGGTTCACCCACACCCACACTTCTCCATTAGCTCAGAGAGCTGTTATTTCTCTTCTTTTTTTTTTTTTCCTTTTTTGGTTGCGTCTTCGGTTTGTGCTACTTTATGGAGGGACGCCTTTTTTTATGATGCCAACTTCCCGCTCACCCCGCTCTGTCATTATTATTTTCCTTGCTGAAAACAACAATAGCAACAACAGCAACAACAAATTGGCGCCATTAGTGAAATTGTAATCAAGGCCCAGGAGAGGAGATGATCTACCTGACATATACGTATTCGTACACATGTATTGAATAGGTAGGCCTAATAGTCTGTTTCCATGAAAGCGAAATTCGTGGATTTTCTTTTTTCCTTTTGTGGGTGAAAGTCAAGAGGACAACAAAAAATTGGCTTTAAGAAGTAATTCAAATTAGTCTCATCTACTTTAAAGTCTATGTACTAGGAGCTTGATTGTTGTTGTAAAGCAAGCAGCCACGGGCTATAACATATTATTAAGCATCTCTTTCTTGTGGTTATTGTTACTTAACAAATGATTTTCAGTGGAAAGAATATTTTGCACCTAATGTAAGCACACACAAGAACACCTAATATAATTCAATTTTGATTATTCTCTTTTTTTTCTGTGTATGCATGATTCTTCTACTGTTGATGAAGTACGACAGCTTTTACAAAATCACTTCGGGGTCACCACATTTTAAGTAATAAAAGCCTTAAATTTTATGTTGAGCGGCAAAAACGCAGGCTTTAAGAAACTAATTTACCACTATGCGTGTTTTGCCTTGTTTGTCACATAAACTAACAGTTGGATGCTTATTTTGCATTCTGACAAAATCACGTCGGGGTCACCACATTTTGAGTATTATAAAAACCGTTTCATTTTATATTGAGCGGAAAAAATGCAGGCCTTACGGACCTAATGGGCCACTATGCGCCCTTTGCCCTTCTTGTTACATAAATTTAAAGCTCGATGAATATTTTTCCTTTTTTCCAAATCACGTTGGGGTCACCACATTTTAAGTATTATAAAAACCGTTTCATTTCATGTTGAGCGGCAAAAGTGCAGGCTTTAAGAACCTATGCGCCCTTTTCCCTTCTAGTCACACAAATTTTAAGTTTGAAGTTTGATGCATATTTTGCATTTTGACAAATCATTTAAGTTAGAAACAGAGCCGCAAAAAATGTGTTAAAAATGTTTTACAAATTATTTTTGTCAAAAAGTCTCTAACTACACCCCTCACACACACACATACACAGTTAACCGCCCGAGGGCTACCAAAAAAAAAAATGTAAGAAAGTTTGTGTGTTTCTTTCTTTGAACAAAAGTTATTATTGCTTTAATTTCATGAGTCAGTTGAGAGTCTCAACGCGCTGAATTCACCGCCAAAGTCGAAGTTTGTTTTTAGGGTTTGCTGTGATTTGTCTTTAGACCACCCGCCCTTTCCACCTTCAGGAACCTTTCTTAGTTCTTGGGTAACGTTTTGCCCGTTATTTTTGGTTGTTGTTTTAAATTAAAAAGTTACGAGCAACAAAAGTTGGCCACTTTTTTTTTTTTTTGCATGTGTGTGGCACCTTCTACTGAAACAAAACCAAATCGGTTACTTTTCCTATATATGTGTATATATAAAGTATAAATATATGTACTTGATGTGTATGTATGTATGTTGTTGCTGTCTGAAGTTTAATACATGCGAGTTTGTTCCCCAAGGGCCTCATTAGTGGCGCCCGCCCTCTCATTCGGTCATTCCTTCTCCTTTTGGAGGTATCCACATTTGCTTTTGCACTATTTGACGTTGGTTTGGGCTTTTACCCTGATTTTTTTTTGTTGATACGAAACGAGAAAAACGAGAAAAGTTTTAAAGTGTGCGGGTCTAATGAGTGTTATTATAAATTTTATTGGGTCCTTGGGGGAAGGAAGGGCTCATGGTTACCTGAGAGGGGCAAAAGTTGTGAAATTTCAAGTAGTTTGGCAAATTGATTTATCTATAAACGAGTGATTAATGAGTTGATTGAATGAATAACGATCTAATAAAGCGTGTAATTTTGTAACTTTGTTTGTGATATCGGTTTTGCACCTATAACTCAGAGAGGGTCTTTATTACACTTGGTTTTTGCTCTTGCAGAGTTTTACTTATGAAATATACTAAAATGCTGTAATATTGATCAATCGTTATTTTTGTTAGATGATTTCCATTATTCCGCGATATGATATTTTTTGTATATTATTTTACGATATAACAGAGAAATTATTTAATTCTTTCTGTTTTCATCTAATCGAATCATTTATTTGCTAACTGTCGGTCCTTTTAGTAGTTGTAGTAGAAGTCGTTATTAAAATGGAATTTTTCACATTTTTTCATTGTAACATACATTTGTATCGAACTTAAAAGGCACGTTTAGAGATATACTAAGGGCTTCCGTCAGCCTGATCCTCTTTCCATCTTCATACCAGTACTAAACACGGCTGCCAAGCTCGTCGCAAAACACCGCATCGTTCCCAGCATAAAGATAGATTAAAGATCCATCTCCAATTGTTTTTACTCTATTGCTGTTTCTCGTTCTTAAGAACATTGCAATCTTATAAAAACAAGATTGAACAACCTTGAAATGAGCTTAGAAATCTTAAAAACAAGTTTTATTATCTCGCAACTTATCAACCACACTACAGTATTCTATAAAGCTTCAGTTGAAATTGTTATACCCTTGCAAAGGGTATTATAATTTTACCCAGAAGTTTGGAACGCATAGAAATATTCATATCCGACCCCATAAAGTATATATATTCTTGATCAGGGCGACGAGCTGAGTCGATTGAGCTTTGTTCGTCCGTCTGTCTGTTTCTACGCAAACTAGTCTCTCAGTTTTAAAGCTATCGAGGTGAAATTTTGCACAGAGTCTTCTTTTTACTGCACGCTGCTAATATGTCGGAACCGACTGAATCGGATGACTATATCGTATAGCTGCCATAGGAACCATCGTTCAAAAAATGGGTCTTACTGAGAAAAACTTTTTTGTTTTCAGTGTTAGCGTCCTTAAACTCGTCCATTATTAATATTATATGCTTTCAAACAGAATTGCAATATTTGGTCAAAATCGGATGACCATATCTTATAGCTGTCATAGGAACCATCGGTCGGAAAATGGGTCTTACTGAGAAAAACTTTTTTGTTTTCAAGTAAATCGTTCTTAAGTTCGGTGGTTCTTAATATTAAACGCTTTTAAACTAATTTGAAAAAGTTGATCGACGTCGGGTGACTATATCTTATGGTTGCCATAGGACCGATCGATCGAAAATGGTTCTTAGTAAGAAGTTTTTGTTTGTTTGTAATGTTAGCGTCCTTAAACTCACTGATTACTAATTCTATATGCTTTCAAATATATTCGCAAAATTTGGTCGAAATCGGATGACTATATCTTAAGGCTGCCATAAGTCTTAGTGAGAGAAACTTTTTTGTTTTAAATTTTATCTTTCTTAAACTCAGCGATTGTTAGTTTGATTCGTTATCAAAAAGATCCGGGAAATTTGGTCGAAATCAGATGTTTATCTGTCGGAAAATAGGTTTTAGTTAAATTTTTTTTGATTTTTATGTGAGCGTTCTTACACTCTGACATATCAGAAACAGCATTTGCAAGGGTATAAAAACTACGGCACGGACGAAGTTTACTTGGCTTTCTCGTTTTTGATTAATAAAGATTTATAATGCTAAAAAAAACAAAATTAAAAATAAACTATTTTCGTTTACAATGCATCCCACCCCTCCTGGGACTCGAACCACGACCTCTTCGTTCAATATCACATTGTCACGGCCGATTCGGCGATTTTGCCGTAGGGGGTCAATTGTTAAGCGTAGCCAGTTGCAGTATAAGAACTCAGGCTGCAAAGCGGTGGTGTCAGTGTTACAGGTCGCAGAAGGTACTGAGTTCAAGTTCCAGTATCGGCGGATTAATAATTTACAATTTTTATAAGTTTTTCAGAAAGAAGAAAATGCTAATAACTAAAACAAACACCCCCCCCCCCCCCACCAATCACAACACCCTTCCCACCCATCATCTAAAAATAAAAAGTGCTTGATTTATTTTTGTCTATTTTTCATTTTATAAAATTAGATTGTTTTATCTTAAAGTCGAGTATAAACGATCTTAATTCAATATTGTTGGATTAAGATTTAAATTGAGAATAGAATCTTGGATTAAGATTATCTCGTCTCTGTCGAATTCTGACACCGTTTCGTCTCATTTCAAGATTATAATCCTAATCTCCTTAAGCATTAGATTTGATTAATTATATTTCAGAACTATAATTTCTTAAACATCGTCCGCTACAATTCTGTGTCTGTACCTTAATGCTGCAGAAATATAAGAGCAGAGCAACGTCCAATTTGCTCCATTTAGGAGATCCAAGATCATCTCTCTTTCAAAATCTGTTCCTCTGAAGTACAATTGCCTGGCCTCTGCTATAATGGGACAGTCTACAAAAAAGTGTAGTATTTCCTCACGCACCCTCATATTACAAAGCGTACAATTTCCAGACCTTATATGTTATGATATGATATTTAGTGCCAGGATCTCACCACGCGCCATAAAAACGTTTCTAATTGGATCGATGTTATATATTTACATCTGAAAAGTAGTTGACCTTCCAAGCAGGCGAACCGAGTTGCGCTGCGCTTCCCTTATGAATTCGTCTCTGTAGCTGTCACCCATCCTAAGTACATTTCGGTCTGACCAGAGTGCCCATTCCATAAAGGTACGGATAGCTTCACCGTAAGGTTGTCCCACTCTTGGAAGTGTTGTAAAATTTTTCACGCAGTAAATACGAAGACACAATCTTTGGGAGTCGGTGATCTGGCATACGAATTACCTTTTGCATACAGTTGAAATGGATGTCGGCTGAATGTACGCGAAGAGTCCAGTTTCCAGGTATATCATTCTGTTTGGCTTATACTGTGGCAAGCGGAACAATGTTTTAATGAAATACCTAAGTAGGCAAGTGGTCGTCGAAGTGGTATAACCCCCCCACTTAAGCGCCATAGGACTTAGGACCTCTCCGCTGCACTGAAGAGCTTGTATTTTGTACTAGTGGGCACACTCTTATATTTTGCAGTAAGCTAGATTTTGGACTTCTTCAAGAATGATCTGGTGGTTAAGTATCTTTGGTATCGTAAGGGTCAAAGGTTATTACAAGTTTTATTGTAAAGAAATATTTTAAGTGGATTTAAAAGGCTTTAGACAATAACGATTTATTGATATATCGATATTTGTGAATTTTGAAATTTGATTTGATCGATTTTGTTATCATATATCGGAAGCATAATACAATCGACTGATTTGCTGAGAGCGTAACTTATAGTGTGACCTGTCCGACTTTAGAGTAAATACTCCATATATAGTTGATCATTTATCACAGACTGAGTGTAAACAGAATGAATAAAGTTTGTTATAAAACAGAGTTATAATTGATATCTACACTATGGGGGTGTTCTGGAAATCTCTAGAGATTTTGGCCCCAGTTGGCATGCAAAACGCTCGAAAAATCCGTCGGTGTTACAGAACTTTACGAGATTTAATTTTCTTATTTGAAAATCTAGTTAGAAAACTATTGCAATTTAAAGTACCATCTCTAAAACAGGGCAGAGCCCTCTCTCAAAGAACGAAAATAGCGCTATACAAGTCGCTGATCATGTCAGTTCTGCAATACGGCGCAGAAGCATGGACATTGACGCGAGTGTGATGCAAATATCGGGTCAAAGAAGAATAAAGAAGAAATAGAAGGTGTCGGTCAATCAGTTTAAAGTTTCAACAAATTTTAACATTTGCAATATTCTTATATGAGTTTAGATTGACATGAAGACGGGTAAATCGACATAGAAGTCGTAGATCAAACGAACCAAAAATCGCGAAATTTAAAGAAAAGTTTTAATGAGTTTAGATTGTCATGAGGAGTGAATAGATGGTAAATGGTGCTTACAATTCTAAAGGGGCGTAGCAACGCACGCCGGTTACCTGCTAGTTTATAAAATTAGTTAGATTAAATTCATTTTTTTTTTATTTTTCCAAACACATCACCCTACCTTTCACTCAACTGTCAAAATGCAAAATGCTATGCTTCTCGTTTGAAGTTGTCTTCGACTTCAGTTGCTTTCGACTCCTGGTCTAGTAAAGACCTGTCCTACTTTTTTTATTCGTGGTTAGTTTTGGCCTGTGAAAATAATCTTTTTTTTCTTTATTTGGTAAACTGCTTAAGAGCTATAGATATCATTGGCACGTTGTATTTGTCCATTGATAGCTCATTTTTCTTCTTTGATTTACTGCTTTGGTATAATTCCCTGTTTTTTTCTTTTTAAGTGAACGTTAAACAATCGAGATACGAACTCCGTAGCCAATGCCAGGAACTGACAAACGCTAAATATTTATTGTTGCAAAGAATGATAGGATCGTGGTCGAGTCTCATGTCCATGGATAACTAATTTTTCTTCTTTCATTTACTGTTTTTGGTATAATTGCCAGTTTTTTTTTTTAAGTAAACGTTAAACAATCTGACTGACGAATGTTAAATATTTATTATCACAAAGAATGATAGGATCGTGGTCGAGTCTCATGTCCATGGATAACTAATTTTTCTTCTTTCATTTACTGCTTTGGTATAATTCCCAGTTTTTTTCTTTTTAAGTGAACGTTAAACAATCGAGATACGAACTCCGTAGCCAATGCCAGGACACTGACAAATGCTAAATATTTATTATCACAAAGAATGATAGGATCGTGGTCGAGAGTCTCATGTCCATGGATAACTAATTTTTCTTCTTTCATTTACTGTTTTTGGTATAATTGCCAGTTTTTTTTTTTTAAGTAAACGTTAAACAATCTGACTGACGAATGTTAAATATTTATTATCACAAAGAATGATAGGATCGTGGTCGAGTCTCATGTCCATGGATAACTAATTTTTCTTCTTTCATTTACTGCTTTGGTATAATTCCCAGTTTTTTTCTTTTTAAGTGAACGTTAAACAATCGAGATACGAACTCCGTAGCCAATGCCAGGACACTGACAAATGCTAAATATTTATTATCACAAAGAATGATAGGATCGTGGTCGAGTCTCATGTCCATGGATAACTAATTTTTCTTCTTTCATTTACTGTTTTTGGTATAATTGCCAGTTTTTTTTTTTTTAAGTGAACGTTAAACAATCTGACTGACGAATGTTAAATATTTATTATCACAAAGAATGATAGGATCGTGGTCGAGTCTCATGTCCATGGATAACTAATTTTTCTTCTTTCATTTACTGCTTTGGTATAATTCCCAGTTTTTTTCTTTTTAAGTGAACGTTAAACAATCGAGATACGAACTCCGTAGCCAATGCCAGGACACTGACAAATGCTAAATATTTATTAATCACAAAGAATGATAGGATCGTGGTCGAGTCTCATGTCCATGGATAACTAATTTTTCTTCTTTCATTTACTGTTTTTGGTATAATTGCCAGTTTTTTTTTTTTTTTAAGTGAACGTTAAACAATCTGACTGACAAATGCTAAATATTTATTATCACAAAGAATGATAGGATCGTGGTCGAGTCTCATGTCCATTGATAACTAATTTTTCTTCTTTCATTTACTGCTTTGGTATAATTGCCAGTTTTTTTTTTTTTTAAGTGAACGTTAAACAATCTGACTGACGAATGCTAAATATTTATTATCACAAAGAATGATAGGATCGTGGTCGAGTCTCATGTCCATGGATAACTAATTTTTCTTCTTTCATTTACTGTTTTTGGTATAATTGCCAGTTTTTTTTTTTTTTAAGTGAACATTAAACAATCGAGATACGAACTCTGTAGCCAATGCCAGGACTGACAAACGCTAAATATTTATTGTTACAAAGAATGATAGGATCGTGGTCGAGTCTCATGTTCAAGTTTGAACACCGTCTAAGTCATTTTCGTCATCTGAGCTCGATAGGCAATCTCAAGACACATCACTTTCATCGTTATTTCCGTTGACTCCACCAACATACCTCGCAAAGCATAGAACATTTTTTCCATTGGCATGCTTACATGCTTTTCCACGAACAAGAAGTCTACGCGTCTTGGACAATTTGTTACTATGGGGGAGTACAACTTTGAGTTTACAGAGGATTTTGTCTGCCTCGGGACGATGATTACCGGCGACAACAACATCAGCCTGGAGATCCGAAGAAGAACTACTCTTGGAAACCGATGCTACTACGGGCTCAGTAGGGAGTTCAAGAGCAGAGCCTTTTCTCGAAGAACAAAAATAAAGCTATACAAGTCGCTCATCATCCCAGTCCTGCAATACGGCGCAGAAGCATGGGCAATAACAGCAGCGGATGAGGAGGCGATTGGCGTGTTCGAACGAAAAATCCTGCGGAGGATCTATGGACCTTTAAAAGTTGGCGATGGATACCGCATTCGAATGAATCACGAACTGTATGAGCTCTATAAGGACATCAGTCTAGTCTAGGCTGCGTTGGTTAGGACATGTAATCCGGATGGATGAAGAAGCTCCAGTAAAAAAGACGTACAAAGCGAAGGCGGCTGACTTTGGAGGACAAGGCAGGAGGGGTCGCCCACCACTAAGATGGGATGATCAAGTGCGGAAAGACATTTCCAACCTTGGTGTGAACAACTGGTGCCAGCTCGCACAATGCAGAAGCGAGTGGAGGGCATTCATTGCAGAGGCCAAGACCGTCAAGTGGTTGTGATGCTACATCGGGCCAATAAAGAAGAAGAAGATGCTTACTTGGTGAAAAATTTCGTCTTGCTCATCTGATTCGGTAGAAATTTGCTTAGCGAATTCTTCTAGGTGGTTATTAAGGAAAAGCTTGAAAAGATTTTAACTCGTTGTTTTACTAACACTTTAAAACTTTCATTACTGTTTTTTCCCAAAGCTTTAGTAATAACCACTTTGTTGCTTTATTTGTATCTACATTCTCGAAATAAATACTACTGGGTGGTCCATTAAAAATTGGTATTTAATTTTGATAAAAAAAAAAACTGCTCAATATTTTTCAAAGGTTGAACATTTATTGGAAAGGAAGGTTGGTTCATGTCACGTATGTCAACTCATCAATTGTTTCAGGATTGTTTGCATAACATTTGTCCTTGACCGCTCCCCAAAGATAATAGTCTAACGGTGTCAGATCGAATCTTCTTGGCGGCCAATTCACATCTCCATATTCGATTTTCGAAAATAGGGCGCAGAAGACCGATTGTGGCGTGCGCTGTGTGGCACGAAGCGCCATCTTGTTGAAACCAAATATCGTCGCAAGTCTTCCGCCAATCACTTAACATTGCGCGGTAGCTCTCACCAATCATTTTCAAAGAAAAATGGACAAAGGATGCCTCGCGACCAAAATCCGCACCAAACAGTGACACATGGTGCATGCATTGGCTTCTCGACGACGATATGCGGATTTTCTGTACCCCAGATGCGACAATTTTGTTTATTAACATAACCACCGAGGTGGAAATGTGCTTCATCCGAAAAGATGATGTTTCTGCCAAATTAACCATCTTCGGCCAAACGATCTTCCGCCCAATTTGCGAACTGTAGACGATTCGGATGGTCAATTGGCTTTAGCTGCTGCACCAATTGAACTTTGTATGGCTTCATGGCAAGGTCTTTATGCAAAATTCGCATCAAAGAAGTGCGCGAAATGTCCAATTGTTGAGATCGAGGGCGAGTTGACGTCGATGGTTGTTTACGCTCATTTTCACCAACCGCAGCAATGTTTTCGGTCGAGCGCACGGGACGAGTACGTACACGGGTTGGTTTATCCACCAACATTCCAGTTTCACGAACTCGCTTCACGAATTGATTCACAAATTGAGTTTTCGGAACATATTTTTTGTTAAATGTTTTTTTTTTCAAATTTCGCACAGTTTGAGTCGAGGACTGACCACTTTGGAAATATGTTTTTAATATTTGCCAACTTTCTTCCAGCGAATAGTCAAAGTTTTTACTAAATATTAGTCGCTTTCCGAATGACATTTGACGTTTTTAAAGTCAAATTATGAATAGTTCAAATTCCAAACAGGTACGGAATTTAAAGATTAAGCCTTTGGGAAAACTATTATTGTCCCTGTTCCAGTTAAAAATGTCGCATTTCTTGTAGGCATTAGCTGTTTTTGAAACACAAGTATCAGTCGATACTTGTTTTAATTTGTTTTATTCAGTCAAAAAGCCAGAATCAGATATTATAACCGTAACCGAAGCCGTAACCGAAAAGCATGTCTTCTTATAACCGTAACCCTATAACCTTTATTAACATAACCGGTTATCAGTACCGAAACGGAAACAAATATATGGGTTACTTTCGGTTTATCTCCAGTGGGAATGTCCATGGTTGAAAGTGTGTAAAGCGTGGGGCCGAGGACGTTCCCCTGCGGAACTCCTGCACGTATAGTTCTTGTATTCGATTCAGCTCCATCAAGGACGACAGAAAACGTCCTGTCAGCAAGAAAGCTGCGCACCAGATCAAAGAGCTGTAGTGGGAGAAGACTCTTTATCGTGCACAGCAATCCTTTATGCCTCACACGATCGAACGCTTGCCTCACGTCGACGAATAAAGGATACATGTAGTTACCCTGTTTAACTGTTCTGGCGTTCCGTGCGACCTTCTAAACCCATATTAAAAGGGCGGAATGCGTTGGCTGAGCTCATTCAATGCAAGTATTCTGCCAGTCAAAGATTTTCGACACCGACAAAAGCAAACTGTTTGGCCGGTACGATTCAACATCTGAAAGACTCATCCGGGCCTTGTGGATCACAACGAGCTGGGCCTTTTTCCAGCCCCTCGGGATGTATCCCAGTCTCAACACTGAGTTTAATATTATTACTAAAAAAGAGTATGGCTTTGTCAGGGAGTGCCTTCAGCTTCTCCTTCCTTTTTGGGCTTAAGCTCTTTGATTTTTTCTTTCACCTACGTAAAAGTGATGGGAGAAACTGGCAGTTCGAGAATACGTTCCACTCTGCGAATTCTGGATACAAGGGTGGCGTAAAATCTCTCCTCAAGATTTTTCGATTGGAAATTTTGGGGTTGCCTGACGTTTGTACCTCCTGGAGAAAGACCAGAGAGCATAATTGGGGCCCTCATCTGATGTGACGCTCTCTAGAAATCGATCAGTTTCCACCCCGCAGCAGGTTTTAAGAGGGTTCTATACTCTGCGATAGAGTCTATCAACGATAGGGTCACGAGTACGAACTTGTTGTCTTCGGAGTCTTCTCTTGATGAGGAGCAGAGTGTCAAGGGCAGGTGGAAGGTAAGGGATACGGCTTAGTCCTTGCATGGGCTTTGCAGCATGAGCATTAAACGCTGCTGCATGCACCTTTTTGAGAAACCAGGCATCTGCATCCCAGATCGATTCCAGATTTAGGTCCAAAAGATAGCTCCAGATCCCTCCGAAAGAACTCTAAATTTTACATACATATGAATTTATGCACTAAAATTGGCTACTTATTTATTATGCGCCGCACTGTTGCTAATGGGCAGAAAGGAATAAAAGCGAACGAGAAAGACACAATGCAGCTAACTAACATCTTTACCTTCCTCATCTTTCTTATATTTGTTAATTCACTGCCAATTTTATTGTGTGAAAACGTAGGAAACGTAGAAAACGTATACACATTTTATTGTGAATTGTGAATTTGTGTTTGCGCGATCGCCTTTTACAAGTTACCCTCTTCCTCTGAATGTGAATGAACAAGAATGACTTAAGCATGCTTTTGTATGTATAGAAGTGTCAGAGAAAAATGTTTCTGGCGCGGCGTCATCTTGACAGCTTGGCGACAGTGGATAGAAGAGAGGAATGAACAATATTTATTTGCATTTTCACTTTTGTTAAGTTTGCTTGTGGACACTACGGTTACCCTAACACTTTGTAAGTGCTCGATGCCTCGATCAAAAACATGCATTTTCCTGGAATTGTTGTTGTTCCAATTTGTGTTGAGTTCCAAAATTGTTTTGAGAAGTTTGGCAACTGAGGAGATGTTTATGCATCTTTATAACGTTGTCATACAAGTTCTGAATCGATTTGGGATTGGGACCAAGCAGGTATACTCCTGTACCACTGATAACGGACGCAATATGGTTTAAGTGTTGAAACTCTAGGGTTACATTAGCAAAAGGATGCCCATTGCTAAATTTTAGGAAAATATTTTCTTAAGTATGCATTTTTAGGGTTATTTTACCAAATTTCCGAAAAAAATTCTTAAATACAGAAATTTTTTGTTAAGTTTAAGGGCGATTTTCTAAATTTTAGAACAATTTTCTTATATATAGAAAAGTAATTTTCTGAGTATAAGAATGGATTATCAATAGTTTCTCAGCTATTCAAAATAGCTCCACATTAACCCCGACTCACCTTCTCAAATATTCCAAAAATCACGCTTCTTGCCATTACATCAGTTGACCTTTTCACCAGTCGACTTTAAACGTTAGCAAAACGCGCTCACGTCTCGTGCGGCAAAGCAAACAAAATACCAAACAACAACCAGCGGCCAAAGTCAAAGTTGGCCTAAAGTAATATTAATGGGTATGGCAGTTCATTGTTTAAATTGCTGGCCAACGCACCAATCCTCCCCACCCACCAAATGTACATCTCCTTCTACTCAAAATTCCTGCCTCTGGCTTATTAGAACCAAAGATGGCCTACACCCCAAACTGAGCTCCCCTCTTTCCCACCAAAAACGAAAGCAGAGCCTACATAAACAACTATGTGAACACTGAGTGGTATGACTGAAGGTGGGTTAGGGGGCAGTCGGTGTGTAAGTGAGTTTTTGTTAGGGGGTAGAGAGCACTCAGCAATTATTTGCATACAACAGAAGGTGATGCAGAGAGAGAGGGAAAGAGAGAGCCAGCTACGCGTGAAAATGCGCAAAAAATAAGCCAGAAATTGTAGTATCGAACAATGATTTGAATGCTCTTTAACAGCAATAGAGATCGTGGACTTAGTTACGACTTTAACTATTTATGTGACGCATACCAGCTCTGACGTACTTAATCAATCCACGAAAAGCTGTTTGCTCTCTTGGTACAAGCCTCGGCTCGTGTCGTTGTGAATAGCGAAATGTCTTGTCGTGCTTAAAATTGGACAATAGTTCATTAACAGATAATGGTTGACAGGAGCAGTGTTGCATCTAGGGGCGCATAATCTGACAGGTAAGAGGCGGAGGCCTGCCTAAGACAGGCAGCAAAGTTTAAGAGGGTGTCCTACTGTATGGTGGCATTCACTCGGCCACATGAAAGCGGTTAAGAAGTGTCATAACAGGGCTCATACCAAACGGGTGGCAGCAGCAGATAGTTGGTCAGAAAACAGGAGTGGACATAGCTTAAATATAGTTTTCAACCACCTCAGTTAGTCAAGCAGCACTTAGGCTGCCAAAGAAACTTAAATGAGATCACTTCAGCTCATCTGGGACAGGAGAAGAACACAATACGAATGCCTTTGAAATCTTACTACATAGAAAACCAGGCAAAAAACAAGTAAGAAAGTCAGTCAAGCCCGATTGTAATCTACTCTGTACCTGGAGTAGCAGCTGAAAGCAACGCTGCTGAACAATAGATGGCGGGGGATGAGGGATTTTCAAAAATGACCAATAGATGACGCCTCTACTGCCAGGGCTGTGGCAGCCCTGGCCACCTCTGGTCACTCCATTCTTCGAGCACCATCCTTGATGCGTTGCTTCAGACACGGCAATTGGTGCAGCATTGGAGCAACAGATCAACAAACGATGGCACCCGATTGGATTCTTTTCTCGAAAGCTGACACAGACCGAAAGAAACTACAGTACGTACGATCGGGAGTTGCTTGCAATTTATGATTCAATACGTTATTTAAAGCACATGCTAGAGGCTCGTGTATTTGTCATTAAGACAGACCACAAACCTCTTATTTATGCTTTTTCCCAAAAACCCGAGAAAGCATCGCCACGACAGCTACGTCATCTGGATTTTATATCGCAGTACTCCACTAATATAGTGCACGTGGCTGGCCCTGAGAACACAGTAGCTGATGCACTCTCACGACTCAAATCACGTCGGGGTCACCACTTTAGCTACTAGGTTTGATAAGTAACTAACTTTATTGAATATAACTTAAGCTAACAATTATCGTTCAGTTTCTGGCTGGCGTCCGCCACGCGCGGTATCGCGTCCGTTCAACTCAACGATAATTGTTAGCTTAAGTTATATTCAATAAAGTTAGTTACTTATCAAACCTAGTAGCTAAAGGGCGGGGGAAGTAACTTTCTTTTGGTCATAACTTGAGTATCGTTCATCCGATCTTTATAATTTCTTCAGCAAATCGATAAATAATCTTGATTACTAAATATATTTAGAATGTATGAAACATCTATCTACAAAACTGTGCTTCCAAATTGCGGGGGCGAGAGGAGGCGTGGCAAAAATTGAAAATAAACTTGATCTGCTTGCAAGTATAAGAAGTTTATGTGCCATACATGTCAAACCTCTCTTACCATTTTGAGATGTGTGCGTTAATACAGACAGACGGACAGACAGACATGGCTATATCGACTCGACTGTTGATGCTGATCAAGAATATGTATACTTTATAGGGTAGGAAATGATTCCTTCTCCCTCTTACATACTTTTTCACAAACTTAATATACTTTGTGTATCTTTGGTACAGAGTATAAAAGTCATCTGGCTTGCGCTGTCGCTGGGTTCACATAACCCAAGTACCAGCAACCCTAGTAGAGAGAACTACTTGCTTCCAGACGGTTAAGCCCGGCTATGCGGCACTTGCAAGGACTTCTGAGGCAGATGAGAAGACAAAGCTGCAGTTGCTGGTAGAAGAACACTCAAAGTACTAGGATATCGCTTTGTGCAAGATAGAGTTCCAAAAAGAGCTTCAAAGCTAAAAGCATCTTTTGAAAGCTTTCTGCTTGTTTTGTTTTTTCAGTGGCCAGTGGCAACTTATCTGCTCAGATTGCCGACCCCTGATTTGGAGCACACATTTCACATTTCGCACCAACACGAACACATTCTTGTGCCCAGAGAGAAAACAGCTTTTCAGTCGCTGGCCAGCGTTCATTGAAGTAGGCCAGAGCTGGCTTAAGTCGCTTTATTTTCGTACATCAATTGAACTCGCTCTTCTTGACAAACTCTGATTTAGAGGAAAATTTTTTCAGCCCTTTGAGATTGCTCAGACCAAAAAGGTAAAAATTTCTCAACTTTCTTCAAAAGCCAGTCAAACTCAACACTTGAAGTGTATTGAGAAAACACAGCAAAGCGAACCGAAGTGCTTATTATTATGAAAATGCCATCGTCGAATGTCAAAAATGCCAGCACACACACACACATACACACACGCACACTCCAAATAGTACACATTGAGGGCGGAGAGGTGGTGGGAGAGATAAAATACCAAGAGTTCTTAGCGCCCCGGAAAAACCGCAATACCCTTGGGCCATGGGATGCTGTGTGTTTGTCCAGGGCTTGGACTGGCATTTTAAGTGATTTAATGTTTGGCTTTTTGCTTGGACGAAAAAAAGGAAAAAAAAAATAATATTGCTGTCGCTGCCCAAAATAATTCCCAACGAATGTTACGCATATTCAGCATAAATCTGTCCATATACACAAACTTTATGGAGGGTTGGATGATGGGCGGTGTAGTCTGGCCAAATTTATGCCACAGGTGTGGACTTTGCAGTTGGTCACAGTCGCTGCCACTTGTTACCCGCAATTTAACGCACTTACGTTCCATATAACTTAATTCCGGATTCGGTTAGTGTTTTGTTGTTTGTTTTGCGGGTTGAAGCTTACGTCTGGCGTATTAATTATAAGAGCTGTCCAGGTGCCACACGGAGGCCATGTGGTGGCAGTGCTGGGAGAAGAAAAGTTGCTAAAGTCAATCAAAAGGAATGATGCGAATTTGTTCGCTGACTACAATATAGGCTTAAGGTTAAAGTATTTATGGAAATTTATTGAAGCATTTAGTATTTAGACTGAAAAAGGGAAAGGAAATGAACAACCCCACCCCCTCCTCCGCACTTCTCATCTTAGTGCATGCGACTGTCAAGCACGCGCGTGAGAGAGAAACCAAATCAAAGTAAAGAATGTAGCCATAAGCACTTAGCACTTAAGCTTTGCTCACACAGTCAAATAATTTGCCCAATTTTTTAAGAAAAAACTAAACTAGCGAACTTTTCGGCCATATTTGATTAAATTATTTGCCATACACAGAAAAAAAAGTCCACATATTTCCAATCTTTTTAATCTAAGAGTAAACCCGGCATGAGCTTAAAAATTCAATCTCGACTTACAGGAAATTCTACACAGTTCGAGCTTTTAGGGATTGGCCTAAGCCTTTCGAACTTGTATTATTCCAAATGTGCTTACTTCAATCCCCTTCGAGATCACATGTTCACATATTAGAGAGCGAAAGCAAAAAAATATAAATAATATTTTAGACATGTGGCAACAATCGATGGCGATGGTGCTGTGCGATGAGATGCCGTTCCATTAGTGTTCAGTGCGCATGGACGAGAGTTCAAATCCCAGTTGAGCCCAAAAATTTGTATATTTCTTTGGTTTTCAAAAGTTTTAAATAAACCCAAACTGTAGTGGGTCTTGAAGTGTATAAGAATGACCTATGGAATATGCAGCAGGAAAGAAAGGCATATTTCCTAGGATCAAATCAATATTACATATCGAGTTGAAGTTAATCTCGAACCTGCTTAAAATGATCCTGCTTTGGGATTAAAGTGTGCTCGAATTTTTTGCTAAATTTAAATTTTTTTAAGATTACCACGGTATAAATGTAATCCTTTTTATACCTCTGTAGAGGGTATATTAAAATTGTCCAGATGTTTGAAGCGCATAGAAGGAAGCATCTCCGACCACAAAAAGTATATATATTCTTGATCAGCATGACGAGCTGAGTTGATATAGCCATGTGCGTCTGTTTCTATGCTATCTCCTTCGTCAGTTTTAAAGCTATCTTAACCAAACTTTGCACGAAGCCTTTTGGTACAAGTACGCTGCACATTTGTCGGAACTGGCCGGATCGGATGACTATAGCATATAGCTGCCATAGGAACTATCGGTCGAAAAAGTAGTTTTAGTGAGAAAAACTTCTTTGTCTTCAACGCAAACGTCCCCAAAACTCGTATTTTTAAATTTTCTATGCTTTCACATAATTTCACCAAGTTTTATTAAAATCGGACTGCTATATAGTATAGCTGCCATACAAAAGTTAGGTCTACAAAAAAGTTTAGTAGGAAAAACTTTTTTGTTTTCAATGCTATTGCTCCCAAACTTTTTACTGATCAATATTATATGCTACCACAAATTTCTGCCAATTTTGATTCAAATCGAAAGACTATAGCATATAGCTTCCATAGGAACCCTCGGTCGAAAAGTAGTTTTAATACGAAAATTTTTTTTATTTTCAATGCAAACGTTCCCGATCTTCGCATTTATTAGTTTTCTATGCCTTTTCATAATTTTACCAAGTTTCATGAAAATCGGACATACATAGTATAGCTGCCATAGAAAAGATAGGTCTGAACAAAAGTCTTAGTTAGAAGAACTTTTTTGTTTTCAATGCAATCGCTCCCCAACATGTTATTATTGGTATTATAATTGTGGTAATTTTGATCCAAATCGGATGGCTATGGCATACGGCTGCCATAGAAACGATCAGTCGAAAATGTAGTTCTAGTCAGAAAAACTTTTTTGCTTCCAATGGTAGCGTCTTTTTACTTTCCAAATATGAATATTATCATTTTAAACACAATTTTGGGGAGTTTGCTCAAAATCGGATGAATATATTGTGTAGCTGCCATATAACAATCTGGCATTGTTGAGTAAAAATTATTTAAAACCTTTATTTATATAAATTACACAGAGAAAAATATCCGTTAAAATTATAACGAAATCATGAACTTTTGTTGACGATATGAACACTTTGTTCTCACACATGAACGGTTTGGGCTTGTCTTATAAACATTATAATGTATTACATTTACATACATATGTGCTCGTTTCAAGATCATTTTGTTCTCGCTGTGGTCGCCGGCTTGTTCCAGGAAAACAAATAAAAATATTATCCATAGTTATATGTGTATGGGGTTTAGTGACCTGCTTTTGATTTAAGTCAATGTTACAACTGGCTAGCTCAAGGTCTTTGCTTGATTATACATCTTTATAACCAACACAAATCAACAGATATTAATTACAACATTTTGGAATAGCAATTGGGTATGTCCGTACAACGATCGCTGTTTCGAGAATAACCAAATTCTCTCAGCGGTTATAGACAATCGATGGCTTCTAGGGCTGATTCACATAAATCATAAAATTTGGACACAGCTATTATTTGGCTATATTTAGCAATATTTTAATGTTAGTATTTAAATAATATTTTAAATGAAATTAAATGGATTTAAATTATAAGAATTAAATTATTAAATTGCTGACAACAATGGTGGTGGTTGATCCCATTCAATCAGCTGTTGAGATTGGTAACAGCACAGCGTTTTGGAGTTTGGAAGCAGTCCCATAACAACAAAAACAGAAAGACAACCCTTATCAGCTAGGCTTGAGTCGACAAGCGAGACACCCGTCTGCTTATGCGCCAAGCCAGTCTCGATCGCACACACTGCACCTGTTGCGACGTCTGCATAAATTTTGTTGTTTTAACTTGTGGTACACACGGGCACTTCAGCATTACTTTAAGTTTAAATTTTTCTTCTGAAATAAAATAATTATCGCTAAATCCTCGAAATAACTGGTGACCCTAACGTGTAGGCAAGCTCCGGGGCCAGACTCTCTGGTGCGTTAGCGATAAAGCAGAGCCGCCACTTGCACTTGTTGCGACGTCTGCTTGAGCGTGTTGGCGCCACGTCTAACTGACGCCACTTAACGAAAAATCACTCACGGTGCAATGGAAGCAAATGCGTGCCCCCACCGCTGCATATTTGGAACAGGCCTGAACTACTCAGATCAGCTATATTTTCCGACAGCTTATTACAATTGGTATTAGCCTAGTGACTAGAGTTACTCCTAAACGCCAAAATACCACCATTCGACAGCTCATACCCATTGGAATTTAATCAGCTGTTTCTACCAGACAAGTTAGCGGCGCCATGAGCAGCGAAAATTTTAGTTTGTCAGTTGATACCAATCGAAACCAATTTTGCTAAGCTATAAATGAAATGAAATATAGTGCCGAACTAAATTTTTATCTCATCTGAGAACAGGCCTTAAAGATACAAATAATGCCTTATTTGACTCTTTTCATACGCGTTTTGTGGAGAACCTATACTTTTGTTTTGACTTTCTTTGATATTATCGGAAAGAACTACTCCTTAACTTTGAAATAAATTATCCCAAACAATTCTACGATTTTTTCCAATGAAGATATACCATTTTTTTGTAATTGTATCCGAGTTTACAAAAACCCAATATTTTGTTGCTGCCCCAATGTATTCAATGGGCTTTGTTGAAAAATTTAATTGAAATACTATACAAATTACTAGCCAGTTGTGCTGTTTCTGCAAGGCATACTTTTGTGCAGTAAACAGTTTTGTTATTTTATTATTATTGAGACTATGTATTCAAAATGGTATATCTTCGCTTAAAAAAGTCGTACAATTCTTCGTGATAGTTTATTTTAAAGTTAAGAAATAGAAATCAAAAAAAGTTAAAACAAAAGTATAGAATCCCCCACAAAACGCGACTGAAAAGGGTAAAAAAAGACATTTCTGAAAACAGATTCATGTTCAGCAGATGAAAATCATCTAGAATCACCACAAACCCTTCTATATACTGGACCTTGTTGCCTAGTGTAATTTGGGTAATAATTTTTATATTTATCATACTGTACCTAAGCTTACTTCCTCTTCCAACTATAATTTCCCCTCCACAACATAATCATTACCAAAGAAAACTTTTGTATGTTATTCTTGAAACAAAATAAACTTTCTCTTGCACAATTTTCGAAGTGTGAAGGAAATTGCGATATATTTATTTTTGCTACTTCGTTAAAGCACTACGAACTACATAGCTGGGCAGAGGGCAGGGCGGTGGCCACTGGCAAATGGCAACTTGCAGCTGAAAAATTAATTTGAAATGTTGCGGACAGGCGGTGAGAGGAGCAGTGTACTATGGTTTCATTTAGCCTTTAAATTGGAGACGCTGAAAAGAAGGCAATGATTTTAGACAAAATAAAGGGTGTCGACAAATAAATATTTACCTCAGTTTAACATAAAGAACCCAATGAGGATTTCCCCAAAATCTTGTCCATTAAAATGTTTGCGGTCGTTGTCCATCTTGTTCATTAAATAGTAACAGCGTATAACAGTCCTACCGAAATGTGTAGCCACAAATATCTTAAAAAACATAATTGCAGCATATCGGGCATACATGTGGGCGCGTTCCTCATCAGGTGCATAATTGACCACTCGCTTTATGCCATCCAGTTGGATCCATACACTTTTTAGCCACAGCAAAACGAATTCGGTCAAATAGGGTGCGATCAATAATCCAGCCATCCATAAACGCATTTTGTCCTCATCCCGCAAAACATACCCACGTTTGGCATAAAAGCAACGGCAATAGCGAAACAAAGTGAGCATCACCACTGCCACTCTGAACAGCGAAAAGAACTGATGACTCATTTGGAAGGGCTGGACAGAACCCTGGGTAAGTTGAAATTTTAGCTTGCTGGTCCAAAATCTTGTTTCCGTACGCTCCTCCAAAACTGGTGACACGCTCGCTGCATACAAAAATAGCCAGAGATAGGCCGTTGCCCAGATGCACTTGATTGTAACCACTAAGGTGGCAGTTAGCCAGTTGTTAATGTATGGCATTTTTATCTAAAAATTTTTTAGGAATATTTTAGTTATAACTTGATCGTCTGAAATTCGAATGATGTTTAAGTTTTCCTTCCTAAATGACTTCTGAATGAACCGAATGAGAAAGCAAAGGTAACTGATTTGTACGAATCGAATAGTTCAAATACAAAGGTTTTTCTCTTGATACAAAAAATAGAAGGTAGTCAATCTAACGTCACAGACTCGCAGTTTTGGGTTTGTTAGAGTGTAGCGACGTTTGCTTGCGCGTGTCGGCGCCTCAAGACCAATTGTCTTATGCGTCTGAATGACGCCTGTTGCCAACAAAAAACTTTTATCTGAAACTGGGAACAAGGTCATTCATGGTATTTATTGCTGTTCAGTATTGTCATAATCATAGTTATGTAGATATGTGTGGTCATTTTTGGTCTGGAAAAGCCGTTTCTTAAGTTTTCGTTATCTGTGAACTGCTCTGGCATGATTTTCCAGCCCCTTTCTACCCACTTCTTTTACAAATTTTTTGTAACGACCCGAGCACTGAGCTATTACCTCGGCAAGGAACTACTTTACAGAATTTTAGTGTAAATGAAATTTAGTGTTGAAAAAGCCCTTTCCACAGACTTTGGTTAACCACACTCATAAAAGACAAAAATGAAAATAAGTGTTTCTCACTGAGCGAGACACTTAACTTAAAGCAGGGCATCCACACACGAAATTGTTCGACGAACAAGTTTGTCAAAAAAGAATTAATTTGCCCACTAACCAGGCGAACATTTCTCACGAACATCATTTGCTTCTCAAGCTCAAGAAGTAAACGTGAAAATATGGCAGCGAAAACTTACACAATCATGACCTAGATGGTGATACAAATTAGCTTAAAGCATTATTTCATTATTTTGGGGGCATTCAATAAATTGCAGAAACAATTCGTTGCTCATTTGGGCACGTGTTCCCTCTATAAATATTTTTGACAAATGATGTTCGTGCACTTGTTCCCATCCATTGACGAACATGTTCGCACGAACACACGCAAGATAGAAACCAATCTATTCTCTGCGAACAAAAAGTCGAACACAAAAATCTGTCACGAACACCTCCACTAACGACGAACATTTCGTCGAGCACAACAAATTCGTCGAACAAATTCGTGAGTGGATGCCTTGCTTAAGCCTCATTTACACGACTTGATCACTCAGCTGAGTTGCTGTCTGACCGTGTAAAAAGGCGTCTGAGGCTACTCAGCTGAGCGATCAGATGAATTAGAACCGGTTCTATTTGGCCTGAGTGCTCATCCGAGAGTGCCATCTGTGACATTAAAGGGTTGCCTTTTTGCAATGTGCTGGTGTTGCCACTTTCTGGCCAACGATTTACATTTCTTATCGATTTTTGGCCATCGGTTAAGTTTTTTTTTGTTTGTAAAATTAATTCTTATTAAAATTAAACAAATAAATTGCAAGTTAATAAGCTTCAGAACGCATATCGCCATGACCCAACAATTAAGAAAGTAAGTGTGTATGATTTGTATAACTATTGCTTTTAGTATAGACATTACACTACTTTTGTAGACATCTGTGGATCAAGGATGCTGTTCTGTGACATGTACGATGCTGAGCCTGCTCTGTACGACTCCTCCAATTCCACCTACAAGAGCAGATCATACAGGACTGCAACCATGGAGAAATTAGCTGTACAATTTGAGGGCAAAACAAGGGTGGACATCAAAACCAAATTGCAATTGATCACAATTGATCACAAATGAATTGGCCAAGTTGAAGAAAGCTAATAACAATAGCGGATTGGGTACGGATGAGCGGGAGAACCCATATTGGTCCCACCGTCTTCGCTTTATTAAGCCTAGAGCATCGGAGTCTACCTATCCATTAGGCTATACAGCCGTGTTCTTGCAATCTGAAGTTAATTGACTTTATTGCAGGTGGCCATTGAACGTGACAGGGATTCCTTTTCAGAGGATTCATTTTGGAGCAGCCGGATTCAAAACGGGCCAACATTGACGAAAATTTCGCAAGCGACAAGCGGACCGAGGTGTTAAAGAAGGCCATACTGGCTTTGAACACACCTTCGAACCAATATTCATCAAGCGTCATCTCTATTAAGTCGCATGCAGCCACGGTCCCAGAAGAGCGCCAAGAAGTGTTCTTCCAAAACATGATTGAGTATAAGTTCAAGATATTTTATTAAGTATGGATACATAAATGGAATAAACTCAATTCAAAAGTAAACCTCCTTATCGCCTCCTGCTGCCAGGGAACTGAACCTTACTCGTTGAAATATTGAGTAATCTTTTGGCGCACTTGCATTGGTACGAGGTCAGCACGGTTTCCACCTGCCTGCATTACATTCTTTTTCGCTTCTATAGTTTTTTCGTCCTACATTTCACTTGATAGGCTATAATTTTTAATGCTTTTTTATTTATTTCGCTTTTTATTCTTTTGTCTTCTTCTTTTATGTAAACAAAGCAACGGCTCAATGTTCATCTGATCCAGATGATTTCGATGAACCAATAGTTCTATAACTGACTCATCTGAGCTTCTCAGGCAATCGTTAAAGCGAAACTGAGTTACTCAGATGAGTTAAGGTCTGACGAAAACTCAGCTGAGTGATCAGGGTCGTGTAAATGAGGCTTTACTCCCTTTGTTGTGTTACATATTTCAAAGTGTCCGAAAATAACAGATTTTTTTTTCGCCACACTTAAAATTGGAGTGAGATATTTTGGACATGTGCTTAAAATACGTTGTCAAGCTGAACCGCCAAAGCGATAATGTGCTATGCAGGACTAGTCTGGGGTTGCCAGTACTACGATGAGGTGGAGCAATTGCTGCGGAACAACACACCAACATATGCCATTCACCTTGAAACATTCTCTACATTCATACCCTGAAATCTTTCTTTCTTTATATAAATAAGGTGATGGATATGCCGTAAGGCAGATTACCCAAAATCTTACTCCGTTCTAAATCGCAATTATTTTTGACATGGGGGAAATACTAGCTGAAAAGCATAGTGTTAATTGGAATGAAAGTGAAGTCCACAACTGGCCCAAGATGCAACAGAAAATAGTCCAAAGTGAGTAAATAGAAGCCAGAGCAAACTGCGAACAGAAAGCAATCCAAAGTAGCGTACACATGAAACATATATGAATAATAAATGAGAAAAAAATATTTTTACAACATTTATGACTCCTTCAGCAGGTAATATTTAAGGCACGAGTTGATCTGCTCGCCATAAAAAGAGGAGCAGTGTACTATGGTTTCATTTAGCCTTTCTTTGGCATAAGCCCCGAATGGGAGACGCTGAAATGTAGGCAATGTTTTGGGACAAAATTGAGGATATCGACAAATAAATATTTATTTCATTATAACATCAGGAACACGTTTAAATGCTCCCCAAAGTTTTCAGAATTAATTTTATAGGGGTCGTTCTCAATTGTCTTCATTATATACCAACAGCGTATAACAGTCCTACCAAAATGTGACGCCACAAAAAGCTTGAAAAACATAACTACAGCATACCGGATACAGATTTGGGTCAGTTCCTCATCAGGTGCATAATAGGCCACTCGCAGTATGCCCCCCAGTTGGATGCTTACACTTATTAGCCACAGCACAACGAATTCGGTCAAATAGGGTGCGATCATTAACCCAGCCATCCACAAACGCATTTTGTCCTCATCCCGCAAAGCATTGCCACGTTTGGCATAAAAGCAACGGCAAAAGCGATACAAAGTGAGCAGCACCAATCCCACTCTGATTAGCGAAAATAACTGATAGTTGATCAGTTGGGTGGGCTGCACCCAACCGTGGGTAAAATGAAATTTCATCTTGCTGGTCCAGAATATTGTTTCCTTACGCTCCTGCAAATCTGATGACACGCCCGCTGCATACAACAATAGCCAAAGATAGGCCGTTGCCCAGATGCATCTGATTGTAAACATTACGACGGCAGTTAGCCTGTTCTCCCCGGGCATTTTTATCTATATAATTTTTAGAGAATACTTTAGTTGTTATTAGCAGCTGTACGAAATATGAATTGTACTTACATTTTCCGATTCAAACCACTTTTGAATGAATCGAACAAGAAATCAAAGGTAACTTGATTTGTACGAATCGAATAGTTCAAATACATACATGTATGTAGGTTTCTCTCATGATACAAAAAATAGAAGGTAGTGCAATGCGTCGGTTGCACGCTACTTATATGTATGTCGGAACCGACCGGACAGCCATAGGTCTTAGTGAGACAAACTTTTTTGTTTCCAAAGTTAGCGTCCCTAAACTAGGTCATTATTAATAAATTTGCTTAACTTGGTCAAAATCAGATGTCTATATCTTATAGCTGCCATAGAAACCATCGATCAGAAAATGGGTCTTAGTGAGAAAAACTTTGTTGTTTTGAATGTTAGCGTCTCTACACCAGGTCATTATTAATGCTAAATACTTTTAAACAGATTCGCCAAATTTGGTCAAAATCAGATGACAATGGGTCGGAAGTAAGAAAAAATGTTTGATTTTAGTGTTAGCGTTCTCAAACCAGCATTTGCAAGGGTATAAAAACTCCGGCTCAGACGAAATTTGATTAGCTTTTTTTGGGGTTTTTATACCCGTTACTCGTAGAGTAAAAGGGTATACTAAAGTCGTGCAAATGTATGTAACAGGCAGAAGGAATCATTTCCGACCATATAAAGTATATATATTCTTGATCAGCATCAACAGCCGAGTCGATATAGCCATGTCCGTCTGTCCGTCTGTCCGTCTGACCGTCTGTCCGTCTGTCCGTCTGTCCGTCCGTCTGTATGAACACCTAGATCTCAGAGACTAGAAGAGCTAGAGCAACCAATTTTGGAATGTAGACTCCTATTGTCTGCACGCAGATCAAGTTTATTTCAAATTTTTGCCACGCCCACCCACGCCCCCACAATAGAAAATGTTGAATAACTCCCACAATTTTTGAGATATCGATCTCAAATTCAAAACGTAGATTTATATTCGCAACATCTATAAGCCCTCCAATTTTCATCAAGATCGGACAATAAATAGCCGAGATAAAAAAATGTTGCATACTTTTCGACTGACCCACCTCAGGCATACAGGGAGGCTATTAAACATTTGTTTCCATGAGTAACGGGTATATCGAAGTCGGTTAGAGCCGACTTTAGCTTACGCTCTCGTTTCTTTCTGCATTTTCGTGGATTTGGTAATTTTTGTTATGTGGTATTTCGGTCATTTTGATCTTCATATGTTTTTGGCTCTCTTACTTTTTATTCCTTAGTTTTGAAAGTTTTGTTAGGTACTTTTGAGTATTTTGCTTATTTCTTGGAATTATTATAAATAATTATATTAAAATACGAATTTGGTAAATTTACCACACATGAGATTGTGAGCGACCCCTGGTAATTCACCCTTTAGAGTCAAAGCTTAATTCGTGAATGTAAAACAAAAATAAAAATGCCAATACAAAGTGTACAACAAGCACTGATTAAGCGGAAAATGGACAAGGCCCTTCATGAAATAGAATGCATAGATGGTAGGTGTACAAATCAAGCTAAATATGAGGATGAAGAATTATGAATACATTAAAACACTTTAGGTATGAACCATGATGCAGTCGATAAAGTGAGGAACGAGCTTATGAAGAATCTAACAGCAAGTGCTTGCTGCCGGCGAGGAACCAAGTTTTGTGTGCCCCAATTAGTCAATAATGGTCGCTTTCTCCAAATGCTCCATGTCACAAAGTGTCAGTTAGCTTCGATTGTCAAATTGATCCGTGTGGACCCATGCTTTATGGTGACTGTATTTTGACCTCAAATGGAACCTGTGTTATATGTAGCAATTGCACTTTTTTGTTTTGAGTCGTCAGATGAAAATGCATCAATAAGCAAAGCAGCAAACTATTTCTAGATCTTGTTACAGAGGGTTTGGAGCTATTTTGAGGAAAATGTGTCAATTTTTTTACTGTACCGCATATTTTGAAGACAAATTTCCCGAAATGGCTCGATGCCAAGTAATTTTTTGTCGATACGCTTCACCTCTTTACACTTTTACAATTTTACGAGCGATTGTTTTCAACCTTCCCCAGGGCAGCAAAAAGATGGTAAATTTTTAGAGCGAAACTCTTTTACGGATGTTCGACTGGGGGAATAAAACTAGAAAAATGTTGTCTTTGCGACAGATTCTTTTGGGTACGCCTTGTCTTTGCATTTTGTGATTGCAAAGTCAACCGCTTTTACAATTTGCCGTAGCAGCAGGTGGGTTGTGTGTATGTTTGTGGAAGGAAGGGAAGAGGGGGGAACAATGAGTAAACAGTGGTTTAACAGTGGGTTAACTGTGAGTTAACCGTGACTTGGCAGTGACTTGACAGCGACTTGACAGCGACGTAACAGTGATTTAGCAGTGACTTGGCAGTGACTAGGCAGTGACTAGGCAGTGACTAGGCAGCGACTTGACAGCGACTTAACAGTGACTTAACAGTGACTTATCCGTGGCGTAACAGTGACTCAACTGTGACTTAAAAGTGACTTGATAGTGACTTTACAGTGACTTATCAGTGACTTAAAAGTGACTTGACAGTTACTTGGCAGCGACATGACAGCGACTTAACAATGACTTAACAATGAGGTCAAAGTTACATTTACAATTAGACTGATCGTCGTAAAGGGCTTCGCTCGTACCGGGCGTCTCATGACACCCACTCTTTTTTTACTCTGTACCAAAGAATGTGAAATGTGAAAAGAATGTAACAGCGAGAAGGAATCAGTTTCGACCCTATAAAGTATATATATTCTTGATCAGCAACAGAAGCCGAGTCGTTATAGCCATGTCCTTCAGATCCCGCAGATCTCAGAGATGGTAAGATATAGAGATTTGACATGTTTGGGACATATATTTCTTGTACTTACAGGCAGATCAAAATTATTTTCGATTTGTGCCACGCCTTCTTCCGCCCCCGCAATTTAAAAAAAATCGTCATATCTCCCACAGTTTTGTAGATAGATGATTCGTACCTTCTAAAGATATTTGGTAATCAAGATTATTTAGCGATTTGCCGAAGGAACAATAAAGATCGGATGAGCAATAGTCGATTTGTGAAGAAAACAAACAATTATGATGGGTAGAACCGAACACTTAACACACTTTATGCCTTTTTTTGCCACTTTGTGTTGCTTCTAACTTAAATTGACTTTGGGAAGTCGGGCTTGACTGACTTTCTCTCTTGTTTCTTAGGTATTTTGTTGTTGTGTCGTAAACTTCTTGGAGTTTATCATTTTACGAGGATAAACTCCATTTCATTTCAAGACTCGAGCAGAGCAAAAGCGGCACAAAGAACATTCTCTCTTATTGTTTTTCTGTTTTTTTTCTTTTGGTTTGTTTTTGTTGTGTTAGACTTCAGAGGCTCGAGTAGCAATAGGCCTTAAAGATTCCTAAAAAAATTACTCATACGACACGTGAGACTGTTGAAAATTTTGTACAACCAAAGCAGTAGTACTGTTTGATAGTAGTAATATGTTGGAATCTTTTATGTAAGTAAATTATGGGGGAATGTTTTTTTAACTGAAAATCAAATTGCAAAATGTCTAGTCTGCGTATGAGTAATATAAGCTAGCTCCTTCCACATTTGTGGCCCTTCTCATGGTGCCCCTTTTCTGGTCTCCTTCTGCATTTTCTCTCTTAGTTTTTCATCTTTCGCACTTTTCATTTCATCTGTGGTTACTTTTTTCCCAATCACCTTATGTTGGTTTCCAATCTTTAAGTTTTCCACAGCTCAACTTTTGCGGCACACCAGCAACAACAACAACCACTTTTATGTACGTACGTGACACTCACCAAAAACTGTGTGTGTATGTTATTGTAGCCTCAAGGACTACGCCCAGTCAATGTTGTGACTGCTGCCACACCACACCACTCCCTTTCCTTCCCCTTTGCCAGCACTTGGGCCAGTTTTTGTTGACATGGTCTAATTTCAATTTATTTTAGCTTACCAAATGACAACGCACAAAATGCACTCGGAGCACTTTCTGTGGCCAGGCTAATTTTCCCCCGTTTGCCAAAGTCAGCAAAAACCAACAAAAAGAAAAACTCCCGATCCTGGCCCTGGTTCGTTCGTTGCCCTGGCAAAAATCAACAAGTGAAAATGCAAATGTGATTATTTATTAAGCGCTTTAAATATTGCCTCGTCTCCTTGGCTTTGTCTTGTTTTGTTTGGCTTTCAACAGGTTACACAGAGAAGGTCACCCACCAGCAGGTACAATTTTTGTTGGCAAATGGAAATATTCATGGCAATTGAAAATTCAAACGGGAAAATGTGAAATCGTTTGCTTTTTGATTTGTTGTTGTTGGTTTTATGGCTTTCGTTGGTCCTGATTAAACGTCAATAGGATTAAAGTATTCGGGCATTATTAAGCGTTTCTTGTTTTTCGGTTTTTTTTGTTATGCATAATTTAGGCTTCGCGAGCAGAAATGAGGTAAATGAGAAGCCACAAAACATGAAAAGGGAAATTAATAGCTGGAGAAAATTTAATGAAATGAACAAAGAAAAAGCTTGGGAGGTAATTAAGAATATGAATCCCCCATGATATGGGCAAAACCTTTGGACCTTAAATTTATATATTCAAATTGGCATCAGTTGAACGATAGTTGAGGTATCAGCAACTGCGCTACCAGCAGCCGCCTTAGCTTAACTTTATCAGTTCACTTAAGTGCTGCAAGAGCCACTACATGCCCATCGCATGCCAAGTCCAAAAAATGTGAGCCATCCATTCATAAGTATGAAATGAATAATTTATTTGTGAATATGTCACTGAAAGTCCTTTGATGAAGAGTGCCTTAGCATGTCCTACATCTGACCCACCGGGAATTGGGAAGCGGCGTCTTTTTGTGTGATATGTGATCCATCTTCATTTTAAGCTGAGACTGCCAATACTTTTGCCATATACTCGAGCACAGGCAAAGGTAAAGGCACAAAAAGGTCCTTGAGAATGTGTGTGTGTGTGTGTGGGAGTTCATTCCGCTTTACAAACACCTTGCCGCATTTTTGGCACGACACGCTTTTGCTTTTGTGAAAGGACCTGGACCAACATCCTTTTTCTTTTATTTTTTTTTGTTGCTGGCAACTCGAGACGAGGAAAATGCCCTCCAGGCTGGTTCCCAGCTGTCGCCCATTTTTTTTTTTTTTTCAAAAATCATCTTTCCTTCACTGAAGGCGCCTGCTAAGCGCCTAATGATGCTTATTTTTGGGCGTGGCAAACACACACACACACACACACACTTTATTAGTTTGCCAGCCACCAGAAAAGAAATTGTTTTAAATTAATTTGCATGCCAAGGCGCAGAAGCCAAAAAACTGTACCGGGTAGCTCATTAGGAATGTACCCCTGCGGTATGGAAAGAGAACTTAAGCAGGGAAATGAGTTTCGCTCTCCGACCTAAGCCCCCTGAGAAGTTTAAGGAAAAGCCAAATTAATTTTGATGTACTGTAGAATTTTTAATTTTTACTCACTCACATGATCTTTCTTCATATTGCAGGTACGTCCAGCCCAAGCCCATCCACCCCTGCATGGTAAACAAATTGGCATTAGTTTAATTGCCCAATGGGTAAACTTGAGCGGGGTAAGTGTTGGTAATGAACACAGACAACACAAACACACACGCACTAGACAAATTATGGCTCGTACATTAAAGTGTTCCCCTTTGGAAATTACAGCAATTGAATTAATTAATTGCAGGGTGCAGTATAAGGGGTTAGACAGGAATCGATAGCATGTAGAAAGAGTCAAATTTGAATTTAGACAGTGCTGGGAAATGTTGTTTACAAAATTTGAATTAAGAACTCATAATTCATTTTGAAACTGAACAGGATTGGATAATGTTTAACATTATTTCATTGTTGAAAAACTCTTTCTGACTTAATATTGCAAAAGTTAAAAGTGCCTTAAGTACTTTTCCAGTGTTTGAAAACGCTGTGTTACTTAAGTTTGAGGGTGGTTTGAGATGGATTAATATTTCTTTAAGTATTGTAAAACTTACTTATACTTAACATTATTAAACTGGATTGTAAAACGTTTGACATCATTTCAAACATCATTTGATAAGCACTGCCTTACTAAAAAACAGAAATGGGTGTCCTAGGACGCCCGGTATGAGCGAAGCCCTTTGCGATAAGTCTGATTGTAAATTTAAGTGTTAACTCAGTGTTAAGTCACTATCAATTCACTGTTAAGTAAATGCCAAGTCACTGTTAAGTTACAGTTGGGCCACTGTTGAGGTATAAGCAACACTGTTAAGTCACTATCAAGTCACTGTCAAGTCACTGTTAAGTCACTGTTAAGTGAATGCCAAGTCACTGTTAAGTAACAGTTAAGTCGCTGTTAAGTCACTGCTAACTCAAGGTTAAGTCACTGTTAAGTCACTGTCAAGTCACTGTTAAGTGAATGCCAAGTCACTGTTAACTCAAGGTGATGTCATTGTCAAGTCACTGTTAAGTCACTGTCAAGTCACTGCCAAGTCACTGCCAAGTCACTGTTATGTTACAGTTAAGTCACTGTTAAGTCGCTGTTAAGTCACTGTTAACTCAAAGTTAAGTCACTGTTAAGTCACTGTCAAGAGACTGTCAAGTCACTGTCAAGACACTGTTTAGTCAACGCTGTCACTGTCACCCACTTCCAATCCACTTCTCCCCCCACCACTTACCACCCACTTCACACTCACATCCCCCTTACACCATCCCACTCCACGCACAAACTACCTGCCGCTACGGCAAATTGTAAAAGCGGCTGATTTTGCAAATACAAAATGCAAAATGTCGAGTTTACTGATGACTTTTCTTTTTGGGGATGTTCAAAGAGGCTTGACTGGAATGTCAGGGTCTGTCATGCTGAATGCTGGCTTGAGTCTCTCGACTAAGATGTTGTGTGTGGGTCCATTAATGTTGATTGCAAAAAGCCGATCATTAATCCATTCCTTGATTTCATGTGGTCCAGTATTAGGACGACTCCAGAGGTCGTTTGACATGGTCGCTGCGCAGGAACACCTGGCTGCATGAGTATAGGTTTTTGTGTACAAAAGCTGTTTTCTTAGTGTAATGCATTACGGGTGAAGGTCGAACTTGTCGTATAAGTATAATCACGAAATTTGGTTATGAATTAAGTTGGATCATCTGGTTCATCTGTCTGTGTAAAGAATTCTCCAGGAAGGCGTATTTTAGCATTTCGCCAGCAGATGAATTGATATCCTCTTTAAAACATTGACATAATTTCTAACCAAGGAGTCTGTTGATTGCACATTAATGCTGGTTTTTGCGACCGGTGTCAGCGTTCGATCATTCCATTAGATGAGGGATGATACGGAGAAGTGTATTCCCTGTGCTCTAATCATGTTTGTGAGTGCTTCAAACAAAGATTCAAATTGTTGATATCGGTTTTGGGTCACCAAAATCCATGATCTGAAAAATGCTGTCGCCACTGTGTCGGCCGTTATAAATTTCAATTGGAACTATTTCGGGCCAGCGAGTGAACCCGACAATCATCGTGAGACAGTATCTATACCCTTTATATTCAGGAATGACCATGATGTCAATGTGAACGTGTTCAAAGCACTTGTCTACTTGGCGGAAGTGTTGAGGTACTAGTTGGTTGTGTCTTTGAATTTTTTAAAGTTGGCATTGCATTCGCTGACCCATTGATTAATGTCACGCCTCATTGCTGGTTAACATTAGTTCAGTGTTCGAAAACTCTGTGATACCGAAAAAATTGTATAGTTATTGTTGACAGTGTTGATTATTTTCTTAAGTCTAGGAGGATTACAAAACGCTTAAACAGAAAACAAACTCAGTCTGAATACGTTTTATAGCCTATTTCCACTGGCTTCATTTCTTATCATTTTCATTTCTAAAAATGATGCTGTTTCCATTGACAAATCTCTATCATTTAGATATTCGCAATGCCACGTTGACAAAAACAGCTGAATGCTTTGATTTAAACAACAGGCGCCACTTTCAAACTCACGGGGACTTTTTGCAATATTTACCCAAAAAATGACATACCCGGCAGGAAAGCAATTACGTGGGGCGAACGCATTGTTAACGCCCTCAATAATCAGCAGAAAGCTAAATACACAACTTATTTTGACTAATTTATATTATAAACAAAATTGCGCCTACTTTTTAAATTCAAATCCACATTTTATTGGTGATGACACTTTCTATTTCCAGCGAGTAACGAGTAGTGCCAGAGAGTAGCGAGTACTTTCTAAAAAAATACCAAATTCCTTCGTGGGGAATGCCATCATTTTTGAGAAATGAAGGAAATGAAGGGCAAAATGCAACAACAATTTGTATGGAAGAAATGATATCATTTTCGTCATTTCTTGTCATTTCAAGAAATGAAGCTTCATTTCTTTGGTGGAAATAGGCTATTACATTCTTCCAATGTAAAACGTTTAATACAAAGTTCACCAAATATTGGGTTCCCGCGGGCCTTTCCGCTCATCTTCGCAAGGTAGCAAGGAAAGGGGTTTTCGAACTAGCTGACAGTGGGACAGATTCGAATTGAAAGAAAGATAGAAATACCAACATTTGAATAAGATCCTTAAAGAGTGTCGCTCTTATTGTTATATTTAACACTATTGCGTGAGCTTTTAAATCCAACAGTGTTGGAAAACGTTCAGCATTTTTTCAGTGATTTAAAACGCAGTCTTACCTTATTAAATTAAACTTGAATGAGATTCTAAAATGTCGACTCATATATAGTAACAGTAAACAGTGTTGAATAAGTATTTGTGTATTATACAGTGTTGTTTAAGACTCAAAAAACAATTTTCCTAACACTAAAATTGTCATGTATTAGAAATTTAAGGTTTGTTTTGCAAAACTCATTTAACATATTTTGAAAATATTTCGCACACTTATTATGTTGGAAAATTCCCACAATCAAATTCAGTGATGGTCACCGGATGCCCCCAGAGGCCGAAGACATTTCGCTATTTACACATACACCCACCGAACGCATGCCAAAGCTGAGGCCAAGAGAGCAAAAAGCAATCAGGCGCTTGCCAGAGTTCGAAGCGGTCACGTCGAAGATAATTCTCGGCGCTTTATTTTCGCACACCAATACACTCTAACTTTTTGGCCTCGCTCTCGTTGACCAACGCTGATCTAATTGCTCTAACACAAAAAAACCAAAGAAAGTTGAGTTTGAATAACATTCTTAAACTGCTTAAAAAGTTTTAACGTTGACACAGTGTTGAAAATTCTGAAAATCTAACTTTTTAAATACAAAAACTGTCATACGTAAGAAAATGAAGAATAGGGAAGAATAGAAGTGTTACAAAACATTTAACCTGTTTTCAGTGTTGAAAAATTTCCTAAACATCGTTTTTCTTACACAAAAAAACATAAATTCAAGCCCTGCGACTTTTTCAAAGCTGGTCCAAAGTATGTCAAAAAGTAAAAAAGTGTGATAAAACGCCAAAATTTATGCATATAAACGGAAAAACAAACTTACGAAAGCTACATCAAATGGCTTTTATTCCCCTTCTAAAAAACGATATTTAAATCAATTTGCACAGAACTTGGCAGTTGAAAAATCTCAAACATCCTTTTACCTAGTTTTTCACATTCAATGCTCAACTGACCCCTGACCCCTTTTTTTTATTGTAGCTGTTGTTGCTGCTGTTATGTAAATTGCATTTAAATTCCATTTGCAGCAAATGAAATGGCCACTTGAACCCAACAACCAATTTAGTTTTTCACATTTTTTTCTTCATCATTTTTCCCATTTTTTTTGCTCCTTCTTTTTTTTTTTTGCAATAATCAGAATTTGTGCCTTGCTGACGCTTTATATGGGTGATGACAGTTTGTAGCTTAGTTGGGGCTTAGTGTAAAGTCATGTGTAAATTAAATTGTTATAAATTGCAGCTTACCAACACCAGTAAGAAGAAACAGAGAGAGAGCGAGAGAGGGGACAAATATTGTACAATATGAAATATTTCAATCAGAAAAAATAAAAAAGTTGAACTGAATGTCCTGAGGCCACAAAATAGTCTCAGATTCAAGGCAATGATAGCTAGGGCTGGTCGGGGGGGTTAAGGGTTTATTGCATAAAATTGGTTGAACTGTTGCGAAACAAATTGCCATGGCAAAGGCTTAAGGGCTGCTGTCCCAGCCCATTCTTAACCCACCGAAGTGCGCTTCATTAACACCGCCCCGTACACACACATACACACGCACACTCCACACACTTACATTGTACATTTTGAAAGAACAGGAGCTCAGGACGCTCAGGAGATGTTAAGCGCATTAAAATGACTGCCGCAAGGCTGATACTTTGGAGTGGGTGTCCGTAAAACGTTCAACATTAAATGCCATGAAGCATTCTGGCAGACAGAAGAAGATTATAATATTTTTTCGTTGTTGTTCAAAATGAAATTAACCACAGGAGAAAGAGAGAGAGAGAGAGAAGGGTAGATGTTTCAAAATTACATTGCTGGATTGGAAGTATACTACCAGGATAATCTCTTTTATACCTTCCTTTAACCAAATGACACTATTACTTTAAATTCAACTGATTTAAGCTGGAAACAGCTGAAATTAGCTAAGTTTAAGACCAGTTCAAATTGATTCAGAATCTGACTTAGACAGGGGAAATGTCTCACTTTATATTAACAACCTACACACTAAACTTCCGGTTAAAAGCTTTGCGAATTTATGAAAGATGGCTACACTTGTTTAAACTTCATATTACAAGCCCAAACACCTAGTTTCCAAATTTCATTCAAAGATATGGCTTTGAACCACTTTTGAATATGAGGTTTGTTTAAAAAGTATCGCGAATTTTGTGTTTTTTAAAAATTATTTATTTATTCATTAATATCTATTATGTCCCCTTCAAAATAATTCAATCCTCGAAGCACTTAAATCATTTTATGTGACCTGTGTGAGCTTCACGTAAGAGAAGATCATAAATTTGTATGCATAAACGAAGCTTGTAAGATTTATGAAGGATTAAAAGATTTCATTAAGGATTAGTAAGGATTAGCGTTGTTTCAAAATTATTTTCAATGATATGATTGTGGTTCTTTAAGCCATGAAAAATGGGAGCCTCTCCAAAAATCTCACAGTCCCTGCTCGGGCGCCAGCTGTATAGTAGCTTTTCTGGGCAGAGACCGGTAAGGGAGGCGAAATCACAGGCACCGTTGTGTAGGTACACTAGTTTAAGACGGATCACCTTGGACGACAACCAATATCATGTCTACACACAGTTCGGATTTCACCTTCGTTTTCCTGATCCTGGCTGAATTGAATTTCACTTTAGAATTCAAACACATTATATTTCTTAATTTTCAGATTTTTGTTAGTTCTAACCTCACCAAAACTTGATCCCTAACTTACACGCTAAACAAAGTCCTGTGCTAGTTTACCCAAGATTCTCCGCTTGGAAGAACTTCGATGTTGAGCAAGGAGGCTGCAGCAGAGAACACGCAATCAGGCAGCAAGCAACACTTAATCTTCTCGATGCCTTAATCTTCTTTATCGCCTCAATCGTGTCGTAGTTTCTTCCTTCATGGGTCTCTTTAGTTTTGGGAACTGAACAAGGGATAGGTCGGGAGACTACGGTGGCTGCGGCATTGTTAGTTAGAGTGTTGATTTTGGCCAAAAATTTGCGCACAAGCAACGATTCCATGTGAGATGAGAATAAATTAAAATTTCATTTTACAGGTTCATTTTCATGTTAATGCAAAAACGTCATATCTCAGTTGTCCTACAGTCGATATTGCACAAAGATGCTTTGGCTTTCAGTTAAAACATCATACATTCCAATTTTCTTAATGCGCATTTTAATTGTTCTAATATTTTACTAGAAGATCTTTTTTCTCTGGGTTAAATCCATTGAGAACTTTAAACGCGTTTTTCACAAAATCGATTATTTTAAGTTATGCCAGTCTTGAAGTAAGTGAGCGAAATACATATTTTGGTGCAAACACTGCGTATTTCAAAATGCTTTTAAAAAGAAACCATGGATGACCCTGCGACCTTGATAATTCTTCATAATTCGCGGTCCATCGAAGGAATTTTTTGTTGATTTTTTTTTTAGCACAGGTCGGTATACTTAGACGATTACCGAATAAGGCAGTTCAACTCATCCATTTTGGTTTTCGAAGAAGACATGCTAGACTAGCTTCATAGCTCAAAAATCTCGACTGTACCTGCTTATTGAAAGAGCCCTTGAGGAAGTCCCAACACTGCTCACTCAACCTTAAACCATAAAATTTCATCCACTGCTGATCCAAAAAATCATTTTGGATCTTCTTTATTCTTACGGTACGTAATTCTTAAGAATGTGCTTAAAGGGCTGCGATTCGGTGTAATTATGGTGTATTATATATCCAAGAAGAGAAATGGGCTTTCATTGTATAAATAAATTCAAACCCGGTGCGCATTTTAAGTAGAGGCAGCTGTCGATAACCGATCGCCGTCGCATTCGATGGCGCGCACTGTCGTTATCGATTACTACATTATGGTTGCAAACTGGTTTGGAAATGGTTTTGACCAAGTGAAAATATCCAACTTCAAACAAAGGCAAACTTGTCAATGTTCCGATCCGTGGTTTTCGGTTCGGTTCGATAAATGTTTTTTTTAACTCTGGAAACAATTAAATTTGTTATCTGTTCAGTATTGTGTGACAAAGACTTCTTGTCATCTCGGTCATATTTGATCAAATTATTAGTGAACTGACTCCGTTCGATCTTACTCTAGTACTTATTTCTGTGTTATTTGTCGTTCATTTTGAGTATTTCAGTCAAGTAACTTTTCCCAACTAATAACTTTTCATTTTATAACCAATATTGTCACCCCCACCCCTCACTAAGCCACACGACGTACATATTTCAAATGCGCTCTTCAAATATCAAAAGCATTAAATTTCATTTACACTTTCAACTTTAATTAGAGAAAAGAACAAACACGAAACGCAACGTTATGGCCAAGTGCCTGCTCAACGGCTTACGATTGCACTTAAGCACTAAGCACTGTGTCAATGCTGTTTGCTCAAGTGCTCAATTTGTTTTTGGCTTCAAATCGATAGATGGTTGCTTGTTACTTTTTGTTTGTTTGTTTGTTTGTTTGAGTTTTTGCAAAATTTAACACAGAAACCGCAATAAGAAGGCGGAGACACACGTGGAATCCAACTGCCTGGCTGGTTAACTAAGCAAATATTTGGCATGGGGGGTCGAAATGCAAAAAGCAAACACCAGATGGCAATTCAATGGGGTTCCCATTTTATACAAATTATGTATTTGGCTAGAGAATTTGTAAAAAGTTGAGACAAAGCCGAACAGCTGGTGTGACAAAAGTGGAATATTTTTTTTTATAGCTTTTAGATGGAGCAAAATGGAGAGAGAAAATGTGAATGTTTTGAACAAAAAGCATTTACAAAATCCCCAAAAATGCTCAAAAATACCAAATACTACTAAAAGTGTTCAAAAAAACCATAATACCAAGTGAAATACGCCGGTCATTGGAGCCTGATGATAATCAAATTAGAAACAGACACTTGAAAACCCAACCCTGTTTAGATAAACAGCAGCGGCTGAGCTCAGAACTGATGTTAATATAAGAAGAGGACTTTATTGCGTATTCATTTGATGCGGACGGCTCGGTATCGTGGATTCGTAACAGCTAGACAATCATACATAAGCATTTATGCTGTAAATGCTCTGTCCACTCTCTGTTAATTTCTCTGTTAAAGATTATAACATACTTTTCGAATCTGATAAACACAATTTCTCTAACTTTGTCCAGAAAAAAAATATTTCTAAAAATGTTAAACTTATCGAATGAAAATGTCAGCTTGCAACTTTTTATACACTTGTATAGGGTATATTCAAATTGTCTAGATGTTTGCAACGCATAGAAGGAAGCTTCTCCGATCACATAAGGTATATGTATTCTTGATCAGTATGACGAGCTGAGTTCTCCTCAGTCAGTCTTAAAGCTATCTTAACCAAACTTTGCACAAAGTTATTAGGTACAACTACGCTGAACATTTGTCGAACGACTATATCATATATCGGAACTATCGGTCGAAAAACTAGTTTTAGTGAGAAAAACTTCCTTCCCTCCTTCCAAACCTCGTATTTATCAGTTTTCTATGCTTTTACATAATTCCATCAAGTTTGATGAAAATCGGTCAACTCTATAGTATAGCTGCCATACCAAAGTTAGGTCTAAAAAAACGTCTTAGTTGGAAAAACTTTTTTGTTTTCAATGCTATCGCTCCTAAACTTGTAACTGATCAATAAAATATGCCACCACACAATTCTGCCAAATTTGATATAAATTAGATGACTATAGCATATAGCTGCCATAGGAACGATTGGTCGAAAAAGTAGTTCCAGTGAGAAAAACTTTTTTGTTTTCAATGCAAACGCCCCCAAACCACGTATTTATCAGTTTTCTATGCTTTTACAGAATTTCACCAAGTTTGATAGCTGCCATACCAAAGTTAGGTTTGAAAAAACGTCTTAGTAGGAAAAACTTTTTTGTTTTCTATGCTAACGCCCCCAAAGTTGTTACTGATCAATATTATATACCACTACCCAATTCTGTCAAGTTTGACCCAAATCGGATGACTATAGCATATAGGTGCCATAGGAACTATCGGTCGAATAAGTAGTTCTAGTGAGAAAAACTTTGTTTTCAGTAGTAGAGTCTTTATAATTTCCAGTTGTGAATATTTTTAGTTTTTACACAATTTTGGGGAGTTTGGTTAAAATCTGATGATTATATCGTATAGTTGCCATATAACGAACTGGCAAGCAAATGGTTTAAGTAGTGGCGCCATCTATTGCTGCGTTTTGGGAAATAGCTCAGCTAAGAAATGTTCGACGAAAATCATTTAAAACCTTAATTTACATAAATTATACAAGCTGCAAGGGTATATCAACTTCAGTCGAGCTTAGCTTAGCTTTCCTTCATTTTTTCATGTGGAAATTTCCCACAACTCGGAGTTCCATAATGACTAAGGACTGTGTGATGTCCTGTTTCAATGGAAAATAAAAAACAAGAAGTGGTTGACAAAACATGGCAGTTTATTCGTCTGTATAGCGATGCACCCAAACCTTTGTCCGCTTGGCGTGCTCCCAATCTGGATGATGGTGTGAGGAGTTTCTATCTTGATTGTTTAACGTTCACTTAAAAAGAAAAAAACAGGGAATTATACCAAAGCAGTAAATCAAAGAAGAAAAATTAGTTATCAATGGACAAATACAACGTGCCATATATATAGCTCTTAAGCAGTTTACCAAATAAAGAAGAAAAGATAATTTTCACTAGCCAAAACTAACCATGAATAAAAAAGAAGGACAGCTCTTTACTAGACCAGGAGTCGAAAGCAACTGAAGTCGAAGACAACTTCAAACGAGAAGCATAACATTTTGCATTTCGACAGTTCAGTCAAAGGTAGGGTGATGCGATTGGAAAAATAAAAAAAATGAATTTAGTCTAATAATATAAACTCGATGATTTAGCATTGCAAAAATTGTAACTTTTGAACGGAAAGAGATATTTGAAAGGAGGTAGAGAATTTCAGTAGCTTTGAAATAAGCTTAAGGTCAACAGGGTAACTCAGCATCGGCTGTCAAAGTGCAAAGTTTAAGACACCAAAAAAGTAGACAAAACATTTTAACTTTTTAAAAACGATTTATTAAAAATGAAGCTATAAAACTACTTATAGTTACCCAAATTTAATAAAACGTTAATTTTTTATTTATTTATTTAATAATTTCTTAATTCCTAGTGCTACAAGGATAACCTTTTAGTCACATAAAAAAAAAAAGATCATAGTATTTAAATCATTAATCCTACTTCTTTTTAACCTAATACATTTATAGCAAGACAGATTTTTATTATTATTTCAATGATTTGTGTAATTAAATGTTATTATTAATTGTTTCCTATTAAAAACTCTTTTAGTTTGACCCTAAATTGCGTAGCGTTACTAACCATTTTTATTTGTGTAGGTAATTGATTCCACAGACGAACAGTGTGAACGTGTTTATGTTTTTGGTTCTCGCCGATGTGCTGAAGCTTAATTCATCATATAAATAGCTTGGTTCTTTCGTGCAAATTACTCTGTGCAGAAGTATCATGCTTCTGTAATCAACCCAAGACTTAAAATTAAGTTCATAGATTTGTGTAGCAAACCCCGTAATGTGTTCTCTTCGCTTGACATTGTAGACGTATCTAGCAATACTATTAAATGTAACATTAAGCCTACGCTGAGAAGTTTTATCGCAGTTTCCAAATATCTCAATTCCATTGCAGAGCGTAGGTGACAGATATGTTTTTGCTATCAATAGTCTAAGATTTGTAGGAAAAAACTGCTGGGTTAATGAGAGCTGTCTTAGAAGTCCAAAGGTCTTTACGGTAGCTTTAATCACATGATCACTCCATGATAGAGTTAATGATTATGCCGAGATTTAGCGCCTGCTCGACATAATTTATCCGGCAGGCTTTCAGTACTCAGCGGCTTTTTATATATAACAATACACTTACATTTTGACGGATTAAGTGACAAACCATTACAAATAGCCCACCTACTAACATTAGACAATTCTCTGTTACATAGATTTACACATTCATTTATTCTTTCTAAGGGACAACTGACATAAAGCTGGACATCATCGGCATACATGTGAACATTACAGTTAGACAACGAAACAGGGAGATCGTTTACATACATTGAGAACAGAAGTGGACCAAGAATTGACCCTTGAGGGTCAACTGCTGACTTCTCAAGATCGGTAATCACTGTCTGTCTTCTTCCACATAGGTAGGTAGAGATAAGTTTGATGGCAGTTGCTGAGAAATTAAAAATTTGGCTAGTTTAGTACATCAAATTTCATGGTTTACCGTATCGAAGGCTTTAATCAATTTTAAATTTTCTAAAAAATAAATTATTTTTATTAAATAATAATTTTTATGAATAATGAATAAATATTTTTACTAATTAAAAACTAGCTTTTTATGAAATTTTCTTCATTTTGAGTAGTTTTACAACATTTTTAGTAAGTCGTTTTAAAAAAAGTTTAAATGTTTTGCCTATTTCTTACAACCGTTTGAGTGTATTAATCTTTGCATTTTGGCAGCCGATCCTGAGTCACTCTGTTGACCTACAATGATGATGATGAGCTACATTTTATAGCTACAACAATTCTCTATCAACTTCCATTTTCCATTTGGAATTTTTCAAATATCTCTTTCCGTTCAAAAGTTACGATTTTTGCAGCGCGAAACCTGCCCGACTCTCGTGCACAAGGAAACTTGCTTTCATTTCATATCAATACATAGATTAATCATGCATATTGATATGTTCAAGTCGCAATGCGAAAAGTTGCGCAAGCCCACATTTTTCTATTCTATTTTGAAATATGTATTTAACAAAAATTTTTACTCTAGAAGCGTGAATGCACTTTTTACAGTCCGTCAAAGTTGGAAAATATGGTACAAAAGTATGTTAGTACTTCAGTAAAACGCCAATAACTCAACTAATTTTCAAAAGAAAATTAAATTTTGTAATTCATTTTTCTTTAGAATTGATGCATCTTTAAAAAGCAAAAAACCAAATTCCCATCGGAATATCCATTTGGTTTTAATACATTCCCAAACGTGACATTTGAAACCAAAAAAAAACCAAAATTGTTTAATTTTGAACCACTGTAAAAACCAAAATAATTGATCAAATTCGATTAGCCAAAGTTTTTTGGGCTAGTTGGAGTTCCCTTTATTAAAATTAAATTTATTCGATCAAAAAAATCGACCATCAATTTTTGATTTTTGCAACGCTGAATCGGCTAAACCGGCCACTGTTCGGCGTGCGTTGCTACGCCTCCTTTAGAATTGTAACCACAAAACTAAGAAGTGAAGCTTACTTGGGAATTGCCATCTATACAATCTTCATGACAATCTGAACTCATTCAAACTTTTCTTAAAATTTCGCGATTTTTTGGTCCGTTTTGATCTACAACTTCTAAGTCGATTAACCCCGTCTTCATGTCAATCTAAACTCATATAAGAATATTGCAAATGTTAAAATTTGTTGAAACTTCAAACCGATTAACCGACACCTCCTATTTCTTCTTTCTTCTTTTTTTTCCCGATATTTGCATTACAACCGCTTGACGATCTCAGCCTCTGCTATAAATGCCCTCTAGTTCAGCTTCGTGCGAGCTGGCACCAGTTGTTCACACCAAGGTTTTTCCGCACCTGATCCTCCCATCTTAGTGGTGGGCTTCCCCTCTTGCCTCTTCCTCCAAAGTCAGCCGGCTTCAATTTCAATTTCCAAGGCAAACAAAATCCTTTATAACTTTAAAGTTGTACTCTCCCATTGTATCAGATTGTCCAAGACGCGTAGACTTCTTGTCTGTGGATACTAGGCACTTCGTCTTGTCCTCGTTTACTGCTAAGCCCATCAGTTTAGACTGCTTCTCAATCTCTGCTTAACACCCGTTCATTGTTGCCTATAATGTCAATATCATCAGCGTATGCGAGTAGCAGCGAGTAGATCTTTGGAAGAATTTAGCCCGATCGGTTGGCATTTGGGCACTGGCGCAGTATTTACACCATCAGCAGATTAAAGAAGTCACTGGATAGGTTATCACCCTGCCTAAAGGCTCTTTTGGTATCGAATGGTTCGGAAACGTTCTTTGAGTGCTTCTCAACGCCATCAAGCAGAGTCAAAAGTACTTTGCTGGTATACCAATGGTAGACAGGGCTTCAAAAAACCTTGACCTTTCCTTTATTTCCTTCCCTTTTATACACTTCCTTTATTTTTATACACTTGAAAAGTGTATTTTAATTTTGCCCAGAAGTGTGCATCGCATAGAATATATTCTTGATCAGTATGACGAGCTGAGTCGATTAAGATTTATCCGCCCGTCTGTCTGTCCGTTTGTTTCTACGCGAACTAGTCCCTCAGTTTTGAAGCTATCGAGCTGAAATTTTGCACAGAGTCTTCTTTTTACTGCACTCTGCTAATATGTCGGAACCGACCGGATCGGATGACTATATCTTATAACTGCCATAAGAACCATCCGTCAAAAAATGGGTCTTAGTGAGAAAAACTTTTTTGTTTTGAATGTTAACGTTCTTAAACTCGGTCATTTTTAAAATTAAATGTTTTTTGAACTGATCAGCAAAGTTTGGTCGAAATCGCTAACCGTTGAAGCGAACTTTTTCAAGTGTATTTAAACTTCAGCTTAGACGAAGTTAGCTTTGCTTTCTCGTTTTTTGCTCCCATTTACTTCTTTAAACTCTGATCTACTTATGCAGATGCCATAAAAGCAGCTTTACTTGCCTTAACATCTAAACGATTTTGCCTTTTATACAGAAGTAGCTTCAGCTTTCTCCATCTTGCTTTCGTAAATGGCTTTTCAATTGCAACCACACACACACACACACCCACACACACACTGGAAAGATGAGGGGCCGGAGGGTTAAAAAAAGAACTACTATCTCACATTTATGTATCTGTATAATGGTGGCCTCGTATATAAAGAAAAAAAAAATTTCCTAAGCAGCATATGACCTCAAAAAAAAAAGTAGAAAAAATTGTACACATGAAACGACGACTTAACGATGCAATTGAAAATGGTTTAAAGGCCGCAGAGCAGTAGCAAGGGTCAGAATAAACCGCAAATACATTTTCAGGCTGTCGCATTTAAAAATTTATGTTTCATTTACAGCAATTTCAATAAATTTGGATTTTCATAATTTTCGCTTATTTTTTCCACACAGTTTTTCGGACATCATAAATTTGGTTTTGCGTCAGGGACAGCCGTCAACTTGTTGCATGTGTTTGTCGTTTACCAAAAGAATATAAACTTTTTAATTAAGTTGCCAAAATGCTAATTCGTGTCGAAATGAAAATGAAAAGTTGAACAAAAATATGGGAAATATTTCTTTTCCAATTTTCCAACTTTGTGCTTTCTTAATGGAATTGAACAGTAAGATTTACGATCCATTTGTATTTCTCTTAACACAAACATAAACACGGGCCAGCCGCCTCCCCCGCCCTCGTTAGTGTACAGAGAATGCTGTAAATTAAAGGTAAAATATGTTGTGCGAAAATGCTGTGGCAACTTGATTTATTTTAATTTTATAATCACATTTATTTCACACCAATTTACGACCCATTATCTAAGTTTATAGAATTTTTAATGAAATTTTTATACCTTTTGGCCACATTAAGTTGCATTAAAGTTGCATTATTAATGCAGCAATTAGACAAAACAACTTGATTAACAACTCAAACAACAGTTGCAACCAACTTTGGAATTGTGCTGCACGCGAACCCCTCAATTACCCTCGCCAACTAAATAGCCGTGTAATGTGACATCATGGGTATGGAAGTTGTTCTACATAAAAGCCACCCGCCCTACCTTCACCATGAACGATGCATTAAAGCTAGTTGCTGAATTGCCAATTCAGTTTAAAATGGTGTAAAAATTCTTTCAAAGATTATAAGAGCTAGAACAAGCAATTTTCATAAGTAGCCTTCGATTGGCTGCACGCAGATCAAGTTTCAAAATTTTCCAACACTTTCACAATTAGATTTCAATCTCGAATTTAAAACTCACATTTATATTACAAATATGTAGAATTTTTTGAAATTTTCATATCGATCGGTTCGGATCGGACGGAATTATAAGAATATCAAGCAGAGTGGGTGTAATGGGACACCCGGTACGAGCGAAGCCCTTTACGACAATAAATCTGATTGAAAATTAAATTGTTAACTCACTGTTAAGTCACTGTTTAGTCACTAGTTAAGTCACTGTTTAGTCACAATTTAGTCACTGTTTAGTCACAGTTAAGTCACAACTAGTGACACTATTTAGTCATTGTTTAGTCACTGCTAAGTCACTGTTTAGTACCCGTTAAGTCACTGTTAAGTTACTGTCAAGTCACTGTTTAGTCACTGTTGTGAAGAAATCTAGTAATTTAAGAATTTGAGTTTGAATTTGAAATATTGTTTCGTTAACGACTTTGATGCCTAGTGGCAACCCTATTGTTTAGCCTTTAGTGGCAACCCTATTGTTTAGTATATCGATAAGCGCCCTCGTCGATTGTTTCGATCGGTTTGAGCATTCGACGATTGAACTGAGAAGAGGGCAGAACGCGACGAAGCGTAAGTGAAAGAAAAAATTAATTTGTTAACCTTTAAATGCATAAATATTGTTTTATAGGAGATAAAACACCATGATACATCATCATACCGCATAATATTCCTTTACCAAATAATAAATACACATTGTGGATCATTCAGTTGAGCGTGTGTTTGTTTGTGTACGGTGTGTTTGGAAGCCTGGCGGCGTTTTAGTTCGCAAAGTTCACCCGAAGTCGAATCAACAGTCACTGTCAAGTCAGCTGTTACAATGACAAAATAACAGTTTTCGCTCGACATATTGAATAGAGGGAGAAAGAGAACCTCTTACTGCGCTCTCTGCTGCTGTTTGGTCATGAGAGGAGAGAAACTCTTTAATTATTTTTTCTCGGACTAAGAATAAAACTTGTTTGAGCTGCTTTAAGCTGTTTGGGTGACGCACTTTTGTCTACACATGCTTTGCGATTGACTTTAGAATACTCAAGACTTTCTTCTGAAGAAGGAGTCCGAGGACTAGAAAAAATTCTAAACAATGCAATTATATATAATTCTGAATATGTTTCACTTGCCTCAAATCGACAACACAATTACTCAGAAGTTTTAATTAGTTAGTTAAAGTGAAGATGGTCACAGGATGGGACCGGAAATAAAACTAAAGGATCGGGTGGAACAAAACCGATGTCTTCATTCGGTTGGGACAAAATCTTATGATTCTCGCGACGATCCGAATTTTGTGTCAGTTAAATTTGTTAACTGTATTGAAGGGAGCAGATTGTCTTATAAATTGGGTTTTAAATTAATTTCATCAAAAAGAACTTTGTACTCTGATCGGTTCAAATATTTCCCCCCCACCCTTAATTGTCCTTCCTAGGAAACGGATTTTCCCAAATATGAGGTTTACATTTCAATTTATTTGGCCTATAGAGCTTACAAAACTGAATTTTAAACTCATAGGCTCAAGCATAACGTTTGGTATTAAAAGCGGATATTCCTAAATCGGGAAATTTAAAAAATTACGCGGAAAATAAATTTGTAAGACGAATTCCAAATAGAAATACCAAAGAGCGTAAGTTAAAGTCGGCATATAATATAATCGATATATAAAAATAAAATGTTTAATAGCCTTCCCTTACGTTAATTAACAGAGCATGAACATTTATGTTATCATATTAACATTATGTTGTATGCAGACAGCGCATGCCGACCCCAAATTTATAACAAAAATTAAGTTCCTATAGGAAAAGTCGTAAAGTATGCATTGTTTTTTAGACCTCCGCTATTTACTATCCGATCTTTATGAAAATTTGAGAGGTTATTTAGATTGCGAAAATCAATGGTTGAAGTTATTTAACATTTTATGTGGAAGACTGGCAAAAATTTTGGTGACACGACTGACATACGTGGTGTTCGCTTTGAAGACTGTAACACACACACACACACACTTTACCTTTAGCTCACTCGACTATCAGGCATAAGTGAGGCGGCTATGTCATAGTTATGAATGTAAGCAGTTGGCAGTTTGCCGCCCAGCGAGCAACAAGGGCCGTGGTCAAGTGGACAATACATTCGCTTAGAAAACGTCGAGATCGTGGATCAAGTCTCCATATAGCATAGTTTTTTTTGTATTTTTTTATTTGAGGTGATTTTAACATTGACATCAAGATTTTATACAATTTTCGATTACTTCTTCACACTCGAAATGTTCAACATTAAATGAATTGACGTCCGACCGCTCACATGTGATAACGACAGTGTTCTGCTCTCAATAACCGATTGCGCTCTCCTCTCAGTAGTTTCTGCACACACCCCTCTCCCATGAACAACGAAACTGTGAGAGCGTGTTCAACGCTATTCTCTCAATGCTTGCTTGCCCTCTCCGCTACAATACCTCTCCTCACTCCCCTTGCCTTTTTTTCAAAAGTTTTCGAACTTCAATTATTCGTTCTTCTTTTTCTTCGTGTACAGACAGGCAAACAGTGCTATATTGAATCGGCTATTGATGTGGATCAAGATATATATACTTTTTGTATTCACAGATGCTTGCTTCTGCCTGTTACATACACTTGCACTAACTTAAAGGGTATACTTTTTACTCAACGAGTAAGGGGTATACAAATTTAAAAACGGTCGAACGATCATTACTAAATTTTTGAAAAACACTAAGTAATTTGCCCAGCAAAACACTAAAAATTTTGTAATATTTTGTTTGTTTGCAAACAAAACACAGCTGGCAAACCAGAGTGACCAGATAGGCCTATTTGGTGTAGTTACGGTCACTATAGAAATTTATGTGGACGCTAAATAAATAAAGCGCAATTTCGATAAAAGTCTTATTGAGTTATTTCGCATACCTTACTTACAAATCGCTTTAAAGTCGATAGAATGAAAAGATTTTTCATCCATTTGCCGCCCCTTATGGCTAAATTTAAGAAAGATTTTTTTTTAATATTTTGAAGGTTTTCAGCCTTGCAGCTAAAAATTCCCTACTAGCTTGCTGCATGCCAGGCACATTTATTAGTGTCTTTCAAAAGGCCACGCCCCTTTTTAAAGCCCACCCCTTACTAAAACCAGTGGCCACGTGGTTGGAATAATTTAAAATAAAATACAAAAGAAAAACTAAAACGCGATGCGGGACACGCATAACTTGCCAACAGCAAATGGAAAACACAATTTTCCTATTAGCGCAAAAGGATTTTGTTGCAATTAGAAAATGCACTTGCCAGTGGGGTGTAGAGAGAGAGGGTGTCTCATTATTAAAAGGGTTGGAATTGGAATTAGAGTTTCAGTTTCGCCTTAATGAAGTGTATTAGCGTTCAAATTAATCCATTAAATATGCATGAAGATTATGAAATGCATAATTAATTGGCGAATTATTTTTGCGCATTCAGCGTGCCAGGGTCATGTGCAATTTGGCACCGAAAAAAAAAAAACAGAAATTAAAATAGTTGTCGATTTGTACATTGTTTTGCATGTTAAAGCCATTAAGCTTTTTGACTTTGTTTCTTTATTTGCTTTGGCAGCTATAAACTGTCAAGTGCATCAAAACAAAAGTATACCGGAAAAAAATGAGGGTCTGTAATATTTCAAATGAAAAGAATCATTTTTGTATGAATATAATTTTTCGTTTTACTTTTTATAATACATGACTATAATAAAATGATTTTATCTATTTCATGATTATCGTTCTACACGACGATACCGCGTGAAAACAAATACAAATGCAAAAAATATATCTGAAGCAATAACAACAACAAGAAATCGAAAGAGGAGACCGATTTTTGTTTGTGTGTGTGTGTGTGTGTGCTGCCGTGAATAGCAAAAAGCGTTCTGCCACGGTGAGCGAGGCCAGCGCTAACTATTCATAAGCAACATTGTTGTTGAAGTTTAATTTTCCAGAGACATATGAGAGAGAACAAAGAAACACATATATGTTACAAACCTACAGACCAGATTGAAAGTTCATAGCTTAAAAAGCTTTTGATCGCTTTTTAACCGGTTCAAAACCGGTTCGATGCCGGTCCTGATCCAGTAAAATTTCCAACTTCAACTTCTTACCAACCCACAGACCAAATTTTAAGCTCATTGCTTATACAACTTTTGAGGTGCAGCTCTGAACCAGTCTTGAACCGTTCTTCACCACTTTTGAACCTTTTCACAGACTTAGAATATGACTATTTCCTGATCCAAATGAACACACTGTGAAAATTTTGTGAATATCGGTTCAGTCATTCAATCAATCATTCATACAAACATAGCTGTCAAGCAGGGCATCCACTCACGAATTTGTTGTGCTCGACGACATGTTCGTCGGAGGTGTTCGTGACAGATTTTTGCGTTCGACCTTTTGTTCGCAGAGAATACACTCTAGTACGGCTGGGGTCAGTCACTCTATTTTCGTCAACCCAGCGTTGCTCTTTGTACGGTGATGCGTCGTGCCGCCTGTCAAATTGTAACATGGGCCGAAAGCATGTCGAACGAGCGTCGCTTAAGTCGCCCCATGCAAATCATTCGGTCGAACGAGCGTCGCTTATGTCGCTTCTCTGCATGGCATTGCGTCGACCTAGCGTGCCTGGAGAGTCGTTAAGGTATTGAGCGGACATCGCCTTTTAAAATACGTCAGTCGAGCGTCAACGACAGTCACAAAATCGTCGACGGAACGTTGATACAGCGTGGGTCTGCCGTACTAGAAGGTAGAAACGTTTCTATCTTGCGTGTGTTCGTGCGAACATGTTCGTCAATGGATGGGAACAAGTGCACGAACATCATTTGTCAAAAATATTTGTAGAGTAAACACGTGCCCAAATGAGCAACGACTTGTGGCTGCAATTTATTGAATGCCCCAAAAATTAAGAAATAATGCTTTAAGCTAATTTGTATCGCCATCAAGGTCATGATTGTGTTAGTTTTCGCTGCCATATTTTCATGTTTACTCCGTGAGATTTTCATGCAAATGATGTTCGTGAGAAATGTTCGCGTGGTTAGTGGGCAAATGATTTCTTTTTCGACAAATTTGTTCGTCGAACAGATTCGTGTGTTAATGCCCTGCTTAATATGTATATATAATATATTAGGGTGGATCAAATTGTAGGGGGCCGAAAAAATCTGCATGCGCTCATCAGAGTTCTGGTACTATGGGCCATAACAAGTATTTTTGCCCAAGGAACCATACCTTTAAAATCATTTTCGAGCCTGCTTAAATTGCGATGAAAATATTTTTCATAATACTCTAAAATCGATCTATTTAGTCCATCTAAAATGTTTTTTAGGGTGTTTTCTAAGGGTTTTTTGGGTCGGGAAATTTATATTTCACATTTATTTTTATTTTTAACTGCCGCCAGGGTGCGCTTTCGTGCATTTTTGTGGATTCTTTTCACCTTTTTGGGGGAAATTGACGAAATTATTACACCAATCGACGAATCTTTGACCAAAAAATATTGAGCTCTAAAAATTATGTGGGGTACGGGTACCCTTACACCTCCTATATCGATTTCATTCAATTTAAGTCATAAATTAGATTTTATTTTACTCTTTGTATGAACAAACATATTTTAACCAAAATACAACTTAAAGCCTAGTATTGAAGGCGTTCGAATTTTCCTTTCGTCACAGTATTTCATATAATTAGAAACACCTTGGCTTTGCTTTAATGCTCATGTGCTTTTAGAAAGTGTTTCTATTTATGTGAAATACTGTGACGAAAGAAAAATTCGAACGTCCTCAGTACTAGGCTTGAACACAACGTGCTGCCTTTCGACATGAGCAAAACAGATAAACAGTCAGATGTCTGTCACTTGTCAGCATTTCAATTCTGTCTTTTCGCCTGGGAAGATTAAGTTGCCAGAGTTTCTTCTACCACCAGCAAATGCGGCACCCATCTGACCTACCTGGTAGTTTACCTAATTACTCTCAAAGTTTATTGATTTTTTGTCGGACATACCTAGAACCTCAGCAAAAGTTGCTCAGTCTTACTAGGATTATTTATGAAATGCTCACATGATTTGTTAACTGTTTGACCGAGAGCAAATGAGGCTCGCTTCTATGTCAGCTGGCAGTAATCTCGCTTATTTCAATAATAATTGCCTCTCCTTAAAGATTCTTAAAGTTTCAGGAATATGGCGTTTTGGAGTTGGTCACTTGTGAAAACTTGAGAAAAATGCGCCACCCATCTGATACGTACACTTATAGTCGTCTTAACTAATTAGCAAATAGTTAGCAAATTTGGAACATTATAAAAAATCCAAGAATTTATAAAATAAAAAAAAGAATCCGACAAAAAACACCGAATTTGATCTTTTAAGAATGTTACGAATGAAAACACTTGGTAACAGCGTATTCTGTAGTCGATGTTGCTGTTCACTCGTTTTTGTTAATATTTCAGTTTCTATTTCTATTCGCCAGTGTCAAAGCAAATAATTCAATTGGAAAATACAGCGCGGCGCACACATCTGCACATTTGCACAGAGCTTTAAAATCAACAATTCTCAAAATGTGCAGACACGAGATATAGAAAAATTTTGTTCAAAGCGTCTGCCGAAATATTTATAGAGCAATAATTCGCTCGATGTCTTTATTTTTCACACTTTGCTGCTCGACTGACAACAAATTGCCAGCAATTGGATGTGCGACATATATTCCAATATCAACTGGTACATACAAACACACACATATCTCAACTATTCAATTTACAATATAGAAATTTTTAATTGTTGTGTTGTGTCCGCCTTCGGCCATGTGTTTGTCCATGGCCAGAAAGCAACAACGATGACTAATCAAACATATGTACATACACATGTATAAACAAACAAATTAAATTCGTTTAACATGAAAAATTTATGTGCGCCGCCTTGGAAGAAAAAAAAATTATGAAATATGTGAAAATCTGAAAATTTGAACGACATGTTTATAATTATTAGATATTTTCTTTTATTTTTCGTGTTTATTTTTGCCGTGGCAAAGTAGAAAGCATTAATTGATGTGGCTTAATGAAGCCATTTCGATTTGCAGGTTTTAAGAGATATACAATTTATATACACAACAAACATATTAACCTTACGGTTAACAAAGAGCCCCTGCAAATACCAGAAATATTTTGTAAGAATTTTAAAGAATGATTTGCTAGAGGAATAATTAATATTTTTCTGTAATCTATGAATATTTTTGTCGGTGTTTTGTTATTATTTTGTAATTTTAAAATATTTCGTCAATTTTCCTAACTTTTCAAAAATACTACCTAAATGCGGTGAAAAACCCTGTTCAGAATTCAAAACAAGAAGGAATTCAAAATAAATGCAATAAAAATGTTCTAAAAGTGCTTGAAATGAGCACAATTCTACTAAGAAATATAAAAGTAGCATCTGAGACGATTGCTAGCAATCGTTTGCAATCGTTCACTACGTTGAGGCGTGTTCAATGATTCTTATTGAAATTTATGATTGTTGTTCAAAAGACTTAAACCAAAACTGTCTATGCCTCTTTGAAGTTGTATAGCGATGTCTGATCGTATAGAATATGAAGGCAGCCGGTTTCACGTCTATTCAACACAAAACGATTTCAACACGTCAATTCAGCACAAAACAAATTAAACACGAACAAATTCAACACAACACAATTATAACACAAGGTATTTCAACACAACTACAGTTTCAACATACTCTATTTCATAATTTTAACACTAGAAAATGGAACACTACAACAATTTTAACAAAAATGATCTGATCAATCCTACAAGTAGGAAAGCCAGTCGAACCCGACTGTAGTATACTCCATGCCTGCTAAAGTGTATGCACATTTGTAAGTACAGCACCAGCAGCAGAAAGCAGCGCTGCCGGAGCTAGCATTCTTTTGTTCATAACTTGAATATTGTTCATCCGAATGCTGGCGTTGTAAATTTGTTGAAATGACGTATGTTTAATTGACGTGTTGAAATTGTTTTGTGTTGATTATACTGGGAATAATGATGATGATGAGTATCGTAAATGAGGTTGATACTTCACACTTGCATTTTATTTACTATCTCCACTTATTAATTTTAAATATGTGTTGAATTGACGTAGTGTTGAATTGTTGTGTTGGGTGAAATGACTTTTTGATATAAAGACGTGTGTTGAAATTATTTTGTGTTGAATTGCTGTGTTGGGTGAAATGACTGTGTGTAATATAGATGTGTCACCAGGCAGCCAAATGTGATCGACGCTTGTAAATATCCATTCCCTTTTATAACCCTACTTATCACCGGTTAATTGTGATTCCTAAAACAAGCAAATTTCAGTCTCAATTTTTCATGACTCAAGCTTCATTTTGTTCTCAGACTAAGCATAAACAAGCATAATAAAATCAACTCAATTTGAGTGTTTGAGTGAGAAGAAGCGTTCTCTTGAGCTCTCAGCATTAACTCCTTTATTTTATTTTGCTCACGTGTTGTTGTGGTTAGTGACCTATGTTTTGTATACTGGGGGTTTCTGCCGGCTTGAGGTCAATGTTTTTAACGTGCTTCATTAGTTAAACAAAACACGATTTTTGGTTTTCCAATATATTTCAAAACCCGTACGGGATTCGTCTTCAGGGAAAAGGCACAGCGTCCGCTTTGTCAGCTGTGGAGTTGAGAACTAAACTTTTTTTGTACAAATAAAACATAAAACAAAAATAAAATGTTTACATGTTGTTTTTTGCATTATTTCTGCTAGATTGGAACTCTTCGCGACTGGTGGACGATCAACCTATTAAACTGCTTTGGTACAGAGCAATCATGTCATCTAAAGATAACCGAAAATCCAATTATACAGCTTGTACACTATTGTTAAGCATACTTGTACCAAATTTGCTTTTAAGTAGATAAGTGTTGTTCTTTCAGTCAACAGTCACTAAACAAAAGTCACTGAAACAGACTAAAGACTGACTTAACTGTATATAAGATTCTCTGAACAAGAGTCACTGAACAAGGCTTACTGTACTAGAGTGACTGAAAAAGAGTCTACGAATAAGAGCTAGTGAACAAGGATTACTGAGCAAGAATCACTCAACTAGAGTCTCTGAATAATGTTGGCTAAATTGTAGAAGAGTCACTAAAGAAGTCTGACTAAATTGTATAAGAGTTACTGAATAGGTACTCTAAAAAAGAGCCACTGAACAAGTCACTTAATGACTAAATTGTATAAGAGTTACTGAATAGGTACTCTAAAAAAGAGCCACTGAACAAGTCACTTAATGAGAGTCACTGAGCATAAGTCACTGAACAAGGTTTACTGAACAAGAATGCCTGAGGAGGAGCTCTGAATCAGGGTTACTTAACAAGAGTCACCAAAGAAGACTACTGAACTGTATAAGAGTCACCGAACCAGATACTCTTAGCAAAACAAAAAGCAGGACTACTGGACTATCATATATATCCAACAGTGTGAAGGCAGCCTAAGCAGCTGTCTCTAAACAAATCACTGAACAAGAATCACTTAAGCAGAGTCACTGAACATAAGTCGCTGGACAAGGGTTTCCGAACAAGAGCGACTGAAGAAGAGTCTCCGAACTAGAGTCACTGAAAAAGAGTAGCTGCATAAAAGACACTGAAAAATGATTCACCGAAAACAGCACATTAAACTGATCAACAAGCATATGGAAATTTCAAAATTGGAAATGTTTTGGGGCTTAAGGATAAACAAGTTCACATTAATTTCTTCTTACCGTAATGAAAAACGAATATTCGATAGATTATAGTTAAGCGGATCCACCGAGGCTTTAAATTTGCTAAATAAAATTCCGAATTCCCCTTTTTCAAAATAACACAAGGCAACAAAATTAAACTTTTTCCAGTATATTGAAGGGTCGGTGGTGATTCTAGATGATTTTCGTGTGCTGAATACGAATCTGTTTTCAGAAATGGTCCATCACGTCGAAATTTTTAGTAATTTGAGCTCCATTGTCTGTCTACTACTCGTTGTCCATTTTGATTATAATGTGACCGTCGTTTCTGTCTTAAAAATACCTTAACGCTAAAACATGAATATACCCACATCTTGGCGGTCTTTTTCAAACAATTCTAAAGGCTACCACATCAATTGTGGTCTTCTTCGCTCAACAAAATCCCACAAGGTAGAGAAATGTTTGTCTTGTCGCGTCAAATACGATGATCGTTAACGAACACGAACGCTAATGGTGGGCGTGAGGGGATAGTGATTGACGAGGGCAACGCTGCCTCGACGTATCGATTAGACAAATGGCGCGTGCCTTCTACCTTAAACTGTTTCCACTACATCGGTTGTATACCCTTTTCCATATATTCAGAAGACTTAAGCAAGTTTAAAGATATATTAATGTATAAGTACATAAAATACTTACCGATTAAGTGATAAATTCGCGTTGTATAATTATATGTGTAATAAAAATGCAGTAAAATTGCATATACAATTAAATTACAATATCTATAGCGCTTTTTTGGCTTCCAAAACTGAGAGCGCAAGGCGTTCTTGCTCTTAGTGCTGCTCTCTGTCGCCACCAGTGTTGCCATTTTAGCAATTTTTCCTACCAGATCTAGCTAATTTTAAAGGTCGAATGGGAAACTATGCAGTTTTGCCGGAACCTGCAATTCTAGCTATTTTCAATAAATTATTTGCCATTTTCTAGCTATTTCTACAATTTTAAAAAAATGCATCTGAAATATTTTTTAGCTAATCTTTTCAATTTTATAAGTGAAGAGTTAAGTCAATGTTTACTTTAAGTTTTTTCAACGATTTTTATGGCTTATGATTCATATTGATTTATTCAGGCCTGTTCCCGTTGTAGATTTGAGAAATCACAACTCTTGCCAATTCCGATCAATCTAATTCGGAATCGTGATTAATTTAAATTCAGGTCATTCTCATTTCAAATTTGATGGGTCAGAGAAATTGGTAAAATTTTGGAGTTCCCAGAAACGAGAATTCGGTTAAAATATTTTGTTAACGAAATAGTCCAATAAAGATAAATCGAAATCTTAAGCTTACATCCGAATAATGAAATTGGTTTTTAGAACCCTTTCGCCTGGGGATTTAAAAAAGCAGATTCCGCATGAATTATTAAAACTCGGAAACGGGAACAGGCCTGATTTTCACTAAAATTCAGGAATGCTAACCGGTTCCGAACCGAACCAAACCAACCAGCTGATAAACCGAACCAGCCTCCTTTCGAAATCGTCAAACCGAAGCGAAAACAGCAAAGAAAATGGTTCGGTTCGGTTCATTTCATTGTCGAGTTTTACCGCTTTTAGTGCTTACCTACACACAATGAAACTTGTTAATTTGGGAATATTAATCGATTCCCTAAGATAAGTTTCATTCGAATTTAGGTTAAATTAGGTTTGGCTGATGGACTTTCTACAAGGGAGACTACCTGTATACCGAATTGATACTTAGCGTTGTCGGATCGTTGTAGTTTTACGTTCATCTCCTGCTACCTTTGTTCACCGACCCCTTAATATAACTGTCATCAGACTACATTTCTTCCTTCAAAAATTTTCCAAATGCTTTGTCTGAGTATCCCATTTACTATATATGTTATATTTTGTTCATGTGGGACCAAAAATATCTAGATTTTATAACAGGACAATAAACTTTACCTTTGTAGCAACATATACGTATCATAAGGATGCTTTATTCTGTCTGTTTGTAGCACTGCATGGTCCAATTAGCAATGTAGATTACTGCACCAATCACTTTCGTACTACGAATACATTATTTAAGCAAATATTATTTTTTACCTATTTTATATTTTATCTTTGCTATTTGTAGCCATTTTTAAGCGTCTATTTAACCATTTTTGAGATTCGATAGTTGGCAACACTGGTCGCCAACAAAGCAATGCACACAGAAAACCAACTTGCAACAAGTGTCATTTGCACACTGAAGTCGTGCAGAGAGCATTGGAGAGAGCAGCCATACGACAGACAGACGTGAACGATCGAACTGAAACAACCGAATTCGGCCGAACAAAAATAAAAACTTTTTTCAAACACTCGTGGACAACTTATGCTTCCGGCGGAGAGTTATAAGTGGTATGGGCTTCAAGATTCAGATCCACCCTTCCAGTCGACAAAATGGCTCTGAGCGAAAGCTGTTTTAAAGTGAAAGATGCTAGGCCTGGATGGCCTATTATTTCGTTACTTTTCGAGCATCCAAAAATGTTTAAAATACCAAAAATTAAAAAAAAAAGGGTCTTTCGATTTGATCATCAGCAGCAAAAGTACAAAGAATAACCCCCTTACTTTAGTAAAAACAAACTGTGCGTTATATATAAAGGGCCGAAAGGGATTTTTTCATTTACTCTTACCAAAAATTAAAATTTACATTAAAAAATTATTTATTATCTCAATCAAAAAATCCAATATAGGAGTGGAAAGGGAAATTTAGATTTAGTGGGTGACATTTTCGTTTTACCAAAAACGATACCAAGCTGGTTAGTCACCTGATCTAGGTAGATATTTACAGTTTATCTTTACATATTTCGAAAAAGGCGGTACAGCCGACAATAGCCATAAGTAATCCCAGCCAGAATAGGGCCTTATATTTGGGCAACGTGAAGAGTGTGAAGACGGCACCAATGCGATGCCAAATGATGCACATTAAAGCGACGGACAGAAACCAAACGCTGGTTAGCTGCTGTTGCATTTGGCTGGCGCTGCTTTCAATTTGTTCTATTGGCTCCACTTTCGGCTCTGGTTCCTTTTCGTCATAGGTGAGGCCATTGTTCACAAAGTTCAAATCGGGCATAAGAGGAGGTCGCGGCGTGCACGTTACAGTTGGCGGTTGATAGTTATTCGGCATGGGCGTGGTCTTCGGTTCACTCAACAGGCCTCGCTCAATAATACGAACTAGATGGGACTCATGGGCGGTGAGACACTTGCGGTTGTCGGATGACGCCGAATTGTTATAGGTTTGATTGGCGGAGGTGCTAGCACTCTCATCGAACTCATAGGTTGGGTGGTAGGGCAGATCAAGGCAACGGGGAGTGGTGCGGCGCAAAGCTTCCGAAACTATTGCCTCAGGCATGTAACTGCTTAGCAGATCTTCGGATATAAAAGGATAGGTGGTGCTAGTGCTACAGCTGACGAGATTATAAGTGTCACGACGATTGCGATCATTGCTGCCGTTCTCCAGTATATTCGCGTCACGAACCGTGCATTTGCTGAAGTCGCTTTGTAGTTCATCTGAAGAATCTGCCGTCCAGGGATTCAGCAGTGGGTTAAATCTATCCATCTCTACATTCAGTTGCTGAAATGGTTCTCTATCGTGTTTGTTCGTGGCAAGAGAATTGCTGCCGCTGTCACGAGATTTTCTTTTGCTGCTTCCGCTCTGTAGTTCACCCGTGTCACGAGTCTTTCTCTCCAGTTTATTCGTTTCATGAGTTTTGCTGTTGATGCTGGCACTCTCCTCCTCTTTATACGTGTAAGAAGGTTTACATTTGCCGCTGTCGCTTAGTAGTTCATACGTGTCACGAGGCATCCGTTTGCTGCCGTCGATTTGTGGTTCATCTGTGTCATGAGTCTTGCTCTGCAGCTTATACGTGTCACCACTCTTGCTCTCCAATTTATACGTGTCACGAGGCTTGACGATTTTTGATTCATCTGTGTCGTGAGTCTGGGTCTCCAGTTTATTCGTATCACGAGTCTGCCGTTTGCTGGCGGCGATCTGTAGTTCATCTGTGTCATGAGTCTTGCTCTCCAGCTTATACGTGTCACGAGTCTTGCTCTCCAGTTTATACGTGTCACGAGGCTTGTCGATTTGTGGTTCATCTGTGTCATGAGTGTTGGTCTCCAGTTTATTCGTATCACGAATCTTCCGTTTGCTGGCGGCGATCTGTAGTTCAGCTTTGTCATGAGTCTTGCTCTCCAGCTTATACGTGTCACGAGGCATCCGTTTGCTGCCGTCGATTTGTGGTTCATCTGTGTCATGAATCTTCCGTTTGCTGGCGGTGATTTGTAATTTATCCGTGTCATGAGTCTTGCCTTGCAGCTTATCCGCGTCACGACTCTTGCTCTCCAGTTTATACGTGTCACGAGGCTTGTCGATTTGTGGTTCATTTGTGTCATGAGTTTTGGTCTCCATTTTATTCGTATCACGAGTCTTCCGTTTGCTGGCGGCGATCTGTAGTTCATCTATGTCACGAGTCTTGCTCTCCAGCTTATACGTGTCACGAGGCATCCGTTTGCTGCCTTCGATTTGTGGATCATCTGTGTCGTGAGTCCTGGTCTCCACTTTATTCGTATCACGAGTCTTCCATTTGCTGGCGGCGATCTGTAATTCATACGTGTCATGAGTCTTGCCCTCCAGCTTATACGTGTCACGAGTCTTGCTCTCCAGTTTACACGTGTCGCGAGTCTTCTTTATGCTGCCGTCTATCTGTTGTTCATCTCTGTGACGAGGCTTGATTTCGCTCTGTATCTTGCTCTCCAGTTTATACGTGCCACGAGTCTTCTTAATGCTGGCGGCGATCTGTAGTTCCTCCGTGTCATGAGTCTTGCTCTCCAGTTTATACTTGTCACGAGGCTTGTCACGAGGCTCTGTGTGACGAGGCTTGGTTTCGTTCTGTATTCTATCTGTGTCACGAGTCCTGCTCTCCAGTTTACACGTGTCGCGAGTCTTCTTTATGCTGCCGTCGATCTGTTGTTCATCTGTGTGACGAGGCTTGATTTCGCTCTGTATTTTATCCGTGTTACGAGTCTTGCTCTCCAGTTTACACGTGTCGCGAGTCTTCTTTATGCTGCCGCCAATCTGTAGTTCATCTGCGTGACGAGGCTTGGTTTCGCCCTGCAATTCATCCGTGTCACGAGTCTTGCTCTCCAGTTTATAAGTGTCACGAGTCTTTCTCTCCAGTTTATTCGTTTCACGAGTTTTTCTTATGGCATCGCCGATTTGTGGTACTTCCTTGTCACTTGGCTTGCTGCCGCTCTGTGGGTCATCCGTGTCACCAGTTTTACTGTTGCTGCTGCCGCTCTCTTTATTTGTGTCGCGGGGTCTGCACTTACTGCTGCCGCTTTGTAGTTCATCGATTTCAAGTGTCTTGCTTTCCAGTTTATTTGTGACGTGAGTCTTTCTTTTGCGGCTCTTCTGTTTATTCGCATCCCGAATTTTCTTTTTGCCACCGCCGCTCTGTAGTTCATCCGTGTCACGAATCTTCTTTTTGATGCAGCTGCTCTCCACTCCTTCCACAGTCTTCAGCACTGGCTTAACCCTCTGTATCCTAGATTGCTTTTGGTCACCGAGTTTAAGTTCTTCCTTCGACGACTTCAGTTTTAGTTGCTTTTGTTTCTTGAGTTGGTGCGATAGACGCGATACACTTTGATTGCTCCCCACGTAGCTTCTCAGATTCTTAAAAAGCACCGTCACAGTGGGACGTTTCGAGATACGCTTAAATCGAACACTGCGATTATTTGTCAAATGGAAAGTGAAACTAGAGCCTGTTTCGGTCTTTTTCTTTGGTTCCGACGTTTCGGCCGTTTCGGTCAGCTGGGTGTCCTTCTTCTTCTGCTTGTGTACCTTTCCGATTAGTAAACGATTCATGGCCACGGTACACGATGAGCTCACTCCTTGAGCATTATGTGAGCGGTGTCCCACAATGTCGCCTAAGGCAAAGACACAACTGTACTTCCCATTTACCAACGGTCGGTTTCACTTACCTGGTGCTAAGAAATAGCGTTGAGTATTTTTATGCTTCTCTTTCTTGTCCATGTTTTCTGTCATCTTGTATTGACGATTAATTTAGCTGTGGTTAAAAACAATACAAATTAAAAGATTGGAATTTTTTTTCCGAAAACACTAGACAACGTGTATTGGCAGGAGTTAAGAATGAGACTGGTTGAAGTTCGTGTGATGTGGCAGGTAATGTATAAATTTGAATAGACAGTAAAGGCACAGACACTCAGTTGAAGAAAATTTACATAAAATTTATTAATACACAAATAAACACAAAGATCACAGTCTGACCACCTTTGTCCAACTTGGTCACTTAAGGGAGTTTCTCAAAATATAACAAAAATGTGGCTAATGAGTAAGGCTCGATCGAAGTCGAGCATGATGATGATTCATGTCCCTCTTAGTTTGTGGCAGTTAAAATTTTGGTAGCGAAAGTTCGCTAAAAGTATCCTAAACGCTTGTCATAAGCTTGGTTATTAGCATATTGGCGAGTATTTAGCGAATCTTTATCTTTAATTTTGCCCAGAAGCTGGCAACGCATAGAAATATGCATTTCCGAACACATAAACTATACATATTCTGGATCAGGGCGACGAGCTGAGTCGATTGAGATTTATTCGGCCGTCTGTCTGCTTCTACGCTAACTAGACTCTCAGTTTTAACGCTATCTAGCTGAAGTTTTGCTTTGAGTCTTTTTTTTAATGGACACTGCTAATATATCGGAGCCGCCTGAACCGTATGACTATATCTTATAGCTGCCATAAGAGCCATTAGTCGGAAAATGGGTTTGAGTGAAAAAACTTTTTTGTTTTAAATTGTATCGTCCCTGAACTGGGCCATTATTATTAAATACAGAAAAAACAGATTTGCAAAATTTGATCAACATCGGATGACTATATTTTATAGCTGCCATAGAAACCATCGCACAGTTTGCGAAACTACCAATTAAACGAATCGAAATTAATATCTTCCAAAGTAAATGAGATAATCGGAATTTTTTTTATTTCTTAAAGGTAAAAATAAAAGCAATAAAAAAATTTTTAAAAAATATTTTAATAAATTATTTTTTATTTTTAAAATTTAAAAATAACAAATTTTTTTTCAAAATTTTATAAAGTTTGCTCATCTTTTTTAAGACTGGAAAAAAGGAATAAAAAAATTTTTTATTTATTTTTTTCACTAGGTACACTTACATTTTGAGCCGAATTTCGACTCAGAAACATTAGATAGAGTCAAGCAAAATATGAATCAAAAGGTTATTGAATTTCCAATAACCGCGCAAAACTTTATTTTTAAATCGTTTAAGTAGTTTGAATACAAAGATTAAAAATATAATTATATTTCTTTTTTTAACATTTAGCAGAAATATTAAAAAATAGAACAAAACTATTTTAATTTTTTCTTCTTTAGAATCGCACTTTTTCGAAGAAATTAAGGTATTGATAATGAAAATCTATGGATAAACACCGAATTGATCTTCGATGACTGCAATACATCATAGCTAGAAAGTATGTCGGCCTTTTGTTTTGAAGCTGTCATTGCGCCTAAATAGACCAACAATTGCAAGGGAAGCACATATTAGCAGGTGATCTTGGAACTTTTTAATCAACAAGGACTCACACTGATAAAAAAAAAGTTAAAGTCAAGTCGAATATTAGTGAATATTTTTAGTTTTGCTCCACCAAAGACAGGTGTAGGCTACTAAGGACAGGCTGTTATAGTACGCTTAACTTTCACTACGTTTTACGAGTAATACATATTTGGACGGGTCACTTACATTGAATTTTTGTTTAATTCATACCTATTTATGAATGTGAAACCAAGGTTTTATATAAAACAATGAGAACTTTATAATTCACAGCGAAATTAACACAAACTGAACAGTACTTGCCAAAACATTTGTTGTATTTGATGGCTAACAGCTGTTCAGATATATTTCGGAATGCTTTGAGATAAACTTTCATAAAGTAATCAAAGTATCGGTAGCTTAACTCTTTTTATAGCCTTGTTGAGGATATATTGAAATTGTCCAGATGTTTGCAACGCATAGAAGGAAGCATCTCCGACCACAGAAAGTATATATATTCTTGATCAGCATGACGAGCTGAGTTGATATAGGTCAGTCCGTCCATCTGTTTCTATGCTATCTCCTCCATCAGCTTTATAGCTATCTTAACCAAACTTTGCACGAAACATTTTGGTACAAATACGCTGCACATTTGTCGAAATCGAACCATCGGTCGAAAAAGTAGTTTTAGTGAGAAAAACTTTTTTGTCTTCAACGCAAACGTCCGCAATCCTCGTATTTATAAGTTTTCTATGATTTTACATAATTCCACCAAGTTTTATAAAAATCGGACAACTATAAAGTATAGCTGCCATACAAAAGATATGTCTGAGAAAAAGTCTTAGTTGAAAAAACTTTTTTGTTTTCAATGCTATCGCTCTGAAACTTGTTACTTATCAATACTATATGCTCCCACACAATTTTGCCAAGTTTAATTCAAATCGGTTGACTATAGCATATAGCTGCCATAGAAACTATCGGTCGAAAAAGTAGTTCTAGTGAGAAAAACTTTTTGGTTTTCAATGACAGCGTCTTTATACCTTCCAGCTGTGATAATATTCAGATTCCACACAATTTTGGGGAGTTCGGTCAAAATCGGATGAACACATCGTATAGCTGCCATATAACAAACTGGGAAGCAAATGCTCAAAGTAGTGGCGCCATCAAGCTACAAGGGTATATAAACTTCGGTCGAGCCGAAGTTAGCTTTCCTCTATTTTTCAAACTTTAAAAATTGAATTTCGCTGCGCCCACTGTGCATCGGTCGGAAAATAGATTTTAGTAAGAAAAACTTTTTTGTATTCAATTTTTTCATTCTTAAACTCTCGTATTGTTCATTTGAAATGCTTCCAAACAGATTTGCAAAATTTGGTAGTAATAATAATAAATATAATTATAAATTTAATTAAAACCAACTATGCAGATGCATATGAAGAACGTTACAAAGAAATTAATTATTTAAGGTTTTAAAGGTTTTAATAACTACTCAATTACAATATTTTTGCCAACCGATTCTGAGTCCATCCCACGCACTGTTTTATGCGTCGACGTTTGGTTTCCACTAGCCTACTTGAATTTTCTTTAATTGTAAATCAAGGATTTCTTCATCGTAAAGTTTTAGCAAAGCTTTTCATTCTGTTAGTCATAATTTAGTTCTATATAAATTATGCTTAGTAGGTCTTCCATCCAACTTTCTCCGCTGGGTCAGAGCATACCTTTCCAATCGCGTTTCAAGTCTGCTGTATCCGAAATCGTTCACTTCTGGAGTCCCACAGGGCAGTCATCTTGGTCCATTGTTATTCAACCTATTCATTAACGACATCCCTCAAGTTCTTTCCTATTCTACTCCACTTATGTACGCTGACGATCTCAAGCTATATGAGTCATTTGACGATTTAGTTTCTCCACTTCTACTACAAAGTGATTTAAACGCTCTGAGTACTTGGTGCAGCCTGAATCGTCTTTCCCATAATTCTGCAAAGTGCAATATTATGTCTTTTCACAAAACCACCACAAAAATACACCATTAATGGTGCACCGTTAGTTCGCAGATACCATGTCGATGATTTGGGTATATTATTTGAACCCAATCTGAGCCTTAACAGTCACATTTCTGTGATTTGCAACAAGGCTTACAGAGTCCTTGGATTTATAAAGAGATGGTCCAAAGAATTTAAAGATCTCTACACCACCAAATACTGAGTGGCCTATTGCAATTACGGTACTAAACCCTTTCAGTTAGTACTACAAACGAGAAGGCCAAGCTAACTTCGTCTGTGCCGAAGTTTTTATACCCTTGCAAATGCTGTTTTTGAAATGTCAGAGTTTAAGAACGCTTACATAAAAATCTAAAAAAATTTTAACTAAAACCCATTTTCCAATATCGCGAATCCTTTTGAAAACATATCAAATTAACAATCGCGGAGTTTAAGAAAGATGAAATTTAAAACAGAAAAGTTTTTTCTCACTAAGACTCATTTTCCGACCGATCGGTCCTATGGCAACCATAAGGTATAGTCACCCGATGTCGATCAACTTTTTCAAATTAGTTTGAAAGCGTTTAATATTATGAATCACCGACTTTAAGAACGATTTACTTGAAAACATAAAAGTTTTTTTCACTAAGACCCATTTTCCGACCGACGGTCCTATGGCAGCTATAAGATATAGTCATCCGATTTTGACCAAAATTTGTAAATCTATTAAAAAGCATATAACATTAATTATGGCCGAGTTTTATGACGCTAGCATTGAAAACCAAAAAGTTTTTCTCACTAAGACCCATTTTTTGACCGATGTTTCCTATGGCAGCTATAAGATATAGTCATCCGATTTTGACCAAAATTTGCAAATCTGTTTGAATACATATAATATCAATAATCGCCGAGTTTTATGAAGCTAGCATTGAAAACAAAAAAGTTTTTTCACTAATACCCATTTTCCGAACGATCGGTCCCATGGCAGCTATATGTTATAGTCATCCGATTTTGACCAAAATTTGCAAATGTGTTTGAAAGCATATAATATAAATTATGGCCGATTTTTATGACGCTAGCATTGAAAACAAAAAAGTTTTTCTCACTAAGACCCATTTTTAGACCGATGGTTCCTATGGCAGCTATAAGATATAGTTATCCGATCCGGTCGGTTCCGACATATTAGCAGCGTGCAGTAAAAAGAAGACTCTGTGAAAAATTTCAGCTCGATAGCTATAAAACTGAGAGACTAGTTTGCGTAGAAACAGACGGACAGACGGACAGACAGACAGACGGACAGACAGACAGACAGACAGACGGACGGACAAAGCTCAATCGATTCAGCTCGTGGCCCTGATCAAGAATATATATAGTTTATAGGGTCGGAAATGAATATTTCCATGCGTTGCAAACTTCTGGGCAAAATTATAATACCCTTTGCAAGGGTATAAAAATATGGTAGTATTGGAAAACGATATGTCGGAAGTAAGGAACACTTTTGATTTTAGTGTAAGCGTTCTTAAATTCTGATTTTTCAAAACGAGCATTTGAAAAAGTATAAAAATTTTGACTTGGCCTTCACGATTTTTGTTTGCAAAAGTTTCACTTTTCAGTGCCTTTGGATGAAGTGAACATTTCCATGAAGTACTTTTTATTTTCCGGCTAAGTCTTTTAAAGCTCGTTTGCTTTCTACCTTCTCCTCAGGAAGTGCCATCAAAAGCCTCAGATGCCTCAGCTGCGTGTGCTTCACCACAACAATTATGCAGTCAGGGCTTGAGGAACTTTAAACTGGGTTTTGCAAAGGTGTCTTTTTGAACTCCCTCTTGCTTTTTAAGACAAAATCTAGTGGATAAAACGTCTCATACATATACAAATTTCAGTAGCCACACATAGATGGCATTTATGTCCAACCAAATTTAATCTCTAAAGTAACATTTACCACTTTAAATAATTTATATGGTTTTTGTTTTTTAGACAAAGCGACATATTTGCTCTAGCCAAACACATCCCAAGTAAAGAGACGAGAGCACTCATCAACGTCCAAAACATGTGCACTAACATGCGTCGCTGATGCTTCTAAATATTTACAAAAAAAAAAATCAAATTAAAATGAAACAAGCAACATAAATGAAGGGTTTTAGTTTTAGTTTGTTTAGGTAATTAAAAAAATATAAGCGTCATATGAACATCAATTAAGGCAATTCTTGACGAGTGACGTCAAAAGGGAGCGCAGGCTCATGTTTATGTAATTCCCCTTTTCCATTGTTATTTAGGCTAGCGTATGCGTAATATTATGATTTCTTTTTTGATGCGGAAGCGGGGGTGGCCGGATCATGCTTACATAAGACCAACTCTAAAAACCAAAAGCTGGCCAACAGCACGTGTGTGTGTATGTATGCGTGTGTGTGTGTGTGTGACACACAATTGCCGACCAATGTCAATGCCTTTGGCTCAGTCACAGTGACTGAAGGCAAATGCGGCTACTGTGGCTGGGCACAGTGGGCTGAACATTTACAAAAATTTGCATTTAAGTGATTGAATCACAAATTGTACGCTTTAAGACAAAAAGTTAATGTAAAGAGTTTCTCTGACAATAGTGTAATAGCAAAGCAAATAGCTCTAAATATTTTGAAACCTTAGCTTTCTTTGATAAAATAGGACAGGTTCTATTTGATAAGAGTTTCTCTATAGAGAATTTTGATAACCGACTACTTAGAGATATATGAAAAGTGTAAAGACAGCTTAAGCATTAGGTTTGAAAATCTAACACACAATTACTTAATTCCAAAGAAACTATAACAAATATTGAGGCTATTATTATAGTAAAACAAAAAAAATAACTAAAAGAACAAAAATTACAAAAAACTATAAAAGTATAATTATAATTTTATCCCGTCCCGCCCGCACGCAACTAAATTTTGACAATTACAAATAAGTCCCTTGCCGTCACCATATCTTAAGATTGTTACTGATCTGCACGATATTGGTTCAAGCGGCAATTCCCAAGTTTTAAGTCCATTGAACTGAGTTCATAGCACAAACTTCCCCTACCTTTTTACGCAGGTTGGCAGTGAATTTTCCTACATTTCTTTAAAAGTGCGCGCTTACATAACTGAAGGAAAGTCTATATCAAATCTTAGATCTCTAGGCTAAGCGGTTGGGGCTGTGGGCTGATAGCACAGGCCAACAAAATTATCAACTTTGTGTGGTGCAGCCATGTTGATTTGAAAATATGATAAATTTATGCCCACTGATTTCAAAACTGGATTCGTTTTAGCTCGACTCTTGGCACTCTAGGATTAATGGTGGCCGCCCTAGGCATAAATATTTTGACTTATGAGCTACTTTTGACAGAGCACATATCAAATCAAAAGCGCTATAACTATAAGTACAGCAAAAAGTGTCCTAATTGGCCTCTAAATTCAGACTTCTCTCGAATTATGGCATTTTTTTTTTAAAAATAAATCATCCCGTTTAAACTAGCGCGGTTATTGAATAAATATTTTAGCTATTTAAGCATATAGCCAAACATGTGATCTAATTATGTGATTTTTATGGCATTAATTTCAGTTGTTTTGGCAAAGTTACAGCCTGTTTAAGATGAAAATACATATTTCACTTTATGGGAGGAAAACTAGATTCCCTCTGAAAATTTGTATGGGAACTGTGAAAAGGCTACTTGATTCAACAAATATAACAATTTATGTTGTATCAAGTATCCTCTTTACAGTTCCTATACAGATTAAGAATGAAAATCTAGTTTTCCTCCCATAAATTTAAATATGTATTTTCGGTTTAAACAGACTATAGCTCTGCCATTCCTGATATAAATGCGAAAAAATTCTCATAATAAGAGCATTTGATGGTTCCAATAGACATTCGATAATCACACTAGCTAAGACGGGGTGTGTTATTTTGAAAACATTGCCATAAAACTAGAATTGTCTGAAGTCCAATTTAGAGACTTTCTGCTACACTTATATAGCGCCTTTTATTTTTTTTTAAAGATGCATTTGTATGTGCTCTGTCGTTAATTGTTCATAAATCCAGATATTTATGGCAAGTGGGGCCCCCATTAATCTTGGAGAGCCAAAAATTCAACAAATTCGGTTTTCCGCTATATCTTGGAAACAAGCGCTAATAGAACAAAATCAATGATGCAGTTTTGTTCACTGCTATCCATATTAACAGAATCAGATCGTAATAGGCCTGCACCAAAAACACTGTTGAGTCGTGTAATCAATCAGTCGGGCTAAGATATTTATATATAGGGAGTGTTCTAGAAATCTCTATAGATTTTGGCCTCGGTTGGTTTGCTCGAAAATTCTGTCGGTGTCACAGAACTTGAAGAGATTAAATTTTTTTATTTAAAATCTTAGTTAGAAGTGTTGTGTCCAATAAAATGGTTCATTTCTCAAACAATCTTTCTTTGAGTGAACTGTTTAGCACAGAGGCTATACATTATCTATGTAAGCTGTCCTAAGCACAACCTACTGTCTTTTATTCAAACTTTCTCATTTTCTAGTTGTGAATTAATTTGATGTTCAAATTACATTTTTTGATTGTGTTATATGTTTTATGATGCATTTTTGCAATTTTTCCAATAATAAAATGCAAAATTTAAAAATACATTCGCGCCAGTCATGAAATATAACTTGGCCACCCTTAGCCCGTTTGTTAGAGCACAGATGGCGACACCATAAAAAGATGGCGCCAACTGAGGCTTAATGGCAAGTTGGTTTTAATTGACAGGGCTTTGTGAACAATTATTGCAATGCAAATTTTAATATTAAAACAAAATAAAAATTTAATACAGGGGTGCCCAGAATGAGCTTACGGCCGCTTGGACCACCAATACAAATGAAGAAAATATATCAAGCAAAAGCAACCACAAGAAATAGAGAGAGAATAATGATTTTTGTTTGTGTGCTACTGCTGTCTGATGCTTAAGTAGCCAACAACAAAACCCTCGCTTGGAGAGAACGAGAAGAGAGAACACATTTAAAGTTGTTGTTGTTATATGAAGCCTGATGCTTTTGCATTCACCGGCAACAACAAAACCTTCGCTCGCAAAGAAAGAGAGGAGAGAACGCATATGAATTTGTGGTTGCTCAACGTGAGCGAGGCCAAAAAATAAATTTGCTTCGCTCTTCTCCTCAGCTTCGGTCAACATAATCAACATATTTCATTAAACATTAAACTGTACATTTGTTACTGTTTTTAGGAGCTTTATGATAATCAAACTAGAAAGTTTAAGCAGGCTCGAGGTCACATAACTTTCAACAGGCACTCACAACACCATAAAGGAGGCTGGTTGATCGTACAGCTGTTTTATGAACATTCCTGTTCAATCTTCAGCGGTCTTTGCCTGACTACTGCATGCCAGCAGCTGCCTCCTCATGCCAGCGCTATTCTAACCGCTTGGGAATTTCAAAGCGGCTTAACAGCAAAACCCGGTCACTAAGAGACAGCGCTATGATGCCAGTAGCCTTTGTATGTGTGTGTGTGTGTACTCAAATGGCCTTACTATGTTAGTGTTGATTATGTAGTCATATGGCACGCGTGGCCGGCTTGGGCATTCGATGCAACTTAACTAGAAAAATAATTTTAACATTTCCAAATTTAAATTTTGCTTATCAAAATTGGGTGGTGAATTTGGCTAAATCTCCAAAACCAACCGAAAAAGATTTTTGGAATACCGAGAAATGGTTTTGGGTTGGAATTAGGTTGGAAGAGATTACCGTGACACCTCCGATATAGATGACAAAATAGGAAAGTTTCTAAACATTTTCTCTTCAAAGCAGTGGTGTCCAAAATGCCAAAATCGTATTCCTTGGGATAGAAACTCGTAATTCTGTTGGCGTCGCAGCCGACACACGTATAGAGTGAGAAAATACGTGTGTCCTATTAATAGAACGCTCGGCGGCTTGCTCTCCTACGATGCGCGTGTTCGGCTTTTTGTTCTCATACGAGGCATTTCTTCGTTTGCTGGTTGCTCATGTTGAAATGACAAACATGTTTATTTCGTGTTTCGCTGCTACGCCCACAAGCGCAATTCTTGATTGTGTGAGCTTGGAAAAAATTTAATATTTTTAAACAGAATATTTTCTAAACTATTGTTTATACTTTCAAAGTGTGTTTGACCGATCTTAAGCTATATTTATTATCTTTTACAAACTAAAAAGAATTCTTGCCTTCTCAAGTAATACTTTCCGCTAGCGCACCTTTAAAAAAAAAGGTGGATTTTAACAGTAATTCCTGAGAAATTTTTATGAAAAACAACATTACAAGTGCTGTCCTCAAAGTGTTACCGAGTCGTGGTATATTGTTGATCTCTTTTTAAAAACTTTTTGTTTCAATATATCCATGTGAAAAGTTAATTTGAGTCTGCTGAAACCTGCAACTGCCAAGAAGAGCCTAAAAGCGTTAGTTAAAGGTTTCACAAATCAAAACTGGAAAACACTTACTTTTTCAGCCAGGTATACCAAATGGAACTGATCGACCAGCAGTAGAACTTGTGAAATGCCACACGAGTCGTATGACTATAACAGTTCCAAAATGAATCGAAGCGAAGGCATGCTTGAGCTTGTGTAGTTCTGAAAGGCTTTTTATACTCATTCAAACAATTAAACTTTTTCGTTTTTTCTTTAAGATCGTAACTTTCATTCCGCCCACTGTGCAGAGGTCCAAACTCGAGCTTCTATTTAGAGTTTGTGAATAGTTTCCAAAATATCAAACATTTAAATTTACAAAATCGGTATTTGATATATCAAGTCGATAAGTCGAAATATGCCCAAAGCCTTTAAAAGTCACTGAAAAGATGTTAGCCAAAATTGGATTTTTTTTTAAAGTGCCTTAGAATAAAAATCTCATTCAGAAATTAGTCAGCTGTTCTTTGGGACACTGTTTGTCTCGCTCTAACCACCGAGTATTTCTATGTTGACTATAAATTTGAGTAAAGTAATGTTTAATCTCTCTCAAATTAGAGAGACAATAAGAATTTTAACTCTCTGACAATAGGTGAGACATGACTTCGTCGAAATCTTTTGATTTGTGGAAACCGAAAAAAGTCAGTAGCTTAGGGCTGTTGTAGCTAACGCTTGCATTATTTGGTGTGTGGTTTTCTTAAAAGTTATCAAACACCTTCTACGTTTTTCTAAGGCAGGTTTTTAATAAAAATTGGTCACACTAAAACTCAATGAATTCGCGGAATTCGCCTTGAAATCGTTGTTCTTGTTTATTTAAAATCATTCTGAGTTCATATTTCTCCAAAGTTCTGTTTGTTTTGGGTCGCAACTTGTATAATAAATCACTTCTATAAAGTGTTTCTGCCTAAATGCATGTTAGAAAGTAAACAGAGTGACCGCACAACAGTAAATTTGTGCTAAATAATGACAAACTGCTTACACCTGGTAACACTTAAATTACAATATAATGCCTACCATTTGTACTTGATCTATTACCACGGTGTGGCTTTTAAGCCATAATCCTGGCGGTCTCATCAAACGCCTTTGCTGTCTTCCTTCAGAGAGCGTACTCTCTCTCTCTCCCTCTCTTTTACAGCGCAGGCGTGATTTTTCTTGGCTTTTGAGTTCCGCTCAAATGAACTCACTCAACAACAACGTTTGGCATTTTGTGCCACTTACTTTCACGTAGTTCCTGTTCCTTGGTGCGTTGCCCTTGCTGCTGCTTTTATGTAATTACATGATTTTACCCGCTTTTTTCCCCACAACTTGAAGCATCTATAAATTGTAATTACAGTCAAATAAAAGTGCAGTCTTTGTTCCAACAGCGTATATATGTATATACATATTTTTTTTTGGCGCCAAAAATTGTTTGTGCTGACGTGACATCATTAAAACACAAAATGCAACAAACTTTTAATTAGATTACTTAACGCTCAACGTCAGCGTCAGCGTCAGCTGTTGCATGAGTCGTCAATAGGAAGAAGGGCTTACCTGCTAGTGGCATGAAACTTTTGTTTTGACTGTCACTTGTCTATCGGAGAATGGCTTTTGTTTCCGAAAACTTTGAAATTTTGAAATTGCTATCAAGTCCTAGTTGCAACGATATGCCTGCATAAACATTGTACGTTCTAAGTAGTTTTGAGAAGAGCCACCAAATTGGATTTTTGGTTTGACTGACAAAGTCAAAGAGAAAAGGAACAGTTAAAAGGGCCTGCGAGCTGAAAACTGTACTCTGAACTTTAGATGGAATTTTGATTTTGAGGGAAAGGTGGCTTGTGGACATTAGTCAACACTCAAAAACTCAAACATGATTTGAATTGTGAACTTTGTCAATGCAGCTTTCGTATGTTGGTCTGTAAAGAAACAAATCCACTCGACTTTCCGGACCAATTAATCTTGTGAATAGAAAGCATATAAGTTCATTTATACATTCTCAGTGACAGGTTAACGCACACAATGAAAAGAGTGCCCATCATTTTACCGCAAAACTTTTTTAAAACATGAAACTAATTTCCATTTGTGCTCCATTTTTCATTACAGGTATGTAACACTCAAAAGCTGAAAGATGTAAAACTATTTAGTGAGTATTGTTTACAAAAATTAATGCTTAAAAATAACTAAAGATATTTATTAAACAATTTAAAAGTTGTAATATTACTGCCAGGGAAAACCCTTCTTTGTAATAATTTTTCTGACTTTGTCACTGACTTATCGACGCCCAGGCTTAACGGCAAGACCTGGGGGACTAAAAATTCATCCAACTATTTTGACAGACGGAACAGCCCACAGAGCAAGGCAGACAGAATAATTTTCAAAGCAAGATATACAGAACAACTCTCTGCGCAAAAGAGACTGAACAGCTCTTAGAACAACTCAAGAAAAACTAAAAGCATGACAGACTGAACAAGATAGATTAAACAAGAGAGACTGTACAAGACTCGCTGAACAAAAAAGGAACAATTGAAGAAGAACATGTTCACTTGTTCAGTTTAAGGAACAACTCAATTTTGTTCACTCACTCATGAAGTACCCAACACTAGTACTTAGTATCGAGGACTAACTATCGAGTATAGAGTAACACCCACACACATATACGCACAGTATTGAATACTGCGTACTGAGTATCGAATAGTGAGCATCTAGAAATGAGTATCGAGTATTGAGTATACCATATCGAATATAGAGTAACACGCACACAGATACACACAGTACTGAATACTGCTTACTGAGGATGAAGAAGCGAAAATCGAGTACTGAGTACTGAGTATCGATTATAAAGTCACACATGCACACAGCACTGAATACAGCGTGCTGAGTACTGAGAATCAAGAAACGTGTATCGAGTACTGAGTATCGAGCTTAGAGTAACACACACTCTTATACACACAGTACTGAATACTACGTACTGAGTATCGAGAAACAAGTATCGAGCTATGAGCATACTAAGCATTGAGTACTGAGTATCGAATCCAATGGTCAGTATTGAGAAACGAATATCGAGCACTGAGTATCGAGTACTGAGTTTCGAACCCAATAATGAGTATCGAGAATTGAGTATCAAATACTTAGAATCGAGTATATAGTACTGAGTAAAGAGTACTGAGAAGAGAAGAGTATTGAGTATCGAGTACTGAGTACCAAGACACTCACTATTTATGTATATTTGTTTCACTCAGTATAAAAATTCTGATTAAGTATTTAATTAAAAAGTTATTCAAATTTTTCTAAACGATTTACTTACCGTTCATGACTAAATTTAGATTAAAAACCAAAAAATTTCAACCAAACTATCAAGTTTACCTGGAAGAATTTGTATACAAAATGTGATTCAAATTAAAACTAGGGTTGACTAGTTGAAAGTGGTTCAAAACAGGTACGAAGTTGGTTTCTAAATAGGTGACTGATTGACATGACTGATTTTTAGCCGGTTTAAAAAAGGGTTCAAAACTTCTCAAGACCGGTTAGAGACAGGGTAAGATATCAGCAACAAACCGTTTGTTTTTAGGTTTTAAGTTGTTTAATGACTCGTTCAGATACCATTCGAGTTTGGTTTGATGCAGTCGGAGACTGTTGAAACACAGACTGATTTAAAACTGTCTTAAAACCCGCTAAAAGTTTGCTTGAAAAGGGTTTTTTAACTGGTTCCAGCACGACTTAAAACTGATTCAGCTGTTTAGGGTCTAGTTGAGAAACGATTCGGGAAGGGTTCAATACCGGTCAGAGATTGGTTCAAGGCAGGATCGAAATTTCCTTAAGCCGTTTTGAAAGGAGCTCAAAGGAGGTTTGAATCAGGCTCAAAACCGTTTGATTACAAATTAATTCGAGACTGTCTATGAAACTGTTCTCAACTGCTTAAGGATCGATTCGAGACTACTTCTAAACCGGTAGAAGTGGTTCAAAACCAGTTAAAAACTGGCCTTAAGCCAGCAGTTCAAGTCGGTTTAAAAGTGGTCAAAACCGGCTGGGGACTATTTCAAAACCTAAACTTGCTCAAAACTGGTTAAAGGCTGGTACAAAGAAAGGTTCAGGTTTGGCTAAAACCAATTCAAGATGGTTTCGATACCATTCGACTGGTTAAGAAACCGGTACGAGAGGCTCAAAGCAGATTCAAAGCCGTTTCAAGACAGCTGGCTGGAGAATGGTTGAAAACCGTTTCAAATCCTGTTGAAGATTGGTTGAAAGCCGGTTCAGAACTTCATCTATCTTCAAATCGGTTCAAGACAGGGTCGATACCCTGTACTCAACAGGCTGGTTGAAGACTGGCCGGTTCAGAACTTAATCTGGTTTAAAACCACTTCAAGGCAGGGTCGATACCGGCTGAAGACTGTTTCGAAACAGTTCCGAAAAAAGTTTAAGATGGTTTAAAAATGGAACAAGACTGATTCAAACCGTTTCAGAAGTAATTCCAAACTGGCTCAAAACTGATTGGAGACCGTCTCCTGAACCAGTTAAAGAATAGTTTGACAAATGTAAGAGACTGCATTCAAACCAGTTCAAAAGTGGTCTAAACTGATCTAAACTGGCTTAAACATGATTTTTGTTGTTAGTGTTAATAACTTTTAATAGTTCTGCGTGTTTCTTTTCATATTTTACGGCTTGAGTGAAAAGTTTTAATAGAAATAAAGGGAAAGTGCAATATTTGTTCAATTCAATTAGCGAGTAACGCTAAAGAAAGCAGGTTGTCTGTACCACTGTTTCTAAGCGTAAGCCTTTTCCTGTCGAAATTCGATTAAGTTAAATCCCACTTAACTATTGTACCCAATTTCCACGAAAAAAACACACCTGATATTTTACTCAACCATATGAATGCATTCGTTTGGCCATTCAACAACAAAAATAAAAATTGAATTGATTTAATTTGTACCCGAGCCATCGTTTGCCCATGAAGCTTGGCAACAAATGAACTAAAATGTTGCTCCAACATTTTTGCCTGTATGTGTGTGTGTGGCAATCAAACTGTTGATTCCAGCCCTAAGGGCATGCGGCAAAAAATAATAAAAATGGCATTCGCTGGGCCCGCCGCACCCCTCCTCCCACTACCGCTTGATGGTTGTTTTTGTGTCAGAATGAGAATGCGAGAATGGGACACCAGAAATCTATGTCAAATTTTATTTGCACTTTAATTTGGTTTGCTTCACCGGCAGGTCAGGCACGCTTTACACAACTTTTTGCACCGTATTTCCAATTTTTTTTTTGTCCATATGCTTAAAATCTTTTTTCTTGGTAGTGAAATATGATTTTAATGCTCACTTTTTGCGCTCCTTAAAAATTTAATGAGAAATGTGCCGGTACCTTTTTTTTTTGGCATTTTCTTTTGCTTTTTAGAAACGAATTGATATCCTGTTGCAAAAAAAAGGTGGCCAAGGAAAAAGCCAAAGGTAAAGTGCAATCAAACATTTTGCTAATGTACTTTATGACTTTTTTTTTTCTCTCTTTCTTTTGTGTGCGGCTCTGAATTACTAGGCTTCGATGCTCTAAGCTAGAAATCCTAATAGTGTCTTCCCTTCTTAATCTTAAAAACTTACCAATTGGGTTTCAAGTCAAATGGGTGGAAAATAGTTTTAGAGACAAATCCGCTTATTGTCCTTCTAAAACGAGTTTCGAGACAATCGGTTGAAAAATAGTTATTTACAAGCAGAATTTTCCGGGAATATTCCCCAGTCGGGGTCTGATTTTCCAACATCGGGAACCCACTGCTTAAATTATTTCGCATTTGTCAAGGCATTTTCAGTTTTAACTTGTGACTCTACGTAAAAATCACAAAAATTATAAGTTGTGAGTATAAAGTCGTGGTATTACTTTCCCATAATACTTTATCTGCAGATGCGGTGAAAAAAAATACAAAATTCATTAGAAATCTCATCAAATACCAAAGAAATTTAGTGTTCAAATGAAAATGCCTTGTCTGTCGAATTTGAATTTATAGAAATGGTTGCTGTTACTATAATTTATCGCTGAACTAAATAAATTAACAAAATAACGGCTAGTTTTTAACTGAAATTTTGTTGCTAGCTTTCAGCAAACTTTATCTTAGATTATAAAAAAATAATAGAAATAGATGTAAAGGTTTTATGGACTTCTTTTAAGGTGGACGCAGCGGACGCCAGCGCAGGATGAACTAATCATCTTCAACTCGATATTTTGATACTTGATTATTTTAAGTAAAATGGGGTTTTTGGGTTCAGTTAGTACTCGGAATAACTTCTTTTATTCTGTACTCGAGGTAAAGAGACTTTCGATGCAACTACAACCTGGACTGCTTACAGGTTTTAAACCGAACCGTTTTAAACTCGAAACTCCAACATATTTTTCACTGTGAGCCGAAGCTATGACCGAACCAAGTGTGAACAAATATTTGAACCTGTTCCGAAAAAATCTGATCTATTGACCAGTGATTTTTTCTGTTTCTGGCAGATCTAGTGCAAGAGTCTCAAAATCGACAGGATAAAATAATGCAGTCTTATTAAAAAGTATAGATATATTTTAGATTCTCGATTTGAAAGAAGCTAAGCGAAACATTGCTAATATAAATCAAACCAGTTAAATAATTGGTGTTAACTGGCCGTTTTTTGCCCATAACTTGAGTATCGTTCATCCGATCTTTATCATTCCTTCAGCAAATCGATAAATAATTTTGTTTACAAGGTATCTCTAGAAGGAACGAACGATCTATCTCCAAAACTGTAGGAGATTTGAAGTTTTTTCCAAATTGCGGGGGCGGGCAAAAATTGAAAATAAACTTGATCTGCCTGCAAGTATAAGAAATATATGTCCCATACATGTCAAACCTCTATCTCTTACCATCTCTGAGATCTCTTCGTTCATACGGACGGACGGACAGACGGACGGACGGACATGGCTATATCGACTCGGCTGTTGATGCTGATCAAGAATACATATACTTTATAGGGTCGGAAACGATTCCTTCTCCCTGTTACATACTTTTGCACAAACTTAATATACTCTATGTACCTTCGGTACAGAGTATAAAAATATGCTTTCAACATCACTGTTAGAGGAAAGGGATCTAGAATAATATCTCGCGGATATTGTCGCTCACTTAGGTGATATTATATGATTCTTCGAATCTTTTAAATGATCGTCTAAGTTGAAATTAAATTTTCATACATTAACCATTGGTAAATTTTGTTTCGAACCCGCGAACTGAACCTCCACTACCTCTACAACACCAATGAGGCACACTATACGTAAGATGTACCATATATTTTGCAAGTAGTTCATTTATTTTAATTTAGGAGCATGGATAACTCAAACAGCTCAAGTCAAGGTTGCCAACTTTAAAAAAATTGAAATTTAAACTGAACTTTGTCATCGTCCGACTTCTTTCAAAAGACTCCAGTTTGCACAAGGGAAAAGAATTTACATCACTATGTTTAAAAACACAATTTGGTTCAAACGAAATCGGTTATCGTTCTGCAGCGAGCAGCGTGCAAATGATCAGGGAATCAAACCTAATTGTTTTTCGGTTCCGGGCTTGGTACTTACAAACAGAGTTTCAACTCAATTGAGTAGAAAATAGCCTTTGAATAAATACTTTTCAGGCAATTTTCCAGCCCTGGTGGACAATTTTCCAGTATCGGGATATCACATCACAAATTATTTCGCAAGCTATCCTAACAAACTCAGTTTCAAGTCAATCCACATTGGGCACAATTGCCGATTTTTTTGGCATATAGTCTAATATTAATGCTGCAGAGCTGAAACTTGGTATATATGTATGTGTGATAATTATAGAATTCATAATATATGGAAAACATTTTGGATGATTCTGGACACACCTACCCTTACTGCCCATATAAGAATGCATTTCGCATACGTACCGTAAATAGGACCGATCGGTCGGAAAATGAGTCTTAGTGAAAAAAACTTTTTTGTTTTCAATGCTAGCGTCATAAAACTCGGCTATTGTTAATATTATATGCTTTCAAACAGATTTGCAAGTTTTGGTCAAGATCGGATGACTATAACATATAGCTGCCATAGGACGGATCGGTCGGAAAATGGGTCTTAGTGAAAAAAACTTTTTTGTTTGCAATGCTAGCGTCATAAAACTCGGCCATAATTAATATTATATGCTTTCAAACAGATTTGCAAATTTTGGTCAAAGTCGGATGACTATAACATATAGCTGCCATAGGACCGATCGGTCGGAAAATGGGTCTTAGTGAAAAAAACTTTTTTGTTTTCAAGTAAATCGTTCTTTAAGTCGGTGATTCTAAATATTAAACGCTTTCAAACTAATTTGAAAAAGTTGATCGACATCGGGTGACTATATCTTATGGTTGCCATAGGACCGATCGGTCGAAAATAGTTCTTAGTAAGAAATTTTTTTTTATTTTTAATTTAAAAAAAATATTACCATAATGCGGTTATACAATAGTTAAAAAGACAAGATTAATTTAATATAAATGTGGTGCAAACATATTTATTTAGGCTTGAAGCTTCTAGAACTAAATATTATTCTTTTAAAATTAAAAAAAAAATGAATTATCTTCTACTTCTAGTTCAAAAGAGTAGGAACTTGCAGCATCACATGCAGAATCAGATTCTGAATCACAGATTAGTGAATCATTCCTATTATAAATTGCTTAATTGGACTGATTGTTGTCACATACAAGGACTGGTCTAGGGAATCCAGCTCGTTAACTTCAAATCTCTGCTAATACATGCTCTGGCCCGTTGTGCAGTCAAATCCGTAGCTAACAATCCACTCCAATGCGCTCCTAATATCAAGGTTTTTAAAAATCTCATCCTTCATCAGTACAATCCGGCTAGTAGTATGGTTTAACAGGCTTTGCAATAAAACTGCAGCCAATGTTTCAGTTTCAGCAGCTATTCCTGCATTCTTTTGTAGCTAGGATATATGTCCGAATTTTGCGTTTTTTTAGATTTCGCATTATATTGTTTTTTGCTCAAAGAATTTTCAAGCATAAATTCTAACGCTTCACTAGGAGACAGAAGTATGGGTTCTGATGCAAAAAAGCTTTTTTTAACTTCGCTTGGTCCATTTGAAGTGAGCATGGTTTTCTTTAGGACATCCGCTGTATCACATTCATTTGTTGATTTGGCGGCAACCGCTGCTGCATGCATAAGAAGACTGGTGTTATTTCCATTAGAGTCTGCTAACTCGGAAGCCAACTTTCTTTTCAAACGTTGTCCTGTCTCTTTATATGTTAGCTTAGGACGACCCGTTTCGTTAACGCTGTGTGTCGCCTCCTGGATTTCCAAAAAAATTGTCATATCCAACGATAGCCAATAGCATGTCTATTCTTAAATGTTCGGTTATTACGGCTACATTTTTTTTTAAGGTTCACCTTAACATTTTTTTCAATGCAGCTTACTTTTAAGTTTATTTCATTATTTTTTTCATTGCTCAGCTTGTGGTCACTTAGTTGCTCAAAAACTTAGTTTTTAATAGCGGATGTGTGTGTATGCATGAGAGAACTCAAGCTTACCTACTAGTTGAGAATACCGCAAGGGCCGCAAATGGCCGCAAAAAGCGTTATAAACATTATGAAAAAAAAAAATTGATTCCAATGAATTCCAAATTAGTTCTACTCCATAGAAGACGAGCACTTTGGTTAAGTTTTCTCTGTCTATGGACAATACAAAACAGCACACATTAATGCAATATATCTAACATTATCAAAAAATGGTTCCATTTATACATTCTACATACCCTGGCTTTCAATATCCATTATTTGCTGTAACTTATTGTGCTAATTTATATGATCAGCAAGTCCACAAAGTTACCAAATAGTTGACGCCAATTTGATTGCAACAATTCCTTCACTCAACAGCTGACTTCGATTATCGAAAATATTATTCGACTCTTTGAATCGAATATACTCTATAGACTATGTAGTTTAAAGGTGTATTATCGTATTTTCACACCCTGGGTTCGAATTTTGCAACCTCGGAAAGTGAAATCACAATTTTTTCGCATACTATTCTTATAAACCGAGTTTCAAGTCAATGAAACATGAAAAATAGGTTTTTCCATACTTTGTTTTCTCGGCATTTTTGCACCCTGGGGTCGAGTTTTCCTGCCTCGGAGAATGAAATCACAAATTTTTTCGCGTTTTTCTTACAAACCGAGTTTCAAGTTATTCGGATGAAAATAATTTTTACCATACAAAGTTTTCCGGGCATTTTTAAACCCTCGGGTCGAATTTTTCAAGATCGAAAAAGCGAATTCTTATTATTTCGCATACTATCCTTACAATTAGATTATCACGTCAATCGTATGAAAAATTAATTTAAAAAAACTCAAACTTAAATAAAATCAATTGCATCGTCAAATTATCAACTTCGATTTTTCCAAAGGGAGCTCCACTTAAATACGATTTAGAAGTTCTTAAAATGGTTGAAAAATTATTATTCTGTACAATATCGGCTTAATGTTTCTGTTGTTGTTGCTGAATTTGTATGTATGTTTCAAGAATATTGTTAATCGAAAATTAAAACATTCATTTCATTTGCAAAATCTGCTGCTTATTCTCTTCTATATTTATTAATTTGAAAAGTTTTCACCCTGACACAGCAGAACCATTTGACTTCCTGTCTAAGCATGTATGGGTATGGGCATTTGGTATATGACACACTGACTGACTGATTGACAGGCGTCCATATTGGCATTTTCCTTTATTCTTTCTTTCGCTTTGCATTCACTTTTGCCCGGTTTTGGTCCCCCAAGCCCAGCCCATTTCGCTCGACATAAAAGTCGCTCGCTGAAAAGATAGCAACAAGCGGCGGCTGTTCTTCATTTTAGTCATTTTTATTATTTATTTATACTTTAGTTTCGTCTTCGTCAGCCCCCTTTTCAGCTGGTTTTATGTTAATGGCGTAGCCAAACCGCAAAAGGTTTTTGTGTAAATAGAAAATGTTACTTTGTTGCTTAGGGAATTGAAAGTAAATAAAGGCAAAGCCGAAAGGGTTAAAATATATATTTTTGAAAAAGAAGAGGATACATTTTGCTTTTTGCATTCACTTGAACTTTCTGCTAATTGGTCATGCGATACACGGGCGGCGCGCGAATCCAATCCATTTCCGTACACCTCGACATAATTTGCTTGAAATGCCTTTGGCATTTCTCATGTCAATGGTTTTCATTTTCAACTGCTGCACAAATCAACGGATATTGTGCAGTGACAATTTCCGCCTTGCCACAGAAACACACGACAAGCCAAAGCAGAAGAAGAAGTAGAAGAGACGAACAAAAAAATGTACCTTGACACTGCAGCTGACAGTATTAGGGGGAAAAAGTTTATAATGGAAGGGAGAAAACATGGCAAGAGGTGCTAAAACTTGGTTAATTGGCCTGCAAATTAACTAATAGATAATTATTACTGCAGTCGAACGGATTGTTTACTTGATTTTGTGGGGTTTTCTTCATTTGCTTGGGTACTGTGTGTTTGCCTATGTCCTGGTGGTTTATAAAATCAATTGCACTTTTAAACTATGAATATGATAGTGAATCAATTCAATTCAATTGTCTGATCGTACCATATTATTCCAGTGATTTTATACTCAATCTTTAAGTTTAGTTTTTTTCACTTCTTGAACCTTGAATTCGACGGTGCATTCACTTGTCACTTTTATCGATTTTCGTCGAAACCCAAATTAAATTAATTAAATTACCTGACTTATTTAACTGTTTTCAAATCTGAAAAACTGGTTCTTAATTTGGTTAATAAGATAAATTACATCTTTGATCACTGTTCAAGCTGCTCTGCTGACCAAGTCCACTTTTTACCCCATTTTCGTGTCGCTCTTTTGGAATTTTGAAGCAATTTATTAAGCTTCATGAATTTATATACTCTTTACCAAAGGTACACAGAGCATATTAAGTTTGTGCAAAAGTATGTAACAGAAGAAAGGAATTGTTCGCGACCCTATAAACTATATACACTGGGGTGTCACAGAAATCATTTCCGCTCTTAATTCGCTCGAATTTAATATTTGGCCCAGCCACAGAGCTTGTTGTCGAGTAATTTGAAAAACGCGCTCCCTTGAGTCGGCGATTTGCTTAAATAAGCCCCTTAAATGCATTTTAATAAAAAAAAAACCTTATTGATTCATAAAGGGTGTTCAATTTGGGAATAATCTACATCAAAAAATATTAAACATTTAGCATTTTAAGTTTATTAAATTATCATTTTTATAAATCGCTAGTTAAATTTGTCATTCAGAATTTCAGTGGTGCCACCTTTTAACATTTGAATTTCGAAATTAATCGAATCAAGTAGCGATTTTTGTGTTAAAGCAAAGATAAAAAAAATTCGATTATCAGTAGTTTTTGCGTTGATATTTTGCTTATTTATTGTGCAATTTGTAAATCGATTGCTGCCAATCAAGTTTAACAAAGTGGCAATGCCGAAGCCAAAATAATGACGAGAATCCGCACAAATGTTAGTAAATTTTATTATTCTTCCGAATTGTTTATAATTTCAATAAATTAAAGTAGGGAAAGCATCGAACAAAGTCAGTAGTATCAAACTACAGAGGCATTTCCAAGCTCTCGGCAATTCCAAAACTTTTTGAATCAATCATCACTTCTTAATTACAGCATTTCTGTCGCTCATTAATATCTCCATCACAACACGGATTTATGAAAAACGGATGTGATATATACAGATTTCAACAAAGCTTTCGATTCCGTTAATCATCAGCCCCTTGTACACAAACTGTATATGCTTGGCTTTCCTCCTAAGCTTCTTAATTGGATCGTGGCTTATTTGCGTAACCGATCTCTGTTCGCTATTTTCTGTATCCATTCGTGTATTCTCTGGTGTTCCCCAAGCTGTCATACGATGATCCAGTATCACCTCTTCTCCTACAAAGGGACTTAAACTCTCTCAATAATTGGTGCATGATTAACAGTCTGCCACTCAACAATGAGAAATGTAAATATTTTACTTTTCATCGCAATACGGTATATCTGTACAACTACATGATTCAGGATAAGCCACTTCAGCGCATCTATAAAGTCGACGACTTGGGAATACAATTCGTGTCCAAGTTATGATTCAATGGTTATATATCGGTTATTACTAATAAAGCTATGGGAGTTCTTGGCTTCATCAAAAGATGGTCTAAAGAATTAAATGACCCTTATGTCACCAAACAACTATACGTTTCTCTGGTTAGACCTATTCTTGAGTATGGCTCATGTGTCTGGTCTCCACACTACCAAAAATATCAGGATCAACTCGAATCTGTACAAAAACAGTTCTTACTTTTCGCCCTGCGTGGCTTAAATTGGAATCCCAATAGGCATCTACCACCATACGCTTATTGGACCTTCCATGAACCCTTTCGTAATCTCTGTCTAAATTACAACAAGTACTATCATCTGTTCTCAGTAAACTCCCCATTGTTAGATGTAAGGACTAGTCTATTGTCTAATCTAAATTCATAATTGTAAATAGTTTGACTGAACTTTGTTAAACTTTAAACAACAACAATAAATAAATGTTATTTTGTTTACATTTACGATCGCCGTTATTGTTTAACCTTACAGCGGCTAAAGTTGCAAGGTATCATTTATATTTTGGCGGGCGGCAAATTTTAATTTTTTGTGTGCGACATAACTAAAAACTAACTCAGTTAAAGAAAATTAAGTTTGTTTTGCTTAAAAAAATATTAAATATTATATATCAAAATATTAATAATATCGCTGGAAAAGGCTTACTCTAATTTGCCCTTGCTGGGTGTCTAACCTACGCATTCAAGTTCGAAAGGGTTGAAAAATGAAATCACTCGAACTTCTGTGGCATGGCGAAAATTTTCGAGCGATTTGACAAATCGCTAGTGAATTCTGTGGCACCCCTGATAAACTTGGATAAGATGGTAAGATAAAGAGGCTTAACATGTTTACTTGCAGACAGATCAAGTTTATATTCAATTTTTGCCACGTCCCCACAATTTGGAAATTTGCAGATAGATGGACGTACCTTCTATACATATTTATTAATCAGCAAAGTAAAGTTAAAGATCGGATGAATCATGGTCAAGTTATGAGCAAAAGAAAGTTTGCAGCAACAGCAAAGTACTTACACTTTCACAGCTACAGAGTATATTACAGTCGCGATTGTCCTTACTTTCTCACTTGTTTCTTTTGCACTTACAAATTCTGCATTTCACTTGAATATTTAAAGATTTTCCTGGTGGCAATTTTATCCGCTTACCCGAACGCGAGAATCTACTTAAATTTTCTTTTAAATACTTAATGCAAAATTTCTTGCTGTCCGCTAAAACAGCCGTTTGCCTCTGCACAGTGGTATTTTTGAGCCTTTTTTATACCCGTTACTCGTAGAGTAAAAAGGTTTACTTAAGTCGTGCAAATGTATGTAACAGGGAGAAGGAAACATTTCCGACCAATCGTAATAACTGGCAAAAAGAAAAAGAAAAATTAATTTATCAATAAATTAATGTCCTCAACTATGAATTATTCACCGTCTGTTGACAATTCCAAAAAAGAAGAAAAAACAATTACTTAATTTTTCAAGGGTCAATAGATACTAAAAACTTGACTACACCACCCACCTTCCTCGCTCGTCACAAGATAGTGGATCTTTCATCAAGAAGTCGTCACTCCTGTCCTTCAGTTGTAATTAAAAATCACAATTTAAACACCTCTCCCGATATTGTGCCGATATACCGACAAGGTCTTCCTCTGAGATTGATGTGCGCTGGAAATGCAGAATTCGTCACTCCTTTAAAATGGGGCAATTTCCTAGAAAATGCCTTATATGTTTCCTTTTCGCGCACGTTGCATAGGCCGCATAATTCTTTAACTCCAGTTCTGTACGGTTTATAGTGAAGATTTATTGTTTTCGTTCTGACTTTAAATATGTTACTTATATTGTAGACACACCTAGCATGTCCACAAAGTAGTTGACCTGCGCCAGGTTATGAGACAAATTCTTATAGATTAGCCTTCCAGCAGATTGAGACGCTTTTTGTATAAACTGCGCCGGTTCATTTTATCAGATTATACTTATCATTTGATCAAACGATTCAATCCATGAAGCACTATTTCCCAAATTTAGTTCTACCTCACATGCATTTGCGATAGAGATCCAGCTCTCAAAAAACTGAGACCTTTCATTGAGGAGGTGTTTGGCCATAATTTTGGGAAGTCTGAAATCCGGCAGTTGCATAATTTTTGAGATATAAAAAAGCTTACGCCACAGACTGTACGTGAATTGTGTTGGAAGCCCGGTTTCAATGTATACGGCATAATTGTGTGTGTTTTACGGTAATCTAAACCACGGCTGCAAACGCAAACAATTTTTCGGAACCTCCGGTTTGCAGGTTCGAACCAAAATTTACCAACGGTAATGGTTCGGAAATTTGAGGTTCGAGGTTTTTGAGCTTTAGATTTAGTTCGAACCTTGGATCATTGCACGTTTTACCCAAAATATACCAATTTTCAATACAATAGGTATACACCTGACGCATTAATACATTGTATGACTGTTAGACGTAGATTATAATTGACGTGAGATTGCCGCTCGTATGCTGGATATGAACTTCCTTCATTGCTAATGTATAAATTTTCAGTCCGATTGATTATGCTTTCTAGTATTCATTTTAATCAGTTTTTCATTGAGCATCAATTGGTGTTTATTCGCAACACTTGTAACTTTTTTTCACAATGATTTGATCAAAGTGTCTTTTGTATTCTTTTGAAGGTGCCGCATTAAATTTGCTGCATGCCCGTTGGTCATATTTAGTCTGCATTCGTGAATTCTGATTTATCAGTGTAAATTTCGTAAATATTAAATTTGTCCTCATTGCTTCACATCTTCTCTTTATCTCTCTGCTTCACATCTTCTTTTATTGTTCTAACTTGTGTGTTTTTTGTCTCTTTCTGTTTCAATTCTTCTTTGCGCCTAATTTTTGGCGCGTGGCTAGTGTTGCCAATTTAGCTATTTTTCCCCACCAAATATCGACTGTTAAAAATGCTAAAGTTTAACAGAGATTAATTTAAAATAGCTAAACAATGTCAAATAATTAGCCAGAAATTCAGGCTCCGGCAAAACTGAATAGATTCCGGCTTTCGAACTTACAAAATAGCTATATCTGGTGGGAAAAATAGCTAAATTGACAACGCTGCGTGTAGCACACACTTTTGTTTGTATTCGGCTGACATGTTTCTGCAGTAGCATGCACCGGGTTGATTAGATTGGCGCATATGTATATGTATAAGATGAAAAATAAAACGTTCAATACTTTGTGCAGTGTACATAGGTGTTTACATTGCATTTGTAGTATATTACAAATTAATATCTCTGATTGGAATTATTGTGGTCTATGTGTATGTAATATAAATTACGCATACGTATGAATGTATACATATGTACATAGGTACATACATAGAATACACATGTTCTGTGTTAATGTAACATCCATGTATTTAAGGACGTTACCGTTTCTAGCTCTATTCCATTCAAAGTCCACTTTTCTGTGTTCGTGTATCTGCTTTTGGATTTCCGTATCACCATAACTTTCGATTTTGATTAGACGAGTCGATCCGGTACGATGACCGTCTGTGCTTCCGCTGTATGAACACCTAGATCTTAGAGACTAAAAGCGCTAGAGAAACCAAATTTTAAATGTAGACGCAGATCAAGTTTGTTTCAGACTTTTGCCAGTCCCTCCTCCCTCAAGAATGTACTGGCTGCAAGTACGTAATTTCTTGATTTTTTTCTCAGAGTATGCAGTATTTGGTTTGTAGGCATATTTACTCAACTTTGACCAATATTTCATATAGCTGCCATATAACGAATCAGGCCGATTTGCAACAACTTTATTGTTTCTTACGCTACAAAACTGAAATTCGGTCTCTATTCATATTTTCAGTTACTAATTCGAATTACAAAATCTAGTTCGATTTGGACCACCATTTCATATAACCGATCTGGCTATTTGCCACGACTTTCTTGGTTTTAATGCTATTAAAATGAAATTCAATTTGCTAATGTACTTTAAACTCCTTTATGCTTTTATCGAATTTGGTTCGAATCGGCTTACTTACGATTTGCTTTTAAATTTTAAATCAAATTGGATGCATTTTCGTAAGAAAATCCTATTTGAACTATTCAATTCGTAAACAGAGAAATAAAAAATGCAAAAGCTATACGAAAATGTAGGATTTTCAACCCATAACGTTTCGTGTAGCTTTTCAACACGTCGCTTGTAGCTGCTTTTTCATTTCAACACGTTACAAGTAGCTTTTCTGCACGTCGCGTTTAGCTTGCGTGTTGAAATGAGAAAGCTACACGCGACGTGTTGAAAAGCTACACGAATCTTGTAGGATTTCAATATCTAAACGCGGCGTGCAGAAAAGCTACACGTGGCGACGTGTTAAAATGAAAAAGCTGCACACGACGTGTTGAAAAGCTACACGAAAAGTTATGGGTTGAAAATCCTACATTTTCGTGTAGCTTTTTTTTCTCTGTGTACAAATCAGTTGCCCTTGCTTTCTCCTTCGGTTCATTCACTATTCATTTGTATCGAATATCGTTAGTTCAGTTTGCAGCTTTCAATAGTCCAGATCAAAAAAATATTTAGATAAAAACACAAATGGCGGATCAATACATCAGTAACAGCCTAATTAACCAATTAATGGTTACAATCAAATGCATCGTGATAACGGCCTATCTCTCCTCATTGATGTATGTAGCGGACATGGCACCAGTTTTGCTGGAGCTTACGGAAACAACATTCTTGACCAGAAAGGTACAATTTCGTCTGAAGTACATGGATGCGCTGCACTTCGAAATGAGTACAGTGATTTCTAAGCTGGCCAGTGTGGGATTGGTGCTGTTCACTTTGTTTCGTTATTGCCGTTGTCGCTTCAGTAATCGTCCATATATTATGCGTGGTGAGGACAAGGTGCGTTGGAAGATAGCTCGGATATTCTTTGCACCCTATTTGGTGGAATTCGTTGTGTTGTGGCTACGCAGTATTTTGATCGTCCTGGCGGGCATAAATCACGTATCCCATCATGCATCTGAAAAGGAACGTATCCAAATCTATCTTCAATATGCTATAATTATAGTTTTCAAGACGTTGGTGGCTTCACATTTGGGTTCGACTGTTTTACACTGTTGGTGTCTATTGAATATGATGGAGGCCGAACCAAATGGCAATATGATTAATTATCATAATTTTGAAGAACATTTGAATATGCTCTTTGAAATTTGAAGATCTGAATTAAAATATATATATATATTTGTCGACACCCTTTATGTTGTACCAATTCATTGTGTACTTTTCAGCGTCTCCAATTTGGGGCTTATGCCAAAATAAGGGGGGGGGGGGGGGTTAACCCCATTGATTCTAGAAAAGAATTTTGTTCTTAGTGCAAAATCAATCTTTCACTTTTAGTACAAATCGTTCTTAGTATGCACAAATAAGAACAAACAAAGAAAACAAATCGGTATAAGTTTCAGATCAAAGAATTTTTTTACAATATTAAAGGCTAAAATCAAGAATTTTGTGGCTTATTGAAGTTTTGAAAGTGAAAACTCTCAGTGCAGTCAAACCCCAAGACGACTTGCAATGATTTACTCAACTTTGCCCAATCTATAAACATATAGTCAAAAATGGGTCAAAAATTAACAACCAACCACAGCTCAAACCATTAGATTTTGGAATTTTAAATTTTGCAAAACAGTTTCCTTAGATTATCACAGATTGAACTCACAAATTCAACCCAAAAATTTATGAAATGTTTAATTGGGGAAAATAACTAGAAATGTGTGTTTTCTTGAGATAGGAAAATGAAAAGAAAAAACTTAATTTTATATAAATACAATTTAAAAACAAACAAAAAATCTGTTTAGAAATTTCACTTTGGTTTGCCATGACTTGAACTCACGACTTTTGGTTTTTGCGGCTGCCGTCTTACAGCTTTAGTAATTTGAGTGCCAAACTTGATATTTATGGCAGCTAAAGATTTCTTTTCTGACCTAGGTACCTTCTACTTATGACAATTTTAACTGATTATAAATTTGTTCGAGTTTTGGTATTTTTTTGGACCGAATGGCCTTCAAAACCTACTATTTACCCGTCGACAACTATTAAATCTTCACGATATACTAAAGAAATTCATGATAAAATTTTGCAAATTTCTCGATTTTTTGGATCTAAACCAGCTGTGGGCAACCTCATAGCTCGTCTTAACAGCGCGAACCCGGCCCGTTAATTCTCCTGATGCACAACGCAATAGATTTTAAAACAAACACACGCTGATCCAAAGCAAATGTACCCTTTCCGTTATTTTTGCTACCCACTGCTGATCTAAGCTCATAATGTGTTTTTTTAGCGGTTTGAAATATACTTTACTATCTATTCTCATACCTAACAAATAAATAGGTATATCAAAAATTTCATAAAAATCGGTCGAGCCATTTCGGTAGATTGCGTACTCAAACACCGTGACACAAGATTTACATATATTAGAAGATTGTGATTTAATGTTTTATAAGATCAACGATCCACAAGCTTAAACGGCTGGATCTAGAAATTAAAACTTAAATTAAATTAATGAAATCTTCTAAATTCAACCAAAATAACAAGTAAGAAAATTGATGCATTGATGTATGACCTAAAACTTTCTTTGTCGCATAAAGACCTGGCGTCTGCTCTCCTGGTCTTCACACCTGGTGCTCGGTTAAAAGGCTTCCTCTTAATCTCAGCAAGTGTAAATCTATGACATTTAGTCGTGATACCATCCCATTGCAGCGAATCTATAAAGTGGATGATTTGGGTGTACAATTTGTACCCAAGTTTTGTGTTAATAGTCATATAGCGGTCAGCGCAAAGAAGGCAATGCGAGTTCTCGGTTTTGTTAAATCATGGTCCAAGGAATTTAATGACCCCCTACGTCACTAAGCAATTGTATGTTTCCCTAGCGAGAATTGAATATGGGTCGTGTGTCTGGTCGTCTCCATACTACTAAAAATATCATGATCAACTGGAATTGGTTCAGAAGCAGTTCTTAATTTTCGCTCTCCGACGGATTACGCCTACTTTACCTGCCTTCTGTTAAGAACCGCAGAACTTGCCATTAGTCTAGTCAAATAAACAAAAACAAGGGGTCAACCTCGGAATTTGAGATAATAAGCTAGAAACTTCCTTACACCTGGCATTCTGAACGTTGTGTCAAAAGTTACATTAAATCTCGTGAGCGCGTAGTTAGTTATTCAAGTTGAAAGGTAACAAAAAATCAGTTTTTAGCTATTATACAAATTGTAGAGCATAAAATTTGCGACAAATTTCGTCTTAATAATTTTTTCATACGCCCAACCGTTTTTGAAATAGAGGGCAGAGTGCCCGCAGTGGTCAGCCATAATCGCAGTAATGTAAGGTCAACCGTGAATCTCAGTGAATAATACCAGGTATAAAATTATTAAATCATTAAAATATCATAAATAATAAGTAATTTGTATTATTTATTAGATAATACATTATATTTAATAACATCTAATAAAACTTACCTACTTTGTGTAATTAAAAACTCCTTAGAAGACACCATACCTACACTGAAACCGATCTTCCCCCCTTAAATCAAACTAACTGTTTCTAAAATAAATTGGCCCGCTGATCACGAAATCGCCATGAACAAATTCTATCGGCTAGTTATCGAGATATTATCGATAATCGTGTTTTTCGATATATTAGAAGTTGTCTCCACCTTAACTCTCATAACTTTATTGTTTTTTAACCGATTTTAAAGTTCTAAAAAAAATTTAACAGAAAAAACTTGGACAAAAGCTTTATTTTTCAGACAAAAATGTGCTAGGGCGAGTGCTTTTGAAGCTATGGGCTCAAGTGCAGAAAAAACAAATTTTTTTTCTAAATTTCAAAATTTATCGTATTTAAAATGCTTGTAGATGCATAAAGAAGCAATATTATCATTTTTTTTTTAATTGGACAGTGAAAACTATGTGATTTACTCTAATAAAACCCTAAAAACCAAAAATCGGAGATGAAATGGTTATTTTATTCATTTTTATACACCTGAAAAGTGTATTATAATTTTGCCCAGGATTTGCAACGCATGGAAGTATTCATATATATATTCTTGATCAGGGCGATGAGCTAAGTCGAATCAGCTTTGTCCGTCTGTCTGTTTCTACGCAAACTAGTCTCTCAGTTTTAAAGCTATCGAGCTGAAATTTTGCACAGAGTCTTCTTTTTACTGCACGCTGCTAATATGTCGGAACCGTTTGGATCGGATGACTATATCTTACAGCTGCCATAGAAACCATCGGTCAAACAATGGGTCTTAGTGAGAAAAACTTTGTTGTTTTCAATGTTAGCGTCCTCAAACTCTTCCATTATTTATATTTTATGCTTTCAAATAGATTTGCAAACTTTGGTCAAAATCGGATGACTATAGCTTATAGCTGCCATAGGACCGATCGGTCGGAAATGGGTCTTATTAAAAAAAAATTTTGGTTTTCAAGTAAATCGTTCTTAAGGTCGGTGATTCTTAATATTAAACGCTTTCAAAATAATTTGAAAAAATTTATCGTCATGGGTTGACTATATCTTATGGTTGTCATAGGACCGATCGGTCGAAAATGGTTCTTAGTAAGAAATTTTTTTTGTTTTTAATGTTAGCGTCCTTAATCTCACTGATTACTAATTCTATATGTTTTCAAATATATTCTGTAAATGTAAATTTGGTCGAAATCGCATGATTATATCTTCAGGCTGCCATAAGACCGATCGGTCGGAAAATGGGTCTTAGTGAAAAAAACTTTTCTGTTTAAAATTTTATCGTTCTTAAACTCGGCGATTGTTAATTTAATATGTTTTCAAAAAGATTCGCGAAATTTGGTCGAAATCAGATGTTTATCTGTCGGAAAATGGGCTTTAGTTAAAAAAATTTTTGATTTTTATGTAAGCGTTCTTAAACTCTGACATTTCAAAAACAGCATTTTCAAGGGTATAAAAACTTCGGCACAGACGAAGTTAGCTTGGCCCTCTCGTTATTCATATAATAAGATAAAAGTGTAAGAACTCAGCTGGCAGAAATCACCGTCGAGATTATACTCTTATACTGCGACTGGTTGCGCCTAAAAAGTGACGCCCGATGTCAAAGCGAGCTAAGAGGCCATGGCGTGTGTTCAGTACCCCGAGGTACTGAATTCAAGTCCCAGTAACGGCGGATTGATGACAAAAAGAAGAAATTGTTAATAGCTAAAACAAACACACCACGAGTAGTACATGCAGCTGCCCCGCTCGTCGCGAGATACCACATCGTTACTCTCTAGTGGCAGTGCTGGTCCCCTTCAAATAAACTCGTTCATAATATTTTGCCTGTATTGCAACGTCTCCTTTAGGTACTCAACTAGCATGTGCCAGTCTTCACCGTTTAGAGCCGCCAAGTATTCCACAGCCTGCATTCCTCGCTTGCTGTTTGGTATATGTGGCATAAAATTTATGGCGAGCAGATCAACTCGTGCCTTAAATATTACCTGCTGATGGAGTCATAAATGTCGTAAAAATATTTTTTTCTCATTTATTGTTCATATGCATGTGTGTACGGGTGCTACTTTGGATTGCTGCTTTCTGTTCGCAGTTTGCTCTGGCTTCTATTTCCTCACTTTGGATTATTTTCTGTTGCATCTTGGGCCAGTTGTGGACTTCACTTTCATTCAAATTAACACTATGCTTTTCAGCTAGTATTTCCCCCATGTCAAAAATAATTGCGATTTAGAACGGAGTAAGATTTTGGGTAATCTGCCTTACGGCATATCCATCACCTTATTTATATAAAGAAAGAAAGGTTTCAGGGTATGAATGTAGAGAATGTTTCAAGGTGAATGGCATATGTTGATGTGTTGTTCCGCAGCAATTGCTCCACCTCATCGTAGTACTGGCAACCCCAGACTAGTCCTGCATAGCACATTATCGCTTTGGCGGTTGCTTCAAAAATGGTATACTTCCCGAGAAGCAATTTCCAATCTCCATCTGAGAGTTTTTCGGCAATATGTTTTGAGAAATTCATAAGTAAGTGGTAAGTGTTACTCCTAGATATGTGTAACGTTTTACCACCTCGTGTTTCTCCCCATTTAGCATCCACTGCTCATCTCTTGCAATAATAATTTAGTATAAGCTCACGCGGTAAGGACGTGTAATGCCATATAACCAATCTGGTCGATTTCCAATAACTTTCTTGGTATTGAAATGAAAATCAGTTTGACAACGTATTTTAAGCACAGGTCCAAAATATCTTACTCCAATTTTAAGTGTGGCGAAAAAAAATCTGTTATTTTCGGACACTTTGAAATATGTAACACAACAAAGAGAGTAAAGCCTCATTTACACGACCTGATCCCTCAGCTGAGTTTTCGTCAGACCTTAACTCATCTGAGCAACTCAGTTTCGCTTTTACGCTTGCCTGAGAAGCTCAGATGAGTCAGTTATAGAACTATTGGTTCATCGAAATCATCTGGATCAGATGAACATTAAGCCGTTGCTTTGTTTACATAAAAGAAGAAGACAAGAAGAATAAAAAGCGAAATAAATAAAGAAGCATTAAAAATTATAGCCTAGCAAGTGAAATGTAGGACGAAAAAACTATGGAAGCGAAATAGAATGTAATGCAGGCAGGTGGAAACCGTGCTGCCCAGGCACCAATGCAAGTGCGCGAAAAGATTACTCAATATTTCAACGAGTAAGGTTCAGTTCCCTGGCAGCAGGAGGCGATAAGGAGGTTTAATTTTGAATTGAGTTTATTCCATTTATGTATCCATACTTAATAAAATATCTTGAACTTATACTCAATCATGTTTTGGAAGAACACTTCTTGGCGCTCTTCTGGGACCGTGGCTGCATGCGACTTAATATATTCGCCCAAAGAGATGACGCTTGATGAATATTGGTTCGAAGGTGTGTTCAAAGCCAGTATGGCCTTCTTTAACACCTCGGTCCGCTTGTCGCTTGCGAAATTTTCGTCAATGTTGGCCCGTTTTGAATCCGGCTGCTCCAAAATGAATCCTCTGAAAAGGAATCCCTGTCACGTTCAATGGCCACCTGCAATAAAGTCAATTAACTTCAGATTGCAAGAACACGGCTGTATAGCCTAATGGATAGGTAGACTCCGATGCTCTAGGCTTAATAAAGCGAAGACGGTGGGACCAATATGGGTTCTCCCGCTCATCCGTACCCAATCCGCTATTGTTATTAGCTTTCTTCAACTTGGCCAATTCATTTGTGATCAATTGTGATCAATTGCAATTTGGTTTTGATGTCCACCCTTGTTTTGCCCTCAAATTGTACAGCTAATTTCTCCATGGTTGCAGTCCTGTATGATCTGCTCTTGTAGGTGGAATTGGAGGAGTCGTACAGAGCAGGCTCAGCATCGTACATGTAAATAAGTCGCGTAACATCATCCTTAGTCTACAGTCTAAAGATGTCTACAAAAGTAGTGTAATAATGTCTATACTAAAAGCAATAGTTATACAAATCATACACACTTACTTTCTTAATTATTGGAAGCTTATTAACTTGCAATTTATTTGTTTAATTTTAATAAGAATTAATTTTACATACAAAAAAAAACTTAACCGATGGCCAAAGATCGATAAGAAATGTAAATCGTTGCAATAAGGCAACCCTTTAATGTCACAGATGGCACTCAGATGAGCACTCAGGCCAAATAGAACCGGTTCTAATTCATCTGATCGCTCAGCTGAGTAGCCTTAGACGCCTTTGTACACGGTCAGACAGCAACTCAGCTGAGTGATCATGTCGTGTAAATGAGGCTTAAGCAGGGCATCCACGCACGAATTTGTTCGACGAATTTGTTGTGCTCGACGAAATGTTCGTCGTTAGTGGAGGTGTTCGTGACAGATTTTTGTGTTCGACTTTTTGTTCGCAGAGAATAGATTGGTTTCTATCTTGCGTGTGTTCGTGCGAACATGTTCGTCAATGGATGGGAACAAGTGCACGAACATCATTTGTCAAAAATATTTATAGAGGGAACACGTGCCCAAATGAGCAACGACTTGTGGCTGCAATTTATTGAATGCCCCCAAAATGATGAAATAATGCTTTAAGCTAATTTGTATCACCATCTAGGTCATGATTGTGTAAGTTTTCGCTGCCATATTTTCACGTTTACTTCTTGAGCTTGAGAAGCAAATGATGTTCGTGAGAAATGTTCGCCTGGTTAGTGGGCAAATTAATTCTTTTTTGACAAATTTGTTCGTCGAACAATTTCGTGTGTGGATGCCCTGCTTAAGTTATGTGTCTCGCTCAGTGAGAAACAATTATTTTCATTTTTTGTCTTTTATGTGTGTGGTTAACCAAAGTCTGGGGAAAGGGCATTTTCAACACTAAATTTCATTTACACTAAAATTCTGTGAAGTAGTTCCTTGCCGAGGTAATAGCTCAGTGCTCGGGTCGTTACAAAAAATTTGTAAAAGAAGTGGGTAGAAAGGTGCTGGAAAATCATGCCAGAGCAGTTCACAGATAACGAAAACTTAAGAAACGGCTTTTCCATACCAAAAATGACCACACATATCTACATAACTATGATTATGACAATACTGAACAGCAATAAATACCATGAATGACCTTGTTCCCAGTTTCAGATAAAAGTTTTTTGTTGGCAACAGGCGTCATTCAGACGCATAAGACAATTGGTCTTGAGGCGCCGACACGCGCAAGCATACGTCGCCACACTAACAGACCCAAAACTGCGAGTCTGTGACGTTAGATTGACTACCTTCTATTTTTTGTATCAAGAGAAAAACCTTTGTATTTGAACTATTCGATTCGTACAAATCAGTTACCTTTGCTTTCTCATTCGGTTCATTCAGAAGTCATTTAGGAAGGAAAACTTAAACATCATTCGAATTTCAGACGATCAAGTTATAACTAAAATATTCCTAAAAAATTTTTAGATAAAAATGCCATACATTAACAACTGGCTAACTGCCACCTTAGTGGTTACAATCAAGTGCATCTGGGCAACGGCCTATCTCTGGCTATTTTTGTATGCAGCGAGCGTGTCACCAGTTTTGGAGGAGCGTACGGAAACAAGATTTTGGACCAGCAAGCTAAAATTTCAACTTACCCAGGGTTCTGTCCAGCCCTTCCAAATGAGTCATCAGTTCTTTTCGCTGTTCAGAGTGGCAGTGGTGATGCTCACTTTGTTTCGCTATTGCCGTTGCTTTTATGCCAAACGTGGGTATGTTTTGCGGGATGAGGACAAAATGCGTTTATGGATGGCTGGATTATTGATCGCACCCTATTTGACCGAATTCGTTTTGCTGTGGCTAAAAAGTGTATGGATCCAACTGGATGGCATAAAGCGAGTGGTCAATTATGCACCTGATGAGGAACGCGCCCACATGTATGCCCGATATGCTGCAATTATGTTCTTTAAGGTATTTGTGGCTACACATTTCGGTAGGACTGTTATACGCTGTTACTATTTAATGAACAAGATGGACAACGACCGCAAACATTATAATGGACAAGATTTTGGGGAAACCCTCATTGGGTTCTTTATGTTAAACTGAGGTAAATATTTATTTGTCGACACCCTTTATTTTGTCTAAAATCATTGCCTTCTTTTCAGCGTCTCCAATTTAAAGGCTAAATGAAACCATAGTACACTGCTCCTCTTACCGCCTGTCGGCATTATTTAAAATTAATTTTTCAGCTGCAAGTTGCCAGTTGCCAGTGGCCACCGCCCTGCCCTCTGCCCAGCTATGTAGTTCGTAGTGCTATAATGAAGTAGCAAAAATATATATATCGCAATTTCCTTCACACTCTGAAAATTGTGCAAGAGAAAGTTTATTTTATTTTTAAGAATAACAGACAAAAGTTTTCTTAGGAAATGGTTATGTTCTGGAGGGGAAATTATAGTTGGAAGAGGAAGTAAGCTAAGGTACAGTAGAATAAATATAGAAATTATTTCCCTAATTGTTAGAAAATAGTTCTGCAAAGCTATTTTATGGGACTGGCTTTAAGGATGTGGCGGTGTAAGTCCTTTGACTTAAATTTCAAAATACAAAACTTTTTCCTACACAAGACCCATTTCCGACCTCAATTAATTATAAACTAGGTTAAAATAAAAGTAGCAAGTGATAATCTAAAATTTTCGATGCTCATGGCGCCGCTAACTTGTTTGGCAGAAACAGCTGATTGCATACCAATGGGTATAAGCTGTTGAATGGTGGTATTTTGGCGTTGAGGGGTCACTCTGGTCACTAGGCTAACAGCAATCGTAATAAGCTGTCGGAAAATATAGCTGATCTGAGTAGTTCAGGCCTATTCCAAATATGCAACGGTGGGCACGCATTTGCTCCCATTGCACCGTGAGTTATTTTTCGTTAAGTGGCGTCAGTTAGACGTGGCGCCGACACGCTCAAGCATACGTCGCAACAAGTGCAAGTGGCGGCTCTGCCCACACTTATGATCGTGATCAAGCTTTGTCCATCGCTAACGCTCCAGAGAGTCTGGCCTCGGAGCTTGCCGACACATCACGTTGGGGTCACCAGTTAGTCTGAGGTGTGCGTAATGCTGATGTGTTAAAACAAAATGCATGCAGACGTAGCAACAGGAGCAGCGTGTGCGATCGAGACTGGCTTAGCGCTTGTCGACTCAAGCGTTACTTTGCCATCAGTATGAAGGAAATAGTCTCATACAACCTGCCTTCCCAGCGGACCAAACTCTCGCAAGCGATGTCGCAAATGAGTGAATTGCGATACTTAACCCGACAAAACTCTAGCAATCGGATCGGGAAAAGATAGAAATATAATTCATATGTCGTTTGTGGCAGTGAAAGTTTCGTTTAAGATAGTCGCAAAAAATAGGGTTGCGAAAGTTTTGCGATACTTTTGTAATATTTCTAGCAAGTCATATAAAATATTTACTGTGATACGTTTTTCATTTTAAATATGTTCAAAAAGTATATTAGTTTTGAGCCCGTAGCAATATCAGAAAAGTATGGCAAAAGATATCGCCAAAGACTCGCAAGAAATATCGTTTGTGAGACTTTTACTTGTCTCATTCCCATATTGTCCCATATGAAAAATATAATTTTAATGCTCTTCTTTGGCATACTTTCGCGCACGCGTCTGCAACCATTGGTAAGCCAAAAGAAAAAGAAATCCAAAATTTGTTCACTTCGGCTTCACTTCATAAGACAAAATGAACACATCATTTGTGAAGGGGATTTGGCTTACTCTCTCTCTTGCATTCGGGTTTTTTTTTGCAAAAGGACGACACGAGCCAGCTGTTACTCTGCTGCCGTCGGAGTACGAGCAAGGCACTCGAATTCTTATCGCAAACCTCTCGCTTGAAAGCTCGAATGCGAGTGCTTTGCGATAAATAAATTCCACTTCTGATCTTTGCTTACATGCGAGCTCGTTTGTGAGCATTTTGCGATAGTCTCACAAAATGCTCGTTTGTTGGTCCGCTGGGTTACTTTGCCATATGCATTTACATTTGTAAACGGGTTGCCCACAGCCTGCATTAATAGTAATAAAAGATGTATGCTAGAGCCGAAATGCCAGCGGCTTCCCATTACGAATGCGTATATTTTTTTTAAATTCCATCACTTTTGCCAATTGAGTTTTCAACTTTGCGAGTCTGGTTTCCCAATGCAGAAGCGAGTGGAGGGCATTTATAGCAGAAGCCAAAACCGTCAAGCGGTTGTGATGTTGTGTGTGAAGAAGAAGAAGAGTCAGGTTTCCCGACAATTGGTTAACTAACAACCAAACCAAATTCAAGTGACTCCCCGCCACGTATGTGTCAAATACAAATGGAGAAAATAAAATAAAATAAAAGAACGGTCAAAAAAAGCAAGCAAACGAAATAGACATCGGCTCGTGTGTGGCACGATTCGTTGTTTCTGTTTGTTTTCGATTACTTTCTGTCTAACGAAAAGCAGCGATTGTAATGCATTACTTTTTCGTCGGGCGTAATACATACTTTCGAGGAAACACATTTAGTTTGCGCAGCTGGGTGGTGGAGTTAATAAGGTGAAGCCGAGCGAGATAGCGCTCTCTCTGTTTATAGGGCCAAAAGGCCAGTGCGTTGTGAATGCTAGAGGCGAACGGCAGTACACAAGCATAGCCAAACAAATGTTCTGCAGTCTCTTTCAACCTTAAAGGCATACATTTACTGGCCCTCAGCAGATGCTCACGGCTTCACCTTGATTTCGACGAAACACATTTAGCTCTGCGACGCTGGGTTAAGGTGCCACATAGGAAATTACAGTGGTTAGAGGGAGACGGACACATTCCCAAATGTATTCAGAGAGCGTAAGTGGCCAACTTTTATCGAGAAAAAAGCTGAAAAAAGCGCATGGCTTTTCTTACAATTTATGTAATTATAAATTTCATCTGTCTGATGAAGTTCCTCGTCCTCATTCTTATCATAAGCCTTAGTTGTGCCTACTCACGTTCATTCGATTTCTGAGTTTTGATTTACAATTTTTACCTGACTGAAGACAGGCTCAACTTTAGCGTTTGAACATGGCAGGGACAACATCTGAATCGCAACCAAGGCTAACTCAAATATTTTTTGATTGCTTCCAATTTGTGGCATTTTCAAAAAAAAACAAATATATGAAGTTTTATTGTCATTTCATAGGCATTTTTAAAAACAGCAGTAAACTCGTCAGGTATCAGATTAATACTTCCGAAGCCAAGCCTTAAACTCCGGGTCCTCCAGCCAGACTTCACCATATTTTTGTTTGAAAACTTGTGGCATTTTTGTTAAACGATCTGTAAACTTATCTAGCACTTAGGGCCGTTTTCTCATATTGCTGTTTTTGCAAATCTAGGTGGATTTGCTGCATTTGCTTTGCTCATGTTCAAGACTAACCATCTATGTAGGTGTTTTTGTAGCAATGTACTTCATGCTCATTGATTTGAAAACAATGTACATGTCAAACCATATTAGGTATTTTTATGTATGCGCGCAAATGATCACACTGAAAAATATTTGAAAACAAAAAACAACTGCTTAACTGCAGCTAAAAACAGTAAAGTCTGAATTGTTATTAAGTAAACCAAAAATGAAAAATATTGGATGTGCCTTTAATACACAAGAACACCTGCAGACATTGCCGAAAACACAGATACACATTCTGATTCCCATAGTTTATTGCTTAAGCTAAGTTTACACATCTAAATAATTTGGCTAAATTTTATAAAAATAGCCATGATTAAAGATTTTACTGGATTAAAAACTTAAACTATGGTTCCATACGCTAACAATTTGATGAAATATGGCCGGAAAGTTCCACAATTTGGCCTATATAGCCAAATTTCATGAAAATTTGTCCAAATTATTTGCCTGTGTGAACTTAGCTTTCGACCTCTTGCTTAATCTAACATCATAGTAACAAGTCGTACCAAAAGAAAAACCTTCTCCTTCTCTGTAAAACTAAAAATCTGCAATAATAAAAACAATAATCAGACGAGTGCAGAGGTGCTGCCAACCTAGTATTATGCCCTTCCAGCCCTCCCGGTATGACCGTGTCGCAAATGCCCGAATTTATAATCAACCAATCTAGGTGGATTTTGATTTGAGCAAAAACAGGAATATGAGAAAACACATCTGACCGTTCTACATCGTTTCATGCTGGCCTTTGGGACTGGTTGGACAAAGAGGAAGAATTTTTGGCGTCTGGAGGAGCTACAAGCTAAGCAGAGATATGAAGCAGCTACTAAAGCAAGACTGGTGATTTTGGCCAAGAGAGATCCGCCGCTGGAACCGCTGACGGATGCAAAGCAACTGATTGTTGCACTGACCAAGCCGGTCACCATTAGTGTGAACCCAGGAGTTGATGGGAATCAAAAACAGTCGGCGATACTTGTGCCGGAGTCTAAAGCCTAAACGCCACTTGTAGAGTCAGATCATGAGGACAATTAAGTAATCGATGTGGCGTAGCATGGAGCGTTCTTGGAGTCGGAGTTTCTTATTGGTAAAACCTTACCAAGATTTCTTTTTAGGAGTTAAAATAAAGCTACGTTAAATGCCGTTCTAGGAACTTTTTCATTAAAGTGGAAGCAATAGCTTAAGCGTAGACTCAACAGGCTTCAGTGGAACCCCCAACTAAACTATCCTTGAACTGCATAAAACTCCAACAGGAAAGTGAAACGGCTCAACAGCAGTTTTGTAAACTCTTCTGCAGCTAGAGCTATATTGAAATTGTAGCACACTCACTTTCGTGGGAGGCTGGCTCATCTTGCTCCGCCTCTCATCTTCTTCTTCTACGAGCTCCAGGTTCTGAGTCTTCGCCTTACTGCAGGGTGTGCAGACTCCTGTTCTCGAACCATTCCTAACCCATATTCTCAAATAATTATTAAATTATTTAAGGTAACGACATAATTCCGCCAACCTAATTCCGACGAAATGATATCCTTTCAAATCAACGTGATCTATATCGCTTATATTACGGCGGAATTATGACATTTAAAAGCGACATAATATCGCTATGATCCATGACAGAATTATGTCATTAGAAAACGACATTACTCCACGCAGAGCTAAGGCAGAATTGCATAACCACGCGATGATCCATGTCGAAATTTAGTAAAGGTCTAAGGTACTAGGAGTTTTGCAGCGGGAATTGTGTCGCTTTGGCTATATATTTCAAGTCGCCGTGTGACAGCTTCAAAGAAGTGTACCATGGACTGACTTGTGTTGTATTTAAAAAAAAAACCCCTATCTCGCTCATTACTTAACCCACCCTTATCCACATTAAACAGTTAATCCGTGAATGCGTCCAACACTATTCGCTTAAAAACTTTTGGGCGTAAAATCCTTTGAAAATTCTTTGAAAGAATTTCATTATTCGAGTCTTTGTTATTCTTTTGGCTTTAAGTGTACAAGTATTTTCAATTGTGGGCCAAGGTCAATGGACATTATCCAATTTTCCACTTTTCTCCCTCTGTTTCCCCTCTCCCACTCCCCATCTCTCTCTCTCTCTCTCTTACTCTCTGTGTGGGTTTTTGTTTGTAATGTAAAAGTTTTATGGACATGCCTTGCATTTGGCATTCGTATCTTATCAGATAGAATATATCAACAGCCAAACCCCCTTGGGGGCATCGGCGAGGGCGGAGGGAGGGCTCTAATATTTTTGTAATACGCATTTATCTTTTTATGGATCTGCAGCGCGTCATCGGCTTCATTATTGTCCCACATCATGTTGTATCTGTGCTCTAGTTTATTTTCATTACGTTAATTCGTTTGTAAATATTTTCCCTAACTTTTGGCCAGCTCCTCTTGTTGTTTATTTACCGATTTTCTAGGAGGTCGCTCGCGGCTTTCACCGACGCTCAAATACATTTATTTGCGCTGTCATTGTCAGGCGGCACAGCGGGGGGCATCATAAATATGTAGGGAAAAGAAATCAGATCAGCTGGAGACTAAAGAGATTCCACCATCACGACTTTAATTGCAATTGATGGTTAAACGGTTGAGCGATTAAGCGACTTGGCTCTCTTAAATGCACTTTGCCCTATGCGGCTGATGCATGCAAATTGTTTAATTTTTAGATTAGCTGACCATCGCAATGTCGATGACGCTGACGTTGATGATGTTGATGAGAGTTACATTTAATTTGTATGTAAATTGCCAGGCAAGTGAATGGAGGCACTGAAACTGCAAGTGCAAAATGCCACAGCCACTGCGTTTTTGCCATTTGAGTGCGCAGATAAGTATGCAACGGTTTTTGCTTCTTTTGTGGTCATGCCCAGCGAGAGAGAAAAAATGAGGTGGTAGAGAGAGAGAGAGAGACGGAGGGATAGGGAAGCTAAAGTATATGACGGACTTTTGTGTACCCTTGCTTAACTGTAACTGTGTACCTTACTTACAAAAAAACCATATTAAATACTTAAAAACATAACAAAAATTTTAAAATACTAAAAATTACCGCATTGCGAGAACAATGTTTTCAAATCGCCTGTTTTTGGAGGTCATATACCAAAGAGATCATAGGAAATACCGAAAATCTAATGAAAATACCAAAAATATTAATTATCTTTTAAAAATACCAAAAAATACTACCAAATGAGGAGAATATTGACTTCAAATCGTTGGCTTAGAGGCCGTGACCTATAAAGGTCATAGCAAATAACGAAAATCTACCAAAAACACCAAAAATATTAATTATTTCTTTCAAAATACCAAAAAAGTACCTAAAAATACTACCAAATCAGGAGAATTTTGATATCAAATCGCTGGCTTTAGAGGCAGTAACCTAAAAAGCTTATAGAAAATTACAAAATTTACCAAATATACCCAAAAATATCAATAATTTGTCCAAAAACACCATTAAAATAAAAAATAATAATTTGCAAATAGGAAAAATTACCGCATCGCAAGAACAATGTTTTCAAATCGCCTTTTTTTGGAGGCCATATACCAAAGACATCATAAGAAATACCAAAAATCTATCAAAAACACCAAAAATAAAAAAATCTTTCCCAAAATACAAAAAAATATATAAAAATACTACCAAATCAGGAAAATTTTGATTTTAAATCGCTGGCTTTAAAGGCAGTAACCTAAAAAGCTTATAGAAAATTCCAAAAATCTACCGAATATACACAAAAATATCAATAAATTTTTACAAAATCACTACTAAAATAATAAAATAAAAAATTTGTATGGACTAAAAATTACCGCTTCGCGAAATCTACCGAAAATATTAAATACTTTTCCAAAAATATCATAAAAATACCAAAAAGTTCTACCAAATCATGAGAATATTGATTTTAAATCGATGGCCGTGATCTACTAAGGTCATAGAAAATACCAAAAATATGAATTATCTCAAAAAATATTTAAAAAAACTACCAAATCAGGAGAATATTGATTTCAAATCTCTGGATTTACTGGCCGAGAACTTAAAAGTTAATAAAAAATACCAAATATCTGCCAAAAATACCAAAAACATTAAATACCTCTCCAAAAATACAATTAAAAACAAAATAATACCAAATCAAAAGAATATGGATATTAAATAGCTGGCTTTAGAGCCCAAGACCTAAAAAGTTCATAGAAAATACCCAAATACATCAATAATTTTTCCAAAAATATCCCAAAAACCAGGGCTTAATCCCGAAACGAATTTCGGTTCCGGCACCGGTTCCGGTACGTACCGACATGGATGTTTCGGTTAAAGGTTCTATTTCGGTTTTGAATTAATTTCGGTTTTCGATACGGTACCTGGATTTTGATTTCGGTATACCGGTACGTACCGGTATAAGTACTACTTATTATTAATACTAGAAAAATTAAATTCTGAGATAAATCTACATCATTTTATTCCTGTGTAATAAAACGAATCAGAATTCAACACAAAATGAATGGTTTTACATTTAAAGGAAAATTATATAGACTATTTCATATTTCGTATTTTTTTACGTAGTTAACAAATAAAAACTTATGATTACATTATATACTGATGTATATTATATTAAATATTATTAGTTTTCGAATTTAACTTTGAATTTTATACGATCAGCATTCATGTGATTTGCTCACAGTAACATAATTGCATTCAATGTGGTTGAGTCCATACACGCTAACCTTTGTAACTGGAACAGAAAGCACGACTTTTGAAATCTCATACAATTCTGGGTACTTTTTGGAGGATTTTGACCACCAGTTAAGAATGTTTTCATGGTTTCGAACACGTTTAAGTGCGGGAAAAGTCTTAATGGAATCCACAACACACAATTGACACAATTGAAGTGTTTTTATCACCAAGCTTCTTTTCCTGCAATATCATATATGCCTTAACTTTGTCGGCGCTTTCAGATGAACTAGTATTAGAACTGCCTTCATCATTAAGCAGTGATTGATCAGCAACCGACGAAATTTGTGCATAAATATTTTGTAAAAGATTGATACAAGTATTTTTTTTTGCTCAGTACTTAGCGTTACGTTATATTTAGGGTCCAAAAATATGCCAAATAAAAAATACTGTTTTCAAAAAAGGATTTCCCTCATTTTTTTATGAACAAACTTTTTCGCTAGAGAGGACGAATTGATATTTATTGATATTTCCAATTTGCAGTGTATCCAAATGGAATAAAAATCACCCAAAACTAGATTTTCGGCTTGAAGTTTAGTTGTGGCCACCTCCTCTAGTTCTAGTAAGCGTACAATTTGTCGAACTGAGTCCCACACATTCCGGTGCAGAAGAAAGTCGTTCTTTGCAGCCGCCAAACAGGAGCAAATGTTGAAGACGTCTTCCGCCAGCAAATATTTTAGCATCCTGTAGGTTGATCTCCAAAACTTCGATGCACTGTGGAAAGGCGAAAAAAACTGAAACTGTACCGGTACCAACGTTTCGGTTTCGTTCCGGTACTATCGGTTCCATTAATAACGGTAAACGGTTTTCGGTTCTAACAAAAATATTTGTTTAGTTAGTTCAAAACTATAGCAAAAACTATGACATCAATTGACTTTAAGGAGTTCAATATACAAGCCAAAATAAGTGCGTTACAAAAAACGGAAGTGGGTCTTAGGTTGTTTTAGAAAATCTCAAAACTCTGCCAATTAAGCAAAGCTTTTTATATAAAACTTTTTTTATAGTAGGATTTATAATAATACAAGTTGTATTTCCGGGATATCATATTCAAAAATCTTTTCGCGTTTTGTGTTTATTAGCAAAAGTATCTGACGTGATGTTACCTTGCGCTACTTTACTTAAATTTCATCATTATATTTATGCTGATTTTGTTATAATATAAAGCAACAACTTACATTTAATTGTTGTCACATAGTTTCTTATGGTGTTTTATGTAATATTTTTTAACTCTTTGTACCCTTAAAATGATGTAAGAGACCAAAAATCAATGTTTTATGTAATATTTTTTAGCTCTTTGTACCCTCAAAATGATGTAAGAGACCAAAAATCAATGCAATCTAAAGACATTTTTATTACAACAAAACGTATTCAAATGAGAATAAATGTCGCTTACGCTACTTTGCATTCGAAAATATGGTTTATATTAGTTCAATTTGATTGTTTCCCCCCTTTACCTTTAATTTTTTGGTCTCGGTGAACTTTTCTGTGAAAATGCCCATATTCAACGGGCTGCCATTTTGATGAAGGCCTCACCTGACGAAAGACAAGCTACGTCAAAGTTGCCCCTCCGAACAACTTAAGGTTCTTAAAGCAGCATACCTCGGGGTATGGCTTTAGGTTTTGCAAATAAGCTAAAGGACTGATTTAAGTCTTCTCAGACAGCCTCCTAGCCCAGGATGCAGCTGGTCACGGTTACCATTAACGTGCTCCCAGTAAACCCAATAACCCAGGTGTATCGAGTTTGAAACCTTGGCGAAAATCCTTTAAATAATTACTCTTTTACTTTCTCAGTGCCCGAAAATTTGCAGCTTAGAAGCGGAATCGTAAAGCCCCATGGACAATAAGCGTCCTATTATCTTTCAGTTAGCCTTCGATTGGCTCTTCGATAACGAAATTTCGATTTAAATTCAGAAGCAGTTACGGCACAGCTTCATACTTACTTAAAGGATTTCTTTCTGGCGCATACCTTGACTTGCTCCACCAGTGATTGGGCACACCTAGTCCGCAGGGGCCGAACCCATTTCGTTATTCACGCCGAGGAAACAGCTTTCCTATCGTTCTAGGTCAGAGCTGTTTTGCACACCAATACACTCTGACTTTATGGCCTCGCTCTTTTCGACAAACGCTGTTCTATTCAATTTTGACAGAGTGTTATTCACTTGTTCTCTTTTATCCACTCACTTGCTTAGTTCCTTTCTTACTTGCTTTCTCAATTTGATTAAACTTTGATAAACGTAGCTTAAAAAAAGCACAATTGAACAATAAAGAACAATTGAGAAGATCTTGTTCGGAATTCAAATTTGTTCATTTAATTTCCCCATAAACATTGTGAAAGACTTGCCCACTATGATTCAGCTCTCCTGTGGGCGCCACAGCGCATCAATCGTCTGCTTTACGGATGTAGCAACAGTTTCATCACCCAAAAGCCTCGCCATTCAAAAGCAACTGTGGCCAGTGCACTTCAATTTGCATTTCATTGCTATATCAAGTCCTCCCCCCCTAAGATATCCTAACCATATAATTTACTGTCATGGCACACACAGATGCGTTCATTCTAATCTCAATTAAATCAATTTCGTTGTCAACACACACACACACACATTGCCATAGAGAAGCCGAGACCTAAGCTCATTACAAACGTCAGTTGACTGACAAATTGAAGCATCGAAAGAGGGCCAAGTGACAGTTGAAAGTGCAACAGCAACTGGCAGTAATGGCAACAATAAATCTTCAGTTTATGAAGTGAAAGTGATATTTAGTCAGCAAGAAGGGGAAGACTTTAGTGAGGTGAATTGAATTGAAGTTACTTAAGCAGTTTGAAAAGGGTTTTTGGAACTAAAAGTGCGCAAGTAAATGAAGTACAACGTAAACTTTAATGGCTTACCTTCTCGTGAGGTATCAGTCATAAAAAAAGGGGAGCTAGTTTACACACGGGACCTTTGTTTATCTATCGAACGAGTGATTATATTTAAGTGCACTTATTTTCTATGCGGTTTCTTCTTGCCTAATAAATTGTTAAATTTATGCAAGAGATGTGTGTGGGTTGGCAACTCTCTTCAATGCATTTCAAATAGCCTCATTTCCATTATAGTGATTTTTATTTAACTCACACACACACATATCGATTACCAACCCCAAAGGAAACCGCCCCCATATTGAGCTAAAAAAAAAAAAAAAAAAAAAAATGGGGGACCAAAACAAATAATCTACGAAAGGCTTATCCATATTGTATCTCTAAGTCTAATTCGAATTGTAACTGCGCCTCTGCGACCAACTCTGGCCACTTTCAGCTACTTTGGCTACTTTTCTTGCATTAAAATTTCGTTTATTGGCAACGGGGGAGCTGTTAAGTCGTCAGGCTCACACACACACACACACATACACAACCGAAATGGCAGGCTCAAGAAATTGGAGAATGCCAATTCATGCCGAAATTTTTGTTTCATTTTTGTGGGAGGGTTGATAAGTCGTAGGGTACAAGTCGTATCGTACAACGACTGTAAGTTGTTTTTTCAAGGGGATTAATTTTAACAAATTGTAAGTAAGAAACTTAAGTAGATTTTGGAAAGGAAATGCGCTATGGGTATGGTTATTAGGTTGCCGGTTGCTGTGCAGGTTAAAGGCCATATAAATATTAATATCAAAATGGGGTGGGACCTTTAGACATCAACTTAAAGAACATAACTTGAGGTGAGTAGAAAAAGAGCCTTTTTTCTACTTTTCGATGCGGTGGCTGGCAACTTTTTTAACTAAACTCATTACTATTTTTGTGCAAAAATTCGTAAAAAACTCATTGTTTTGAATATATGATATTTTTGCACACAAAATTTTTTAAGTGCTTCGTCAAGTTTGGCACTTACGATAATTTGTAAAATAGTTCAAATTGTACAAAATATATAAAAACAAAATAAAACGAGAAGGAGAAGCTAACTTCGTCTGTGCCGAAGTTTTTATACCCTTGCAAATGCTGTTTTTGAAATGACAGAGTTTAAGAACGCTTAGATAAAAATCAAAAACTTTTGTAACTAAAATCCATTTTCCGTCAGATGAACATCTAATTTCGACCAAATTTCGCGAATCTTTTTGAAAACATATCAAATTAACAATCGCCAAGTTTAAGAACGATAAAATTGAAAACAAAAAAGTTTTTCTCACTAAGACCCATTTTCCGACCGATCGGTCCTATGGCAGCCTGAAGATATAGTCATCTGATTTCGACCAAATTTTTCAAATTAGTTTGAAAGCGTTTAATATTAATAATCACCAACCTTAAGAACGATTTACTTGAAAAAAAAAAAAAAATTTTCACTAAGACCCATTTTTCGACCGATCGGTCCTATGGCAGCTATAAAATATGGTCATCCGATTTTGACCAAAGTTTGCAAATCTGCTTGAAAGCATAACATAACATTAAGAACAAAACAGTTTTTCTCACTAAGACCCATTTTTTGACCGATGGTTCCTATGGCAGCTATAAGGTATAGTATATACCTTAAGGTAATCTATACCTTAAGGTATAGATTCGGTCGCTTCCGACATATTAGCAGCGTGCAGTAAAAAGAAGACTCTGTGCAAAATTTCAGCTCGATAACGGCGATTGCATTGAAAACAAAAAAGTTTTTCGTACTAAGACTTTTTTTAGACCTAACTTTTGTATGGCAGCCATATTATATAGTTGTCCGATTCTCATAAAGCTTGATGGCATTATGTGAAAGCATAGGAAACTGATCAGTACGGGGTTTGGGGGCGTTTATATTGGAAACCAAAATGTTTTTCTCACTAAAACTAGTTTTTCAACCGATCGTTTCTATGGCAGCTATATGCTATAGTCGTCCGATCCGGCTAGTTCCAAAAGACTTCGTGTTAAGTTTGGTTAAGATAGCTTTAAGTCTGACGGAGGAGATAGTATAGAAACAGACGGACGGACAGACGGACATGGCTATATCAACTTAGCTCGTCATGCTAATCAAGAATTTATATACTTTATGTGGTCGGAGATGCTTCCTTATATGAGTAACAAACAAGTGTACAAGGGTATAATAACATTATTTTATGATAGAGCAATGAAAAATGAAGTAAAGTAAAAGTAAAACTGGCCCAAACAGCACCTCCAGGAGGGCCAGGGCCAAGCTGCTCTCAATCTCTTGACGTGTGTGCTTATAATTTTTCGCACAAGAGAAAGGGACCTACAGCTAAACGCCGAATCCGAACGGCAATAGTTAGAGAATTTTTGCTTTTTCAAGGCTAGTTACTTCACAGCTGGCGCCAGTAGCTGGTGAAGAGGTGACTGGGTGTGTAAAAGCTTTTTTCTAAAGAAAGAAAAAACTTTTTCTATTAGATGGTCCGAGGCGGGATCGAATCCACACAACCTCCCGCACCAGCAGCCCCACACACAACTGGTACGCCTGACCCATGAAAAATGAAGTACTTATGTTTTTATTTCAAGTACCAAAATTATTTGAAAGAATAATTAAACAAAAACACTAGGAGACTTTAGCACACCTGAAAAAGTGTCTTTTCGAGTAATCGAACAGTCTCACCTGGCGAAACACAGGTAGAATTTTTGGACTTCGGATTCGTGTTAACTACTCAGAGAAAACAAATTTGGCTGCTCGGCCAACGAAACATATTGCGGCCTGCTAAATTTCACACGCTAAATGTAAATTGCAGGAAGCTACACATGGCGTGCAGAAAAACTGCATGCAACGTGTAGAAATTTAAAAACGAAACGCCGCGTCTAGAAAAGCTAAATGCTGCGTGGGCAAAAGCAAAGTCTACACGACAATTGAAAATCAGTGTATTTCCAAATAACTTCTACATTTTTCATGCAACAATCTGAATACCACACGAACGTTTAGGTTTAAAACATTAACGTTTCGATATTGAAATCCTACATACGCGTGTGGAAATTCTACATGAAAAATGTAGCTCTAAATCAGTACCGAATTCTTATATTTTTCATTTAGAAAACTGCTCTCCACACGCGACTTGTAGGTTTTCTAAATAAATGTTTAGAATTAGAAATGCTGAATGCTACATGTTGCAAATCTACACGAAACATGTGCAAATTTTAGCACATTTTAAATGAGTAGAACAATTAATTCGAACTTAAGAATTACAAGCAAGCATAAATTGGTGTCTGTTTTCAATACAAGTACATCTTACGCAATACAAGTAACACATTACTCAGTGACCTTACAGTGACTTAACAGAAACCAAACAGAGAGTAAACAGGGACTTAACAGTGACTTAACATGGTCTGAAGAGGGGGGAGGAAAAGGGGGAAAGAGAGGGTTTGAAATTTTTTCTATTTTTTTGCTATTTCATTATTGAGATTATTATTTCTGCCTGTTATTCTCTTGCTACAGTTGTCGTTATCATATATATATATATGGAGCAGCACAATAAGCAAGACTTATAGAAAAAATGAAAAAACTTAGCATCATGTTTCACATCAAAGCCTCGTAAGTGTTAACTACACTCACACATTTTTTCATGAGCAGTTTATCGCTTTCTTTGAGTGCAGCAGTTTCTCTTGGAGGTGAGACCTAAAATTCACGACAACAAGGTATTTAAGCCTGTCTCCAGTTCGGCATCATTTAAAAACCATTTATTGGCTCTAGGCTGTCTTTGATTACCAGTACCTTCGTCTCCTGCACGTTTCTTTGTATACTCCACAGCTGACAGTAGTCGTAGAGCTTATTAATCATGCGTTGGAGCATTTCAGGGGACTCCGCCAGTCATGCCATATCATCAGCGTACATCAGAGTTTTTATGTTGCAACCATTTGCACATACTATAAAATTGATTTTGTTGTATCTCCGTAACCATAGCGAGTATCGTTATATAATTTTACTGGATGATGAGTTAGTGGATTTATAACTAATTTGCATCAAAATGTCAAATTCGTAAAAAATGGCATTTACGATATAGAATGTACTGTTTAAATTTCCGCTAAGTAGATCCAGCCGTTTAGGCTGTGCGTTGTTGACGGTCTGCAACCATTTCAAATTAAAATTTGTATCACCAAAATCTTTTTTCCTCTCTTAACTTAACTTAAGTTTAACTTGAACCAAAACCCCGTCTTATTGCCTACCAACACCACTGTTTAAATTTCAACTAAGTAGATCCAGCCGTTTAGGCTGTGCAACCATTTCAAATTAAAATTTTTGTCACCAAAATCTTTCTCCTCCCACCCTTCCGTCAACTAATCCCCTTTCATATTTTCTAATTTCATTTGGTTGCTTTTGTTTGAAACATTTCAAAAACATTTCACTTTCATTTTGTTTTCTCCCCCACCTCCCACAACCACTTTCCAACAACCACTCCAATTGTGAGTGTCTCAGGTGAGTTGGAAAAATGCGATAGCTGTCACGTACTTTTGTTAAATTAAAAACGATTACTTACTCAAATTTTCAGCTTTGCTTTCATTTTGCTGTTACACTTAATTTCAATTGTTATTGTTATTATTTCCATATAAAGTCAGTTCTCAACATTCGTATGGAGTGGCAGATAAGGCCCTGCAGGGGGTGGAGGCTTGAACGCAGAGTGTGTTTCAATTAAAAGGATATGCGGCGGAGCTAAGGACTTGCGTGCCGCTGACAGCCTTTAAAAAGAAATACAGCGTACAAATGGAAAATGAAAATGAATGAAAATAAATTACAAACCAACAACACAAATGAAACAGAAAGAACCAAAATTATGAAAGTAACTTGGGCAAAATGAGACCCATGAAAGATGAAAATAATTTCAGGAGGCAGTGGAGGCCTCCCCCCATAAATTAAAAAAATATTAAGACATAATTTATGTGGTTAAGGAAATACTAAGCAGCTCACCAACTGATATCGATAAGCAAGAGAGCCTTGATACTTAAGCTTAAACTTCTCAACTAAAAAGAGAGAGTCTATAAGACTGCTCTCTAATGTCATTAAATTTTTGTTTGAAAGCAAAACGAAATCTTATTTCCTTATGAATTCTACAGCTTTTTCGAGCAATTTTACACTCTTTGGACAAGTATGTTTTAATTTTTCTTGAAATCTCAACAAAGCTCACTAGCTTAAACTGTTTGATGAATCAGTCAATCAGTCGGCCTTATGCCTTTAAATGCCAAAAAGGGTTCTGATTTGGGGTACCTAAGCAGCTTGTTTTTTTTTTAATCTCGCTTACCCCAGACTCAATGTCGTCGTTTGAACTGAAAATCGCATGACAAAACGCAATATCTTTTATTACAGGAAGCGAAGGCAAAACTAATATACCAAAAGAAAACTTTTTCATTTCATTTTCTTAACGTATGACGTCACAATTGGGCCACGCCCCATCAGCCCATAAATTATATTACAAGCAACAGCAACAACAAATAACAAGAACAAGCACAACAACATGAAATTATAATAATAATAATAACAAATGAGGGGAAGGGAACAAAAAGTTTGTAAACATTCCATGACCTTGGCCAATTGGGTTGAAAGTGAAAGTTGTTACATTTCGCATATTGAAAGGGCAGTTTAAATGTGGAATTAAGTTAATTGACTTTGGTCAGAGGCAGTCACAAACGGCTGCAGCAAAAGTTATGAAAATTCACTCATAATTATGTTTTCTGCCTGACTGACTGATTCATTTGGTTATCAACGCAAAACTTTAGGCTGAAAGTAAGCACTAAGTACGAACTTTGCAAAATTCCATGTCCTGAAATGTTTTTTATTGAGTTAAGGTAAGACACTCAAAGTGCATATTTTTCTCATATTAATTTTTTGTTCTAAATAGAAGTCAGTTTGGTGCTGCCTTACTGACTGATTCTTTGGTAATCAACGCATAGTTAAAACTGCAAAAGGTAAAAAGGTGAATTTGGATTAGTAGTGTGGCGGTCCCAGTTCATCTAGCTCCAATCACACATCCAGTTCATCCAACTAGTTTGCACATCACTAACAACTATTGATATTCCATAGAAACGCGCCTTTTTGTACTTACATCTCTAACTCAAACGCACACACACACGCACACTTAACTCTTTCCCATTCTGTAATAGTAATTCTTACACGCAAACCAGACACACTCGGCTAGACGCCAACTGCAATAAACCGAAACAAAACTTAATCTGTCTTTTACATGTAATAGTAAAGATTTTCGAAAATTTCACTCCCTGACCAATTGACAGTCTGTCATCAACGCACAACCTAAACGGACAACAGCTAGAAAACAGAAATTTGTACAATAACTTCCATTTGTGCTAAAAGTGAGCACTTATAAGGGATTTGGGAAAGTTTCTTCCCCCAGGCACAACATTTTTTCAAATACTCGTTAGACTTAAAACTCTGTTTTTTTTCAGAGGTCGGAAAATGAGCTTACAACTTCGTTTTTATTAGTCCTTACGTTTATTATTATTTATTGTTGGGGGAAATAGCGCTACGCGTCCAATCCTGGTCTATGGTGACCCCCTACTGAGTTTACAACTCTTCTAGCAGCCCTATTTCCTGTACAAAGGTCATTATTTTCTTGGGTTCTAAGTTACTGATGCGGTTTGGGTGTAAAGTGTGTCGCTAGAGCATCGCGGTGTGATAGTATATGCTTAGAGGAGTCCTCCTTATTTTCACAATATCTGCATGTTTGTGTGTTTGTTACACGAACAGTGGCCCGTGTAGAGCCCTGTCAGAATCCTGAGGGAATTCATTCCTTGTTGGATTCACTTTTGGAACCTTTTGAGGTTGTTGTTTACTATTAATGTCTTAGCTTGTCTCATCCCCCTGGTGTTTACCCAGGCCTAGTTGGTCAAATTTGTTCTTTGTCTCTAAGACTAGCTTAGAGGTGAACTTGTTGCTGCTAAGCGCTGCTTGGCTATCTGAAAGGATAGCTAATTGTGTATTATGGTAATTCTTTCCCATATTAAGGTCTGCCCAACGGGAGTGGCTCACACTTTGGCTTGAAACATACCTGCAAATTCTCCCATTGCCTCAGACCTTTTCGTTCCTGGTCCTGCTACCTCAAGTCCAGTTCCTTGGGGCGTCAGGGACCCGTCTGTGTACCACTGAAGTGCATGTGGTTGCATTTTAAATGTTTCTCCTAGTGAGATCCATTCTCCTTATTACTTTTGTGTACAGTGAAATTCCTGTCAAAGTGGTACTCTGCCACTCGTACTCGTCTCTGGGTTGGAGGATTATAGGGAATTCCTTCTCCAGCTTCTCAGAGTCCCTTAGACTTACTATGTGGTTTCTACCCACTACTTACATCCTCCTTACGTTTACAATTACCCTTTAATGGTCTTAAAAAGAAGTTGGTAGATTTGATTAACCAAACATTTTGTCTGGCCTTTTTTAAACTGGAAAAAGTGACGGAAGTCAAGTTCAAAGTCGGGGAAAATTGGTAAAGGGCGGTTTCCACGGGTCGCGAGAAATTTCTCGTGAAAAAGTTGATATTCCGCGGATTCTTAACAGAGTCTGCGAAGCCGCTGCTATTAACGCGATAATACACTTTTTTATTGATAAACGTTTCAAAGAATGCTTGAGCTTATTAGTGCGCTGTTAAATGAGCCCGCGAACTTACAAACAACAACATCTCATATAACATATTTTGTGTGCTATTTTAATAAATTATTATTAATTATTCTTATCATTATGCCTTTTTACAATCTGCAGTATGAGCCTTTTCCACCTCCAATTGAACGTTGGTAATTGCATATTCCGAAATTTTCTGTGTGTCTCTTCCATGTGCGGAGTTCTGCTGCCTCCGTCCAAGCAGCGGGGCGTATATAGCGCCGCAGAACTCGAAAATGGTATTGGATAGCGGTCCCTGGGTGGCCACATAGCACTTGGACACGTAGTCGGGGCCCTGGTAGGGAAACGTTATGAAATGGAAGTGATTTTTAAAATTGAAGTTTGGTTTGTTCCTTAATCTATAATTGGCATCGATGTAGGGCACATCTTCTTCAGGTGTGCAATTGTGACTTCACTATTCGCTAGACTACCGCTTGATAGACAGCTATACTGTCTCGATCATTGAGCACCGGCGGCTGTTCAATGATATTCCTCTTGGTCTGGAAGCTGTGATCGAAGACATAGTTGAGGCAAATCAAATCGAACTGATTGAGGGGACTTTTGGCGCTTAGAAGTATTTGAATACGGGCCAAATAAATTTTAAACTCCCCGCTGGTAGTTTGTAGTGACGGGGGACGTTACTTGATGTTGTGCACACCGCCAGACCCACACAGGTACGGTCCGCTAAAATTCAGCTTGCCCGCCCTAGAAAGTGCCATTTGGCGACACTTTCTGTCGGAATCTTTTCGTGCTGCGTCACTGTTAGATCACTGTTAAGTCACTAGTTAGTCATTGTTAACTCGCTGTTAGCCCACTGCTACCTCTTTGAATTGAAAGGAGGAAGGGAGAGGTAGGCGGCAACTATTATTTTACAAGAGCTGGATATGCTGTTTCTCATCCGCCTATATTCTACCATATGGGATGCAGAGACATCGCTGTACAACAGCTCCAACGACCAAATCCACCCGACTTGTTTCTTTTATTTTAGTCTTTCAGAAAAACACTGAAAATTTATTTCGGACTTAACTGGGAAATTGAACCCGGTACCTTCTGCACTTAACGGACAACGTACGGAACGACGCGCTAGCACATTCGGCCATTGCACACTTTGGCAAATTCAGAGGGCTTCTAGAGGGCTACTTCTACTTAGTTGAAGCTGACAAGAAGTTGAGTTGAAAACAAAAAACAAGAGAGAGAGAGATCAAAAAGAGAGCCAACTCGCTCTTTCTCTGCCAAAAATCTATTTTGGTGTGGAATAATGCAAAAATTATTCGATTGAGAACAACTTTACTCATTCCAGGAACATTTGTTATCAGATATTTGGACATCTTGTTCTTATTTTAAGTTGAAGGCAACTTATTTTCTGAACAGGTTTTTTCCCTCTGTGTGGGTGTCATGGGACGCCCGGTACGAACGAAGCCCTTTACGACGATAAATCTGATTGTAAATTTAACTGTTAACTCATTGTTCAGTCACTGCTAAGTCACTGTTAAGTCACGCTTGAGTCACTGTTAGGGCACTGTTAAGTCACCCAATGTTAACCCACTGTTAGCCCCTCTTCCCACACTCGCACCCTCCCACACACACAAACACGCAACCCATCTGCTGCTACGGCAAATGGTAATAGCGATTGACTTTGCAAATACAAAATGCAAAGACAAGGCGTACCCAAAAAAAACTGTCGCAAAAACAAAATTTTTCTAGCTTTAGTCCCCCAGTCGAAAGTCCGTAAAAGAGCTTTGCTCTGAAATTACTTTCTAATGTTGGGAAATCCAACCCAAGGTCGAAAAAACTAAATAGGTTAAGGTCAAACCTTGTGTTTCAGCAGATCTAGGTGAAATTTGGCAAAATAAATGGAATAACACATTTTACAATTTTTGAAACTTCATCCCAAAAGACGAAACAAGGAGGAAAACAGTTTTCCAATTTGAGAAAGTCCATCCCCAAGGTGTGAAAAATGGGGAAAGTCATGGTCAAATTAGACAAAATAAATTTAAAAAATAAAAAAATTTGCTAATTTTTGAAAAATCCAATCCCATCCAATCAGTCGGAAGTTCTGATAGTTTAAAGTTAAGACTTATGTTAAGTTATTCTAGCTTAATAAATGGAACAAAATATTTATTCAACTTATCAAAATTCACCCCCAAAGTTGTAGAAATGGTGTGGTCAAGGTCGAAGAAAAGAGAATGGTTCAAGAAATAATGAAAAAATAATCTTATCAATTTCCACATTAAATCTTGGACTGTAAATTTTCTTTCAATCCTTTGACCCTTTTCCTTTCATTCCCTTTCTCAATCAATTCAATAGATTTCTGTTTGCTTTGTGTATGTCAGCCTGTGACTGACATTTCAAAGAATTTGGTAATTAACTCTTGCTGCTGTTATTGTTGTGGCCAATTAAAATACACACATACACACAATTATATACAACTACATGGGCAAAAGAGCTCCTGAAGTAGTCATCGAATGTCAATTTGCGGTCAAACAAACTGTCGTTAATTTTCAATTTCAACTTGTTACGCGTTCGCAATTAAATTGTTGACGTTGAGTGTGCACTATTGCATAAGTCAATGCCCCCTACCCCCACACTTCCACCCTTTGACATTCACTTGGCACGGGTTAATCAGGCAGCTGTGACATTCAGTTGGCCAGACACGTTCAAATTTCATTTAGTTAATTCAATGGAGCTGATGGTTCCAAGGAGGCGCGCACGCCCCCTCCCGTCCAGGATTGATGATGACAAGAGAAAGGAAAACCTCGGTTGATGACGATGTTGATTATGGTGGTTAGCTGCTTTTTACTGTGGCTTTTTGGCTGTGGTTTTTCTTTCTGTTTTTGCATAAAACACTGAAGACGTGACGACATTGAAGATGCAAAAAACGTGCCAGAAAACTTTTACTTCACAGTAGTTGGCGAACAAAGAAATGATTTTTAATTAGAAAATGAAATTATGAAAATTAAGTAAAGACATGCTGGCAATTAGTTTGTCCAGAATAATCAATTCTAAGTGAATTTGACGAAATTATGCACCATGTGGGTGTCGCAAATACTCGCAGAGGGTGTTTTTTCAATAAGTCAACTTGTGTAGTTGTTTGCCTTTGGAGTCGTCAGTCGAGCGAAGAAGAATCAATTCAGTTAAGAATTCAGACAAATCTATATTCGCACATGTGTTCTGTCCAACTGTTGGCAAAGTAGAGAGAAAGGTTAAGATAAATCTTCTTGATCTTTGCACTAAGAATCGAATGTGGGTCCAGGGGTCATAGTCGAGCACAGTTCAACTTCCAACATTGATTTGAAAAAGTCTTATAAACTAAATTTGTGTGTTTTTTTTAGCCCATTTAATAATATTCATGATAAAATTTTATTACCAAGTGTACCTAGAAGCGAGAAATAAAAACAGCCAGAGAATTACTAAGTGAGTAGGGGGAGGAGTGGGGATACACAAAATTTGATGCTTTTGCTGCTGATGTTGATGGGTACTTAAATAATTTTTAATGACAATTTTTTAATGCGCCTAATTGTCAAGTTTATATAGTATATATATTTTTTTTTTACTGACCACAAAAGCTGTGGGGCTGGAAATGAAACTGCGGTCAGACTTAGCCGCACAGACACACACACACACGAGACATGAGACGCGACTGGGAGCAATGCGGTGGCCCTTAGGCCAGGGACGGAGCTGTTGTTGTTGTTGTTGGCCTGTTGCTTTTTGTATATTAATTATTTGGGCCAACGTTGCGTATATATAATATGGCTATAAAGCTTTTAATCTCAGCCCACACAAAGAGAGAGGAAGCAAAAGATGAAAGAAACAGAGAGAGCCTGGGAGAGGTATACAGTCCACCTCCCTCCCCTCTTCCATCACTCCAAAAGCACGTAATCCCTGACGAAAAGTGTCAAAAAGACAAAAAGCGAAAATTGCACTTTCATTCCGTTAAGGGGATTATGCTGCAGTCTCAGTTTTTCTACAGTGAAAAAAGGCCGTACAATACAAGCTACACTCAAAAAAACGTTTCTGCTGCTGCGCTAAGCCAGCGAACTTTCTTTTGCTCATAACTTGACCAATAGATGGCGCCACTACTGTGACCATTTTAGCTACTTGGTTTAAAAGGTGTAACTAACTTTATTAAATATTACTTAAATCAGAGTTCCCCAGCGATAGCCCCTGGGGCACGAACATACTCGCCGATTCACACCGAATGCTTGCCGAAGTCATGCATCACTGTGTATTGGAGAGAGTCACAGTCACATTTTTGCGCTCTCTGCTTGGGGAACCCTGACTTAAATGCTAACAATTATTGTTCGATCGTACAGAGCGATGCGGCCACCAGCCGCACGGTAGCTAGACACTGCGCTTTAGGAATGGTGCACGGGTTGTCGTGCTGCTGATGCGTTATCACAATGAATAGTGTGACCATAGCTGCCACACCATTTTAAAACTAACAAACACGTACCTAGTAGTCGCAATTGTTTTGGTACATGTACATGGTACACTCTTTCTCGGGAACCAATAAACGCATCTACTCCAACTTGACGGCTATTTGTCAAGTAACATTTATGCTATATTACTGCATCAAAAGTTTTTGCGCCCACTGAAAATCACCCGAAACTTTGTGTATCGTACCGTGAAGTTATTTAAGGCCGTCCGCGCACTCAAAGCCGTGAAAGATCGAATTCGTCGAAGTCCGCCGCGCCAGCCGAAAATCATGTCTCGTGAGATGAATATCAGCAAGGACAGCATGTTGCGCATCATAAAACGTGACTTGGGACTCAGTGCATACAAGAGACATACCGGCCACCTGCTCACAGCATTGAAACAAAAACGCAAGACAAAATAGAAAGCATTGTGTCGCCAGTGCGCGAACAATGCCCACGGACGAATTCTGTTTACTGACGAGAAAATTTTCACCATAGTGGAATCGTTGAACAAACAGAACGATAGAGTGTATGCTGTTTCATCAAAACAAGCATCCGAACTCATTCCGAGAGTTATGAGAGGCCAGCATCCGGCTTATGTGATGGTTTGGTGGGTAGTCGCCAGAGAACTGCAAAAATCACTTTTTTCTCGATTGGCTCATACACAAAAACTCTTACTCACATTTAATCAATCAACAAAACTCACAGCTGAATATATTCAACTCACAACGCAATCGCATCAAGCGGCTGAGCCAGAGTTATATAATCCAAAGTGTATGTTCATATTTATTCATCGAACAAAACTCAGCATTGAATACAATCAGATGCATACCGGCAAACGCATTGTGTGTTCGATCGAACAAAACTCAGAATTGACTGGCCAGCGTATCGTGAGCAATGCCTCTTTCCATATCTGCCAACAGCGCCTATGCGTCTTTGCAAGAGTTTACTCATACGAGGTGATTTTCGCTCACTCTAATCAATCGTCGTTGAGCCAAACGAACAATCACCCGAACTGATTGGAATGAAGTCGAACATGATTATAATCAGAGTGCCAACAATTGGTTCGAATAAAACTCTGCTGCGAACATGCAAGTTTGATGAACAGAGCGCGTAGCCTGTTTATTCGGGTGTTGAATAATGTGTGAGCGTTTTGCAATCGAACGAAGCCGTTCTCTGGTAGCCGCCTATGCTGAGGTCACCAAGCCCCATTTTTTGTGAAAAAGGAATCCAAACTTCGGCGAAAGTGTATCAATCCCACGTTTTGGAAAAGGTTGTCAAACATTTCAACACTACATTATTTTTAAACAAGACTCCGCTCCATCTCACCAGGCAAAAACGACTCAAATATAGCTAAAAAGCCATGTACGGAACTTCATTTCTACGGCTGATTCGCCTGCTGTTAGCCCAGATCTAAATCCATTGGATTACAAACTGTGACCCGTTCTTGAGGCTATGGCTTGCTCTACTCGACACCCAAATATTGGGTCTTTGAAGCGCGTCCTTGTCCGAGCAGTGGACAATTTTTCAATGCATGAGATGGCCAGAGACACTTCGGCGTTGCTGGCAGTCACCAGACGGCCATTTCGAATAAATTGTTATACAATTTGGAGCCATTGAGTAACCGAATAAAAAGAAGAAAAAAGTTTTGAAAAATATTCATATGTTTTCAATATATGACCCAAAACCGTGTACCAAAACAATTGCGAGTACTAGGTATATGGCGCCACTACTGTAACCATTGTCGGGGTCACCATTTGTGACGATTTAGGCCACTTTGTTTATTTAATATGAAACACAGTTTAGATATAGTTGGTTTATTGCTGCGGCGAGTTACCTGTAAGAAAGTGTTAGTGATGTGTAAACTAGTCAGAAACTGTGACTGGAACTGGGATTGGAGCTGGATGTACTGGAACCGCCACACCATTTCAAAACTGACCTTTGATTGGAACTGACTTTTGGTTATAACTTGAGTATAGTTCATCCGATCTTTATCATCCCTTGGGCAAATCGATAAATAATCTTGATTACTAAATACCTCTTGAAGGTAGAAACCATATAACATTTTTTACAAAATGCAGGGGCAGCAGAAGGCTTGGCAAAACTTAAAAATAGACTTGACTCTGCCTATAAGTATATGTGCCATACATGTCAAGACTCTAACTCTTACCATTTCCAAGATCTGTGCGTTCATACAGACGGACAGATGGACATGGCTATATCGACTTGGCTGTTGATGCTGATAAAGAATATATATACTATATAGGGTCGTAAATGATTCCTTCTCCCTGTTACATACTTTTGCACTTTTTTTTGTGTACCCTTGGTACAAAATATAAAAATTCCACTTATCTTTATTTACTTTCGTTTTTCTGTTATAGCTACCATTACTTTATACCAAAAAAACACTGAACATAATATATTTTGCCTTATAAAGACTTATCTGTTTTGGAAAAACAGATCGTTTTTCTCTCAACAATTGACAGTCAATAGAAAACACAAATAAAACACGGTGAGATACCAAAATTGCTTATGCTTTTTGTGTTTCTCTCAGTGAGAAGCACTTTGAAAATAAGTGTTGTAAGTTATTTTGGCCCTCTGACTTTAAGCTAATTTATCGACTTATCGAAGTTGTTTCAATTCGGCTTACTTAGGACTTGCTTTTCAATTTTAAATCAAATTGGACGCATTTTAGTATGAAAAACCCATGATACAATGAATACAAGGTAGTGCAAGCACTTACTCCATTTCGCATGCTCCTAAGTGAATTAGTCTCAGGTTGGGAATTTGAATTTTTTAGTTTTAACTTGATTTAGTTTAATTGTTGATCTAATTTCAATTCATTTTCATTTTGGTTACCGAAGTACACATTTTAAAAAATGTTAACAAAACTGTTGGAATTTGTTCTTTGACAAGCGATGCATTGCACTACCTTCTATTTTTTATATCAAGAGAAAAGCCCTTGTATTTGAACTATATCAGTTACCCTTGCTTTCTCATTCGGTTCATTCAGAAGTCATTTGTAAAGGAAAAAGTAAACATTATTCGATTTTCGGACGATCCAAGTAAAAACTAAAATATTCCTAAAAAATTTTTAGATTATCATGCCCCAGGAATATATAAATAACAGGCTAACTGCCTTCATATTGGTTACAATCAGAGTCATCTGGGCAACGGCCTATCTTTGGCTATTGTTGTTTGCAGCGGGCATGTCACCAATTTTGCAGGAGCGTACGGAAACAAGATTCTGGACCCGCAAGATAAAATTTCATGTCACCTACGGCTCTGTACAGCCCACCCCATTGATCGCCTATCATTTTTTTTCGCTGTTCAGAGTGGCAGTGGTGCTGCTCACTTTGTATCGCTATTGCCGTTGCTTTTATGCCAGACGTGGATACGCTTTGCGGGATGAGGACAAAATGCGTTTGTGGATGGCTGGATTATTGATCGCACCCTATTTGGCCGAATTCGTTTTGCTGTGGCTAAAAAGTGTATGGATCCAACTAGAGGGAATACTGCGAGTGGCCTATTATGCACCTGATGAGGAACTGACCAAAATCTATGTCCACTATGCTCTAACTATGTTTTTTAAGATATATATCGCTTTACATTTTGCTAAGACTGTTATACGCTGTTGGTATATACTGAAGACAATGGACAACGAGCCCTATAACAAGAACTCTGAAAATTTTGGGGAGCACCTGATCGTGTTTTTTATGTTAGACTGAAATAAATATTTGTTTGTCGATATCCTCTATTTTGTGCCAAATCATTGCCTACATTTCAGCGTCTCGAATTTGGAGCTTATGCCAAAAATAGCTAAATTAAATCAACCTGTCGGCAATATTTCAAATTAATTTTCCAGCTGCAAGTTGCAAGTGGCCACCGTCCTACCTTCTGCCCAGCAACGGAGTTAGTAACGCTATAATGAAATAGCAAAAATAAATATATCGCAATCTCCTTCACACTTCGAAAATTGTGCAAGAGAAAGTTTATTTTGCTTCAAGAATAACATACAAAAGCTAATCAAACTTCGTCTGAGCCGGAGTTTTTATACCCTTGCAAATGCTGGTTTGAGAACGCTAAGACTAAAATCAAACATTTTTTCTTACTTCCTATTGTCATCTGATTTTGATTTTTGAATTTTGCGAATCTGTTTAAAAGTATTTAGCATTAATAATGACCTGGTGTAGAGACGTATATATTCAAAACAACAAAGTTTTTCTCACTAAGACCCATTTTCTGATCGATGGTTTCTATGGCAGCTATAAGATATAGACATCTGATTTTGATCAAGTTAAGCAAATTTATTAATAATGACCAAGTTTAGGGACGCTAACTTTGGAAACAAAAAAGTTTGTCTCACTAAGACCTATGGCTGTCCGGTCGGTTCCGACATACATATAAGTAGCGTGCAACCGACGCATTGCACTACCTTCTATTTTTGTATTTGAACTATTCGATACGTACAAATCAAGTTACCTTTGCTTGCTTGTTCGATTCATTCACAAGTGGTTTGAATCGGAAAATGTAAGTACAATTCGTATTTCGTACAGCTGCTAATAACAACTAAAGTATTCTCTAAAAATTATAAAGATAAAAATGCCCGGGGAGAACAGGCTAACTGCCGTCGTAATGGTTACAATCAGATGCATCTGGGCAACGGCCTATCTTTGGCTATTGTTGTTTGCAGCGGGCGTGTCACCAGTTTTACAGGAGCGTAAGGAAACAAGATTCTGGACCAGCAAGATAAAATTTCATTTTACCCACGGTTGGGTGCAGCCCACCCAACTGATCAACTCTCAGCCATTTTCGCTAATCAGAGTGGGATTGGTGCTGCTCACTTTGTATCGCTATTGCCGTTGCGTTGACAAAATGCGTTTGTGGATGGCTGGGTTAATGATCGTACCCTATTTGACCGAATTCGTTGTGCTGTGGCTAACAAGTGTAAGCATCCAACTGGGGGGCATACTGCGAGTGGCCTATTATCCACCTGATGAGGAACTGACCCAAATCTATATCCGGTATGCTGTAGTTATAATTTTCAAGCTATTTGTGGCATCGCATTTTGGTAGGACTGTTATACGCTGTTGGTATATACTGAAGACAATTGAGAACGTCCCCGTTCAAATTAATTCACAAAACTTTGGAGAGGATTTAAACGTGTTCCTGATGTTATAATGAAATAAATATTTGTTTGTCGATATCCTCTATTTTGTCCCAAATCATTGCCTACATTTCAGCGTCTCGAATTTGGAGCTTATGCCAAAAATAGCTAAATTAAACCAACCTGTCGGCAATATTTCAAATTAATTTTCCAGCTGCAAGTTGCAAGTGGCCACCGTCCTGCCCTCTGTCCAGCAACTTAGTTAGTAATGCTATAATGAAATAGCAAAAATAAATGGTAAATGTTTGCTTTACCTTAGTAAGTAACCCCTTAAATTCGGGAATTATTTTTCCTCAATGGACCGCGCATAATGATTAATTGAATTTCAATGTTTGAAATTTGGCCGAAATATATGGTCGATCACATATGCTTTTCAAATTCTGTTGGTTCTTGCAAATAAATATATTACAAATATTTTGCACATTTACGTAAGGCGCGTTTTTCAAATATAGTTTACCCATGTAAGCCCCACAAGGGTGTTTTTTTTTAAAAGTGGTGTGCCCAAAAAAAGGGGCTAGTCCAGTGTTGTTTTCGTCGTGGACATCCCCCTATAAATTTAGAAATATAATAAAAATTGCACACACCCAAAACAATAACATTCTTCGCTTTGGACGGAGAAAAGACCACTATCCTAGTTACCTTGCCAAATTTCATTTCTATCCTGCGCATCGTCAAAGAATCCACAAGATATTCTTGGCCCCATCCTTGGAGAATGGGTCAATAGGAAGCACGGACAGGTAAACTTCTACCTGACCGTACTCTTTAATAATATATAACTAAAATCAAAAAAAATCGTCATGAAAAATTCGACTTTATGCCAAAAATTTGGCCATCCAGCCCAGTGTGCAATGGCCAAGAATATCTTGTGGATTCTTTGACGATGCGCAGGATAGAACTGAAATTTGGCAAGGTAACTAGGTGAGTCCAACGACCCTTTGTGAATGGATCCCACCGGCTTTGCCACCTGAGCAAGCTTTCTTTTTGGGCAGGAGTTCGCACTGTCTTTTTGTGGGTTGGTGGAAGGTTCCTGCCGTGAACCTCGTGAACTGTTTTGCAGGCGTGCGAGTGTGTGTGTGCGGCACACCTACCCAAAAAGCCCAGAGATGTTGCTGCTGTTGAGGATCTAGTTGGCTGGATCCATGATGAGTGATTGAGTTGGAGGCGAGTAAGCTGCACGCGCGGTCAATCACTACCAGCCCCGTCGCCATGCTGAAAAGCTTCGCACCGCTGCGAATCACATACATACATATGCACCTCAATTTCGTGTATGTGTAGAGTGTGTGTATGTGTGTGAGTGGCGCAGTGGAGCAGGTCGCGTATAACACTTCCTCATACTTTTCTCGGGGACCCCCAAAATCTGAAGTTGTGGCCCAAAATCATTTTATTGCTCAATTTGCTCACTTAACTTGAAAAAACTCGCGAATGGACCATCTAATTTTATATAGCTTTGCTAATTCTGATATAAAAAAAAGAACAAATGCTGCTACGGTGACTTGATCCCAGGCCGCACCCAACTGCGTACTTTCTTAACTATGGTTTTGACGCTACGTCTTGCTTAAAGCTAATGGTGTGGCAGTGGCCTAAGGCGTCCGTCCGTGTGTTCAGCATTTGTGAGAGTTTCCGAATTCAAATCTCAGTAAAGTAAACAAGAAAGAAAGTCGGTCAAGCCCGACTATAACATACTCTGTACCCTTAACGTCGCAGCTCACATTTGCTCACGAGTTATACGCGCTCATCTCTAAGTTTCACTCTCTCTCTCTCTCTCTCTCTCTCTCTCACTAAGATTGCCGTTCAATAGAATGCTGTGGTGATGGGTGGGGGGGGTAGGGGGTGTTTACTGTCCGTTTTTTGCTCATAACTTGAGTATGGTTCATTCGATCTTTATCATTCCTTCAGCAAATCGATAAATAATTTTGTGTACAAGGTACGAACGATCTATCTTCAAAACTGCAGGAGATATGACGTTTTTTCCAAATTGCGGGGGCTGGAGGGGGCGTGGCAAAAATTGAAAATAAACTTGATCTGCCTGCAAGTATAAGAAATATATGCCCCATACATGTCAAACCTCTATCTCTTACCATCTCTGAGATCTCTTCGTTCATACGGACGGCCGGACAGACGGACAGATAGAGTCGGGATGAGACATGTTTTGGCGACCAAAAGCCTTAGATAAAGAGGAATGAGTTTTTGTGTAAGCGACAGCTGCCTAACTAACCCGAATGTTTTCCCGGACACGTTCGTAATGTGGTCGCTCCACGTTAGGGTATTATTAAATTGGATTCCCAGGTTAGTGGTATCCTTAGCATATTCCAGTGGAACATTGTTTATGGTAAGCTTAGGGAGATCACAAACATTAAAAGCCTTCTTGTAAATTACCAAACATTTCAACTTGTTAGGATTCAGCCCGAATCCATTTGCTTTAGCCCATTCGCCAATTTCCACAAGATCCCTGTTACAGATTCTAACACACTCATGTATTTCACGTAGTTGAAAGTAGTTGATGATGTACATCATCGGTATACAAATGGACATCACAGTCTATCAGACAGTCAGGAAGGTCGTTGATATACACAGAGAAGAGTAAGGGCCCAAGGACTGAACCTTGAGGACTGGACATGACATACTTACAAGACCCCGAGACCACTGCTTGGTTTCTGTCCCGCAAATAGGACTTAATTAGACGCGTTGCAGTAGAGGAAAACTTGTAGAGATTTTTAAGCTTGGTACTTAAGATATCGTGGTTAACTGTATCAAATGCCTTGCTGAAATCCAGTAAGGCTAATAATGTAACATTTTTGTTGTCCGTCTGCCTTCGGATATCTTCTACTATCTTTAAAATAGCTGTCGTGCAGCTTCTGAACTTTTGATAACCAGATTGTAGTTGGCTTAACAAAGAATTGGTTGAGAGAAATGTCTGAATCTGTTTGGCCATTAGTTGTTGAAATACTTTTGCCAAACAAGGAAGAATAGAGATTGGTCTGAACTCGTTTTTATCTTTTGGAATGGGTATAATTTTAGCAACTTTCCAACAATCAGGAAATACAGAGGTTGTGAAAATCGTATTAAATATATAGGTGATATGAGCAAGAAGCATGGGAAGTAATATTTTCAAGAATTTTGGATTAACTTTGTCTAAGCCTTCCGCATTTGTTTTCACTTTTAGGACATATTCAAGAACATCACATGAATTTACACACTCAAAACTAAAACTACTGTCACATAGGGGTAAAGCATTCAGGTACAAGCATTCAGGTACAAATTTTGCATTGAGTTCCTCGACATCCAAGTCTGATTTTCTCCCCCCTTCTTTATTTTTAGAAAAATTGCCCTGAAACTTAGAACACAATTTTTATTTTTTAGAAAAATTTTCTTAAGAATAAGGCGAGTCGCCTTGACCCTTTTTATACTCTGTACCGAAGGTACATAGAGTATATTAAGTTTGTGCAAAAGTATGTAACAGGGAGAAGGAATCGTTTCCGACCCTATAAAGTATATATATTCTTGATCAGCATCAACAGCCGATTCGATATAGCCATGTCCGTCTGTCCGTCTGTCCGTCCGTCCGTCTGTCCGTCCGTCCGTCCGTCCGTATGAACGAAGAGATCTCAGAGATGGTAAGAGATAGAGGTTTGACATGTATGGGGCATATATTTCTTATACTTGCAGGCAGATCAAGTTTATTTTCAATTTTTGCCACGCCCCCTCCCGCCCCCGCAATTTGGAAAAAACGTCATATCTCCTACAGTTTTGAAGATAGATCATTCGTACCTTCTAGAGATACCTTTTAAACAAAATTATTTATCGATTTGCTGAAGGGATGATAAAGATCGAATGAACGATACTCAAGTTATGAGCAAAAAACGGCCAGTAAACACCCCCCCACCCTTCACCGGAGCATTCTATTGAACGGCAATCTTAGTGAGAGAGAGAGAGAGAGAGAGAGAGTGAAACTTAGAGATGAGCGCTCATAACTCGTGAGCAAATGCGAGCTGCGACGTTAAGGGTACAGAGTATGTTATAGTCGGGCTTGACCGACTTTCTTTCTTGTTTTAGGGTGATTTTCTAAAAATTAGGGCGAAAACTGCACTTTTTAGGGCGAGTTGTTTTTTGAGTGTATGATATGCTTTCAATTAGATGTTGAAAATGTTGTCGAAATCGGATAACGATAGGTCGGAGAATAACTTCAAGTACGTTAGCGTACCTAAACTGTGATATTTCTAAAAAGGCATTTGCCAGGGTACAAAAACTTCCACGCAGACGAAGTTAGCATAACTTTTTGTTAGTGTATTTCCAAACCCCACAGCAGAACCTCAAATGTTGCTTTTCAAATCCAAAATTGTTGGCTTTAGTTAAGTTAATCAGTTAATATTAATCATTTAATTGAAACTTTTCATTAACTCATTTACTTTGTGTATCCTTTTGGCCTGTTGCCGGTTTTTTTCTTTCTTTTTTTTTTGTGTTTGTGGCTTTTGTTTCAACACAACACAAACTCGCCTCTGCTCACCGCACTAAAAATAACAATTTCCGCTCTAATAAACATTTCCGCTTCGTGAAATTTAACATTTTACAATAAATTAAGTGAGAAGAAATAACCATAACCATATAGCCAAAGCCCCAAGGGAGACAGCCAGATTATATACATATGTACATAGCTGCTTATCCCTCTCTCTCTCTTTTTGTGTGTGTGTGTGTGTCTTGCTTGGATTTGGGGCAACTTTTCTTATCAATAAAATTATGCTTGCTTGCTTTGACATTCAAAATTGATTTTCTGCTTAAAAGATGGGGAAAAGTAGTTGCAAAAAAGGACGACGAAATGATGCAGGAGAGAACCGAAACTCTGAGCTTCTCTTATGCTGTTGGCTCTGGCGAAAGAAAACTTCTAAGCAAAAAGAAAAGAAACTAGCTTGACACGCGCCCCCAAAAGTATGCCACACTCGTACCACTTGGGCCAAAAAGAAGCAACAGTTGTGGCAGCCACTGCCGTAATGACATTTATGATTTGTTGGCTCTGCCACTCGCAACTACTACAACATTTGCTTGAGTGAGGCCACTCAGCCCCCAACACCCCCGGCCACCTGCCGCCTGACAGCTGTCACAGGACTTCACTTGGCCTGTCCATATATATCCAAATGGATATATCCGTGAGAGAGAACTCTCGTCTGCCGGTGGTTGGCATTTTCATTTTCACTTCTTGGCTTGTGCCGAGAAACCAAATTAAATTACAAGCCAAGCCAAAATGTGCGTGAAAATATATGGAAGCGGAGAGGCTCGCGTATGTTTGGCTAAAATTAAAATCATATGCATGAAATGAGCGCGAAATTGAAATGAAATGAAATAAGTAAGAGCGTAGGGTGGTCTCGGCTGTCTGCCACTTTGACAGTGTCATTACCCAGGCGACGCGCTTGTTTGAAGTCTGAAGGCTACACTCAAGACACTGACACAAGACACAAGACCCACACACACACACATGCACATCAAATGGGGAAACAAAAGAAACATTTCAGTGGGAAAATGAAAAACTCAACGAAGCGAAGTTGACTTCATTCAACTATTTTTATTAAAAACTTATTTCAAAAAACTTGTTTGAGTTTGTCAAATTTACATATTGAAAATCAACCTAGAAACGTAGCTTTTGGTTCAAACAAAAACACTTTCAGTTCTGTTGCTGTTACAAAATCACTGTATGTTGGCACATACAGAGAACAAATTGTAAATTTCTTCATAAATCTTCGATGTCAGAAATAAGGTACGAGTGAAATTTTTGAAATTATTCATTAGTTTTGAATGCCTTACTTCAGGGCCGAACACATTTCGCTATTCAGACCGACACAAGCCGAACGCTTACCGAGGAAACAGCTTTTTAGTCGCAGGTCAGAGCTGTTTTTACTATTTGGTCTCGTTCTTCTTGACAAACGCTGCTTTACTCTCTAACTAGGTTTGCTCTCTTCGTTCACTTACTTGCGCTCACTCTCCTCCTAAAGACTTGGCACAAAATAAGCTTAATTTGAGGAACAAAATTCCTGAAATTTCATCTTCAAAAGTATTCGTACTCAAATTATGCGTTTTGTAAAATCAATTATTCAAATCAATGGATGCGTTCAGCACAGACACTTGATCATCGATCAGTTTTGTAGAAATAATATTGTAGCAAAATTTAGAACCACTTGTGGGATCGCCTTGATGTCTGTCAGCCGAGCGGAAACAATCATTGTTAGATGTTCAGGGCAATTACACAGAGTAGCAGTAGGTACTCAGCCAATTGGTAGTTAAAGTTTATCACAATCAAAGGAGTCCGTCAATTTAATCAGTTGACAATTCAGAAAATTTTGTATTAGCATATGTGCTCTGCCCACGAGTCGAAAAAGATGGGAGTAAGGTTAAAGTTAAAGATAAAGCCTCATCGCCCGTCAACACTGAGCTCAAGTGCGGTTAGAATGAATTCTTGATTCCTTTTTTCTTCTACTGAATGCTTCCATTTTGTTTCATTTAGTTTTTGAATCACTTCAAGCACCTCCGACAAGTTGTTAAACATGTCCCAAGCATCATTTCAAGTGCGTGTTGCCGTCGCGATTGTGTGGCTTGCTCATCAACCAAGTTGCGGTCTTCTTTCGGTTTCAGTTTCCTTGTTTTTGAGTGCGTGTTTAAAGCGTGAAGCCAAAAATGAACACCGTTCCCTCCACCTAAGCGAGATTTATTTACGCCGCCCGCCTATTTGTATGCAATTAATTTCATTTCTCTGCCCCAACCAGCAGCAGCAGCACCCAACACACGCCGAATACTTTAAGCAAATCAACTAAATTGCCAACGTCCAAGCGCGCCTGTCAACGTTCTAATGAAAATTGATGTTATATGATTTACACTTTGTTTGGCTTTCTCATTGTTCTTGCTTTGGGTAAATAAATAAACGAGTGTATATACACTCGTTAGTATATATTGTATGAAAGCCAGAGAAAATTAATTAGCCTCGATTAGGCAGCGTGTGCCATAAAAATTAAGTAAACATTTTGCCAAATATTTTGAGATTAAAATAGTTTATCTTAATTTGGGACTAACTGAGGGGGCATGCAAAAGCTTAGCTTTTATGCACTCTGTTGAGCAGAGCTAATCTGTAATCTGTAAAAACAATACACAGACTAAATTTTTTACATCTCATAGGAATTTAGGTACAATTTGTGTTGTTTTGTGAGCCAAAGCTAACTTTTCTAACAAGTTGCCAGCACCAGAAGGCCATAAGTATAAAACTTTACCCAAATTGGCAGTTCTGTGTAGCAAGTAAGGCCAACCAGGGCTCTCAGCTTTTTTTAACCGACTTTTTTTACTTTTAAATAATACTACAAAATTGGATTCAAATCGGTAGACTATATTTTGTACCACTCATAGGAATTTAGGTACAATTTCTTGTTTTTATTTATTCGCCAATTGAACTGAATTGCAAGACAAAGGACTCTCAGCTTCTTTATTACGAAGTTTCTTTACTTTTAAATAATACTACAAAATTTGATCCAAATCGGTAGACTACATTTTGTACCTCTCATAGGAATTTAGGTACAATTTCCTGTTTTTGTAAGACAAAGTTAACTTTTCTAACCAGTGGGCAGCACCAGATAGCCATAACTGTACAATATAATCCAAGTTGGCAGCTTCGTATTGCTTTTTCTGTACCTTTAAATAATACTACAAAATTGTATACAAATCGGAGGAATATATCTTTCAGCTCTTATAAAAATTCGGAATTCTGTAAGCATATAGCTTTGTTTTATTAGTACAACAACTTGGCAGCACCAGAAGGCCACAACTAAACATCGGGTTTGCAGCTCTGTATAGCAAGGAAACCCAATCAGGGCTCTCAGCTTCACTAAATATTTCCAAATGTCGGCATTTTTAACTAATACTACCAAATTGGATACAAATCGGTGAAATGTATCTTTCAGCTTTCATAGAAATTAAGGTACAAGTTCAGGATGTTGTAAAAAAAACGGCGTTGCTTACAAGTTATAAATTAACACAACAAGTTGGCAGCACCAGAAGACCCCAGCAAAGCAATTTAACCCAATTTGGCAGCTCTATACAGCAACAAATTTGCCAAAGTTGTAGTTTGAGTATTGGAAAATTACATTTGAAAAGATTCTTAAACCTATCCGGGCTTCAAAAACTATTCAAAATTTTTCCATTTACTGTGCTTGAAAGTAATGCTAACAAATATGATCCAAATCGGTGGACTATATGTTATAGCTCTCATAGGAATTTATTTACAATTTTGGTTTTTGTGAGCCAAAGTTACCAATAGACACAATTTTAAATTTTAAAACAAGTTGACAGCACCTGAAGACTAAAACATAGCGATTTAGCCCAAGCTGGCAGCTCTCGACCACAAAGAAATGTTTTAAGATTACATTTTTACGGGCTACAAATATCTATAACTAACTAGAACTGCCCAACTTTAATTTCATTTGAATATACTAAAATACTAAATACTAAAAAATTTTATTCAAATTCGTTGAACTATATTTTATAGCTCCCGTATAGATTTAGGTATATTTTAAAAGTTTTATGTGTTTTCTAGAGTATACTGCAATGCTGATTAGTTTTAAATTAATACAACAAGAAAGCAATAACTTAGTAATTTATAGCAAGTTGACAGCACTGCGTAGTAAAAAAACTTGCCCTACGTAGCATTTCAAATGTATTACTTTCTTCCACATTCTACAGTTTCCCTGCCAACTTGTCTTAAAAAACGTTTGAATTGAGTTGTGTTTAATCTCCAAATTGATTCAGACTATCAAACGAAGTGCAGTTCATTAGAAATTGTGACCCTCCAGTAGTTTAGTACCAGAAGAGAAGCTCATATATAGTACCCGCCCTTCCTCTGTAGCACCACACACTACACAGCAAACATAATCAAGTTAAGCCAAGAGAACAAAAGAATTTACGACCGTTGACAATGTGCACAAAAGTTACGTCACTTTTTAAGTTCCTCCCCAAACAACCGAAACGACGTGTGAAACTTCTTGACGAGTGGCAAACTAGCGGGAGCAGGAGGGGAGTTGGTGTGTTTGAATGTAACCAGAGGGCTGCAATTTATGCAGACTGCTTGAAAATTTACAACTATTTTTATTAAGCCAAACAGCGGGCAAAGCCAAGGACAAAACTGAAGAAAATTAGTTGTTCCAAAAGAAGTAGAAAGAGAGAGAGAGAGGGAGAGAGCTGCCAACTTAGTGTGTGAGTAGAGCTGACAACTTGTTCTGTCTGAGAGCACTACATAAAATTTGTCCACATTTAGCCACGCATGCAAATGGTTTTTGGGTTCTGTAATTTGTATTTTTTTTTCGTCATTTTTTTTTTGGCAAGTTCGTCGAATGAAGCCATTTGTATGCCCGGTCAGGCTCTGGAGGATATGTGTACATGTTTATGTCGTCTTGAAATACATTTCTGGCGGTATGTGAGGCCATAAAAACAACAGCAGCAAACGAGAAGAAGCCACATGATGAGCTTAAGCCAAACTCGAAACTTGTTCATAATTTGCCTCATAAAAATGGGCAATTTGTGTATCATTTTGTTGTTGTTTTTGTGGACACAATGGGCGTGGTCTTAAATAAGAATATTTATCAACTGCAAAGCTATCAATTTGTTTGCTTAATTTCTTCCAAATCTGTCAGTTTAGTCAAATATTTTTATGGAAATTGATTTGTAAGAATAATTTTAATAACAAAAGTAGGAAAAATCGAGTTTGGCAGAACTTGTCTCCATAGTCTCCTTGGCAGAAAATTGTTTAGAATTTTAGAAATGTTAGAAATGAAATTACTTTTTAGAGCTGATGCCTTAACAAAATATTACAAAATTTGGCTTAAGATTTGCATTGAATTTAGATAATGGCAAACATGTGAAATTAAATTTTGTAAAAGATTTTCCTTTGTCGTAAATAATAATAAAATCGATTCTCTAATCCAATAATCGTTTTTTCCTTCATTTAGAAACAACGATATTATTTTTACCATTACCTTACCACTACTTGGAGAAAAAACAAAACTCATGCTATGGAAATAACATTATTAATAGTTTAAAAACATCAATTGAACAAAACGCATATATGGTGCGAGTGACTAGCTTCGTTTCTAGAAGCTGAATGTTTTATTAAGACATTGTTTTTTCTTTTTTATACATTTTTTGTTCTAACGCCTAGCAAGCACATGACATGCCACATGGTTGTAGGCTGCTTGGATTTCTATATTATTGGAAACAGATGTGGCCCTTTTTTAAGGGTTTTTAGGTTGTATTTTATTTTTATGCGCCTCGCACTTGAGTCCCACGCGCAGGTAGTGGCTCTGATTTTTTTGAACATTAAGTTCATTTTTAAAATCGTTTTTAAATAAGTAATATTGAAAAAATTGTCCGCGAAAATTGCCCGCGGTTGAATTTATTTGCTGTATTCTGAGCTACACGCTACATAAATATACAATTGGCCTATCGATAGTTTACGTATCGATAGCGGTGTGGGTCGTGAGTGGATTGAATGAACAGCTGATGCCCTGATGAAAAAATTTGTGCAGCTCATTATTTTGACATCATAAATTGACAATGTAGGGGACAGGAGGCGAAAAGGAAACGGACCGAGAGTTTCAATCGCGAGGAAACTATAAACTAAGGGCCTCAAATCAGCCCAAGAAAATCCAAGAAATCCACACTGGAGCCGCAATGTCAACGGACCCAAGCGTCCGCATTCGGTGGTGGCCAAACAGCAGGTGGTGACCTTACCCAACCCGGTCATCAAGTTTACCACCACCACAGCGATAATTGTGTCATCCACGGCCGGCTCCTCCTCGGTGGTGGCCAAGGAGGTGGATTTTGAATTTACGGCAAATTAATCAAAAATGTATAAAAACAAAAATATATTTTTCAATCTCTAGCGTTGCGTTTAACTTGAGAGACAAAATGATTGCACAGCCCAAAGCCATGATTTGCACATACTCCGAGCTACCGACCTGCATACGATAGCTGCATTCCTGCTAAGAAATGCACAGTCAAATAACTTGGAATCAAGCCTCAAAAGTGTTACTACCCACCCTCATCTTGTCGCATATCTGGGCATCCGTCAAGGCCGCATAATGCACTATGTACTCCACAAACTGCTTCATCTGACCCACACTGTAGGCCGATTAGCCAATCTCTTGAACAAACTTCTCCATACGATTTTAGTTGCCGGAACGGCAGATATACAAATAATCCTCCAAGTAGTATTTTGGGATTATGCCCGACATCCCAAACAGATCGGCCTTGCTAATAACATCTTCGATGTGTCTCAAACGGACAATATGATCCTCGCCCAACTCCTTGAACCGGAATTTGGTGCAATGCAATGCCGCTACCACCATCAACATATCTGTGTTTCTGTTGCGCAGAATAGTTGTCAAATTGGCCGTGTTCAGCAGAACAACTTGCTCCCTGATCAAGTATAAATTTGCAATAGTCTTCCTAATGAACTCGAGTGATGCGGCATCATAATAGCCAATTTAAGGTATCGTAATACAGGAGCATGTATCAAAAAAATAATACGCTACTGCTCCCTCCAACAGCAGAAACTATTCGTTGCATAATTTATTTGTGATACCTGCTCAGGGGTCAATGATTCTGCTGAACATAATCCAAACACTTTCAATTTTTGTTTGTAAACAAAACATAACAGCTGACCTTAGTGCCCGTTTCTGTATTTGGCCTCTTTGACTTATATATGGGCACACTAAAAATGTATGTAATAAAGTGCAATTTAGCCTGCTAAATTTTCCGCGCTTCTCAAAACAGGCCTTAAGAGAGGAATTCCTATTCAGAAAAACTAAAGTAAGCCTTAGTTCATTAGAGCTTAAAAGAGTTTTCGCTTTGAAGTTGCCAACCTATCTTAAAATGAACTCAACTTAACTTTAGGATTATCTTGTGCTTTATTAAAACGAGAGCGTAAGTTAAAGTCGGCCCTGCACGATTTCGATATACCTGTTACTCATGGGAAGAAATGTTGCAAAAATCGGTCCCCCGTTTGCCTTTGTCAGAAAACGACAGCTCTCGTGCGACCACATTGAAAAGAGGTACCGAAACAACCTGTGACTACGCTCTCTGCTTCTATTTGGTTGTGAGAGGAGAGAAACACATTTTTTTGATTTTTTTCCTCTTAAGTCTTTTTGGGACCGTTTGGCCAAATTCCCGAGTTCAAAAGGTCTTATTCGTATGTATGCATCGGTGTGTAAGGCTCGGCTAACGATATGAATGTATGCGACGAACTATACGCGTTCTCTCGTTCTCTCTCGCATTGACTCTCTCTCTGCTTATGTTAAACTCTGGCGCAACTCTTGAGTCTGCAACCTTTTCAAATAACATTTTAACAGTTTGGTCTTTGAGAAGCACGCAATTTAAGACCAATTGACTGAGTTGGGCCTGTTATTCGGTTGAATCTGCTATATACTTTTCCTTCCTTTGCCTTCATACTTTTCAAAATGGAAATGAAAGAAACCCTCCAGCTTAAACTGCTCCATATGTCCTAGTTCAATAAAGTTTTATTCATGCTTATTTAACAGTTTTAGCTTCTAGAACTGCCAACTTAACTTTTTTCTTAATAAGAAAACAGCTTGAGCTTCTAAGTGAACTGAATGGCTTAACTCAATTAAGCTGAATAGGATTTGTGGCAGCCCTGGCCACCTCTGGTCACACTATTCATCGTGCACCATCCCTAACGCAGTAGCAGAACGACAACCCGTACACCATTCATGGCACGCAGTTTCTGGCTGGCTTCGCTTCCGTGCGGTTGGCGCCCGCATCGCTCTGCACAATCAAAACAATAATTGTTAGTTTAAGTGATATTCAATAACATTAGTTACACATAAAACCTCGTAGCTAAGGATTTAATAAAGTCTATTAGGCTAGTCATTCTGAGTTTAAATGCTTAATTACCATTTGCTAGGCCAACATTTTTAAACTTTTGTAGGAGTCTAATAGGAACACGCTACAAAGGTACAAATGTCCCCCATGGTAAATATTTATGAGGATTTAGGATGTTAGATGTGCTCAGTGTGATTAGCCTATTACGGTCAAAATTAATGATATGTTTAATGTTCAGTTTGAATAAGTATTTGCCCTTAAGTACTGTCAACCTGTTTAAAAAATGCTTGCACTAGATCGGGGGTGGCAGGCCCTATGTGCACGCCGCGCGTATAGCCTACATGTATAGATTATGGCTAAATGTAGTGCAACAATAGTTTCACAAGTGTTCTTCGCTTTCTTTATTAACAAATATGGGTTTGCCTCGTCTTTTATATGCATATGTTTTATTGGGAAGACAAATGAATTCGTGTGTATCAGACAGTCACGAGGAGACACACTCGTCAACTCATCACAGGCAAAAATCGCTTTTGTCTTTCTTAAGGTTGTTGTTGCTTAAGAAATATTTGCTTTATTTGTATTGGTGTCTACGCGACCGTAAGCTGGCTCTGGGCGCTAGACTAGATCTGCAGTAGATTAAAATTATGGCAAATGCGACTAAAACTGCCAACCTGTGTTAAAAAGAGCTCAGCTGGCCTTAGATTAAAACAAATTTTGAATTTATGTTTTAGTTATGCAAAATTTCCAACGGTTAAAACTACTTAATTGTTTGAACCAATTTGTCTTCAAATTCCTTAGATTAATGCAAATTTGATGACATATTCCAGAGCTGTCAACTTGGCCCTAAAGTCATTGTAGAAATTCAACTGCTGCACCTAAATTCATAGTTCATTTTCACTCTGTTCGCATTCTGAGCGGTTGAACAATAGTGTTAGTTATATGTACATACATACATATGCACATACCACAATATATCGTAAGTATTGTACATATGTTCCCCGTGGATAGCATATGATGCAGTCAGTCACCTCCCTTCCGCTTTTGTCCACTTGCCATGTTTTATGCTTTTTGTTCCACTTGGTGTACATTTTCTTGCTCTCCTCTTTGCGTTTTGTTTGTGTTTGGCTTTGACTCTGTGTGTGCAATTATGTGGCTTGGTTGAAGGGACACTCCTCACTTTCCGTGTGCCATTTTCGCAGCTGCTGAAGCTGTTGTCCTTGTCCCAGCATTTTGTGGTCGAGTCTGCGGTGTTGCGTGCATTAAATTTCTTACCCAAAAAAAATAAAAAGAAACACACGTAAGAATCCATTGAGGGATGTTGCTGGGCACCTGTCAACGGATTTAATGCTTGGAATGCAATGAAATTTCTTGGCTCAAGTCTGCAATTTTTGTAATTTGGTCCCACTTAATTGATTAAATAATTAATTACGCTTAATGTGCAATTAAATTAAATGGCCATTAGCCCGCAAACACACACACACACAGCCATATTAAGGATGAGCCCGCAAAAGTGCGCTATAATTTTTTTACTCCAAAAGAGTTGGTTAACATTTATAATTAATGTTTTAAAATTAACTCGCAGACACACACACCCTGGTGACTATTTAGGACTATTTACGTCCAGTGTGTGTGTGTGTGTGTGTGTGTTGTGCCCACTCAAGGCGAATTTTCGTTTTCCCGCTTAGCCACATTTGTATGTTGAAAATCAATAGAAAATCCTCCTCGACGTTGCTGCTGCTGCTGCTCGTTGTGTGCTCTATTAATAGCTGCAGCTCAGGCGGACCAGCTCTTTGGGCCAGGTGTGGTCCTTCCTGTGCCCCCTTTCAGCCGCCACAATATACAATTAAAGCGGCTTATGCAATTAAATTCATGAAAAATTTCATTCAGCCACACTTTTTAAGTTTTCTGAGGGCAAAAAAAAAAGGGAAACATTGACTGATTGATTGATTGCATTCTGTGTGCTTGGCTTGAAAAATGCTGAACATTTCATTTTCTGCTGCTGTTGCTTCTGCATTTTTGCATTTCACACAAAATTCGATAAAATAAATGAGAGAGAAATGGTGAACAATTTTGATTTAAATCTTAACAAAATTTTGCCAAAAATTCCCAAATTAAGTTTTTCAACAAATTTAATTTCACGGTATTGAGCTTGTTCAGTTGTAGAGCATATTAAAGGCAATTTTGAATTATTTCTGTGAAAATAAGATTCTAACAAAACTAAACAATTAAAACTGAGTTGGCAGCAATCAATAGAATACAATTTAGCAATTTGGCAGCTTCAAAGGGCATATTCTTGTTGAAAACTAGAAATGTTTACTGAGATTGCAGCTTTTCCTTAGTAAGTTGGCAGCTCCTAGAGCTGAGTTGACTGCCCTCAATGTGCAAATCCTTATTAAATCTAAAAATATGAAATCAAATTTACCAAGTTGGCAGTTTTAAAGCGCATATTCTTATTGAAATCAAGAATTGTTTACTAAGATTGCTGCTTTTCCTTAGCAAGTTGGCAGTTTCTTTAATATATCCCAATTAATTGAAGCAGCTTATGCTAAGTTGGCAGCCCTCTATGTGAGAGAGAGAATATTGAGACGTGGATTTTACTCCATGAGACGCATGAAAACTAACTCGTTGTTCCAAAACTTAATCAAAATATTAAATTACTTCGAATCGCCGCGAATTAAATTGAATATTTGAATATTCAAAAGATTGTTATAAACTATATGTTTAATCCGTTTTCATACTATAACACGTTGTGGTTTTGTTAATGTTATCCCCAGTGTCATAGTTAGTGATGTACACAGTCAAATAGTTATTATACCCTTGCAAAGGGTATTATAATTTTGCCCAGAAGTTTGCAACGCATAGAAATATTAATTTCCGACCCCATAAACTATATATATTCTTGATCAGGGCGACGAGCTGAGTCGATTGAGCTTTGTCCGTCCGTCTGTCTGTCCGTCTGTCTGTCCGTCTGTCTGTCCGTCTGTCTGTCCGTCTGTCTGTCTGTCTGTCCGTCTGTTTCTACGCAAACTAGTCTCTCAGTTTTAAAGCTATCGAACTGAAATTTTGCACAGCGTCTTTTTTCTATTGCACGCTGCTAATATGTCGGAACCGACCGGATCGGATGACTATATCTTATAGCTGCCATAGGAACCGTCGGTCAAAAAATGGGTCTTAGTAAGAAAACTTTTTTGTTTTCAATGTTAGCGACCTTAAGCTCTGCTATTATTTATATTATATGCTTTCAAACAGATTTGCGAACTTTGGTCGAGATCGGATGACTATATCTTATAGCTGTCATAGAAACCATCGGTGGGAAAATGGGTCTTAGTGAGAAAAACTTTTTGTTTTCAATGTTAGCATCCTCAATCTCGACCATTATTAATATTATATGCTTTCAAACAGATTTGCGAAATTTGGTCAAAATCGGATGACTATATCTTATAGCTGCCATAGGACCGATCTGTCGGAAAATGGGTCTTACTGAATTTTTTTTTTTGTTTTCAAATAAGTCGGTCGGTGGTTATTAATATTAAACGCTTTCAAACTAATTTGACAAATTTGGTCGAGATCGGATGACTATATCTTAAGGCTACCATAGGACCGATCGGTCGGATAATCAGACTTAGTGAGAAAAACTTTTTTGTTTTCAATTTTATCGTTCTTAAATTCGGCGATTGTTAATTTGATATGTTTTCAAAAAGATTCCCGAAATTTGGTCGAAATCAAAAGTTTATCTGTCGGAAAATGGGTCTTAGTAACAAAAGTTTCTGATTTTTATGTAAGCGTTCTTAATCTCTGTCATTTCAAAAACAGCATTTGCAAGGGTATAAAAACTTCGGCACAGACGAAGTTAGCTTGGCCTTCTCGTTTTTTAGCTAAAGTTAAAGTTGTGTTCCCCCCCGATCCCCCGAGTGGGACTTTTTTTTATTAATATTAGTTAATGTCTTAAGAATTTATATTGTTAGTTTCAGCTGCCGCTTTTTGCCGCTCTTTGTCTTACAAACGATACAGAAAGGTGATATTGCAATGTTTTTTCATGTGAATTTGCGTGCCTTGTTTGTGGTTTCTTAAGCTGTGCGTTTTGTTACTGCTGCTGATATGTATTTAATTTCTTTGTGTTTTGGGTTCTATATTCGTTTGTGCTTTGTTTTTTAGATTAATATCTCTTTCTTAATATCATTTAACGATTTTTTCATATATATATTATAGGCACATCTTATCAAAATGAACTCTCTCGTTTAAATATTTTTGATATGTGGTGTTTGGAAAATGCTTCGGTTGCTGAAAAGGCTTAAAATGCATACGAAGACCTAAAACAGTGATTAGAAATTGAAGGCTACGCGTTTAAAACGAACAGTGACAAGAAATGATTTGACGATTTCAAACAAAATTAGCGAAATGTATGAACATGCACTAAGTAGTATGGATTAGATAGAGCTCTGAAAAAGCTGCTAAGGCTAGAAAGAAAGAGGTTAAAATTTATCGACTCCATCACAGGCGTCAGATTTCAATTGTCGCAACATATTTGCACTCGCTTCACTTCACTCCTAACCTCGGATCCTTTTCTAACTGTGCGGAGAAAATTCCCCAGCCAGAAAAAATATATTAAAAATCAATCTTAACTTGTTCATTTTCATCATTTAGCATCTGTTAATTTCTTAAATTTATTTTTTATAACTCTAATTTGGTATTTTATGGTTAACTTGTAATAAATTATAAAAAAGTAGTTTTTTTTAAATTTTTTTTGTTTTTTTGTTTGGGTTGATATGGGTGCGTGGGAGATGGATTTAAAGCTGTGTAAGCATGACAATTCTATGATTTCTTACTTATAAGAATTTTCAAAAGCTGCGACCAAAGTTTCACTCTTATATCTCTTCTGAAAGTATTTTTGGCCGCCGACTCCATACAAGACCGCCCACTGTGGATCGTTCCCTGCAAACATTTTTTCGGGTTCCTTATCTCTCTAGTCAAAACGACAGTTTGGCGATAGTTTGAGGGGAGAGTTTTCTGATAGTTTGGCGATTTACACAAACAAAATACACATGGTATCGCATTCTTAACATACAAGGGATAGATAAGCGATATGTGGTATCGCTTTTTTTTCATCCAATCGGTAAATTGGCGATATATCGACTTGAAGACATGAAGGCGATTCTCGTCGCAAATTTCCATTTCACTTATTATATGGGCTGAGTAAGGAATTCGTTCTTGAGAATTACTAGCAAGCAAAAATTGGTGTATGTTTTCAATAAAAGTACATCATATTCAATATAAGTAACACATTCGATGCGTTGCTTTATACGCGCGGCGTGGCGCAGCAGTCTAAGGCGTCGTTCCAAACGTGTTTCAGTTCAAGGCCCCTTTAATTTGTAGTTTTTCGGAATAATGTTAATAAAAAATCGTATCCTCCCACATAAGAGACTCATTTCACTCATTCATATCTTCAGGAAGAAACGATTTACTATCTCCAGAATATACTTTTTTTATCTCCAGGAAGAATCGCTTTCTTATCTCCAGCAAGAATCGCTTTGTTAACTCCAAGAAGTGTCGCAGAGTGGCACACTTCTTCCCAAAGGGAGATGAGAATGCGATTGTTATGCAATATCGCTAGAGTTAAGCGATACCTACTGGAAGAATCGCATTTTTATCTTCTGCGATAATAAATGTTTGCTGGGTTTCTTGGCATGGTTCATAGAAACCGTCAGCCGTTTACAATTTTATGTTTTACCTAAATTTATTTTATTATTTATTATTTAAGTACCTAATCCATTAGCAATATGAGATCTCGCCGATACCGTAAGGCGTGAGACAGGTTGCACCCTGCAGTTTCTCCCATTAATCCACTCTGTTGTTTCCGCCTCAGAAAGTACTGAGCTCTGTATATGAAAAGCCCGTATCTCGCGCAGCATCGGGCAGGTTGCGATGAAAAATGGAAATATGGCAAAGCGCCATATATTCTGTTTGTAGAACGTGTATATGGGGCATAGTTAAGTGCTGTCATTTCGACACGGGCCCGGAAAATCGCGCTGTCGTATTTGTCATGAAAATAGTTTTTATCCCATAAACCATGGTTGACTTTTTGGTATAGATTTCTAGTGGTGCTATGTTTTTATAAAGAGTCCAACTTTAATTTGCAAACCTCTCCAGCTGAATATTTTGAGAATATTCCCAGTGGTTAGGCTGACTTTCGAATATATCTACATTGAACTTGTTTCCTAAAGTCTTCCAGCTGTTGAAGCACTGCGCCCTGTCTAGAAGTAGCGGGTTGGCTAAGATTCTCGGCAATCTGGAGCTTGGCATGTTAAAAACTTGTCTGATGTAACCAAAGTGCGCACGAAGACAGGCGGCATACATTGGTGGTAAGCCGGTTTCTAGATGGATGGCATAATGCGGTATAATAAAAGTACTCTAGAGTCGATCCACATCCTCAAATTCTTCATGGCCCCAGACTTGTACTCCATAGCACATTATCGTGTTTACTGTTGCCTCAAAGAGTTTATATTTCGTGCTTGCGAGTTAGTTTCGCTTATTAAGAAATTGCTTCCATGTACTGTTCAGGTTCGGGGGCTCAAATATTTGAAAGGTTCGATTTGTAGTTCGGTTCGAGGAACCTGGAAACCCCGAACTAAACCGGTTCGTTGGAGTTCGGTTCAGGACCGGTTTGCAGCCTTGCTTACGATAACAGCTTAATACAGATAATTTCGTTCGGTCCTCAGCTGCTGCACACGCGCAACACACATACACGCTCAAAAGACACTTTCGGCAGATTCTGCAGTATCTGCCTGCAAATCTCCTCTGCAAACCTCTATCTCTTACCATTTCTGAGATCTGTGCGTTCATACAGACGGACAGACAGACAGACGGCAATGGCTATATCGACTCGGCTGTTGATGCTGATCAAGAATATATATACTTTATAGCAGGCATGCCCAAAAGCAGCATTCGACAGAACACTCGTCAATACTCACAAAGAAAATCACCAATACCAATAATGAAATTATTGTTGGTCAATCAAAGAACAGGACAAAACCGGTTTTTGTTTTACGCCAGAGTTCCCCAGCGATAGCCCCTGGGGCACGAACATACTCGCCAATTCACACCGAATGCTTGCCGAAGTCATGCATCACTGTGTGTTAAAGAGAGACACAGTCACATTTTCGCGCTCTCTGCTTGGGGAACCCTGTTCTACACGACTCACACACACAAAATCGTTTGCATGTGTGTCGTTTTGTATACGTCGCGCCCTGCATGTATACGATCATTGATTTCCTATCTTCGGTGCAATTACAAAAACCAAATGTACTCAAAGAGCATACGGCTGGGCATCGCTGCTTTATAGGGTCGGAAATGATTCCTTCTCCCTGTTACATACTTTTGCTGCATACATCCCTGGACTGTTAGATCGCATTAAAACTAATGAAGTAAGTTCTAGTTGAGCTTATTTTTAAGCAAGTTGGCAGCTCTGCAGAGCTATATACACTGAGCTTGCAGCCCAGGAGTATAAGATATGTTTATCAGCAACTTTGCAGCTTTGTTGAGCAAATCTTTATTCAGTTTAAGCTTAGTTGTCAGTCCTGTACTTATACTTAGTAAATTTTAGTATTGATCAGCAGGTTAGCAGCTCTAGGGAGCAAATGTTTGTTAAAAATTAGAAATTGAAGATAAGTTGGCAGTCCTGGAATGTATATCCTCATTTTATATTTTAAAGGTAAGCCCAGTTGAGCTTTCATTTCGCTTTAGGCTTAGTTACTAAACTCTCGCAAAATTCTAAAAAAATTTTAAGACCGTTAATTTCAGAGCTGAATGAAGCTGCCAACTTGTGCTATAACAAATTGTTAAAATTTCCTTTTGCTGCCAAAAAATATAAAAAACAACTCAAATCTAAGTAGATTTACCATCATCATCATCATCATCATTAAAATGATTATCTCTTTGTTATTTTGGCGGAGATTAGCTGCTGCTTTGAGCCACTTGATCGGACAGTTTAAGCTGCTATTCGAGCTGTTGGTGAGGGGGAACTGAACAGTTGTAAATGTCGCCAATGCTGTCAAATTGCCAGCGCATCGCACACCGTCGTTGTGATTGATGATGATGATGGCTAAACAGTGACGGGGTGGCGTTGTGGGCGGTGTGCGTGGTGGGCTGTTGCCGAACAACGTTAATTATTAGCTCCCAGCTGGCAAAGTTATATATTTGTTTTCAATGAATTGACTTTAAATGAAAATCAGTTGATTTTGATGGATGCCAGAGGATGCTTTAACTAATTGATTGATGGATGGTTTCTACCACCACCTCGACTTGCGTACACATCCCTTTTTTAAATTCATACCCGCACACTGCGACACAATTAGGACGCCATTCAAACAGCCAACAGATATGTCAAAAGTTGCTTTATTGGTTTAGCACACACACACACACACACACAGGAAATGGCAACTGCCAGAGGTGAAGGCAATGCCACCGAAAAACCGAAAACCCTGAAACAACACCGAAGAAGACGTGAAAATCAATGGATGGAAACTAAGCAAATGGCAATAGCGTTGGCGTCTCTGTTAAAGGACTTTCCCCTGCCTATCTGTCTGTCTGTTTGTCTGTCCCATCGTCTGCCTAGCTGTTGGCATGTACAACATGCGGGCTCTGACCTGGCATAAATATCTATGTATGAATGCTTGTCGGTATGTAAGTCTCTGTGTCCCTGTCAATGTCTCTTGGCTGTGTTTAGTACATGTCGTGCTCTGGCCACACCTACCAAAATGACAGAAGCCCACAAGCCCCAAATATACAAACAAACAAAATACCAAAAGAAAATAAATGGAGGAAAAACACTAACTGATTAAATTTATGCGCGCTCCTTGCATACGAAATTCATATAAATGAAATTGTACCTAATTGTACAGCCAAACTGTAACTTAACTATAGCCAGACAGTTTTTAAGGTAAATAAGGTAAAACAAACTGTATATAAAATGTACCAATTTTCAATCAAATTGTACTTTAAGCTGCTTGAAATTCAAAATGGTACTGTACCACCCTAGCTATACTTAAATTTCAAACAAAGTGTACCTTTACTAATTCTACTCAGTATTTTAAGTAGGTTTTATAAAAGAACATCAGGAATGTCAATGGTACTAACTATTCGGTACTTTAAATTTACCTTATTTTCAACCAATTGTACCTTTACTGTACCCACTCTGTATTTTAAGTAGGTTTGAGATAAAAGACCGCAGAGAACATTTTCTTCATTGTCTCTTCTGTAGCTGAACAGTACTTAAACCGAAGTGAATTTTCAATTAAGCTGTACCCTTACTGTACCCAAGTACAGTATTATAAGTAGGATAGATAAAAGAAAACCTCGAATTTCTACGGGACTTTCTAATCAGTACCCAGAACTGTATCCAATTTTTTACCAACTGTAACTCAACTGTACCCTCTTAGTATTTACAATAGGTTAGGTAAAAGATCACAAAGAATTTCTACTTACTAAACAACCTCATCAATAGCTAAACTGTTCCCAATTAATACCAAAAGTGTACCTAATATGTACCTCAATATCACCCAAGCTGTACCTGAACTGTGCCCAATCAATATTTTCAGTAGGTTTTGATTAAAGAACTCGGAAACTTTCTGCGGTATAACTAAACTACCTTATCAATAGCTAAACAGTTCCCAATTAGTACCGGAACTGAATCTAATATGTACCTCATTTCCACCCAAACTGTACCTGGACTGTGCCCAATCAATGTTTTCAGTAGGTTATGAAAGAACTTAGAAACTTTTTGCGGTATAACCAATTCAGTAGCTGAACTGTGCCTTATTTTCAATCAACTTACCTTAACTGCACCCAATTAGTTTGAAGTAGGTTAGATAAAAGAGCACAGAGAATTTCCACTAAACTACCTCAGCGATACCTAACCAGAATGTACCTAACTTTCAAACAAACTGTAGCTTAACTGTACCCACTTTATATTAAAAGTACACTTGGTAAAAGAAATCATACAAGAAGTCATTTAGCTGGTCTGGTTGCCAAGTAATCAAGCTCTGGCCCTTAAACCGGCCAAAATGTCAAACAAAATCTTAACCAAATTTTGACCTAGATCTATTTGGTCTAGTACTGCACACTTGTTGCTTTCCACACTCCCAAAAAAAAAAAAAAAAACCTCTGACATTAAATACGTTTGCCACTCCAACAAAATGAGGACGCCCCGCCAGGCGACCAAATAACAAACCGCATTAAAAAAAAATCCCCCAAAAACAAGAACAAGAACAAGAAATCACAAATAATGCTGTTTATGGTTGGTGGTGTTTCATTCAGACGAAACAAAAAAAAAAAAAATATGTAATAATTCGTGGGCTCTTGGGTTGAAGTATTTGCAAATAATAAGCAGAAAGCAGAAATTTCCAAAGAATTTGGCATCGTAACAATAACAATAACAGGCACCAGGGACCAGCACCACGAGGCAGCAGGAACAGAACACAAGACAACAAACAAGGCGCAACAAGCGTAATTGTATGACGCTGCTGTCATTCTTTTGTTCCTGTGTGTGTATGTGTGTGTGTGTGTGTGTGTGTGTGTGTGTGGGAGAAAGGTATTAATGTATATATGGTCATGTTTATAAGTCACGTCGAGCATATCAACATCAAGCGCCACAAAGCGCAACATACTATCAATATACGTACCTAAATACAGGGTGACAAATTTGTAAAAATTACTACCAAAAGCAGACATTAAGTGTTTTGAAAACAGAAGAGTTTTTAACATCAGAAACTAGTTTCTGTACCATAAATTCTACGGCAGCTATAATATATATATAACTCAAATCGATAAAACTTTCCTCAAGTGCTTACAATTATTACACTGTGACACATTTTTGACCTCAAAAAAGTTGATAGCGTTGAGACCAAAAAATTCTAAAAGGTTGTGATGGTAGTATAAAAACCCTGTCTTGGTTTGGTCTGATTAGCTGCTGTTTTCTTTTTATTGCACTTTGAACTTTTCAGCTTCAGAGTAGGACTAACGATTCCATTTCTTGTGAATTATTGTAAATTTTTCTTTAAAATCTATAACAAAGTTGTTGCTCTTGGCTTGACCTACAAAACATTTCTTTGCAGCAAATCAAAAAAATTATATCTTCATACTCAAAACTACAAAAGTTGCCCAAAAAGCCAAGTTTTGACCACATTTCTACAGTTTTTTATTTTCATCTTGAAACCCGTTTTAAATTTGGACCAGTAATACAGCACAAAGTTGTAGCTTAGACCAAAATAAACAAACCAATAGAACGAACCAACTTTATTTAGTTACCCTTTCATATAGTTATAGGCCCACAAGCAAGTACAACTGTCATAAAAACTCGAAAAAACGAACATTTTCGGTAAAAAAGTAAAAATATTAAATATTTTTATTTACAGTTTTTAAGTTATGTTTTCTTACTATTTTCTTGATTTAATACAAAACAATCGAAATTTTTGACTGTGTCGGCCAATTAGTACCCAAAAAGGGCCATTTTGCGAGTTTTGGTTCCAATTCTACATGCTTAAGGGCCCGTAACCTTACGAAGGACCAATCGAATGAAGTTGGTATGTTCCAATCGTTGGTTTATTTAAGTCCAAGCTACGTTTTTGTCCTGCATTGCTTAGTCAAATTCGTTACAGTTTTCAAGACAAAGTTGAAAAATAGTACAAAATAAGGGGAAAACATGATGATTTTAAGACATTTTGAATATAAAGATGTGACTTTTTTGACTTGCTACTTAAGAATGTTTTGTAAGCTTAGCCAAGAGCAACAACTTCCTCTAAGACGTCAAAGCGAAATTCCAAATAGTTTACGAGATATGGAGTTGCGAATCCCAATCAGAAGCTGAAAACTTCAAAATGCAATAAAAAGAAAACGGCAGCTAACCAGGCCAAACCCAGCGAAGGTTTTTGTACTACCATCATACCCTTTCAGTTTTGTTTGGTCTCGACTCTATCAACTTTTTAGTGTTGCACAGTGTTATAGCTGCTTAGTTAAAAACCGTAAACTTTTATTTATTTTTTTTGTTTTTGGTTTTTATTTATTATTTATTTTGTTTCTAAATTTTCTGTTACTTTATGTAAATTTGGCAACTTAATTTAGATTGTGTAAATATTTTTATAACTTAAATGTTTATGTAAGTTTAATTTTAGGTGTAATGTGTCTGATTACACTAGTTCAAAAAAAAAACAAAATTAAATGACCGATTTCTACTGAAACTATTTTTAAGTGTAGTTTGGATTGGTGATCTCAAAGATCGATTCCAAAAATTTTTTCAGGGCAACATTTTTTAAATATGCATTTTTTTCATTTTTTCGGTAGGTGCACTTACATTTTATGCCATATCTCAATTCATAATCGTCAGATGGTGTCAAGCAAGATATGAATCGAAAGCTAATTAAATTGCCAATAATAACGTGAAACATTGTTTCCAAATCGGTTTAAAAGTAAAATACAATGACCAAAAGTATTTCAAAAAAATCGATTTTTTGCTCGAAAATGCAAGAAATTTCATTTTTAATCGCCTAGGAAAAATATAATATAAAAAAATCCAAAAAAAACTATTTTTATTCTTTTGACTTAAGAATCGCACTTCTACAAAGATAATAAGGTATTGATGAAGAAAATCTATGAATAAGTATTGCAGCTGGATAAATTAAAGTAAAGGAACTAACAGTAAAATTTGAGTATTTTAAGTGTTAAGAAAATTTTTTTTCTATTTTCTTCGTCTTTTTGTCAATATTAGAAGTGGGCGAATATCCTGCAGTCGAAGCAAATAAAAATTTATTTTTTAAAAATCTCAAAAACACCACTTTTTTCAGCACTCAATTGCTCTCAGCTCCTGTATTTATTCATAAATTTTGTTCATCGATATCTTATTTTCTTCAAAGAAGTGCGGTTCTTAAGTGGAAAAAATAAAAATAATTTTTTTGAATTTTGAAATATTTTTCCTAGGCGTTTGGAACCGGATTTTTTTTGATTTTGATTTTTTGAAATATTTTTTAATATTATACTCAAACTACTTAACCGATTTGAAAATAGTGTTCTGTGCGACTATTGACCATTCAATTACCTTTCGATTCATATCTTGCTTGACACCATCTAACGATTATGAATTGAGATATGGCATAAAATGTAAGTACACCCACTGAAGAAATGAAAAAAATTCATATATAAAAAACATTGCCATGAAAAAATTTTTGAAATCGATTTTTGAGATCACCAATCCAAACTTTACTTAAAAATAGTTTCTGTAGAAATGGGTCTTTTTGGCTGTAAACTAGTGTTATGGGCGAGTTGTTTTGTGATGATATACAATATGTTTGGTGTCAAGTTTATTGAATGGGTGGTTGTTGCCAAGTTAGTGTATTTATCTGTTGGGAATTTCCCTGAGAAAAGTTTTTTGAGGCGTCGTCTTACTCTACTTCCTGCTTTCTTTCGTCTGCGCAGGAGTCTTCTGGCTAGTGTGTTGGGGTGACTTCTTAGTCTTTCCACTTAATCACCTGCCTGTTTATTAATTACGTCACCAATCTTGGGCACAAATCTTGGGCACTGAGGTCACTCTCCAAATGTCTTGCGCACATATGTATACTAGGGTGCTCCCGATAGTCTACGCAGACACCTTGACTAAAGGACACAGAGCTTTCTCAGATGTGATTTCGCAGCTATTCCATATACTTGGATCCCATATATCCAGGCAGGTGTGCTATGATAGCTTTGTATATATGCACCTTATTTCGGAGTGAGTGCTTGTTTCTGCTAGAGAGAAGCCATCCCACTTGCTTTACTCTGCCATATAGTGACCTTACAAGCGCGTTGATATGGGTTCCAAATGTAAGGCGCTTGTTCAGATATAATATATTTTTAAGTATTTATGTCCAGTTAAGTGAAGTAATAGCTAATTGTTGAAGAATACGCCTGGACACTCATCAGGACGAAGTGTATAAGTTACACTGACACATTTAGTTAGGTTAAGCTCAATGTTCCATCGTTTCGCCCATCTGCTGAATCGATACAAATACTGTTGAACGACATCAGTGGCATTATAGATACATGAGTCTCTCGCCATAATAGCTGTATCGTCAGCAAATGTTGCAGTGAGTAAGTCTTGGGGGTCTTCAATGGGTATTGTTCTTCCGGTATGCATATCACAAATGTAGAAAGAGTAGAGGGTTGGTCCAAGGACACTTCCTTGAGGCACACCAGCGCGTATTACCCTCACGCTGGAAACAGCCCCTTCCAATACTACCGAGAAGGTCCTGTCCGATAGAAAGCTTCTCACAAGGGTGTATAGTTGAGGCGGTAAGATGTTTTTTACCTTACATAGTAGTCCAGCATGCCACACTCTATCAAAAGCCTGCCTTTTGTCCAGGTAGACCTCAACCACGTGCTCCTTAGCCTGGAATTCGTCGAGAATGCAATTTGTGACCCTATTCAGCTGCTCAGGGGTTCCTTGTGACTTTCTAAGCCCGAACTGAAAATTAGGTATTCTGCCACTCACCCCATCGATTGGCATGATTCGGGCTAGAATACACCTCTAGGAAGGAAGCTGATCGCACGGTATAAATCGACCTCAGACGGGCTTTTCCAAGGTATATGGATCATTACGATCTGAGCCTTTTTCCACGCCTTCGGAAAGTGACCCAGTCGCAGTGCCTCGTTGAAAACTAGGACCAGAAAGATCACCGCTTTTACTGGGAGGGCTTTGATGATCCTATTATCAAGTCCATCCTCGCCTAGTGCCTTTTTATTGTTAAGGTCCTTGATCTGATCTGAACCTCCTCCAATGTGATTGGTGGGGATAACTTTTAAAATACAAAATATCTCAAATTTTTGTACCGTTTTTGTATGACAGCTATGTGATTTAGTCATTCCATTTTGACCAAACTTGACTGAAATATTTATACTACAGAGTTAATGAAAGCTAGCTTTAAAAATACAAAATTTTTCAAATTTGTATACCGTTTTTTCTATGACAGCTATAGGATTTAGTCTTTTCAATTTGATCAAACTTGGCATAAATACTTGAAAGTAACTTATAATTAAGGCTGCTGAGTTTAAGAAAGCTTTCTTAAGTATATACAAATTTTCCAAGTTTCATACAGTGTTTTCTATGACTGCTTTATGACTATACTCATGCCTTAGCATAGTAACTTTAAAGCTCTTAAATTATGAAATTGGGATTATTATTTTTCAATTTAAACACATTTTTTGTATCTTCCTTATCAAGAAGACACCCTGTATAATATGTACCAAGTTTGTTGCGGTTGATATCTGCCACTGCTACGGCTAGTGGCGCTGTGTCTGCTTTCGCTACTTCCTCCTCTACGACTTCTTTGTTGTGAACTAAAGACGAATGTCATTTCCACGCGACTTCCGTTTTCTGTTTCGCATTCCCAATGCCCCGTTACACATTTTGTATGGCATACTTTCAGGCTGGCAGCGGCTTGTTATTACAGCTAAAGCAACAGCAACAGTTGCGGCCATTGTGTTTTGTTATTGTTTTCCATTTTTTATAACCAGTTTTATATGTGCTCGAGTTTCTCCGGAATGGGACGAGGGGTCAGGCCTTTCGCTCAATTTCAACTTGTTGCGTTTTTTATTGCAGCTCCTCGCTACTACTCACATGTCTGTGTGGGTGTGTGTATGTAACCTTTCACCCTTGAGCTCAACTAAGTAAAGTCAAGTCAATGTGTACCGAGCGAGCAAGGCCAAGTAATCAAGCTAACTGTTTATGTGCATTCCAAATGTCTCGTTACCTTTTAACCGTTATCTGCAACGTAACTGTCAATGTAACTGAGCCGCCCCAATCGTCTGGCTGTTGCTGCTACGAAATTGAATCTGAAATAAAAAAAAAATACCAACAAACAAGTTGTAAATTCTGTTTGATTTAGTTTTATTTTTGATTATTTTTCTCTGTGAATGTTTTAAAGGTTTTCAGTGGCAGAGTTTCAAATAGATTTTTTTTTTGTAGAATATATTGAATCTAACTAATTTAGGTTGGGGCTAAAGTTAGAAATGTACCAAAATTTCTAGGTCAGCTATGTGATATAACCAGCCGATCTTCATCAAAGTAGAAATAATAACATGAAAACACATAATTTATAAGTTTTAGAAATTTGATCTATCAAAACAGATATGTTTTCTTACTAAAATCTGTTTTGTGTACCATTATTTCTATGGCAGCTATAAGATATTGTTTTCAGATTTTTATTAAACTAAATCTGGTCACAAAAAATTAGATGACTATTATGTTTACTGAGTTTGAAGACGCCAGCTATGAAAAAAAATAAGTTTTCGTACCAAAATCAATTTTCTGTACCATTTTTACTATGGCAGCTATAAGATATAGTGTTCAAATTCATATCAAACTATGCCTAATTACAATGAATAAATTAACTATAACATCTGCTGAGTTTAAACACCCCATTGCAAAAAAACAAACAAGTTTTCGTACCAAAATCAGTTTTCTGTACCATTTTTTCTATGGCAGCTATAAGATAAACTCTTCTGATTTTGATCAAACTAGACCTAATTACTTGGAAGCAGATAATTATTATGCCTGCTGAGTTTAAAGATGCCCACTATAAAAATAAAAAGTTTTTTTGTACCCCTATTTCCAAGTTCTATGATTCCACATGGCTAAAAATAAACAACTTACTTTATAAGCCAAAAATTTAAAGCAACTTAAATCCTGACTAGCTCAACCATCTGGTTAGCTAGTTTTTGCCTTTCAATTCAAAATTTATGCCACCGCTTTCAGTGATTATTCCGCTTGAGCGCTGCGTTTGGAGTTCAACAGCAAATAATAATAAAAAGAAAAAAAAAAGAAAATAATATAGAAACGGAAGCGCCAACATTGCAAAATGGAAATTGCAAGCTTCCACTTCGCACTTGCTCATCTCGGTGATTGCACTGAGAAGTAAATTGCAAGTTAAAGTTGCTGTAAAAGTTTTCCCCAGTTCTTGGCAGCCAAATTGGCATATGGCAAACAGTTTTGCGCCCCCCAGCTCCTGGCTCAATTAGAATCAATCAATCAATGTGCATAATTAAATTGCTCATTAGGCGCCGAGAACAATGACCAGAGGCGGTAACCATCAGCTGAAATTCAAACGAAAATGAGCGTAAATGACGTGCCAAGCCATGCCAGAGATATTAATTATACAGAGCTACCTTTTTTTTGGTGAAAGGTTCCTTTAAGCGGCAGCCTCATTCTCATCCAACCCTGGGGATCATTTAAGCAATCTCAAATACCGCAGGCAAAAGGCCAAATCAAAGGCAGCAACCTGGGGCGGAGACCAAGAAGGTAAATAAAATTTTCGAAAGCCGCATAAACTGCACTACTTATTCTACTTGTTTAGCATCAAAAGGTTCGTTCAGTTATTTTCCGTTTGACTTTTGCCAATTTAAAGTCAATTTTATTTCCATCCCGAGGCATTTTCGGCTCAGACCACAATTTAACTAGCCCACAAAAAAAAATAAATAAAGAAAGGAGAAATCAAATCACAACAATAAAAATGAAATCTACATGAATCAATCAATGTTGGACCCCACTTGAGATGAACAACTCTTAATTTGAGGACACTTAACTGAAGTTTAAGTATGACATTTGGGCAGACTTATTTAAGGCAACCGAAAAATGTCAAAAAATACTCAATCGATAACCAAATACAAAAAGTGACATGAAAAGACCACAAAATAGCATAAAGAAAAAGTGCTTAAAGTACCAAACAAACAAAAATATACAAAAATAATACAATAAAATGCCAAATAAAAAAACTTCAAAAAAAATAATAGAAATTTTGAAAATACCCAAACAAATTTTAAGTTTCAATATGGCCCAAAAGTGGACAAGTGATACTTAAAAAATCTTAAAATACCAGAAATGTTGCAAACTACTCTCCAGCATACAACAACTTGGTGTCACTCTCTCTATTGCTTGCTCTTCGTTAGTGTTGAGCTGTTCACTAAACTGAAGAAGTGAAATTCTTCTTCTTCAATCGTTCTTATTTGTTCCATGAATCTTCCCAACGGCGCACATCGAAGGCTGTGTGCCATACAGCATCCATAACAACCCAGTATACTTTTACATTAGCATGGCCGCTTTGTGGACAGCTAGCTTTCGAAACCTCATTACTTGTAATCGACATGTGGACGATAGTCGAACGGATTTCAGGAGCTCCATTACAACTTCATATAATAATCTAAGAAATGTAATGGACGGTGTGGATGGGCCGCCCACTAAACGATACACATGGTATGCGCTGTTGTAATGCAGATACTTTACGACGTAATGTGCTTTGGAGTAAAAGGTATATAGACTGAAGCCAGGAATATTTATCTGATTAAAGGAATATTTAAATAATAAATTAACCACCAGAAAATGAAACAAATCGACTTAACTCTATTTAAAACTAGCTTTTTTTCACTGATGCCGAGAAGTACGCACACGCCACTACACAAACGAGCATATATGCTTGTGTGTGAATGCATAAAGAAAACCAAAAAACGAACCAGCATACGAACGCATTTCGAATTTTCGACAAACAAAGCATCGAAGGCATGACAAACTTCGTATGAAATCTCGGTATACAAAGTGAAGCGAGAGTGTTTTATACTTGTCGGCTGTTGTAATGCAGAGTTCCCCAGCGATAGCCCCTGGCGCACGAACATACTCGCCGACTCACACCGAATGCTTGCCGAAGTCATGCATCACTGTGTGTTAGCGACAGACACAGTCACATTTTTGAGCTCTCTGCTTGGGGAACCCTGTTGTAATGCATGATGTGGGCTCGACTCATTTAGCTGTGCGCCGCTGGGTTGTTCAATGAGAGTTGTTCAGAGACTCACTTGCTCAGTGGCTTCTTTAGTCAGTCTTGCTCAGTCTTTTGTTCAGCAACTGTTTACTAAATTCAGTTAATTTCTGTTTAATGACTGTTCAGCTGATATTTGCTGTTATTTGCTAGTTATCTATGTATAGCCGCACTGTTTCAAGCCATATGCTGGTGTGGCAGCATCAGCCGTTTTTCATTGAAAATCTTTGACTAAAATGTACTAAAAAACAAATAGTCAAAATGCCGCTGTGGATACAGCAACAAAGGATTAGAATTAGTCACCATGCCCTGGGCTTAGTTTTCGCTGACAAATGATCAACTGAGCCATTTAAGGGGTTTAAAAAAGAACAAGTGAACATGCTTGGTGAAATGAACAACACTTCTCTCCTGAGTCTTTGCGAATTCCTACAGTAATATTTAATAGCCTTTGGTTCGAAACTACAAAAAATGTTGAAATCCAACATTAATTTGAATTATTATGAAGCCCAAAAACCTGTCGTGACAGCAACAACGGAATAGCAACTCCATGCAACTCCAAAGCTAACTCCAAAAAATGAAATTTCCGACATTTCTGGAACACCGACATTTGGATTGGTTGCTTCAAATACAAATAAATAGACCCTAAAATCTCTAGAGTTTTGTGGAACACATCGGATAGAATCTATACATAAGTATGTAAATATATATAAAAGTGAAAGAATGTTTGTATCAGGGCTGCAAACCCAAAAAAATTTTCGAAACCTTCGGTAAGCTGGTTCGAACCAAAATTAATCAACGGTTAAGGTTCGGAAATTTGAGGTTCGAGGTTTTTGAGCGTTGGTTTTGGTTCGAGCCTTGGTTCGTTGCACGTTTTTCCCCATGATATTTAAAATAACAATACATTGGGTATACACTTGACGCCTAGATACATTGTTAGTGCGCATTTACACGGTGAAGCAAATTTTATGAAGTTTTTGTTTGTAGGAAAGAGGTATAGGGGGGCAGTCGAAGCAGGCAAAGCTTCATGGCAAGCTGGCAATAAAATTTTTCGATATGTATATGTATAAGATGGAAAATTTGTGCCAGTTTTCTCTGATTTAGTGTCTGTTTATGTTCTGTACCAAAGGTACAAAGAATATTTTGAACAAAGCATCTTTGACCCTATGAAGTGTATGCATATATTCACTTTCGCATGTGCAAATTATATCATGGTCTGGCTTGACCGACTTTCCGTTTCCGGTTTCGAATCGGTTAAGAAGTGGTTCAGAGCCATATCTCAGAAGTTATTTAAGCAATGAACTTACAATCTGGTCTGTAGGTAGGTAATATAGAGTTGGATATTTTACTGGTTCTGGGCCGGCATCGAAACGGTTTTGAACCGGTTCAAGAGTGACTCAGAGGCAAAGTTTAGAAGTTATTTAAACTTTGAACTTGAAATATAAACTTTAGCTTGGTATTATGGAGTTGGATGTTTTATTAGTTCAGAGTCGGTATGGAACCTGTTTATAACCGGTTCAAAAGCGGTTCAGAGCAATATCTCAGCAGATTCTTAAGATATGAACGTGAATTTTAGACTTTAGGTTGGTAAAATGGAGTTGTATGTTTTAATGAATCAGAACCGGTATACCGGTACAAAGTAGTTCGGAGCCATTTCTCAGAAGTTGTTTAAGCTATGAACTGGATACTTGATGGTACTAAGAAGTTAGGTGAAACAACCGGTTAAACCAGTTCAAGAGTGGTTCAAGTCCACATATCAGAAATTGTTTAGACTGTAATATGGAAAATTGGTCTGTAGGTTTACACTGTGTGTGTTAGACATTTAGGTTATTTGATGTTTGGGTTCAAATTTTAAAAACAATTTGCTGCCAGTTCAAACTTCAATATAAACTCTCTCTTAAGAAATACATCCATTCAATGCAAAGGTCCCGGGCAATGCCGGGTATAAAGCTAAATAAAATAGACAACCAGTAAATTCGATTTCAGAGTTTCTTGAATCAATCACAAATACTAGGATCTATTAAAATCACTTTTGAATAATATTTTCCCCAAGATTACATTGCTTAACTAGTGTTGAGGTCCCTTATTATTCTTTGTCAATATCATTTCAGAAGATGACAATATACAAATTTATCTTTTGCAATATTGATGCTCACCTAAGAATTTCACAAAAAATTTGAATACAGCCATCGAAGGCATCAATGGAAAAACGTCTAAATCATCATCGACTCAAGTCTAAATTGATTAGGCTTTTTTCATTTTAAAATTGATTTTGTCTGCACAAAAAAATACTACAATATTCACAACATATTCGGTTTCTGCGGGAGCGAAAAAAACACTTTCAGTTCCGTTTCTGTTTTAAGGTCCAACAGGTTTTTTTTATACAAATTTTTTCAAATGTCTTTTGTTAACCACTTTGTGTCTAATTTTGTCTGTATTGCTATTTCAATTGGCTTTTGTGCCTTTTGTCCGCAGACTATGAAACACAATTTTGTAATCAAATTTAGCTTTTACACTGTAAAAGAATGGGCCGTTCGCATATCCCCCGGCTAATGCTGTTTCAGTTGGGCACTCAGGTCACTTCCACTTCCAATTTCAGCCGTCTGAAATCCCAGACACATGCAACGCCATGTTACCATTTGAGCCTTTGTAAGGCCGCTCCGGGGCTCTCTCGAAATTAATGGTATTTTGTTGTTGTTGTTGTTGTTCAACAACTAGATTTGTGCGCATCAATCAATAAAATAACTCGACACAAGAGCGTGTGTGAGTGTGTGTGTGCGTGGAGGATATGAAGCGTACATAACTCAAGGAATGTGGAATGCAGCATCCTCATACATATCGCTCAAATTATTTGCCATCAAAATGCTATTGATTTATTAATGCTGCTCTGCCCCATCCTGGCGAGCAGTTGGAAAGGGAGGCCAAAGACATTAATTTTCCAAAAATGTCTCAATCGTAATCAATATTTGATGACTTTATCCAAATCGATTGCAAAGTGGAAGGTGAACCTGATTAAATTTCATTTCATCAGCCACCCTTCTCCATTTACAATTTTGACATATTTGCGCTCCCAAAACTACGCTTCATTATTTTCATAATTCATTAGGTAAAAAACAATTTTTGGGGTTTTGCTTTTTGCACCTTAATTGACTTTGAGTGGCAAGCAAAGAAGAGTTTTGCTGCTGTCGGTGGCTTTTGCTGCCAAGTTGTTGAACCCATTCACCGCACACACCCCCACCCACACCCCCACCCACACCCACACACGCATACACTTCATTGTATCTAGCTGTTAGTGCGGTTTGTTTGCCAAAAACAAAACAAACAAAAAAAAGTTTTTCCTCGTCACTTTTTACCTGCAATTTTTCAATGCACAAACACCAGAAACTGTGGCTTACAGTTTGAGGTACTTTTCAGTGTTTTTTTGGTGTGTACCTTGGCTAAAGCCTGGGTGCATTAAAGTTGACTTCGAAAGTGTTAGCCAAATAGGCAAACTAAAGTGTTATCTGCCTGGCAAAGGAAACATTTAACAAATTGAGACACAAAGAAATCGTCGGAATACTTTTGGTTCTTTCGCACTTAGTTTGTACAAACTTGACTTTATCAATGACAAAACTGTTGGGTTAAAAAAGTTCCTTCCAGAGAATTCTGCTCGAAGGATCAAAATTAATTTGGGTGGATGCTTGAGTATCTTCTTGGGAAATTCATAGAAGCGAACCAATTTTACACAAAAATCGGACTCGAAGGACCAAATTAATATGCTCCAAGCAAAAACGTTTTAGGTAAAATGTATAAAGACTTCTATGATATTTATAAAGACGATCGAAAATGTCTCTCCACAAAATCCGGCTAGAAGGATTAAAATGTACGATGGGAGCTTCACTATCTCAATAACAACCGATGCTAAAAAGTTCTTTCCACAAAATCCGACCTGAGGTACCAAAATGGCATGGGGGAATAGACCTTCTCAAAGCAAAACATTTTCGGAAAAATTGTGGTAAAAACCAAATTGAATGTGTCTTGAGTAAAATTCACGGAAAAGTCTTTTCACCAAATCCGGCTCGAAAGACCAAAATAAATAGGAAGAGGTTGATTTTCTCAAAGCAAAGTTCATTGTGGAAAATACCATAGCTCGTAAATAACACTCAACCCTATTTTCAGTTCACTCTGTTCTCGTCACTGACCGAAAGATCAAAAAAAAATGATTACGGTCTTCCCTCAACCGAATGTGAGCTGCAGTCCCGCTTACTGTTAAGTGGCTGTGACTGTGAAGCAACCCCATTACAGGCCCAAGTCAGTCAACCGGTCATAAAGTGTGTGCTTTTCGAAGACCAAAATCCAAAAATGTTAGTTGAAAAGGTTGCAGCTTGCTAGCTTACTGTTGACTTTAGCATGAGCAGAGAGATAGTCAGTGCGAGAGAGAACGAGAGAGCGCATATACTTTGTTGCATACATTCAAATTGTTAGCCGAGTCTTACACACGGATACATATATAAACGAAGAAGACCTTCTGAATGCGCGACGCTAGCAAAACGGGCCGAGCCAGACATGAGAAAAACAAAAAAAAAAATTAATGTATTTCTCTCCTCTCACTACCAAAGAGAAGCAAAGACCGCTGTTGAAGGTTGTTCTTGTCCATCTGTTGCAGGGTTCCCCAAGAAGAGAGCGCTAAAATGTGACTGTCTTTCTCTCTAACACACAGTGATGCAGAATTGCCGAGTATGTTCGGCCCCCAGGGGCCATGGCTGAGGAACATTGATTTATACAATGCGGTCGGGCGAAAACTGTCGTTTTCTGACAAAGGCAAACGGGGTTCCGTTTTTTGCGAACTCTGCTTAGCTGCTCGAAGTACCAAAATTAATTTGGGGGTAATTGACTGCTTAAAACAAAAGCTAACGCTATCGGGCACCCCTGAGAATGAGCTTTCGGCCGCGTGGACTAAAATACAAATGAAGAAAATATATTTGTAACTACAACAACCACAAGAAATGAAAAGAGGAACCCGATTTTTTTTTTGTGTGCGTGTGTCGGTGTGAACAGCGCAAAGCGTTCAGCCACTGCGAGCGAGGCCAATCGCTAGCCTACGCTGACTATGCATATAAAGGTACATCATTATTATTGCGTTAGAATTTGTGGGCGACATAGGAGACAGCGAAAAGAGAGACACATATGAAGTTGTTGTTACAGGTCCGCAAGCACCAGCAAAGAAAACCTTCGTTCGGAAAGAAAGAGAGGAGAAAACGCATCTCTATCTAGCCTTATGGCATGCGTGGCTCGTATACGCGCCAGCTAACTCTTTGCGTAAAACAACTACGAATGCGCGGCTTGCGGAATGGGCTTGGGCACCCCTGCTATATGTTACTGCTCTTTAAAAACGAGGCGGCAGTAACTCAGCAGCATTTTTGTAAGTGCAGATTCTCCACCTTTAATTAAAAAGCAAGCTTATACTTTCTTTGAAATTTAAACAAATTTCGGTAAATGCTGCTGAGCTACAGCCAACATCGAGTATTTCACACTGGACCGAACATGCACAAGTGCGTTTGTCGAAATACATTTTCATGCATTTTCGTGCTCAGCTTATTGGGCTCGAAGGACCATTTAATTATTAGTGGCAGATTTCTAGCAAAGAGACGAAGGGTGTGTATGCAAACGTGAGCGTTTGTCGAAATTCAATTTCGTGCATGTTCGTGCTTAACTAATCCGGCTCGAAGGACCATGCTATATGTAGGGGTTGATGTTGCGCAAAAACTGATCCGTCTTATCTTTTCCTCTTTAATCTGTCTGTCAAGAGATTATTTAATTTCATTTTATCTTTTAACGAACTATTCTAACTATTTGCAGATCTAGTGTTTGAGGACCGTCAAACATGAGAAACAAACATCATTATTTATAGACCATTTTTCCAAAAATAACTACATACATTCTCTTTGCACATTGTATGAGCTCAAAGCGTCTGTTTTAAAAATTTCGTTAATCAAATAAACAAATATTATTGTTTGTCTTTCAAGTCAATTCTTACACGTGTGAGTGCCAAAAGTATTTGCATATTGACACAGATTTTTCACTTAATTTCACAAAAAAAAAACAAAAACACAATTAAAAATAAAAACAAGTTGCTTTACTCCTGAAAATAATCCCCTTCCTGCAGCGTGGTAAATGTGTTAATGTAATCCTCGGGATGATAATCCAAACTGTTGTAGAACGCATTCGATTCTGTATAGTCGGCCACCCTGTACGGTGTTTTTGCGCTGGCCTTTGGTAGCTCAGATAAAATCAGCGCCAGCAGCAGCGGCCACAGTTGCAACAGCATTGACAATTTCCCCATTTCCTGGTCCACAGACGTTCAACCGCTAAATGTGGCAAATTGATAACGGTCCATGCCAATTAAAGAGAACACGCACCGCCAGGGCGTGTGTGTGTATGCGCAAATTGTGGGTCAGTTTGTGCAGCTGCCAAGTGTCCATGGATGAGCGATGTTGTGCACAAATATAAGCTTAACCCACATTCCTGTACATATGTACCTATATGTAGAGACAGACAGACAAGTGAATGGGCGCAAGTTATATTAATTATCGCATACTCTTAGGCTGAGGCGAAAGCAACAAAGAAAGACTAAACAAAGGAAAGGCTGTGGGTGATTCCACAGTCTTAACAAAGCCGCATTAGCTCTGCAGCAGTTTGATAAACAAAAATATATAAAAATCGGAATAAATATTGGCGGTATGTTAGTTTTCAAGAAAATTGAAAACATCAACAAGATTTTAATTTTAAAATTTGCATTTATTGAATCGATCACTGTGCATAAGAACGATCGCACAGTTGCTTTTTTATATATAAACTTTATAAACTGGTTGTTAATATTTACATATTCCTATTAGATAAAAAATTAAAACATATTCAAACTTTGTGGCAACACTGTTTTGTTGACGGGCTGTTAAAGTCAGCTGTTTGTGTGCCACGTGTTTTTTTGCGAAATTGGCAGCAAATATTTTCCAACTTTTAGTGCGTCTGCTTAAAAAGTTAGAAGCAAAATAAAAATTGTAAAAATGCAAATTTTTAGTCCAGATATTTAAGATTATAAGTTGATAACGCGCTTGTCATTTTTGTTTTTGGTTGCCCAATTGTGCCGCGTGCCAATTGTGTCAGTTTAGCTGTGTCTTGTGGAATAATAGTTTAGCATGGCACAACGCTGCACAAAGTTTTAAATGCAAAGTTGTTGACGAAAGTGTGCAGATTTATGAATAACTAACACACAAAATCGGCTTTATTGCAGCTAAATTCGTGCTTAAGTTGAAAAAATTTTTTGTTGCCTGGTAGCGTCAAACACAAAAAAGTTTTGTAAGTCGTATTTAGAGCTCAAAATAAAAGTACAATCCGAATTTCAGCTCAATAGCGTAAAATACCACAAAGTTGAAGCAAATCGGACAGATCACTTATATGGCAGCTATATGAAAAAGTAAGCCATTTTCGTTAAGTCGCTAAAAAAATGTGAACACAAGTACTCATTTGGCGTCACCGTGGTTCTGTGACTGAGGCGGGCACGTTTGTGACAACAATTAATGGAACAGCTGATACAATGAGCTCAAAATTAGCTTTAACTGTGCCAAGCAAATCGCGCATGTTGGTTTTCCAGTCACATTGCGATAACTTTAATTTGTTTTTTTTTTCGACTTAAAAATTTTGATAAAGGTAAATATGCGTAATTTTTAGTGCTTTCGTGTATTTTTTAATTGCAATAAAATTAAAATTTTTAGCTGCAAGAAATGAATGCGCGAAAGGCAACAGAGCTAGTGGCCTGTGCTGTTATTGCGTTGTGGCGGCTGGACGAAGGCGAAGATGATGATGAACCCAGGGCAAATCGCTCATGATGGATCGACAAAATTAATTTGACTCGAGGGAAAGAAGTAATGTTTACTTGGATGCAGCCACTTTCGATCAGCTCTTTTGTTGGGAGAAAGAAGACGGCGACTTTTCGTGAGCCCATTTCAGGATTCAGCATGACATCCCTCTCATACAAGTTTAGAATGTCAAAGGCAACAATATGTGAAATAATTCCGAAAACAGCATCGCATGCATTAAAAAAGTATTGGAGACGAGTAATTAAATATGTCTATTTATTTGATATGTGTATTTTGAAGTAGGAGTGGTACAGAACCTTATTCTTTGAAAGAGGTTTCTCGTCTCCTTCAATTTGGTCAAATTCATCCAATTGACTTGAATGTACGGCTTGAGTAGCATCGGTTGGTCGTGTAGCTTGAGTGGCCTCAGTTAGGCCGAAGCCTCATATTACCAAGTAGGACCTTCTCCTGCCTGTTTGTTAACACCCTGTTAACACATATTAGGAACTCCAGAGCCAAGTCCGGATGCTCATCTTCGAATCAAACGCCCCAAGTCTGCAAAAATATCAATAAAAATTCAATTACAGGCAGGCTGTATTTGTATTGAATTGCAAGCTCACACGGAATGTGTTATGTGCTGGTATAAAGCTAAGACCCGAAATGTTTGTTTGTTTTGATCTTAATGTTTATCGATATACACGCCGCCGATAAACGAGATTGGACCCAGGGCTGCGCACGAGTGGTTTACTGGGTCGTGCTGGTTCACTAGTTCCGAAGGTTCAGGGAGTGAGCGGCTTAAAATTTTAAATTGTTTCCGTCCTGGGCGAATAGTGGCTCAGAGTTAGAAGAAGGGTCTAAAGTTTTTTAAAAGTCATTGCCTAGCTCTTTTCCGGAATGCACGTAGCCCAGCCGAAAATTACATTTATAGTTGAAAAATTAGCAATAAGTCTCTATCTCGGTAAGAGTGAATAAGTGTATTTGTGTACGGTTAATTAGTGTGTGTATTTTAGGGATATTTTCTGAAAAGTTTTCGCGGAGAGAGGAGCTTGATTGCTGGATTTGGCATCTATAGTTGTTAGTGGATCGTAAGATAATATATGTATTTGAGAATGAAAAGAATATGTTAGTATAAATTTGTTCTAGGGGGTGAGGTGGCGTTCTGAAGATCAGTGTCTGAGAATTAAGGAGGTTGTCCGATTTTTGTAAGTCAACCTATGGTAGGGCGAGTAATGTTCTTGCAAATAATTCCAGCTATTTTTGCCTAGTATTTATGTTTTTAATGTGTAAGCCGTGACAGGCATCTGAAAATATATAATTTTTTGTTGTTAGCCGACCAGTCCAGCTATCGAGTTCGTACTCATCCCTGAGTTAGCCGTAAGCTAGCCGGCGAACGATAGTCGGACCCGGGAAAGAAGGTCGGATCATAACAAATGTGTTTCGCCAACTGTTCCACTTGTCGACAGCGTCTTTCTATAAAAATTGATCGGCAACGCTGCTCCAGCTAGACTCCTTGGCATCACGATTTTTATACCCGTTACTCGTAGAGTAAAAGGGTATACTAAAGTCGTGCAAATGTATGTAACAGGCAGAAGGAATCATTTCCGACCATATAAAGTATATATATTCTTGATCAGTATCAACAGCCGAGTCGATATAGCCATGTCCGTCTGTCCGTCTGTCCGTCTGTCCGTCCGTCCGTCCGTCCGTCCGTCCGTCCGTCTGTCTGTATGAACACCTAGATCTCAGAGACTAGAAGAGCTAGAGCAACCAAATTTGAAATGTAGACTCCTTTTGTCTGCACGCAGATCAAGTTTATTTTCAATTTTTGCCACGCCCCCTCACGCCCCCGCAATTTGGAAAAAACGTCATATCTCCTACAGTTTTGATGATAGATGGTTCGTACTTTCTAGAGATATCTAGTACTCAAAATTATTTATCGATGCTGAAGGAATGATAAAGATCGGATGAACGATACTCAAGTTATGAGCAAAAAACGGTCAGTTAACACCCACCACCCACCCCACCCATAACCTAAGCATTGCGTTCAGCAGCAATCTTAGTGAGAGAGAGAGAGAGAGAGAGAGAGAGAGAGAGAGACTTAGAGAGCGCACTGCGTTGTGCGTTGTTTGTTAACTGGCCGCCTGACTCGTGACCAAATTCGAGCTGCGACATTAAGGGTGCAGAGTATGTTATAGTCGGGCTTGACCGACTGTCTTTCTTGTTTTTATTAGGAAAGGTGATACGTTTTCAAAAGTTTTGTTGTCTGATCTGTTTATCGTGATGAATTTGGAGTCATTTATGTTGGATTTAGTAATTGCCAAATGTCTATTAATATCTGGCGGATAATAAATAGCCGAGTTAAAAAATGTTGCATACTTTTCGGCTGACCCACCTCAGGCATACAGGAAGGCTATTAAAAATTTGTTTCCATGAGTAACGGGTATATCGAAGTCGGTTAGAGCCGATTTTAACTTACGCTCTCGTTATAACTGACACTGGTCATGTTTCAGAGGTTACGACTCCTCGACGGCCTTTGGTATCATATCGGCATTCCACTGCATTAATTCTTTTCGATCATTCCTTTTTGGATTGTTGCTGATATTGTATTGTGGATCTGCCTCTGTGCTCATGAACGCAATGTGAGCAATGTGACTTCTGTGACGACAACAAGAAGCGTTCACATCAAAAGTACTCATTTGGCTGTCCCAGCGCTGTGACATGCAATTTCTGTACCTCCAATGTGAACACTTTTGAGTTCTGAGTACTTTGGACACAGAGGGTCACAGACGACATTGGCACAGTGTGACGCTATGTAAACCTAGCATAATGGTCCAAGTCGAACCCAATTTTGCAAGTCGTATTAGAAGCTAAAAATACGAGCACAAATCAAATTTTAGTTCAGTAGCATAAGAAACAACAAGGTTGGAACAAATCTGCCAGATCGGTTATATGGCAGCTATATAAAATATTGAGTGAATCTTTGCAAGTCGTTTTTGGGGTCCAAAATATGCTTACAAACCAAATTTGGGGTCCATAATTTTCGCTTTTGTAAAAATTTTGCGATTTAGAGTACAAATTTGGTACAAAAACCGTTTTGAAATCGTAAAAATTTGCGAATGCGAAAATGGGAGCATGGCTGTATATCTCAACAACTAGAGTTTATGCCAAAAAAAGGCAAAAAAAAACCTGTGTGGATCGGTCGAAAAAGCAGTTCTAAAGAATGTTTTCAGCCATATAACAAACTGGCAAGCAGGCGCCATCCATTGCTGAGTTTGGGAAATACCTCAGCTAAGAATGTTCGACGAAAATCATTTAAAACATTAATTTATATAAAGTATACAAGCTACAAGAGTACATGAACTTCGGTCGAGCCGAAGTGAGCTTACCTCTATTTTTATGTGTAATTTTGTTAATGAGTTTGGACCTCATTTTCCACCCAGTGGGGATAATTTTCATTTCATTTATTCAACATCAATATATTCGATAGCGTACCGATACTATCGGTGGAGTTTACTATCGATGGTGCCCACTATCGATATTCAAACTATCGATAGTGCACACTATCGATTGATTTCGCAACACTACTGGTTACAGTTTAAAATCTTAGTTCAAGCTTAAGCTTAATGAATTTAAATCTATCTTAGAAAATAATATTGAAACTATTTAAAACATGCTGCTAAACTGCTGCTGCCTTTTGTAAACTCTTTTCTAATCCTTTGTTTTTGTCTTCATCTTCTCTTTGCAGAACAAATGCCCGGGCTTTAGCTTGCGGGGAGATGATGCGTCTGGCCAAGCTAACGCAAAGTTTGACATTAAATAAAAATGCGGGTCAAAAACGTTTGGAGCCATTGCCTGGCAAGGTTGGGGGATCTCAGTGCTTCTATATGCCAACTCTTTTGTTCTCTTCCCTTTCTTGCAAATCTATACATCTCCCTCTCTCTTGTTGTTTTTTTACAGCGGCACAGTAGCCAGAGCAGCAGTCAGAACGGCCAGAGCTTAGCTACGGTTAACGGCCTGGCAGCCAGTGGTGGCAGTGGAGCAGGAGCTGGAGCTGGCCAGGGCAAACGAAAATCGAAGCCTCGCACAAAGTGTTTCGGTGGCACAGTGTTTCGCTGTTGCCTACCTTGTCGCGGGGGCGGCTCAGCAGCCCCCGCCACAAGTCCGCCCCAAACGCCCGCTACTCAGACGCCGGACGACACCCACGACGAGGACACGAAACAGCACGAACAGACCGAACCGAAGCAGCAGCAGCAGCCGGAACCCGTGCCACAGGCGGCCGAAGCCCAACAATCCACCTGCCCGCAGGTAGAGAAAAAGCACTCATTGACGTCCATATCGACGCCCATTTCGCTCAAGACACTGATCAACGACGTGGACGAGGAGGTAGAGTGCCTGGAGCAGCAATTAAGTGCCGCTGATATTGCGGCAGTTAGCTTAGCAAGCGGCTTACTGGCCCGCCGGGCCGAACCCGAGACTTTAAGTGACGCCAGTGTGTCGCCCACCTCGACGGCAATTGTGCTGACCACCAGTGTACCCACTCCACTGGGCAGTCTGTTGGCCAACTCAGTGGGTAGCAGCACCAGCGTGTATCAGCCAACGCCACCCACACCGAATCCCCCCACACCGAATCCCTCACAATCCCAGTCTTCGCGTTGCAGTTGCCAGCCACAAACCTCCCCACTGCCCCACATCAAGGAGGAGGAGGAATCCGAACAGGCGGCCAACTCGAAGCAACAATCTCTGAACAGTACTTCCTTTGAGGACTTGCTACCGGCTCCGACACCGATAATCGCCAACTATTGTGGCAGTTGCGAGAGTGTGCATCACTCCTCGACGCCCACCTCTTCCTCGGCTGCTGTTCCGGCTGCAGCCACCACAGTTGTTGGCACAGAGTACGCGGGCGGCGGTGCCTCGACCCCTTCGCCACGCATCAAGCTCAAGTTTCGCAAGCCACACAAATCCTGCTGGTCACGCATTGTCCTTGCACCGATTGGCTCTGGCAGCAGCGGTGTTCTGGGCAGCAACTCGAACGAAACTCTCGCTTCCAGTGGTAACTCCAGTGTCGGGAATACCGCCACCAATACACAGAATAGCAGCAGCGCCAGCGTAGCGGCCCATCATCGTCTGACCTCGTCGTCGGCATCGGCATTAGCCTCCGCTCATCCCAGTAACTCACAGCTATTGCCCACCAGCAAAATGCAGGCGGAACAGGGCTCCATTGGGGATCTGCAGAAGTATCATAGCCGCTATCTGAAGAATCGTCGTCACACTTTGGCCAATGTGCGGTAAGTGATAGGATAAACAGTGGGTAGTTAGAGGGCAGAGCAGCTCGACTAAACATGGCTGATGATGTGATAGCTGTTGTTTATTAGTTTCTTTCTAACTTAAAAGATGGCTTGCAACCTTACCTTCAGCTTACTCTTGTGCAATTTGAACATACAGTTTTCAAGGCGGTTTCATCCGTTTTGTATACTCTGTAACAAAGGTACACAGAGTATATTAAGTTTGTCCAAAGTATGTAACAAGGAGAAGGAATCATTTTCGACCCTATAAAGTATATATATTCTTGATCAGCATAAACAGCCGAGTCGATATAGCCAGGTCCGTCTGTATGAACGCACAGATCTCAGAGATGGTAAGAGATGGGGCATAAACTTCTTATACTTGCAGGCAGATCAAGCTTATTTTCAATTTTTGCCACGCCCCCTCCCGCCCCCGCAATTTGGAAAAAACGTTATATCTCCTAAGTTTTGTAGATAGATGGTTTGTACCTTCTACAGATATTTAGTAATCAAGATTATTTATCAATTTGCCGCAGAAATGATAAAAATCGGATGAACGATACTCAAGTTATGACCGAAAGAAAGTTACTTACCCCGCCCTGGCAGCAGTGGCGTCATCTATTGGACAGTTTTGAAAATCCCTCATTGTTCAATTTAAGTAGTGGTGCCATCTGTTGTTCAGCAGCACAGTTACAGTCGGGCTTGACCGACTTTTTTACTTGTTTTGTCCGATCATATTGAAATTTTTATAATTAAGGCACCAAACTGGGCTTCAAACTCACAAGAGATTTAGAATTTTGCACACAGTCTACTTTTTACTGCATATTAATGTAGGAACCACTCGGATCGGATGACTATAACTAATATTTGCCATAAGAACTATCGGTCGAAAAATGAGTTTTAGTGAGAAAAACATTTTAGTTTTGATGTAAGCTTTCTTATATTAATTTTTTTACACGGCTCTGCCAAATTTAATAAGCAACGGTTGACTATATCTTATAGCTGCCATATGAACTATCGGTCGTAAAATGAGTTTTTGTGGGAAGAACTTTTTAATTTTTTATGGTGGCGTTCTTAAAATCAGTCATTATTATTAGTTAATGCTTTTAAACAGCGCTGCCAAATATAGTAAGAATTGGTTGAATATATCTTATAACTGTCATAGGAACGGTCGGAAAATGAGTTTTTGTGGGAAGAACTTTTTAATTTTGATAATTTTGACAATTCTTATATGATTATATCTCAGTCATTTTATTATTTAAGACTTTTAAACAGCTCTGCAAAATTTATTAAGAATCGGTTGACTATATCTTTTAGTTGCCATATAGATATATCGATAGTTCGATCGGAAAATTAGTTTTAGTAGAAAAAACTTATTGTTTTTGATTGTGACATTTATTAATTCAGCCATTATTATTATTTAATGCATTTAGCATCAGCTCTGCCAACTTTGGTATGAATCGGCTGACTATATCCCATAGCTGACACATGACCGAACGGTCGGCAAATGAGTTACAGTAAGAAAAACTTTTTCTAACTTTTAAAATTTAAATGATTTTAAATAACACTGCCATATTGAAGCTATCTAGCTAGAGTTTTGGGAAAGCTTTGTCCCACTGTGTAACTATACAGCGGTAAAATAACTTGCTGTGGAATGTTTTTTGTTTGTACAACCGTTCGTTTGGTGGTTTTCCGATTTTGGTTAAATACAACATTAGTCTCGAATAAAACAATTGAATCCTAATTGAAATGGGCGTAAGTCAATACCTTCGATTAAGTAAATATTATTTGTAGATATTTGTACAAATGTTTTTCACATTTTGCGCAAATTACTTTGTGAGCACAAACAGCTTTGTCAATATAACCCCAACCAACTACAAAATGAACTTAACTGAAAAGTTAGTGAGAAGTTGGACGAGTGGTGAGGGTGGGGTTGGGCTGGGCTGCGGGGGTCAATTAGCGACTTACAATGAAATCAATTTGCAGTTAGTCGACTTAATGAAATTAGAAAAGTTCAGTGACAAAACTTGGGTAGACCGCCCAGGCCCAGACAAACGGGTAAGGAAAGCTGTTGATTTTGTGTGAGTGTGTGTGTGTGGCGGAAGGGGAGGAGGTGCCACAGACATTAAATAATCTATGAGCGCCATAAATGTTTGATATAATTGAACAGTTTTCACTCTGATTTTGCTTTAAAAGGAGAGCCATAAAAAATATATTGTTTTTCTGTTGCCAATTGAATATTGATGAATGTTTTAATTATTAAAATATACAAAAACACAAACAAAAAAAATAAATCAGTTTGCTTGGTCCAGGGTCGGGGACTTAACCACGCCTTCTGCGTGCATTGTTGTTATTGTTGTTGTTGTTGTTGGCCTGGCGTCTGTTATTGTTGCCGTTGCCGTTGCCGTTGCGCCGAGCGGTTTGACCTGGCCTTCTGTTGTTGTTGCTGTTGTTGTTGTTGTTGCTGTTGTTGTTTCTGTTGCCAGTTGCCGGACGATTGCGATTATTGTTCTGTCCGCGACGATTGTTACCACCAGGTCTAGTTCCACCACTTGCAGCATTTCCACCCCTTCTGGGTGGACTGCCAGCACCACCAGGTGGGCCCGACTGCTCACTGCCAGCATCTACATTACCTTGGGCACTAGGATCCTCAGTATCGGGACCCAACTCTGTGGAATTATTTGCAAAATCAAGATAGTCCTCGTCGTCCTCGTATTCAGACTCTTGAGGCCCTTGAGCCAGCACAACGGCAAAAGTTAAAGCCAGACACAAATATACCAAGAACTTCATTGCCAAATATTCCACAATTGTGTGATAAGTTAGAGCCCATTCCAGCTGTGTTTTATAGCCCCAAAAAAAGATCGTAGAAAGAGAAAAGACACTTGCCAAAGTTTATTTGCCCAAGCGAAGGCCAAATAGTAAAGCAAATGTGGTGAAGAGAACAATAGAACAAAGCCAGTTCAAAGCGCTCCGGAAAGCTGATCGCAAAACGGGGACTACATTTTTTAATTCGGAGAGTACGAAAAACAAAATTACACGGGGAAAATAATAAAAAAAAAAAAATTGTTTATCATTTTTCTGTACCATATTTCCTACGGCAGCTATGTGATACATTCATTTGATGTTAATCTTACTTAACAAAATTACGCTCAAGACACTAAAATTATTTTAAAAAAAAGTCAACTTTTTCTTACTAAATCTAGATTTCCGTACCATAATTTAAATGGGAGCCATATTAAATGCTCTTTCATTTGGGATCCAACTTGGTAAAACATTTTTAAAGCAAAAAACATGAATACCTGTGTAGTTTGAGCAAGCTGCATTTAAAAATAGACAACTTTCTCATACTAAAACTAGTTTTCTGTACCGTAATTTCAATGGCAGCCATATAAAATGCTTCTTTATGTTGGATCAAACTGGGTACAACAATTTTTAAGCAAAAAATCATGCATAATTGTGGAGTTTGAGAACGCTGAACTTAAAAAAACACAACTTCTTATACTAAAACTGATTTTCTGTACCGTAATTTCAAAGGCAGCCATATTAAATGCTTTTTCAATTTGGATCAAACTTGGAAAAACATTTTTTAAGCAAAACACTTGGATAACTGTGGCGTTTGAGCAAGCTACATTGAAACATGTAAAACTTTCTTAACTAAAACTAGTTTTCTGTACCGTAATTTCAATGGCAGCCATAATAAATGCTTCTTTATGTTGGATCAAACTGGGTGCAACAATTTTTAAGCAAAAAATCATGCATAATTGTGGAGTTTGAGAACTCTGAATTTAAAAAAAAAACAACTTCTTATACTAAAACTGATTTTCTGTACCGTAATTTCAATGGCAGCCATATTAAATACTGTTTCAATTTGGATCAAACTTGGCACAACAATTTCTAAGCAAAAAACAGTGATAAATGTGGAGTTTGAGCAAGCTACATTGAAAAATGTAAAACTTTCTTAACTAAAATTAGTTTTCTGTACCGTAATTTCAATGGCAGCCATAATAATGGGTACAACAATTTTTAAGCAAAAAATCATGCATAACTGTGGAGTTTGAGAACGCTGAACTTAAAAAAACACAACTTCTTATACTAAAACTGATTTTCTGTACCGTAATTTCAATGGCAGCCATATTAAATGCAGTTTCAATTTGGATCAAACTTGGCACAACATTTTTCAAGCAAAAAACTTGGATAACTGTGGAGTTTGAGCAAGCTAAATTGAAACATGTAAAACTTTCTTAACTAAAACTAGTTTTCTGTACTGTAATTTCAATGGCAGCCAAATTAAATGCAGTTTCAATTTAGATCAAACTTATCACAACAATTTCTAAGCAAACAAGAAAGAAAGTCGGTCAAGCCCGACTATAACATACTCTGTACCCTTACACTCGCATTTGCTCAGGAGTCAAACGGCCAGTTAACACCCCGCGCACAACGCGGTGCGCTCTCTAAGTTTCTCTCTCTCTCTCTCTTTCTCTCTCGCACTAAGATTGCCTGTGTTGAACGGTTAGGGTATGTTGTTGTGGTTGTGGGTGGGGGGGTGGGTGGTGTTAACTGGTCGTTTTTTGCCCATAACTTGAGTATCGTTCATCCGATCTTTATCATTCCTTCAGCAAACCGATAAATAATTTTGTTTACAAGGTATCTCTAGAAGGAACGAACGATCTATCTCCAAAACTGTGCGAGATATGAAGTTTTTTCCAAATTGCGGGGGCGGGAGGGGGCGTGGCAAAAATTGAAAATAAACTTGATCTGCCTGCAAGTATAAGAAATATATGTCCCATACATGTCAAACCTCTATCTCTTACCATCTCTGAGATCTCTTCGTTCATACGGACGGACGGACAGACGAACGGACGGACGGACGGACAGACGGACAGACGGACATGGCTATATCGACTCGGCTGTTGATGCTGATCAAGAATATATATACTTTATAGGGTCGGAAACGATTCCTTCTCCCTGTTACATACTTTTGCACAAACTTAATATACTCTATGTACCTTCGGTACAGAGTATAACGAGAGCGTAAGTTAAAGTCGGCTCTAACCGACTTCGATATACCCGTTACTCATGGAAACAAATGTTTAATAGCCTTCCTGTATGCCTGAGGTGGGTCAGCCGAAAAGTATGCAACATTTTTTTATCTCGGCTATTTATTTCCGATCTTGATGAAAATTGGAGGGCTTATAGATGTTGCGAATATAAATCTACGTTTTGAATTTGAGATCGATATCTCAAAAATTGTGGGAGTTATTCAACATTTTCTATTGTGGGGGCGTGGGTGGGCGTGGCAAAAATTTGAAATAAACTTGATCTGCGTGCAGAAAATAGGAGACTACATTTCAAAATTGGTTGCTCTAGCTCTTCTAGTCTCTGAGATCTAGGTGTTCATACAGACAGACGGACAGACGGACAGACGGACAGACGGTCAGACGGACAGACGGACAGACGGACATGGCTATATCGAATCGGCTGTTGATGCTGATCAAGAATATATATACTTTATATGGTCGGAAATGATTCCTTCTGGCTGTTACATACATTTGCACGACTTTAGTATACCCTTTTACTCTACGAGTAACGGGTTTAAAAAGAGTGATAACTATGGAGTTTGAGCAAGCTGCATTTTAAAATGTGCAACTTTCTTAATTAAAACTGGTTTTCTCTACCGTAATTTCAATGGCAGCCATATTAAATGCTTCTTCAATTTGGATCAAACTCTGCACAACAATTTTTGAGTAAAAAAACATGGATAACTGTGGAGTTTGAAGCGCTGAATTTAAAAAAATACAACTTATAATACTAAAACTGATTTTCTGTACCGTAATTTCAATGTCAGCCATATGAAATACTGTTTCAATTTAAATCAAACTTGGCACAACAATTTCGAAGCAAAAAACAGGGATAACTGTGGAGTTTGAATACTTTGCCATTGAAAAAGAAAACTATTTCCCAATAAAACTTTTTTTCTGTACCCATTATTCCTAGAAGGATTAATTTTCGTGGTCCATCACGTCTATATTTTTGACATTTTGAGCTTAAAGTTGCTCAAAACGTATATTTAGACTATTTTTAGCCGCGTTTCGTGGGGCATACACACTTTTCAATATAAATTTACTTATACTTAGATAGAAGCGGCTTTAGAAAACCTTTTTAAACCGCCTTAGACATGGTAACTACCCTAACATTCTCATGAGCCGGTAATGAAACTGTCTTAAATGTTTCCACAATCGTCTCAAGTTTTCAAATTTAACACAAGTGTTTTTGTTTCGGATTTCGTCTCATATATTGATACAGTTGATACACACACACCCTTGTTATCTAACACCCTTCTCTGCCTGCCACAATCACGCACACTTTGCCTGCACTGTCAGCAGCAGAGTCCATTTCCGTTGTGGCCACAGAAAATGTCAGGCGAATTGCAAAATGGCAAAACTCAGGTTCTCTTACGTCATCGGGATGATGATGCTGTTCAGGAGGGACAACTGCATATGCAATTTGAGTTTAGTGGGCTGGAAATGAAGGCCCAAACCATGATGTGTGTGTACAAAAGTCTCAATTGTGCAACTGTGCAAGAATTTATTTTCAACAGCTACTGGGTACAGTTTTGATCTTGCGGCGTACCAGGCGTTGTTTTACAACCGGCTTGGTTACGGTACGTGTGCGTGTTATAATAATCTTTTGTTTTTTTGTAGGTTCAGTGGGACAGTTTGGTTCTGTGGTACTTGGTACACAAGTTGCCGGTGTACATTTGCACACATGCTTGGTTTCATTCGGTACCTCCTGGCAAGCCTGGACCACATTTGGGATAACAATGAAAAGCCCCAATACACAAATGAAACGCATGGTAAATCGTGAATGCTGTCTGATCAGGGCAATCATCTTCTTTATATAGTGGGTCCAGATATCTACGATGCTTCGAAGTTCAAAATATAAACAAAACGCTTTCCAATTTTGGAAGCGTTTACTTAACGACAGTTGCATCCATGCTAATGAACCTATTAACTTTAGGTCATATCAATATAGTCGTTAATCTATATTAACTTATTTGCAGCCAAAGTTCACTGACCGTTTTCTAGAAGCACTGAACCCAGTTTCTTGGCTTCAACGCTGTTCAAAAAACAACAATACGATGTTAAATGATTTTCTGCAGCAGCAAATAAACAAAAATACTGATCACACACTTTTGCAGGTACAGAGTATATTAAACTCAGGCTTAACCTGGAAATCTCTAGAGATTGTGGCCTTGGTTGGTTTGTAAAACACTCGAAAAATTCGTCAGTGTCACAGAACATTAAGAGATTTCATTTTCTTATTTAAAATTCTAGTTGAAAACAGGGTTACATCTCTCGCAAAAGACCTCCTAGGTCTGACACAGCTACTTACTTTCAGCATCTATTAGTTATCCGCGAAATTTCTGTATCAGTTGGTAAAAACGATCTGTTTATAGTTTAACGAGATTTTATTTTACCGGCTTTTTCTAGGTCAGCTTGCGATAATTCAGCTGCTTAAGTTTCGTTCACCCAGAATGACTTTGTAGATGGCCTTTTCGATCTGTCATTTAAGCAAGTTAACTCCATCCCTAATCATAACGGCCGATTTCTAGACTTGGTATTTGTATATGGCATGTGTGATGTAACTTTTGCCCGCACTTCCCCCCTTATTAGTTCCATATGATCTTCATCACCGTACAATTCAACTTTCTATCAATGGCTTGGTTCCTTGTCCAAAGGTCCCTGCTTCTCCTCAAAAAGGCGTTGTTTTCAAAAAGCCAATTATGCAGGTCTAATGGAATCTTTATTACTCGTTGACTGGTCCTGTCTTGATGACCTAAGTCTCAATGAGGGCTTAGAGCTATTTTACAACACACTGTACAATTTATTCGAGGAACATGTTCCAGTCTCTAACACTTCTAGCTTTACCTCTAAAAATAGTGCACACACACACACCACAATGGAGGCTGGTAGACTATATAGCTTATTTTCAGAACCTCTCTGATAGAACTTTCAATAATAGTCTTTGCCTATAGACTGCAAGTCAGCTGCTGTTTCGTCATGCCAGCACTGCTATAATCGCTTGGGAATTCCCAGGAAAATGTAGTTCGCTAAAACCCATATACTTTATCTTTAGTACTTGTAAACTCTGTATCAAAGATACCAAGCGTATATTTGGAAAGAAGGCATATGTAACTGTATCTTTTGAATATATTTTGAATGTTCTTAGACATTATATTTAAATTAAATTTCCACCATTTCCCACATTGCTTACGTATAACAGACCAATTTCACGCCTAATTTAAATTCTGACCCAGCTCCATGCTTCACAATATGCACTCTAAAAACTTGCTTGGACAATTTGATTTACATAATCTTCATTGATGGCAATCAACTGTTGCGCATATTGTGCCAGCTTCACCCACTCAACTCTTTTGTCACTCATTTCCGCTAAGCTGAGTTCTGTTCCTGGTCTTGGTCCTGGTCTCGCCTTCATTCTCATGGCAATAATTTACGCCTGAATGAAGCTGCGTTATTGGTAGTCATTGAACTTAAGCAAAATGTGGGCTTGTGCCTGTTGTGTGTGTGTGTGTGTGTGAATGTGGGACAAATGCATGAGCGTACCTACAGATATGTATTAATAGCTTCTCCAAAAATAGCACGCAATTAATCAATAAAATATAAAACTCACGCACATGTTTTGTTTTTGTAATAAAAAAAAGTTGATAAACAAGGAAACAAACAAGCAACATGTCAGTTGGTACAAAGTTTTTCAACATCATTCGAAAGGCTTTAATTTTGTTTCGTTGAAAAAGTTGGCACATTAAATATTCAAAATAATTCTCAGGCCCTTCATTTGTAGCTGGGAAAAAAAAGTGCGTAAAAGTTGTTGAACAATTTTTTTTTTGGTTGGAAGGTCAGAGTTTGCAAGTTGAGAAAGCAGTGAGTTTAGGAAAAGTTCTTTATTTTGAACCCTTCACCCGACGCAAACCTAAATAAGTATTTCTTCATTTATATCAATTCCTTTTGATTTGTTTGTGCAAATTCGAGTTCAATTTAATTTCCCTCACTTTTAAGTGCCTAAGGTTCGTATTAAAATTTTAAGACAGTTGCAGAATTTCGATTACTTCACTTAAACTTCAGAAAAGCAGGGTAGGATATCAACAAAAATAATTCACGCAAAAAAAGTGTCCCGGATAATACCAATTTGGGACGAGGGTCACCTTTTCATATTTCTAGAATTAGTTAATTTCAGTGTGATCGTTTGTGTTAAAGGTAATTGGAACCTGAGTGGAAAAACAATAGACAGAGTGACACTACATCAAAATGTTCTGAGTAAGTTTGCGATTTAAAAATGTTAAACGTTTGAATGAAAGTAGCCTATCGCACCTGGTCACACTTAAAGTAGGCAAAGTTTTTATGTTGTCATCTAAGAACCCCCAATTAGAGTTACACTCAGATTCGATTGTGCTTAGTGAAGAGTCCTTGACGGGCCAATTCGTCTGCTACCTCGTTTCCGAAAAGGGTCTCAGGGTCTGGGCACACAGACGAGTTATAGTTCATTGCAGCTGGCGACTGGTTCCTAATGTTCAATAGCTTAAATGACATTTCAAGCCCCTTTCAAGCCTAGCTCATCTGGGATCCATTGATGTCGTTTACTCTATACTTTTCTCTGTTTTCATACAGATATACACCTATTCTGAAATTCTCAAAAAGATCGGACAAAAAACAAAATTTGTATACCCTTGTAGAGGGTATATTAAAATTGTCCAGATGTTTGTAACGCATAGAAGGAAGCATCTCCGACCACATAAAGTATACATATTCTTGATCATCATGACGAGATGAGTTGATACACCATGTCCGTCTGTCCGTCCGTCTTCCCGCCTTTTTCTATGCGATCTCCTCCGTCAGTTTAAAAGCTATCTTAACCAAACTTTGCACGAAGTCTTTTGGTTCAAAGACGCTGCACATTTGTCGAAACCGGCCGAATCGGATGACTATAGCATATAGCTGCCATAGGAACGATCGGTCGAAAAAATATTTGTAGTTAAGAAAACTAGTTTGTCTTCAATGCGAACGTGCCCACGACTCGTATTTATAAGTTTCCTATGCTTTTACACAATTCCACCAAGTTTGATGAAAATTGGTCAACTATATAGTATAGCTGCCATGCAAATTATAATTCTGAAAAAAAGTCTTAGTAGGAAAATCTGTTTTGTTTTCAATGCAAACCCTCCCAAACTTGTTATTGGTCAATATTACATGCTACCACATAATTTTTTCAATTTTGATCCAAATCGGACAACTACATAGTATAGCTGCCATACAAAAGTTAGGTCTTAGTAGAAAAAACTTTTTTGTTTTCAATGCCATCGATCTCAAACTTGTTACTGATCAATAATCTATGCTACCACACAATTATGCCAAGTTTAATCCAAATCGGATGACCATTGCATATAGCTGCCATAGGAACGATCGGTCGAAAAAGTAGTTCTTGTGAAAAAAACTTTTTTTTTCAATGGTAGAGTCTTTATGTTTTCCAGTTATAAATATTATCGGTTTCCACACAATTTTGGGAAGTTTTGTCAAAATCTGATGAATATATCGTATATAGCCAGTGATTGGAAAGGTATTCAATTTTCTTACCTAGGTAAGGCACAGGGTAAATGTCAAAAAATATACCTAGGTAAGGTAAAAGGTATACGGAATTTCCAGTACTTAGGTAAAGGTAAAGGTTCAAAAAAGGTACTTTTAAAATAAAATTCATTGTTCACCATTTTATACTAGTAAAAAATATTAACTGTAAGGGCATAAATTAAACTATAAGGTTTGAAAATGGAACATTTTAATTTCATATAATATAAATAATATTTCGTCACCCATTCTACTTCTTTTTGGTGTAGGTATTTTGCCTCTTCTGCAAAAAATTCTTTCAATTGGTACAAACCTAGGCAAAATGGTATTATACTTATAAAAAAACATTGCAGTTGTTTTTATACTTAAGTATAGATTCAAAAGATTTGCATAATCGGCAAGACAACTAAGACTTTCAATTCAATATTAGAATTTTCATAAAAATTCTCAGTTTTATCCAATCTTCCACTTCTGGTATCGTAAAAGTCTTGAGAATTCTTTGAAGTTGAACTCTCATTGACAACAGTTTCCAAATTTTCCGTAATTGCTTTAACAAGCCAATCTTTAAGACAGTTTACAATTTTGTTGGTTTTATTTAGAAGTCCATCTGGTGCTGCTATTGTTATTAATTCATCTGCTTCTACTACGGATTTGCTAACAGAAGAAGAATTGTACAGCCACTTGAATAATGTGATTGGTAGAGCCTGTTCAGCATATTTCGTAACAACTTAGTTCTAAGTGTGTGATGCGCATCTAAAGTGCCTCGGAAAAATGATTTCAGCATCAGCTCAACTATCTCGCTCTATTACCTTTAAGTTAGACTGGTCTAAAAACTCAGGCTTCACGTGTTTCGTTCAAAACTGTACACTTTTAATGCTTCTCAGAAGTTGGATACATTTTCTGAAACTGATTAACATTTGGAAATCTCTAAGTCGGTATTTGCTATAAGCTTCAGCAGATATTTGCAGATTGCTATCTATATGGTGGCCGGTTACACGAAAGTAACTTTTGTTATTTCAACTCTAGATATCGATATCGGCAGTCGTACATATAAAATGAGAATTTTGAAAAATACCAGCTATATTTTTCTTATACAGCCGTGCTCCCATTTTCACTTGTGTGATGTAAAATTTTACGAAAATTTGTCTAAAAATCGCAAAATGTTTACGAAACTGAAAAATGGGAGCTCGGCTGTTAGTTCGCCTTCCTCTTATCTAGCATGGATTGTATAGTTTTTGAACAGGGAATATTTACCGAACGTGTAGTTAAAGCCACAAACAGGTCCCTGATACTTTTCTTTTAAATATGACAGAGCGCGGCAGCATCTCTGCTATAATGTAATCGGAGCGAAAAAAATCACGTTCGAAAAGTACCTAGTACCTTACCTATTGACAAGGTAAATGAAAATTAAGACCTAGGTAAGGTAAAAGGTACTCGAATGTAAAAATACCGAGGTAAGGTAAAAGGTATTGAAATACCTAGGTATTTGTACCTAGGTACTTCCAAACACTGCGTATAGCTGCCATATAACAAACTGGCAAGCAAATGGACAACGTAGAGGCGCTATCCATTGCTGAGTTTGGGAAATAACTCAGCTAAGATGGTTCGACGAAAATCATTTAAAACCATAATTTACCTACTTGGGCGTGTGTGTTGGCTTGTGCTTACAGAATAAAAGGTGTAGGGCATTTTGCAGTAGGAGCATTCGTTCAGGTCCTGCAGCGAAGACCACTTCTGGGCCACTGGGGCCGAATACATTTCGCCATTCTTATCGACACGAGCCAAACGCAAGCCGTGGCTTGTGCAAAGAGAGTAAACAGCTTTTCAGTCGCTGGGTTGCATGGCCTTTTTATTATCGAACATCAAAACCCTCTCACTTTTTGGCCTCGCTCTTGTTGACCAACTCTGGTCGAGTGCAACGAGAGCTCGCAAACTAGGGATAACCAATCTTTTCTATGCTGACTGAGAAAACTAATTTAGACCAGTTCCGGCCAAATGAAGAGGACAAAAAAGTATGCTTGTGTTGGTGAGCAAGAGAGCTCTCTCCAGACTACAACCGTTTTACTTGCAATTCAATGTTCATCGATTCACACATTCATGAGTTCGGTTCGCGTTTGCGTAAAAACACGACTGACTTCGGCTCTGGTAGCTTTCTTGGTAGCTATGGCTGGCCGGGTTTGATTTAGACTAGCCCACTCTCTCAACAGAACACTTGTTTTTGTTTTTTTCGTGTTTCCTTTTTCTTGGTTCGCAGTGAGAGAAACACAGGGAGCTCTCTTTCGCTACTATCGTTCGGCTCTCAGCAGCTGAGCCTTAGCAACTGAGCACAACGAGCCAAGTGGAAGCGCAAAGTATCTTCTTTGTTTTTGTTGTACAAACAAACATCTGCGCCATCTACGTTATGTTTTGCCTTCTACAGAATCACACAAGCACGCACACACTCTTGCTGTTTACTTTGGCACACGCGCAACACATATTAGGTTCATATCAAAATTATAGGACACCTTGTATTTTGATATTGTTTTCAAGATATATTAGCTAGCGTATTGCATAATCTGTCGCTCACTTATATCAAAACGATGTGGATAAACGTTTCAACTTAAATTTAGTTTTTGTTTCAAGTGTTATAATGTTTTTTGAAGCAAAATAAATAAAATGGCCTTTTCAACCTTAATACAATGATAAGACGCTTAGGGCCGATTTCACATCTTCTACATAGAGCTATCTGTCACATAAACTAACAAATTAGAGAGTAAATTCTGGAAGAACAGAAATCAGCCCTTAGTGTTTTAACACTTAAAATAATTTAAATCAATAATTTAGTTATTGATAGTCGATCCTCTATATCTTCCAACATCAAAAATCCTTTTTTTTTTCGATGAATCTATCAGATTCACTCACAACTGCATTTCAAGGGGGTTTCATTCCCTTAAAATCGCTCTTTTTAGGTCGCTGACACCATCGAAGCTTGTAATTTTTTTGTAAACACGAGTATTCCCCAATATTTTCAATTGGATTTAAGTCTGGTGAACATGCTGGGCATTCCAATTATTCGACCGAATACGTTTGTAAAAAAGTTTTTGTCACCCGACAAGTGTGTATTCGGGCATTGTCTTGCATGAAAATATAGGGTGCTTTCCGATTTTCATATAACTAGGGGAGTACACTACTTTCTAGTAAATGCTTATTGAATGCTTCCCACACCATTGCTGACCCGCCACCAAAATTTCTTTTCGAAAAATAAACGGGCTGCTTTCTGAAATCGCGCCAGTAATGGCAAAATCCATCTGGACCATCTAAATTAAATTTTTGAAACTAAAATGAATTAGAAATGTGAAAACTTTCAATGAAACATTTTTTTTACAGAGGCCCAGTTTGTTGAAAAGTTTTTTAGTGCAAATTCGCTACGAGCGCTTTGGGGCGGGCGGTCAAATGAGGAGTTTTTTTAAGTACACCTCTTACAATGTGGTCAGATTTATTTAGGGCCCTCCAGACCATCATAGTGGACACATTTTTTGCGCTTAGTGCAGCAAGTTGGGAGCATAAGGCGGTTGATTTGCTCGCTTTGTTAATAATGCGTCGTATAATACTACGTTTTTTGCCGTATTCTTGGGGCTTTTCCAAAAAATTTGTAATAACTTTGCGACTGCGACCAATTTCACGCAATATTTGGCTTATATTTAAAAAGGCAAGAATGGAGCGCTTTTCTTTCTCGCAACACAGTTATTAACGAACAATTTTTCTTAAAAATTACTTAAATTATGATCGCGAACAAGAAAAAATTACAAATAGAGTTAATTTGAAGAGTCTGTCTGTGTTATAATTGTGAAACAGCTGCAGCTAGCAAATTTGTATGTCTTGAACGCAAAATTAACTGTACATTTCCAAGCAATGCTAAAAATAACTACAAAAGGTAAATTTTTATTGCATATGCTTTATTCTTTCGTTCATCATATTTGTTTTTATTATATTCCAGCGCAGAAAGATTTTGCGAGGGAAGAAACACAAGTTATAAAAATCTCTTAAAATTTTGATATGAGACTTATACGCTGTTTACACTGCGGTCGTACGACCTTTTTTGGTATTTTTTGCCTGAGACTGGTCGTCCGGCCATACAAAATTATGGCAGTTTACTTTGAATTTGGGACGGTCGTAGACTCTACGACCGGAAAAAAGCAGTGCTGCCAGACCGTATTTAACACAAAAATGTGGCAGACTTGTGCAGTTTTTATCGATAGCTATCGAAATAAGAAACCGCGAGCATTCGAAAAAAATTCTTTAAATTGGACAGGAGTTGCCTTTGGCACGGCAGTCCTCCAAAAACACACGAAACTTTTATTCAAATGAAAAATACAATAGATTAGCTAATGAACGGGAATTATTGTTGATACATGCAGCCACAAAGCTATTAGAATTGGCTCACAAAGCTGGTGGCTTATGTGATTGCAGTGCCAGATTTCGGTTCGCCGCCCTGGGTACTCGTCGTAGCCGTGACCGTGGCAGTTGTCACCGCCTTCGGCTTAATCTGGCTGGATTTCGCTGTGGCCTGCACCGGCTCATGCTCCTCATCCGACTCGGTGGTCTCACGGATTAGTAGAGGCGTCAACTGCTGGCGTAGATATCAGAGGTCTCATTATAGGCATAAACATGATGGCCAACTCCTGTAACGGTCTATCTCTACGCACATTTTTGTTGCGATTGATCATAGGGTGCTTGGTCCAGCAGAAGGATTGCATCATGATGTGGAATGCGGATTCGCCGGTGGGGTGCTGTGAATAGCATTGATGTACCCTCAACTGTGCTGTGGAATTCACGCATTCCCATTCCATGGTTCCGATTAGATGGCGTTTGCCATTGTTTCCATTAAATGGCGATTAAGGAAATTTTCCAAAAACATTTCATCCCCACTAGCCCAGTTTTAAATTATATCCACAACCAAATGCATCTCTGTAATCCCGTACAGAATGTTATTTTCTATTTTGTAGACAAATGTTCCAATTTTAACACCGAAATTCCAATTTAATTTTAAGTATACAAAAAACAGCTGATTGACGTTTGCTACTATTTGCGACTGTTCGCTCGATGTACACACCTAAAAGGTCGTAGCCCCAGAAAAAGTCGTACGACCGCAGTTTAAATTCGGTATTACATGCGCAAAAGACACTTTCGGCAGATTGTGCCCAGCGAAGTGCACAAAGGCAGAGAAAGACAAAAAAAAACTCTCTTTGGTTAAGTAAAGAAGGGGTCCCCAAGCAGAGAGAGCGAAATTCTGACTGTGTTTCTCTCACACAGTGATGCATGACTTCGGTATGAGCGTTCGTTATGAAATTTCGAGTATGTTCGTGCCCCAGGGGCTATCGCTGGGGAACTCTGAAGTAAAGAGTGCCCTGAGAAAAGACAGAATTGAAATGTCGATTTGATTCCCCTTTTCATTGTGTCCGCGGGTAACTGTTTTTGTACTAAGTACCAAAAGTACACAAAGTATATTAAGTTTGTGCAAAAGTAGGTAACAGCCAGAAGGAATCATCTCCGACCCTATAAAGTTTACATATTACTGATCAGCGTAAACGGCCGAGTCGAGGTAAAGGTTTGACATGTATGGGACAAAAAACTCATTATACTTGCAGGCAGATCAAGTTTATTTTAAATTTTTGGCACGCCTCCTCCCGCCCCCGCAATTTGGAAAAAACGCCATATCTCCCACAGTTTTGATTATAGATTGTTCGTACCTTCTATAGATATCTAGATATTTATCAATTTGCTGAAGGATGATGAATGATAAAGATCGGATGAACGATACACAAGCTATAAGCTATGAGAAAAAAAGTTAACCGTTTATAGATTGGCCCGAAAAAAGAAATTTTTAGTTTTTGGCCCGTTAAAGTTCAAATAATTCTTAGCTTTTTTTCAAACTTTCACAAATTTAAACTTGCTTTAGCTTTCAAAAGCTTACACAAAAGCTGCTACCCTAAGCTCTGAATTCCATTAAACTTTTGCTTTCTAAAGCTTTTCACCACATGAAAAAGCTTTTAGCTAATACTTACCACCTTGCAAAGCTTACTAGTGCTTTAGCCACCACACAACCCCCCCCCCCCCCGTACACCCATCTCCCGTATAAAGCTTATCAACCCCCTGTTGGCGGCCCCCATGAATGGAAATTGCAATTATTGACCAACCATTTTATGCACAAAACCGGAAGCATCCAATCCTCTGCAGCTGACAACTTTCGCAATAAAAAGTCTGGAAAAAGAATCTCAAAAGAAACATCAGAATTATGGGCATACAGTTTTCAAAGTCAAACGATAGTAGTTATAAGCCCGTCCGTCCCCTGGGGGGATGCCCCTTGTAATTGTGTCAAATGTCAGATTCAGCCGGTACCTGGATAATCGAAAGAGTTTCGCTGTCTTTTTTCGCTCCCATATTTAATGTAATTATTATCAACGGAAATGATATTTTCAGAATACAGGAAATTGCCAACGCAAAGTGCAAAGGTTAGACAGTTTTAATAAGAAAACTGATTTGAATTTTTGAGCTGTGGAATTCATTTGTTGCATTTAGCAATTTAATGTAGTCAAGACAACCGCATCTATTGTTGTCCTACGCTTGCACTTGCATTTGTACGTTAATTTCACTTTTCCCCTGAGTTTTATAAATGGAAATTTTCTCTTGAAATTTGGGGTTATTTTTAGATGATTTTACAGGGAACTTTTTGGGGCTCCGAATCAGGCAGTTATTGTGCGTCAGATAATTTCAACAAAAACTGAAAGCTTTGCTGATGTTTTCTTTGTCTAATGCGAGAATGTGTACAATGAACATTGTACATGCGTACATTTTCACATGTTGTGCATTGAAGGAGAAACAGAACTGAAAGTGTTTTATGCCTTTCTTTATTCATTGCTACTTTTGAGACCTTTGATTTGAGCTCTTTGTTAAGCTTTTCAAAAAATTCTTTCTAATTCTATGAATTTTCACATCTTGTGCATAAATACTAAATTTATCTGCCCCTATTTTGATATGTTTTACACTAAACTAATATTCTTGGTATTTTTCCTTAGTTAAGTGGGTAAAATATAAACCAAGCTTCAAGTTGCATTCTCTGAAGCATTCTTTATTTAAACAATTTTATTAATAAACATCTCCTCTTTCTTTCCCTCTCTCTCTCTTTTTCTATTTGCAGGTGAGTCTTGTGTTTTATTTTGATGCAAAATTTGCTCCATTTCCCTAGAAATTGCAACGTAAGTAAAGATTCAATTTGTGTTTGCATACAACACGTACATATCTATCATATCAACTCAATGGAAAACGGTGACAGCTTTTAATTACCGGTAAATGTGTCAACAATCTCATTTAATTAGAATGTTACATAAAGAAAGAGTTAATGGAGGGGAAGCCTTTGCTACAAAATGTGGTCAATCTTTGGCACTCAGCGAACTAGCTAGACTATCAGCTTAGGGCTCCCGTCCACTCGCAACAGGTTTAATCAATTCAACTGGCATTTGTTTTGTTGCTTAAAGGAAAAACCAATTATGCTAACTATTTTTCATATTTTTCCTTTTTTTCCCTCCCTTTTGAGCAGCAAAACGGCAAATGAGAGAAACTAACAAGAAAAGTGAAATTCTGAAATAAAGTTATGCAACAGAAGGGGCCATCAAATTGTTTCTTTTACATACACCTTTGTTTATTTATGGTTGAAAAGAAAGAGGAATGCGGAATTGGGAGAGTGTTTCTTATCAAATCTGGAACTTGAATAACATTGGTTGGATGGATCACAGAATATTTGAATTTTGAGTCAGAACTAAGCTATTTTTTCGAGTTGAAACGCATTTTTTATGACATGGGAAACTGAAAATTAATTAGAAATTTTTAAACTTTTTTAAAATTTGAATTCATTAAAAAAAAAATGAGAAATTGGAAAACACTTTTCTTAAATGTGGAACTGTTTCTTAAATAGCTATTGATTTATTTGGGAACATAACATTGGCACACATTTTTTGTGAAAATGGAACACTCTGATTAAATTAATTTTTCATTAAACTAGCCAAAAAGTAAAAACCTGAAAAAATGTTCGCACATTGTGACTGTGTTTAGTGACCTTTTTGAACATCAATCAAAGCCAGTTCTAGCCGGCTACATTTTCTTAATGTTCGAACTTGTTTCATTTTTCGGATATCGAACTTTTCGAAATTGATTTTACCAACTTTTTTAATTTTTCACGCTTTTGCCGGCTCGAGGTCACTTTTTGCTTGCACATAACCTTAAACAAGGACACATAACAGCACAAATAAGGCTAATTGAGCATCCTTGCCCACTCTTCAGCGGTCTTTGCCTGCCTACGGCGAACCAGCTGTTAGCTTCTCATGCCAGCGCTGCTATAATGGCTAGGGAATTCCAAAGCGACTTAACAGCAAAAATGTGTATGTTTTCAAACCTTCAATTAATTGTCGGCTCGAGGTCACGTTATGCGTTTTTAGCCATTGCTTTAAATAGATATGAAGAATTGGCACATATTTTTGATGACATGTGAAACTAATTCTCAATTTGCTTTTAAATCAAATAGAAATGTGGGACTGGAGCGTACTTTTCATAAAATGTGAAACGGAAACTAAATTTGAAATTGATTTTTCCAATATTTTATATTTTAAGCAATTCATTTGAATGGGAGTGAGGAACTGGAACGTATTTTTGATGTGTCTCAATTAGCTATTAATTTTATTTGGAATGTGGAACTGAAACTTAGTGATGATTGAATGTGGCAGCGAAACTTCTTGTGAAGATAAGACCGAAGCTGTCATTTCAAGTAGGATCTGATTATTGAAACACATTTTTGTTATCGTCTTTGAACTCAAACTAAATAACCATCCAAATATTTTATTGTCAAGTACAGATTATATATAGATATATAAGATACAGATTTAAAAGGATTAAGGAATTTTGTAAGATGTAGCACTGAAAATCATTTTGAAATGGCAAATACCAAAATATTTTTGTGTTTGAAGAATTGGAACGCATTTTGAACAAAATACGGAATTGGAACTACCAGTTGATTCAACAAGAGGACAACATGAATGGAAAACTAGAACAAATATACGAACGAATATGGGAAAGTCCATTCTTAGTACCATTTGAAATTAAATAATGCTTTTGCAATGTGACTGTTTTAGTGACCTTTTTGATTATCAATTATATAACTTTTTAGCGGGCTCTAGGTCCATAAGGTTTGATTTTGTTCAAAACATTTATAAAACAAGACACGCACAATACCACACAGGATTGGGGTTGACCGTATAGATATTTCATTAATTTCCACAATTCAATCATTAGCGGTATTTGCCTATCTTCAATGAGCTGGCAGAGGCTACTTCATGACAGAATTGCAATGACCGCTTGGGAATTCCAAAGGCAGGCTTGTAGCTAAATCCGACAACCAGAAGTTGCCAAGTCACAGAAGCTTTGTGTGTGTGTCATGTTTCTGTTTCTTCAAAAAGAAATGTGGAAATATAACGCTTTTTCGTGTTGATGTGAAACTTTAACAAAAAAAAAACACTCTTAAATATAAAAATTAATGTGGAATAGAAAGAACTTTCTTAGGATTTCTGACTTTAAATCTAAAAATAGTAATTCTATGGGAATTATGAAAATTAAACACTTTAGGAGGGTTCTAGCACGCCAGTATTCACTTATCTTAAGTCACTTTTTTGAGAATGGTGACAATGGGCGTGTTCAGCAGAATAATTGATCCCTGAGCAGGTATCAGAAAAACATAATGCTTCGAATAGTTTCTGCTGTTGGATAATGTATCATGATACCTCAAATTGACTATTACAATGTCGCATCACTCGAGTTCCATAGGAAGATTATTGCAAATTTATACTTGATCAGGGAGCAAGCTGTTCTTCTGAACACGGCCAATAGCTCTTCCCTCCACTCAGAAGAGATTGTTGCATTTTTGAAGACTCGGAAGAGATTGTTGCATTTTGAGTAAGACTGCCAACTGGTCCGGAACCGAACTTCGCAGAACCAGTTCGTTTTGGATTTTATTGGTCCATCGAACTGGTCCATGGACCATGGACAGTTTGGAAAGAGGTTCTGTTCGAAAAAATGACTAAATTCGACTTTTAAAATTTTTTTTATAAGCTTCCTCATCTGGCTAGCACTGGATCGGTTAATGCTTTATCTACTAAAGATCCGTTTTGTAAATCATGTCCAAACTCTGTATACTAGGATAATAAGAAGAACAACAATGCAATAGTGGAGTTGTAACATGGCAATACCAACTTCTCATATCTATGTACGAGTGCAAAGTGGATAGTCCAGGGACTTTTGGAATTGGACGTATGATTGATAGCATTTATAATTGTGTTCCATTCGACTAAAGTCAATAGCTTTCGATAGACATATCAAATATTGAGTCCTCTTCCATAGAACTAAAACCCAGCAGGATTTGCTAAAATTCATAGAAATTAGAGGCAAAAATGTTTGTAACTTAGCTGCCATGAACCAAGGTTCGAACCAAAACCTTAGGTGCGATAAGTTAACCGAACCTTATGCTTCACGATGAGTTCAAGTCTCCGAAATCTGCAGAATTTTAGTGGTTTGCAACCTTTATTTGAATGATTTGTTACAGAACTCATGATGATGGTGCCAGCTTTCAATAGCCCAGCTGGAATCTCGTACGGAATGGGGAAAATGAAACTAATAAAGATCATTCCTGGAAGTTGAAAATTTTTTGAATGGAAGCCCCAACAAAGTCATAAGTTCTATTTAGAATAAAAAGCTCGAACAGAAATCGAAAGAAATGCTAAACTGAAACCAAAAAACTCTTAAATGAAAAAGGGAATGTGAAATTGGAACAACACTTTTTGGATTTGTAAGAACCAGAAAACCTCAAATAAATACTTGTTTCATGTTTCTGATATCAAACTCTACCCATTCTTTCTCTACTTGCTTTGTGTTTTACCCGTAAGACAACAAAATACTACTATATACATTTCACCTTACTTGCTTCTTGGTTCTCTCTAGCAACATCCTTCTCCAAAACCAAATGTTGATAGTCTCATGTTCGGTGTACGAATGCTCCGTTTTATTTGCCCAGCTCCCTAGAGCTGTTTGCATTATTTAGTTTGTTTCAAGCCTTCAAGCGGTGATTGCGTTGCTCAATTGAAATTTCTAAAGTAAACTGCGGAACTGAAGTCATGAGTGGGTAAGTGTTAAGAAAAAAGCATTCATTTATAAATGTTGAAAAAGTGATTCGCAACTTAAATAGTTTGGAAATTGCTTAATGGCATGTATTTATTGCATATTGGTTTAAGATGTTTTTTCTTAGACCTTGAGTGAAAAAAGTGTAGAGAATGGAAGTGATATTTATTGTTTGTGTGTACGGTGTGTACGGTGCAGAAATATAAAAGAATGGTTCATTATAGTTTTCCCTAGGCTCTGAATAAAGTGAATTAAAAAATAGTGACCAGAGTGGAAATTGATTTATTGTTCTATTTTTTCAATAAGTGAAGGGTATATAAACATATTCAATTAAGGAGAGCACTCAAGATCAGAGATTTAAAGTGTAACCGAAACCGAAACCGTAACCGTAACCTTCAACCGCTAAAAACACTTTAAAATTTGTAAACGAAACCGTAACCGAAATAAATGTGGTTCTTATAACCGTTACCCTTCAATCTTTATTAACTTATACTGTTATCAGTACCGAAACAGAAACAAATATATGGGTAAATGTCGGTTTTTCCTCTACTAGTAACAATTTCGATAAACCTATGTGATGTATGTATTTACAATGAATATTTTACATACATACATTGCGCCACACAGTTGCTGTTGGGCACAAAGAAAAAGAGAGCGATCGAGAAATAGAGAGTGCAGCTAACCAAAATCTTTACCTTTCTCATTTTTTCTTATACATATGGGCAATTTCACAGCTACGACAGTGACAATCGTACGAATTTTTAAGACTTTATTGTGAAGAAATACAAAGAAAAATTCTACAATAAATTTCCGCATATTGGTTTCTGGATAGCACTTTAGTAGCACTTCATTTAATGTAAAAGCCGAGAGTTGTAGACAGTAAGGTCCCAAAATACAGGCAGACAACAAGGCATACGCAACGTGACAGAATTTGGAAGTGTGTTTTGTCTGATTTCACAAAAAAGCAAAACTGCGGAATTCGTTCGAGATTTTTAATGCAATTAACTTTAATATAATTTGCAATGATGTAACTATATGATTATAGCTGATTCGCTCAAAATCAAATGTTGCTTTTGTTTATATTTGTCTCATTATGATACGCAACATGACATTCGTTAAGTGACAAGTCTTTCGCTAACGCCGTACTTCTGATGCTTTTCATAAATTTATATATGCATACTTTTGCGTAATCATCAAAAACATAACAAATGTTGATTCAGGAACTTATATTGATATACATTAGATAAGTTAGCTGCATAAAATAAATAGATGTTTTCGGTTTTTGGCATAAATGTGATATTACCAATCATTGCAAAGGTACTAACTTTTCTTATCTAAGTAAGGTATAAGGTAAATGTCAAAAAATTTACCTCGGTAAGGTAAGAGTAATCCGAAATTTCAATAACCTAGGTAAAGGTACAAAAAAGATTCTTTTTAATAAGCCTTTTAGAGCATTGTTTATACAACACCAACCCGAAAATGTTCATGACGTGAACTATCCAACCCAAACTTTGAGCCTTCCTCAAAATTTCAGCAAAGGTGTACAGAAAAATAATAAAAGATTTTCGGGAATCAGTAGAACAATTCTGTGTTCCGAGTTTCCTAAAAATTCTACAGGGACATACACTTTTTTGACATTTTGACAACGTTTTATGACCACTTTAGTCACATTTCGGAAACAATTTGATTTTATTTTGGGATAATTTTTTAACATTTTTGAGAACATTTCGGGTTAGTTTTAGAAACATCAAAACATGAATATAAAGCAACCTTTCGGGAATTCGTTGATCATGTTTATAAACCCTTGTAGAGGGTATATTAAAATTGTCCAGATGTTTGTAACGCATAGAAGGAAGCATCTCCGACCACACAAAGTATATATATTCTTGATCAGCAGGACGAGCTGAGTTGATATAGCCATGTCCGTCCGTCCGTCTGTTTCTATGCTATCTCCTCCGTCTGTTTTAAAGCTATCTTAACCAAACTTTGCACGAAGCCTTTTGGTACAAATACGCTGCACATTTGTCGGAACCGGCCAGATTTGATGACTTTAGCATATTGCTGCCATAGGAACCATCGGTCGAAAAAGTAGTTTTAGTGAAAAAAATTTTTTGTCTTCTACGTAAACGTCCCCAAACCTCGTATTTTTAAATTTTCTATGCTTTCATATAGTTCCACCAAGTTTTTTGAAAATCGGTCAACTATATATAGTATATAGTATAGCTGCCAACAAAAGATATGCCAAAAAAAAAGTCTTAGTAGGAAAACTTTTTTGTTTTCAATGCTATTGCTCCCAAACTTGTTTCTGAACAATATTATATGCTACCACAAAATTCTGTCAAGTGTGATCCAAATCGGATGACTATATCTAATAGCTGCCATAGAAACTATCGGTCGAAAAAGTAGTTCTAGTGAGAAAAACTTTTTTGTTTTCAATGGTAGCGTCTTTATACCTTCCAGTTGTGAATATTATCAGTTTCCACACAATTTTGGGGAGTTTGGTCAAAATCGGATGAATATATCGGATAGCTGCCACATAACAAACTGGCAAGCAAATGGTCAAAGTAGAGGCGCCATCCATTGCTGAGTTTGGAAAATAGCTCAACTAAGATTGTCCGACCAAAATCATTTTAAACCTTAATTTATATAAATTATACCAGCTGCAAGGGTATAGTTTTAAGTCAGACGATTAAGGCTAGAATTCCCATTATTTGAATTTTCGACCTAAGTTAAAGCATACATATTTAAATATTAACAATCATTAAGTTCGCGTCAACTACACAAATGAAGTATTTAGTAACAGCACCACCCACACAAATAAGTGTTGAGCGTTTGCTTTGAATCAATCCTCGTAGGAGTCGCTTGGAATATAAATCTCTTAATGCTTTTATTAATTACAATTAGTCGACTAAGTCATTTCTGAGAATAAACATTTGTTTCATTGTTATGGTTATGTATCTTAACGAGAAATACTATACACGTTGACAAATGCATATTTATCTAATTAATTAAACTTAACACGATACATTTGTGTATGATGAGGTTTCTTATCTCTTTGTTAAAACTTATGTTAAACTTTAAAATAGGCGAAAATACTTCTGTATATGAAAATTGAACTTTTACTAAATAAATGAGATTCGCAAAGGGGTCGCTTTTGTCTGCATGATTTGTTAAAATGATATTTTATACTAATAATTGTCACTGTAACCGAAACCCAAAACAGAATATGGTTAATAACTGCTACCAGGACCGTAACCCATATTCCACAACCGTAATATAACCGTAGCCGGAAAAAAGCAGCGATCGGGCAAAACAGTAACCGCTGCCCTAACCGTTATTCGTTTCGGTTTTAATCTCTGATCAAAATCTTTTTAATAGTTTGGTGGTTTTATTTTAACAACTTGCTCCCGTGGTATTTCTTGATGAAGTGTGAGCAACTTATCTCTGCAAGTATACTTTAGTGGAGCCCAAAATTGATAGGTAGCATCTATACTCAGAAGAAAATAGTCCCAAGTTGTAAAACTATTATTTGCTTAACTCTAGGAGGTTTAGGGTTTTTTAGGCGCTAAATGGCACAGCCAGGTCTGCCCAGACCTATATGGGATTTGTATGCGAATACATAGACAGATAAGTATCCTAATAGTGTGTGAAAAAGCAATAAAAACATTTTTCTACATTTAAGGTAACAATATATGGGCATTTCCAAACCGACGTGACGTTACGTTTGTACGATAAAATGTTTTTAAAAAATATGGAAATCCTGGATTTTTTAAAAGATTGTTTTACATTTGGATAGCAATTAAGTAGCACTACAATTAGCAAAAACTATGACATACATTGATCATAAGGAGATAAAGATATAAGCTAAACTTTGTGCTGGCGTGACGTTACACAAAACGGAAGTGGGTTTTGACTTGTTTTAGAAAATTGCAAAACTCTCCGAATTGGGCGAAGCTTTTTGTATACAAATTTTTTTGGTAGGTTTTTAAATAATACAAATTTATTTTCCAGGTAACCTAATTCAAAAATATTTTTTCAATTTTTTTTGTTACCTGACTTTACGTAACTAAAATTTCCTCATTTTATTTATGTTGTTTTTGTTACAATATAAAGCAAAAACTTACAGTTAATTGCAAACACATAGTTTCTTAAAGTGTTTTCTGCATTATTTTTTAACTCTTTGTACCCTTAGAAATATTTTAGAGACCAAAAATCAATGCAATCTAAAGGCATTTTTATGACAACAAAACGTACCAAATGACAAAAATGGGGCTTGCGCGACTTTGCACTCGAAAATCTCGAATTGGGCAATGAATATACATATAATATTTAAGATTGGCTCATATTAGTTAGTTCATTTTGATTGTTCCCTCATGAAAATATGATAAAAAAAAAGTGTTTTTAGGCACTTTTAATTTTTTGGTCTCGGTGGACTTTTCTGTGGAAGTGCCCATATCCTCTTTTATTAAGCGTAGGTAAGAAAATTAAGTCTACGAACGGGATTCAATGCACGTGTATCTGGCTTTGGGTTTTGCAATTCATGCAATGAAAGCGCGTTTTTCGCTGCCGTTTATCAATTTTATAGCACAGCGAGCACTCTGGCCGAGTAGCAGAGGAAGCGGAATGGGCTGGTTGATCCACTATCGGTGGACCTGTAGCTACCTGTGAAAAAACGTTGAACAATTGATTTTAGAATTTGAATAGAATAAATGAAATGCTTATCTTTTCACTGAATAACGCCTTTGCCTGTTTGACGCGTTGAATACGTCTTACAATAGGATTCGTTGCTCTCTGCTCCATGTGAGGGAACATCAGCTGTTCTGCCAATTCCATAAGGAAGACACGTCTCCGATCGTTCCTCTTGACATGCCCCAATTTGTCATGAATGACAAATGCAGCCAAGCCCGCCACGTCCAACATGTTTGCATAGTGTCCACTTCGGATTTATACATATTTTAGTTCAGAATTTGAAATGGCTTCTTCGATGAGTCGATGGTGCTATTATAATGCTCGGTAGAGATGAGAACCACAGCTTCCTTTTGGCAGGAGATATAAGGTTGTCAAGTCTTGCGGTATTTTTATTGAATTTTCAATTGTTCATAAAATTGGTTATAATAATGCGATTTAAGTCAAATATGCGCCGTTTTGTTCGATGACGAGTTCCCAACGAGATGCCAACTTCATAATGCCCCTCTTATAGAAGCTCGCTTCCCTATTGGCAAAAAACTCGGAGAGCCAATTTTCACAGGACTCTCTTGTGGCCAACTTCCGACTACCAAGCTCGTTCGCCATGGACAGAAATAGGTGGTAATCACTTGGTGCGAGATCCGGACTATACGGTGGATGCAAAAGAACCTCCCATCCGAGCTCCCGGAGCTTCTGGCGCGTCACCAAAGATGTGTGTGGCCTGGCGTTGTCCTGATGGAAGACAATTCGGCCTCTGTTGATCAAAGATGGCCTTTTCTGCATGAGTGCTGCATTCAAGCGGTCCAGTTGTTGGCAGTACAGGTCCGAATTGAGCGTTTGGCCATAGGGGAGCAGCTCATAGTGGATGATTCCCTGCCAATCCCACCAAACACACAGAAGAACCTTCCTGGCCGTCAATCCAGGCTTGGCCACCGTCTGGGCATCTTCACCGCTTTTCGACCACGACCGTTTGCGCTTCACGTTGTCGTAAGTGACCCACTTTTCATCGCCAGTCACCATCCGCTTCAAAAACGGGTCGATTTTGTTGCGATTCAGAAGCGATTCGCATGCATCCATACGAGCAAAAATGTTTTTTTGCGTCAAGTCGTGTGGCACCCATACATCGAGCTTCTTTTTGAATCCAAGCTTCTTCAAATGGTTTATAACGGTTTGATGACTCATGCCCAGCTCTTGGCCGATTCTACGGCTGTTACTATGCCGGTCTCTTTCGATCAATTCAGCGATTTTATCGCAATTTTCGACGACAGGCCTTCCGGACCGTGGCGCATCTTCGATCACCTCTGCACCAGAACGAAAACGTTGAAACCATCGTTGTGCGGTGGAAATGGAAACTGTATCGGGTCCATAAACTGCACAAATTTTATTGGCAGCATGAGATGCATTTTTGCCTTTATCGTAGTAGTACTGTAAAATATGCCGTATTTTCTCTTTATTTTGCTCCATGTTTGCGACGCTATAACTCACGAACGACTAAAAACAAACAACAATAAATCAAACACGTGTTAGCGCGTGAAAAGAGCTTTCCAAAAAGCTCTAGCGTGAACCGATGAGACGAATACAACTAGAACTACGCGCTTGCAAAGGCAAGCTTGCGGAAATACCGCAAGACTTTTTTGACAACCTTATATTATTATTGTGGTAAGCGAATACTGTACTAAATACATCTCGACTTGGATCCAACATCTCTTTCGGTATGCAGTAGAGCTGCAAAAACATCGATAGTCCTATCGATATATCGAATAACTGGTTTTGTGTCACACTATCGATGGTTATTTTACACTATCGATAGTGTCCAGCCATTTTTTCATTCTTTGGCTTTTTTCGCTAGCGTTGGGAAAGCAGATAATTTTTTAGAGTTGGGTAAGGAAAATATATAATACAAAATTTGAAGATAAGGATTCACTGGTGTGCTCATCATCAGCATCAACAACAATTTCATTAATAATAGCAGCGGCATTACCAGAGTTGTTAATACAGCTGCTCTTATGCTTAAATGGAGCGATCCAATTTCCAAATCCAATCCGATTTTCCAATTTGAGACCACAAATTTTAGCAATTACGCGAATGCCTCAAAATTTTTGAAAGAAGAGTTGGCTCTACTTAAAAAGCCACCACAACAGTCAATCCATGATACAGAGCAGCCAACACCTTTTGAAAAGCCGCTTCCTTGAAACCATTGTTTCAGTTCATGGAGCAGAATAAAGCTACAAAGACTAGGAACAACCGATCAGAGGCCATCGTTAATATGCGTCAATATTTTTAAAACGCACGTTCCATGGAACATGGAAGTCAAGTTGATTTCAGTGCTTCCCAACCGATACCTCTTTAAAATCGTGTGCCACACGATTTCTTTGCGTGCCACATCAACAGAATCTTATTAATTAACAAAAATTTGAATTGTAAAGATCTCAATAATTAATGAAATGACGTCATTTAAGTTTATATTATTCTTACAAAAAATGTTGGAATCTGAAAAATTTTTACTAATTTATGAAAAGAAAACGTTCAGTTTATATTACTCATAAAAAGAAAATCTCTAATTAATTAATCATATAAAATTGTTATGTAATGAAAGTTATTATGCTTTCTACTTTTATGTTTTTATTTTTATTTATTCATTCAGAAACCGATATAATCAATAATATCGACTTTTTGTCTAAAAACTATCGAAAAAATCGAATAGTGTCAACATCGATAGTTTTGCAGCTCTAGTATGCAGGATTTGTTTTTGCGTGTGGTGCCTACATATGCCAAACGTTTTGTCATCAAAACCGCGGCCAAGTCATAAGACGAGAAGAAATTATCGGCATATACTGTTCGTCCAGAACCGGCGTTTTTGTCGATAAATTTCAGAACAATATTCTCTCTTTGATTTACCGCACGCTTTTCATTTGTCTGTTTTCCAACATCCTTTCAGTGCGTAGTTGGAATTGGCGTCACACATCCACCAGATTTTAATTTCGTATTTGGCAGGTTTCGAAGGTATATACTGGGTAAAGCGCGTGCCACCTCGGTACGGGACCAATTGCTCGTTAATAGTTGTATGGGCACCCGGAACATATAGACGCTCCAAGTTCTTCATAAGCATGTTCTAAAACATCGTCGTTGGCTGCCGACTTGCTTTCTCGTGTTGCCGTTAACAAATCAAATACATATATTTTAGAATAGTTTTATATCGCAGACATCGCAGACATCGTCGCCCTGTAGATAGGGTTTCCGTTGCGGCCCCACAACTCAAGGACAGGCTGAATATTTGACCGTATGCATTCAAAATGAGCGCGTTAACCAGCACAAATCGATGACAAAAAATCTATTTTTTTTTGTTAGATTGTGCTGGTCAACGGGCTTGATGTGCAATCGTGATTGCTAATTTTCGTGATTGTGTTAGATGTGAATACATCGTACAAATAGTTTGTTAGAATTGCTTGATTCTGATTTGTTATCGATAGTACACAGCTGATTCATCGCCTGTTCAAAGCATCCTTTTCTCTTCTAACGCTGTTGCTATCAATTTGTACGTTCTACACTATGTGACTTTTTTTTGAAAACACGAATACAAACACATAATCGGTCTGATTTCGTGCTCATTGTGTTCTCAATACCCGCTTCTAAAAAGTCATGGACGGACTCGTCTCTAACACGCGAAACAAAAAAGTTATACACACTCTTATATGCAAAAGGTCTGCACAGACCTGGTTGAACCTTCTCTCAAAAACTTTTCCCCAATTTTTTCTGGGTTCATAGTGTTGAAAAATTTCGTTCAGCCAAGCAATTGCTTTGACATATTGTGTTTTGTTTTAACTCGTGCTTATTTTCTGGTCCACAACCATCTCTAGCCACAGAACAATAGTCACTTCGATCTACACAGTTGCACACAGTTCCCTTGTGGAAAGTCAACTCATCAGCGTAACATTTGTCACATTGTTGGCTTAATTAAGTAATCGCGTTCTCTATCCCAAACAAAGAGATTAAACATAAAAACACTTGCACAAATTCCATGGAAAAACTCCCAATATTGTTGTAATGATCAAGTGGCAAACGCACAAAACAACACGAAAGAAAACAAACTAAAATTTCAACTGTCCCAGTTCTTGTTTCCTACAAGCCCCCCGTCCCGCTCCTCTCCACCCCCCCCAGGGCCACTAAAGTGCAGCTGTTGATAAATGTTTGCTAATTTTGTTAATCATACGCCGCGTTGCACAAATCCCCATAAACCAAACACACAGACTGCGTTGCGGAGACAAAATGCATGCAATTGCCTTTGCTTGTTGTCCATTGTTGTCTGCAATTTCTATGACTAATGCTCGTCTGGGAGTTGGCCATCATCATCATTCCTGGCACTTGGTTTTTGCCGGCTGCTGAGGCTCACTGTGTTCTCCTGAATGTCCTGACGGGACCAACAGCCATTAATGGTGGGGTTGACAAAAATTAGCCAACGAACATGTTGGTTTCGGTTAGCTAGCAACATGTTGCAGGCTGGCCTTAACTCAGGTCGACTGGCCGAACAGTGGTTTGAGGGTGGCAAGAGATCTAAATTTTTACAATTGATAATTACTTAGCGAGTTTTCATTCAATTTCAAAATGCTTTCAGCTTAGTTATTAAATTTTCGTAATTTTTCAATAAATAGTTTAACAAATAATTAAATTTTAGTTTTTTTATAACTCCTTTTATATACTGTACCAAAGGTACACAGAGCATATTAAGTGCAAGTATACATTTTGGAGTCAAGACACTTCACAGCGCGTTTTCTTGTTTTATTTGGGAGAATGAAGTATCCGCGCTAAAACCAAACTTTATCCTGTCCACCCAATTGGCTAGCTCATTTTCGATGACTTACTGATTATGATTATGTGCGCAGAAGATCGATTGTCAATTCTGTGTTCAAAATCAAAAGCGTCGCATTGAGGTCATAAAAAGTAAAGGTTACAGCGTTTCCAGCATTCTCTACAAAGAAAAATGGGCTTTTTATGTCACCACTTTATCCATACATCGGCTTCTCTATGCTTACGTTTGGCTGTTCCGAGCCCTAAATCCCCTTTTTTCGAACTGATATCGAATTGAATGATCATTGGCTTCCACTCTTCCACTGTACGTGTCAATACGTCAATTTCACTGTGACTATTTCTTTTATTTATTAGCAGATTTGTCTCAAAAACTTTCTTCACGCCGCCTTTGGTCTTATTGTAAAAGAGATTAATTTCCGGTTTCTGTTTTGTGTCGAACACATCTGACACATCATTTCCAAAGGCTGGAACTTAAGAAGTAATCCTCTCTGGAAAAAAACTTTAGGTTTTTTAAGTCCTTGAATTTTCCGGGCACAGATCGCTAGTTTTTTTCAAACTGTCGACAATAAGTTCTTCTAGCAAGGGCAACGAAGTAAAAAAAATTATCTAGAGTAACATTTTTATTATTATCTACCCGGGTAGATACTATGTAGAAGCCCATGTTAAAATGAGAGCAAAGTAAAATTTTCTTTGTAGACCAGCGATGACCACTCCTGGCCCGCAGGGAATGAACACGTTTCACTATTGACACCGTCACGAGCCGTACGCATGCCGAGGCTTGTGCCCAGAGAGCAAACAGCTATTCAGTAGCTGATCGGAGCTGGTGTGCATCGCTTCTTTGTCTCGCTCTTCTGGACAAACCCCGTTTGTCGACCTTGTCATTAGCAATAAATACGTATATATCTTTTCAAAATCGGTTTAGTATTAGTATGTGAATCCATTGGGTAAAAATGGTCAAACTTGTAAACCACCGACTCTTCGAGGTTTTCCGGTCTTTATTTATACATTATTTACACAATTACTATTTACATTATCAATATGGTCTCTGTCCATTTATATACACACGTTCGTCTCGGTCAGCGTCCATTTGCTACTACCCCACAATCCACTAACGCCTCCTTTAATGCTCGCATCATCCATCCAGTGTGACCATCCTCTCAACCACTAGCACTAGTTCGGTATTGTTATTAGAGTGCTTCAGACTAGTTCATCCAGAGGCCCAAAGCCAGTTCATTACATTATATGTTTACAAACTTAAAGTAGAAGTAGTAGTGTTTCTTTATTTAAAACAAGAACAATTTGCATAATTAGGCATGGCATTAGAGCCGTTATTATTAATCCTAGAGAGCAGCCTTCGAACCACCTGCCTTCCCCGCTCGTTGCGAGATAGCATATCTGTCACTCCTAAGAGGGCCGGCTCCCAGGCTCCTAAAACTGTTATTTAGCTTAACTTAGCTTATAGCTTAATTATTATCCGAAAAAGCTTCCGCCAAGGTTTTTGCTCTGTACTTAAAAGCATCCAGCTAATATTTTCCCAACCGACCCCAGAATTTCCCATTCAGCACCGTCTTCAACTCATCCATCGTGAGCGTTGCCTTTCCCAGCAGATAGACTCTAAGGAACGCGCACACATGCGACTAAAAGATGAACTGACGGCAGAACGCACTGGTTTGATTTGCAGAACACAGTCAGCTTTTGCAGAATCAATCTAGCATGTTTGTTTATTTCGGCTTGCTGACGTACCAAAATATCATGGTCAGCCATCAGTTCATCTTTCAGCCGCATGTTAACATCCTCTCTCACATTCATATTACAGAGACAGCACAGCTCATTAAACTCGCGTCTACCTGAACGATATGGCATGTACTTAAGGGACAGTATATCAGACAGTTAAGGTATTGTATTGTTCCTTGAAATACGTATCGTCTCCTAGCTCATAGTCAAGAATTTTGTACGTGTTCCGAGTTTCGCTTGAACGAGCGCGACGTGCTCCTTACGTTTTTGGTTGTTTCACCGTCCTTACAAGTGGAATTGGAAACGGTTAGGTCCACTCTGTATTCCGCAGCAAGTTTCTCCCATTTTTGGAAAAATTGCGAACTCGACTCTTTCAATGCAGTTGCTACTATTTTTGGTTACCTCCCATCCGGTAACGTCATTATTTTATTAACATAGTTAAAGTGGGTCTGCATCGTGTATTCAAACAATTCCGGTAGTACTATCTTCAAGTGAATGGCATATGTTGGTTTTTTTTTATAGAAAACCTTAGCAATTTATACACATCTTCATGCGCCAAACTTATAAATTATAGTTTTATAGAAATTCATAAAAAACGAGAGCATAATTTAAAGTCGGCCCTCAGTATACCCTTAACTCATGGGCAGAAATGTTAAATAGCCTTTCTTAATGTTAATTAACTTAACATATTAACATTATGTTGGCATTCTGTTAGTCTGGTGTTATTTGATATTTACATTTTTTATACCCTTATAGAGGGTATATTCAAGTTGTCCAGAAGTTTGTAGCGCATAGAAGGAAGCATCTCCGACCACATAAAGTAAATATATTCTTGTTCAGCATGACGAGCTGAGTTCATATAGACATGTCCGTCTGTCCGTCCGTCTGTTTCTATGCTATCTCCTCAATCAGTTTTAAAGCTATCTTAACCAAACTTTGCACGAAGTCTTTTGGTACAAATACGCCAGATCGGATGACTATAGCATATAGCTGCCATAGGAACTATCAGTCGAAAAAGGAGTTCTAACGAGAAAAACTTTTTTGTTTTCAATGGTAGCGTCTTTTTACTTTCCACTTTTGAATATTATCAGTTTCCACACAATTTTGGGAAGTTTGGTCAAAATCGAATGAATATATCGTAAAGCTGCCATATTAAAAAACTGGCAAGCAAATGCTCAAAGTATTGGCGCCAAGCTGCTGGGTATATAAACTTCGGTCGAGCCGAAGTTAGCTTTCCTCTACTTTTTTTTTTACATTTTTTTGCACTTCTCGTCCCACTGTACGCATGTAAAACAAAAGACCTCCGTCAAGCCGCCATCAGCCGCCCACATACGTATGCCACATTTTGTGCAAAGGCGGACTGCATTTTGATTTCGTTTATTTATGTTCGTGTTCCGGTGATGTGTGTGTGTGTGTGTGTGACAGACAATGCACTTTCACTTAACGAGCCAACAAGTTGCAAACGAACCCCAACGAACCGAACCCAAACGGCCGCCGAGTCGCAGACTGGTGTGCTCGTCCCTTGGCCGCTTGTCAGTTGCAAAGCAAACGTCTAGCGTGAATGTTTAGCAGCCGCGGCTAACAGCTGAAAGCTTTAGCCCTCCCCCCTTCAAAAAAAAAAGCTAAAAAGAGCAGTTAGCCAGCCCAGCAGCAATCGTAAGAAGCAAGAAGTGAACTGACTAAGCCTACCAAAATTTTGATTCTTGTTTTTTTTTTTTTTTTTTGCCTATTTTTTGCAAGTGTGCTCGCGAGTGTGTTTGAGTGTGTGTTTTTGTTGTTGTTATTATTATATGTCGCGTGCTGAGTACCAAAGGTGCTTCACATTAATACAACACCTAAAAAAAAAAACAAAATCAAAGTGCAGTTAACAAGTGAAGTGAAGCTGAAGCCAATGATATTCAGAAAAAAAACTTGTTGCAGGGCACAGATCAAATCAATTCTTAAGCCATATTTGGGCCAGCTAACACTCTGACGGGGGCGAACATATTAAATTAATCGCTTTTGTATTAAAAATACAAACAAACAACAACCATCTGATTAATGTGCAAATCTAGAGCCAAGAGTCATAAATAATTTGTTGATCTACGAGCGGATGGAAAAAACTTTGCAGGTGCTCCAAAAACAGAGCCAAATACTCCACTCGACACTTGACACAGGTTCAAGAAGTCAACGATGATTAATGGGTTCATGCTCTAAGTGGCGAAGAGAGAGAACGAGAGAGAGAGACCAGCAGTTTGTTGGGAAAGAATTTGTTGAGATTTGTATATTTCTCGAAGCTTTTCCGAACAAATGATTTTTCTTGGGTACTTACTTTACAGCTGACACCTCATACACAGAAAAAAAAAGATCAAATATCAGCCCTATCTTTAATAATATCAAAATAATATCAATTTTTCATATCAATGGGATACTATTTAAACCTAAATATTTGGACGCAATAATGTCATCTTGATATTTTTTTCAGATGAAGGCCGATTCGATACTCAAAATACCCGTTTGATACTAAATATCGTGATCTTTTTTTCTGTGTAGCTGACAAAGGTGAACGGTTGTTGGAAAGTTTTTATGGCCACGCAGTTAACCCACTGTAGCACAACTACAACTTTTTTTTTTGAAGTTGAAAGCAATTATTTAGCTCTTTTATGACTCGTATACTCTTATATTACTCTTATAATAGAATTCTTTAATTCAGGTGTGAAAATTGTTGAAAATTTTTATAAGTTTTGGATTTTACATCCAACTAAGTACTAACAGTTCGAGTATAAGATCTAGTATAAGAGCTATATGCCATTGCCTTATAGCTGACAAAGGTGAACGGTTGTTGGACAGTTTTTATGGTCACGCACTTAACCCATTGTTCAACAACTACAATTTTTTTTTGAAATAGGAAGAAAATATGGTTCAGGTACCAAAATTGTTGAAAAATTGAATAAATTCTGGACTTTACATAAACTAAGTACTAACAATTCGAGTATAATATCTAGTAGAGCTATATGCCATTACAGTAAATTGTGTGGGGTATGAATTTGAAGCCTAGATAGTAAAGTTGGGTCTTATATAAAGCTCTTATAATACTCTTATACTGGGTCTTATTCTTCTTCTGGTACCAAAATTTTAGTATAAGAATCCCTTGACAATGCCTTGAACAGCCCAAAATTTGAAACCGAGCTTATCTGCACTCTTTTGCCTTGTGTAAAATCTGCCCCTGAAGACTTAAGTCGAGCTTTTCTGCAATGAGAAGTGCATAAAACTAGTGTGAGAATAGCTCGGCTTGTCGTTTTGGGCTATTAAGACAAATATTTGATATTTTCTTCTCTGCCCTCTCTTGGTTTCTTTGGGGAACTTTTTGGAAAGGAATTTTTTTTGTTAATTGGCTTTTCAGCCCCAAGGACCCAAACCAAGCTTCTCTCACTCTAATGGCTAAGTGTTGCACAGAAGAAAGAATCCGCATCCGAACGGCAAAGTTTGATAAGCTTTTTTATGGCTTTTTCAGTTGACTTTAGTTTCTGTTTAAAATTTTTGTTGTTTTTACTAGAATCCCAAAGTAGTTATTGAACTCATGCTTTTAGCAGACACCATTAAACAGCCAAAGCCAGCATTTCGTTCAGCTTTCAACACCAGATCACCATTAGTTACCGGTTTCAGTAGAAATTGTACCTTTAGTTACCACACAGAAATTCAAATTAATCCATTTAGTGTTTAGTTTGAGTAATTTCGGGATCGACCTGTTTATATTATTGTCTTAGGTTGTATTTTTAAGTCCGAATATCTCAATTCTTTTTCTCTTTTATTCGTATTTAGTTACCTCGATTAGCCAATTGACACTTCTCAGAAATTTGGTACGAGCAATTATAGATTTTTCTAAAACATGGGTCGGCAATGTAAGCAGAGACGTTGCCACTGGCTACTGAAAAAATATTTGTATATATATTCAGAAAACAGGCAGTTTGCTCTCAAATGCTTCGCGTCTTTGCTTTTTTTTTTTGCTCGCCCGCTGCAGAAGCAGCCATCAGATTGAGAGCATATAAGAACTTCAAAGCTCATTGGTTGAGTGAACAAAGTAGAGCTTTAAAGCTGACTGAGTTAATCTCCTTGACAACTTTGAGATCTTTTTTTCTGCTGATCAACAAATACTCTGCAGAGGCCGACGTCTTTGCTCTCATTGCCGACCCCTGATCAAAAAACTAACCAATGTCAGCACTAAAGTTTTAGTTTTACGCTTTATATTTCTTTATGTTGATAATTTCATCAAAAAATCAGTCTTCAGCATTAAATCTGCCTTGGTAACCAATTATTTACAACAAATTTCCACTATTTATCACTTAATAACCTTAAGTTAAAATCTTTCAATATTTTTAGAATTATATCTCCTCTGGGTAACAGTTTGAAGTACTAAATCTCCAAGTTAGCAATTTCCTCACAGCAAAGCTGCTTAAGTTACTAGTTTCTAGCTCTAGATCACACTTGGTAGCTAATTTTCTGCCTGATATCTCACTAATTTTTTGATTTTCTATTTCAATCCATACTAAATAAATGACCAGTTTTAAGCAATATCTCTCCTCATCAAGTCTTCTCTATCTAGTTAACAATTTTGATGCTCATATATGCTTAATCAAAAGGCTTTCAAAGTCATTATTCTCCTTCAATGTCAATATGCTTATATAAACCACTTTCGGCGTTAAATCTTGGAAGTTGTCAATTTTTAGCAGCATATCTCCCTTAGTTGTCTTTTTTCTGTACTATTTACCCATTAGTTACCAGTTTTTAAAATAATATTATCCCAGGCTACCGAAATTTAGACCTTTGTCTCCCCTGGTAGTCAATATTATGCATTTTATACCCCATTTAATTTTCTACCAATCAATTTGCAGTGATATAATGCTTATAAGATAATAATTCAGCAAGTTATCTACCCTGAAATTTAATTTACAGCACTTCATTTGCTTGGAATACCAATTTTCTGCAGTGAATCTTCTCTAGTTAGAAATTTAGAGTAGTTTTTAGCATTATAGCTCCCTTGTTGATGAACATTCTCTCCTGGTAGATAATTTTCAGCACTAAATCTCCACAGTAAATTAACTATTAGTATTATTATTTTCCTTGATTATGAACTATCTGTACGAAATCTCCATTGTAAATCAACTTTCAGCATAATATCTTCTCTGATTCTCAACATTCACCATTTTATCTTCTGGTAGCCAATTTCTTGCATTAAATCTCTAACCTGAATACGCGCTTTCAGCATTATATCTTCCCTAATAGCCAATTATCTGCATTAAACCTCCACTGTAAATCAGCTTTAAGTATTATATATCTCCCTTGATTATCAACTTTCAGCCTTATATCTGCCCAGATTAGAGACTTTCAGCATTATATCTCTCCCGGTAGCAAATTTTTTGCATTAAATCTTCAGTAAAAATCAACTTTCAGCATAAGATCTCACCTGATTATAAACTTTCAGCATTATATCTGCCCAGATTATCAATGTTCATCAATATATCTCCCCTGGTAGCTAGTTTTCTGCATAAAATCTCCACTGTAAATCAACTTTCAGCATTATATCTACACAGATTATAGACTTTCAGCATTATATCTCCCCTGGTAGCAAATTTTCTACATTAAATCTTTTGTAAAAATCAACTTTCATCATAAGATCTCCCCTGATTATCAACTTTCAGCATTATATCTGCCCAGATTATCAATATTCATCAATATATCTCCCTTGGTAGCAAATTTTGTGCATTATATCTTCCTTTCATTAGTATATCTTCCCTGATTGGCGACTTGTAGCATTATATCTCTCCTGGTAGCCAATTTTCTGCATTACTTCTCATCTAGCTGTAATTTTTCTGTTGTAATTTATTTCCAATTCAAATCAACTTATCTTTATTTGAAACTTATTTCAGCATAATATCTCCTCTGATAATTGTGATATTTTTCTAGCAAGCTGGTGCATTGCCATCCCAATAGTTATTTTTGACCCTCACTTAAAATTAAGGAAATTTCTATCACTTTTGATGTAAGAACTCATACACCACTTTAATACTTCATTTGCTAAGTACCAAGATAAGGTACAGCCCATTGTGTCTGTGAAAAATGTTATAAGAACTTCGAAGAATTTTTCAATTTAGTTTTAAAAGTATTATAAACTGCTGCACTTTTTACCTTCTCGTGTCTTGAGCAACCTTTTGCTGCCATGGAATGAATGAGTCAATGAATTCAAAATTAACAAAAAAAAAAAAAGAAAACTTTTCATATCACTTGCTATCACAAAGCACTAAACTAAACGTCAACAACGGCGCGCAGGGGAATCAGCGGACAGCGTAATAAACGCCAAAACTTAACACAAAAAAAAAAAGCGACTCGATTATAGCCCCGGATACCCAAAGTAAATAAATACTTAGGCAGTAGAGCAAGAAAGATAGAGAGAGGGGGGATCGCTTAAGCCCTCTCACTACTTATTCAGCGACCAAATGCGGCCACCTATCCATCTATCTATTCATCCATCCATCCAGCTGTCTAAGAATTTTTTTTTTTTTTTTGGCAGCAATCAAAATTATTAAGAAGACAAAAAGAAAAATTAACACATTTTATTTTAGTTTCTTGTTTTTTTTTGTTTTGTTGTCTGCGAGGCCAGACGAAACAGTTTTTAAATATTTTACAAGTATTTATGTATTTCTGTGGCTAGACACGCGAAAAGCGAAAGAGATAAATGAGACATTTTTTAAGTCACAGAAGTGTGAATGCACTTTCAAATCAAGCAAATAGAAATAAAAGGGACAAGTGATGAAAGATTGCAGTTGCAGAATTAACCCAATTTGAAAAACAGTTTTTTGCTCTCATTTCCTCACATTTAGTTTAATGCAGAAGCTGTAGAAGTTGTTATTGTAGATTTGGTGCGTTGCTGTTTAACTTTTTCATTTAAGAAAAAAAGGTGTGACTTTCCTTTCCTTATTAGAGCGAAGCTTTTTTATGGAGGTTCGACTGGGGAACTTAAGCTAAAAAAAGTTTGTCTTTACGACAGACTTTCCTTTGTCTTTGTCAACCGCATTTTCCATTTGCCGTAGCAGCAGGTGAATTGTGTGCGTACTGAGTATCGGGTACTTAATATCGAGTACCGAACACAGTATCGAATTTTGAGTACCGAGTACTGAGTATCGAGTACTGAGTATCGAGTACTGAGTATGGAGTACTTAATATCGAGTACCATGTACTGAGCACCGAGTACTGAGCTTCGAGTACTGAGCTTCGAGTACTGAGTACCGAGTACTGAGTATAGAGTTCTGAGTATCTAGAACTGAGTCACGACTACTGAATATCGAGTACTGAGTATGGAGTACTAAGTATAGAGTACCAAGTACTGAGCTTCGAGTACTGAGTATCGAGTACTGAGTATAGAGTACTGATTATCTAGAACTGAGTCACGAGTATTAAATATCGAGTACTGAGTATGGAGTACTTAGTATAGAGTACCAAGTACTGAGTACCGAGTACTGAGCTTCGAGTTCTGAGAACAGAGTACTGAGTATCTAGAACTGAGTCACGAGCATTAAATATCGCGTACTGAGTACCGAGTACAGAGTTTCGAAAACTTAGTATCGAGTGCTGACTTTAAAGTACTTAGTAGATCCCTGCATAAATTTAATCAAAGTTCCCTTTGACTTTGTTTCTGATTTGAACTATCTATGAACTTCTACTCATAGCTCACAAAATGATTGATTCATTAAATAATAGCTCATGACATGAGCCATGCTCTATATGATCTGTTGGAAATGATTCAGCTCAGATCAGCTCAACAAAGCAACTAAATCAATCATGCTCAACTCAAATAGCTCATGGGGTTCGTAGCACAGACAAAGTCAGCTTAGCCCTCGTTTGTAAATTAGCTTCAGCACGTTGAGTGGCAAAAATGTGGCGTTAGCTGCTCAAAGCAAAATTAGGTCCAGAGACTATTTACATTGATTCCACAAAATTAGGCGTAACAATAATTCTGCGAACATGCAATATGTGAAGTGGTGCGAAATCGTCAAAAACATGTACCGATTTTAATGATCTCTGATTTAATGGATTCTTCTTCGCCCCGAAAAGTAGTCATACAAGCTTACAATATTTAGAAGATTGGATAAATATCACGTGTAGACGGTTAAACGGAAAATATAAGTCGCTAAAATTTGCAAAATTTCATAATGAGTTTAGACTACCGTGAAAATTTAAAAGTTGGCAATTGCCGACGGGTAAATAGGAGGTGTAGGCCAGTCGGTCCAAAAAATTGCGAAAATTTGCAAACAATTTTAAAATATGATGAGTTTAGCTTGTCAAGAAGACGGGTAATAGAATAGATGAAGCACGAAAAGTTAAGAAAAAAACGCGAAATTTGAAAAATGTTATAATGAGTTTCGATTATCATGAAGATTTGATTGATGGCAATTGTAAAGAAAGCTGCACTTCTTAGTTATGTGTTTAAAACATTAATGGGGACATAGCAACCCACGCCGGGTACCTGTTATTTTGTTATAGATTAGTTCGAAAACTAATTAGTTATATTAAAATGGTGGCATATACAAACTGTTAGGGCGGATTCAGTCAAGATGGGCCAAAATGGTGGGGAACCAGTAAAGACCCATTATTTCTTTTATATGAAGCATTCCTCTTATTTGGCCCGATACTAATATCTGAACCGCTTAACGGTCTTGGCCGCTGCTATAAGTGCTCTAGGAGGATTCAATGACTTGCCATAAGTCTTTCTGAGTGTTTCGGTTCCGATTTTTCACTGAAGATTTTCTAGTTCGACTCATTTTCTGACTTTTCTTGATCTAATGAATCACATGAGCTCTGTTTGAAGCTTGATCTACTTAAGCTTGATCTGTTGGGAGTTTGATCTGTTTGGAGTCACTGGAAATTTGAGCTGACTAACTCGAACCAAAACAATTTCTGACTTGTTTTAATTGAACAAAAAAGGTTAAGACATGAATCAAAGGGAACTTTGACTCCATTCATTCAGGGCTCTAGTAACAAGTATCGAATACCAAGTACTGAGTACCGAGCTCTGAATTTCGAGTACCAAGTATCGAGTACTGAATATAGAGTACTTAGTATTTAGAACTGAGTACCGAGTACGGAGTATGGAGCACTTAGTATAGAGTACCAAGTACTGAGTACCGAGTACTGAGTATAGAGCATACTTTACTAAATAGAGTACCAAGTACTGAGTACTGAGTTTCGAAAACTTAGTATCGAGTACCGATTACTGAGCATAAAGTACTTAGAATCGAGTACCAAGTACTGAGTATCGAGTACTAAATTTCGAAAATGAGTTTTGAGTATCCAAAATGAGTGTCTGTTATCGAGTAATGAATACCGACTACTGACTATCGAGTACCAAGCACTAAATTTCGAATACCTAGTAAGTATCAAGTGCTGAGTATCGAGTACTGAGTGTTAGCCACACTCACACCTTTGTGTAAATCACATTTCTCTTTGTAAAGAGCTTCGCTCGTTTCGGGCGTCCCAAGAACCCCCACCCTTTTTTTTCAGAAATGTCCGCCTTATAGCCTTACACACACTAATCTATGTAATTTTGAGTTACTTTAACCGTATACACACAAACGCCAACAATTAGAAGCAAAAGTTGATTTTGGGCAATTTTCCAAATTTTTGCAATCATGTTGAACCGCCTGAAATGGTACGCTCAAACGACACGCACATTCTGCGAATGACACCGAATTCATCAAATGCCTCTCTCTCTCTCTCTTTCTCTCTCCTTCTAGGCATAATTAAGGCATTCTTTAGTGCAACTTAGTGGCATTTAACAACAGAAATTGTCATTTTGTTGGATCATTTTTGTTTTGTTTTACTTTTTTTTTACCTACAGAAAATTATTTATAAATTCGCCCAGTCGAGTGTATGAATTTTGGTTGTTCTGTGCCCTGTGATAAAAATAAAAACTCAAGCAAACAGCTGAACAAGACACATTCGCTGTGTGTGTTTGTATATGATGTTTAAATGTTTTCCATTGGTCAGTCACTGAAAAAAGGGACTTTTTAAATAACATCAACAAAAAAAAAAAAAAAGAAGCAATTAAAACAAATTGTGCCGTAAGTCAGTTTTGGTGGGCGCTCAGCCCAGCCTATACACAAAATAAAAAAATACCTCCGAACTTCGACTCCGACTAACCGAAACCAACAGCCACCAACGCATAAAAGGTAAGAAATTACATATTTAATTAGCAAAACACAAAAAAAAAGCTGGAAACTCTTGCCTCGTTGCCTTCGTCGCATATTTTGGATTTTGATTATTGTTATTATTGTGTGTGAAAGTGCTCCTTCATGTGGTATTATTTGCAGTCGATTGCATTTAATTCGATTTGCGGGTCAAATTATTCAACAAAAAAAGAAACAAAAAAAAAACAAAGTTTCGATTGTTTGCTTTATTGTTTATAGAGAGAGGAATATGCTTCGATGGGTTTTATTCCAACATATTTGTGTATTTTGCGGGTTTGACTTTCACACGGATGGGTTTGAATAAATAACAAAGGATTTTGTTGGCGGCGATTTAATATGATGAAAGGATTATTGAAACAGTCGGAATTTGAAGCATTTGTTAATTTTATGGCAACAACAAGTGGGTATTTAAATACCTCAAATAACAGCGAATCAGTCTGTACTGCTGTTTCAAAAGGGTTTTGTGTTCTATCATTGACGCACAACTAATGAACACTATGACAAACGATTCACATATATAAAGCATCTAGGCCAGGTTTTATCAACAAGAGCGCGGCCAAAAAGTGAGAGAGTATAAGAGTGCGAAATTAAAGCGACGCAAAGCAGCTCTAACCTACTTCATCGACCTCTGGCCAGTGACTGTAAAGCTGTTTGCTCTCTTGCGTATCAATCGGTTCTCTAACTCACAATACTGAAGCTGGATACCTTCTTTAGAATTGCCTTTAGGGAATTTTAGATTTTTTTAGGTAAGAACTATGCCTCTTTCTGAGGATTAACAGTTTCAAGTAGAGTTGAATGCAGTACGAAATACACTGCGATATAGGGTGAAACGTGATTGATCGGGTCTCGAAATTGTATCCAAGGCAAAACACATTTGGGAGTGTCCCGGAAATCTCTGGGAAAATGGAACGCTGCTTCAGCTGTTCAGGTGCCAGGTGCAGTTTTAATAGTTCGTTTTGAGTTAAGTAGCGAAATAGTACTATCAATGTCACAGGGTTGCCACCCTACGCATACCGTGTCAAGCGATAGCTTATCGATGACTACTTATTTCAATACTGCGAAATATATCGAATTGATATTTTCTGTGGTTACGCATTATTTGAGATTTCCCAAGATGTTCTCTAAGTACGTAAACACCTAGCTTAAAACTGTTTGTAAAGTGAACCAAATATGTTAGGTTATTAGATCAGAAGACGAAAGTGAAAGTGAAGTGAATTGAAACCGACTCTATAGGGTGTGTCGCAGAAATTTCTAGAGGTTCTCGTATAAACGTTAGCATTTCAACTTAAATCTGTTTCACTTTATATGTAAAGGGGCACAAATATAACCGTCTACTAAATTAGATGACGAAAGTTGAAAGATTTGTAACCGCTTGCTCAAAGCCAAGCAGATTTGATGCGTATGGGTTTCGTTCCATATGATCTAATAGCCAATCACTTTATAAATAAAGTAGTCCAACTTTAGTTCCAAATGCAATCGTTTTCCAGACACTTAACAACTGGGTTCCTCAAGAAGAGAGGACTGAAAATGTGTAAGTGCCTTTTGGGAGTGTTGCTCGGCAATATACAGCATCGGAAGAGATTGTCTTGTAACTCTGACTGCTACGGACTTTCAGACATTCAGTGAGAAATGACTTCGGAAAGCATTCGGCTCTTATCCGTGTGAATTACCGAATGCGTTCGGCCCCCTGGGGCTATGGCTGGAGAACTCTGCTTTACTTGTAAAGCCAACCATGTCTGGTTGGAAAGCAATCGCTCATAAAAAAAATCTCTCACGAAATTCAATAAGGTTTTCTTTTGAAACTAACATCAAAAGACGTTGACAACGGAGACATTAGAAATCTGTCTCGCTCTAGTACAAGTAATTTCTATGTGAGCTACATCATTGGCCTCACTTAGCAGACAATTGTGTTGAGTGACTACTGCGATTCCTAAAGAGTCTCTCTGCTTATGGAAAAATACAATCACACTTTAATTCAAGATTTACTTACTTGAAATGGTTGGTCACACTGAAAATTTCCTTATGAATGCTTGCGGCAGAATAATCGGTAATTGTTTGCTGTAATCAAAGGGATTAGCGATTCGGGAATGTTTCGAATTTTCTTTTCACTTCCCCATTCCTGGTATAGGTTATATGGGGTATTCTCTGTAGGGCTTGGTTCAATGATTCAATTGTACAATTCATTACATCGATTTGAAATGTTCGCTTTCAATTTTCTTTCGATAGCCGGATAACTTTTTCAAAACCTAGGCAACGACTGTGTGTCCTAGATTTTTGTATGTTTTCCGCCCTGGAGTTCAATAACTTATAGCGCATGCAAGTTGAAAGTTCCGATTGCGCTTGCTTATTAGTGGTATTTCTGAATGCGATTTAGATTTGATTTAGATTTCGTGAAAGGAAGTCTAAGTCGGTTGTCAAAACGACCCTTTTTGCGCACTGATTTGATTTAGATTTCATGAACAGCTTTCAGTGTGACCGAACATCTGATTGACAATTGGCGCAAAAGTAATCAAATTACAAAAAAGATCTTAAGAGAAAGACAAAGGATGAAATTGTGGAAGAAGTAGTGAACATTGAACATTATGGGAGTACTGTGCAGATATGGAACCCCGAACGTTGTTATCTGTCCCCTAATACAGGTACACCTAATTTACCAATCAAGTGCTCCCAAATTTGGACGAAGACCGAATCAAGCAGTCGATAAGGGTAAAGAGGGAGAGCAGTGCACATGTTTTATATGTAAAACTTCATATATGTTCATGATTTTGTTTCGTTTAATGATGAGGAAAGTTTTAAAATGAATTCGTCACTTGACGCGGAAGAAAAGTGCAAAACTATTTGTCGGCTAATGAATATATAGGTATTATTAAAAGGTCTTCTAGATTTCATTTTTATATTTTTTGCATTTTTATTTATATATTAGCTTCAACTCCAGCATTTTCAGCTCCTTTTCTTTTTTAATCTTCATCTCCTTCAACTCCTTTTCATGCTCCAGCTCCATAGCTCTTTGCTCCTTCTTATCTGCTATTTCCATTTCTAATTTTTCGCATTGCCATATCAATTTTTTTCTTTTCCAAACGTACCAGTTTCGCTATAATATTGTTCTTTTTCCCAAGCCAGCTTCTCGTTTTTAAGATCCACCAGCTTCATGTCCAGGTCAACCTTTCGGTGCTGCATAGTGGTCACTATCCCCAGCAACGAGTCCTTCCTAGGAGTTTTGCATGGGTTTGAGCTACTCGGCTCTGATAAGGCACGCACGGTTGGTTGAGCAAGTTCGAGATTCATCAAGGAACTCAAATTTGTCTATGGCGTTGATGTTCTGCTTGTCCTCTATAATATGCTCATATCCTTCCATAACATCACAGTCTGCAGAGTCCACTACACCTTGCGGCTCGATGTTCTTTCTTTGCCCATAAATCTGTTCCAGGATGTGGAATTTTGGGCAAAGTTTTTCTATTTAAAATGATTATTCAAAGCCTATGTTCCTTTGGATTGTGTACTTCACCTGGGGTAGATTGGAATTTAAGTAAAAAGTAAATTTGGCTCAAACAGCACCTCCAGGAGGGCCAGGGCCAAGCTTCTCTCAATCTCTTGGCGTGTGTGCTTATAATTTTTCGCACAGGAGAAAGGGACCTACAGTTTAACGCCGAATCCGAACGGCAATAGTTAGAGAATTTTAGCTTTTTCTTGGAATTTGCCTTCGGCTAATAACCCAGCTCCAGTGTATGCTCTCCACTCCACAGCACTTATGTACTGATTTCAGAAGCTTAAAGAAGCATTTTGCTTAAAATGAGACTCGAATGTATTCTAAATTGCATTATTCAGACTTGAAATCCATACCTCGCTCGCCATATTAAAGTCACACCAGAATGTAAACAAACAAGAGAACGGTCACACTCAATACGAAATTAAATCTAAGTCAAATCTAAGTCAACCTTAAGCTGATTTCGTTAAATTTTTATGTATGACCATTACTTCCTCACTTTTTCTGGCCATACTAGACATTTTGTATGGAGCAGCGGTGAACAGCTCTTCGACGAAATCTAAATCAAATCCAAATCGCTTTCAGTTATACCACTATTGTATCTTTGCACTTACTCTCATTTTAGTAATTTTCTATAATGACATTTGTGACCTGCTTTGATTTGTTTCAAAGTGCTTACTGGCCAGATTAATTATAGTTTAAGGCCACGTAATTACATCAACTAAATTAGGGGGTCTCGGAATGCTGGGTATGTTTTCAGACAAACTGAAATTTCTGCTTATGCCCATCAGAATGCCAAGTACCTATATATGAGCGGAAAAAAAGCGAAATATAAATGCTTGGCCTATTTCGTCTGACGAGACAGTGTGACTGTTTGCTGGTGTGTAATCGTAATTAGCTGACTATACCGAGATCGGAAAATTTCGTTGATGTGAGTACCCAGCGTAAACAACACAGTTGAGAAAACAGTGTTACCGGTTGATAGTTGGTTGAATTTTGCTGGTGAAAGGTCATACTGAATTGAACGTAATAAGCTGACTATTTTGCTGACGTAATATTTAGCTATATCAACAATCGAGGGAAAACCACAAAAAAGTAAGGGTTGTGTGTACAAAATGGTTTCAGGGACGAAGAAGAATAGAAATGAAATTTTTTAATCTAAGGGGGACAGGACGGGAACAGGAACGGGACGACATGGACAGGCTTGAAATGAAAATATGAGTTCGGGATTTCAAAGACGGCACAGAATATAATTTTCTTTCCCGCTGCCATTTATGGTACACTGAGGGCTAAATGCTCTGAAATTTTAATACTTAAACGCTGACTTTAACACTTTTGCCATTGCTTCAGCGTTGTATATAAAATTTTTTGTTTACTTTGGGGGATTCGAATTCTGGACCCTTTGGACTGATTTGTGATTCTTAAGTTGGAATTCCGTGCAGGATCAATATAAAAGGGGCAAATGAAATTTGGTGTTTGGTGAAACCGTAACTTTTAACCGCTTAAATCACTTTACAATTTGATACCGAAACCGTAAGCGAAAAAAATTGTTTTCTTATAACTTACTTACTTACACTTATCGAAAACTGAAACAAATATGTGGGTTAACTTCGGTTTTTAATCTACTAGTAAACATTTTGATATGCATTTATTCACAAAATTGGCTGCTTATTTAGCGAGCGGACGAGGAAGAGACAAATCAGCTAAAGAAAATCTTTACCTTCCTCATCTTTCCTTATATTTTTTATTACACTGCCAATTTGTTCGTAGGAAAACGTAAATATTCACACATAATGTTGCTGTTTGCGCCATCGCCCTTTTCTCTTCCTCTGATTTTGAATGAAAAAGAAAGTCTTAAACTGGCTTATGTGTGTACATATGTATGTGTGAAAGGAAAATGGTTCTGGCACACCGTCAAGTTGCGCTGTGATCTTGACAGTGGTTTTAAGTGCACGATGCCTCGAGCAAACACAAACATTTTCCGGGAATTGTTTTCTTTTGATATAGAAATAAGCGACGAGCAATGTGGAAAAGAAATTATAGTAAGTGCAATTACTATTTACATACATGGAGAACATGGAAAGATTTCATTGTGAAATAAAGTGTAGATGTGTACTGGCAGTGTGTTGTTGGTTTTCCTTAGGATGCAAACATTTACTCTGTATTTAATTTAGAGACGGGCAATTTTCAATTCCCTATCAAATGGGCCAGTGCCAGTTGTTGTGGCTTTTCCGTTTTACTTTGTCGTATGCTTGCTCAGCTAAATGAAATTGAATATGTTTTCCGTTTGATTGTGGTTGCGCACTTGCACTGTCAAAGTGATATTTTTTTTTACCAATAACGGAAACCATAACCAAAACCTGGAACAGAATAAGGTTAATAACCGTAGACCCATATCCCACAACCGTAATATAACCGTAACCGGAAAAAAGCGATCGTTGACGCACAATGCGCACTACGTTTAAGTGGCCCATGCGACACCAAGCCGAGGCTTGTTACGCGCGAACTCCAGCCAAAATAGCAGCCCACCTCCCGCCCAACCGATCGAGAGGCGCAGCCACTAACGAAATACATAAAGTAATGTTAACTACGGGCTAAATAAGTTAAAATATTACTTTTTAAAGCAGGAAGAGAAGCTTCCGAGTTAATTATTCGGTAGAGTTTATTGTAATCAGCACAGAGGACACGAAACGGTTCATGCAAGGCATAGTTAGTAATACAACGATTTAGTGATAGGGGGATAAAACTACGAGTCGATCTAATAGGAGCGTTGAGGTTAATTTGGCCAACCAACTTAGATGAGTCGATTTCACTATTAATGAGTAATATGTATAAAGATAGCTCCAAGCATAACTCTACGGTTAATTAGGAAGGGAAGGTTTATCAAAAGAAGTTTACTAGAGTACGATGGTAAACGGACCTCAGGATTCCAGATTAAACCACGAAGAGCAAACAATAAAAACTGCTTTTGCACAGATGCAATTATATCTTGATGGGTCGAATATTGCGGAGACCACACACATGATCCATGCTTTTGTATTTTTTTATGTAGAGTACATTGTACACATGTAAAACAATTGAAATACGTGAAGAATCAGAGCGTGCTATTGTATGTAGTACTTCTTTGCCTACCTGTGTTCATATATATACATTCATACGTATGCGTAATTTATATTACTAATAAATAGACCACAATACTTCAGAGATATTAATTTGTAATATACTACAAATTCAATGTGAACACCTATGTAGACTGCACAATGTATGAAATGTTTTATTTTTCATCTTATACATATACATATGCGCCAATCTTACACACCCGGTGCATGCCACTGCAAAAACATGACAGCCGAATACAAACAAAAGTGTGTGCCACACGCAGCGTTACCAACGCAGCTATTTTTCCCACCAGATATAGCTATTTGTAAGCTCGAAAGCCGGAATCTATTCAGTTTTGCCGAAGCCTGCAATTCTAGCTAATTATTTCACATGGTTTAGCTATCTTAAATTAATCTCTGTTAAGTTTTAGCATTTTTAACAGTCGCTAAATTGGCAACACTAGCCACGCGCCAAAAATTGGGCGCAAAGAAGAATCTAAACAGAAAGAGATAGAAAACACACAAGTTAGAACAATAAAAACGCGCATTTCATTTCGTTTAAGAAGGTATGAAGCAATAACGAAAAATTTTATATTTACGAAATTTACATACAATGTAAGCTGTGATAAATCAGAATGTCACGAATGCAAACTAAGTATGACCGACGGGCATGCAGCAAATTTGATGCGGCACCTTTAAAAGAAGACAAGGGCATTTTTGATCAAATCATTGTTACAAAAAGTTCCAAGTGTGGCGAATAAACACCAATTGATGCTCAATTTTGTGAGTGAAAGACTGATTAAAGTGCATACGAGAAAGCATAATAAATCGGACTGAAGATTTATACACTAGCAATGAAGGAAGTTCATATGCAGCAGTCGAGCGCCAATCGCACGTCAATTATAATCTATGTCTTGCGTCAGGTGTATACCTATTGTATTGTAATTTTGTATATATCTAAATCCAAAGCCCAAAAACCTCACATTTCCGAACTTTTTCCCTTGGTAAATTTTGGTTCGAACCTGCAAATCGGAGGTTCCGAAATATTTTTTGGGTTAGCAGCCCTGATTTAAATACTCTAATGGGACTTTATTAAGCATGTAAGTGAAAAATTGTGGCAAGCTTCTGTAAAATGTCATAACCTTACACTTGGAACTGTTAAGGTTTAATAGATTATCTTTACACCAAGACTTAAATGCATCCAAGTTAGCTTGCAAATTATAGCGGGAAACCAAATCATTATATGTTAAACATAGTTGCACATCATCGGCGTACATAAGCACACGAGAGTGAGTCAAGACTGACGTAAGATCATTTATGAAGAGATCAAAAAGCAATGAACCCAAGTGACTAAGGTAGTTTTGGGGTACTCCAGAGGTAACCTAGATTAGTTTAAAATATGAATTACAAAATCTAACTTTTTGTATTCTAGAACTTAGGTAATCAGAGATTCAACTAAGAAGGCAAACCAATTAAACTCAGTTTATGAAGCAGCAAGGAGTGATTAACTGAATTAATAGCCTTACTAAAATCAGTATAAATGACGTAAGTTTGCATCTTACATAAGAACCCTTTGATCACTAACGATGTAAGCTCTAATAAATTTGTGGTAGTAGATCGGCGCTTCACAAATCGATGTTGATAGGGTGAAATTTCTGCACTACATATATGTTGCAGCATCAATCATGTGTAGAATAGTTTTCGCAAATCTGATTTACCTGTGGGAATTGATTTTGGAATTTTTGGGAATCTGTAGTTGACTGTTTTGGTTTGTCTACAGAACTGTAGCAACGCATTTTGCTTTTATTTTGCTCTCTTTTAGTTTGTAGCTTGCAAAATTAAGCAATTATACAAACAAGAGAATTTTGAGGCAAAGTGTCGTCTTATCTTAGCATTATTGATGTTTTAAATCTAAATAAAACTCATTTGTGTATCACTTGTTATTTTGTAATCAGCAGAAAGTCCACTCAATATTTATTCACTCACTAATTTGGCCCTTGGTTTGTACTCAATTTGACTAGCGTCACGAACTCCAGCAAGATGATTGAAATGTAATTGACAGGTCTGCCTAAGTGGCCAATCCCGCCCCATTTCCTACTCACCCCTCCCTGTGGCTTCACCCAATTCCGTAATTCGCATTCTATTCTTTATTTCTGCTGTTTGTTTTTACATCAAGGGCGGGGAGGTGGTGAGGATGAGCTTGGCGAGGGCTGCTAGTCATGTGCTTCGATTTATCGACAACATTTCTATTTGTACTTTTGCCACACAAAATATTTACACAAATGACAGCTGGCTGTGCGTCGTCTTCTCCAAAACTTAAATTACATCCCCCATTATTTTTGTTAATTTTTGGACTATCGATGCATTAATATATTAAAGGGGCTAAGTGCAAATTCCATTTATCAATCATTCAATTCATATTTACTAAGCTGTCACTTTTTGCCTCTGACCACAGAATTTACCATTTTGAACTTTGCAACTTTGACTCAAATTGCAAATGAGGCGGCCATAAATCAGTGTCGTGTCTGTCTTATTGGATAGATTAGCTGTAGTCAGACATAGTCGCATTATTATTTAATTGCAAAACTTTTCCCACTGATTTGAGGTTGGTCCAGAGAAACTCTCCCGCTAAGTGAATGTTACCGCAAAAGCGAAATGAAAAGGGAAAAAGCAGCGCACACGAATTTTGGTGAGTTAATGAAAATTGTATACTAAGTATGCGTACAATTGCACGGGCATCAAATAAGTTGGTCCTCTAAGAAGGGTGGGGGAGGGTCGAGGGTCTCTGTGTTGATGCAAGTGGGGAAAAAAATCGATTCATTTAATTTTGAAGATTTTAAGAAAAACTGAATTCAAAACTAAAATCAAAAGTTGTTATTCAACCACTCTGCTTGCTGTAAAGACTTTTCCGGATTAAAGCTATGTTTGGTATTTCTGTGTAAAAGTGTCAATCATCCTCATTCTCTTTGTTACCAAAACCACAACAACAACAGCTTTTTGTTTGTCCGTCATTAAGAAAAAGTCAACAAATTTATGTATTTTTCTACTCATTCAAAAATGTTTCTTTACAAATACAAACCTACTGTGAATTGCCCTGATTTGATACCTCTGATAGGATTGGTGTGTTATCTGTCTCTCTGTCGTCAAGTTTACTCACACCCCTAAGGCATTCAAGAGCACCCCACACTTATCTGCTTAACGCCAAATGGCAGCAGCTTCGCCTGCACATAATTGCCCCATAATTGTGACTTTGTCCACACTGCCCCATAAAAATCTATCAACATAAGCCCAAACACTCAAACTAAAGCCAATTATAAGCAACTATTTTTAGCTTAGCCAACCGTTTTCTTTCTAATCACAAAACAAAAAATAAGAACACATTTCATAATCGCATTGAACCTACTTGTATCTATCGCTAAGTATATCGCTTGTACTACAAGCGCTTAAAAGAGGCAACTGGACAGGCCTCATCGAGCGATAAGATAAGAGAAAAAACAAAAAATATAAAAAAAAGAACACGTCGATAGAGAAATTAGAGGAAAAATCATAAAATTAACCATGAAGAAACGACTCAATCTTAAGAACAGATAAGCTCAAAATTGCATATGTAACTGGGTAGAGTACTTGCCAAAGGCACTGTGCTGCAACAGCAGGCACTCGTTTTCAAGTGGCAAATGGCACTTCAATGGCACTTAAAGGATTTGCATGTACACAGTTGCAATTACGAAAGGGAGAGTGAGTAAGAGAAAGGATGCATTTTCCATCAAGTCTTTATCCAAATTAAGACAACAGTTTTTGGGAAATTTTTCCAAAAAAAATTTCAAGATATTTTTAAACAGAAGTAGAAAAGAAAGAGTTGGTTGAGATCAGGTTCGGCCAAATAGAGAATACTCTTCACCGTGCTCACATATGACGAATGAAACATAGAAAAGCCATAACAACAAGGCACGCGTCTGGTTCCGAATATTTCCTGCAATTGTTTTTAGTACTCGTTTACTACACGGAAAAAAACAAGTAAGAAAGTCGGTCAAGCCCGATTGAAATATACTCTGGACCTGGAGTAGCAGCTGAAAGCAGCGCTGCTGAACAATAGATGGCGCCACTGCTTGCACTAAACTTGAGAACTGCAACGAGCTGTTACGAGCGCTCGTAGCCCGCTGAGCTCGTTCAAAAGAACAAATGCACAAGCACTCGTGTATTTACGGATCATTGTATACGCGAGCTCGTGTATTTGCAATTACAAATACCCGCGTTAACTCGTTGCTTGGGCCACAAGTCGCCACGAGATTTGTTTGCCGAAATCAAAGATCTACTGCGGGCGATCACAGCTGGTACACGAGTAACACAACTCTTACAAGCAAGCAGAAACAACAACTTGTGAGAGCAGCATGATTTTGGCAAGTATTCGAAGTCAGCTTTTTTGGTTTTTGTGTTAGAGTTTATACAACACAACAACAAGGCGAGAAAGCCGAGTGTGTTTCAGTGTGTAACTCGCTTGATACTCGTACGTGGCTACCGTAGAAGCTCGTAAAGCTCAAGCTTGTTTAATTATTACTCTTGTGAAAAAAAGCTTACCCGTTCTGACTCAATGTGCTTGCGATCATTTCGTGTGTGTCAAACCAAAGCGGCGAGCACAAACAAGCCGAGTAAATGCGAAAATAAAGTTCTCGTTGCAGGTCTCTGCATTGATCAATTTTCAAAACTGACAGATGACGCCACTACTGCCAGAAGTTACTTTCATTTGGTCATACGTTGAGTATAGTTCATCCGTTCTTTAGCATTTCTTCGGCAAATCGATAAATAATTCTAATTATTCACTATCTCAAGGAGACACAAATTATCTATCTGCAACACAGTGGGAGATATGGGGGCGGCAGGGAGCGTGGCAAAAATTGAAAATAAACTTGATCTGCCTGCAAGTCTAAAAAGAATTTTTCCCATACATGTCAAACCTCTATCTTTTACCATCTCTGAGATCTCTTTCTTCATACGAACGGAAAGACTGACATGGCTATATCGACTTGTCTGTTGATACTGATTCAAGAATATATTTACTTTATAGGGCCAGAAATTATTCCTTCTCCTGTTGCATACTTTTGCACAAACTGTAATACTCTGTTTACCTTTGGTACAGATCGGTTGATAAGATATAGTCACCCGATGTCGATCAACTTTTTCAAATTAGTTTGAAAGCTTTTAATATGAATTATTAATGACCTTTACAACAAAATACTTGAAAACAAAAAAGTTTTTTAACTAAGACCCATTTTCTGACCGATCGGTCCTATGGCAGCCATAAGATATAGTCATCCGATACTGACCAAAATTTGCAAATCTGCTTGAAAGCATATAATACTATTAATGGGCAAGTTTTATGACGCCAGCATTGAAAACAAAAAAGTTTTTCTCACTAAGACCCATTTTCCGACCGATCGGTCCTAAGGCAGCTATAAGATATAGTCATCCGATATTGACAAAAATTTGCAAATCTGTTTGAAAGCATATAGTATTAATAATGGGCAAGTTTTATGACGCCAGCATTGAAAACAAAAAAAGTTTTTTTTTACTAAATCCCATTTTACGACCGATGCTTCCTATGACAGCTATAAGATATAGTCATCCGATATTGACCAAAATTTGCAAATCTGTTTGAAAGCATACAATTAAAATAATGGTGGATTTTAAGGACGCTTTCATTGAAAACAAACAAGTTTTTCTCACTAAGACGCATTTTTCGACTGATGGTTCCAATGGCAGCTATAAGATATAGTCATCCGATCCGGTCGGTTCCGACATATTAGCCGCGCGCAGTACAAAGAAGACCCTGTGCAAAATTTCAGCTTGAAAGCTTTAAAACTGAGAGACTACTTTGCGTAGAAACAGACAGACTGACGGACGGACAAAGCTCAATCGACTCAGCTCGTCGCCCTGATCAAGAATATATATAGTTTATGGGGTCGGAAATGAATATTTCTATGCGTTGCAAACTTCTGGGCAAAATTAAAATAACCTTTGCAAGGGTCGTAATAAAAACTATTCTTTTAGGTTCATGCGTATCGAGGTTCAAACCAAAACCTTGGGTTCAGGGTTCCAGGAACCGGTCCGCTAACCTAACCTTACACTTTACAGCGGGTTTGAGCCCCCGGACCGAATCTTCTTCAAAATTTGAAAGGTTTGCAGCCTTGCGCCATGCAAACATTTTCCGGCTGATCAGTGTTTAAAATTAAATGAATTTTTCTTATGGCCATTAAATTGATTGATTGATGTGCTTACGTTTGTTTGTTTATTTATATTGCGGTATAACAATTATCAAATATGAAATGTGGAAAAACATTTGCTTGTATTGCACATACGTATAATCGCGTTTGTGTGTGTGTGTGTGTGTATATATAAACGATGCTTTGAAGTGTCCAGTAGAGACACAAATCCGCATAAAGGAACAAAGTCGAGTGGCTGGTCCATTGGGTGGGGGTTATTCTTAGTTGTAGTGCTGCTTCAGCTGCTGCTAGCTATTTTGATGAGCTTAATGAAAGCATTTCTCTCTCTCACTCCCTCCATGTTTTCTGTTTTCTTTCTTTTTTTTTCCTGGGAAATCATGACAATGTGGACATGTCGCCAAGTTCTTCGTTAAGCGCTTTAGCAGCAGATTCTAACCATTTTCCACACACACACACACACACACACATAATTTTCCGAGAATGGCAAAGATTAAGCGCTACAAAATGTTATTTAGGATGCAGTCATACGTTAACTCGGAAAGGAACAAAAGTCGCAATTCCAGTTCGTTATTTTTTTGTTTTCTAATTGCCTTTAGCGCTGCAGTCGAGTTACCCTTACAGTTTTATGCTGTTTTGTCCATTCTTTATGAAAATTTCGTTATAAAAACATATAAAGTCTAGAAACTTATATCTTTAGTCTCAAAACGCTAACTTGGATAAGCTGGCTCCTTCAGTTCTTTACGAAATTTGGAAAAGCTGGAGGAATAATTTCAAAAATCTGAAACAAATCACAAACATTTCTAAGCTTGTTCACAGTGCACCTAAATTGCTTGGTTTAATTAAATTGTTGAGATTTTGAGTAGCCCAACTGATTTGAGTTGACAATTTTGCGGATTGACTGCGGGCTACATGGAAATTGGAATATCCAAACACAATAGCATACACTTGGGCCCCCTCCTACCCTGTGGTCTTCTGTTGGATTATTAATTTCAGCTGCCAAACCGCCAGCTGCACATGTCGCACTAATCAGAATACACAAAACTGATTGACTGACTGTGGCTATCCAAAGTGTGCCCCCAAAAATATGCAAGAATTCCCACACAACTCACAATGGTAGGGCCAATACGTGTACGTATTAGGTACGAACCAAAATGTGCCATTCCTCCTTCCACCTGTTTTCATCCACCATTTGCCATAACGAAACAAAAAATACCCAAGGCAAATGCAGCCGCAGCAGCTGGAAAATCGAAAATCGATGACTCAAGTAGGTGACAGCGGTTAGAGATGTTAGCGGTTGGGGGGGTTGCGGTGGAAAGTAGAGGGGACCTTAGGCATTTTAACTTTATTTTTATGCTCATCATCGATTTTATTTACTTTTTTTCATTTTTGTGAATGGCAACTGGAAGCCAAACAATCAAATTCAATTATTTCGAGCATCCAAAAAAAAAAAATGTCTCGTTAATTCAAGCAGACAGAAAACGAGACATGTACATACAAACATAGACGAATAGGTAGGTGGGTATGTCAAGTGCAAAGAAATCGTTTGAATAATAAACTTAATTGTGACGGTTGTGCCGTAGTGGTAGAGTGCTGCTCCGACATCCTATTGAAGTGATGATAGATATCTCAAGGATGGTAAGAGCTATAGGCTCGAAGGGGCAACTCTAGCTCAGTGGAACATATCTTGTGGAAAAAAACGGAATTTGTACTCTTCGGAACCCAACGGAAGCGCCTAACAGCATATTTCATCTCGTAACACTAAACCAAGTAAAATTTTGGCCAAGGTTCGGTCAGGCGGTTGAACCGCCATGGTAAAGTGTAAGGTTCGGTTCGCGGCCGGTTCCTGTACTAATCGAACCCAAGGCTTTGTTTCGAGTCTGGGTTAAAAGATTGTTAAATAGTTGACAGATTTGGTTAAAATTTAGACATATATTTGATCAGAAGAACGCGTCCAGATTACGAAACTAAGTATGTGAGTCGTCAAGTCGACTGAACCACATTCCTTATTGTTATCATTCATAGGGATTCTAAAAAGTCTTTCAAAAGTGCCTGTTCTTCTTCTACGTACATACCCATACCCAGCATTTTATGAAATATCTAATCACATTAAAGTCTTTTTTGAGTCCTCTGTCTGACTAAAATAACCATAAATGATACTTTTGTCCGGAGAATATCGTACCCAAGCCGAGAATCTTCTTAAAGAGTCGTTTGTAGCTCGTTTATCTCAGTTTAACTCAATTGGGAGTCATCCTATCATTTGCGATACTTTTTCAAGTCGTATTTCAACAAATCACGTTTTGATCATATCCATCAGTCATTTCCGAGTCTTCTTTATATCGGACATGAATTTAATCTTTTTAGTCTTCAAAAGAGTTTAAAAATAGCTCATTAGGGCGATTCTTATTAAAATGATCTTCCAAATTTGCTTTGCTTTCCCCTTTTGCGAGTATACTTATGTTTTTCTTTCTTCTCGAAATCACAATATGGATTGGATTTCTAAAAAGCATTTTTTAATTATCAACTCAAGCGATTCTGTACTATACCATAAAATAGTGTTTTTGGTCATAATATTGAAAAAACTGGAAAAGATCTTAAGAAATTGACTTAAATGATTATTTGAACCGAATCTTTTTTGGTATACAGGGGGCTCGCTTCGGGTTCAGTTTTGGGGTTCGGTTCAGAACCGGCTTACAGCCTTGCTTGTAACAACAGCCCTCAGACTACGAGAATCCGATACCTGTGTTTGGTTTTGGCCACACTGATTATTGATATCACACGTGAGCAACGTGTGGACGTTGGCGCTAGCGTGCCAGATTCTGACGTCGGTGCTTGCAGACACATTACGTTGGGGTCATGAATATATAATGTGGCCTCGAATCTCGCAGACACATCAAATGGGGGTCACCAATATATGTATCGGGACGTTTTTGTGAAATATTTAATACTTTATTAAACATAATTGACAGTGATTATTTCACACACAAATTGCTTGTAGGCCACATTTGTCGGACATTTATTCGAACCATCTTATAATATAGTTAAACATATACACGAATTATGGAAATTTTGTTGCAAAGTTATAGCCTGCTAAACCCGAAAATCAAGATTTAAATTTAAGGGAGGACAACTAGATTTCCACCCCAAATTTTGTATAGCATTTTTAAAAGCAACTTGATATAACATTGGCGTAACAAAATACTCATTTAAATGCACAATAACTGATTTATGGAATGCTAGGTTAACGTTTGCAAGTTGTTAAACTATTTCCGAATTATAGAAAGGCTATTTAATATAACGGTATTCAGTAGTTCTGCAAATCTCTGCTGACAGGATACGGTCAAACAAGACGCAGAAAGTTCATTTTTTGTCCGTCCGACATTAAATCAAGAATGATATGAGCTGAGCGTGGGAGTGGGGAGGACACCAGCCGCTTTTAATCTGGTGAGAATCATAGTTGACTCGGAAGAGAAATGGTCTGCAGTAAGCAACATGGCCCAATAGTGTACCAAAAACTGCATCGAGCTGAATGTGAGCGCATTGGAGAGAATCCCCTTCTGCGAAGTAGTGCCGAAATGCAGATTCGCAGGGAAAACGGGTTAGGTGGCGGTAGTTTAGTGCGGCTTCATAAAATCTGTAGTTAGTGCTTAGTGTGTCCTACACAAATTCTAGAACGGTAAAAGGTCGGAAAATTGGTTGTTCGCAAATATCTTAAAAATGGAAACTAAGATATGACTTTGACATGCCAACTCGTATTCAGCATGGTTAGACAAGGTAGTTGAAGATGTTTGGGATACTTTTTACTGTAGAATAGTGTTATCAATATAACGCTTCAGCAACGTGTTTCACCGCTAGCGTGCCAAAGTCTTGCCTCAGAGCTCACAGACATATAACATCCACAATATCAACTGAATAATCGCAGTAACAATCAGACGACGTTCGACGTCTATATCCCAAGCCGAAACGAATGGTTCAACCTTCCCCACAGTAGAGCTAACGCCATCAACATCTACATGAATGCATCTCTTAAGGCAAATAATGAGATAGGTCAACACTTTCGTATAAACCATGGGTGCCTGGACACCAGAGCATAGATGGAATTAAGTCTGCTGGCAAACTGTTCAGGCTAGGCACAACCATTTAGCTCCTTTTAGAGAAGAGTCAATATGAAAGTCTATGTCTACCTACAAAGCTTTACACAAAAGCCCAAACACTACGTCTCGCTACAAATCGGTGAAAAATCCTTTCCAACGAAACTTACGTGGCCAGCACTCGACCTTGATGATGGACGTTGACGTACAATGCGCAGTACGTTCAAGTGGCCCATGCGACACCAAGCCAAAGCTTGTTATGCGCGAACCCCAGGCAAAAATAGCAGCCCACCTCCCGCCCAACCGACCGAGAGGCGCAGCCACTAACGTGTGACACGAAAACGTGACACCTAAAACGAAAGGTCCTGATAGAGACCCTTACGGGGGACTGTCTTACTGTTAGAAGTTGCAGATATAAAGAAGAAGAAGAGGAAACGGTACAGCACCGTCTGTGTCATTGTCCCGCTTTGAGCAGGATAACCTTTTGGAGACATTCGAGTTAGTGATCTCAGCTCTACTTCAGTTTATTCTGTTCACTCAATGGTTCAGTATTGAGGACTCCCCCTAGGTATTAATAGGGCTTAAAAGGGAAGAAGGAAAGAATAAAGAAAGAAGGAATCTGGAAGGCAGAAAGTAAGGAGCAAGGAAGAAGGAAGGAAGAAGTATGGAAGAAGCAAAAATGAAGGAATAACGAGAGAAGGAAAGGAGGAAGGAGGGAAGAAACTATGAATTAAAAAAAAAAGAAAAAGCAAGAGAGAAGAAAGGAAGCAGGAAGGAAGAAGGATTGAAAATGCAAGAAAGAAGAAAGGAAGAAAAAGGAAGAAGGAAGGAAGGAAGGAAGAAGGACAAAGGAAGGAAGAAGAAAGATGGAAGATGAAAGATGAGAGATGAAGGATGAAAGAAAAAACAAGAAGAAAGAAGAAAGATGAAGGAAGAAGAAAGATGAAGGAAGAAGGAAGGAAGTAAGAAGAAAGGAAGAAGGAAGGAAGGAAAAAGTAAGGAAGGAAGAAAGAAGAAGAAAGGAAGAAGGTGGGAAGAAAGAAAGAAGAAGGAACAATGGAAGAAGGAGGGAAGAAAGTAAGATAATGGTTCAGTATTGAGTGAGTCCCCCTAGGGATTAACATGGGCCCATATGGCCCAAGTGGAAAAGTGACTTTTCGCTCTCAGCCACCGCAACCTAACCCCACCATACATCCATCAAGTTTGGTAACAATCAGCTGAACTATAGAAGAGTTATTAGCATAACAAATATTTTGAAGCAACAACGCCAACAGTTACATACAAATTTCCCCACCAAATTTTGGTTTGCTTTTCCAAAAAAAAAAAATTTTAATAGCAATTTTCATACACAAATCGGCTTTCATTCAAATGCAATTTACAGGCAAATCAAATAATCGAATTTAAGTGGCTTTGACAGCTCGTTTGAGTGGTTGGTTGGACAGCAAAATAAATTAATTACAAATTACTCTGCCATTTTCGGAAAAAAAAACAACAACAACAACAACAAAATGAAGAGAAAACTTGTGCAAAATCTAATTGAAATTTATGAAACTCTTAGCCAACCTTTTCTGTTTACTAACCCAAAAGTGTTTGCCTTAAATTTAAATTTCTAGAGGCCTTTTGCCAGCATTTTTTTCTTGCTGGTTAAACATTTAAAATTCCCTTTTTGTTTCTGTGCCAGGTTGTGATTTGGCTTCCGCCTGCCTGAAGCTGAATGTGGCTCCTCTGCCACCTGCTTTTGCCTGCTACCTGTTGTGTGTATGAATTTTCAATGGATTTTTGATTAGGTTTTTTCACATACTACAGAAGCTAAGCTTGGGATGTGCTGCCAGAGACTTCTGTGCTAATTGAATGCCAAAAAGTATAACAAAAAGTTGTTCGCACCGCAAAACAGTTTTGGAAAGTGTTTTAGTGCAAAGTTGTGCGAAAAATGCAAATATAATAACTAATTAAGCCAAAAAATTCCCACATTTTAGCCAGGGCAGATAATCTGGCAATAAAGCGATTGCCCTTGGGTTTTTTAGTGTGAATGTTAAGTGAAATATTACTTTTCGTTATTTGTTGTGTGTTGAAATAAACTGATAAGCAGATAAGGTGCATAAAGCAAAAACAAATAAGCTGTTAACATGACTTTGATTGTGATTTATATGGCTAAAGCACATGTTGTAAACTTATCGTCACAAAGTGAAAAAATATTAATTATCTAAATGCAACAATTGTTGGCAAAAAAAATATCTAAAGTATTTTAGAAGGAATAGTTTTTCTGATAAATAAAAATGTGCTGAATCAAGTATGTAACTTTTTTTAAGACGCATTAAGAGTACTCATTACACATGAATAAACTAGTTCGTTTTGGTCTTTGACTTACCCATACGAAAAGTAGTCGAAATCAGGACTTTTCCGAAAGTTGGCGACCGTACTTCAGGTGACCATCATTCCAAAATGCTATAAGTGCCTAATTGATTGATTTGTAGACGCATTCGATGCGACTACTTAATTGCTTTCAGTTAATAGCTACGCAACTCCCACCTCCTAGCCTTCTTCTTCTTCTTGCCAGTCTGAGTCTTGCATTTCTCCTTAGTATCTCTTGAGACACTCGGTAACTTTCCCCATCAAATTATAATTATTCTAAACAAATTTCATTTAATATTCCTTCAACTCTGTCCACTGTGTCGCTTTGCGGTTGCTAACCGCACAGGAAGTTGTGAATATTCCAATGCCTGCTGTAAATAATTGCCGAGTTTCAGCCACAAACTTGCAACATCCATGGGATCCAGCATGCAAAATGCAACAGAACTTTTCCAGCTTCCACTCCTCCTTTTCCTCCTTCTCATTTGTTGTTTGTTCTAATTGAATTAAGTTAAAGTTGTGTCTGCATTATCGAGTAAGGAAAGTTTTTTTTTGCACATCAAAGTTGCCCGTGGCAACAAAATTACATGCTGGCTGTACATGCAATTACAATGTGACCAAAGCCATCGTACTTCCCGGTTTAGCCCCCGGCCCTAGACCCACTACTTGTCCACTTTTGAAGTGTGTGTGCCTTCATTTTGTTCCTACTGACATTTGGAATATGCATTTGCACAATAAGCCAGTAGCTGGCTGCGGTCAATTATGACTTGGACAACAGGTAAAGCAGTTTGTGACCATTCCACCTGCAGGTGGAAACCCATCCCAGCAAACCCACTGTTAAAATGTCAATCACAAACTGTGATTATGTGTGCAATTTGTGTTGATTTGATGTGGTTTTTCCAATGATGACAGTTTGGGGAAGAAGAAGTAGGGAGGGAAGGAGGGAGGTAGGAAGGAGGAAGGAAGGAGGGAGGTAGGAAGGAGGAAGGAAGGAGGAAGGAAGGAGGAAGGAAGAAGGAAGGAAGGAGGAAGGAAGGAGGAAGGAAGGAAGGAGGAACAAAGGGGGAAGGAAGGAAGGAGGAAGGAAGGAGGAAGGAAGGAGGAAGGAAGGAGGAAGGAGGAAGGAGGAAGGAGGAAGGAAGGAAGCAGGAAGGAAGGAGGAAGGAAGGAGGAAGGAAGGAGGAAGGAAGGAGGAAGGAAGGAGGAAGGAAGGAGGAAGGAAGGAGGAAGGAAGGAGGAAGGAAGGAAGGAGGAAGGAAGGAGGAAGGAAGGAGGAAGGAAGGAGGAAGGAAGGAGGAAGGAAGGAGGAAGGAAGGAGGAAGGAAGGAGGAAGGAAGGAGGGAGGAAGGAGGAAGGAAGGAGGAAGGAAGGAAGGAGGAAGGAAGGAAGGAGGAAGGAAGGAGGAAGGAAGGAGGAAGGAAGGAGGAAGGAAGGGGGAAGGAAGCAGGAAGGAAGGAAGGAGGAAGGAAGGAAGGAGGAAGGAAGGAAGATGGGAGGAAGGATGGATAAAGGAAGGAAGGAAGAAAGGAGGAAGAAGGAAGGAGGAAGGAAGGAAGAAGGAAGAAGGAAGAAGGAAGAAGGAAGAAGGAAGAAGGAAGAAGGAAGAAGGAAGAAAGGAAGAAAGGAAGAAAGGAAGAAAGGAAGAAGGAAGAAGGAAGGAAAACAAAGAAACGAAACAAATAAAAACAAGTAAGAAAGTCGGTCATGCCCGACTGTAATATACTCTGTACCTGGAGTACCACCTGAAATCAGCCACTACCGTGAACCAGGAAGCGAGCGCTGCGGTAGCGAACTTTCTTTTGTTCATAGTTTGAGTATACTTCATCCGATCTTTATCATTCTTTCGGCAAATCGATAAATATTCCTGATTACTAAATATCTTTAGAAGTTTCGAACCATCTATCGATAAAACTGTGGAATATATGACGTTTTGTCCTAATTGCAGGGCGGAAAAGGGGCGAGGCAAAAATTGAAAATATACTTAATCTGCCTGCAAGTATAAGAAGTTTATGTCCCATATATATCAAACCTCCAACTCTTACCATCTCCGAGATCTCTTCGTTCATACGGACTGACAGACGGACATGGCTATATCGAATCGGCTGTTGATGCTGATCAAGAATTTATATACTTTGTAGGGTCGGGAATGATTCCTTCTCCCTGTTGCATATCCTGTACCCTGTCTACCTTTGTTACTGCGTATAAAAAGGAAAAAAGAAGCAAGATAAAAGTATAAAACATGTCTAAATGGGTAGAAGGAAAAAGGGAATAAAAGAAAGAAAAGAAAGCAGAAAAATAAAAATGAGGAAAGACAGAAGAAAAGAAAGTAGAAAGAATAGCCAGCTTAGCCTCTGGTTAATCCTTACAGACTTCTTCTAGCTTGAATTCCGGAATTTAAGTTAAAGTCGGTCCTGCCAGACTTCGATATCAGGGAAGGAAATGATAAATAGTCTTCCCCTATGTTAATTAACATAGCATTGACATTAATGATAACATATTAACATTATGTTAGCAGACAGCGCATGCTAAACCTAAATGTAAAACAAAACTTGTGTTATTTTAGGAAAAGCTGAATTGTTTGCCACGTCTTTATGATATTTCTGAAAATGAGCCTGTGTAGATGCGACATTCTTTAAGTACTTAAGTCACAGCGCCTTCAAAGTTATGTCTAGAATGTTGGATGAAGTTGGCTTCACCTAGTAAAGTGAAGCTGATTCTTCAACCCTACACAAGGACTCACTTTTTCTTACCCGCAACCCTTGACTGTTCCAAAATCAAGTTGAACGGGCTAGATCTTCAATCTTCTTTTTGGCTATAAAAAAATTTCACCTCCCTTTCACTGCCCGAAACTTTTGCATTTTATCATTGCCACATTGAAATTGCATTGTACAATTGATCAACCCCCACGGCCTCAGTAATTGCACTGAAAATGCAAGCGGAATGAACGCGTGTCAATTTGATTTAATAATGAGTGGCATATCCCAGGAAAAAAGTGGGCAAAAGTTCCGCCTAGGCTCATTAGCGCCACACACACACACAGACACACACACACTCGAACGCACGCAAGGTGTTTACATTTTCTTGTTGTTTGTTTTGGTGAAATTTTTATTTCTTTTATTGGGCTTTCATTTTCGCTTGCCTTCATTTATCATGTTGGAGGCGTCGTCGTCGTCGTCATCGTCGTTGTTGGCTATGTGGGCCACCCTCTGGCATCGTAAGTCTTTCATCATTTTTATTTGAAATATCTTCTGCTGCCCGCAGCGTATTCAAAAATTTATTAATTCCTGGGCCTTAAAATTTCTGTGGCGAACCGCTTGATTAATTGCCCACACACATTGGGGGTGGCATCTGTGCTGTGTTTACCCATAATGAGCGCTGTCATTAACTTGTTTTATGTCGCCTAATCAAGTTTTGGCAAAGCTAAAAGTGTAATGTGTTGGTGGACGCACGAAAGTTTTGCCTAGTTAACTTTTAATGGACACGAAAAAAGGACCGAGGGGTGGGGTGGAGACTTGTTGCATTTTGATGAGAGTTTTTCGGCTTGACCTTGGAATAAAGTAAAGGTTTTTGGTATGCAGGAAGTGTAGCGGGTGAACAGATGAACGAAACTCGCACCATTTCAAAGCAAAACTTGAAATCAATAATCAAAGCAGAAACTGAATCGCTTAGTCCTCTCTTACAGTCATTCTTATTGTGTTATTGTCCTGGTATTAACTTGTCAACATGCTAGCCCAGTTGAAGACAATGACAGTAACGCACCCCCTAACTTTCAAGACTCACGCAAATATTTTGCATAAACTACAAGTGTCAGGCAACAGCAGCAGCAACAAGGACATCACTCTTCAGGCATCAGGAATCAGGCATCACCAGTCAACCCATCAATGCTGTCAACTTTATGCCAAAGGCTGACAAGTCACAGAGCCGGAAATGGAGGCGGAGTCGTTGGAACATCACTTGACATTTGCCAGCAAACAGAAATGCGAAAATATGCGCGCTAAGGATAATAAGGACACACACACACACATAAATACTCGCATATAGAAATATAGAAGGGAGTAAAAGTAGAATAGGATTGTTCCACGACCGGGCCGAGCATTAAGCGCATCAACGTTAATGGTCCAACTAGGCAAAAAAAGGGAAGAAGGAAAGAAGGCCAGAAGGATACTTGCAACGACAAGGACGAGGGTACCAAGATGACAATCGGAGCTTAGCAAGTTGACACTTAAAGTGGCCCCATCGAAATGTTGTGTGGAGTGGAGAAACTTTACATCAGTGGAAGAAGAATTCGCATTTGTCAAACAACAACAACCACTGGTTAAAGCAGCCAGGGCAAAGGCTACAATAAATTCGAAACAAAATTGGGAAGTTACTTTTCGGGAAAAGGGAAAAAATGGGTTGATCCTGGAATGGCACAAATCAATACCGACAGGAATAATTGAAGTACGCAACATCTATAAAAATTTTGATCCCGGTTGTAGCCTTGCAGAACTAAAACTGATCCCTCTTTTCGAATATAACTTAGTCCCAGAAGAGATAACATTCTCGGGTTAATCGGCATCACAATAGGATTGCCGAAGTACCTACCCTGGATTATGTTGTGCTCGATAATCGGGCTTAAGTGGACTCCTCTTTATTTTATTCGAAAACAAGAAAACTCCCAACAATTGAACGGACACGTTCACTAAAAGCGTTTCTCAGTTCAACAATTCCGTAGCTTAACTGGAAAACACGAATCACGAATCTGATATTTTTGTGGACAATTTTCTGGACAATGCAAAGTTTTTGTTTTGGTGCACTTACCAAGCTCTATTTGTTTTATTTTATAAAAATTAGAAAACCAAAACTTTAAGTAGGCCATTTCATAGACGTTTTCTATCAATTTTTTTGAGGCCTTCAACACACACTTCTATTCAATTTAGTTTATCACCAGAGCCCGTACGAACAACATGGTCCCTCAAAATAAAAAAAAATTCGGTATTTAAAATAATTTGGAAAACTTAACAAAATTTACTAGTGACTATTTTTGGTTTTCATACAAAATGTGGGTTGTTGTGTGAGTAAAGAAAAAGCAGTTCAAAAGAAACAAATTAACCTGTCGTTATCATTTGCAGTGCTGCCGTTCCTTCTTCCTCCAAAAACTTCTCTAAATTTCAAGTAATTGGCGCATTTGAAACTGGTTTTTCTTCGTGATGTACAGCTGTGTGAGCTGTTGTTGGGTCTGACAATAAGGTATACAAAGCTGATGTTATGTTAACCCATTATAAGACCTTTGCTTTCTCTTAGATAACGTGGAAAGGAGTTTGACATTTTCAATATTTACTTAAAGCACATAAGCAAACAACACTTGGTTCAGGTTCACTTGGTCGTTTGGAAAACTACAATTTTCGGAAATCAAAATTTATGTCAAAAGAGAAGATCTGTGGGTTGAAGTGTTCCGTTTAACATAAGAGTTAAATTTTTAGTAATATTCAAAATTGTTCATAATGTTGAAGGTGTGAATAAATGTTAAAAATGGAGAAAAATATATAGCAAATATTACATGCACGCCAATTAATGGGTTTGTGTTTGGTATGATTAGTAGAGGAACAGGAGGAACATGCATAAAGTTCTCCATCTGTGGGTTACTATTTGAAAGTTGAGGAACTGTGGCAAAGTTTTGCGAATATGGGGAAAGTCTATTAACATCGGGCAGCTTTCCCAGCTGTTGGCCTATCCGTCTTAGCCTCATTTAAAGCTGAATTCAATCGGAAAAGTCTTTTGTTTTAAATGTTTCTCTGTCCCTCTGGCGGGTAATAAAGGCAGGCCAAAATTCATTGGGGATTTCACTTCAAAAGCTCGGAAATTGTTTTAAGAGTGATAACTAGTCAATAGTTACGCATATTTCTGACCACTCCCGGCTGTAAGTAGTGGCATAGCTTTGCCGGACTGGCTGATTAAACTGGCTTCAAACTTAATTTACTCTGTATCGCTAGAGTGAGTTTCCGTATCCAATTAAGTGTGGAAATTACTTTCATATGCACATTTTGATTTCCTAGTTGCATTCTTTTTATGCTGATGCCTTATATTGCCTTTGGCGAGTCGCTTCAGACATGCAGATGCAGGATATTCAAGAGCATATCAGGTTAGCAAGTGCAGGGAATTTAAAAGTCACGAATTTGTTTGACACTCGTCACTTAAGAGTAAGTCGAACTAAAGCGACTGATGAAAAGTAGGTTAAAAACTATTTCAATTCAAGTTTGGCCCTGGCCGACTTCAATATACCCGTTACTCAGAAAAAAAAAACGGCTTAGCAGCCTTCCCGCATGAGAAAAAAGTCCATATTTCTAAAACTATTCGATTTCCCATTTACAGCTTAATATAGTAAATTCCTAGATGCCAGACCAAATTTTGAAATTGAAGATAAAATAACGTTTTTTTCGCAGCAATTAATTTTGGTTTACTTATGTCCAAAGCTACGACAACATTTCTGAGCGAGTAAAGAAGGCATCCATTGCTCTCTTTTCATGTACGCAGGCGATATGCCGTAAATGGGGATTTTCCCCAGCAATAGTTCACTGGCTATACACAGCCATTGTACGTCCCATACTGCTTTATGGAGTTCTAGTATGGTGGCCAGCACTCGAGAAACCGTCAGTACTGACCACTTTAAACAAGGTACAGAGAAGTGCTGAAATATGTACGAGTGGCGCCCTCCGAACCATCCCAACGGAAGCACTAAACACCATATTTCATCTTCTTCCCCTAGACTTGATGTCAAAACAGTTAGCGGGCATTACAGCCTTTAGATTAACAGAGTCTGAAGCCTGGAACGCGGGTACCTCAGGACACTCAACTATACTAACTCGTCAAAACTCGGTTCCCGCCATTACAGACTATTGTATACCCACTACGTCATTCCACAAATTTTATGACGTCAATATCCCTAGTAGAAGCGACTCTGGGATAACTTGCCCCACAGTAGAGCAAATGCCATCAATATCTACACGGATGGATCTAAGCTCGTTGACAAAGTAGGAGGGGGAGTTTTCTCCACCGACTTAAATATGGAATTTTCATTCCGTCTCCCTGATCATTGCAGTGTGTACCAAGCAGAATTGCTGGCCATCCAGGAGGCCGCCAAATACCTTAGCACACTTATGATCGAAGAAGGGAACATATACATTTACTCAGATAGTCAAGCCGCTCTAAGGGCTCTTGACTCCTACACCAATAACACCAAGACGCTCACTGAATGCCGTAGATCCTTAAATGCGATCGCTCAGCATCTCTATTTCCACTTCATCTGGGTACCTGGACACCGCAACATTGAGGGTAACAAGTCAGCCGACAAACTGGGTTCCAGGGTTTAGTTTGCATACCGCTTCCTAAGCTAGTGTTTAGCGAGCAATAGGATACGAAAGTAATAAGTCAAATGGGACCACATTCATATTCTTTCATGGGTTCCAAAAAGTACCTGTTCTTTGATATGGAAAGCCCCATGCAATTCACCTAACACATGGCTTATTATTTTCTCTAAAAATTACATTATTGGGTGAGGTATGCGCTTTTGCACTGTATGTTTCGTCATCCTATTTAGAAGTATGATATTTTTTTAGATTTGTCAGATTTCAATGGTAGACTTCGAACTCACGACCTTGCCGTTCTCAGGCACAGTCTTTGTATTTGCACCATTGGGCTTTTTGCATGCTGAGAGCATTTAATGTGTTTGGTGGCATATTCAGTGAAATCAGCCTAAGGCCTAAGATTCTATGGCATTCCAATTGGACACAATTGGCAATTGTATAGATAATTATCTATATTTTAGCACTCTATTTTGTCGCCATCGATAGTTCGATCTTTCGACCTTCAATACTGCTCTGTCGTCTTCTTGGATATTAGACAGGCGTTCGATTACATTTGGCACGTGGGCCTGCTTTTTAAGCTTAAGTTCTTCCTTCCTCCAGAACAATATTTACTGCTTAGTTCCTTCCTCGTAGGGCGCCGTTTTACGGTTTTTCGGTACCTCCCATTCTTGCGGGGATACCTCAGGATAGTGTTCTCGGACCGATACTATACTCTCTGTTCACCGCAGATCTGCCGTATTCAGTCGCTCATCGCACTTTTATCGCCATGTGTGCTGACGATACCGCTTTTCTTGCTTTCAGCAATAGCCGCAGAAAAGCATCAGTAACAAATAGTTGGATTTTGTGTTTTGTGTAAAGTGCAAAGATATGCTATCATATGCAGGCCACAGTCACAAGCGGATTTCACCGACACAGTTGTACAAAAATGTCAGACGCCGCAAGCGAAAAGCAACCCATTTTAAACCATTTCATGAAAAGAAAAGCTTCACCTAAAGTCATCACAAATCTAGCTCGACAGCAGCTATTCTTTGTGACAAAGGTTTTGCGGTCACTTTTCACAACCGAAGGCATGTTTTCTGGTGAACATTTATTCACTTATAATTTTGTATTAAAAACTGTCTTGAATTCCTAAAAATAATATTTAAGGTCTGAATCGGAACGGTTTGGGACAGACTTGGGTCTGGATCGGGACGGGACGGATTGAATTGAAAATTGTTGGACGGAAACGAATTTCACAAGGCAACAAAATTAGACTTTTCCAGTATATTGAAGAGTCGTTGGGCATTCTAGATGATTTCGTGTGGTAAACACGAATCTGTTTTCAGAAATGGTCCATCACGGCGAGATTTTTAGTATTTTGAGCTTAAATATACAAAAAAATGCCTTATCTGACTCTTTTTATACGCGTTTTGTGGAGAACCTGTACTTTTGATTTTACTTTCTTTGATATTATCGGAAAGAACTACTCCTTAAATTGAAATAAAGTACCCCAAACAATTCTACGATTTTTTCAATAAAGATATACCATTTTTAGTAATTGTATCCGATTTCACAAATACCCAATATACTGTTGTTGCCCCAATGTATGCAATGGGTTTTGTTGAAAATTTTCATTGAAATTCTATACAATTTACTAGCTGCTTGTACTGTTTCTGCAAGGCATTCTTTTGTGCAGTAGACAGTTTGTTATTTTATTATTATCGAGACTTTGTATTCAAAAGGGTTTATATTCGCTTAAAAAAATCGTACAATTCTTTGGGATAGTTTATTTTAAAGTTAAGAAATAGTGAATTACGATAACATCAAAAATAGTCAAAACAAAAGTATTGGTTCCCCACAAAACGCGTCTAAAAAGGTTCAAAATAGGCACTTTAAGCTCAAATTACTAAAAATCTCGACGTGATGGACCATTTCTGGAAACAGATTCACATGCAGCACACCAAAATCATCTTGAATCACCACCAACCCTTCAATATACTGGACCTTTTTGCCTACTGATTTCCTTCGCGCGCCCATCTCTAGTAGAGAGTAGTTAAATCAAAGCTTTTATCCGGTACTTTGAATGCGTCCATTCAAGTTTCCCGTTCAGCGAAACCTCAGTAGCGACTTTTTCAAATATCGAAAAGATATGTTCAGTGAATTCTATTTGTATCTAGGAAACATACTCAATCTCTTTCATTTGGGGTTCGTTTCGCATTCTTATCTTTCATTTGTATTCACTTAAAGTGAAAAATTTACTTTATTTATTAGTATTATTTGACTGGTCTTTTCTTTGTTTGCCTCGCTTTCGTAATGGTCATTTGTTTTATTTGGCTTTTATTTGATTTTATTGACAAAAGAAGCAAAAAAAAAAAAGGGTAATGTATGGAATGGAACACATTTTTGCTACTTCTTTTCCTCATCCTTTGATCCCATTCAAGTGCCTGTGCCTGTTGCTAATCAAATTTTGTGCGCTGTGCCCTGGGGTCAAAGTGAAAGATAGAGCCACCCGATCCGTTACCCCACCGACTTGCTGCACTCCATGCCTTAAATGAAATTGCTCGCGTTGGTGCATGCACCAGGACTTCCATTATGATGATGATGATGATGATGGCTAGCTGGCTGGCCTGCAGGTGTAGGTGGGTAACCCGGACACGGATACTGACACAGGCACAGACACAGAGTCGGGCCACTTGCACCTGTCAACGGCTGGCAACATTCTAAATTAAAAATGAGCCAACGACCCGAGGTGACTGCAAGTGCTAAAGGAAATGGCGCATTTTGAAAACAGTTCAGAAATAGCTATACAGACAACACAAGCTTGTCTTAGTCAAGCTAACAAGCTCAACAACCTGTTGTCTTCACATTATTTTGTATTTATCTTCTCAGTTTCCTGTTTGTTTTGTGGGCAACTTTCTTTCGAAATCAATAAAAAATAAACAAAACGAATACAAGCAACAGGCAAAACATCCACAGGAAAGCCAATTTCTACCCCCAAGCCAAATTCAAAAAAGAAAAAAAAAACGAATACACCATAAACATTGTGTACCAAAGCCAAAACAGACAACTTCAGGGCAAAGGCACAGGCAACGACCCAAGACTCTCATCATCATAAACTGTTATGAATGAGAGGAACACCAAAAATGTGATACATTTTCCTTATTTTGAATGTACCCAAACAATGAAAATGAAAATGAAAAAAAGCCTCAAGACAGTTACACACACACACACACATAATTATGCCAAACATGGTCAAATTATGTAAAGCAAACAACAACAAAGGAACAAAATGAAACCCAATTGACACTAAAATTTAAACAAAAAATACTTGAAATACTTGCAAAATTTGTAGGTATTTTCGGTTTCAATTTAGTCAAATCAGATGTGAGTTTTTCTAGCATAGTTTCTGCATAATTGCGGTAACTTTATACTTCTCTGTTCTCTGTCTGAATATTTTCGTTTGTTTTTTGTTTAGCAGCGTTTTTTTGTTTGCTTTCACATTTCTCTGATTTGGTTTCAGTTTCGCTGCGAGCGCTGAAAACCCTACCCCTTACCCCCCACCCCCCATGCCCCTAAAAGTAGACTGCACATAAAAATATGTTCAACATGCATATTTCATTTGTTTTTCATTTGTTAGCCATCTTTTTGTTGTGGGCTGTGCTTGTGTTGATGTTTCTAGCCGAGTGAGCAAAGCAAATTTTCATTTACTCTTAGCCCAAGCGTTAACCCTTGGGGGGGAGGGGGGGGGGTGGGTGGATGGTGGTCTGTAAGGACTCTTCAAAGGCAGCCGCCATTCTGTCTGCTTCTTGTAATAGTAGTAAACGTGCGTAAGATTGTTTTATTATAATTATTAATTAAGTTTTTGTATTTTTCTTTTTTTTTGTTTCACCTGCAGCCTCAAACTCATCTTCAAATGGGAACGAGGCTGCCAGCTCTAATTAAATTATGAAGTGTTTTCTGCTACATTTACTCCACCCACCTTGACGCCCGTCAGTGGTTGTTGTTGTTGCAGCCACTCAAGTGCTCAGCGAGCTGACAAACACTAACAACAACAAACAGACACAGACACACACACGCACGAAGATGGGAAATTTTGTAGGTAGGGAAGCCGGCAACGGAAACGGAAACTGTTTGAGTTGGTTGGAAATAAAGGGAAAGTAAAGAGCTGATGTGTGTGTGTGTGTGTGTGTTTGAGTGTTTCTCGAAACAAATTTTCATACTAATAAGGGTCAGTTGGAAAACACAGTTATCAAAGAAAGATGTGACACACTTGCACAGTGATACCAAAACAAATTATAACTACCAGGTTCGACCATCTTATGGCAAATGTAGTTAATTAAGGAAGACACAGGAAAATCAATTGTTTTTGTGATACTTTCACAAAAGTTTTATAGAATTTTGGGAAACATATATGGGTTTTAGCCACCTGTTTGATTTTAATCAAAGTTTTTGGCTTATAAGCTGGCTTAAGGTCGATGGTTAATTATAATTCAATACAATCAACACAATTCAACAGAGACAGTCCAGACATACCAAAAATTTTGTAATTTATCTCTGTTGAAGTGTATTGATAGTATTGAATTATGATTAACCATCGTTCTTGAGCCAGCTTATAAAGCAAAACATTTTGGAAAACTTAAAAAACTGGCGAACTGAATCTTAAACCGGCTTGTAAGCCTGGAAAGCCTGATTATGGTCAGCCAACATTTAGTTGACAAAAATGTTATGTTATCCACAAAGTGTTTTCAAATATTTTAAATGGTTCTGTCAATCGTTATAAGATTAAAAATAGCCGCCAGCCAGCCACGGCGGAAGCCGAGCCAGAAACTGCGAGTTAGGGATGGTGCACTGGAGCACTGGTTGTCGTGACCAGAGCTGCCACAGTACTCCCCCTCACGAGACCATGACTTACAAAATTGTTGGTACATCTGGGATGAAAGTCCGGGGTTATCGTCTACAGGATTTGTACAAGTTCCAATGTGAAGCGTATACTTCTCGCTGTGATGTTTGTGTCGTAGTTGAGTCGACGAACTGTTTCCGATGAGTGTGGAGCATGTGTACCGAGTACAGATTTGCGTAGTTGCGTCGATGGTAACCTCGTTTGAGGCCGTTGCTTCGAGTGGTGGTCGACAAGCAAGTTTGCCCAAGCTGGGTTTAGGTTGCCACTCGTTGTGGCCTTTCGTTTGCCACTCGTTGTGTACTTTGTTTGCGGTCGAGATCTTGTAGGTAGACTCAGGCTGGCATGAAGCCATGCCAAAGGTCACTCAAAGAAATTATTTTACGAACGAAAAATGTTAATTTATTTGTGTAATTTAAGTCTTCATTTACATTTCTTATGAGATCATTAATAAAAAATATATTCTGGTTTCGCATTGTAGTCGAATCTCATACATGTATATAAGACTTCAAATTAACAATTCAATGTTGCAAGACGACGAGGTTTGGTGGAAATTATTATGTTGACCTTTCCCAGCGCTAACCCGTTAAGTATGTTCTCAGACATATTGACACGATGGTAGGTTTTCAATCTTTTTAGCAGAGAAGAAGTCCATTCAGCTGTTGACGAGGTTTCAGGGGTCGTCGAGAACAATTACAACAATATAGCAAAGTTCGAGAAAAAATTATTGAATTTCTTAGATTTCTTGAGATGTAGCGCCTCGAGTGCAGTCTGGCCTTTTTCAACTCGGAGTTCTCACAACTCTTGTGCTACAAAATAAATTCTTTCGCTGCAATTATTTAACTCCTCATAAACTTTTGCAGCTTCTACAATTTTTTGAACTGTGGGCTGGAATCAAACCCTCTTGAGTCAGAATGTCAAGAGATTTTACTTTGAATCTCAAACCCAAAAAAAAAAACAGGGCAGTAAAAAAGTTCAATATGTCATTAAGAGCCTGTACCATCGTACATCGAAAGTGTACAATGTGAGTAAAATTAGCGAAAGCATCCCAAAGGCGTCTTGTTATTGCTATTTTTTTGGCGACCATTTAAGCAAGGAATTTTCAACTCAAGTCCCATTTCGTCAGTAAGTTTCTTTTATACATTCATGTTTTTCGACCCCACGAGTAGGGCAAAGAGTTTTTAGTCGATTTTTTTGATTCCGGAGCTTCAGATTCCAGACTGTGTTAAAAAATTTGTCACTGAATAAACTGTTTCTAGCATGTTTCGGATATCCTAAACTTCGCAGGTTTTTGAGACACATAAACTTGACGAATGACTGGAACAATGAGTATAGAATGCAAATGGTTGGTTTTCGCATATCAATGCTTGGGCACCATTTTGGTTGCCTGAATAGTTGAACCCTCAGTCGTACCCTTGTCCGCGACGATAAGTAGATAAGAAGAATCTAAATATTTTCCAGCTTTTTCTGAAATCCTTGATAACTAGAAATATATTGCTCGTTGTCTATATTTGGTGATTTAAGATATTTGTGCTCTGAGGGGGGCTTCAGCCGCTGAGGGGGGCTTTGATCGCAACTTTATTGAATATAATTTTGAATGCTGACAATTATTGTTTGATCGTACGGAGCGACGCGCCCGCCAGCTGCGGCGGAAGGCAAGCCAGAGACTTCGCGTTAGGGATGGTGCATGGGTTGTCGTGCTGCTGCTGAGTTATCACGATGAATAGTGTGACCAGAGCTGCCACACCATTCGGCTGACCAGTTTTTTATATGGCAGCTTTACGACATATTAATTCGATTTTAAGCAAACTCGCCAAAACTGTATTGAAATAGATAACTGAAAAGTATAAAGGCGCTACCTGTTTTTCTCACTAGAACTTTTTTCCGATCGATCGTTCCTATTGCAGCTATATGCTATAGTCATCCGATTTTGATCAAACTTATTAGAATTATGTGGAAGCATTTAATAATAATAATCATTTAGTTTGGGAGGAATAATATTGAAAACAAAAAAGCTTTTCTTACTAACACTTTCTTCAGATCTACCTTTTGAATGATTGCTATACTATATAATTGTCCGATTTAAATAAAACGTTGTGGAAGTACGAAAAAGCTTACAAAACTGTTAAGTACAAGGTTTGGGAAAGTTTGCATTGAAAACAAATAAGTAAGCACAAAAACTAGTTTTTCGACCCAGATAATCATCTGATTTCGATCAAACTTCGCAAAATTATGTAAAAGCATAAAATATTTAAAAATATTAAGTTTAGATGCGATAGCATTGAAAACAAAAAAGTTTTTCTTACTAAGACTTTTTTCAGACCTTTTCTTTCTATGGCAGCTACACTATATAGTTGTCCGATTTTCATCAAACTTGGTGAAATTATGAAGAGGCATTGAAAACTAATAAATCCTAAGTTTGAGGACGTTTGCAATGAAACTAGTTTTTCGACCGATCCGGGTGATTCCGACAAAATTTTTACTACAAGACTTTGTGCAAAGTTTGCTCACGATAGCTTTAAAACTGACGGAGGAGATAGCAAAGAAACAGACGGTTAGACGGACGGACGTACGAACAGACAGGCAATTGAGTTTTCGCAAGCCTGTGAACCACTGTGCTAAGGGAGTGCTTGTTTCAGTGTGTGTGTGTGTGTGTGTGTTCGTGTGTAAGAGACGGTGCGGTATAGAAGACACATTAAAACTGATTTGTGTACATTAAATTTTATGATGTTCATTAAAAGTTTATAATGATGAGAAAAAGGGAAAAGGTTTTAACCTAATCACAGTTTTTCTTTTTTGACAATGAAGAATCAAATCAAAGTCTCGTACTTTCCTGCGTAAACAAATTATACAAAAGCTTATCTGAAATGCAAACTATTTTTTATGTCAATTAAATGGCAATAAAACAAATTTAAAGTATGACATATTAAAATTTCATATTGCCACTGAGCAGAAAAAAATAAAAGCTGAAAAAAGATGCAATGAAATGAAATGACATTAATATTTGCATTTGTTTTATTGTTGCCTTGGGTTAATTAAACGCTATCTGAATAGTCATGAACTGTGAGTACTGCGGACAATTGTTTAAAGTTTACAATTTCGGAAATCGAAACGTATTTAATTTGCTTTAATCAGCTAGAACTCATAGACTTTCGTTGAAACTCACAAAATTCAATTGAGCATTTCCCTACAGAATTTTCCAATCGATCTAATAGACTCATCTAAAATTTTTGAAATCGAAATTGTGAAATTTTAGCAGGCTCCAGGTCAAAAAGATATGTTTGTTTATAGCTTTTTAAAACAAGGCACACACACACACCACAAAGGAGTCTGGTCGGCTGTGCAGCTGTTTCATGAATCTTCTGATTCAATCATCAGCAGTCTTGTTATTCATTAGGTTATTAAACAACTTTCTAAGTAATTATTTTTGATTTAAAATTACAATTTTTTGTATATAATTGATAACATCTTTTCTTAACTTAAGCTTGGTATGGAGATACTTGCGAAAAGTATGCGAAATCTCTGCACATTATTTTGTCGATTGGAAGGGCGAAATAAGGAGCTCATCTCTAGTTGTTTTGCTTACAAATTTAACTTGGCGGGAAAATTTAAGCTAATTAACAGCGAATAGACATGGTGTCCTCCAGTGATGAAATAGTTGCTAGAATAGCTTAATGTGTTTTGTAAGAAGCGGTAGTGAAGGCACCTAGGGTTGAACAGTAGTAGGTTAATCCTTAATTGCAGTTAAGATCCAAGAGAGGGCAGATATAAAACGTAAGTAAATCGCAAATGGCTCTTAGGTCCATCGTGACCCTTATTTGTAATTTTTGTATAAATTTTGTAATGGTGCGCTAAGGACACGACCAGGGAAGGGGCTGAATTGACTGTTTCGGCCATGGCAACTCGTTATGTACTTATAATGAAACGGCATAGACTTCCGGCGACAAAGAAGTCCCAAATCCGACCATTGAAAAGTTGTGCGTCCGTTCGACATACGAAACCGCCGTCGTCTTTCACAATTGAATCACTTAGTGCTGGCTCAAAGTTCCTCATCATCAGCCATCTCGTACGACGAGTTATAGGTTCTGTAAAAGACAATTAGCACGTATTTGTTTATATGCATGGCATACGCACACCTTCTTTGCGCCGACAAGTCTGGGAAAAACGACTTGGGTGGAGCTTGCTACCTTTCTACATCACTGCCTTCGTGAGTATTGTTGGGTACGCCACCATCGATTCCACTCTTAAGCTGACCTTTAACGAAGCCCAAGCCGCCTTGCAATTGTCTCTTAGAAAAAACAAACATTGTTGAATAACATAATTAAACCCAATAATTACTATTTTTACCTTTACTTTCCCAGATGTATTTTGTCAAGCCGCTATCATAACGCTGTTTATGGGTGAGCTTCCACAGCACAGGTTTCTCTTATATTAAATTAATTAGGGCCACATTTTCTTTCCATGAAAAGTTGTCCATTTATTACTCGCCACACACCTGTATGTATTTGTGGACTTGTGTGTCGTGAGTACGAAAAGTATGGTTTACATATTTCACAACTTCGAAATCATCACTCATCGCGTCACACGCTGTGGCAGACTGATCTTCAGACCAATTCACGAAACAGCAAACTGCGAAATGGAGTTTTTGATTTCGTTCGTACGAAAATAAAACTCAATCTCTTTATTTAATCAATTCGTGTCATCAAACTCTTTCTGCTTTAAAATTTTGATGCTGAAATAAGTTATTAACTTGTAAATAACTGGGAGTTATTTCAACCCTTTGTACTTAGAGTAGATATTTCAAAACTTGTTTTTTTTTTCCTCCAAACAAACTTCTTACTATCAGTTGGTGGAGAGTTTGTCACAAGTTAAACGACGCTTCAACTGGAAACGAAAACAAAAAATAAGTACAGATGGCCTAAAAGTTGAGATCTTTTGTGTTGTTGTCCGCTGAAGCATACAGTTGACTCTCTCTCTCTCTGTCTTTCTCTACCTTTGTGTGTGTGTTTGCGTGTGTGACACACAGCAGCTGTGTGTTGGAACTTTTGCAGCCCAAGCATTGCCTACTTTCAGGCTGGCAATAATTTTTATTTATTTTCCTTCTTTCTTTCGTTGTTGTTGTTGTTTTTACTTATGTAGTTTCAAGTGACAAATTATGCACAAAATAACAGCGCAAGGGTCCGGCCCAGCTTGCTTGTTATTCATTGAATTATTATGTAATTGCCCCTAGAGCCAAAACCCAAACAGAAGAAGAAAACCACAACAAAAAAAAAAAAACACGTTAAATCGCCTAAAAATGGCTGTGTGTGTGTGTCCTTCACGTGAGTTTGGTTGGAGTGCCTATAAATATTTTGATAGCAAAAATAAGCAGCAAAAAAAAGCGCAAACTCAGCAACATTCACCTGTTCGGGGATGTGCCCCTTCTCAACCTATGCAACCTCTGTTTTTTTTTGGGTACAGTGATAAGCCTAGAGATGCTTCAGCATAGTTTTTTTTTTTTTTGATGGCGGAGGGTAGGAAAATAAGCCAAATGATTTGTATGAGCTTGCAGATTTGGATTTGATAAATGTTACCGCAAATTTTTACTTTAAAATTGCATTTCTACCTATACAATCCACAAGTTTTTGGCGAAAGTAAAAACTTAAACAGACCTGCTCTGTAGTTTTCATATAAAAAAGTTCAAACTGACTAAGTGACTGACTGCTGACTATTGCACAGCCCAAACCATAAGAGATAGCAGGCTGAAAGTGAGTACTAAGATTAGATTTTGGTAAATTCTGTCGGGGAAAGTGGAAAATTTGCAAAAAGCTGTATTATTAAACTTTTTGGTTTATCATACGATCAGATTCAAAATCGGAAAACTGTAGAATCAGCTAAAAACTTATTTTCCAAGCTTTATTTATAATAAATATAATGTTAAAATTTAGGAAAAACCTGAAAATTGTTGGAAAAGAACTTTAATTTCTGTTCGATCGGTTTCCAAATTTTCAAAACAGTATACGGAAATTCTATAAAATTTACACAAGGCTACAAATTTAATTTAATTTATTTGATTTATTCCTGGTGCTACAAGTATAAACTTATGATTATTGCACCAGTCACAAAAACAAACAAACAAATTTGAAATTTTTCAAAATATAGTAGGGTTAATGGTAATTCAAGATGATTTTCATATGCTGAACACAAATCTGTTTTGCAGAAATGGTCCATCACGTTGAGATTTTTAGTAATTCGAGCTTAAAATTGAAACAAAAAATACAAGTTGTGAACAAACGCAACTTTTTCGGACCTAGAGCCAGCCAACTCACACTAATTAAACATTAGAAAGGTCGCCAAATAAATTACCAAAAAATGAATATTTTGACACTTTTTAGAAGCATTTTGTGGGAAAACCTATGCTTTTGTTTTGACTCTCTTTGATATTATCGGAAAGTACTACTCCTTAACTTTGAAATAGACTATTCCAAACAATTCTACGACTTTTTTCAATGAAGATATACCATATCTCCGAATTCACAAAAGATGATATTTATTGTTGGAGCCACAAGTATGCAACAGTTTCTTTTGAAAATTTTCTTTAAAATTCTATACAAATTACAAGCCTTTTAAACTGTTTTTGCAAGGCATAGACAATTTTGTTATTTTATTATTGATAAGTTTCATACTCATTATCAAAGCTACACATACAGAAATGTGGAAAACGAGACTATCAAATTTTGCAAAATCTAGCACAAAGGTTGGAAAATTGTAACGGACACGCGGAATGTCGAGAGCATGCTCTGTCTAAATGTTTGACCGGCTTGGCTCAGGGAAAATGGGGGGTTCTTGGTGCTCTCCCAGTCACGCGCTACAGAATAAAAGCAGACAGAGCCTAAAGGAATGGCTAAACCATAGAATACGGAATCTATCCTGGAAAGTGGAGAACTACTTATGATGGTGTTGTCTTTCTCTATACCCACCGTACCTTGCTGAGCCTTGTGAGATTATATGGTTACTTGCTATGGATGCCCTTTAAAAATTATTTATTTCATAATTATTGTTATATCTCTCTCTTAATTTAAACGTGTTTCGATCAAAAATATTTAATTCAACTTTCATTAGGGTATTAAATTGGGTAGAAATAAGCAAAAGGCTTTTTGTGAATCTAAACGGCTGCATTCTGAAATCGCTAAGGCAGCTCAAGGTTATATAACTAGGCGTGTATTCAAAACAAGAGTATTTAAGCCGTTAAGCGGTATTCCTAACTGGCCATGGTTTTCAGAACTGCTTTTGCGGGCTTACTTTACACTTACTTGTGTCGGCTATGCCGTACTGAAAGCAGGATCCATTGGTGTCAGCAGGCCTGTTGAGCGATGAAGCTGTCGTGGGTAAAAGAGTACAAATACAAAAACTCTCACAAGCAGTATGTTTGACCTAGGAAAGGAGATATCAAAATAAACAAAATTCAGCAAACAATTCTCGATACGGTGATATGGTGATCCTTGAGGTAGAGTCCAGATACGGAACTTGCGACACGTAGTCAGCCCTGACCCAAAGCGTCTCGTATACACAGCGGCAGCTGTGCTTTGATGCTGAGCCCTATATGGGCAGCTTGGCTACCAAATACAGAAGCAGACGCAAAAGATGGATTTGCTGCTGGCGTAAGGGAAGCGGAGCACAGCCCCAGCTGGCACCACAGATACACACTGGGTCAGCGCCAACTATATGAGACCGAGTCGTCACACGCCACGTGCAAGCTGTGCGGTTGCGCCTATTTAACTATTCTGCTAGGGCCACATCCAAACTGAGAAAGGTACTACCGAGTGGGAACACCGGCACAAGACCTTGATTGAGGCACTCTCTGGTTGGTCAGGCGACACCTGCTCGTCGATTGTTTATGTACGGTGCGTGTGCGAATTGCACTAAATATTCAACGCACAACCGGATTATGTGCCTGAGCACTAAAGCGCCCCATACACCACACAAATTTTTGTGCAAATTCACACGCATTTAGCCCACACACCACAACAACATTTGAGCAAATTTCAGCGACTTTTCCAATGTTTAATTAGTGAGTTTAGCTGGCTCTAGGTCCGAAAAAGTGGAGTTTGTTCACAACTGTAAACAACTTATGCATTGTACCACCAACAAGATATGGTTTAGGCAACCAGCTCTTTTTGGTGGTACAATGCATAAGTTGTTTACAGTTGTGAACAAACGTAACTTTTTCGGACCTAGAGCCAGCTAAACTCACTAAGGAAATTAAAAAAAGAAAAGGCGCTTGTGGGCGAAGCAGTGGCTAGTTCAACGTCCAATTTTAACACATGAGCATCTACTGAACGAATTAGGGAGTACATCGCCAAAGGACTTCAGGAACTTACTTCGGCTGAATCTACAAGTTTTTGATGCTTTTGCTGGAATTGGTGACTCCTTTAATTCAAAAACAAGTTACCATTTGGCGAGAAGCTATTTCTATCAAAATTTCATATGGGGAGTTCTTTATGTCTCTGTTGGCGTACTCCTTCCACAGAGAAGGTAAAGAACGATACACTTCTATGAATTCCATAATAAAATTCTGCTCCGCTTCTTTTTCCATGATTGCAAGTAGCACACGCGCCGACGACTTGCTACGAACTGAGCACAATTTGCGCAAAATGCACACTCACCGCACAAACACTCCTAAAAATTTGAGCAAAAAACCCAAAAAAAAACAAAATGCTTTTGATTTTGGTCTCGATTTGTACAAATGCACACATATTTCACTAACACACCTTAGCGTTTTGCGCAAAAATTTGTGTGGTGTATGGGGCGCTTTACGAGGGCAGCCACTTTGATGCAATACTGTATAAAATACGGAGTTATAACCTCCAAAACACCCGACTTAACGGTCGCCAAAAGCAATAATTGGTTGCTGGACAGGAAATGGTTGGCGCACCATATATTTGTTGGCAATAGATGATCTTGATCAGATTCCGGTTGACTAATAGCTACTACTTATGGTTTTAGTCCCTGACTATGATGATATTTCTGATCAGCAAAACTTTATGCTTCAGCGGTAGGGGTATTCGGCGACAGCAAAAGTAAAAACAAAAGCCAGAGATGGCTGCTTAACTAGCATGGAGACACGACAAGGGCTGCCAACTTATTTGCAGGCGAATGATGGCAAATGATAGCGCGCTATGCCTAATGTGAATATATCGAATATCAATAATTTCAAGCTGTAAGCTAAATTCCAATTTAATCACACCCTCTCAATCTTCCCACACGACAGCTCCATAAGTGAGGTATAGCCATCGGAGTATGCTTGGTGTCATGTCCCACAATTTTCCGGCTATGCTCCTGCATGTGAATAGTGCTCTAGTACACTTGCTGACTGTATACTCTAAGCGCTTATCAAGTATTAGCCTGTTTTTAAAGACTACGCCAAAGTATTTAACCTCTTTTTTTGGTGCTGGCCTCGTTCTGCTTAGCTTGTATTTTGTAGTAAACGGTACTATAATGGTTTTCGTAGGGTTTAGGTTGAGCCCTACCACTTTCAGTCCCCTCTGGACTATGTCACATAGGGTTTGGCATTTTATGCTAAGGGACAAGAGACTTTCAAGGAGCTCATCCACAACAGTGGAGAGAGAATTCCTCCCTGAGGGCATCCTCTAGTTGTGGTTACTGTGATGGTTTCTTCACCTGCCACGGGAGAGGCTTCTCTGCTTCGTAGAAGTGAATCTACCCATTTGCCTGCTGTGGGGCTTATTCCTCTTCTGATCAGGGCATTCTTGACAGCACTATGGGATGTGTTTTCGAATGCTCCCTCAATGTCTAGAAATCAAATATTAACATTATGATCAATAAATTTTTATAAAGCCGCAAAATTCTAAAATAAAAAAATTTCCAAAAAACTTTATTTTCTGTTCAATCGGATTCAAAATCATTTTCAAAGCTCTATATGGAAACACCATACAAGTTATGCTACCTTTCTTGGAAAAATTCACCCAATTTCGTAGAAATTGGTGGTCTCAATGTTCAATTTTCGCTTTTTTCGTTCAACTTGAAACTTCTGTGTGAAACAAATGGACATGTGCCTTGCCGCTTTTGAAAAGTCCATGCACAAGTTTCGAAAATAAAGAGTTTGGGGTGGGTTTAAGCATCAATTAAGTCAATTTCTAAAACATGTTTAACAATGCCCAGCTAAAACAGTAAATCCTACAAAGCAAAAATTTGTACACAAATTTCCATCTATGGCGTTTATAAGCACTACCCATGTGGGTAAAATAGGAAAAATTTTAATACAAATTTATTTATTATTACTTTAAAGCTGCTGAAGCAAGCGTGAGTCAAAGCTTTGCGTAGACTGAAAAGCTCTCCAGCTCAGACACAGTATTTAAAGGCAAATTTGTAGATTTTGTAACTTAATATTTTCCCAAGTATTAGCATTCTTCGAAACTGAGTTTTGCCTGTACTTGTACCTGTATACACTAACAATTTGTAACAAAATCTTGCGTGCATCTCCAGGCCAGGACAGGCCAGGCCAGGGAAAATGTTTGAAATGCGTCGCTTGAAACTGTTTGCATTGTGTGTGTCATAGATACGAGACTGGCTTACTGTATGTGTGTGTGAGTGGGTGGTAAAGATCAACATATGTATGTGGTTTGCTTTTAAAGCCTTTTTTGCTCATCAACCTTGCCCCATCGATTTTGCATTTTTGTGAGAAGCGCAACTGTCTCTGTTTCTTGTTTCCATTTTTTTTTTATATATATATATATTTTTATACTCTTTGGGGTCAGCTTTTGTGCTTTGGCTTCAATAATTTTGCCCGGGGCTGTCAATTGTTCCAACGCCACTCCACCCCATCCTCCACCCCAAACGGAAATTGCCAAAAAAAAAAAAAAAAAAAAAAAAAGGGGAGAAAAAGTATGCGTTGCTGGCATGGCATGGCATGGCATGTGAACGACCGAACTCACTCACTTACCCACCTTTATAAGGAATGACTGACTGACTGACTGGCTGATTGAAGGATTGAATGATTAATGCTTACGCAACGTGTATTGTACATTTCTTTCGTCTTGTTGTTTTGTTTTACCTGAAGGTGAACACGTGGCTGCTGAAAAGCCAAAGCAGACTTTTTTGGGACGCCAGCTTAAAATGTGAATTTTAATTTTAAGACCCAAAAACCCGTTGCTCTGTTTCTCTCCGGGGTAAAAACCACAACAAATAATGTCAAGCAAAATGCATGCATGGTAGCAATTTTCGTTTTTGCAAATTGAACTTTAACCTCTTGCATGTGTCAGCTGTCACAATTCAAACCAAAAGAAGCTTTAACAAAGCTGATAGATGCACAGTACGAAAATGCTTGCAAACCTGTAAAATTGTGCTGTTCGAACCCCCAAAGTCTAACCAGAACAGGAACCTCTGTACTTATCGAACCTAAAGTTTTGGTGCGAGTCTTGGTTCATTGATTCTTAAATCAAATGTGCTCAAAATTTAATAAATTTACCAAGTTCTTCAAAAAGTCAACCGGTTCTCTAATGGATCACATTCATACGTTCACAATGTGACTGTTTTGGTAACCTCTTTGAATATCAATCATAGAACTTTTAGCAGGCTCAATAAGTTATGATTTTTTGTTCATAACTTTTCTAAAAACAAGACACACACACACCACCAAGAAGGCTGGTTGACTATATAGCTATTTCATGAATTACCACAATTTAACCATCAGCCATCTATGCCTATCCTCAGTGAGTTAGTAGACGCTACCTCCTTCAAGGCTGGCATTGCTATAACCGCTTGGGAATCCCAAAGGCAGGCTTATAGCAAAATGCGACATCAGCAGCAAACGCCAAGTCACAGAAGTCTTTGAATGTGTGTGCGCCCCATATTGGCCCTTCTGTTTTTTAGTGGGGTAAATTCTCTTATTCTCTACAACGGCTTCCAAAAAGTGACCGGTATTTAAAATTTAAAGATAGCCTAGCCTATGATGTTTGTTTTGTCGTTTCTCAACTAGACTTATGCTTTATTTCCTACTAGAAAGATTTCTAAGACGCATCTTAAATTGAGCAAGTTAAAACTGATTGTGTTAAACCGACCCTCTTTTTCTATTCATATATAGTGGGGCCGCACAATGTTTCGTCTAGAACAAGCTAGCTGGACAAAATTATTTTATAATGCCAATCGAATCTTTAAAGTGTCCTGATCAACATTTGAAAGGAGCCTCCCCCTGAAAAACACACACTTCATCACCAGTGGGCTTCTGAAAGTTGTGGTAGTTTCATGTAAAAATAGTCAAATTTAAGTAGATGGTCACAGAACCACATTAGGTTAAAAGATGTTGGGAAAATGTTATTTTTTGTATTGAAGAGAAAATTTTTTATTTTATTTATAGACGATCTATAGGCGTGACAAAAATTTTTATCAATATGAAATACTGTGTGTCAAAAACAAAAAGTAGAAAGTAGAAGTAGAAAGTATGATAAAAGTAAAAATACAAAAAAAGTAGTTGAGCACTGTTGAACACCACCAAAATGATAACGCACAATGCAAACAAACAGCACTAACATTTACCAAAAATTTAGCCGGTGCATATGAGTGCATAAAAAGTTCTACTCTATTAAAGAAAGAAAACACGAAGAAATTGCATAAAAAAATTACAATCAACTTTAAGACGGCTCAAAAGAAAAAAAATGGTGTGGTAATGAATATTAAAAAGTATATATGTATGTAGTTCGCGACCTTTCTAAGTTGTTGAAATTTGAGTTTAGCCGGCTCGAGGTCAAATGAAACTTACAGATGTGTATGCTGTTTCTCCGATATATTTCGATTGCTCACCATCATCTTCAGGAACAATTGTTTTACACGTTTGTACCGTCTGACGTGGAGCTTCGAATATCTTTGTTTTCGTTTAATTCATATCGAGAATGATATTATCAGCATCAATTCCGTGTGCATATGATGCATTCGTTCGAATTAACCGAAGACATTGCTAGTGCCGTCTCCTGACGACAAGCTGCTGAGGTTGAAAGTGGCTGAAACGTAGTTTTGTTTACCTGTGCGAAGGGCACTGCATTTTGCATGTGTTTTTATGGTCAATCTTTGGATTTAAACTGCAATTGCAGTATTTGCCTTGTCTCCGGATCCGGATTATTGACATCTCGGCACATCCAATTCTTCAATTCAGGCTCTTTTAACCAATCGGCATGTTGAAACTTTAAAGCGCAATGAACCGATATTCGATACGCCTGATTTCGATTACACACAAATACAACAGGGTTTTTTCGCTTTGAAAACTGATTATCGAAGGCGGAAAATCAGTATGAAAGCGATGCCACATAGTTGAAACTGATAAAAAGCCTTGGATCAATTAAAATAGGATGAATAAAGGGTAAAACAAAATAAAAAATACTTTTTTTCCGGATAGGGGACGTTTCAAAATTTTTCCGGAAATCGCAGTTTAAAAAAGGACAGATCCGTCCGCAAAAAGGATAAATTGGCAACACTGCTTTGATGTGAAACATGATGCTAAATTTAAGGGCTTAATTTCAAAATCACAAGCTCTGGTATATAAATTAGCAATGGCAATCTTTCAAAAGAAGAAAACTAAAAGGGAATTGACTGTTTAGTCACTGTATGGTCACTGTTTAATCACCGTATAGTCACTGTATAGCTACTGTTTAGTCACTCCTTAGTCACTGCTAAGTCACTCTTTAACTCCTTCCCCCACCGCATCTTTCATCATCTTATCTCCCGCCACCCTTCACCCAACACTCTTCTGTGTGTGTGCCGGGACAATCCACAAAACAACAACACAAAATATGAATGACGTCAGCGTCACGTGACGCTGAAATCAAATTTTACTCATACTAAAATCTTCCGTGCCGAAATTAAAGATGTTTCACATCAAAAAAAAACTTCACATATTTAATCCCAAATTTTATCTCCATGAGAAGCACTGACCTTTAACTAAATCACCCACATTCACTTGAACTATATCTAATTGTGTTTAGTCTAGGGATGTCGAAAATATTATCGATATATCGATATTTTTACCCAAAATAACAAATATCATTAACGAACGATACCATATTTTCGACGTCAAAAATGTTGCTGTCATTAATGCGTTCCTTAAACTCTATAGTGTAATAATTGTGTTTTTAATTTTAAAGACACACGACCTTGAGCCGGCTTAAAACTATTTCTTAAATAAATATCTTTTGTTAATTTAATAAATATACATTAAATCTATATTTTTAAGCGCAGTCAGAACGTAGTTCATAGTACGCGTCAAATGACGCCTCAATTACCTGAACAGATTTGTTTATTGTTAAGATCGGTCTTTTTATTGATAAATATCGAACGAAGAGATCTCAGAGATGGTAAGAGATAGAGGTTTGACGTGTATGGGACATATATTTCTTATGCTTGCAGGCAGATCAAGTTTATTTTCAATTTTTGCCACGCCCCCTCCCGCCCCCGCAATTTGGCGGCTATGGCCGCTTTTAGTTTCTTCAAGGACTCAAATTGCCTTCCACCCTCATAAACCTTTGCTGAAAGTATGCCCCAAAGGTCCTCAATTGGATTTAAGTCCGGACTTATTGCTGGCCACTGTAATAAGGGAATACCATTGGAACAGAAAAACGACATCGTATGCCTTGCAACGTGTATAGGAGCGTTATCCTGTTGAAATGTCCAGTCGTCCTCCACAAATGGTATAAGTTCTCCTTCAAGGAGATCCGTATACATTTCCGCACTGATCAGTCCCGGCACAAAGCAAATGGGAGACTTTCCAGCAGAGCTAAATGCCGCCCATACCATCAGAGAGCCACCACCATGGTTCCGCCTATAGCTCGTCTTTCTGGGATGACTTGGGTCCCGCCAGTACTTTTGATTTCCATCTGGCCTGTCTAGGTTAAACTTCTTTTCATCACTGAAAATCACCTTCATGAACTCGTTGTCCCAAAACTTATATTTTTCATAGAAGGCAAGCCGGGCCTTCTTATGCCGGGGTAACAGTTTTGGTGTCCGTACCTTTGAGTCATATTTGAGGTGCAACTCCTTTCGACAAATCTGTTGCACCCTCTGCCTACTTATTGGCAACTTCAATTCAGCCTTTATTTGAGCGCAACTCATGTTTTTAGCCGTTGCTGGCGCCTTTATGTGCCGTTTAATGCGCGCATCATCTTTTGGTAATGCCCCTCTTCTGTTGTGTCGGGCATATTTCTGAGGATTCTTCAAATAATTTGCGATAGTATTTCGATGTCGACTTAATCTTTTGGCAATTTCTAATATTTTAATTTTAAATTCAGCCAAAGTTTCAATTTGCGTTTTTTCTTTTTCATTTAATTCGGCTGCGAGAGGCATTTTTAACCAAAAATAGTCAAAATTTATAAAACAAAAACTTAAAAACTTGTAACAATACTAATTATAGTCAATTAGTTAACAATATTTAAATGCAACCAATAATTTTTTGCAGCGAGATAATTAATGTGTCACACTCAAAATGGAAATGAAGAATTTTGCACAAATATCAACTTTCTACTAAAGTCATGACTTTGTCTCTTTTAAAATCCTAACGATTAAAAGCAGATAAGAAACTTATGCATGGAAAAACATCACATAGCATAAGAGATAAAACATTTATGCCGTTATTAGAACAACTGTAAAAAGCAAAACAAATTTTGCACAAATATCAATTTTACTTAGGTATTTGTTTACAATATTGCATTGTTGTTTTTGCCAATTGTGAGAATCAATTTTGTCCAGCTAGCTTGTACTAGACGAAACACTGTGGGCCTACAACTTTTTCCCCAGTGCACATACCAGCTATCCATATTTATTGTTTGTTCATACATAAGCTACAATTTTGTGGAGTGAATTTATAATTGATAACCCCGTAGTAGGCTAACGAGCTGACCATTAAAATGTCTTTGGCAGACAACCAACGAACCAACCACCGTCTTGGACTCCAAGGTAAAACCCCCAACCGAAGTCATCAAATTGGTTTTGTGGCTTTTGTGGCGGTGCCCCTGTTCCGATGTCTTCATTAAATTTTGCTCTTGTATTTTGTCTAGATGAACTTTAAAAGGCTCGACAAAAACACGCACCATAAATTAAGCAAATTTATGGCCAACTTTTCGCTCTCGCTTTCTTCTTATCCTTACGTTGAGCTGGGGGTAGGTACTTTTTTGTTACCACTTTCGCGTGCTATTGGCCCGGAATTCGAAGTTAACTTCCTTTTATTTTGGCCTGCCTTGGTGGTGAGGGTAAGTCTGGGGCCTAACTCTACACTACAGAACAAAAAACTGGGGGTAACAAATTAAGGGAAAGCAACAGCTAGGGCAAATCCTAAGTTTTAAGGTATGAAATCGTTGCAGCTAAGAGGTGATTATAGCAGAGCACAAACAACCTCAACCCGGCTATGGCTTTGCGCTTTATGTTTCGATGCTTTATAAAAACAATTGTGTTAAAATCTTATGTTCTCAATTGCTTGGTCGTCTAGTGTTGATTTCTTGTTGTGACACAGTCATTATACTAAATACTTGAGCAAACCGGCTTCTGCTTACCAAATACACCCCCCATAGGTTTAGTACTGCGTTCTCTCTAATTTCGTTTCCTGGCTTTGACTTTGGTCTTGGGTTTGTGTGTGTGTGTGTGTGTGCTTGTGTCTTTGATTGTGTGTTACCTTAAGGCTGAAATGCTCCATTGCTTTCAGCTTAAATAGGCTTAAGTAATGTGCTTGGAGTCTGTTACCAGGAAGAGGGAAAAAACAGCTTCTACAATTTTCATTTTATACGACGAGGCTACGCGGCATTTTCATTATTAATGGAACTTTGATTAAATTGCCGAGGCACTGTCCCTCGCGTATATAAAAAATTTACGATGACAAATTTACGTAAATTAGGCACAGCGCCTGCCGCATCCGGTACGGTCATCTCTCTGTGTCCACACTCTCTGTATCCATGCGTGTGTGTGTGTCTGTGTGTTGGCAGTTTCATGTGCAACGCTGCAGAAAATTCGATTTGCAGTCTGGTGGGTTGGTAAAATTAAAAGGCAGTAAATTGACTTAGCTGTGCCGCAGCTACACTTAGTCAAATGACTTAAGTTAGATATAGGAAATTCAATTGAAATGAAACTCATCAAAATTAGCTGGAGGGGATTCAAGATGTAATTATGTCGACAGATTGTTTCAATAATTTAACATGATATTAATAAAGGTGACGTATTCGATAATTACTTTGTGCTACTTGGGCTGGTTCGACGCCGGCTACTGAAAATTTTTTCGTTCGGATACGGTTTTGATACGGTCTTGTGTCTTGGCTCCTTGAGGGCTATTCCAAACTAACAATTATTCATAACTTTGAATCTTAATTTGCAACTGTTCCGGACACTTGGCTGCATAAGAGAAAAAGGTCTGCAGCGACTGTTTTGTGTACCAAAAAATTCATTTCCATTTCATTTTCAGTTGTATTCTCACTTTGTGTACATAATAGCGAATTTGTTTGTTTTTTGATTGAGATTGAGAAATCCTTAAATCTTTAAAGTTTGTTTACTACTTGATACTCTTGCATGGTGTCAGAAGCGAAATATCTACAGGGATCCCTTGTCGTCTGTGACGGTGGCGATCAAGAAATCGTTTCTGTAAACGATTTGGGGATTTCGGTTGGATGGATTCTCCTTCTCGGACTACCGCGAAGGTCATTCCAGTCAAAAAGCTCTTAGCAAGCTGGTACAATTCAGCAGGCCATCATGCCGAATTCTGTTGAAGGCCTGTTTCACATCAAGAAACACAGCAACTGTATACTCCTTTGCTTCAAATCCTTCTTGTATAAAGTTCCATAACTCCTTCGAAAACCGAACTGGAAGTGTGGAATTGCTTTTCAAATCCTATCGTCCTACAGGATTCTGCGCAGCATGCAACTTTCAAAAATTTTGGACAGTGTGTGGAGCAGGCTTATCGGTCTGTAAGAATCTGATCTGAGCTTTTATCCATGGTTCTGGAAAATGACCAATTCACAGTATGGCGTTATATAACAGCTCCATAAAAAGCAGCGCCTTGGTTGGCAGCATCTTTAAAGTCCTATTATCAGCCAAATCCTCACCAGGGGCTTTGAAGTTTTTCAGGCCTTTGACGATGTCTGTGACTTCCTGGTACTTCCTAGTACTCCGTGATGCTTTGTATTTTGCGTGCTTTCGCTGTTTTCAGTGGCTTGAATCGTTCAGACTGGTTAGCTGCGAAGGATTCTGGTCTTTCTTTTGCTGTTCTTCCCATCTGGCATCAAAAGAGCAAAACTTGGGCTTACTTGTCTCTTATATCTTTTTGTGAGTTTCCAAAGGGCTTAGTTGGTACTTATATCTGGGGTGGCTTGTTCTAGGTATCGATCCGTCTTGGTTTGCTTGAGAATGGCTAGTATCTTTTTTACCCTGTTGGTGACTTTTTTATACATGCGATCAATTCTTGGATCTCTGGTACGCACATACTCTCTTCTAAGCCTCCTTCATAGTGAGAGTATTGCTTAAGCAGCTGGCTGTAGTTTGGGTGCGTGCTGAACCAGCGAGCCTGATATTGGGACAGGTGGAGAAGTTTTGAGCGGTTCTTCAATGTCCTCTGGAGACTGGATCTCCATGTTTAGGTTGAGGCTGCCTTAGAAAAAAAGGTACACAAAACTTGTCTTAGTGAGAAAAACTTGTTTGTGTATCAATCTAGCATACTCAAACTACTTGATTCTAAAATTTGACTGTATACAAGTAATTATATCCAGTTCGGTTCAAATCGATTGAGTATAACAGCAAGCTGCCTTAGAAAAAAAGGTACAAAAACTAGTTTTAATGAGAAAAACTGTTTTCTTCATCAGCTTATCATACTTAAAAACCCTAGTTTTAATAAATAACAAGTTACTAAGTCAAGTTTGGTTGAAATCAGTTGACTATAAGGTATAGCTGTCTTAGAAAAATAGGTACAAAAAACTGGTCCCAGTGAGAAAAACTTTTTTATTTATAAACGGAGCATACTTTAACTTAATACAAGCAATTAAGCCCAGTTCGGTTGAAATCGATTGAGTATAACAGCTAGCTGCCTTAGAAAAAAAGGTACAAAAACTAGTTTTAGTGAGAAAAACTTTTTTCTTTATCAACTTAACATACTTAAAAACCGCAGTTCTAATAATACACATGTAACTAATTCATGTTTGGTTAAAATCAGATGACTATAAAGTATAGCTGGCTTAGAAAAAAAGGTACAAAAAACTGGTCCCAGTGAGAAAAACTTTTTTATTTATAAACGGAGCATACTTTAACTTAATACAAGCAATTAAGCCCAGTTCGGTTGAAATCGATTGAGTATAACAGCTAGCTGCCTTAGAAAAAAAGGTACAAAAACTAGTTTTAGTGAGAAAAACTTTTTTGTGTATCAACCTAGCATACTCAAACTACGCATTTCGAATTATTAACTGTATACGAGTCATCCAGTCAAGTTCGGTTCAAATCTGTTGAGTATAAAATATAGCTGCCCTTGGAAAAAAGGTACAAAAACTAGTTTAAGTGAGAAAACCAATTTTGTTTATCAACCTAGCATACGCAAACTAGGCAGTTCTAATTTACTAACAGTATAAAAGTAATTAAGTAAAGTTCGGTTAAAATTGGTGGAGTATAACAGTTGGCTACCTTTGGAAAAAAGGTACAAAACCAAGTCTCAGTTAGAAAAACTCTTTTTGTTTCACATATAGCTTCCCAAACAAGGCAATTATCAGCACTTTGCTGATACATTTAAAAATCTTAAAGAAAATTCAATTTTTCTTTAAAGCTTCGCTTTTCATTTATTTTCGCTGAAAATGAAATTGATATATGGCTAATGAGGTTGACGGGGCAGAAGAGCGTGAGTGCGATGGGAGGAAGACGAAAAGAAAAAATAAACAACACAAGAAAAATTCTTGTTGTTAACAATGGCCAGTCAAAGCGTAGGTGTGAGAGGGCGGTTGGGGCGTGGCAATCAACACATGAGCTTATTGCGTTCAGCAATGTTTGCTGGAAATGCAAATTGATTTTCTTGCTGTTGTTGTGATTCGTGTTTGTAGTAGACTGGCAAGCAAAGTAAGCAAATCAAATATGCGCTCTATAAAATCTAATAAATAACGCCAGCGAGTGAACACGATGTAGGGGGTAATTGTAACCAAAAGCCAACTCAGCTCCGTAATACGAAATTAAATTGATTCACATCCTTCATTTTTTTTCTTTTTTTGCCTGCAATTACTTTGCTGACAGTGCAAGCATCCGGGACTTCAAAACTTGTTGGTCATTTGCATAAAATTGCCACTGTGTGGGCTGTGCATTTCGGCCACTAAAGTAATTGAAATGTGAAATGTGAAATGGTTAAATAAACTACAATTGTGTCAGTTTTGCAATTGTCGATTCCTTGCACGCGCCAATAAGTAGGCAATGATAATTTATTTCGGTGACAAGGGCCAAGGTCAGCCAATGGCTTTGACCAAAATGGAAATTGGCCTTTAAAAGTGCAGAAAAAACAAAAAAACACAACTTAATTTTGTTGTGGGTTTTTCTTGATTATTTCCCACTTAGCGTGGGATTTGTTTTTACATTTTCCACAAATTGAAATTGAGTTTATTTTGAATGCCCTTTGGGCCATTTTCTTGTGCAGATTTATGCAAGGTTTCTTTTGTGTCAGTTCGAACACGAACAAGTAGGTGCAACATGTTAACCTCCAACCACTTAGCTTAGAGCCACATTTTTTGGGGGTCCTCCTCTTTTGCAGAATAATTAAACTGTGAACCACATGCATCTGTAAGCTTCTCTGGCACTCCATAAAAGTTAATTGATCGTTGGGGCAGAGGTCAGCAAAAAAAAAAAAAAAACCCTTTCATTGGCATTCCCTCATTAAGTTAAACCACTTTTGCCTGCATTCCTAATGCGGATACGGATGTGGATGCATCCTCTTCCTATTTACTCATTTCCATTGGCCACTTGGCGTACACCACTTTGCCTGAGCAAGTAAATTGATTTGATTGAAAGGAACAACAATACAAGAGCAAAAGCCAACAACGGAGGGGTGGAGAGTAGACGGAGGTAAAAAGTCAAACTGGAAGTGCTTGTTTAGGTTGCCTGGACAACATAAGAGCAGGTGAATTAGCTGCATGATAGCATGAAATGGAAATCAAATCGATTCACTCAACAAAACGGTATTTAAAGGTCTTTAAATGCTTTTGGGAATAGCTTAAACGTACTAAATAAGTAGTTTAACTAACTAAAATAGCTATACAGCCATAATCCTAAGTATATTTAGGCACTATATCTTGGAATTTAGGCAAAAAAATTTAAATTTCCCGAAAATTCCGACCAAACTTTAAACTTACAAATCTTTTTTAAGTATATTTGAGTATTTCGAGCAAAATTTGACCATCGGTTAACTATATCTTAAAGCTTGCTTGGTTAATTTGGTACAAATTTTAAATGTCGGTTATTAATCTTGTGTATATTCGCCTATTTTCAGCAAATTTAAACAAAATTGGTTGACTATAGCTGATAGCTTACCTGAGATATTTGGTACAAGTTGAAAATTTTTCCATATATGCTGACGTTACTTTACAGTAATTAATCTTGAGGATATTATCATGTTTTGAGCAAGTTTGAACCAAATTGGTTGACTTTAACTGATAGCTTGCCTGGGAAATTTGGTACAACTTAAAATTTTTTTTTCATATATGCTGACCAAACTTTACAGTAATTAATCTTGATTATATTTTCATGTTTTGTCCAAAAATTAACCAAATTGGTTGACTTTAACTGATAGCTTGCCTAGGAAATTTGGTACAAGTTAAAATTTTTTTTCATATATGCTGTCCAAACTTAACAGTTATTTATCTTGAGTATATTTTCATGTTTTGAGCAAATTTGAATCAAATCGGTTGACTTTAACTGATAGCTTGCCTGGGAAATTTGGTACAAGTTAAAAATTTTTTTTCATATATGCTGACCAAACTTAACAGTTATTTATCTTGAGTATATTTTCATGTTTTGAGCAAATTTGAATCAAATCCGTTGACTATAGCTGATAGCTTACCTGAAAAATTTGGTACAAGTTTACAACTTTTTTCATTTATGCTGACCAAACTTAACAGTAATTAATCTTGTGCAAACTTTCATGTTTTGAGCAAATTTGAACCAAATTGGTTGACTATAACTGATAGCTAGCCTGAGAAATTTGGTACAAATTAAACATTTTTTCCACATATGCTGACAAAACTTAACAGTAATTAATCTTGGGTATATTATCACATTTTGAGCAATTTTGAACCAAATCGGTTGATTATAACTGAAAGCTTGCCTGGGAAATTTGGTACAAATTAAATTCTTTTTTTTTTTACCAAACTTTAGATATCCTTCTTAAGTATTTTTGAGGAATTTGACTAAAATTGAACCAAATCAAACGGCTATATCTCATAGCACTCCTGAGAAATTAGGTACAAACTGAACATTCTTAGACCTAGTGCGACCAAAACTTACATTTAGTTATCTATAGTACATTTGTGTAATTTGAATCAATTTGAACAAAATCGGTGAACCATTTCTTACAGCTTGCCTGAGAAATTTGGTACAAACCTAGATTATGTTTATGTTTCTTAAGTATACTTAAGTACTTGATGCAAAATTGAACCAAATTGGTTGACGAAATCTAAAAGCTTCTCTGCAAAATTAGGTACAAATTGACAAATTTTCTTTCAAACTTTACAGTTATCTGTGTTAAGTACATTTGGTACATATTTATCCCTGCTAAATTTTGGTACATATTAAACAGTATTTTGAAATTGGCTTCGGTAAACAAGCTTTAAATTTATTTTTAAAATATTTTGTTATAAATTCATCAAAGAACCGAACCACATGGAAAGTGTTTGAAATACGCACAGCGAAGACCAGAGGCAAGAGTTTCCCAGCAAAATGCCAGATGGCTTCTTTTTCTTTCAATTTGTATAACCCAAAATTTTTTGTGTTCCCTTTAGCAAACCACACAAAAATCCAAACAAGAATTAACATATTTAAAACAAAAACCAAAACAAAGAAAACAATGTCCAGCAACAATAATGGAGATAAAAATGGCAGCGGTGGCCAACCACATGCACCACCACCGCAATACATTATAACCACGCCCAGCGAAGTGGACGCCGATGAGATACGCTCCATGGCTGATCTGGAGCTAAGCCCACCGGGTGGAGGAGTGGCAGGCGATGATGCTGTTTTTGCCAGCAGCACTGAACAGCTTTTGAAGCAAAAATTTAGTCAGTCACAAATATCGAGCAGCAGCAGCACCACCAAAGTGGCCACCCGCAGCTATTCAGTGACCAGCAGCAGTTTACAGCAGCAACAATTGCTGCAACAGCAGCTACAACAACAGCTGCAACAGCAACAGCAAACCCAAGTCCAGACGCAACAAAAGATCATGTCGAGCAGCACACGCAGCCAGAGCTTGCAATCCAGTACCATAGTAGGCGAACAGGTGGCCACTGTCAGTGGTGGCAGCATCATTCTCAGCTCAGCCGCTGCCTTGGCCCAACAGCTCAAGGCTCAATCGTCCACCTCGATCATCACCAGTGAACAGCGCAGTAGCGGCAGCAGTAGCAGCACCCGACAATATGTCAGCAGCAGCAGCAGCAGCTCCAACCAAGCCACCAGCAGCACCGCCGTGGCCGGTCCAAAGTCCAAATTTCAAAGTTTCCTGCAACAGCCGGAGGCTCAACAGGGTTTCCTTACGGCCCATCAGAAGCATGTGCGGCAATTTGTACGCTCCACTTCGGCGCATTCGGAGGCAGCGGCCGTTAGCGGTACACGACCAGAGAAATGCATACGCAGCGCCTCCACACAGATCGATGATGCTTCGGCTGTATCGGGTGATGGTCCAACCCTGCTGGGTGATGGCACCTCCGCCTCGGCCGGTGGTTCTATGCAATTGTCCATGTCGAAACTGGGTCTACAGCAATCCTCCTCCATTCTAATCTCCAAGTCAGCGGAAACCATTGAAATGAAAAGCAGCGCCCAGCAGCGTACCCAGTTGACCCTAAGTGGTGGATTTTTGGCACCACCCAATCGTAAGATAACCATATTGAGTCCCATACATGCACCGCCAGGTCTACATGATATGCTCAAGCGTGCGGGACGTTCACCATTGTCGCCGAGGATCAGTTTTCCCGGCAGCGAGGCCGATCTGTTTGGGTGAGTTGAGGGATAGAAATTTTAACAAATTTAGGTGAAATGCATTGGAGTTTGACCAGGTTGGGAACCATCATAGAGAGGTTGCAGTTAGCACTCCTTTTACCTCAATCAGTTCCCTTAAATTAAGGGGTAGCCTTTATGGAAGGCATCTTCCTTTGATGCCAGCACTATACTTTTCCTTTCCCAAAGAGATCGACTAGAACGAGTACTACCAATGGTTCTTCCAAATGCATTTGTTGGCATGTTTTTTTTTATTTTAGAAATTAACAGTTTTTCGTTATGTCGATATTTAGTATATTTGTCGACGGGCAAATAGAAGGTGTAGGCCAATCGGTCCAAAACAATCGAGAAATTTGTAAAATGTTAGAATAAGTTTAGATCAGGGGCGCTCAAAATGAGCTTACGGCCGAGTGAAAACCAATTCAAATGCTCAGAATATATCTCAAGGAATAACAAAAACAAGAAATAGAAAGAGAAACCCGATTTTTGTTTGTGTGTGTGTGTGTGCCGCTGTGATTAGCGAAAAGCGTTCGGCCACTGCGACCGAGGCGAAGGTTAACTAAGCATAAACAACATTGTTGTTGCTTTTTATTGGAGACAGAGGAGAGAGTCACATACATGTATGATGTCGTTGTAGCTGGTCTGCACGCGCCAACAACAAAACCTTAGCTCGGAAAGAAAGAGAGGAGATCACGCATATGAAATGGTTGTTGCTTTATGTAGGCTTATGGTGTGCGTGAACCGTATACGCGCGGGCTATTTCTTTGCGCAAAACAACAACGAGTGCGTGGCTTGTCATAAAGATGGTTAAACAGACGGGTAAATAGGAGGTGTAGTCCAACCTGTCAAAGTAAACGCGAAATTTGCAAAATTTTATAATGATTTTAGATTGTCATGAAGACGGGTAAATATTCGGAGAAATAGTAGGTGCACTATATATCGAACAGTCCAAAAATCTGTAAGAATTTGCAAAATTCATATATGAGTTGACATTGTCATTAAGACGTTTAAATAGACGGGTAAAAAGACAGGTAAATGGATGAGTAAATATCAGGAGTAGATCAAACGGTCCCATAAATCGCGAAATTTAAAAAATTGTATAATCAGTTTTGATTATTTTGAAGACGGGTATAAAGATAGATTGATAATGATCAAAAGTTCTAAAAAAAAATTGGCGAAAATTACTCAATTTTCATAAGAGTTTTTATATTCTGAACACGGGTGAATAGATAGCTGGTGAAGATCAAAAGGTCCACAAAATCGAGAAATTTTCTAAAATTTTAAATTGAGTTTAGATTTACATGAAGATTTAATAAATGGCAAGCTTTACTTTTTTGTTTAAAAGACTAACGGGGCTTAGCAACGCGCGCCGGGTTAGCTAGTTGATAAATAATTTTCGGCCCAAATGAAGTTAGATTCGCCTTCGCGTTTATACTATTCTTTTATTTTAACCTTATTTGATCGCTGATGGCTTTAAGTTACAAGGAGAGCGACATGACATTGAGGCCACTCAATGTTAGTTCAACTGTTCAAAGTATAAGTAGGCCTGTATCTACATTGCCTATTTACATAGACTCCTGAAATGTAATGTTAAGCATAACATTAAATGTTAAGCGTATAATCAATTCAAAATGTTAAATGTGGCGAAATTGTTGCACATGCTTCTTTTTCCTTCGTTACTTCGCATGTCTTCAAAGGCCTTTAAAGTCCATAACTAAATGAAATGTGAACCGATTTTAAAGGGGTAACTCAGTTAAAGACACACATCAGCAAAGTGCTTTCGGTATGTGCTATAGCTAGGGTCACGTGACTCACGTTCAACCTAAAAAATACAAGTAGTCTTTTGCTTTAAAGTGGAGAAAACATATCTCCTTTGGTTGGGGCCCCAACGGGTCACTGCCTCATCGGTAGGCTTCAAAGAACGAATTGTTCATACACCCGAATAAACCTGCTTTTGCGCTTAAACGATCTAACTTGCATACACACACATGTTCGCTGCTGATTTTTATTCAATCAAACCAATCAAATCTTATTGGCGCCCTGATTATAATCATGTTCGTTTTCATTCCGAACAATTTGGGTGTTTGTTCGTTCGGCTCAATGAGGATTGTTTAAAACAGCGTTTGTCAACGAGAGCTAGGCCAAAAAGTGAGAGTGTATTGGTGTGCGAAAACAAAGCGCTGTGAACCAGTTTCGATCTGACCGCATCGAAGGCTAGCCAGTGACTAGAGGCCTGTTTGCTCTCTTGGCCTCAGCCTCGGCATGCGTTCGACTAGTCTATGTGTAAATAGCGAAATGTCTGCGGCCCTTGGTGGGTACCGGTGAGCATTGCTGGTTTAGAATAAGCGAGAATCAACTTTTATGAATAAATTAATGCCAGAGTTGGAAAAAATAGTGAGAGAGAGAGAGTTGCTCTGGCATTTTAAGCAGGGCCAGCCAAATGAAGAGAACAGCAAAATGTGCTTGTGTTGGTGACCACGATAATCGATTTACTTGCAAACATGTTTAATCAGCCGCCTTTTGCTCAACTTTGATTTTATTCAACGCAGAGCTGCTGATTAAATATACTCAGAAATGTTCGATCAGCCCATGTGTTTGGCATAGGGCATCAGATGTTTCGGTAGCTATGGTATGCTCAGAGAGCTGGGTCGCTGGCCCTAAACCCCTATCCTGGTGATGGCGGTGCCATCTTAGAGTCCAGGCTCTATAGTTTTTATTTCTCAGCCTACTTACCGAAGACGCACTAAGGCCAACTCGGCTTCTTGATTCGCCTTCTCACAATAAGCTCACCACAAAACAGAGTGCGTGAGCTGTTTGAGCCGACCGTACAAGTACAGTCGTCTCCGTCCTCCGTTTGGCGGTATAAGGCTAATATATTCAAAGCTGAGTTTTGTTGATTGAAGAGAAGGAGACCTTACTTCATTTTGGTAGAAGTAGACTCAAAACATTTGGTCACACCTTTCTACTCAACTTCTCGGAAGTATCTGAGTTAGAGATTTTGTCGTTCTCTACTGAAATTTGTATCATTCACACAAAGGTATATTCGTAAATTCGAAAGTTCGGTTAGCGAATCGCTTCTTAACTGATGGTTCGAATCTTGGTTCTTAGCATTTGTGTAGGTCGAGACTTGTGTCGTCATTTTAAGACTTGACTCCTGTATTTTTGACTTTACTTTTCAAAGTCATTATTTTTCTAAACATTGTTTTGAACCGCCGCTTATTGTAAACATACATTTAGTAGGTTCAACTTATGGTTCGGTTCGAGGGTCCGGTACTGGATTAGATCAAATGTAAACCGATTGAAGTAAAAAAAGTCAAGCCAGAAATTAAGCACCTAAAATTTTGAAACATTTTCGACAAGTTAATGAAATGTTCAAATCTGAAACGATTTTGGCATAATAAAAACCTCTTAGTAATTGTCAACTTGTCATTCACAGTATTGCACACCCGCCCGCCCACTTTCGCCCGAGAATGTTGTCAAAATGCCAAAATTGTTTGTCATAGTCATATAATTAAATTTAAATGTTTATTTTTTTGTTTTTCTTGATTTGTTTTTTTGTGCTTGCGGCCTGGCAACAACGCTAACGATACCCTAAAGCCAGCAGCGGCTGTATTTTTTAATGAGCCCGGGATACTGGGGACGTAATTGAAGAAGGAAATGCTTCATATTTAACTTAACAATTATTGGAATTATGTCCTTTCCTCCCTTGGCTTATAATTGAAAGGCAAATAAGCACATAAAATAAAAATGCTAATTATGCAAAAAAAAAAAAGTTGAAACATTTTCGTGCACTAATGGATAAACGAAGTTTACGCAAAGTTGGGTCAGGCAAAATGTGCGTTGTTGGTAAGGTAACCGAAAAAAAACACACACACAGTTGACAGTTGTTATTCAATATTTACTTAAAAATTTATTTTTAAATGTCAAGCTGAAGAAACAAAATAAAAGGAAATTAAACATAAATGGAAAGAGAACATTTTAAGAATTTGAGGAAATGAAAGATGAATTTTGAATGATTTATTAAATTGTTACAAACGCTGCATAGCAGTTGGGGGCCAAACAAACTCGGCATATCACTACGCATGCTTGCAGACGTCATGCATCAGTGAGTGTCAGAGAGAGGCAGCCACATTTTCCGTCCTCTCTTCTTGGGGAACACTGGATAAAAGCGTGAAAGAGTGTCAATCATCAGCACAGCGGTCTATATAATTTGTGGTCATTCGAGCCGGATTGTTCAAATTTGTTCCTTTTTTATTATTAAAGCAGAGATTAAAACCGTAACCAAAATCGTAACCTTAAACGCTAAAAACACTATAAAAATTGGAACGGAAAAAATACTTTTCTTTTAACCGTAACCCTATTACCTTTTTTAACATAACCGGTTATCAGTACAAAAACAGAAACAAATATATGGGTAAATTTCGGTTTTTCCGCCACAAGTAAAAATTTCGATTAGATGTATGTACAATGAACTTGTAATTATTCTTTAAAATTGGCTGCTTATTTATTATGCGCAGCACAATTGCTAATGGGCTCAAAGGAAAGAAAGCGAACTAGAAAGAGACGACGCAGCTAACTAAAATATTTACCTTCCTCATCCTTTCTTTTATTTCTTATTACACAGCCAATTTGTTTGTATGAAAACGTAAGTATTCGCACATATGGTTGTTGTTTGCGCGATTCATTTTTTCAAGTTGCTCTCTTCCCCTGAATGTGTGAAGAGCTTGTATTCGTGGGATAACCCAATGAAGATTTGGGTAACCATCCGCTTCTAGAAATTTCGAAGCGTGCTCGATTTTTGCAAGGAATTGCGTAACAGTTCTAATGTCGCTTAAGTTTAACGATTCTATTCGATTTATTTCATTTTTATATTAAAATTGTCCAGATGTTTGTAACGGAAGCATCTCCGACCACACAAAGTATATATATTCTTGATCAGCATGACGAGCTGAGTTGATACAGCTATGTCCGTCTGTCCGTCCGTCTGTCCGTCTGTTTCTATGCTATCTCCTCCGTCAGTTTTAAAGCTATCTTAATCAAACTTTGCACGGAGCCTTTTGGTACAAATACGCTCCACATTAGTCGGAATCGGTCGGATCGGATGACTATATCATATAGCTGCCATAGGAACGATCGGTCGAAAAACTAGTTTTAGTGAGAGAAACTTTTTTGTTTTCAGCGCAAACGTCCCCAAACCTCGTATTTCTAAGTTTTTTATGCTTTCACATAATTCCACAAAGTTTAATGAAAATCTGACAACTATATAGTATAGCTGCCATACAAAAAAATGTCTGAGAAATAGTCTTAGTAGGAAAAACTTTGTTGTTTTCAATGGTGTCGCTCTCAAACTTTTTACTGATCAATACTATATGCTACCACACAATTCTGCCAAGTTTAATTCAAATCGGATGACTATAGCATATACATAGCTGCCATAGGAACCATCGGTCGAAAAAGTAGTTCTAGTGAGAAAAACTTTTTTGTTTTCAATGGTGGCGTCTTTATACCTTCCAGTTGTGAATATTATTAGTTTCCACACAATTTTGGGGAGTTCGGTCAAAATCGGATGAACACATCGTATAGCTGCCATATAACAAACTGGGGGCTACAAGGGTATATAAACTTCGGTCGAGCCGAAGTTAGCTTTCCTCTATTTTTTTCATTAAAATTGTTTTGACATTATGCCAATTGTCTTTAATAGATTTCATGGTATAAAAAATAGTATTCCATCTTGTTGGACAAACACCCTTAATTGACAAGTTTTCCGCATATTTTTCCAGTTTCAATAATTCTGGAACATGCTTAAATGTCTTTTCGACAACATTCTTCAAAAAGTGGTTGATGCAATGAATGTGGGCATATTCTTTAAATGCAGATATCATGTTTGACCCACGATCTGTAACTATAACCGCATCATCTAACTGCAAGTCGAAAGCTTCTAAACATTCTTTAAACTTATTACGAACAAATTGTCCTGCAAATAAACCGGATTAACAAGACAAAAACAAATGAACATTTAAGGTTTCTTTTTTAAGCGTACCTATTGCAAATTCTCCATTCATGCCTAACATTGCTCACAGCCGGTTCTTCATTGTACCATCATATATATAATGCAAAGTTGTAGGATTTTTGGAAAAAACAGTCCGTCCACGCGTCTGACGTCATTGCATATCCATTACCTTTTATTAATGACATTTCCTCCATCACTGAACCAAGTTCCTTTTTATAGAGGTCCGTAATATTTTGTGATACCGTTGTTGGATGAGGAAGCAGTTGGTTGACGCCAATATTAGGTACAAGACGACTTCCAATTTCAACGGCGAGTGATATGAGGTCTTTAATACCAATATTGCTTATGACACTGTATGGCCGACATTTTTCAATGACCCACTACTTGTATAGTAGGTTCATCCCGGTTACCAATCCCTTTTATTTTGTCGATCCTATAGCATTTATGTCGAACTAAATTCGACGTAGACCCATTATATTTAAAAACACTTAAGCAAGTTCGGCATGCAACCACATTTGGAATTTCATTTCTCGTCTCTCCAAGTACATGACCAAACACGTACCACACCTTGCTTCTACCGTGTTTTCCGCTAATGCTATATAGACCACTACTAATGTTTGCTCGTATATCACTTATTTTTCCAGCTGGTGGCGGACTCTATAGAACATATTTTTATATCAGATTAATTAAAATGTGTTCTTGTTTACTATTTTCACGTACATTACTAAACTTATTATGTACTTACATCACGAGAATTGTTCTCCATTTTTCAATAATTGCAAAATTAGTAGAAGGAAAATGACAAAGAAATCAACACTGTTAACACTAACCATAACATAAGTAATTAAATTACACTGTGATGACAAGAATCACACGGCATCTAATAGCCTATTTCCACCAAAGAAATAAAGCTTCATTTCTTAAAATGATAAGAAATTAAGAAAATTATATCATTTCTTCCATACAAATTGTTGTTGCATTTTGCCCTTCATTTCTTTCATTTCTCAAAAACGATGGCATTCCCCACGAAGGAATTTGGTATTTTTTTAAAAAGTACTCGCTACTCTCTGGCACTACTCGTTAATCTCTGGAGATATGTCTGGTATGTCTTTTTTTTAAAGTGGCGCCTGTTGTTTAAATCAAACCATTCAGCTGTTTTTGTCAACGTGGCATTGCGAATGTCAAAAAGATGACGATTTGTCAATGGAAACAGCATCATTTTTAGAAATGAAAATGATAAGCCAGTGGAAATAGGCTATAAATTTTGACTCAAGGAATCTTTGAATCAAATGAAATGAAATGATTCAATAAGAGTAGCTGTTTCGTTTCGACATATAAGTTGGTTCTACAGTGTGCACAGTGTGATTGCCTACTGTTAACACGATTTAGTTTGAACTCGTACAGGGCTCTTATGTGTATTTATAAATGTATATATGCGTGAAAGAAAAATGTTTCTGGCTCGCCGTCATCTTGACAGCTTGTCAGTTTGGCGCCGGTTACTTGACAAGTTGCGCTCTTATCTTGACAGTGGATGTAAGTCAGAAATGAACAATGGTTATTCGCGTTTTGACTCTTCATAAGTTTGCTAATGGTCTACAAATTGTGGAAACTACTGTTTCCCTAACATTTTTGAAGTGCCCGATGCCTCGAGCAAAAACAAGCATTTCCCGGGAATTGTTTGCTTAAACCCTTCTGTTAACCAGAAATTTAAATTGGATGGCAGACCATTTTCAGTTGTAAATCACCTTGGCTTTCGAAAAATCTTAAACCCAATTATCAAAGGCATGCGATGCGAAAATTTTATCAACCCTCAAAGTGTTAGAGATGATGTCATTCGCCCATCAGGCTTACTTACAAAGGAAATTCAAAACGAGAACGCAGATAATATAATTTCCCTTAAAATTGATGGCTTGACTTGCGTGTTGCAATATGCAATCAGAAGTGTACTGAATATCTCGTATAAACAATGGCATATCAACCTAAAATTCGACGACTTTAGATGTGAATTGATAAGAAATATTTCGTTTGCTAGATTATAAGGAAGCAAAACCGTACGATTGAAATCTACTTGACAATCGTTTTCAAATCGCTTAACATTTGTCATCTAATCTAGTAACCGAGAATATTTAAGTCGCTCCACATAGAACGGCAAACCGTTTTAATTCGAAAAACATGAGTTTATACGAAAAGGTCTAGAGATTTCTGGGACACACCCCATTATGTTGTTCTGAGAACTTTGGCAACTGAGGAGATGTTTTTGCATCACATTTCCACCCATTTTAAAGACGTTAACATACAAGTTCGGAATCGATTTGGGACTGGGACTAAAAAGGTATACTCCTGTAACACTGATAACGGTTGCAATATGGTTCAAATGGTGGAAGGAAATAGTTAATTATAGTTAATAGTTAATATTGCGTGTTTTCAGGGGTAAGAAGTGCTGCCCTTGCGCTTCAGTTAGCCGTCAAAGTGCTGTATAAGAAATGTGGATTTGTCAAAGTGACATTTTAAGCCAATAACCATAACCGTAACCGAAACCCGGAACAGAATAAGTTTAATAACCGTAACCCATTTCCCACAACCATAACTGGAAGAAAGTGATCGGCCAAAACAGTAACATTATGGTTACTACCTAAACCTAACCGTAATTCGTTTCGGTTTTAATCTCTGATTTAAAGGGTTATTAATTAATGGGGGGGTGGGGGGGGGGGGATAATCCTGGTCTATTTTGCCCCCCTTCTGAGTTTCCAACTCTCCTAACAGCCCTATTTCCTGTACAAAGGTCAGGATTCCGGATGCCCAGAGGATTCCTCCTTCACAATATCTGCATAGTTGGGTGTTCGTTATTCCCAACTTGTACATGTGGCTCCGCAGTCTGCAATGGCCCGTCGTCGGCCAATTCGTTTTCGGGGATATTGTTATGTCCCGGTATCTATCGTAGGGTCAGGTTGTTGCTGCTGCCTAGTTGGTCCAATTTGATCTTTGGTGGTGAACTTGTTGCTTCTAAGCGCATTGAGCGCTTCTTGGCTATCTGAAAGGATAGCTATTTCTCTATTATGGTAGTTTTTTAAGTTTTTAAAGGGTTAAGGAGTGTGAATAATCCACAACGCGCTCTATAAAATGTGTGGTCCTTTGAGCCGGATAATTAAAATTTGTTCCCTTTTTAATATTCTTAGCGTTAGCTAAAAAGTATTAATAATCAGCAACGCTCTCTATAAAATTTGTGGTCCTTCGAGCCGGATAATCACAATTTTTATCATTATTCGAGGAAATTATGATACAAAATTACTTTTCCTACCAAATTCAATTCACATTTTAGCTAGTTGAGCTGCAAAATATTCTATTTTACGAGAAGAGTGCTGGCTGGAGTGCTAACCAACAACTTTATTCTATTTTACTTGACATAAAACTCTCAAGGCAAATTTGTAAAGTGTCTAGTGCTAAGGGCATTTAAAAGTAAAACAAAAACTGTATTTCAAATTCAAATAGAAAATTTAACAATCGAATGTCTTTCTTTTTAGAAATTCCCTTGGTTTTATTTTGTACAAATATATATTTTGTATTTTGTGTTTTTATTTGCCTTTAAAATCCCAGCCACACAACCCCTCCTCTCCCCCTCTTCCCCCTAACCATTGGCATTCACCAACCCAACATAAATCTCTTAGAGCTCAGCAGGCTCAACTTTTGCGCTTTATGTATGCGTGACTTATGTTTACAGTTTATTTATTATTAAAAACATACAGACAAATGGGCCCGAGACTAATGCCCCACAACTGTTTGCCAACAACAACAAAAAAATAAAACAGATTTCAAGAGAGGTTTTTTTCCCTTTGGGGAAAACTGGGCCGACCGACTTCATTTATATGTGTCAAGGTTTTGTTGTCTTCAAAAAAAATGTCTAGCACTTCATTGATAAACGGTATACTTTCAAAAAGAATTAGTCAAATTTATTTGTTGTTGTCCCTTTTGGTCCATATCATGGTGCAAAATTTAAAATCCCATCTCTGTAGCTCCCCGGGGGTATCTAATGACACAAACGCAGTCCGCATATTTAATAGCCTTCCTAACCCCACGCACACATACACACTTAGATACCGTTTAAGATGGGTGGAAAAGAAGGTGTATGAGGCAGGAACGTAAATTTATTCCCTGTTTGTGAACCATTGTGAGGACAATATCAACTTTAGTTGGGGTAACATAGGAAAGCTCCGCTCTAGGAACTAGTCGTGCCAATATATTTTTGAAACAAGAAGTTCATAAAATAGTTACAAAATGTTCTTGGTTAAAGCCTATAAATATCTAAAGGTCTTTCCAATTTGTTCTTGAAACTAGATGTCTATATTAAATCAAATAAGGCTGAAAAAATCCAAAGGAAATTAATTAACCAAAGACCAAGATGGTATTACTCTGAATCAGAAATCTACCCTCACTACTCATGGTATGTACTTAGTAAAGTGAGAAACAGGAGGGCATTTTAAGACCACTTCTTGGAGTAGGACTGTAAATCGAAATAACAATTACAATTAACATTAAAGTTTGTTGGTTAATTAAAAATTTAATTACTTGGATCCAAGTCGAAAATACTAAAATCAAGCATGAATTTTTGAGATTGAAATTTTTGGATTTCAATTAAGTCGGCTTCGTATCAAGCAGTGATCTTCTTGATTGAGAGCATAAAAATGTATTGATTTCAAGCATAGATCTTCTTGGATAATCCTGAGAGGAGAGAGGAGGGAGACACTACCACAGACCAACAACACACACACACAAAGACCACCTTCTTTTTTCCAAGATGTAATTAATTTTTTTTTTACTTACTTTACTGGGACTTGAACCTCTGACCTCCCGAAACGGACGGCACCTTAACCCACTCCACTATCAGTCGTAAGCAATACGTGCCGTCGAAACCATGCTTAAGAATGTACGGAATTGGCAATTTGACCTTCAGAGAGCACCTAGAGCCGTGGTAAAGTGGACAAGACATAGAAAACGTGGAGGCCGTGGATCAAGCCCCCGTAGGAGAACAATGTATCTTTTTTTATGTTTTTTTTATCATAGAATAGAACTTTAAGCTGGCTCTAGGTCTATAAGTTATGATTTTCATCATAACATTTCTAAAACAAGACACGCACAACACCACAAAGGAGGCTGTTTGATCGTATAGCTATTTCATAAACTATCCCAGTTCAATCATCAGCGATCTTTTGCCCAACTTCAATGAGTTTGCAGAGGCTACCTGATGCCTGAACTGCACGAAAGTTCGAAGTCGAGATCAATTGTCTTCTCGAATTCGAGCAGTTTTCGTCTTAAAAAATGAAAAAGAAAAAAAATCGAAATTGAAGCCGATTTCAGTCTCGCCAATTCATGCTAGGGTATTATCTGGGTGTACTTTTTACCGATTTTTTCTTTATTTACACACTATTCACAGGGTTTTTTATTTACACTCGGTTTTCTATTTACAATGTCTCTAACTGGTTGTCTGCACACGGGTTTTTATCTGTCTACAACTATCTGTTGCGTTCTTCCGCTCGATCTCGTCCATCTTACACAGTGTGACTATCCTTCGGTTTCTTAAAACACCCTAACACCAAAATACCGATACATTCACATTTTGGCGGTCATTTTCAAATAATTTCAAAGGCAACATTCGCCAAATCTGACAATTAGATCGACCTCGATCCCAACGGGATTCAATTGTCGGCTCCACGGGTCTAACAGTTCTATACAGGTTTGTCGGGTCCAACGGGTCTATTCAGGTTTATCGGCTACACGGGTCTATTCAGGCGTAACGAAATCTCGGGCGATATGACTAAAACGGCGGCAATTGAAGCAACGGATGTCGGCTGCAGCATCATCACGGGGGCAGATTTGTCGAATACCATACTGGCTGATTTGTGAACGAGTGTCTTTTTACAGTTTTTGGTTTTCTTTATTTACACACTAATTACCGTGTTTTCTATTTACACACGGTTTTCCATTTACAATGTCTCTAACGGGTTGTCTTCAAACGAGTTTTTATCTGTCTCTCTGTCTGTCTACTGCGTTCTAAACGACTCTAACACCAAAATACCGTTACATTGAAATCTTGGCGCTCATTTTCAAATAATTCCAAAGACAAAGACCATTACATTTCCTTCAATAGTTGAAACTAAAAATTTAATTATTGATAATTTATTGCAGGGCTGCAAACCTTTTTGGGTTCGGGTTCACGGAGCAGATTCAGAAGGTCGTTGAATTTTGTTCTAATATTTGTATACTTAAGTATAGATTCTAAAGATTTGGTATTATCGGCAAGCTAACTGATACTTTGACTTTCATTGATTCGTAGGATGAGAAAGTATTGGGTTCAACCCTCTAGCGTAAAGAAATTGAAATACATGATATATTCGCAACATTGTTTTGCGTGTACAAATTCGCTAGAAACTGCTGCTATAAACTGGAATACAAACAAATTTATGCACATAAGTATATTGTATCGACGATTTGGTGCAAAAATAATTCGATCATATGTACATAAGTACGTGTGTATGTTTGTAAGTAAGTATTCAGATTTTTGTGCACATATGCTTATTGTATAGGTACTCATCTTAAAATGCTAATTTAAATTTCCTGTAGATTTTTTATCAAACTTAATAGTTTTGTTTACACAAAGTTGACATTTGCCATTCGGGTTGAAAAATGTTCCATTCAAGAGCGGCGGTAAATCTTTATTTTCTCATTATTTAGTGACTGATTAGTGATCAGTCATTGGTAACAATAATAAAGCTTACATTTTATGCGACAACGCTGATCACATTTCTGCACACATTTCACAATGCAACGTTGTCGTGGGGTAGTCTGATTTTTTGAGTAATTCTTGGAAATTAAGCCTCAAAATCCCAATAGTGTAGAGATGGGTACAATGCAACAATTGATATCGATATACGAAAAGTACCTAGTACCCTACCTATTGACAAGGTATATAAAAATTAAGACCTAGGCAAGGTAAAGGGTACTAGAATTTGAAAATACCGAGGTAGGGTAAAAGATAGCCAAATATTTATCTAGGTATGTAACTTGGTATTTGTACCTAGGTATTTCCAAACACTGCATAAAGCTGCATGTAGAAGCTGAGAAATCGGCCCCTAAACATTTCATTCATAAATTGAAGTTTAAAGGCTTAAAAATATCATATTCGAGCTTGGATTATCGGACGTTTTAGCAGGCTCCAGGTCAATAAATCATGGAGCAAGGAGTATTAGAGATAAAATGTATATTTTCTCTCAATTTTGAGTGGTAATAAGCCATAGTCCGCATTGAGATTCTTATTGTCCCCATAGAAAATCACAGTGGTTAGAGCAAAACGGGCATATTCCCAAATGCACTCAGAGAGCGTAAGTGAGAGTGAACAGCCGTCTAATTTCTGACAGAAATATTGTCTATATATTTATGTTTGTTCATAACTTTTAAAACAAGACACACACACACATACCACAAAGGAGGATGATCGACTGTACAGCTGTTTCAAGAACCGCCCGATTCTAACATCAGCAAGCTTAGCCTATCTTCTGCAAGTCGGTAGAGGCCATTGGAATTCCAAAGTCAGCACAAGTACAAAAACTGACAACAACAGAAAACTTTGTGTATGTGTGTGTACCCATTTCGGCCCTTCTGTATTAGTGGGGGAAATTATATCCCCACAGTTAACACACTTTGTATAAGCTTATCATTATGCTGCCTTTGCGCTTGTCATATATCTCTAAATAGTCGGTTGTCAAAATTCTCTAAAGAGAAACTCTTATCAGATTGAACCTGTCAAATTGCATCAAAAAAGGCTAAATTTTACAAATATTTAGAGTTATTTGCTTTGCTAATACACTATCGTCAGAGAGTCTCTTTAGAGATATATGATAAGTGTAAAGGCAGCTTTAGTGTGTCTTCTTGAAAGATTTCTTTATTACTGACTCTTTCGCTGGATAAACAAATATCTCCGACTCCGGAGCAGTTCAACTCCGTACTGGCTTGCAGCCCTGATTAAAAGTAATTAAAGTGAAAGTATTAGTCAATTTTTGATTACGAAATAATTGTAATTCAATTTGGTAATTTCGATTTACAGCCTTGTTTTTGATTCTATTTTGTACTCAATCCAAAATGTTTTATCCTTGATATTAGAACCCGTTTACTAACATGTCTTGGCTGACTGTAAGTAAGAAAAGTTCTTGATTCCAGAATATTTCGTATTTAATTAAAGTGCATCCAAGCATACAACATACTTGAAATTTTAAGTACAAAACGGTCTAAATTATATACCGCTCGTTCTTCTAGTTTCAGTTCCTTTTTAAGTCAAAATCTAGGGCTTGACTAAAGTCGTTCAGGTTTTTTTTTTGGAAATTTTTTTGTACATTTTTTTTTTTTGGTTGCCGCGGCGACAACTCCGCTAAAACGTGTTTGGTTGGATTTGGACGAAACGAGCGGGGCGGGTGGCAAAACCCTTTCAAGACATCAGCCCACCCTCTGGGAATGTTTACATGCCAGCGCGTGCCTTTGTTTGTATATTGTATTCTTGTCTCTTGCTCCCATTTAAGAGCTGCTGCATACTTTTGGGCGCTAATGAAGGCATATTTACGCACACCGTAACGGCTAATGAAGTTTGAGAAATATGTACGTATACGTATGTCATGGCATCTCTCAACTCTTTGTTTGTTTGCTTGTTTGTTGCCCATTAAATTCTGTTTAGTTGCCTCCGACTTAAATTGTCAAAAATTAAAATTTCCTTAATTAAAAAGTAAATTCGTATCAATTACGTTGATTTTGCACAACAAAACAACTGGCAAAACTAATTAAAAACGACTTCCACTAATTAGGCGGTATTAAATCAACTATATATCATATGCCATGACGACCTCAACTCGAAAAAAAAAAAGTTTGCAAAAAAAAAAAAAGGAAATTCAAATTGCGTTAATATGCAAATTTGTTTGTTAATTAGCTTTATTTTGCTTGGCATTGCATTCTGCTCGTTGAATTATTATGCATATGTCGAAAGATACAAGTGACAATTTGGAGCACAACTTAAGCGACCTCGGCAAGTGTATCCTCGCTGCGCAAATAACCAAAACACAGCAGGGAAAATGGGGGAAAAACACGAATTTGTAAGCTAAATTGTACTCTAGGGAAATATACATAAAAGAAAATGGGAAAAATGTCTTAGAAATCAAATTGAAAATTTAACAAATCGTCTGCCTAACCAAATAAACCTTTTTATTAGAATTTTATGAAGAATCTCTGAGGTCTCTGCTCAGTTTGAGGGAGAGTTTGGGACTTTGTTTAGAGAATTGTAGTAAATATATGTCTTTCTAATCTTGAGGGTCAACTTACTTCAGGAAGCTTCAACATTTCTATCCAGGGATGCCCCAAACCTTTCTTATGGCAATGCAACGGGATTTGCATGATGAAACATACAAGTGGAATTCTAATAGAATAGAATATTATAATAGAATCATTCTATACATCTTGTTTAACAAATCTAGATTTTCTTGCCTACTGTTAAAGCTTCATGAAGCTTACTTCATCGTGTAAATCCCGACTAAAGCATATAACAACACGCAAAACTGTTAAATTTCAGTGTAACTGAACCCTTCATTAGGTGTATTTTCATTCATTTGCTTGCTTACGATTGTCGGAAAAGCTGTTGCTGAATGAAAGATCATGAAACATTTTCATATTTCGTGCATAATTTCCGTGTTTTTTTTTCCGATTTTATTGGTATATTTTCCAATGGTTGATTACCCTTAGAACCGGTTTGGTACTGCTTTATCGAACCTTCTAAATGTCTATAACTCTTGTCTTTTTTGTTCCAAAATGGGAGTGCTTATAAAAGAAAGATGGAAGAATGATTTTTAGAATCAACTCCAAATTTTCGTATGTCATGCATAAATCCGGTTTTTTTTCCGATCTTATTCAGACTTTTTAGAATAAAAAGATATAGGGTCAGAAATGTTTTATGTTTCCTTTGAAAAGTCAAATAAAGCAGATATTGTCATGCATTCAAAATGGTACAAGTTCGCTTAAAAAAGTGTAGTTTTATGTGGAATCATTCATTTTAAGAAATGTATCTTATGGAAAATGCAAAACAAATAGCAGGCTCTCCACAAAACAAGCCTAAAAAAAGAGCAATATTATGCATAAAATACCAAATATCCCAACGTGACGGAGCATTTTCCAAAACAGTTTCGTATCTGGTTTTACGTAGCTGCTGATGAATTTTTATGTTATTCTATACTCAGTATTCAATACTCTGTACTCGATACTTACAACACGGTAGTCACAACTCAATACTCAGTACTTAATACTTACAACTCGACACTCACAAATCGATGCCCAGTAATCGATACTCAGTATTCCATACTCAGTACTTGATTCTCAGATCTCGATACTTAGTACTGGATACTCAGTATTCGATATTCAGTATTTGATACTCAGAACTCGATATTCAGAACTAAGTGCTCAGTATTCGATACTCAAACCTCGATACTAAGTCCTCTCTCCTCAGTACTCGAAACTTAGAACTCGGTACTCTGAACTCGATTCTCAGAACTCGATACTCAGTATTCGATACTCCGTACTCGATACTTACAACTCGGTACTCACAACTCAATACTCAGTACAACTCGACACTCACAACTCGATGCTCTGTACTCGATGATTAGTATTCCGTACTCAGTACTTGATTCTCAGAACTCGATACTCAGTACTCGATATCAGTACTGGATACTCAGTACTCGATATTCAGTATTTGATACTCAGAACTCGATATTCAGAACAGTAGTCGATTCTCAGAACTCGATTCTCAGAACTCGATACTGAGTACTCGATACTCAGTACTCGATACTCAGTACTCGATACTCAGAACTCGGTTCCCACTGCTCGATATTCAGAACTCGGTTCTCACCGCTCGATACTTAGTATTCGATACTCAGAACTCGCTACTAAGTACTCGAGTCTCAGAACTCGATTTCCAGTATTCGATACTTAATACTCGGTGCTCGATACTCGGAACTCAGAACACATACACACACACACAATTTACCTAGTCCCCAAGTCGAACGTTTCATATGTGGTCTGGCCTGGAATCTTCTCAAGAATTTTAAAGGTTTGGGTTGGGTTCAGGATATACAAGTTAGTGACATAGAGCCCACAGAAAAAACTTCAATTACAAATTGGAAATAATACTGAAAACTTTTCTGGGCCTTATATCCGGACATAAAGCCCATTAATGTTAAGTCCGTATTCTAATTATATATTAATTAAGTAACCATGAAATCACTCAGTAGTTCAATGAATCCAATGTTGGATAAGAAAAAAAAAGCGAAAACACCACCATGTTGAAAATGATTATAATCGAATCCATCGAATTATGAAATCGTAAGTAAAGCGTCGAGCGTTGTCATGCAAAATAAATCACATACTGTGGTCGATTTTCGGCTAATGACATGACTCAAAACGCCTCCAACAACAATTGGAGCTTCCTTTCAATGGTTTCGTTAGGAGCGAGTAGCTCATATAGCACCAGAGGTTTGTTTTGGACGTTTCTAGTTTTCCTTATCAAACTCTTCACTTTTTCGTAGTCCGGCTACTTTCAATTTTTCGTCTTTCTAGTCTTTTAAGCTTGCCAACCCTTATTGATAATCTTTTCAGTTATATATTTCCATATTTTTAGCTGAGTTCCATGGCTGATTTCAAATTTTCACATGGGCCTTAAGTACAAACCAACCTGGGCAATATCTATGCTGATAACACAGGACAACACAATGAACAACTTTGTGAGGTGCAGCTATGTTGATTTGAAAATATGATACATTTATGCTCACTGATTTCAAAACTGGTCTCAGTTTTGCTCCATCAGCTCTTGTTTCCAAGATATGGCGGATAAACGAAAATGTTGAGTTTTTGGCACTCTAGGATTTATGGAGGACACGCTAAGCATAAATATGTGGACTTATGATCTATTTTCGACAGATCATATCAATGCATCTTTAATAAATCAAAGGCGCTATATAAGTATAGCAGAAAGTGTCCTCTTAAGTCAGACTACTCTCGATTTATGGCATTTTTTTCATAATAAATCATTCCGTTTAAACTAGCGCGGCTATTGAATTAATATTTTAGCTATTTGAGCATGTAATATATGATCTAATTATGTGAGTTTTATGGCATTTTTATCAGTTTATTTGACAAAGTTACCTGCCTTCTTAAGACGAAAATTCATGTTTCACTTTATGAGAGGAAAACTAGATTCCCACTGAAAATTTGTATGTTAACTGTGAGAAGGCTACTTGATTCAACATATCATCTACATGTAGCCTCTTTACAGTTCCTAAATAGATTTCGAGTGACAATCTAGTTTTCCTCCCATAAATTGATTTATGTATTTTTTTTCTTAAACAGGCGATAGCTCTGTCAAACAAGCTGATATAAAAACAAAAAAAATTCTAATAACTAGAGCATTCGTTGGTCTCTATGCCTAGTTTGTTCTACTAGAAATGCGACAACTGCACTAGCTAAGAAGGCATGATTTATTTTGAGAAAATTGCCATAAAACTAGAATTTTCTGACTTTAGAATATAATTAAGACACTTTATGCTATACTTACATATATAGCGCCTTTGCATTGTTATGTACTCTGTGTCAAATAGCTCATAAATCCAGATAAATATGGCAAGTGTGGCCTCCATAAATTCCGAATCGAAAAAAATTAAACAAATTCGTTTTTCCGCATTATCTTGGAAACAAGAGCTGATAGAACAAAACTAATGATGCAGTTTTTTTCATACATACAAATCATACCTGCATCAAAAACAGTGTTTGGCTGTGTAATTATATTCATATGGGCTTTGTGTCCATGGGCTTTATGTCATGTCACCATTAAAAAACATTGTTAAAAAAATTAATTATACATAGAAATACAAAATTTGCTTTGAAATACAATATCTTCTTAGTTGTACGGTCCTTCGATGCCTGATGATATACCTCAATACTCTTCGTCAGATTAGTTCGCCAGCTTAAGGTAAAGCAGGAAGGAATATTGAAAGTATATGGAAAATAAGCTTTTTCTCATTTTCCAGTGTGGCTAATTCCAAAACGAGCGGAAATCGAATCATGTTACGTAGGAAAATTTGGATTTTGAAAGCTTAAGCGAATCTTTATATGAAGCTCCTAGTTTGAGGTTCAAAAAAGCATCGTTTTAAATACGTTTCTTAAGATTTTTTTACTAGTCTGCAAATATTTAGCGAATGGTTGTCAAATGTTGTTCTTGGAATTGGCTAAAGCTTACCAAAACAATTGGTCATTTACTTGACCAATTTATTAGTTTGAAATTTAAAAGCACATTTCTTTGATTTGTGGGAAACCACAAAAAATAAGTCTTTTGCTTCATTTTACAAATATTTTCCTTAGAAAGAAAATAATTTAAAGCCTAATTGCAAGCTTTGGTGAGTGCTACAGCAACCATTTACTAACTACAAAGTGCATTCTTAAACTAAATCCTTTTCTGAGTAAGGTATTTGCGTCAAGTTTTCTTAAGAAATTTAGCTTATCCATGTGCAAAACTACTTGCTGGTTAAGAAAATGTTTTAGTTCTGGGAACTGCCTTAGCCGTTAACAAAATGTTTACTTGTTGCGCACATTTTGAGGCAAACAATTTTCTACAAATACTTGAGAAGGTCAGTTGAAGCTTGCAAAGCAGCTAAGACTGCAACAAAGTTTGTTGGCGAATACATTACACATATGCTGGAAAAGGGAAGCAACAAGGAAGCGAATTTACCAAATTAAGCTAAGGTCCCGCAGGCATATAATTTGCCCAAATTCTAAAGAAAATGTTGCTAATTAGACCAAACATCGCAACTTTTTGGCCATGTTTGATCAAATTATTTCCATGGAGAACCATAGTTTTAGTTGTAAATACCGAAAATTCTGCAAACATGGTTATTTAGTCAAATTTTCATCAAAGTTTGGCCAAATTATTTGCCTGCGCGACCTTAGCTTTAGGAACCAATAATATTTGATTTTTTGAATTTGTAACACAGAGTTTTTAGCAGTCAGCTTAAGCCCATTAGAAGCTTCATACTGTTTATATATATATTTAAAAGAATCTTTATGATCCAAATTTAGCCGAAAATCGAAATTTATTTTTTGGTTTTTGTGCATCCTGCAAAGCCCTGGGAATAGGGGAAACATTTAAAAAGAAAAAAGAAAAGCTCATCACAAAGCTTTTCACCACAAAGTTTGTCCCACTTAGACAAGACACAAATCAACAAAAATAACACCAAAAAAAGCTTAGCCAAAAGCTTTGGCAAACTTTTAAAAAGCTTTTGCCCCGCAAGCTAGAACAAGAAATTTCGAGTTGTTATGGGTCAGGGATTTAGACAAGAACTTTGATTGGGGATGTGGAATATTTTGAAGTATGTTGATTGCGAGGTAAAGCAGAGTAAAACGGGGGGAAATCAGGTAGTTAAATGGTTAAATAACCATCGGTTTTAATTTTATAAAATATGTTAATCAATTATGAAATCTGTGCTTGTGTGTGTGTGTGTTTGCTAAACACTCACGCACTTACGTATGTATGTGGCTTTGATGTGAAACTTAATTAAATTTAATTTATTTGCATTTATCATTGATTGAAGAGCACCCACATGACTCTTTCAGTTTGAGAGTTTTACGTTTTGTGCAATTTTTAAAGCAAACATATTTTTATGTAATTTTTAGTTCCATCTTATCAAGCTTTACGCATATATGACACATTTTGATAGATTATTATTATAAGAACTTTGATTTTGATGTGTGATGAAATGTAAAAACTTTTAGTTTAGAAATTTTTGGCTATAAATATAGTTGGAAATCAACTAAGTTGGCCATAGGATCGATCGGTCAAAAAACAATTTCTAGTGGAAAAAACTTTTTGATTTTCAATTCACTCGTCCCCAAACTTCATCTTGTTTAGTTTTCTATGCTTTTTCATAACTCCACCAAGCTTGAGCCCAATCGGAAAACTATATAGTATAGCTGATTTAAGAAAGATATGTCTAAATAATAGTCTATATAGTGAAGAAAACCTTTTTGGTATTCAAATTTGACATATATTTGTTGTACATGCTGTTCACGCCATTCTACAAAGTTTGATCCAAATTGGATGACTATAGCATATAGCTTGCATGGAGACTGCGGCCAAAAATACTTTCAGTAGATATATCGACTTGAAACTTTGTTTACGGCTTTATAAAACCGTTAGATATGAGATTTAATTAAATGGTCGTGACTAAACTCTCACACTCCCACCCCTACCATACAATTTTACCAAGTCAAAGTAAAAAGTTATACTAAAATTTTTTATTTGTGTTTCAATTTTTATTTATTTTGTTTTGTTATGTTAGTTTTTGTATTAAAAGCCTTCACTTAACATACAAAAATAAAAAAAATTAATTAATTGATAAATACTCACAAAAAAAATCTAATTCATAATAAAACATACTATATATCGCTGCAGTCTCAGATTTTAAAGTAAATCCAGTACCTAAAATACAGATTTTAGTCGAATTGACTTGTGCTTTGATGGAACACTGAAAAAAGAATCCAAACACAACAACAACAGAGACCAGAAATGTAACAGTTGCACCGCAGTAACAAATATCAAAAAAACAAGCACGCTCTAGGCTTTGGGATATAACACAGCTTCCGGCACTTTCCGGCAGCTAAACTTTGTAGTTTTAGAATCTAAGCAGGTTGACCAATTTTGTCAAATAAGTCCAATTGGGGGGATCATCACTATTACTTTAGCTGAATTTACATCACATGGACAATGGCACACTAAAAGATAGTACTGACAAAACATAAATTTTTATAAAAGAACTCAACAAACTAAAAACATTAAATTAATTTTAAAAAAAGTTAGCACTTTTCTTTTGACGATTCAGTTTAAGTTTCTTTAATATTGGTTTGATTTAATATTGTTTTAATTGTTTTAAATTTCACTTAAATCTCAAAAAGCTCTCACAGTAAGAACCAATATATTCCATAGTCTCTCTTTTGAAGCCACTTTTATAGATTACGGTTGTAATGAAACACAATCAACTATACAATTAAAAAGCTCATTCTTTTGCGAGATAGAGTCAACATGTTTGAAGCCATGTTGCATTTTTATACTCTGTACCGAAGGTACATAGAGTATATTAAGTTTGTGCAAAAGTATGTAACAGGGAGAAGGAATCGTTTCCGACCCTATAAAGTATATATATTCTTGATCAGCATCAACAGCCGAGTCGATATAGCCATGTCCGTCTGTCCGTCTGTCCGTCCGTCCGTCCGTCCGTATGAACGAAGAGATCTCAGAGATGGTAAGAGATAGAGGTTTGACATGTATGGGACATATATTTCTTATACTTGCAGGCAGATCAAGTTTATTTTCAATTTTTGCCACGCCCCCTCCCGCCCCCGCAATTTGGAAAAAACTTCATATCTCCTACAGTTTTGGAGATAGATCGTTCGTTCCTTGTAAACAAAATTATTTATCGATTTGCTGAAGGAATGATAAAGATCGGATGAACGATACTCAAGTTATGGGCAAAAAACGGCCAGTTAACTCCACCCACCCCTCCACCAACAACCACAGCAACATACCCTAACCGTTCAACACAGGCAATCTTAGTGCGAGAGAGAAAGAGAGAGAGAGAGAGAAACTTAGAGAGCGCACCGCGTTGTGCGCGGGTGTTAACTGGCCGTTTGACTCCTGAGCAAATGCGAGTGTAAGGGTACAGAGTATGTTATAGTCGGGCTTGACCGACTTTCTTTCTTGTTTATTTTTGGCCTATGGCAGAAACCACTGTGCATCGGTCGAATAAGAAGTATTAGTAGGAAAAACTTTGTTGTTTTCAATTCAAAAGACCCCGAACCTCGTATTTATAAGTTTAATATGCTTTTTCATTATTCCACCAAGTTTGGTGAAAATCGGACAACTATATAGTATAGCTGCCATAGGAAATATATGTTTGAAAAAAAGTCTTAGTAAGAAAAACTTTATAGTTTTCAATGCTATCGCTCCCAAACTTAATTCTGATCTATAATATTGATATACATAATTCTGCAAAGTTTAATCCAAATCGGATAACTATAGCATATACACTCAAAAAAAATCAATCCTTACGGGATCAAATCATTCCCAATCGATAATGAAATCAACGTAGTCCCGTTCCGAAAAAGGATTGAGTTGATCCGACTTTTTTGATCCTAAAAAGGATTACATTTATACCGGGGTAATCTTAAAAAAAAATGAATTAAGCAAACAGTTCGAGAACAGTTTAATCTCAATCCAGGATTATTTTAAGCATGTTCGAGTTTGTTTTTGAGTTCGATATGTAATATTGATTTGATCCCAGGAAAGATACCTCACTTCTTCCTCTGCCATATTCCATAGGACATCCTTATAACATTTCAAGACGCACACCAGCTTTGGTTTATTTAAAACATCTGATAAACAAAGAAATACAAAATTTTATTGGGCTCCTCTGGGATTCGAACCCACGACCAAACGCACTGAACACGAATGAAATGGCATCTCATCGCTCACGACCATCGCCATCGTTTGTTGCCGCATGTCAAAAATGCTACTTAAACTTTGTCGCTCTCGCTCTCTTAATTATAAACACGTGATCTTAAAGGGTATTGAAGTAAGCACATTTGGAATGATACAAGTTCGAAAGGCTTGGGCCATTCCCTGAAAGTTTGAATTGTGTCGAATATCCTATAAAACGAGATTGAATTTTCAAGCTCATGCCGGGCTTACTCCAAGATTAAAAATATTGAAAATATCCTGACGTTTTTTTTTCTGTGTAGCTGCCATAGGAACGATGAATCGAAAAACTAGTACTAGTGGGAAAATCATTTTAGTTTTCAATTTACTCTTCTCCAAACTACGTCTTTATAAGTTGTCTATGCTTTTTCATAACTCCAAGTTTAAGACAAATCGGAAAACTATTTACTATAACTGCCATATACAAAAAAAACAAAAAAAATTGTAAATCCGAATTTTTTTCTTTTTGGCTAAAAATATTTGATTTACTAAATTTTCTTGTTGATTTGACCAATTTCAACGTAAAAACAAGATAAAAGTCATTTAATATCAACTGTGCGTCCCTTTGATTTCAAATCGCCAACAATTTTGATTTTTGTTCCGCAAGTTTCAATGCGCTATTTATATTGGCAGATGGTGGAATTCGTTCTTGAGAATTACAAGAATGCAAACATTCGTTAATGTTTTCAATACAAGTGCATCTTATTCAATACAAGTAACCAATTTGATGCGTTACCTCAGTTGCGCGGCGTGGCTCAGTCGTCTAACGCGACTTTCCAACTGTGTTAAATGCCGTGAGTTCGAATCCCCGCAGAGTAACTAAAAGTTCTTCACTTAATAAGTTTGTTTAATTTGTTGTCTTTCGGATATATAAATAATAATAATAACAGCGCGCAAAAATTTAAATTTTTTTTCTTTATTAACAAAAATCAAAAGTGCAGACATTTTGATTTTAAATGGAAAAACTTATGGGCGAAAATCAAAGAGGAAAATTGGTGAATTTACCAATGAAAAATGTTGCATTTACCAACATTTTTTTTTTTGTTTGTGGCTACTTTTTGGACAGATTTAAGGAAAAGTCGGGACTGTGTTCTTCAAAACGGGCTTAAATGGCTAAGATTCGACAGACTTACGGCAGATCCGAGAACAGAAATAGGTTTACAGCATTTTTCGGACGGACATAACTTGAAAAATTTGGTTTAAAACCGATTGAATGAAAAGACGGAACTTAGTACTGGAGAATAGACATAAAGGGTTGAGATTCGGCGTATTTATAGGAGATTCCTGTACCTTTAAATGTCCCACCTGTAACCAAGAGTTCCAAGAAATGGTACAAAAACAAGAAATAAAGTCGGTTAAGCCTGACTATAACATACTCTGTACCCCCAAAGTTTGTATATATCCGATCAATCTAAGTTAGAAGCCACACAAAGTGGCAACAAAGCTATAATGTGTGTGAAGTGCTGCCCATCGCCGTTGCGGCCAGTGCTACCCATCAAAGTTTTTTGTTTTCTTTATAACTGGACTATCGTTCATCCGATCTTTATCATTTCTTAGGCAAAAATATGCGTAGAAGGTTCCAACCATCTATCTACAAAACTGTGGTAGATATGACGTTTTTTCCCAATTGCGCGGGCGGGAGGGGCTTGGCAAAAATTGAAAATAACCTTGATCTGCCTGCAAGTATAAGAAATATTTGTTTCATACCAGGGCTTAATTCTGGAACCGGTACCGGAACCGTTAACCGAAATAAACCGTTTCAAATCAAGTACCGGAACCGGAACCTATACAAATTTTTTCTTGAGAACCGAAAACCGTTTAACGTTATTAATGGAACCGATAAAACCGGAACGAAACCGAAACGTTGATACCGGTACAGTTTCGGTTTTTTTACCTTTGCAGAGCGCATCGTAGATTTGGTCACGAGTTGCAGCTCTACATACAAGATGTTAATATATTTGCTGGCGGAAGACATCTTCAACATTTGCTCCAGTTTTGCGACTGCAGATAATGACTTTCTTCTGCACCGGAAAGTGTGAGACTCAGTTCGCGAAATTGTACGCATATTAGAACCAGCGGGGGTGACCACAACTACACTTCAACCGAAAATATTGTTTTAGGTGATTTTTATTCCATTTGGATACACAGGATCTCTAGCAAAACAGTTACTGGATTCCATTAAGACTTTTCTCGCACTTAAGCGTGTTTGCAACCATGAAAACATTTTTAACTGGTGGTCAGAATCCTCCACAAAGTTCCCAGAATTGTATGAGATTTCAAAAGTCGTGCTTTCAGTTCCAGCTACGCAGGTTCTCTGGCGATAAATTTATAATGATTCCGCTAAGAAGTTGTATGGACTCAACCACATTGAATGCAATTATTTTACCGCGAGCAAATCACAAGAATGCTATATTAGTTACACAAGACGTGGACGTACCGGGACGTACCGGTATACCGAAATAAAAATCTGGGTACCGTATTGAAACCGAAATTAATTGAAAACCGAAATAAAACCTTTAACCGAAACTTTCATTTCGGGACGTGCTGGAACCGAAATTCGTTTCGGGATTAAGCCCTGTTTCATACATTTGAAACCTCTTTCTATTAACATCTCTGAGATCGCTTCGTTCATACGGACAGACAGACGGACATGGCTATATTGACTAGGCTGTTGATGCTGATTAAGAATACGTATACTTTATTTCCTGTCCCTGTTACATACTTTTGCACAAACTTAATATACTCTGTGTACCTTTGGTACAGAGTAAAAAAATCGGCCATTTCGTCGACTGTGGATTGTCTTGAAACTCGGTTAGTAAGGATAAAATACGAAATAATTGGAAATCTTATTTTCCAATGTAGGAAAATTACCGGAAAATTCTGCATGCACTATTTTTTATCCGATTGACTTGAAACTAGGTTTGTAAGGTTAGAATTTGAATTCATTTGTGATTTCATTTTGTAATGTTGGAAAATGCTCCCCCTCATGTGAAATTGACCTGCAAATTCTGCAAAATCTATTTTTGACACAATTGTCTTGATAAAATTCTAAATTTGTTAAGATAAAATTCGAACTCATTTCTGATGTTGGAAAATCCGCCCCTGGGGTGTGAAAATGTGCGGAATTATTTGTGATTTCAGTTTCTGTTGGACAACTCGCCCCTTGGTGTAAAACTGCCCGGAAAATTTTGTATGTAGTGTAGTAGTAGTAGTAGTTTAAATTTATTTTCATTGATTTCCCTTAATGCGTGTATATATATATAATATATACACACCTGATCATATTAATAGGTACACACATCAACTCTGACTTTAAGGTAACAGAAAACAGTTTTATTCATTGTTTCAAACTTAAAATTTGTTCTCATTGGATCTTAAACTATTTGTTTTTAAAAAAATAAACTTAATTGTAACATAGAATAATAATATAACATAAAAGAGATCATTTTGTGTTTCAGATACGTTTTCAGTGTGATCATAATAATAGGTACACTTCATGGGTTGGTAAGGAAAAAAACTTTAATTTCCACTTTGTGTTCTTTTTTTAGGTAAATTAGTATTTCCTAACTTAGTATCCAGTGTATCCACCTCTATTTTTGGCCACTACTGCTATTCTTTTTGGCATACTTTTAATAAGAGCCTGGCAGGTCTCTACTGGTGTCTCATACCACAGTTTTTGGACACCTTCTAATAATTTTTGTTTATTTGAAATGAATGCTTTGCCAATTTCTTTTTTAAGTCTCCCCACAAATTTTCAATGGGGTTAAGGTCGCGGGATTGGCTTGGCCACTTCAGAACGTCAACTTTTTGGTCCTCGAAAAATTTAGATAACAGCCTTGATGTGTGTTTAGGATCATTATCTTGCTGAAATATCCAACGTAATGGCATATTTTCCTCAGCATAGGATACCATAACTGTTTCTGTACTCTTCAGCATTCATTCAGAAGCAACCCCATACCATTATATTGCCACCTCCATGTTTGACTGTTTTTTTTGTAAACCGTGGATGGAATTCCTTTCCATTAGGGCGTCGAACATTCCTTTCACAGTCATTCCCAAACAAATTAATCTTGGTTTCATCGCTCCATAATATGTTTTTCCATTTTTTCTCCCCGGTGCATCCTACCCAGTCTTTGTGGTCCCTTGCAAAAGTTTGCCTCATGGTGATATTTACACTCTGTACCGAAGGTACATAGAGTATATTAAGTTTGTGCAAAAGTATGTAACAGGGAGAAGGAATCGTTTCCGACCCTATAAAGTATATATATTCTTGATCAGCATCAACAGCCGAGTCGATATAGCCATGTCCGTCTGTCCGTCTGTCCGTCCGTCCGTATGAACGAAGAGATCTCAGAGATGGTAAGAGATAGAGGTTGGACATGTATGGGACATATATTTCTTATACTTGCAGGCAGATCAAGTTTATTTTCAATTTTTGCCACGCCCCCTCCCGCCTCCGCAATTTGGAAAAAACTTCATATCTCCTACAGTTTTGGAGATAGATCGTTCGTTCCTTCTAGAGATACCTTGTAAACAAAATTATTTATCGCTTTGCTGAAGGAATGATAAACATCGGATGAACGATACTCAAACGGCCAGTTAACACCATTCAACACAGGCAATCTTGGTGCGAGAGAGAAAGAGAGAGAGAGAGAGAAACTTAGAGAGCGCACCGCGTTGTGCGCGGGGTGTTAACTGGCCGTTTGACTCCTGAGCAAATGCGAGTGTAAGGGTACAGAGTATGTTATACTCGGGCTTGACCGACTTTCTTTCTTGTTTTTTTGCGCATAAGACTTTTCTGGCAATTCTTCCTGGTAGGTTGGCATCTTGTAGTCGTCTTCGGATAGAGCACTAACTGAATTCCCAATTTCGGCTGCAATAGCCTTCGATGACTTAAATGGGTCCTTTTTGCTCAAAGTTACTATGTAGTGGTCAAGGGTTTCTGTTGTTTTTTGTGGCCTTCCACGGGTTTCCTGTCTTGGTTTTCTTTCTAATGCATTTTTAACAAAATTATGAGACCTGTTCATTAATTTGGCGATGGCTCGTTAAGATTTGCCTTCTTTTCTCAGACTAAGAACCAATCCAGCTTCGTCTTTAGTACAACGAGAATTTCGACCCATTTTTTCTGAAAACAAAATAATTATTTAATTCTCTGTATTGACAGGAGCTATACTTAATTTACCTTTAGATACCAAAAGATCACTGATTACAAAATTATTCACTTGATACTTGTGAGAAACGGAGACTGTACCTATTATTATGATCAGGCGAAATGTGTGGTGGACTCGCAATTTATAGAAAAGCTTTGATATACGGGGCAGCCCCTCTTTCAACTCTTTGTCATAGTGTGGCCAGACATTGACAACAACAAAAAACCAAAAATTAAAAAGTTGTCAACACTAAAAGTACGAAAAAACCATATAAAATTAAAAAATTCCGGTGTGTACCTATTAATATGATCAGGTGTGTAGGTACAAAAATCTTACAGTGACGAAAAGTTTCAAACATTAAAAGGATTTACAATGATTATAAAAAATTTTGGCTGTGGCATGTTGCCGTTAGCCAAATGTAGGTGACATTTTCCTAAACTCCGATACCCCGATTCCGATGTCTGGTTACGTGTCTCCATAGTCCATTAAAAAATCGCGTCGATACTGCAGGCACTCTACAAGGTAGGAAGTGAGCGAACGCCAATTACTTCCGTTTAAGAGCTTGTGCATTTCCTGGTCGGTCAGAGTATCTTTTTCCCAGTATAGGATCCTGAGTTCCTTCAGAATTGGACAGCGAGAAAAGAAGTGGGCGGTGTCTTCTCTCTCTCCGGTGTTGCAGAGAGGGCAATGACTGGGGTTTGAGATATGTGGCATATACTTAAGGTTGAGCACTTCCGTTCTCGTTCGAAAAATGACTGATATTGCTGCCACGTCTAAATTGTCAGTGAAATAATTTTTATCTTTTAAGTTATACTCCAGTTTGCTGTTAGTGTCCCGAGACTGACTTTCACAAGCCAATCCTTTCCGTGCTGTCTATGCTGCTAATATTGTGGTCCAACGCCATAGCTTCCCACCTTTCGACAAACTGTGATTTTGCTTCTAATAGGTGTTCTGTGACAATTCTTGGAAGACGCGTGGATGACATTTGCATAGTCTTATTAATATAATCGAAGTAAAGTTGTAGTGTGTAGAGAAACATAGTTGGGAGACCCCTTTCCAAGTATATAGCATAGTTAGGCGAGCATAGAGGCAAGTGGAACACCCTCTTTATATAAAAACGGAGGAGTCGTTCCACTTCTTCGTATTGACCAAAGCCCCATACTTGGGCAGCATAGCACATAATTGCTCTGGCTGTGGCTAAGAACAATTTGTACTTAGTGCTGTGACTGACGTTTCTTTTTCTAAGCAATTTGTTCCACGTGGTATTGATCGCAGTTTTCGAGTCGCTTAGTTTTTTGATTAAATGCTTGCGACCTGACATGTTTGGTGTAAGAGTGATTTTGTGAAATTTTGTATGGAAATCACTATTCTTTTATCCGAATGAGTTAAAACTCGGTTTGCAAGGACAGCATGCGAAATAATTTATAATGTGATATCCCGATATTGGAAAATGTTGGGGTTCAAACGTTATTTTGAATGCTTTCAGTATGAAATTCAGTTTCTAAGCTTCATGCGCCAAAGAAATGGGAAACAAATTTCTTCAGTCTTAGACAAATTGTGGGAAAAAGGGGTGCTGGGGAGGGTTAAAAGTTATTTCAAGCCGATCTTTTTGAACAAATAAATGGAAAAACATTGATCCACTAGCAAAGTCGATTAATGGAAGGCGGACGTGTGTTTAGGGCCAATCGTTGCTTTCTAGTGGATCTGAATAAAATTCCATTTGTAATCTCTCAAGGGAAAATAAATGGAAAAATTATGCTTCAATTTAGGAAAATCCAGTTGCAAAGTCGTGAAAGTGAAAAGGCAAAGTCGTGAAGCGTTGATTTCCAGCCGATGTATGTGAGATTCGCTTGGTGGTCTCTACGAAGGACACAAATTGAATTAATATTTTTAAATTCTAGAAATAATTATTGACTCTCTCGATTGACTTCAAACTGATTCTGATATTGGTTGTATACTGATGAAGGCTATACAGATGACGGCTAGTTTCTTATATATTGAAGTGATCTTTTATTGATTAATCGGGAAACTGCTGGGTAAAACTTAGATGCTCAATTAAGTTCAGTTGTTCACTTTACTCAGTTTGTTGCTCAACTCTTGTACATTTGTTCAACAGATGATGAAGAATGTATGTTGCGCTCATCTTTGTTAACTTACTCATGCACAAACCGAAAACTAGCTTAAATCCTTAATTATTTAAATCAAAATTCTAATCATTTCTATTCTCTTCTCTTTCCAGGTAAGTTCAACTTTGCCCTCTCACACAAAAATTCCCTGAAGTCTCTTTGGCTTGACCTTCTGCGGTAAGCTAAATTAGCTGGGGAATTCGGTTCCCTTTTATTCTTTTTAATGTGCTCTGATTGATAAAAGAGGAACTCGGAAACCAAATTGGCCAGCTTATGAGTAATTCTGTGAAATTTTCGGTTGCTGTTTAAACATGGCGCAGCATGCAACTGGTTGGTTGTTTGATTTTTCGCAGGAAAAAAAAAAGTGAAAAAACAATCAGCAGCAGCAGCAGCAGCAACACGTTGAACCTTGGCATTTTTTCACATTTTATGATTAACTTTGGGGGCGTTTTTTTTTTTTTGTGATGTTATGAAGCAGCAGCTTGTTGACTTGCTGGCCCGCGGGGGGCGTGGCTGCCAACCTGCCAGAGGCCTGGAGCTGCCTGCCTGCCGCTTCAATGTTTGTTATGAAGTGCAACTTTTGCGAGAGAGAAAAAAAAAAAAGACGGACAAAATGGAAAAAGAAATGAGAAACGCATGCAATTTGCTGCCTGGCGGCCACGCCCACCCTCCCGCCTGGCCAAGAACTGCAGTGGCCAAAGTTGACTTTGTGTACCAGGCACACGACTGCCATGTGGCTAAAGGTGGGAGGGTGGTGAACGCAGGACACGCACACAGCAGGGCAAAATCTCAAACGAAATTCCACGAGTTCAAAGCACAGGAAATTGAAAAGAAGGAGGGGGATAACAGCAACAACCAACGGCAGGAAGGAAGAGCGGAAGGATGGATAAAACTATTTGGCTTGGAAAAACACAAACAAAAAAAGAAATCTCACTTGTGATCAAATGATCGGTTCGTTTCGCTTCGCCGCATATTTACTCTCTCACGCTCCCAGCATTAACTTTGCATGCCAGCGTTTGGCTTGCAGATACAAAAATCATCTCGAACAGAGCAAAAGCGGCACAAAAAAACCGTTTTCGCAATATATCAACTTTTTTTTGTTCAACTTTTCCAACCTACCAAAAAATAAAGCGACCCAATTACTTGTATATGATCTGTGTCCAAAAAGTTTAAACAGTTTATTTATATTTTTTTAGGGAATACTTTTTATAATGGGATTTTGCGACCTGTTTTTGATTTAGTCAAAGTTTTTTGTTTGTGCTGGCTCAAAGGTTAGGATTGATTATAATTTAATACAAATCAATACCATTTTTAAACAGAGACAACTCACAACATTTCGGAATAGCAATTGATAAGTCTGGACAGGCTGTTTCGGAATTTACCACAATTCACTCATCAGCAGACGTTGTTGCTTTTCACACTTCAAGCCCTAGTCAAACTCTCTATTTAAACGGTCGACTTGAACGAACAAGGACTTGAGAATTAGATTTTCTGTTTATGAAACTCAGCCTGAAATTATGCTATGGGTTTTGAGGTATGTTTTTCCAATTGCGAGTTAAATCTGTTTGTTTTTGGCTTGTTGCTAGATGCTGAAAAATCTTTTTCAGTGACATTTCTAGCGTTGCCAAGGGCGAGATACACAGAGGTATTTCTGTTTTTTTGTTTTTAATAGGGAAATCGTACAGATTTTTATTACAAACATTAATGTAATGCCTTCAATTTTATATACTTATAATGGGTTTTTGCGACCTGTTTTTGATTTAGTCAAAGTTTTTTGATTGTGCTGGCGCAAAGGTCCGAATTTTTATTTTTTCTTTCACATCTATTCATTTGCCTTTAAAGTAGTGTTGGGTAAAAGTAGTTCTTTTCACTAAACATGTTCAGTTGTTCACTTGTGCAGTTGTTTTTGTTCAGTTGATCGCTTCTCCTTGTTCAATTGTTCACTTGTTCAGTTGTTAACCTGTTTAGTTGTTCTTGTTCACTTGTTCTAGGTCTATGTCGGAAGGGTTTCTGCAGCACTTTTTGCTTTGCTTTGGTTTTGTTGTTTCTGCATGGTTTTTTTGTTCTACACACATATGTACCTAATTTGTGTGAATGTGCGTCGTTTACTCTCGCGCTCACTCTCTCTCTCGCGCTCTTAGCAAAAGCGCTTTATTCAAAATTTGGCTGAGCGCCATACCTGTTATAGTTGTATCATGGTACAGCCCACAGAACAAGGCTGACAGAACAATTCACTGAGAAAGACAGACAGAACAAATCACTGAACAGCTCACAGAGCAAGGCAGACAGAACAATTCACAGAGCAAGAGATACAGAACAGCTCACAGAGCAAAGTATGCCAAAGTATGGAAAAAGTTTGCCAAGCTTACGGAGCTTACGGAACACCTCAAGCGTAGCCGCAGGCAAAATTTACATGAAATAATCTGTAAAAAGTAAACGGCAGGCATTGATGTATCGCTCCAAATAAATACCTATATTTCATTCACTATTGCAAATTTTTTGTGTTTTTTTTTGTAAATTTTCAAGAAACAAACGCTTAAAAAAGCACCCTTTATTTACAAAGAAATTTGTAAAAAAAAATTTAAGTTAACTTTGAAAAAAGAATGATAGTTTCAAAAATCTTTTGATAATTAACGAAATATTTTGCAAATTTTTAAACTATTTTGGGAAAATTTTTGAAAAATTTTGAGAAAATATCTTAAGTTTATGATACTGTAAAAAGAAAACTTTTGTGCAGTTCTAGACAATTTAGAGAACTTAAAAAGAATATATTGATTAAAAAAAATTTTTGATAAATTTACTTTTATCAAAATTTTTGAAAAATTGAAGGTAACAGAAAAAAAAATTTCTACATTTATGTTAAAGTTTAAATAAGCTGTTGAAAATCAAAAGATCAGAACTATAAAAAATGTAGTGTTGGTATTTTTATATAAATTTAAACAATTTTTGAAATTTTTTTTCAAAATTTCTAAAAGTTACCATTTTAAAAATTTTTCCAAATTTTTTAACATTTATGTTAAAGTTTAAAAAAGATGTTGAAAATCAAGAGATAAGAACTTAAGAAAATATAGTTTTGGGATTTTGAATTGAAGCAATTTTTGAAAAAATTCAAAAAGTTTTGAGTCTTTTTAAAAAAAAGGTATGAGTGTTGTTAACACTCACGAGGCTTTGCTGTGAAACATGATGCTAAATTTAAGAGCTTAATTTCAAAATCACAAGCTCTCTCAATGGTATTTAAATCAGCAATGGCAATCTTTCAAAAGAAGAAAACTTACTGGGAGTAGAAACACCAACAACAAGATTAATTGCTGCTGTGTCCTTTCTTTTTTTCTGTAACTCTTATTTATTGTGCTGCTCTAAAGAAAAATGAAAAAAAATACAGTGGCAAAGGAATAACAGGAGGAAATAATAATCTCCATCATCCATCTCCCACACTTTTCCTACACTGTTCCTACACTACTCCCACACTCTTCCCACACTGTTCCCACACTCTTTTCACATTCTTCCCATACTCTTCCCACCCTGTTCCCACACTCTTCCCACACTCTTCCCACACTGTTCCCACACTCTTCCCACATTCTTCCCATACTCTTCCCACATTTTTCCCACACTATTCCCACACTGTTCCCATACTTTTCCCACACTCTTTCCTTACTCTTCCCACTCTGTTCCCACACTCTTCCCACACTGTTCCCACTTTGTCCCCACTTTGTCCCCACTTTGTTCCCACACTCTTCTAACACGCTTCACACACTACTCGCACACTTTTCCCATACTCTTCCCACATTGTTCCCACACTTTTCCCACCCACTTTCCACATACTCCCCACCCACCTTTCTTTTTTCCTTTTAACCCCCACCCACCCTCTACCAACCATCTTGTGTTTGTGTGTGACACTTCACAAAACAATATATGAATGACGTCAGCGTCACGTGACTCTGAAATCAAATTTTACTGCTACTAAAATTTTCCATACCGAAATTAAAGATGTTTCGCATCAAAAATTTTCCTTAAATTTAGCAAATGTTTCCAAAATGAAAAGAAAAAACTTTAAAAAAAAATTAATTTAGAACAAAAATATACCAAAACTTTTTTTTAAGGCTCTTTTCTTCCAGAAATAGTATCCTGTGTTAACCTAACCTAGTCATCTTTCTTAACTAGTGTATGCAGAGGCTATCCTCTCTGTTCCAGGTTTAATGACTATACTGGCCCCAGGCACGAGGCAATTTGGAACGCTAGATTACCACCATCTCTGCTTAACACTCAAGTTTAATTTGTCTGCCTTGGGTAACCTTATGCCGCGACCTCCAACACAACGCTGCACTTGCTCCTGCTGCTGCTGCTGCTGCTGCTGCTGCTGCTGCTCCACTGCCAAGTGCCACCACCACCAGCAGCTTCTCTTTGGAATTTTTGTTATTAGCTCTTAAGTTTGCCTCAGGTGCCAGCAAGGTGGGCAAAAAGTTTCAAGTTTCATCTTAAAAAAGAAAAAATCCAAAGCGGACGTTGCTTGAGCCGCGGGCTCGCATTGCAATTATCCAGTGAATGTTACTCGAAAGTTATCCATCAAAGATGGGACATTTGCGAGCGCTCTCCACTTTGCCAAATGAAAATTGCTGGCGTTGACAGCAGCAGAAGAGCAGCAGCAGCAGCAGCAGTGCCAAGGTGAAGGACAGATATGTGGCTGGGCGCCAGGTGGGTAACTGACCCAAAAAAAAAAAAACAAACAAAATTGAGATGTCATCGCATTTGCATACAAATTTAAAGACCAAGAAGCCAATTTGTTTGATTGGCGCTTTAAAAGGAGATAACTTAGCCTGATTTAATTTTCCAGTTTAATTTGTAGAAATTTCAAATAAAAATATATTTTATACATCAATAATATATATGTATGTTTTAACGACCTTTATGATGATCAAACCTTAAAGTTTTTGCCGGCTCGAGGTCATGTTTTGCTTGCACATAACTGGATGACAGCCGTACAGCTGTTTCATGAGCATCCCTGCTCATTCTTCAGCGGTCTTTGCCTGCCTACTGCCAGCCAGCAGCTGCCTCCTCATACCAGCGCTGCCATAACCGCTTGGGAATGCCAAAGCGATTTAAAAGCAAAAATTGCCACTACGAGACAGCGCAAAGCTGCCAGTAGTATTTATACTTAATCAACAGTCAAAAAACCACCTATTACCGACGTTATCGTTCTCTTCTTCTCAATCGTTCTTGCTCATTGTCTGCTTCGTTGATCTCTTTTGACCGTGGCGATTCCTTCTCTTCCGTTCGACGTGCTGCGACATTTCGCAGTCGCGTTGCATTCTGAGAACGCCGAAAAATGTAACCAAGACTTCTTCTTCGAACTGTAAATGAACAACACATAAAGTTTTTACTAATTAAAACTTCAAGTTTTTGCCGGCTCTAGGTGTTTGCACATAACTTTAAAACAGGGACACACCACACTACAAAGGAGTTTAGTTGACCGTACAGCTGTTTCATTGGTATCTTTACCAAATTATCATCGGTCAACTCCCTCCTCATGCCTGAAATGCCATAATCGTTTGAGAACTCCAATGCGACTCAACAGCAAAAACAGACACAACGAGCCAGAGCCGCGCTGTTTTAAAGTTATGTATAAACATAGCGAGACCTAGAGCCGGCAAAAAGATTCTATGAAATTACATAATGATTCTGTGATCACCATTTTCTGATTTAGCGGCAAATCTGTTTGAACTTGTAAATCAACGTCACCAATTCAACTTGTAATCAATTAAAATGCCGAAAATGAGTGATAAAAACACACGTTTTATTCAAAAATGGCTAAGAGATTTGTCATCAAACTGTTTTGCATTACATACTTACATAGCTGGCACCCGGCGTGCGTTGCTGCGCCCCCTTTTAGAATTCTAAACACAATACGATAAAGTGAAGTTTAATGGACAATTGCCAAATCTTCATGATAATCCAAACTCATTGAATTTTTTTCAAATTTCCCGAGTTTTTGGTCCGTCTGATCTTCACCTCCTATTTACCCGTCGATATACCCGACTTCGTGTCAATCTAAACTCATATAAGAGTTTAAATTTCTTTCAACCGATTGACAGACACCTCCTATTTACCCGTCTTTAATTATTAAATCTTAATAGTAATCTGAACTAATCATAAAATTTTGTTTATATCTGGATTTTCGGAGCGCTTGATCTTGACCCGTCAATTTAACCGTCTACATTATAAACTAACTCATGCAAAAGTTTTGTACATTTTGCAATTTTTTTGGCCCTTTGGGTTTAACCATTTACGCGTCTATAATTGCCATTTATCAAATCTTAATGAGTCAAATTTCATGAAAAATCTAAGCTCAAATAATTATTTTGGAAATTTCGCAATTTTTTGGACAGTTCGGTCTACACTTTTTAAGTTTACCCGTCTATTAACTCTTCATAATAATCTTCACGATCTTTTAACCGTTCGATCTACACCTTCTATTTCTACATTGTCTATCCATAAAATCTTCATAATAATATTAAGTCATACGAAAAATTGGAAAATTTTGACCTGTTTAATCTACGCCTCTTATATACCAACGCCTGCGCTTTCGTAAATATTCAAATGAAATTTTGACAAATTTCGCGGTTTTTGGTCTACATCTCTTATATACGCGTCTTCAATTGCCATCTATCCAACGTTCATAGTTGTCTTAGGGCATTTGGAAATTTAGCAAATTTCTCGATTTTCTTGAACATTGAATCTAGTTCTCCTATTCACCTGCCGGTTTACCCTTCTTTATGATACTCTAAACTCAAATGAGAATTTTTGAAATTTCGCGTTTTTCCACATCTTCTTTATTTACCCGTGTACTTTAGCCGTCTTTAAAATCTTGATAAAAATCTCAAATGAATACTCAATTTAGAAAATTATTTTCGAACATTCAAGGTACACCTTTCATTTGCGCCGAGCAACTTCCATTTAACCGTCTATATTTGCCATCTGTCTATTCATTTTAATAATCTAAGCTCAAGAATGAGAATCTTTGCAAATTTCGCCATTTTTATACATTTCTTATACAATTACATATTTTGCTTTTTTTTTTGCATATGGGCATTTCCAAACTGACGTGACGTTACGTTCGTACGAAAAGATCTTTTTGAAAAATATGAAAATCTTGGATTTTTAAAAAGATTGTTCTATATTTGGGTAGCAATTAAGTAGCACTATTATCAGCGAAAACAATGACATCAATCGATCATAAGGAGTTAAAGATATAAGCAATCATATATGCTAGCGTGACGTTACATAAAACGGAAGTGGGTTTTGACTTGTTTTAGAAAAATGCAAAATTCTGCGAATTGGGCAAAGCTTTTTGCATATAATTTTTTTTAGTATGATTTGAAATAATACAAGTTTATTTTCCAGGTTATCTTATTCAAAAATGTTTGCCCAATTTTTTTTTATTTGCATAAGCATCTGACGTGACGTTACCTGACGTTACGTTACTTAAATTTCCTCATTATATTTATGTTGTTTTTGTTATAATATAAAGCAGAAACTTACAGTTAATTCCAATCATATTGTTTCTTATGGTTTCTTCTGCATTATTTTTTAACTCTTTGTACCCTTAGAAATAGGTTAGAGACCAAAAATCAATGCAATCTAAAGGCATTTTTATGACAACAAAACGTATCCAAATGAGAAAAATCTCAATTGTGGGTTATGAATATATTTAAAATTGGCTCATATTAGTTCATTTTGATCATTTCCCCATGATCAAATGATCAAAAATAGTGTTTTTAAGTACTTTTCATTTTTTGGTCTCGGTGGACTTTTATGTGGAAATGCCCATATACATAATGGCAAAATAGGAAGCGATTCGAACGTGATAAAAACAGAAGTGGTTTTCGGTAATTGCTATATAAAGACAAAGATTAGTTTTGTATACTGGGGGTTATTGCTGGCTCGAGGTCAAGGTTGACCTCGCAATAACCCCCAGTATAAATGTTTATCTCTGTCGAAACGTGACATGTCGAACGTGACATTTTTTCCCACTATGAATCAAGTGGTAAAATGTTATGTATACATTCATTATATGTAACTTTATTTAATAACTAGCTATATACCCGGCGTCGCTCGGGTCCTTAGGGTTCTGTTCATACGTTCTTTCACAATGTTCAAAAGAATGTACGATTTCGGCTGATTTCAAACTGGCTTAGAACCGTTCTTTAAACAGAAAAATGTATAAACCAATATTTCCAACCTACAAAACATACATAATTTCTGAGATTAGGCTCTGAATCACTTTTAAACTGGTTGAATCGGGTTTTGAATCGGGAAAACAACCAACCTTCTATTTCCAGCATAAAATCCTAATTTTATTGAACTGTAATTGAATTGAGCTGAAAAAAGAAACATGCGAGAAATGTGAGAGTTTTCCGACACTTCTTTTTTACCAAAACCTTTGCGCAAGGAAATATGTGCATAGCTTTCGTATGTTTGCCTACTTCTGTCTCACTCTGTCGTATGCGAGCTGGTGTAAATGAAGTTCCTCTTGTATAGAGTGTCCAAACAAGTTCACTCAATTGAGATTTATACGATAAGAAAAACTTCATCACGATTGTTTCATGGTGTAAATCCGAACTTAGATCTCTCCAAGAATTTATTATCTTTGAATTTCGATATTGAAGCTTAAATTCGTACGCGAACAGTAAAGCTTTAGAAGCTTTAAGCACAAACTAAAAGCTTTGTGTTTGAAATCTTCCCCAATCCTGAATCGAGCCCCCGCTTTTCGTACAGTAATTCCAACGCACTAATATTATTCTCAAAAACTTAATCAAAATCAAATGTTTACCATACAATTTGATAGCTTAACTTTATGCACCGCACCCATCACTTGACCCAGCTCAATAACAAATGCAAAATTCATTTCAAGTGTCTAAAAGAGCCGGCGCTTGAGGGTTGTGCTCTGAAGTGTTGGTGGAAACAGGAAGGGGGTAGGGGGTGATGCGTAAATGAAGTTTTCAAGTGCAATGCGCAACAACAACAACAACAAAAAGTTGCTAAAGTGCATTCTACGTGCCGAGAGCAACATTCTTCTTTGGTCCAAGACTAAAAAAAAGAGCGCGCAGCCTACGGCGCAAGCTTTCTTACTCTCTCTCAAAGCATGAGTGAGAGTGCCCAACTGACAGCCGCTCTCCGGCAAACAAAACAAAACAAAACAAAAAAAAACACCAAAAAGAAGATGAAGCTTGTTATTGTTTTTGTTTTTTGGGCAAATCACAAAATTCTAAAGTGATAACAAATCTAACAACAAATTGCCTCCAGATTTTGGGCAAACAAAATACAAGAATTTTGCAAAACAAACCAAAACACAAAGCCTACGCAGCAGCGCGGCGTCTACTACTATTTTGTGCGCATTACATTCAGTAGTAGTAGAAGAGCAGCAGCAGCGTAAGGGAATGTCTCGAATTTGGCATACCCTTTAAACCAGCGTTTGTCAAGAAGAGCGATTCATCGGAAGCTGTTTCGGCATGCATTCGGCTCGTGTCGGTGTGAATAGCGAAATGTGTTCGGTCCCTGCTGGCCAACCTTGACAATCGCTGCTATAAGGCTGATGTTTTAATCATTAGTGAAAATTTCAGTTCAACTGTTTCAATTGTTTTGAAACAGTTTCAGTAGTGTGGGAGTTATCTTATGTGGACCATGAATCTAGAGGTTCAATTCGGGTGGTTCCAACATGTGTACAGCCATATCTATTAACTTAGTTCGTCTTGCGGATTAGGAATACATTTACTTTCATTACAAGAAGGGATTAATCCTGAAAAGAATTTCAGTTCCAGTACCAGTACCATTTCCATTTCGGTTTTCAGTTCCAGTATTTCTATTTCGATATACCGGTACGTTCCAGTATAATCATTTTATTCCTGTGTAAAAAAAAACGAATCAAAATTCAACACACCGAAAAACAAATTGATATGAAATGGTAGTCATTTCTACATTTGTTCATATCAGTTTGATATGACAAAGATCTCGAAAACATCTATTCGGTACTTTCACAAATATCGTTAAAATATTTCAAAGATTATCTGTATCGTTTTGTCATATCAATTATGTAATTTCAATATTATTAGGGTATTCACCAGTCCTCGTAAAATGGTAAACACCAAAAGTTAACGACACAACAACAAAAAGAAATTACCACCTTTTTGCTGCCCGCTCGTAAATCGCTAGTAAAAGTGTAATGAGTTGAACTGTAACTTTATAACAGTTCAAAGTATCGACAAAAAAATGATTTTTGTATTTAAAATATGCGGTCACACCAAAAAAATTCAAATCAAAAGCTGCCAGTAAATAAATTGACTCATTTTTCTCAAAATAGCTCAAAACACTCTCTTACAAGACCTAGAAGAGTTGGAGTTTTCCTTATTGATGCATTTTCATCTGACGACTCCAAACAAAAAAGTACAATCGCTAGCTATAACTCAAGTTCCATTTCACGTCGAAATTCAGTCGACACAAAGCATGGGTCCACACGGATCAGCTTGACAATAGACGCGAACTGACTCTTAGTGACACGGAGCATTTGGAGAAAACGACCATCATTGGAAAATGGCAGCACATTGGTACGCCAGTTGACTGATTTGGGCACACAGTACTTGATTCCTTGTCGACAACAAGCAATTCTCCATAAGCTCGTTCATCACTTCATCGACTGCATCTTGGTCCATACCTAAAGATTTTTTAATGAATTCATAATTCTTCATACGCGTATTTAGTTTGATTTGTACACCTACCATCGATGCATTCTATTTCATGAAGGTCCCTGTCCATTTTTCGCTTAATCAGTGCTTGTTGTACACTTTGTCTTGGCATTTTTATTTTGATTTACATTCACGAATTAAGCATTGACTCTCAAGTAACAGCAAAATTCACAGCCTGTCAAAAACAGCTGGTATACCACAACAATTACAAGGGTCAATCAAAGCGGGTCGCTCACTAGCTCATGTGTGGTAAATTTATCAATTACGTTATTACGAGGGCTTGTTAATACCCTATATCGTTTATAATATCGTCTTAATTGCAAAACTCTCGATTGGTTTGCAAAACTCTCGACAAATCCGTCGGTGTCCCAGAAATACAAGAGATTTCATTTTCTTATTTGAAAATTTAGTTAGAACAGAAGCTGTTCCAATTGAAGTATCATCTCTAAAAACAGGGCTGCATCTCTCTCAAAAAAATTTCCCTTTTCTTAGTTAAGGAGTAATTTGATGTTCAGCAGATATTTCTTGATTGTTTTATATGTTTTATTATGCATTTTTATATTATAATTCAAAATTATATATATTCATTTCATATTCTCCAAAAATAAAATGCGAAATTTAAAAATGTGTTCGCGCCACTCATGAAATACTTAATGAGTTCAGTTGCCATCCCCTTAGTCAGCCAGCTGTGACATAGAGTGAGTCGCAATCTGTAGATGGCGCCACCTGAAGTGGTTGCTTTTGGCAAATATGAAAGACTTTGGATGGTTTTGCGAATAATTATTAAAATGCAAATTAAAATGTTTAAACTAATTAAATAATTTATTCATTTGATGCAACCTATCCAGAAAAATAATGTTCCTTACATTTCCAAAATTAATTTTGCTTGTCAAAACTGTTTGGGTGGTGAATTTTGCTAAATCTCCTAACAAAACACGAGAGATTTGAAACCAACCGAAAGAGATTACTGGGACACCGAGAATTGGTGTTGGGTTGGAATTTGGTTGAAAGAGATTTCCGTGACACCGCCGAATACAATAAAGTATCATTTTGATATAAAAATATAATTTTGTACAGTAAAAATTATGTTTTCCAATATCAAGGAGACATTTGTAATAAATTCATTTTTTTTTTTTGAAAAAGCAGTTTTTACACCCGTTACTTGTAAAGTAAAAAGGGTATACTAAAGTCGTGCAAATGTATGTAACAGGCAGAAGGAATCATTTCCGACCATATAAAGTATATATATTCTTGATCAGCATCAACAGCCGAGTCGATATAGCCATGTCCGTCTGTCTGTATGAACACCTAGATCTCAGAGACTAGAAGAGCTAGAGCAACCAAATTTGAAATGTGGGCTCCTATTGTCTGTACGCAGATCAAGTTTGCGCACAATAAAAAATGTCGAATAACTCCCACAATTTTAAAGAGATCGATCTTAAATCTAAAACTTGTGTGCAACTTATTCCTTTGAGTCAAAGAGCCGCTCGTACAGCTCAGTAACTCAGCAGAAGTATCCGCACAATTGCCGAATCCCTAACTAATGCCACAACTGTTAGGAACTGATTTTTATTAAGGTTCGGTCGTGGGTTTTTATAGTTTAAACTTATGTACCTAATACATGAGATAACTGTAATTCTAAATCTACTTGTCCTTAGCCAATACATGTGATACATTTGTGACTTATATACTCAGTTGTTAGATTATATTACATATCTTTCTTGATCATCTTACTTGTCTATTTAAATATAGTGTAGTGTTGCTTTTGCTTACTAAGTACAATATGTGTTTATATTTATCCTTTCTTGTAATGTATTTCCCCCTTTTGCACACATGTGCTTGTAGGCGTGGGAACGGCCGTGACCAAATAGTGTTACCTCGGCTATGGTTCCTTTTCATGGGATCATATTTTTGTAACGTCTTCTGGTGTTGAGAGCGAGGGTCACATGTTTAGTTATGAACCACTTGTATTTATATTCGCATTATCAATAATCTCTGCAATTTTTCTAAAGATCCGATAATAAATAGCCGAGGTAAAAAAATTTTGCATACTTTTTGGACACAGGAGTGCTATTAAACATTTCTTCCCATGAGTAACGGGTATATCGAAGTCGATTAGAGCCGACTTTAAATTATGCTCTCGTTCAATATTATAATAATAGCTATACAGCCATGCTCCCATTTTCGTTTTCGCAAAACTTTTGCGATTTCAAACCGGTTTTTGGACCAAATTTGGATTCAAAATCGTAAAATTTTTGAAAATCATAATATTATGGAATTAAAAATATCAATATTTTATTATCCAATTGATATTATTTAAGATCAAAAGGACATCCATATTAATATCCGATTCACATAAAACAATCTAGAGTATATTGTACATAATTAATAAACATTAAAGCTTTTAATCTCAGACGATTGACAGGGAACAAAAGTTTGAATCGAGCTGGTTTGCGAATTAGGCTGCGAATTTGGCAACTGAAAGAAAATTAACATTCAAATAGTGTTATGTAAGCCAAATAATATTTATTTATATTAGTAATTACCTCAGATATCTTCCACTTAAATAGTTTTGCTCTGAATTCTGATCGCAGCACACTTTGTTTCCTTATATGAAGGTCGTCACCAATATATTGCAGCTGCTGGTATGAAAATAATTTTGGAAAAAGGTTTTGAATCCAACTCATATTTTATATTATAAAAATAGAGGAAAGCTGACTTCGGCTCGACCGAAGTTTATATACCCTTGTAGGTTGTATAATTTATAAAATGAAGGTTTTAAATAATTTTTGTCGAACATTCTTAGCTGAGTTATTTCCCAAACTCAGCTGTAGATGCCGCCACTACTTTGACCAGTTGCTTGCCAGTTTGTTATATGGCAGCTATACGATATATTCATCTGATTTTTACCAAACTTCCCAAAATTGTGTGGAAACTGATAATATTCATAACTTACTAACTAATATTCATAACCATTGAAAACAAAAAGGTTTTTCTCACTAAAACTACTTTTTCGACCGATCGTTCCTATGGCAGCTATATGCTATAGTCATCTGATTTGGATCAAACTTGGCAGAATTGTGTGGTATCATATAATACAGATCAGACAAGCTTGGAAGCGATAGCATTGAAAACAAAATAGTTTTTCATACTAAGACTTTTTTCAGACCTTTCTTTTGTATAGCAGCTATACTAAATAATTGTCCGATTTTTATCAAACCTGGTAGAAATATGTAAAACTATGGAAAACTTTTAAATGCGAGGTTTGGAGACGTTTGCTTTAAAAACAAAAATGTTTTTCTCACTATAACTAGTTTTTTGACCGATGGTTCCTATGGCTGCTATATGCTATAGTCATCCGATCGGTCCGGTTTCGACAAATGTGCAGCGTATTTGTACCTTAAGACTTCGTGCAAAGCTTGGTTACAATAGCTTTAAAAGCATAGAAACAGACGGACGGACAGACAGACAGACAAGACTATATCAACTCAGATCGTCATGCTGATCGAGAATATATATACTTTATGTGGTCGAAGATGCTTCTTTCTATGCGTTACAAACATCTGGACAATTTTAATATACCCTCTACAAGTGTTGTATTCTTCTGTACGGAATACTGTTAACATTGTTAAGATAATTTATAGATTTTTTAGTTGTCCGAATTCTATGATTTCTTCCGTAAAACAAGACTGCAATCCTCTGAAAAACTGAAAGAGATGTGGTGAGAAGATTCGAAGTCGAGCTGGATGTACATCCCGTGCCTATCAATTCCACAATCCAAATTTCCAATTCAATCCCTCTTCCTTCACGTTCCGAACCCGAACCCAAATATTCATATTATTTTCGTCTCGTCCTGATCTCAATCTGCAGGCTACGCGAGATTTCAAACTAGTTTGATAAATTACAATTCGATATATTCAATTTCATTGCTGTTATGTGCATTATCCCATCTTGATCCCGATCCCGAAACCAAAATTGTACATCAAACCGGGTTTGACCCTATCTCTAGTTCGTAGCACAGCTTAAGGTTAAGGTTCGTCAAACCTATACCGTCCTGATCCCACAAACCCAAAAATACAATTAAATCCCGTGCCATCTTTTAAATAACTTTGGGTTCCGTGGGAGTTCCACTCTTTTTTGAATTTGTAGTGTTTGTAAATTTGATTTCATTTAAATTTCAATTCCATTCCGTCCCGATACGATAAACTTTCCCTATTTTTTGAAACGAACGCTTTTTCCAAAAAGAGCAGGTTGGGTTCAGAGGTTCATGGGAACCGAACCGGTTGTAAAGCAGGTCCGAAGTCACTCGTATTTTTCACACAGACGCGAAGCAAATTTATGAGTGTGTGAAACGGTGAGCACTGAAAAGCAGGAAAGTTCGCTAAAGCACTGTTCTCTGTCCTCTCCCTTTGGCCGGCCCTGTTGAACGAGTCCGAGCTTGCGACATAATGACCTCCTGACCAACAAACCCTCACTTACCCTGGGTGGGAACCAAAAAAAAAAAAAAATAGAATCGAAGCGCAGCGATAACAGAGTCTCAGTTTCTGCTTATGCCCATAGCCAGGTAATGGGGAGGGGTGGGTGTGTGGGTGGGTTTTGGCGATTGACAGCAGCGCAGTCGGCGTGGTTCAGTCTCCACACAGCTTCCGTTAGGCAGCAGCATGCTTTCGTTTGGAGCTCAGTGCGTGGTCGGTTTGCCTGGCTTCGTTTTGTGCTTCGTGTTCTTGGGCTGCTCTCCGCAGCCGCTGCCGCCGCCACTGCTGCTGTCGCTGCTGCTCCCACTTCACATGTGCGAAACTTTGAGGGCGCCCCCAGTGTTGTGCGGTCGCTGCAGCTGTGAGCATCGCCCGAACGTGCGCGACGACGACGACGCCAAAATCCAACCGTTACACGTTTACGCGCGTCTGTCTGAGGGCGTACGTTTGCATGTGTGTGTATGTGTCTGTGTGACAACAAAATATTACAAAAAAAAAATATATAATTTTTTTGACAAATTTTTTTCAAGTGTTTACGCACGTGTTTTTTGCCTGAGACAGCAAGAGAATAGCTGAGGGACCGCGAGCAAGAGAGAGCAGTGGCTGGCAGGCCGGCGGCTGTAAGAACACACAAAAATAAAAGTGAATCTAAATTAAAATCGTAAATCAAAGCAGCAACAACAACAAAAAAAAACAACAACAGCAGCAAGCCGCTTATCAAATGCCGCGTACGCGACGTCGACGACGCGCACAGCGTGCGTGAGCGTGCTTGAGCTTGCGCGCGTGTGTGTGTGTGTGTGCGTCTGTGTGTGGGTGGGCAGCAAAAGTTACTGAACTGGCGGCCAAAGGTGACAACGACGCTGCCGTTGTAGCGCGTCAAAGGCGCAGCCACAGCCTAACAACCACAACAACAACAACTGCAGCTGCATCCACACAAACAACAACAACCACAGCGAACACACAATTTAGATCAAGACACTTGCTGAAAGCCACCGCCAAAGTGAAGAAGAAGAAAAAGTGGAAGCAAATCAGTTTCCTGGATGAAACGCAACTGCAGCAGCAGCCGCGTCAGTCGGCACCTCCGCCTACCGCGCGCAAACGTTCCACCTGCAGTGCACCGCCCATCTTAAGCACCACCCCCCATCCCCATACCCGTCTAAGTAAATTCCTCAAGGCCAAAACCGAACCACCCGAAAGTGCACATCGCAAATCTTCAGCCGCCTCGATCATAGCCGCCGCCACCGGCCTAGAACTCTGCTCCACCACAGCCAAAGAAACGCCGGCAGCTGCAGCTGTCGCAGCAGCAAGTCGTCACAGCAGCGGCACCGAGGAGCCCACCACCACCACCCAGAACACCAGCTGTGCCACCAACAACACCACCGGCAACACCTCCACCTCCACCTGGTGCGGCAGCATCAACTTTTTGGTGTATATGGTTTGCTCGTTCTGCTGTTGCTGCTACAATTTTCGCAATTCACCAAATAGGTGAGTGGGAGGAGGGGCTCCTCCTCTGCCATATAATTAGCGTTAGATAGATTCCCACATTTGGCGGTTTCGTGTGTGTGCCATTTGTTTACTAAAGCATGACCAGACAGCTGGAACTGGTACGGGAACTGGAACTGGACATGCAAAGCCCACAAAAGTGATTTGGCTTATATAAGTTTTGATCACGAGATGGGAAAATAGGCAACATGGAAAATTGATATTTCCATTATATCTCAAGCTCGATCAAATCGGAACACGCAACTAAACCGTTTACCTTAATTAACCGACTAAACCTGACAGGCAGAACCAACCGGAAACAATCGGTTCAAACTTAACCGAACCCATAATTCCAACTCATAGATCGTTGGAATCTATGTTTGTAAATTTGAAAAAACAAAACCAATAATTTGAGCATTTTAAATCAGGGATGGAGACCGGTTCTGAATCACGCATGCCGTAAACCAGGGGTGCCCAAGCCTATTCCGCAAGCCACGCATTTGTTTTTGCTTTGCGCAAAGGAATAGCCCGCGCGCATACGATTCACGCGGCCATAAGATTATAAAAACCAAAAACAATTTCATATGCGTGCTATCCTCTCTTTCTTTCCGAACGAAGGTTTTGTTGTTGGCGCGTGCAGACCTGCAACAGCAACATCATATGTGACTCTCTTCTCTGCTATGTCTCTGCGTAGTCAGCGCTCGCACGCGTGTTCTTGAGACAGCAAAGACCACACACAAACCAAAAATCGGTTTTCTATTTCTATTTCTTGTGGTTGCTCTTGCTTGAGTTGTATTTTGTACATTTGTATTGGCTTCCACGCGCTCGTAAGCTCATTTTGGGCACCCCTGCCGTAAACCGATCTGCGAACTAGAATTTTTATCAAATTCTAAACCTAAAGCCAGAGTACTACACAAACTAAATCGACTCCGACGGTTGTCAACTCCATATAAAAACAAGTAAGAGTGCTGCAATCGAGTGCCCCGACTGCAAAATACCCTGTACCAAGTAATGTTGTTCCTTTGGCTTTGATTGATACAAGGTTCAAACTTAAAAATTGTGGCTCTGACAGTTTTACGCGGTTAAATGAAGGAGGAGGAGGAGGAATTTTCCATATCTGAAACAAACTTGATCTGGGTACGGTATACAACTACATAAATGCAAAAATTTGTGGCTCTATTTATTATAGTCTCTGAGATCGACGCGTTTATACAGACAGACGGACATGGCTTAATCGACTCGGTAAAGTGTAAAGATTGTCAAAGAAATGATAAGGATCGGATGAACGATACTTAAGTTATAAGCAAAGAAACGGCCAGTTAACACCGTCCCACCTCACCCCTCCACCAGCATTCCATTCCATTCAACAAAGGCGATGTTAGTGAGAGAGAGCGAGAGATAAACTTAGAGACTTCGTCTGTGCCGAAGTTTTTCTAACCTTTTTGAAATGTCAGAGCTTAAGAACGCTTACATAAAAATTCAAAATTTTTGTAACTATAACCCATTTTCCGACAGATAAACATCTGATTTCGAACAAATTTCGCGAATCTTTTTTAAAACATATCAAATTAACAATCGCTGAGTTTAAGAAAGAAAAAATTTAAAAACAAAAAAATCCACTAAGACTCATTTTCTGACCGCTCGGTCCTATGGCAGCCTTAAGATATAGTCATCCGGTTTCGACCAAATTTTGCGAATGTATTTGAAAGCATATTGAATTAGTAATCAGTGAGTTTAAGGACGCTTACATTAAAAACAAAAAAAATTTCTTACTAAGAACCATTTTCGACAGATTGGTTCTATGGCAACCATAAGATATAGTCACCCGATGTCGATCAACTTTTCCAAATTAGTTTGAAAGCGCTTAATATAAAGAATCACCGACCTTAAGAACGATTTACTTGAATACAAATAAGTTTTTTTCACTAAGACCCATTTTCCGACCGATCGGTCCTATGGCAGCTATAAAATATAGTCATCCGACTTTGACCAAAGTTTGCAAATCTCTTTGAAAGCATATCATATTAATAATGGACGAGTTTGAGGACTCTAACAATAAAAACAAAAAAGTTTTTCTCACTAAGACCCATTTTTTGACCGATGGTTCCTATGGCAGCTATAAGATATGGTCATCCGATCCGGTCGATTCCGATATATTAGCAGCGTGCAGTAAAAAGAAGACTCTGTGCAAAATTTTAGCTAGATAGTCTTAAAACTGAGAGACAAGTTTGCGTAGAAACAGACAGACAGACGGACAGACAAATATCAATCGACTCAGCTCGTCGCCCTGATCAAGAATATATATAGTTTATGGGGTCGGAAATTAATATTTCTATGCGTTGCAAACTTCTGGGCAAAATTATAATACCCTTTGCAAGGATATAAATATTGCAGGATAACCGCGTAATTCCTTGTATGATATTATAGTCGCAGGCATGTTCGCAATTCCAGTTCCAGGGCAACTTTTCGAAAGTGGAATTGATTCGATTTCTCGCAACACCAAAACGAAATAGGTAATCGTTTTAAAAAGTATTGCTTGATGATTGTTGGAATGAAAAGTAAATGCCAACTTACGCACTCGTAAAGTTGCTAGATGTACGTTAGGGTGCCTTTTTTTTAAAGCAAATATGGAAATTTAGAGAGGGCGCCCCCTTATTGGATTCCTTTTGTATTTAAGGTAATAAAATGTCAAACAAAAAAAAAATAAGTTAAAGTTAATAGGTGCGACGAGGCCACAAAATTTAAACTAAAAACGAGAAGGCCAGGCTAACTTCGTCTGTGCCGAAGTTTTTATACCCTTGCAAATGCCAAATGTCACAGTATAAGAACGCTTACATAAAAATCAAAAAATTTTGTAACTAAAACCTATTTTCCGACAGCTAAACATCTGAAAAAAGTTTTTCTCACTAAGACTCAATTTCCGACCGATCGGCCCTATGGCAGCCTTAAGATATAGTCATCCGATTTCGACCCAATTTTGCGAATCTATTTGAAAGCATATAAAATAAGTCATCAGCGAGTTTAAGGACGCTAACAAAACTAAACAAAAAAATTTTTTACCAAGACTCATGTTCGACCGATCGGTCCTATGGCAACCATAAGATATAGTCACCCGATGTCGATCGACTTTTTCAAATTAGTTTGAAAGCGTTTAATATTAATAATCACCGACCTTAAGAACGATTTACTTAAAAACAAAAAAGTTTTTTTTCACTAAGACCCATTTTCCGACCGATCGGTCCTATGGCAGCTATAAGATATAGTCATCCGATTTTGACCAAAATTTTCAAATCTGTTTGAAATTATATAATATTATTAATGACCGAGTTTAATCACGTTAACTATTGGAAACAAAAAAGTTTTTCGCACTAAAACCCATTTTTCGACCTATGGTTCCTATGGCAGCTATAAGATATAGTCATCCGATTTTGACAAAAATTTTCGAATCTGTTTGAAATTATATAATATTATTAATGACCGAGTTGAATCACGTTAACATTGAAAACAAAAACAGTTTTTCTCACTAAAACCCATTTTTCGACCGATGGTTCCTATGGCAGCTATAAGATATAGTGATCCGATCCGGACGGTTCCGACATATTAGCAGCGTGCAGTAAAAAGAAGACTCTGTGCAAAATTTCAGCTCGATAGCTTTAAAACTGAGAGACTAGTTTGCGTAGAAACAGACGGACAGACAGACAGACGGACAGACAGACAGACAGACGGACAGACAGACAGACGGACGGACAAAGCTCAATGAACTCAGCTCGTCCCCCTGATCAAGAATATATATAGTTTATGGGGTCGGAAATGAATATTTCTATGCGTTGCAAACTTCTGGTCAAAATTATAATACCCTTTGCAAGGGTATAAAAAATTACCGAGTCGCCTTAAGGTACATGAAAATTTCAACAATTAAATCTGTTCTAAATACGTCGGGTTGTCAATTTTTGAAACTTGCCAAATTATTGCGATTTTGAATGACATATTTCCAAATTTTGAACAAAAATGGAAAACTTATCAAAAACTTTGAAGCCTCTTCGCTCCCATTAAAACATTACTTATTCAACTTTATTTTTTACGTAAATATATACCATAAACTTACGAATCATGGGCATACGTCATACGGGCGACCTTACATTTTCCATACAAAAAAAAAAGGCAGTCTAATCTACATACATAAAGTGAATTTTCCTTAATTCTGTGATACATTTAGAAATTGTTAGTGAAATTTGATTTCTCAGTTAAGTCTTTAATTGATTTACAAGCATTTTTTTTGTTTAACGTGTCCAGAATTTGACATTTTCCAGCCACACCGAAAAGGTGTGCCTCTCTCATCTTCGACTATTCCATTTTCGATCGTTTCGCTTGAAATTGTGGATTCTCTCTTATGTATCTAGTGCCAATCTTGCTTGGACCTGAGGTGTGCAAAAAGTAAAAAGAGAACAATTCCATTCGGAATTGAGAACACAAAAACGAAACCGAAGCGGAATTGCCTTCGATTTACTTTTCAAAAAGTAGTGAAATTGAAAACATGCCTGAAGGTGACTGTTCAACGCCAAAACACCACACTTCATCAAAATACATTCAAATGTGAAACGGTCACACTGCGCTGATTCGCTTGCATTTGAATTTTGATCATTTTTTTTTTTAATATTCAGGGATATTTGGAGTGGAGATATATGGAATGTAGAAGTCATAGGCAATGCAAAATCTTACCGTTGGTGTCAAATTACGCCAATCGATTACACTAGTTTACAGCCAAAAAGACCCATTTCTACTGAAAATATTTTTAAGTGTAGATTGGATTGGTGATCTCAAAAATCAATTTCAAAAAATTTTTCATGGCTATGTTTTTTAATATGAATTTTTTCTTTTTTCCGGTAGGTGCACTTACATTTTAAGCCATATCTCACTTCATAATCGGCAAATGGAGTCAAGCAAGATATGAATCGAAAGGCAATTGAATTGTCAATAATCGCACAGAACACTATTTTCGAATCGGTTAAGTAGTTTGAATACAATAATAAACAAAATCGTTTGTTTGCTCGAAAGCGCATTAAATTTTGTTACCAAGCGCCTAGGAAAAATATTTAAAAATTAAAAAAAAACTATTTTTATCTATATATTATCTATTAAATACAAGAGCTGGGAGCAATAAAGTGCTGAAAAAGTGTTATTTTTGAGATTTTTTAAAAATAAATTTTCATTTGCTTTGACTTTTGTTCCGTTTTGGAATTTTTTTTTGATCTGGCTGGCTATTCGCTCACTTCTAATACTGACCAAAAAACCAAAAAAATAGAAAAACAAAATTTTCTAATCACTTAAAATACTCAAATTTTACTGTTAGTTCCTTCACTTAAATTGATCCAGCTACAATATTTATTCATAGATTTTCTTCATTAAATACTTTATTATCTTTGTAGAAGTACGATCCTTACGTCGAAAGAATAAAAATATTTTTTTTGGATTTTTATATATTTTTTCAAGGCGACTAAAAATGAAATTTCTTGAATTTTCGAGCAAAAAATCGATTTTTTTTTTATTTAATTACCTTTCGATTCATTTCTTGCTTGACACCATCTGACGACTATGAATTGTTAATCGCATAAAATGTAAGTGCAACTACCGAAAAAATGAAAAAAATTCATATTTAAAAAACGTTGTCATGAAAAAATTTTTGAAATTGATTTTTGAGATCACCAATCCAAACTACACTTAAAAATAGTTTCAGTAGAAATGGGTCATTTAATTTTTTTTTTTTGTAAACTAGTGCTATTTTTGTCGTACTTTTGCTGCTGACATTCCGACAGGTCGTAAAAATTACAAACTATTTTTTCTAAGCGTCGGAATTGAATAAGCCGTATCCGTCTGCCAAGTAAGCGCCTGTGCCTGTCAAGTTAGCTGCGCATTAGCTTTCCGACGCTCTGGAGCGGAAATTTAAGTATGTCTGAGCTCGACCGAGCGTAAGAGGCCTGTCGGAATTTTACGAAAGCTTTCCGTCACCGATTTTTATTATATGGAGTTGACACCCGTAGGAATTGATTTAGAATTACAAGTTTTAGAAGTCTTAAAACTATCAAACTGAAATTTTTACAGAGTCTTCAGATCAAATGACTGTATCTTATAGCTGCCATAGGAACCATCTGTCGAAAAATGGGTCTTAGTGAGAAAAACTTTTTTGTTTTCAATGTAAGCATCCTTAAACTCTGCCATCATTAATATTATATGCTTTCAAACAGATTTGCAAATTTGGCCAAGATCGAGTGATTATATCTTATATCTGTCATATGAACCATCGATCAGAAAATGGAAAAAACTTTTTTGTTTTCAAGTAAATCGTTCTTAAGGTCGGTGATTATTAATATTAAACGCCTTCAATATAATTTGAAAAAGTTGATCGACATCGAGTGACTATATCTTATGGTTGCCATAGAACCGATCGGTCGAAAATGGGTCTTAGTAAGAAATTTTGTTTGTTTTTAATGTTAGCGTCCTTAAACTCGCTGATTACTAATTTTATATGCTTTCAAATAGATTCGTAAAATTTGGTCGAAATCGGATGACTATATATTTTAAGGCTGCCATAGGACCGATCGGTCGGAAAATAAGTCTTAGTGAGAAAAACTTTTTTATTTTCAAGTAAATCGTTCTTAAGCTCGGCGATTGTTCATTTGAGTTGTTTTCAAAAAGATTCGCGTCGAAATCAGATGTTTATCTGTCGGAAAATGGGTTTTAGTAAGAAAAATTTTTGATTTTTATGTAAGCGTTCTTAAACTCTGACATTTCTAAAAGGATATAAAAACTTCGGCACAGACGAAGCTAGCTTGGCCTTCTCGTTTTGAATTTCTTTAATAATGCATATATGAGACAGCCAATATTGTTATTGTCAGAAACAATATTGTCCGACAATATCGGCAAGTGTCATATAGCCCTATGCATTTTAAGTTTAACACATTTTACAATATTGACTCGAACGTAAAAAAATTATTTTCCATTCAGAACTTTTAACACTTCTTTCACAAAATCGATTATTTGGAGTTATGACACCGCTGTTATTTTACCTATATATTTTTGTTGTCGTGTTTCGGCTTCGGGAAAAAGTGAGGTATTCTTTTGGATATTAGTGTGATCTGAATTTGCCCAAGGCAACAAATTTGAACTCTACGTTTCATACATAAAAATATGTTTCCTCGTAAAAGTGCGAATTCTAAATAGAAAAATACAAATAAATGTTTCCATTTTCTAATATTTTTCCTAAGTGTTTTGAAAGAATTTTTAGTGCGTTTTTGAGTTTGTTTAAATATATTTGTTCGTTTCATTTAAACTACTAAACCGATTTGAAAACAATGTTTTACGCGACTTTAGGAAATTTCTATAACCTCTCGATTCCTGTCTTCTTTGACTCTATTTATTAAGCGTACCTACCAAAAATTTAAAAAAATGTCTGAAATCAATTTTGAGTTAAGCATTCCAAACTACACTAAAAGACACTACTAAGTAAAAAAGAATTTTGTTTGGATGTAAATTTGTGTAATATGACTTGGTAGAATATTTTATTATAACTCATTTAAGTTTCAGATGAAGTTCAAGTCATTTTCTCAAAATTAGAATGGTAAAATTTTAAATAATTTCTCGCCTTTTATTGAGTTACACTTGGCAACCCTGGAAACATATATTTTGTCAATGCAAACTGGGGTTGGTTTGCGTATTTGGTAGAGATAACAAAGATTCTAATTGTAAAGATATTGTCACTAATCTGAACGGGTGGTTTCTCAGGTTTTCCGGGCTTTATTTGGAACGTTATTTGCACACACGGGTTTACTATATACACATAAGGGTTACTATTTACAATATCACTACGTCTTCGTCCGTGTTTCCAGTTTCATTTCTCTGTCTTTCACTTATCTACTAACGCCTTCTGCTACCCGATCGAATCATCTATATACAGTGTGACCGCTAAAAATTTTATCGATACATTTGCCATCGGTGGCTACCTTCAAAACTCCATAGACTGCTTTTAAACAAAGTTGTTTAGGTTGTGAAATATATAAAGTCCAACCAAAAGGTATTTCTGTTGAACCCAAGAATTGTAATTCGGTTAGAATTTGGTTGGTATAAGATCAAATAAAAATATTTTTTATTGAGGTTTACACTGTGCCATGATCAAGGGTAAGCTCTGCGAGAAGATGGATCATTCTCTCACCAAATACTTGTTCAATCAGCTTAGCATGAAAATGCATGCTTTTTCAATAAGAAACAATTGTTTCGTACGCTTAGCAATCTCACCACAAAACTTCAAAAAACTTGCATGCTGACAAAGTCGCGGCAGTATCAACTATCAATTCTGATCACTATCAAAACGATCACGAAATGACTCATTTCATAATTAAAGTTTTGGTAAAACCACATTTCAGTGGCGCAGATAGCTTTTTGCAATAGGGGGCGATGAATGATGGTTTTTTGGATCTTAAAAATGTTATTTATTGTTATCTCATTTATATGATTACTACCTGACCCGGCAAACGTTGCTCTGCCATATAAATTGTTTCTAGTAAATGAATGAATTAGCTGTGGCGGGATCACGTTTTTTAATGTTTATGCAATATCCAATATCCGGATATTGGAGATCGTCGTATGAACGTTGTGTGTCGGCGATTTACTCCAGAATTTTGTTTCTTCTTTGAATCACAATTTCTCTCGTTGCTGTGCGGTCGCCAACCATTTTTCCAACAATGTCGTCAACAGCAGTCGCTGACAATTTCCCGCTGTATTGTGCATTATTTCTGTTGCTCCGAAAGACGTGATTTGAAAGCATAAATTAAATCTACGAATAAACTTCAGAAACAGGTTTGAAGCTGGATCCGTGCCGATGAGCAAGCCGTTTAATGGTACTGGTGGCGTCTCAGTTTCCGGTAGTTATACTTTTCCTGATGCGCAACACATCCCGGGGAACTCATTTTTGAATTTGAACGTATGACAATTGGGACATTCTTTGTCCATAGCACCAATCAGAACTTTCGGATGAGCGGAATATTCGATATCTGGCTCATACTCGAATGCGAGACGAAGGACAGAAGCAGATGTAAATGCTCGATGTACTTGTTGGCGTTGTCGGTCAATTGTTCCGAGTGTTTTAACAACTGTCCGGTGCGCTTGTCTCTGCTCCAATTGTTGTTGTTGACTTCGGAAAGCTCGTGCCTTTTGTGCGACATTCTGAAACGATTGATGAAAAACGATATTCCGATAACGATAACGATTTTCACAATAATAAAACACAGAGTGACTCAGATGAGCAGACTGCTGCTTCGTCAATGCAAAAGAATGTTCTGCAGCGGAACACCCAAGCGTTATGAAATATTAGTGTGAGTTGGCTGGCTCTAGGTCCGAAAAAGTTGCGTTTGTTCACAACTTGTAAACAACTTATGCATTGTACCACCAAAAAGAGCTGGTTGCCTATACAGAACTGTTTCATCGTTATCATACAATGCATAAGTTGTTTACAAGTTGTGAACAAACGCAACTTTTTCGGACCTAGAGCCAGCCAACTCACACTAATTAAACATTAGAAAGGTCGCCAAATAAATTACAAAGTTATGAAATATAGTTAAAAACATATCTACACCTGCCAAATATATATACAAAAAAGTTTAATTAAAATCGGTTAAGCCGTTTCGGAGGAGTTTGCTAACTAACATGTGACACGAGATATTTATATGTGTAGATAACTTTTACAAAATGAACACAAGACTGATCCCCTTAAGCCCCCCTCCACCCGTATCTGCGCCACTGCCATTACCATTTAATGTTATTGCATGAGTAGTTTGATTTTTGTGGAAAGGAAAGCCCGATAATGGTTTCAGTGAGATATTTCTGGGGCGACTATTTCGTCTTTTTTTTAAGCTTTACTGATTCATACTTTTTTCACCATTCCTATACAAGATGTGGACAGACGAGGGTCTTAAGTTCACCACGGAGATGTTGGTTGTGTTTTACACAGTTCAGTGTATATCCCCAAGAAAGCGACAAATTCAAATATGGTAAACATTTTATTTATATTGAAAAATATCGTACCAAAAAAATTAATTGTGTGGAATAAATCGACCCTGCTCAATCTAAATTTCATCAAAATAACTTTATAGTTTATTTGTCTTAAGTACTTTTTAGTGTTAAACTACTTTCTCATGTTGAAAAATTTTAAACTAATTTCTTCATTTTCTCTTTTCTTTACTTACAGGTAAGCTTTCCCCATCTGAAAATAAACTTTGATGAATGAGAGATACTTGAACATTAGTGAGTTTTGGTTTAAAATAAGTAAGATGCTAATTTGCCAAATAAACTTAACTAAACTTCATTACTCTTTAATGATTAAAAAGGCTTGATATGGGGGTTTCAGCGCTAGCAACTTGTTCAAAAAAAAACTGTGAAATTCTCTAAAACTTGTTGCTTTCAAGCAGCAAAATAGCATCTTGAATGAATTGTGAACCTATAAAAAAACACTACAAATACTGTTATGTAGAATTCAGAGCTGCCAATAGCTTAAACAAAACTTAAAGTAGGTGTTAAATAATGTACTTAATATCCTATAAAATGACGAACGATTAATTTAAACTAATTTGTACAGTTTTTAAAGGTTTAAAACTAGCTAAAATAGGAGCTTAGTCTATATCGAAGCTGCCAACTTGTCTTCAACGAAAAAATTACTCCTTTGAAATTCATTCAAAATAGCTTTTAGGGCTGCCAACTTGCTTTTCAAACCAAGATTGAAAAACAAACAAGGATTAAGATGATTTAAAATGAATTTGAGCGCTGCCAACATGTCAAAATATTGTCAAAATCCTTTAAAAAAGCTTTCAGCGCTGCCAACTTGATTCAAGGATGTTTAAACTGTAGCTTTCTGCCCTAAATAGCTCAAGGTGCTGCCATCTAGTTAGTTAACAGCTTGAAATGAGCAGTATGTCACTTTAAGGTATTAAGCTCTCTGCCAACCAATTTTTAAATTTTTTTAAATGTTTTTGAATTCTATTTAAGGACTGCCAACTAGAATATTAATGCCCTCGAAATGCCATGTGGCTAGAAATCAGTCAGTTGAGCAAAAACATTGACATTGAGCAACAATTACAGCTAAAACTGTTTAAGGGGCTGCCAACTTGTCTCGAAAAGTATTTCAAATCGATTTGGTTATACTTGAATAGCATTCATGGATTGAGGAGTTATCCAACGGTGTTAAAATAGTCATAAATTTCTAAGGCGCTGGCAATTTGTCTTACAAATAGTAAAAAGCATATACAAGGCCACTTCAAAATGCTTGCATTACCCAAAATGCCCGCTTCCAACTTAACTATGCTTTTTAGGAGCTGCCAACTTGATTTCAAAATAATTCCAAGTTTATTTAAGGCCTCCTAAAAAGGCTTGCAATACCTAAAATACCTCTTAAACAGCTTCTAGAGCTGCCAACCTTACTTAAATTTCTAAGGCGCTGCCAAATTGTTTTACAAATAGTTAAAAGCATCTACTTCAAAATGCTAACATTACCCAAAATGTCTCTAAAACAGCTTCAGCAGCTGCCAACTTGACTTTACTTTATTGGGAGCTGCCAACTTGATTTAAAAATTACTCTGAGGTTTAGTCAAGGCCTCTTCAAAATTCTTCTATTACCTGAAATGCCTCTAAAACAGCTTCAAGAGCTGCCAACCTTACTCAAATTTCTAAGGCGCTGTAAACTTGATTTAAAAATAGTTCTAAGTTAGGCTTCCGCTACTTAAAATGCATCTAAATTAGCAGTCAGCTTTTTCCCAAGCATACGTAAAAAGAACTTAACAGCTTAAATATTAATTAAGTCCTGCCACCTTGGTAAAAAAGTGTTTAAATGACCATTGGTGCTGCCAATTTGTTTTCAAAAAAAAATTTAAAACTTTTAATATCTGCTTAAAAAGGTTCAAATGTCTCTTAAGTAGCATTAAGCGCTGCCAACCTGTTTTAAAACTGGCTTAAAATGTAAGAAAATACGGCCAAGGCCAATGGCTTATCTTCCTACTCAATTATGGCCAATCTGTCTCAAAAAAAGGGGGCTTAAATTAACATTTTATAAAAATTTTTAGCCACTCGATACTTTTATACCACAACAAAAAAAAAAAGGAAAAGAAAATTCATATCAAACTTTTTGCTGACCAAATTTCCCCCACTTCAGACTTCAAGCTACTTCAGGTTGCCAAGAAACCCTCGTGGGACTAATTATTACTTAGTCTTTCAACTTCACCAAAGAGCAGGCGGCTCTCAGGTGTTACACCCTCCTCCACCTCCATCCCCATCCCCAACCCATGGTTCATGCTTCTTCCTTCTATGGACCAACTGGCAATACAATTTTTTAGGCCCAGATCAGAATGTTGCCAGCTAGAGCGAGGTCATAGTTCAAGGTTGCACACATGTACCGGAATGGGAGAGTGTTGTTGTTGGGGTGGGTGTACTAGGGTGGAGGAACTCCTACTGTTTGTTTCACATTTGGCAATTAGCATTTGTCGCCTGTGTTTCAATTTCGTTGCTTTAAGTGTAAATCTGCTCAAAAAAAGCAGCCTTAGGCTCTCTCTCTCTTGCTCTCTGGGTCTGCAGAGGGGGCCTGATTCCCTAGCAGGTGCCGCTGCTGTTGCTGTAGCTGCAGCTTTTGTTGTTGTTTGATAAGCTCACGCGACGATCGTTGTGGTTGTTGTTGTTGTTGCAGCTCCTAATGATAAGAATCCCCTTAGTCGGCACGCTTTGTAGCGCCCTTTCCCCTCACTCCCCCCGCCCCGCATAAAAAAAAAACAAATAAACTTTTTTTTTATATTTATCGCAGGCGATAAATGAGCAAGAAGAAGCAGCAGCTAAAATAAGATTAGCAAGGCCAACTAAAAGTGCATACACTGAAAATAAAATGTATATAAAATTATTCAAAAATTTCCATTCCATTAAATGGCGCTCTTTAACTTAAAGAACCGTTTAAAACAGGGACCGGCAAAACACAACTGCTCATTTTGGCGTTTCCCTTATTCAGTACTTCTTTGTTGTTACAAAAGAGAGCAGTATGAGCTCGCATACTGTCGGTGAGTTGACGTCGCTGCCGCTGAACGCTGTTGTATACAAATTAGATAGGGACGCGCCGTACTCTATTTTAAAACTAAGAACCAGAACCGAAACAAATATTTCAAATTCTTTAAGAACCTGTACTTTTGATTGATAGGATTCAAATACATGAGCCACACTTTTCATATACGGAGACAAAAAACACTTTCAGTTCTGTTACGAAAGCTGTTTTTGGTCCACAGAAGACTCAAATTGTGATTTTTCGTTAAGAGCTGGTTCTGAAAGTGTGTGACAATCTTTGCTCTCGCTACACCACAACAATAAAAAGAACACGTACTTGTTTTTCATCATGCATTTTGGTCATCTTTTGTCTTACAGTGACCTCTTAAGGGGTTACAATCACACAGATGAGAACTGTATACTCGAATAGCTACAAATGCTGTTGTACGAAGATCGATACTGATTTTGCTTAATTTTTTCTGTCCTTGATGTGTGCAGAGCTAAGTGAAAAAGATGTGGTGATGATTATTTATGAGCTCTGGAACCGGAACTGGAACCAAAGTCCTACCTAAAACTCGCAATCATTAAATGAAAACTAATGAATATTTTTCAATACTTTTTTGTTCTTTTTGTTCGGTCACCCAATGGCTACAAATCGTAGAACCTTGTACCTTCCAGCAACGCGGAAATCTCTCTGGCCACTCATCGATCTCGATTGAGAAATTGTCCACTGCTCGGAAAAGGGCGCGCTTAAAAGACTGAATATTTGGGTGTCGAGTAGAGCAAGCCATTGCCTCGAGAACGGACCACAGTTTGTAGTCCAATGAATTCATGTGTGGGCTACCAGCAGGCCAATCATCCGTAGAAATGAAGTTCGGTACATGGTTTTTTAGCCATGTTTGAGTTGTTTTTGCCTTGTGAGCTGGAGCGAAGTCTTGTTGAAAGGTCCACGGCTTGTGTTGAGAGGCTTTAGAACCTTTTCCACTTCTTTGACTTTTGACTTCCTTTTCACAAAAATGTAGCTTGGCTACTCCTCTCCAAACCATCACATAATGAAATATCAGACTATTGGAGAATCATTTTTATGGCACTTGAGAAAATAGTTGCAATGTTCTCGATTCTAAGCTATTGAGTCAAATAATAGTACAACAAAAACAGCTGCTTGGTTTTTTTTTAGCATTGGTAAAATTTTCCTGTCCAGATCTTAGACCAAAATTTAGCAAAAGGGCGCCGCAGCAACATTTTGAGCGAGCAATTTTGGAACTTAAGTGAAGACCATTTAGCGGCCAAAAAAATCCTTTAACCATAACCTTAAAGGGCGTTTTCCACTGGACGCGAAAAATTTCTCGTGAAAAAGTTAATATTCCGCAAATTCTTAACAGAGTCTGCTTAGCCGTTGTTATTCACACGATAACACACTTTTTTTTCTATAGATAAACGTTTCAAAGAAACCTTTAACTTTATATTGCGCTTTTAAATGATCCCGCAAACTTACAAACAACAACATCTCATGAAACATATTTTGTGTGCTATTTTAATAAATTAACATTTTTATTAATTGTTCTTATCATTAGGCCTTTACACAATCTGCAGTGTGAGCGCAGTAACCTACAATTGAACGCCGTTAATTTCCTCTTCCGACATTTTCAACACTTTAGGCGACACTTTCTGCCGGAATCTTTTGTTGCTACGCTCATTTTCAATTTGTCCTTCCTCTCTCTTAACCGCACATTTTTTCACGTCACCGCAAAAAAGAGGCGTTAACAGCAGTTAAAGCTACGTTATTTCTTTGACATAGCGTAGTGGCAAACGTAAGCTTTTTACGCCGTGAGTGGAAACCGAATAAGAATGGCCACACGAATAAATTACGCAGCAGGAGTTTTTATACCAGTCCAGATATTTGTAACGCATAGAAGGAAGCATCTCCGACCACATAAAGTATATATATTCTTGATCAGCATGATGAGCTGAGTTGATATTGCCTTTTCCGTCTGTTTCTATGCGATCTCCTCCGTCAGTTTAAAAGCTATCTTAACCAAACTTTGCACGAAGTCTTTTGGTACAAATACGCTGCACATTTGTCGGAACCGGCTGGATCGGATGACTATAGCATATAGCTGCCATAGGAACCATAGGTCGAAAAAGTAGTTTTAGTGAGAAAAACTTTTTTGTTTTCAATGCAAACGTCTCCAAACCTCGTATTTTTTAGTTTTCTATAATTTTACATAACTCCACCAAGTTTTATAAAAATCGGCCAACTCTATAGTATAGCTGCCATACAAAAGTTAGGTCTGAAAAAAGTCTTAGTAGGAAAAACTTGTTTGTATTCAATGCTATTGCTCCCAAACTTGTTACTGATCAATATTTTATGCTACCCCATAATTCTACCAAGTTTGACCCAAATCGGATGACTAAAGCATATAGCTGCCATAGGAACGATTGGTCGAAAAGAAGTTCTAGTGAGAAAAACTTTTTCGTTTTCAGTGATAGCGTCAATAAACTCAGCATTGAATAATTTTTTATGCTTTCACACAATTCTACAAAGTTTGATCCAAATCTATTGACAATATCGTATAGCACCCATATAAAAAATGTGTTCTGCGATATTGTATAGGAGGGGGAGTAGTTTTTGTCCGCGAACAAAAATTTTGCATTCCAAACTTCAAGTCGATTATTCTGACACTACGGCTGCATTTGATTGAAGTCCCCCTAGATCAGCGATGGTCACAAGAACACCCCTGGGGGCGAAGACTTTCCGCTATTTACACATATACGAGCCGAACGCATGCCGAAGCTGAGAAAAAGAGAGCTTATCTTTGATGCTGTCAGGTCGAAGCAAATTCACGGCGCTTTTTTTTCACACACTAATACACTCTCACTTTTTGGCCTCGCTCTCGTTGGCCAACGCTGTTCTAAATGTGCAAAATTGTACATTGTGCGGTGGCCAAAGTCATTCGTATTTTTCACATAGACGCCATCAGAACTTATGATTGTGTGAATCGATGAGCATAAAAGTCTTTCGTGCTCACCAACACAACCACATTTTTCTGTCATCTCCATTTGGCCGGCCCTCGTATAGACTACTTCAGGGTTCCCCACAAAGAGAGTGGAACATCGGCAAGCATTCGGTGTGAATTGGCGAGTGTCTTCGGCCCCCGGGGGCTATGTCTGCCATCACATAAACGGGTTTTCGCGGACGGTTTTGCGATTTCAAAAATGGCAAAAAAAAACCTTCAATCTTAGCTTGAGCCAGGGAGAATTAACTGTAATTCAGAAAAATGATTGAAATTTGTACTTTTGGGAGTACTTATAAAAGAAGAATGAGCAATTTTTGACGCTAATATCCACATAAATAAATTACATCAGTTAGAAAAAGCTTTGAGTAATTTTCAATCACACTTTCAATTAAGAATTCCCTCTTTTACCCCCGCCCCCCCCCCTTTCCGCGCAAACCCCAACGCCGCCCCAGCCGACGTTCTGTCTGCTTTAGTCCGGCGTGCTTGTAATTGGATTTCCGCTGTTTAGCAAAATGAGAGTGGGATAGGCATAGAAATAGACAGCCAGAGAGGGAGAGAAAAAGATGAAGAGAGAGAGACAGAGCGAGAGGGAGTGCGAGCACGCGGCAGCTGTTTTGATGATGAATTTCAAGTCGAAGATGTCGGCGACGACGCTGCTCATTACAACTTTCAATTTCAATTGCCAAATGCGATTTTTGATACCCTATATCAAAGTTCCCAAGGGTATGTTGGGTATGTTACAATATAGAAATGTAATTGTTGTGATTTGCTTTCACTTATCAATTTGTCATCTTCTAGATGTAACTGACAAATCATGAAATAGCGACAAAACACTAAAGTAAATACAAATAGCTTGCCTATTGGATATTTATTTCATATTTTTGTTCTTTGTGCAAAATGTACAGAACTTATTTAAAAAGTTATGCTAATAAAACTGCTAAATACTTCAGAAACTCATTTTCCAGACCACAAATGAGACCACATAACTGCATAACCATGATACGATAAAATACCATTAATGACCAATGCTAAAGCGAGCGAGCCAGCAATGTACGAAATCCTCAGAAACCAATACCCAATCATGTACTTTCTGCCAGTTAGAATTCGGTTGCTGATAGCCATTTTTTTTAGCTTTTTATAAATGTTGATTATATGTAAAACTCTGATATGTATTGAATGTTTTGACTTAAAATAATATTTAACTAGGGATTATAAATGTTTTATCACTAAATTTATTAACTTTTGGGACTAGCGCTTTAAATTATAAGGATTATTAGCCAATAAAGAAAGAAAGAATATGGAAAAGAGCATAGTAAGTGTTTCAAATCACTTTACCGTGACTGATGAATCAATAAATCTCATAATAAGATTTTGTTTGGAGGTTCCAAACTGGTTCGGCGGCAAACCGGAGTCTCTGAATATTTTGGAAGTCTGAATTGAATCTGAATTGTTTAAGTTTAAGAAATTACAACTTAAACTTGCATCGTTTTGTTCTTAAATTTTAAAGATTAAAAAAGAACCAGTTCCGAATTCCAAATATTTTAATAAGTTTACACGAAAAATGATTCTTAATTCAGAATATCGACGCGTTTAGGTTCCTTTTATCTTGAAACAACCATTAAATTTAACTAGAATAAAATATTTTTCGAAAAACAGTTTTTTTTTTATTAAATTAACTAGGTGGGTTTTTCGATGTTTTAGTTGAAAAATCTGGATAAACCCTCTACTGCCAATTGATTTTTAACACAAATCATACGCAAAATTAAATTTTTTAACCAGAAAGAAAAGTTGGGCACTAGAGGGTTAATTTTCAAAAATTTTACTTTCGCTTTCGATTCTCTAAACAGTTTAGTTTTTGAACCCAATCGAACTGAGTCAGTTACAGGGTATTTAACAGACGGTCTTGTGTCACTTTCTTGCTGCCTTTGATGCCTGCTCTTTTACACGTACACGACCGAACACCCAGAGGCACCCACAAAATGCCGCCACCGCTGCTCTCACGCACAGCACAGTCACTCTCTCTGGCACTTGTCTCTCAGTCACATACTCTCTCTCTCTCTCTCTGTGGGGCTGTCAAAGTACTTAGAAGGGTAAATATGCTCAGTGTGCGCTCTGTGAGTTACCGTTAGCCAAATATCATATGGCTGAGTGCATTCGGTGGGTCTAAGTGGTTTGCTAGTCGTTGACTGGGGCTGGCTGCTTGCCTTCGCCTCGATTCGTTTTTCATATCGTTAAGCTGCGTCGCCGCCGACGACGTCGTCGTCGGTTGCCGTTGCCGTTCATGTTGAACGGTTGTCGTTTCATCATCATATAACGTGCGGCTCGTGTAAGACTTGTGTTTTTTTTTTGGTTTTCGTGAAATAAATTCCCGAAAATTGGGTTAAAAAATTTAAAAATTTTCAAGTGTGTTCAAAATTTTTGAATCGAGTGTAAAAAAATTTTTACAAAAATTGTGCTACCCAAGCCAAAAAACAAGTGAAACAGACAAATAAACAAAACGCAGCAGCAGCAGCAACAGAACCAAACACTCACACACCCACACACACTGAGAGAGAGTACTATTGAGAGAGAGTGGCAGCGTGAGAGAGAGAGAGTGTGCACATCTGATTGTGGGAGAGCGGCGCCCAATTGTAGGGCAAATTAAACAAAAACGAGAAGGCCAAGCTAACTTCGCCTGTGCCGAAGTTTTTATACCCTTGCAAATGCAAATGTCACAGTTTAAGAACGCTTACATAAAAATCAAAAAATTTTGTAACTAAAACCTATTTTCCGACAGATAAACGTCTGAAAAAAGTTTTTCTCACTAAGACTCATATTCCGACCGATCGGTCCTATGGCAACCATAAGATATAGTCACCCGATGACGATCAACTTTTTCAAATTAGTTTGAAAGCGTTTAATATTAATAATCACCGACCTTAAGAACGATTTACTTAAAAACAAAAAAGTTTTTTTCACTAAGACCCATTTTTTGACCAATGGTTCCTATGGCAGCTATAAGATATAGTCATCCGATTTTGACCAAAATTTGCAAATCTGTTTGAAAGCATATAATATTATTAATGACCGAGTTTAATAACGTTAACATTGAAAACAAAAAAGTTTTTCTCACTAAAACCCATTTTTCGACCGATGGTTCCTATGGCAGCTATAAGATATAGTGATCCGATCCGGTCGGTTCCGACATATTAGCAGCGTGCAGTAAAAAAAAGACTCTGTGCAAAATTTCAGCTCGATAGCTTTAAAACTGAGAGACTAGTTTGCGTAGAAACAGACGGACAGACAGACGGACAGACAGACAGACAGACAGACAGACAGACGGACAGACAGACGGACGGACAAAGCTCAATCAACTCAGCTCGTCCCCCTGATCAAGAATATATATAGTTTATGGGGTCGGAAATGAATATTTCTATGCGTTGCAAACTTCTGGGCAAAATTATAATACCCTTTGCAAGGGTATAACAACAAACTGATGCCGCCTTACTAAAACTAATTAAAAAAAAAACCAAAAAATTTTATAAAATGAAATAACAAAATGCAAACCCAAATTCGCCGCCCCCCCGTCCCGCCCCAGCACAACGCAATGCAACGCAGCTCAATGAAAATCTTTTAACGGGGCAAGTTTCCCAATGTCTACACACACACACACACACACACACGCACATACAAACACACTCATACGTATAAAACGCCGCTAAATTGGCAATGGGCTTCCCAAACTTGTCGCGTGTCTGTTTGCTCAGAACTTTTTTTTTGTTGTATTTGCACTTGGAAGCCGCTGACGACGCCGCCGCTGTTTGAGAGACATTTAGAGCAAATCCGAGTGGGAAAACCGGCAAAGTTGGTTACTTGAAATACCCTTTCCATGTTATATTTAATTAAAATGCAAATGAAATGATCCAAAAATTAATTTTGTAGCATTTTGGCATATGAAATTTGGCAACCTCAAACGTTTATGCTTTAAAATTGTGAAATTTGTCAACTTTGTCTCAAGAGTTTTTCCTTATTATATACTTCTATGTGAAATTTGGCAACATGGTTTAATGAATTTGCTTTTTCGTCTCAGTTTATGCTTTTAAAATGTGCAATTTGGCAACCAATTTGATTAAATATGAAGTTTGGCAACGTTGTCTTAAGAGTTTTTTCTTTATATTTGCTTGTATGTGAAATTTGGCCACATTGTTTAATGAATTAATGCTTTTAAAATGTGCCATTTGGCAACCAATTGGATTAAATATGAAATTTGGCAACTTTGCCCCCAAGACTTTTTTCTCAATATTTACTTGTATGTGAAATTTGGCAACATTGTTTAATGAATTTGGTTTTTTTTTTGGTTAGTTTATGCTTTTAAAATGTGCAATTTGGCAACCTACTTGCTTAAGTATGAAATTTGGCAACATTGTTTAATAAATTTGTTTATTTTGGCTTAGTTAAGGCTTTTAAATTGTGCAATTCGGCAACATTGCCTAGAGAATTCATCCGTTTATATTTAATTTAAATTAAATTTGGCCACATGGATTATGTAATTTGATTTAAAAAATCAGTATAAACTTTTATAAATTGAAATTTGGTCACTTTTTTGTCATTTAATTACCAAAGTTGGTCATTGAAATATCGTTTCCTTTAATTATTCATGATTTTGCATGAAACGAAAGGGGAAAATTGTTTAATTTGTGTTATTTATGATCTTAAGAACTTAAACTTTTCGCCCAGTTTATGCTTAATATTTGGTTAAATATGAAATTTGACAGCGATGCCTTCAGAATTTGCCCCTCTCCATTTAGTTGTAATCATAACTGTAAACGAAATTTGGCAAAGTTGAAATAGAAATAAGCTTCTTCAGCATATTTTAGACATTTTAAATTTAAAAATTGGCCACAATTTTTGTTTAAATATGAAACTTGGCAACGTTACATTAAGAAATTTACCAACGATAGTTAATTTTGAACTAAAGAAATAGAAATTTATCAACTTGGCCTTATGAATTTTCTCGTAAAATGATCCTACAATACGAATTTTCGCCAAGTTTATGTTTTTCTGATCTTAAGAACTTTAACTTTTCATCCAGTTTTGCTTCTTATTTGCTTAAATGTGGAATTTGGCAATGTTGTTTCAACGTTGGTAAATTAGGTTAATGTTTTGGCATGTAACGGACAATTTTAGTGTATGAAATTTGGCAACGTTGTTTAGTTGCTTAGACTTTTGGCAAACCGGGCTGATGAACTTAAGTTTTCCACCTTGTTTATGCTAAATATTTGTTTAAATATGAAATTTGGCAACGTTGCCTTTAGAAAATTGCCAACATTGGTTAATTTGGTTAATGTTTTGTCATGTAAGTGAAAATTGGCAACGTTTCTTATTTCATATTGATTAAATATGAAATTTGGCAATATAAATATTTGTTTAAATATGAAATTTGGTCACGTTCACCTTACCAGTTTTCTCTTATATTTGATTCAAAATAAAATTTAGCCACATTTATTATGAAATTTGATTTAATAGATCAGTGTAGACTTTTAAAATCTAAATTCGTCAACTTTTACCCTGAAAATTTGTCATTTTCATCGTAGTTTACAATATCTGTAAATGAAATTCGATCTTTTTGATTATTAAAATTGCTTTATTAATTAATACAATGAGAAATTTGGACACACTTTTGCGTGAAATTTACATTTCATAGATTTAGATTGTGAAACTGACAAAAAATGTTGAGCAAATGTTTTCAAGAATTTCTCACTTAGACGAAACCTGCAAACATAGCAAATTTAGCAATATTTTCACTCAGCTCTGCATATACCAAAGACCGAAAAAATTGCAACCGAAAGTGTTGCTTTACTGATTGGTATGAATGTAAGCTAATAACTTGTGTACAGTTTGCTTTTCAAAAATCAAAATGCATGGTCACAAGGGTGGAAGTGTTCTATTTTTTGTTGTGGTGTAGCGTGAGCGGAGAGAGTTAAATAAAGGACGCTTGTGCTATTTCTAAATTATAACGTTTAATAAAAAAAGCGCGCAAGAACGGTTTTTCTCCTTTCTAAAACGATTTTGTCTCTGCAGACAAAGCGAAACGGTTAAACTAATGTTCTTTTGCTCAACCTATATTCGGCCTTACTTCTTCACACATTTTGTTACCTTGCATGGCCTTAATTTCATTCCCGTGCTAATGAATTTTCAATTTCCACTTGTGCTTAAGTTGTGAGACGCTCTCGTCTCGCTTCTTGCACTTGGCTGGGCCCTAAATGCTGCACCTTCTCATTGACTTTTTATTTCTATTTTGAACTAATTTGATATCATTTCTTTGGTGGCTCTTCTTCTTCTACTACTTTGCTTCTGCTCTTCTGCCTGTGCATTCAAACGAAATCGAGAACGAAAATCAAATCAAATCAAATTGAATTTTCCTGCTGCTCCTCCTTCGCCGCCCCTAGCTGCTCATTGAAGCTTCTTTCAAAAAAAAAATAAAGCAGATAGAAAGGAAAATGTTTAACTCCATCGTTGGGCGTTGATTTCAAAAATGTAATTCACCATCCCAACCAACCAACCAACCAATCCACCGCCCAAACAGCCGGTCAACATTTATTCTATTTATTTGCGAGGCAAAATTCTATTTGCTGCTTGGCTTGGTCCGCGCGCAAATCAAAATCAAAGCGAATATTGTAAACAAACAGAAGATGAACAAGTGGAGTGGAGAGGGACTGCAGCAGTAGCTCAGCAGCATCAGCATCAGCAGACGTTTTGCATAAAACCCGCAACGCAACAACTTTCTACCTAAACAAATCAAAAAGTTTTTGAGTGGCAAAACGTCGGGGTTGGTGGGAAGACTTTGACGGAGATGCCAAAAACACTTTTCATTCTCACTTGATTTTATGGCCTCTAGAGTGTATAGAAGTTATTTATTATTCCATAATTATTGTAGACCCTCTCCCAGTCACGTAGTTGCCATTAACATAAACCCCATCGCAACACGTTCCCCCTTTTTGGATCAAAGTATACCCAATATTTAGGCCTTGTCTGTGGTAACAGACAAGCTTCAGTTGTTTAGAATAGAGCGCAAGGTTCAAGTGATCCGTCGTGTGGCGCCGGCGCCTTGGCTTATTATCTGCTTAGTATTTGTTTATTTAGATTAGTTAAAGAGTTGAATGGGTTTACCCAATGCGAGAGAGAGACAGAGTGACGCATCATAAATTATAAACAAGTACACAAAGTGAATACCGAAATGATAATGCTGTGCTACAATGGAATATTTTTGTTTGTTTCCAAATAATAAAATTTTAAATCAACTTGAGATTAAACAAAAGAAACAAAAGGAAATTGATTGATGAATGAATGATATGGATAACTATTAAAAACTAGCGACAGTTGGGAAAGTTTTGAAATTTAAGAATAAACTAATATTTCCATGTGAAAATGGAAATGGATTCGTACCAGCAACGCAACTCTTCAACGTTATCGTTGAAAACTTGAAGAATGATAACAATTTGAAAACATTTTTAAGATGTAGTCTTTGGAATTGTTTGAAAATAACCGCCAAGATGTAAATATATTGATATTTTAGTGTTAAGGTATTCTTATGACATCGAATACAAACCGTATAGAGATATTGTGAATAGAAAACCATGTAAATAAAAACCCCAAAAACCGAAAAAACCCCCCTCATTTACACTAGTATCAATTTGATTTAGTTTTAACAATATTTAGGTACATTTTTTTCCGCTTTTACGAAACATTTTGAAAATGTTTTAGTTACATTCTAGGCAAGTTTTTGCTCATTCACTTAAATCTAAAAAATAATTTTGAATTGTTTCATATACCATGGTTCTATTTAATGAACAAGCGGCAGTTTTTCGAGAACGAAATTCATTCACGAAAATCCACGTTTAAAAAGAAGTTCGCTTGGGCCGACTTTATGAGAATTCTCTAGAATTCATGTCTCCACTACAAGTCATTTCAGAAATTTTAAGCAATCCTTTCGTTCTGAGGTTTCGGTTTGAGAAAGTCCGCCAATCTGGTTGGGTTAAAGTTCGAATATGGGCATTTCCACAGCTACGAACGTGACAATCTTACAAATTTTTTAGCCTTTATTATGAAGAAAAATAAAGCAAAATTGTACAATAAATTTCCGCATATTGATGTTTGGATAGCAATTTAGTAGCACCATATTTAATGTAAAAGCTGAGAGTTGTAGTCAGTAAGGTCCCTAGACAAAGGCTTACGCAACGTGACAGAATACGAAAGTGCGTTTTGTTTGCTTTTACAAAAAAGCAAAACTCTGCGGAATGCTTTCGAGTTTTTAATGCTATTAACTTTAATATGATGTGCAATGATGTAGCTATATTTATAGCTGATTCGCTCAAACATAAATAAGGCTTTTTTTTATATTTGACTAATTATGATACGCAACGTGATATACGTTATGTGCCAAGCCATTCTCTAACGCCGTATTTCTGATGCTTTTCATAAATTTATATATGTATCCTTTTGCGTAATCATACAAAATATTATATAAAAATTTCAATTCCGGAACTTGTTTTGAAATACATAAGATAAGTTAGCTGCATAGAATGAATAGATGTTATCGGTTTTTGGTTGAGCTTTCTGTGGAAATGCCCATATCTCGGTTTATTTTGGTTTCGATATAAACTTTTAATATTCCAATAAACAGTATACGTCATTCAAATTATTATATGTGCATCACATTTTTATACCCTTGTAAAGGGTATTATAATTTTGCCCAAAAGTTTGCAACGCATAGAAATATTCACTTCCGACCCCATAAACTATATATATTCTTGATTGGGGCGACGAGCTGAGTCCGTCCGTCTGTCAGTCTGTCTAGTCTCTCAGTTTTAAAGCTATCGAGCTGAAATTTTACACAGGGTCTTCTTTTTACTGCACACGGCTAATATGTCGGAGCCGACCGGATCGGATGACTATATCTTATAGCTGCCATATGAACCATCGGTTGAAAAATGGGTCTGAGTGAGAAAAACTTTTTTGTTTTCAATGTTTCAATTTGCAAATTTTGCTCAAAATCCGATGACTATATCTTATAGCTGCCATAGGAAACATCAGCTAAAAAATGGGTCTTAGCTGTCATTGGAACCATCGCACAGTGGGAGATTTTAGATTTCAAAGAATGAAATCACTGGTATGAAATTTTCGACTTATAAAAAAAACAAAAAGAAATATTTTTTGACTTAAATTTTTTATTGAAAAATTAATTGTTATTAAAAACAAAAATTAATTCTTAAATTTTTTTTTAGTTTTGAATTTTTTACGATCTGTTTTTTTTTACTTTTTTTAGTTTAGTTTGGAGTGCTGAACTATAAAATCAATTTTAAATATTTTTATTCCGAACTTTTTTAAATATTTTTTATTTTTTCGGCAGAAACACTTTTACACATTTTAGCCACACATTTTAAGCCATATTTCAATTCAGGAACTTCAGATTAAGTCAAGCAAGATCCGAATCGAAAGGTTATGGAATTTCCTATCATCATTCGAATCGGTTTACTAGTTTGAGCTTAAAGATCAGAAATATATAAAAAAAAGTCGATTTTTTTTATTACTGCGCCTGAAATTTTTTTTACGAGTTGAGGCAGGTAAAGGCAGCTAATGTTTTTTTTTTAGTATTACAATAGAAACACACATAAATTTAAACAAAAATCGGAGCTGCAGCTGGCTGCAGTCACAAGTTCTAAGCCACGAAACATTAAAAAGTAAAATATTTTCCATAAATCGATGCACTCGCAAATACATCACTTTATTCAACTAAAACACATCCTCAACGAACTCACAAATACTTTTTTAAACACATACATACCTTTTAACTTTAATTAAAAACAAAAATTATATCACCTTTGATGTATTATGTTTTTTTTTTTTTCTGCTGCTTCCAAATAGGCTCCAAAATATTCTAGCACGCAAGCTTTCTTATACGGCATGTTTGGAAGCTCATAGCTGTTCGGATATCGATAGCACATAACAGCTTTAAGTACCGTTAGACTCAGGGAGGGCAAACATCGATGTTCGCAACCATCGATGTTTCCGATGTTTGACAAACATCAATGTCTTCGATGATTTGAAAAAAACATCGATTGATAGTAATACTACATATGAATATGTTAAAAATAATATTTGTATACTACTTTCAACGACCTGCGACTGTTCAAGCTTTGCATTATCTATTGCGCTTGACTTGAAGTAAGCGACAATGCGCTTGCACTTGGTCCTGTACGAGTTAGTTAAAGGAGTTGGGAAAAGCATGGTAAGTGATCAAGCTTTAGTAACTCACATGCTTTCTTCATAGTTGCGACATTATCAGTTACAACTGTTACAACTTTCTCGTGTCAATATTCTTAGCAGAGTTTCTGAATTGTTGTTTGCCGTATGATTTGTGAATGTTAAAAGTTTCTGCGTAGACAGAACTACCGACTGTAATTCAAAATTGTAATTTATGAAATGGCAAGTAACTGTAATATACCCTTCTATGGCCCTGGACGTCCAACAATCTCTGGTTAGTCGACATAACCTATATTATTCAAAATTGTCATTATGTGGGCTTATTTGCCCATATTTTCGATCCGGCGACTGGGCAAGTCCTAAATTTAATTGAAAACATTTATATTATAAATTACAAATTTTAATAAGTTTTCTTACAATTTCCTCGCTTCCTCTGCCGACGCTTTCAGAGATGGTAGAAAAGTAAAAACATCGATGTCGAAAAAAAAACATCGATTTTTGCCACTTCTTCCAAACATCGATACATCGCTAAAAACATCGATGTTTTGCCCTGCTCTAATGTATTGACTATTCATTAAAAAAAAAAAATTGGCGCTATTTCAAATTTGAATTTTGAATTAATTTCACCTAAATGTACCAAATCTCCCACTGTACATCGGTCGAAAAATGGGGCTTGATGAGAAAAACTTATTTGTTTTCAATGTTAGCGTCCTCAAACTCAGCCATTATTAACATTACTAGCTTTCAAACAGATATACAAATGTTGGGCAAAATCGGATGACTATATCTTATAGATGCTATAGGACCGATCGGTCGGAAAATGGGTCTTAGTGAAAAAAATCTCTTTTTTTTCAAGTAAATCGTTTTTAAGGTCGGTGATTACACTGTTCTACAGTGAAAAGTATCCCGAGCATCTAAATATAACTAATTCTTGCTTGTCTACTCATGCTGATTCCGAGTTGGCACAGCCATATCTTAGTTTCCGTTTCCAAAATATTCGCGAAAAACCAACTTTTCGTCGTTCTTGAATTTATGTAGGCCACACTAAGAATTAATTTCTGATTTTATGGAGCTTCTACGATAGTATACATATGATTTGGGCGAACAATTTGTACCCAAGTTATGTTTTAATAGATTTAGATTAAGATTTATTTGACAAACAATTCCTGGTACTACAAGTATATACTTAGCAATTTTTGCACCAGTCACAAAAGCAAGACATTTGATTTTAAATTGACCTATCCTGCTTAATTCTATGGTTTACATCGTATCTTGTAGTATTCAAATATTATCAAACAAGCAAACAATAATTTCTTAATTTAAAGATCTAGTTTTGCAAGTGTATTTTAAATGTTTCCCTAAATTGCGTTGCACTACTGATTTTCTTTATGTTGGTTGGTAGTTGGTTCCACAATTTAACAGTATTAACAAAGAATTGTCGCTCCGAACTAGCAATTTTATGGCGTACTGCTATTAAGTTCATAGTTCTTAACGATGTGGCAAAACTTAATCTTGTCATACAAATATGATGATTCTCTAGTATTTAGTAGTATCTAGTACATATCAATGCAACTGAGAAAAATCATACACGCGATATAAGTTATGCCAATGGTGTCGAAATTATAGTAATTCTGTCAAACTATATCATCTGCTACAAGCCATTCTTTTGGTCTGACATTTATTGGCACCATTTTATCATATAGTTAAACATATGTACTAATTATGGAAGTTTTGTTGCATTTTTGTCAAGACCATAAGCAAAGTTATAGCCTGTTAAACCCGAAAATCAAGATTTAAATTTATGGCAGGACTACTAGACTTCCACCCCAAATTTTTATAGCAGATTTAAAAAGGAAAATTGATATGGCATTGACTTAACAACATATTTATTGAAATGTAAAATAGCAACATTCATGAAATGCTACGTTAATATTTGTGGATAGTGGAAGAATGACGGTAATATTTGATAGCAAGGCTGCAAACCGGTCCGGAACTGAAGCCCTGAGAACCGGTTCGGTTCTTGTTTTTTAGGGTTCGCGAACCGGACCATGAACCAGGCGCTTTATATTTTTGACTTTTTGAACCTGAACCCGAACCGGACCACTTTATAGAAAAATGAGGTTCGGTTCACCAATTTAATTCATTTATTCAACGATACATCCATGGAAACGATTGCATTTCTAATTAAGCGTGAATGATTTTTAATGTAAAGTGACAAGATAAAGTATGATGTTGATGATAGATTATACGGAAAGAAACTGTTTGACCATATGATGAATCAACTTGGCTTTGAACGGACAGTATAGATCACAATTACTACCAAGTGATTCATATTACGCTTGGTTGGTTTTAACACCGATCAATTGTTCTAAAATCTTCAGCAAATCATTGTTTATTACCATCTAAGTGCCCCGACAAACATTCTTCAGTATTAGTATTGGCTGCAGTATTCTCAGACAGACAACTGAATCAACGTTTGATTGTGAAGAAGAGCAATAGAAAGCTATAAACAAATATTAAATATAAAAGATGTGAATGATGGTGTAGATTTCTTTGGAAATTGTCAAAGAGCACATTGATTACATACATCGACAACTATTCTATTTTGTTTAATCGAACCCAGGTTCGAACCAAAACCTTGGGTTCAGCGGTTCCTGGAACCGGTCCGCGAACCGAACCTTGGACTTTACAATGGGTTCAAACCCCCGGACCGAACCTTCTGTAGAATTTTAAAGGTTTGCAGCCTTGTTTGATAGTCTACTTCTTCTTTCTCTTTAAATCACAACGCTGCTATTAATGCCCGCTAGTCGTTTCTGTTTCGTGCGAGCTGGTACAAGTTGTTCACACCAAGCTTGGTTATGTCATACCGCACCTGGTCTTCCCATCTCAGTTTCGGTAGTCCTGCCGATTTTCCCAAAGTTTTTCGCCTTCCCATTGAACACCTGTTTTACTGAAGCTTGGTCATCCATACTGGTAGCATGTCCTATCCAGCGCAGCCGCTGTTGTTTTATGCGCCTATATGTGTTTATATGTAACAGTCGTTCCACTTTTTGAAAAGGTTCCATTGTTGAAGTCTCGGGCCTAGAAGTTCAACCTTGCACTTTGGCAATTCTAAGTCCCTTACAAGCTCATTCAGTTCAGCCACTGTGCTGACGAACTAGGTTCTTCGTATTCTGAAATCGAGGAATGTCATCATTGAATTGAAGGTATAATTTCATCTTTATCGTCGTCTATGTAAGGACGATTCGGAATCGGGTGAAGATTGCTGTGAGGCTGTGGTCAAATAGCCGATTGTATGTTTAGATATACAATAGTATTCTTCTTTTTATACCCTTGTAGAGGGTATATCAAAATTGTCCAGATGTTTGTAACGCATAGAACGAAGCATCTTCGACCACACAAAGTATATATATTCTTGATCAGCATAATCAGCTGAGTTGATATAGCCATGTCCGTCTGTCCGTCCGTCTGTCCGTCTGTTTCTATGCTATATCCTCCGTCAGTTTTAAAGCTATCTTAACCAAACTTTGCACGAAGCCTTTCGGTACAAATACGCTGCATATTTGTCGGAATCGGCCAGATCGGATGACTATATCATATAGCTGCCATAGGAACCATCGGTCGAAAAAGTAGTTTTAGTGAGAAAAACATTTTTATCTTCAAAGCAAACGTCCCCAATCCTCGTATTTCTAAGTTTTCTATGCTTTTACATAATTCCACCAAGTTTTATGAAAATCGGCCAACTATATAGTATAGCTGCCATACAAAAGATATGTCTGAGAAAAAGTCTAAGTAGGAAAATCTTTTTTGTTTTCAATGCTATCACTCCCAAACTTGTCACTAATCAATATTATATGCTACTGCACAATTCTACCAAGTTTGATCCAAATCGGATGACTATAGCATATAGCTGCCATAGGAACTATCGGTCGAAAAAGTAGTTCTAGTGAGAAAAACCTTTTTTGTTTTCAATGGTAGCGTCTTTATACATTCCAGTTGTGCGTATTATCAGTTTCCACACAATTTTGGGGAGTTCGGTCAAAATCGGTTGAACACATCGTATAGCTGCCTTATAACAAACTAGGAAGCAAATGCTCAAAGTAGTGGCGCCTTCAAGCTACAAGGGTATATAAACTTCGGTCGAGCCGAAGTTAGCTTTCCTCTATTTTTTTTTTATAAACTCCTATGCCTTTTCCAAATATATGAGTTGTCAGGCAGAAAAAACAATCAGTTTCGTGATTCGCTGGTTCTCGCCAGTGCATCGAGGTAGCGAAACGAAATGATGTTTTTTTATGCCACTCAACCGATTTCTCAAACCTGTGAGGTTAGAAAAAAAATAAAGCAATATTGGTGAGTCCAAAAAAAGCTAACCTGTACGGGTTACAGCAAAAATTTGGTACCCAGCTTTTATCCTGATTTTTTAGTTCTTCGTTGAAATAGTAAGAATATGCTATTTTTACTGAAGCCGATATAGAACACCTTTGTTTTTTGAACAACACTTCACCACAAATGTAACAAAAATGGTCGGGATTATTTAAACAGCTTACACGAGACATTTTGTTACACAGTCAAATACTTGAATTGAATATGTGACATAAATATTTGCGACTTGACCTTTTGCAACGCAAATATCAATCAAATCGATCAGCTAGAAGTAATTTGCACATATAATTATTTACTACGAAGGAATCAAGAAAGCAAAAACTTTGGTGAAGTAACAACTCCAACATCTTGCTTTATGCATTCACAGAAACGGGATAGTCTTACTTATAACAGTAAAACACAATGAAACTATTAATGCACATATAATTATTTGTATGACGTATAACAAAACCTAAATAACTTTTCTCTTAGCAAGAGTGTAGCAGACGCAATCGCCTTAATCAACGTCCGTTTGCGCTTCCAAAAGATGCGCCTAAGCTATCACACAAATGACAAATTCCAAGGCCTTAAAAGCGAATACAAACTATTCAGTTTTCTTTAGGGAATGTGACCGTTTTAGTGACCTCTCTAGCAGGCTCCAGGTCATTAAGTTATATTTATTCATAACTTTTTAAAACAAGAGGAGGCTGGTCGGCTGTACAGCTGTTTCATGAATCTCCCGATTTAATCATCAGCAGTCTTTGCCTGTCTTCTAACAAAAAAATTAAATTGTGAAGCTGTGCAAAGGCAAAAGGAAACAGTTTCTACCGTATAAAGTATATACAATATATAAAATATTTTTTATCAGCTTCAACAATTAAGGGGACATAGGCACATGAATTTCAAAATCTGAACTAGAAAGATTTCGTTTTACCTCAATTTACCTAGGAGGAGGTAGGCTGCTATTCTGCTATGCAAACTGAATTGAAACAATTGTTCCACTAACTTACCCAAACAGTTTAGGTAGAGTGTCCCCAGCGGACTTTCAAGCAAGTTTCTCCTTCCCTTGTTTTTTTTTTATCTTTCTGTTATTATGGAAATAACCGTCCCCCCGGGGAAGATTTGTCTTAATGGCTTGATTGATTGATTGCTTGATGCACACACATTGCACAGCAGTTTCGATCAAAGGGATAAAAAAAAAAACACGATGGTTTGCTTTGATTGACTAAATGTCCTCGTTGTTGTCAGCATTCGGTTTGCCTGACATTTTGATGCAGTTTTATGCGGTGATTTATTGGCCAATTGCATTAGCTTGCCTCCGCCTCCACTTGCCAGCCACCCGCCAACACTCCTCGCGCATATTGATTTTGGTAAACTTGATTTAAGCCTCCTTCTGGCTTTGGCTTTGGGTTCTGCTTGGTTTGAGCGATAAAAATTTTTATTTTATTGATTTTCATTTATGTTTTGCCGCTGCCGTGCGCATACCTTCTACTACTACAAAACAGCTGGTACATTTTATGGCATCCTGCAGCAGCCTCCACCTTCATTCAATCTTCATAAACATAAGCTCCCCCCGCCCCATCTCCATTCCCTCGCTCCCCTCCTTCACCGAGGCCACAAAACCCAACGCGTTGAGCAATTACGAGTAGTAAACTTTACCACCAAGCCAAACCATTGGCGTTTTTATGCTTTCTTATTTTTTTTCTATATGAAAAATTCCTCTGGCTTAGAGCATCCAGAGTGGGAGGGAGGGGGAAGAATCCTGCAGAAGCGGTTTAAATGAGGCAGAAAATATCAGTCGATAGTGGAGAAATTGTGATTGCGGCTTCTTGAGAACGAGGCCAAAATGTGAGTGTGTATTGGTGTTCGATTATCTAGGTCTAACCTACTTCTGCGACCGCTGGCCAGCGACTGAAAAGCTGTTTGCTCTCCTGTAACAAGCGTCGGCATGCATTCGGCTCGTGTCCCTTGTGCCCCTCTCTACTTTAAAAGCTATTTTTCTATTACAGTTTTATGTTCTAGTTCTAAGGACACATTCCCGAATTCTCTCTAAATCAAAGGCTGTGAAAATGCTTAAAAAATATTCTCAGAGGTCATACTCAGCTAACGTTAAAGCGCTCAAGGAATCCTAAAAACAAATATATCAAACTGTATATGGGCTTTAGTGACCTGTTTTTGATTTTAGTCAATACAAAAGGTATTTTTTGCTTGTTTTATAATAGGGAAACCGGTTTTTTTTGGTTTTTATTACAAACATTACGGCGTATTGACCATTATTTATATGTATATGGGGTTTAGTGACCTGTTTTTGATTTTAGTCAAAGTTACTTCTGGCTAGCATAAGGTCTAAGACCTTGACCTTGAGCTAGCCATATGTAACTTTGACAAATATATCAAAAATATCATTTGGAATATTACTAAAGAGCGCAGCGACAACAAAGGTATTTTGTTCGCTTTGAGTGGATTAACGGGCCGAGCCAAGGGGATGCAATGGGCCACTAAGTGCCCATCACAAGAAATTTTTTCGGATTTCCGCTTGCTTGCCCATACAATACACATCTTAAAACTTCTACCTTCTCAGCCTTAACAGCCTTTTACAGTAGTGACACCTCAGGCAGCTTCCTTTTCTCTTATCGCTTCACTTGGCTTCTGCTCTGGCTAGTACTTCTTCTACAGTAGTTTCTCTTTTATAGCAAAGTGGCCGTTTCATAATTACTGCTTAGATAATTATGGAACAATTCTCTTTCTCAAGTTTATTTATAACCACAAAATCAAATTGGAACCGTAGACCGTAAAGAACCGCTTAGAAACGGAACCTGAACAAATATTTTGTTCTTGAAATCGTTCTCATTCTTCTTCTAAATCAGAGATGCCCAGAGTCAGCTTACGGCTGCGTAGACACCAAACCAATTGAAGAAAATATTTTACAAGCAACTTCAACCTCAGGAAATAGATAGACAAAACAGTTTATCGTCTGCTGTCTGATAATCACGAAACCATTTGGCCCTCAACAATAAAATCTAGATTGAAGACGACGCAAACAGAGAGAAAGAGAAGAGAGAACACAGTTGAAGTTGTTGTTACACTACGCTTAGCCATAAGCTATGCTTGAGGGCCGCGGCTCTCACTATGCGGAAAACAACAACGAATGTGCAGCGTGAGCCCCTGAACTAAATGAAGATAGGAAGCAAAATTGTAAAGAGATCAAAAGTTCACTCTTGCATCAAGAAAATCGCTTTTGGATGAAGAATTGTCATACTTACCGTACCTCTGACATCAAACATTCTTGATCCAAGTATGAAATTTCCCTGTTTTTCTCTGTAGTAGTATATTTTATTACTTATAAATCTAAATAGTGCCGACCGGTTTTTGCCATTTAGATAATTTATTATCTCGTGCAGTTGTAGCTCTGCCTTGCCAAGATGGAGCAATCGATGCTCACTCAAAATTAAGTGTACAATATACTCTTTTTCTCGCAAATTGCACAGTGAACATGTTTTGTGTCGCTGCTAGCCATATTAGGGGCAAAGTTTAATTAAAAAATCTCTCTTCTAGCCTTAAAGATGAAGCGAATTTTATCGGAATAAGTCCAATTTTAAAGCTAGAGCTTTCAAATTTGGCACAAAAATGTGAAATATTAATATAGAATTTCGTTTATTTTTCTTTCAATATTTTGAATTTTATGCCTTTAGTTCAATACAAATTCAAAAATCGAATCGCCATCAAAATGTGATTACTATTACGATTTTCATTTAAAAATGCAAATATTGACTAATCCCTGTCCAAGTGTTGACTAGCGTAATAACCAAATTGCAATCCAACATGGCAAATTAATCCCTCGCCTCACAGTTTAACCCCATTGCAACCCTTTTCTGTTCTGCTCTGCTCTGCTCTGCTCTGCTCATCTCAAATCCAGTTGGTTGGATGCTGCTGTCATTACGATTTCTTTTTCCTCACCCGCCGCCTCAGCTGGCACAACTTTAATTGAAATCTTTCTCTAAGCGACTTTATGCAATTTCAAATATACTTGCTTACCCACTCTGCCCGTCCTGTCCGCCTGTCTCCAGTTTCAAAAGTTTCACCAAACACACACACACACACACACACACACACAACTTTGGCTCAAAGACAAAGCAGCAGCTTCCGGAGGAGATGTCGACAGGGGGAGAAAGTTGTGATGGCAAATGGAAATTTGTTTTGCTTTTGCCACAAAAAGGCAGGCGAGAGAAATGGTCAAGTGACAGATTGATGATGATGATGATGATGATGTACAGTCACGTCAAAAGGGTAACACAACTTGGAATTGCGTTTCAGTCACGCGAACTGCCTGCACGTATCGGTCATTAAATTAAATAACAGATCGTCATAGATCGGTGAGATCGTAAACCCAATGGGTTGAAAGTTGTAAAACGGCAGCCGATGAGCTACTTTGTAGAGAGATAAAGCAAATGAGGGCTTTGGCCATAAACAGCTCGAGCAGTCGTCACAAATGAATATTTTTTATGCGATATCATAAAGAATATCAGAAAATTTTTCATTGTTGTTGAAAACTAATCGGAAAGTTATAAGGCGTAATCATTTGTTGAGCAAGATTGGAAAAGTATTAATGTGATTACAAAATTATACAACTTATCTCAGATAATCTGGCAGTGCTTCCACTAGGTGTAGTTACACCAAGCTGTTGGGTACCGCAATTACTTACAGCTAAGAAAGAAATCTAAGCTATTAAACGACATTTTTATACTATAAGCTTATGAAAGTGTTGCCCAGTTCAGAAACGTTTTCGATAACCATTTATTAATTAAAAAAATTATTTTAACCAAGTATTTGACGAAATGTTGCCTAAATGGGTGCCTTATTTACTCACAGCTCTGAAAATAAACTTTTTCAGCTATAGTAATCAATTTAAAACACTTTTTGTCATGACTACTCACTTTTAAACAAACATTTTTGTAGAAATAATGATACATTTTTATGAAATGGGTGCCACATTTACTTACAGTAAAGAAAAATAAACATTTGGCTTTGTGGTGATCGCTTAGCATTTAAGAAAGGCACTTTTAAATATGCCACTGAAGCAGTTTATAACAGTGTAGCTAAGATTTTGGCCAAATGGGTGCCGCACTTACTCACAGTTCAGAAAGATACTATTTGCTGCTGTCGAGATCGCTTAAAATACAATTTTTGCCATGAAAGACTCTTTCACACAAAAAGTTTTTGAAAGTTTGACTAAGATATTGCTAAGATGGGTGCCTCATTTTCTCACAGTTCAAAAAGAAATCATTTGCAACTGCGAAGATCGTTTAAAAATCATTAAGAAATGAAAAGACTCTTTTAAACAAGCAGTTTATGAAAATGTTGTTAAGATTTTGGCCAAATGGGTGCCCCATTTGCTCACAGTTGAAAAAAACCAAACCATTTGCATTGTAAAGATACTTTAAAAACAATTTAACAAAAGTAGGATTTTCAGTTTATATGAATGTTGCTAAGATTTTGGCCAAATGGGTTCTCCATTTGCTCACTGTTCAAAAAACCAAACCAATTGCATTGTACAGATACCTTTAAAACCATTTAGCAAAAGTAGGACTTTTAGTTTTGAAAAATGTTGCTAAGATTTTGACCAAATGGGTGCCCCATTTGATCTCAGTTGAAAAAACCAAACCATTTGCATTGTAAAGATCGTTGAAAACCCATTTAACAAAAGTAGATCTTTCAGTTTATGAAAATATTGTTAAGATTTTGGCCAAATGGGTGCCCCACTTACTCACAGTTCAAAAAACGAAACCATTCGCAATTGTAAAGATCGTTAAAAAACCATTTAGCAATATAAAGACACTTTTGAACAAGCAGTCTACGAGAGTTTGTCAAAATGGGTGCCCCATTTACTCACATTACCGATAAAAGTTTTGCGGAGATCAGCTTATCTACTCTTCCATTTATTAGTCTCATCCAAATCAAACAAGAGACACACAATTTCAATGACATATCCGTCTGACATGACTGGACACGCTACTTGGGTTGTTTTTGTTAAATTTTTGTTCAAGTGATGACGTTGACGTTGATTTTCATGGCAACGTCATGTAACGGAAAACGGAAATTAAAATCTATACGATGTTGACGATGGCGAAGGGCGTGCGGGCGTTCCCGTCGCCAAAATAATACAGACTTTTTGGTTTAATTTTAATTTATTGTTGAACAAAAGATGAAAGCAAACGCAAAAGAAATGTACAAATTTTCTTCAGGATGAACTTGAGAAATAATTAAAACATAAAATTCAAGGACCATCATTCGTTCATTTGGCAGACAGTTTCATGAAACTTTTCCACCTGGCCGCTCCGCCACAGCTCAGAAACAGGACAACAATCTAGTTGGTTGTTTTAATTTTTTCAATTATGTTGTTTCGCATAAATAATAACACACGTTCAGAAAAATTGTTCTCTCTTCGTCTCTCTTTCGCTTCTTAGAAATTTATTTTTGCTGTTGTTTCGCTTGGCATTTTGCGATTATTGCTATGTGCTTGGGGAATGTTGGTAGGAAAAATTCTACTCGTCCAGGAATTTTCAATGTAAATAATGGTTAAACGGGGAGAGAAAATAAAGCTGGTTAAACTTGGTAGAAAATATTAAATTTCATTAAGAAAACCACAAAGCTTTGCATAAACTAAAACAGATATCTAATAATTTAAAAGAGTTCAACCTGACTGATTGTCTGACAGGTGACTGGCGCACAGCTCAAAACCATGAGAGATAGAAACTGAAGCTTTTTTTGTTTACTATCCAATCAGGCTCAAATTTATTTTGAAACATCTATGTGAAAATTCAACAATAGCGGAACAATGTTTCCGGAAAATGTAGCTCCTTGGGTGGAAAATGGGTGGTCAAAGTTCCGAGCGATTACCCCTAGATCAGGCATGCCCAAAAGCAGCATACGACAGAGCACTCACCAATACTCACAAAGAAAAGCACCAATAACAATAATGAAATTGTTGTTGGTCAGTTTGTTTGCACCTGCAAACACCAATCAAAGAAGAGAACAAAACCTGTTTTTGTTCTACGCGACGCACACACACGAAATCGTTTGCATGTGTGTCCTTTTGTATACGTCGCGCCCTGCATGTATACGATCATTGATTTCCTATCTTCGGTGCAATTACAAAAACCATACGTACTCAAAGAGCATACGGCTGGGCATCGCTGCCCTAGATCATTTTTCTGGGCGGTGTATGGAAGCAGTCCAATAGCAACAACAGAAAAATCCACCGCTATCAACAAGTCTCTATCGCGCACACTGCACCTGTTGCGCCCTCTGCGTGTGCGTCTGTACGGTGCCGTGTGCAAATACTCATTGACTTTGTTGTCCCTACATAATTCGAAGCAAGTTAATTGCGATGCAATGTTTAATGTGTATGACTGACGCCAGTTGCCAAAAGAGGAAAAAGCTACCTTCGACTCAACCGCAGTTTATATACCCAGCTTGCAGCTTGTATAATTTATATAAATTGAGGATTTAAATAATTTTCGTCGAACATTTATAGGTGAGCTGTTTTCCAAACTCAGCAATAGATGGCGCCACTATTTTGACCATTTGCTTGCCAGTTTGTTATATGGCAGCTATACGATATATTCACCCGATTTTAACCAAACTAACTAAAATTGTGTGAAAACCGATAATATTCATAACTGGAAAGTAAAAAGACGCTACTATTGAAAACAAAAAAGGTTTTTCTCTCTAGAACTACTTTTTCGATCGATCGTTCCTGCGACAGCTATATGCTATAGTCATCCGATTTGAATCAAACTTGGCAGAATTGTGTGGTAGACTTTTTGTGTGTGTAAGACTTTTTTCAAACCTATTTTTTGTATGGCAGCTATACAATATAGTTGTCCGATTTTTTATTAAGCTTGGTAGAATTATGTGAAAGCTTCGAAAACATATAAATACGAGGTTTGGGGACGTTTGCAAAGTTTGGTTAAGATGGCTTTAAAACTGACGGAGGAGATAGCATAGAAACAGACGGACAGACGCACGGACGGACGGACAGACGGACATGGCTATATCAACTCAGCTCGTCATGCTGATCAAGAATATATATACTTTATGTGGTCGGAGATGCTTCCCTCTATGCGTTGCAAACTTCTGGGCAAAATTATAATACACTTTACAAGTGTATAAATATATGAATTCAGTACTGAGTTTGAGCTACATTTTTTCTTTAGAATTTTTACACGCGCACTGGCTTTTTTGACCTTTTATGGCAAAAAACTCTAGTTTTTGAGTTATTGACCCCAAATTTGGTTTAAATTCATATTTTGGGCCCCAAATACGATTTGGAAAGATTTACTCAATTAAGACCAATATTTCATATAGCTGCCGTATAACCGATCTGGCCGATTTGCTTCAACTTTGTTGTTTCTGACGCTATTGAACTGAAATTCGGTTGGTACTTTTATTTTTTTATTTTTTATGTTCAAATACAAAACATTCTTCTTCTAATTCAATATCATCTAGTCCAAGTTCATTACGTGCGTGATCTTCTTCATCTGACGAGTTCTATTGGGGATTGCTATCTTAATTTTTATCAATAATTGTTATATTTGGTGGTTGCAATAGAGCCAAAACTTCTTCTGGTATGCTTTTTCTTTTCTTATTTTGCCTTTCTTTGAGACAGAGACTAAACAAAAGGGGATCAGAACTATCCATGGCTCTGTTAAAAACGGTTGTAATGTTGTCTAATCTACTGCATTTTCTGGCATGGACTCTTCTATCGTTTTTGTACAGATTATTTCGGGACTCGGATGCACTTTCCCCCAGGCAACCAAAAGGAACGATAGCAGCATCTATTAAAGCAAAAGTCATATTTTTGTCTTTTGATTTTTCTGCTGAGACTGTGGCAGCGTGCAGAAGTAAAGGCGTTGAGTCACTATTTTCTTTTGAAAGTCCTGCTGCTAATTTTCGCTTTTACCAAAAACTAGCGTTGTTGTAATCGATTTTGGGGCGACCAATTTTATTTGTTGTCTCACAATTACCATCAATTTTGTTTTCTAATGTTGTATAGACTTTGCCTTTGCTTACGCAGCATTTAACTTTTCTACATGCGGCGTTTATTTTTTATATTTCTATATGTTGCATGCAGTTTTTCTGCACGCCACGTGTAGCTTCCTGCATTTTACAATAAGCGTGTGCAATTCCCACCTTTTTTTGCACTGCGACTCTAAAGTAACAAAATAGCTAAACATAATTGAAAAATTAAAAGCATTTCCCCTCTCAAAATTGCTAGATTTAGCAACTAAATAGCTAAATGGCAAAATACAAATACAAATAGAACTTTTCTACACTAAACTCATCTGCCAAATTTCCAATAAAAAAAAACGTAGTTGCCTTTTTGAATTTTAAAAGTTTTGCTTATCCGAGTAGGCTGTGTCAATTTGAAACTATTTAACTTTGTCAAATCCTTACAAAATAAATTCTTTCGGTTGCCGGGTCTGGTCGAGGCCACATCTGGCAATTCTTAAATTTATTTAGCTCGATCGATTTTGTTGAGCACATTGCCCAGCTTCATTGTTCAAAATTATTTTAACAATGTGTGAATGTTGATCGAAGAAAATCTCTCTCAAAGTTTTCTTAAAACTAATTATTTTTTTTTTTTTTTTTTTTTTGATTTTCTAAAATAAGTGGCCCATTGCTTTCGATGAGCACATTGTTCAGCTTCATTGTTGAAAATTATTTCTTTTACCTTTTAATTTAACGGTTGACATAGAAGTGCGTTGGAAGACGGAGCTGTATCCAAGTAAAAAAACAACGTGCACTTCATGGCATTAAAGTGGATCTAATGTTGATCGAAGAAAATCTGTCTCAGTTTTCTTAAAACTATTTCCTTCTTATTTTTTTTTGATTTTCTAAAAAATAGTCCATCGCTTTCGATGAGCACATTGTCCAGCTTCATTGGTGAAAATTATTTCTTTTACCTTTAAATTTAACGATGTGTGAACTTATGAAATAGTCCTATATGGAATATATAGGATATGGAAGTGCGGTGGGAGGGGACGGACCAGTGTCTAAGTAAATAAAAACGTGCACTGCATGGCATTAAAGTTGATCTAATGACCGAATACGTGCGTTGACTGCGTTTTCACTGGTCAGTGTAGCCCAAATGGGCGTGGCTATTAATGGCCACAAAGCGGATTAGCTGACCGAGTTTAGTTGAGTTTGTTTTTGCGGTCAGGAAGGTTGGGGGGAAAACTCAAATTAAAGGCCCAAACAGCATTTTTAATGCAAATTCTGGCACTGTTCAATCAAATTATTACAACAGCAAGAGCAACTTTTTTAACGCACGCAGCTGCCTTGAAATAAAATTAAAGCACTTAAAAAAATTTTCATTGCCTACATTTTGGGGGCCGACGGCACGTAACGCGCTGTGACGTAAAATCCACACACACACACACACAAACATAGATGGTCGGCTTTTTGGCAGCAACGCATAAATATTAATAAAGACATCAAGAATTGATTGAATCGAAAGTGAAGGCGTTTCGTTTTTTTTTGTTTTTGATGTTTTGAAGGCCTAAATATGGCAAAAAGATTATGAATTTCCCCCATTCAAACTCTTAACTAAAAATAAGCTAAAATTCATTTTTCTTTTTAAGAAAACAATTTTTTTTAAATTTAAAAGCCTCTACGGACTTGCGAAGGAAGTAATTTAGCTAACTTCCTCATATATTTCAACAACGTCAAAGAAAATTTAATATAGAAACTCTAGTTTGAGTAATGTTAACTCCTTATAGGCTTTTTCCACTGAGGAACATTTAACCTCTAACATCTTGAAGCAAAATGTTTCTATGAAATTAAGTAATGGCAGAGAAACATGTCATGCACTATTGTATATTTTGATATTCTATCTTAAGTAGGCTAGAAAAACACTTGAAAACGCTTTGGATGGAAGCGAGCATGAGGACTATATTGATGGCATGCGACAAAATCAGGATAGTGATTAAAGAGGTGCTCGCCCCATTCCGGACATAAAGCACATCTTTTCACTTTGTACGCAAAGGACCTAATTGACATTAATTTAGAAATTTCGAGCACAAATGCATCGGCCCATATACCAAAACGTGTAACATCTGATGCTGATTAATTTAGCAACAAGATAACTGGAGCACTGAAATTCGCAAAATAAATCCCAAAACACCCAAATCGTCTTCTTCAGGAAAAGAACCAAGCATAACTGCCTTTCAATCACTACCATATAAGATTTTATAACCTGATAATGTTGAGCAATTGTTAAAAAAATTTCATTTATTTATTCTCAATATATATTTGTATAATTTTTGATTCAACACATTTTTGAAAGCATTGACTGACAGATGTAAGATGTTTGATGTGGCTAGTGTAATAGCCCTGTTCCACTGCTACATATGTGTACAATGTACATATATTACATTGTACATCAACAAATTTTGGTGTTCCACAGCTAAAAACTCCATCAATGTAAAGTTAATGTTAAAATCTCCATAATTTTCGCGAGCTGGAGAACGACGATGATGCCGAATCGTATGACATACAGGCATAATTGGCAAAACATTCGATAATGCCTTACAGGTTAAAAAAAAAGGAAGAAGGCTATCTTCGGCTTCCCCAAAGTTTTGATTCCCTTGCAGCACGCTCAAGTTATGTAAATAAAGGTTTTAAAAGATTTTCATACAACAATTTAACTCAGATGCATAAGAAATTGCGTCGCTTCGAAGCGCCGGCACGCACAAGCAAACAAGTACAATTGCCTCGCTTCAAAGTGCGTTTGTACCGACCCCAGCTCGCACCAGAGAACGGCTTCGTTCGATTGCAAAACGCTCACACATTACTCAACACCCGAATAAACAGGCTTCGCGCTCTATTCATTAAACTTGCGTACTCAACATGTTCGCAGCAGAGTTTTATTTGAACCAATAGTTGGCACTCTGATTATAATCATGTTCGACTTCATTCCCATCAGTTCGGGTGATTGTTCGTTTGGCTCAACGGCGATTGTTTAGAGTGAGCGAAAATCACCTCGTATGAATAAACTCTGGCAAAGACGCATAGGCGCTGCTGGCAGATATGGAAAGAGAGAGAGAGCAATGCTCTGGCATTGCTCACTATGCGCTGGCCAGTCAATTCGGAGTTTTGTTCGATCGAACACACAATGTGTTTGCCGGTATGTATCTGATTATATTCGATACTGAGTTTTGTGCGATGAATAAATATGAACATGCACGTTGGATCACATAACTCTAGCTCAGCCGTTCGATGCGATTGCGTTGTGAGTTGAACATATTCAGCTCTGAGTTTTGTTGATTGATTAAATGTGAGTAAGAATTTTTGTGTATGAGCCAATCAAGAAAAAAGTGATTTTTGCAGTTCTGTTTCTAAACTATCTCAGTTTTAAAACTATCTTAACCAAACTTTGCAAACTTTTGTCGGAATCAGCCGGATCGGATGACTATATCATATAGCTGCCATAGGAACTATCGGTCGAAAAAGTAGTTTGAGTTAGAAAAACTTTTTTGTCTTCAACGCAAACGTGCCAAAACCTCGTATTTCTAAGTTTTCTATGCTTTCACATAATTCCACCAAGTTAGATTTCCTCTACTTTTTCTGTTGTTGTTGTTGGACTTCTTCCAAACTCAAATTGCGTGTCCACCGCTGCTTTAAACAATGATAATTGAGTGATTTCCCAAGCTGATGGCATTTATTCTGTGACCATTTGCCCTGTCCGGCTCAGACAGCAATACTCCCATGTTATCTTTCCAGAAGTAAATGATAATCATCCCTTGGGACTGGGATCACGAATACGATTTTTTTCATTATTTTATTCATATTGCACACAAATGTAAAATATTATATTATGCTGATGATAGTGATCATTGACATATCGATAAAAAATTGAGTACTTTATGTACAAATTTAGTCCCATATAAGAGCGTGGATAAAATGCATTTCTTTGTTGGAAATGGGCTCGCTTTGTCAAATTTAGGTCTAAGTTTAGCGACCAAAAATACATTCGATAACTGTTTTATAATGGTTTGTTTTAAGCGTTGACGAAATTTCGATTAGGTGTACGTGTCGTATAAGTAATATTTGTGTAAACTTTGAAGGCTTTTCGCAGAGGTTAAAACTCAAATTAAAATTTGTTAATTTATTATGTACACCCTAAAAACAATGGTATCTGTTAAGTTTTCGCATGGTACCTTATCGGAGTACACCCTAATGCACATATACTTGTTTCACTAAGGTATGTATTTATAGAAGGGTTGATCTATACATTAATCCGTTACTATCGTATGAAAATCGTACAAAATCTGCGATTGTAACTTTATTATTATTATTTGACTTTGGTGGTGATACTAATATTTGGCATGTAATTTATTTATTTATTTATTCGCTCTCAATAAATTAAATTATATAACTAAAATAAGTGTCTAAAAGAAAAAAAGTATTCTGCTAACAAAATTTTGATTGCCGATTTATTGGAGTCGAATTCAAATCGCATGCTAACGGGTAAGGAGTTAAAGTTTGTAAGAGCCCTAGATATAGGTTCATTAAGGGAATAATTTGTTCGAGAAAATTGGTTGAAAAAGGGTTGGAAGGTTCTAAGATTTCTGCCTGGTACATTTAAATTTATCTTCCCTAACAAGGTAGGACAATCAGTGCAGCCAAAAACAAGGTCGTTCAAAAACAATAAAGACGCAATTGTTCTTCTATCTTTTAGAGTGGAGAGATGCACCAAGGCACATCTACTAAAATCGGCGGCAAAGGATCAAAAGAATTGAGCGGGAGTAGCGCGAATTTTAGAAATTTTTTCTGCACCCTTTCAAGCCTCTTTGTATGAACTGTACTAGAGGGATTCCAAATAAATGATGCATATTCCAACTTGGAAAGCACAAATGCAGAGTAAAGGCTCAACCTAGTGTAAGGATCCTTACATTGGCTGGCATTGCGCTTGACAAAGCCAAACATTGAATAGGCCTTTGGCAAAATATAATTAAAATTTTAATAAAAAAGTTTGATTAGAAATCGAGCAGGTGGCCGTGATATTGTAGAAGCATTTGCTATATCTAACAATAAAGCATTTGTTGAGATTAAGAGGGAGTTAATCTCGAAGCTGAGAGCACATCATGCACTGACCCTATCTAGATCAGATTGCAACAATCGACTATTACTTAAGGATTTAATTGATCGGTAAATTTTAAGATCATCAGCATGAAGCAGAAACTCTGAGTTGCGAAAATGCATTCAAATGTCATTAATAAAAATAATGAAAAGTAAAGGACCAAGGGCACTACCCTGTGGAAGTCCTGAAGTAGCCACATATATAGTAGAAAGCAAGTTGCTTATTTTGACTTTGTAAATCCGGCGGTCCAAGTAAGATTCAATCCAGTACTCGCTTTGGCGAGTAGAGCGTTATGACAAACTTTATCAAATGTGTTGGAAAAATCTGTATAAATAACATCAACTTGACAGCGTTTGTCAAAGAAACTGATGCAATAATTACTGAAGTTCGCTAAATTAGATGTGGTCGAGCGACCTGGCATAAAACCATTTGATCTTTACAAAAAAAGAAATCTGTTTGGCTACAATCCGCTTAAAGAGCTTAGATATATTGCTAAGCTTAGCAATATGTCGGTAGTTAGGCACCTCCCGCTTGACACCAGACTTAAACACAGGTGTGACCCTAGCAATCTTTCACTTGTCAATAAATCGGCCAGCTGAGAATATTGTTATTAGTGGCTCACATAGCTCTAATTAGAGTCTTCGCAACTCACTACAGCTTGGAGAATAACATCCTCAGAAATGGATAAAGTGCCCATGTTCAGCAGGTGGGAAATTGCACTCAGACTAAACAAATTATTCCCTGAAGCAGAGGGTTCAAAGTTGGAACTGAAAAATGTAGCGAACAAATTTGAAATGCCAATATCTGACGTTGCTACTTAGTCATCCAGTGTCATAGCTGAGGGTAATGGAGAATTCGCCTATTTAGAATTAACGAATCGCCAAAACAGTCTAGGATTTAATTTTAAGCCATTCTCAACATCTGCAATCAGTAGATTATAAAGAAATTTGTTCAGAAATTCAAACTCAAGCTTGTGCTGCCTATATCTCTCCCAATCGGCAGAATCCTACGTCTTTATAAAACGTTAATAGAATTTGTTGCGCAAATTTTTATACTTTTTTAAACCCTTATTGTACCAAGGCAATCTTTAAGAACCCTGAAGCCTCATAGGAGCATTCTTTTTGATAATACAAGACAAAACGTTAATAAATAATTGTATGTAGATTAAGGTGGGATCGAATTGTAGGGTTCCAAAAAATCTAGAAAGCGTGAATTTATATTGGATTTTATATTGTTTAACAAATTTTGTCGTCACTTGATTTGTTCAACATTTCCTTGTCCAATTGCACGGTGTTTCACAATTTGTAGATTTTACGCAACATTTTTCCACTCATTTTAAAGTTTTTATGTAGAATTTTAGGAGTGTCTGGAGACAAATAAAGTGTATACCAAAGTTTTAATTTTCAGCTCTGTTTTTTTTCAGCATCTGCTCTCCTTTGCTGTCATCGATTGCAGGCTTTCACTAGTTAATTTACTGCAATCAGAAAAAGTTGAATAACTTAACCCAAGGCACTAAACCCAGCACGAGCAGAAGCCAACGCTGGGTTCAACGAGTTCAACTTTAACTGACCGCAAAGAGCCCTACGGCTTGGGGTCTTCCCTTTGCAGAGTTTTATAAATTGTGTGCTTTAAATTTTGAGTTAATTGAACACCCACACTTAAGCACTCACACACTCATTTAACTGATTCAGTTTACTAACCTTTCGAAGGGCTTCGCCTTCTCCTCTCACAAAAAAAAAAAAAAATGTGTAGCCTACTTATGGGTGGCAGCTTAACGGCAACGTTTGGCTTAATGAGTTAAGCAAATGAAAGGCAAACAACAAAAATATAAATATAAATATATGTGAGTGGGTGTGGGTGTGTGTGTGTGTGTGTTAAAATTCAATTTCAACTTGAAAATAAAACAAAAACACACACACACACATGTTCACACACAAACAAACTTTTTTTTGGGGGCCATTGAGACAAACAGCTGTAAATTTGTGCGGTGGCCCTAATGGCGTTCGAGTTGATGTTGATTAGGCGATGCTTCAGTTGATAAAACACCCAAACCACAAGCCGCGCCCACTCCCACTCCCACGCCCAGACCCAGGGCCAGGCTTTTCATATGGAAATTTGAAGCAAAAAAAAGGGAAAACTTTTTGGCACAAATATTTTTATGTAAATTGTTTTTGACATTTATTCATTTATATATGGCCATGTGTGTGTGTGTGTCACATTTTCATTGTCCTGGCATTTTCATAATTTAACTTTCAAGAGATTTTTAGCGACTTGTGTGCAGTTCATTTAGGAGAAGTTGATTAGTGACGAAATCATTTTTGCGACACTTAAGCATTGCTTCGTTTGCCAGACAACAACAACAACAAGAATAGCAGTTGAAGAGCCTCAAGGATGCTTGGAAGCCTCATCCTGCTGCTGTTGTTGTTGTTTGCTCTACTCAGAGCTTTCACTTTTGTTAAGTTGCATTCCAGCAGCGCTTTCTCCATTTTGTTTTTGTGCATTTTGTTAATGAGTCTTTTTTGTTCTTTGCATTTCTGCAAACAACAACCAAAAAAACACAGGAAGTGTGTTCTGCACGAAAGTTGAGATGCTCTTTCCTATCGGAAAGTTTACAAGCAAAAAAAAGTTGGCTAACAAAATTAAATTTCCAAAAACGTGCATAAAGCTTTCAAATTTTATACAGGTAAACAAAAAAAAAAACATACTTGCACTTTTAGTAGATGCTTTTGTAGAGCCAAACAAATTTGGCTATTTGCTTTGACAAACTTATTATTTGTCTTTTTTTCCAAAAAATGTACTTAATTTGTTCTGAATTTGTTTCCTCACACTTGCTTTAATTCCAACATTTGTACAAACAATGTATCACAAACTTTCTCTAAATTGTTACATACATAAAATTTGTACAAACTTGCAAACTTATATTATTTATTTATTTTTACAATTTTGTTTGCCGCAAATCATTTTTAATTAATTTGTTCAAAGCTTGTGCCTTAATTATCAATCAAATTTGTACAAACTTTGTTTGATGACCAAAAATTATATCATAAACTTTCACTTTATGGTTACAAATATTTGTACAAACTTTCAAAGTTATACAAAATTTTACATTACATTACATTATATTGCTTGACAAACTATATATTTGTCATTATTTTCTTACAATTTTGTTTACTCTTCAAAGTTGACTCAATTTGTTCAAAGCAACTAAATTTGTATAATCTAAGTTAGGTGACCAAAAAATATTTTACAAACTTTCGCTAAATGGTTAAAAACATTTGTTCAAACTTTACAACTTAAACAAATTCAATTTTTGCACATTACATTGTTTAACAAACTAAATATTTGTCATTACTTTTTGTACAATTCTGCATGAGTTGAATCAAAGTTCCCCTTGACTTTGTTACTTATTTAAATGGGTCATGCTCCGCTGTAACACAGAGTTCCAAGAAGCACTCTCGTTTGCTCTGCTTTATAAGAGTCTTGAGCTCTCTTCTTTTCTCCCGCTACAGCAGATGGAGTTGGGGGAACGAATCGCTACCGCGTGATCGCTGACTTTGCCTTCTTGCCTGAAACCATGAACGACGGGCGTCAGCGATGCTGTCATCTGTTGGTGTGTCGATTGATATGGGAGCAAACTGGTAGAGTGCTCAAGCCCACTCCGCAAGCCACGCACTTGGTTGTTTTGCGCAAAGGAATAGCTGGCGCGTATACGTTTCGCGCGAACCATAAGCCTACATAAAGCAACAACAAATTCATATGCATGCTTTCCTCTCTTTCTTGCCAAACGAAGGTTTTGTTGTGAGCGCGTGCAGACCTTTAACAACAATTTCTTCTCTCTCTCTCTCTCCTATGTTTCCGAACGCAACAACAATGTGGCTAATGCGTAGCTAGCGCTCGCCACATACACAAACAAAAATTGGCTTACTATTTTTTTGTGGTGGTTTTTGCTTGAGATGTATTTTCTGCATTTGTATTTGTTTTCACGCGGCCGTAAGCTCATTCTGGGCACCATTGCTCTAAATGGTGGAGTTACGGATATACCAGGGAGCAACGACCTTTATGCAAAGGATTTTGTTCTGCATCGTCTCTACCATTTTACTGAAGGTGTCACAGGCAGTGCCCCAAAAGCAGATATCTCAGATCCAGGTCGGCTGGAAGCCAGGAAGGCTGTGCCATCAGCATAAGTGGCTTTCAGTGTGTTTTGGGCGTCTGGAACGAGCAAGTTCGCGGTGGGTCATTTCCGCTCTAATGCGGCAGATATTTGAGCGGTTGTCCGTCAGCTCGACCATGAAGCAGCGTCCTTTGAGAAAGGAACGGAGCATAGCAAATCGTGCAGTTGGGAAATTGTTTTAGATGGGCTCAATTCTTGACTTAATTTGTTCTATAGAACCACTGAAGCTTAATCTATTTGAGCTTGATCTGTTTGGAGGAACTGGAAATTGGAGCTGACCAACTCAAACCAAAACAATTTCTCACTTGATTTACTTGACCCTTTTTTTTAACCCATGTATAAAAGGGTACTTTGCCTCCATTCAAGCAGGGCTCTATTGTCCATTAACGTTTTCCCAATAACAACTTGTGCTTTATTTATAAAAAATTTTCGTACAAATTGGTTTTATGACCAAAATTTGTAAAAATTTTAATTAGCTATCAAACAATGTTGGCTTTAAAAAACTTTTGGTGACAAGCTTATTATATCGATTGCATCCCAGCAGCAGTTTCTCTTTTTGTTTTATTGCAATTTTGTTTGTGATTACCAAAAATTGTTAATGGTGACCAAAATTTGTAAACTAATTTTTTATATAATAAGCGAAAACATGAGAACAAACTTTTTTTTAATTAGCAAAAAATACTTTTCACTATTTCAAAAGTTTTGGCTTAAAACATTTGCTCATTAGTATTGTTTAAATTTTATTTGTTGGCCAACAAATTGGTTTTATTCAAAAAATTGGTACAAAAGCGTTTACAAAAGTTTAGTTGGCAACTGAAATTTTGTTTTTAATAAGCTAAACTTTGTTTTAAGAATTGTTAATAAATTCTAAACATTTGAAAAGTTGTGGTTCCGAAAATTTGTACAAATTCAATTTGTGCAAATGCTTTTGATGACAAACAAGTTGGTTTGATTACCAAATAAATTGTACAATAGTTTGTGTTATAATGAAAATCATATAAAGAACTTTAACAAAATTTTTAAACAAATATAGGTAACCTGCTAAATTTTAACAAATTTTAAATTTAATAAATGAAAAAAATAAAGAAATCCTTTAACTATGAAAGCAAAAAAAAATTGTTAAAAATTTAAAATATAAGTTTTTTAAACTTTTTTTTTGTTTTTGGTTACTAAGATGAGTATGTAGTACGGTAAAGTCCAGTGAGAGAATACAAAACTTGTGCAAAAATGGCACATAAGAGGCAGTCCCAGGTTTACTCCAAGGCAAGGCAAGGCAAGGGACAACGTCGCACACTTAATGTTGCATACTTTTGAGGTCCTTGTACTAGTAACGTTTCCGTTCATTCTACTTTTACACTTCTTCTTTGAATTGCACATACATACGAGTATTTACATGTTGGCTTATGAGCTACTGCTGGCCTCACTCATGCAATACCAAATGCTCTGCGGGCGGCAACTGATGATTGTGTGGCTGCGCGCAGTTTTTTGGAGACTTCATATTTAGCCTAAACTTTTGCTCAGCGCCCCAGAGAAATGCAGTGAAAAGTGTTTAAAAAATATTCAGCTTGTGAGCTTATCTAACCATTTGTTCCGTTTTTTTGTTCTTTCAAATTTCCCTCTCGTGTCTTTCATCTGCTCAATTCAATTGTCATCTCGGAATACACCTTTTTCTGGCTTTCCCTGCTTTCTTCTCAACACCCGCCCGCACGCCCTGGGCGCACATACACAACTTCTGTCACTTCTTACACTTGACTTTTCTTGTTCTGCCATTGTTCTTATCTCTTGCCAAGTTCTTTTGTGCACTTTTTGCACTTTATTACACTTCCGCTTTGGCAATTTTCTTCTGTTGAGTGTCGGGCAATTTCTGCTTTCTCTTTCTTTCTCTCTGTGTGTGTGTGTGAGCTCTACCTGAGCGCCTAAAACTATGCCATGATTTTTTCATATGCACTTCATTTGTGGCATTGGCCCCAAAGGCACCAAAAGAAACCAAACCCTTTGAGAAATATATACATATCTATCTATCGTCGCATCACTCACTCACTTGTCAGGGCCACCCTCCCACACCACACCACACCCTCTACCCACACCCTCACCCTCACCATTTGGCGTATTTGCATTTGTATTAAAATCGCTTAAAGTGGAATTTTATTTCCTGTTTCGGTTACTTGGTAGCCCCGCCTCATTTTTGTGGCTCCTAAAGCGTTATCACTCCACTTGGTTTCATTTATTGCTGCGTCTTTTGTGTATGCCTAATGCCATTTTTATACGCATTTACTGTGCAAGACTGTGTGTGTGTGTGTGGCGAAAATATTTTTATGTGGTATTTTTATATCGGCAAACAAGAATGTGAACAAACTCCTGAAGCGTCTTTCAACGAAAATATTATCATCGTCATCATCATCTTATTCTTACTTATTTAATGCCATACAACGTGGCCATTTGAATGAATATTCCTATACGAATTGAATACCCACTTATTTATGGTGTGTCGTATACATTTTGTAAGAAATTGATTCAATGAAAAGTTTTGCCAAGCAAATTTGTACACATTTTCTACCACAGACGAATAATTTGCACAAATTTTTGAAAAAATAGGCTTAAATAGGGAACTTTAAAACATCAACAAATAAATTTTTGATCAACAATTTTGAGCAAATATATTTGTTTGTCAAAGAAAAGATGGCACAAATTTTGTTGGTTATCACAAGTATTTTGTGTAAAACTATTGGATCTTTGATCCAAATTGTTTAATTTTGAACATAAGTAGAAAATTTTGTTGGTCAACAAACCTAATTTGTTTACAAATTTTGAATACAATTATGATGAATTTTTCCTCTTGAACAAGCACAAATTATTTGGCCATTAAATAATTTTAACAAAAATTTGTTCAAAGATTAGGTAATCATTTGATGGTGGGTCTTACCCAAGAACAATCATCTAATCATCATAAAATTTGGACACAACTTGGAGGCTTGGATAAATATTATTCATACTTCAATTATTTGATTATAGAGTGAAACATGTTTGTCATTCCCAACCTTAATACAAACTGCTTCCCCACTCGTCGCGAGATACAGAATCGTTGGGGTTTGCACCAATTAAATGATAGCTTTTGTTTAAAAAGTATTTAACTAAAAATATTCCATTAAAATTTGTTTTCTGTATTTAATGGCAAGCTGCAAAAATAGTGTTAAATTTTTCCTGTTATTTTCAAAAGCATTATTTGGCAAATCTTTAATTTCTCTTTCGCCTAAAAAGCAACCTATACTCGGATAGAATTGGGCTTTTTCCAATAAAGTGTCAAATGTTCTCGATTTCGTTTGTAAAGTTCACAAATGTTCGTTCCACCTTGTTAAAAAATGTATTTATTTCCGTTGAGCCAGATCATGTCGCATCCTGCTTTCGGAACAAATGATACCGTTCTGCTTTCTAACTGCATCAGTATTAGTATACTGCTGATTCATGGAGGTCTTTGTAGATTCTTGTTACAAAAAGCTTTACCATCGACTTTTAGATAACGCACCTAACAGCATTACTCGGTTTTGTGCCCAGATAGTCGGCTCCAAAATACTAAATACTAATCCGATTTAGACCTTTGGTCCAAAAAATATTCTTGGCTAATATTGCCTTAGACATAATATGTGGGAGAAGGTCGTTGCTGTAAGTGAATAGTGTTTTTTGAATGTATTTAATGTGCAAGTCCAACATGTAGAGGCAACTGCTTTCCATATTTGTTTCACGCGCTATCGCATAGCTTGCTTCTACGCTAGCTTCTACATCTTCTGGAAGTGTGTAGCCCCAAACTTGCGCGCTATATGCCTGGATAGAACTGCCCCAAAAATCTTGAGCTTCATGGCAAATAAAAAATATTTAGAGGTGCCACAGAAATCACTAGCGATTTGGCTTCGCCATACCCCAGAACTTCGAGTGATTTCATTTTTTTAGCTCTTACACAAACCCTTTCGAAGTTCACTGCGTAGGTTAGACACACCGCAATAGCAAATAAGAGTAAGCCTTTTTATGCGTTTTTATTAATATTTTTAAATGTAAAGTAATTGGTTAGTTCTTTTTTAAACAAAATAAACTTAATTTTCTTTAATGGAGTTGAATGTTTTTTAATTCAAACAACAAAAATTGTAATTTGGCGCCCGCCAAATTAAAAATGAAACCTTGCAACTCTAGCTGCTGTATGGTAACACGAGTATGGCAAACAAAAAGGTAAACAAAAGAATTGCTTAAATTAAATAAATGCCTCTCAAACGCCATATGGCAATCGACGATTTAGGGAAAACGCAAATCTGTAAGGAGTCGATAGAGTGCAGCCGTCTTGGATTCTATTCTAAATCAGACGATATACGTAGGCAAAATTCTGTGGGTAATGCTCCTGTTGCTTGAAAAGTACCTTGGGCCCAGCTTTATTTAATTGAAGCAATCGGAGTTTGTTCCAGACTGCAGCCTCCTGACGCCCTTTGTGAAAATGCGGGCTAAGTCCTTATGCTCCTTCGTAAGAGCCAAGAAAATTTCGCTCTGGACATCTGGTCGATGCTTTCCCTATTATAATTTATTGTAATTATAAACAATTCGAAAGAATAATAGAAATATTCATTTCCGACCCCATAAACTATATATATTCTTGATCTCGATGCTAATATGTCGGAACCGACCGGATCGGATGACTATATCTTATAGCTGCCATAGGAACCATCGGTCAAAAAATGGGTCTTAGTAAGAAAAACTTTTTTGTTTTCAAGTAAATCGTTCTTAAAGTCGGTGATTCTTAATATGAAACGCTTTCAAACTAATTTGTACAAGTTGATCGACATCGGGTGACTATATCTTATGGTTGCCATAGGACCGATCGGTCGGAAAATGAGTCTTAGTAAGAAAAACTTTTCTGTTTTAAATTTTATCTTTCTTAAACTCGGCGATTGTTAATTTGATATGATGAAAGATTCGCGAAATTTGGTCGAAATCAGATGTTTATCTGTCGGAAAATGGGATTTAGTTAAAATTTTTTTTGATTTTTATGTAAGCGTTCTTAAACTCTGACATTTCAAAAACAGCATTTGCAAGGGTAATATAACTATGGCACAGACGAAGTTAGCTTAGCCTTCTCGTTTAATCTTTATTTCAGCACAAAAATCGCTATTTTATACACCTTAAAAAAGTGGTGAAAAGGTGGCACCACTGAAATACTAGCGATTTGGTAAATTGCAGTGAATGACAAATTTAACGAGCGATTTAACTAGCGATTTATAAAAATGCCAATTAAGGGCCGATTTCTGTTCTTCCAGATAGCTGCTATGTGTCAGATAAGCTCACAATTTACTCTACTATTTGTACGGTTATGTGACATATAGCTCAGCTCTATGTAGAATATGAGAAATCGGCACTTAATAAACTTAAAATGCTTAATGTTTAATTTTTTTAATGTAGATTATTCACAAATTAAACACCCTTTTTGAATCAATAAGGTATATTTTAATCAAAATGCATTTTGGAGGATGATTTAAGCAAATGGCGATTTTTAAAGCACTCGAAAACAGGCCCTGTGGCAGGGCGAAATCAAATTCGCGCGAATTTAGAGAGGAAGTGATTTCTGTGGCACCCCTGATTGTTTTTTGACATGTTCCTCCGAGTACAGCTTATACTATTTTTCGCAGCAGAGTTTAGTTTCTCAATGTGTTTCTTAAAGGACATTTTCGGGGTTAGTGGAACACTAAGATGGGTTTACCATTGTACACCCATTTTTCCGTTGCTGACAAACGCCCTCCTCTTCTGAAAACCATGATTTCTGACTTTGAGGTATTTACTTTCATGTTCTAGATCGCGCAGTATTGCTCCAATCTGTGTATCATTTGTTGCCATACTGTAACATCGTCAGCCATCATCACTTTATCATCAGCTTATAGTTGCAGTCTTATGTTTTGATGGAAATCGACAAGGAAATCGTGAAGATCATCCAAATATAACACGTATAAAAGAGGAGATAGCAAGCATCCTTAGTTTTAAAATAATTCTACATTTCATCACCGGTCCAGACAGTAACTTGGGTATCAGCGTAAATATTTTTCAACAAGTTTAAAACCTTAGTTGATCCATCTAGCGTATAGAGCTTGTAATTAAGCAACCTTTTGGGTATGTTGGCATACACTTTTTTGCTCTCCTTCATTTTTAGATGCACAATCGCTGTGAGATTGTCTACTGTTAATTATTGTTCTCTAAACCCAAATTGATATTCATTAAGATTATTTTTTAGCTTTACCCATATTGTTAGGCGGTCATTTAAAGTACCCAAAAAAATTTCAGCAATGCATTTCATAAATGAAACTCCGCGATAATTTTGAGGTTGATTTAAATCTTCTTTCTTGTGGATTGGGAAAATGACGCTTGTTGTGCAACACTTTTCGATCTGTCCTCTTTCCAGAATGCTATTGTACACAGGGGCTATCGCATTTATATATCTAGTCGGTGCATTTTTATAAAACTCATATGGTATCCTGTCATCGCCTGGTGCCTTATTTTCTTTATTGCGTTCTAGCACTTGAAGAACCTCTGCGCTGATTACTATTTCATCCAATGTGACAACTTTAATTGGGGTATTGAATAAACAATTTGACAATTGAGGACAAATGCTTAATAAAAAATTTGTAATTGATTCTTAAGTTTCATTATCTATTTATATTAAATGCTTTAAATCAATTCTTGCCAATCTGTTTAAAAATTGGTCAAAAATTGCTAATGTGATTTTTGAATTTATCAATACTACCGAGTGAAATCAACTTGAAACGTTGTACAAATTATTTGGTTGTTTGTGCAATTAGTTGGACAAGTTTTTACTGCAAACTCGGAAATTTTGGTGTTTCCCTGTTTCAATTTAAGATTTTAGTTAGTCAAACTTTTGATGTGGCTTTTGAATTTGACAATTTTTGATGAAAATTAATTTAATATGGCAAATAATTTGCCCAAATTTTGATGAAAATTTGGCTAAGTAGCCGGAATGACAGATTTTGCAGGACTTAAAACTAACCTTACGCAAATAATTGAATCAAATATGGCCAAACTTTGACCTATTTTGCAAAGCGTTCATCAAAATTTGCTCAAATTATTTGCCTGTGTGAACATAGCTTTAAGCAAAGGTGTCACAGTTAAATAATTTGCCCAAATTTTGATGAAACTAGTCAAAGTAAGTGAACTTTCTGGTCATATTTGATCAAATTATATGCGTATGGAAGCGTAGTTGCAATTTTTAGTCCTGCAAAATCTGCATTCATGGATATTTAGCCAAATTTTCATAAAAATTTGGGCAAATTATTAGTCTGTGCTAACATAGCTTTAAGCTAAGGTCCCACAAGCAAATAATTTGCCCAAATTTTGATAAAACTAGGCGAAGTTAGTGAATATTTCATCAAATTGTATGCGTATGGAACCGTAGTTGCAATTTTTTAGTCCTGCAAAATCTGCATTCATGGATATTTAGCCAAATTTTCATAAAAATTTGCGCAAATTATTTGTCTGTGTGAACATAGCTTTAGATGCCAGTATTTGCATTAAATATTTGCTTGTGTGTGTTAATATATAGTTAAATTTGTACTACCAATATGGAAATCTCTTTAACTATACTTTGTGTTTATCTTTTGTTTACCTTTAATTTGTAGCCAAACTTTTGTCACAAATTGTTGATTTGTCAAGTTTATGTATTGGCTTAAACTTGGAAAAATGCACTAATCTTGTATATCTTCTCAAAAGATTTGCCATACTTATTTGGACACAAACACTTGGGGCAATGCCTTTGCCAGACTCTCAACTCGTTTTTAAAATGATTTTATGAAAGGTAGAATGCACCTACTTATCATGTTTATTTCTGCTCTGTTGCTTGTCGGGCATTTTCAATTTCTTTCCAAGCTGTTTTCTTATTTTATTTTTTATTTTTTTGGTTGGACCCGGCAATCAAGAAGAAATCCATTTTACCGACTGAGCGAGACAACAGGGGACAGAAGGGAGTGTAATGGTCTTATTGTGCCTGTTAACGGATTTCGCGTTAAGCAGGCCCCAAGAGCTATTTCGCCTTCGGGTCTGCCACTCATTCGTTCATTCCTTCATTCATTCATTCATTCATTCGATTGCCTTTGTGTGTGCATCGGTGTCTGCTTTTTAATTTTAATAAATGTTGAACGGTTGTTGGCCAGATTTTTGTTGTCTTCTTTTAAAGCATACGTTTCGCTGCAGCCGCCTTCTTATAACGATCAATTAAGAGCTTAAGCATTTTTCTACCGGTTAATTATGCCCAAAGGTAAAAAGCAATTGGTTGGATGGATGATGATGTGGCCGGGCCAAGTTTCGCACGTTGGCCACCAAGGACGCGCTTGGCTTGTTTTTGCTGCTGCTGCTGCCTGCTCACATCGTTTAAGCATTTAAACATTTCATTTTAATTTAATTTATGCACACACGAACATCAGTTGCGGCGCCTCGTCCTCATTTCGGCTTGTGGCCACAGCGCCCCTCCCCCTTGGCCCACTTGTATGCGTTTTGTTGGCCATTTGCGAGTGCATTAAATGATCATAAACTAATTAAGTTGTTTTGGCTGTGCATTGCATTAACAATTTAATCGATTTTAGAGACGGAGATTAAAATTAAATGCGTAAAAACGATTAAATTTAAACCTATTCATGATAAAGAAGGTAGGAAAGAAGGTAGGCAGAATATTCCCAACGTACACGTAAGCTCCTTGTTAATAAAAAGGAATTGAATTGCAAGCGGATTTGTCTGAGTCCTTAGCTATGGAGTAATCTGGAAATTCATTAATTAATATCTTACGGCTCGAACTATCAATACAAGACCTCTTTAAACAATAACCAATCACACCTCAATCGCCCTTCAAATTTAATCAATTTTTTAGATAATTTGATTTCTGATTTTGTCTCCTCTGTTCAGCATCTTCATCATCAAGGACTGCCTTTCATCTTGCTTTATGAGTTGTAATTTCTTTTGTCACTGCAAATTGAATGGCAAAAAAAATAAAAAAAAGTGATGACGTCAGAGGTGGACAATTTGGTTTTTTTTTTTGTTTTTGTTTCTGCGTTTTCTGCTGTCCTGGAAATAGTCATAAAAATAGCTTGGCTCGCAGCAAATGTCGCGCATTTCGTCGCCCCTTCTTTTCATCCATTGCTTTGACTTTGACAATTAAATGATGCGCTCCTCCCTACTTCCCCCATTTGAGAGGAGAGAACAATAGAAGAAAATGGCGGCAAGTAGGTGAGGCCAAGCAGCATCTTAAAAGTCTATGGCAAAGTGAAGGATGGAAGTGGATGGGATGTGTGGGCCAGGAAGTGGTGTAAATGACGTTGCTTTTAGCGCCGCCAGTCGAGGCAAACTCAATTAAATGTGACAGTGAAAATGGCTGCTGCCTAAAAGTATGCTTTATGAAAAAGTTACGGAATGAGCGGGGGAGGGGCGAGGTGTGACAAATAGAGGAAGCAGGTGTGACAAACACAGCGACAAATGTTTTAAGAGTCTCTACAGAACAAAACCCTTAAGAAGGCCATTCCAGACAGACAATTTGTCACGAGCTTTGATTTCCGCTTTGATATGACGGAATTAAAACCATAAGATTGCCAACAATTTCTTTTAAATTTGTGAAAGCAGAGAGAATCTCTAGGATGTAGGTAGGAGAGAAGGATGTAGGAAGCAAGAAGGAAGGAGGGAAGGAAGAAAAAAGGAGGGAAGAAAAAAGGGGGGAAGAAGGAAAAAAAGGATGGAAGAACAATAAAAATGAAGAAAGAATGAAGGAAGGAAGAAAGAAAGAAAGAAGGAAGGAAGAAAGCAGCAGAAAATAGGGTAAGAAGGAAGGAAGAAAGAAGAACGATGAATGAAGGAACTAGGGGGTAAGGAAGAAGGAAGGACGGAAGAAAACAGTAAGGAAGAAAAAAGGAAGGAAGTAGGAGGAAGGAAGGAAGAAGGAAGGTAAAAAGGAAGAAAGAAAAAAGGAAGGAAAGAAGGATACAGGAAATAAGAAGGATAGAAGAAAAAGAAAGGAAGGAGAAAGGAAAAAGGAAGGATGGAAGAACAATTAAAAAGGAAGGAAGAATGAAAGAGGAAGCAAGAACGGTGAAGGAAGGAAGTAGGAGGAAAGAAGAAAGCAGGTGGGAAGAAGGAAGGAAAGAGGGGGAAAGAAAGAAGAACGATTAAGGAAGAAAGTTGGAGTTATGGAGGAAGGAAGAAAGAAGGAAGAATGAGGGAAGAAGGAATTAAGAAGAAAGGAAGTCGGAGGAAGTAAGGAATTTGGAGCTAAAAAGGAAGAAGGAAGAAAGAACAAAGGAAGGAAAGAAGAAGAAAGGCGGAAGGAAGAGAAAGGATGGAGAACAATGATAAGGGAAGAAAGAAAAAACGAAGAAGGAAGGAAGGAAGAAGGAACAAAGAATGAAAATGGAAGCAAGAAGGAGGAAGGAAGAAGCAATTAAGAAGGAAGAAGGAATGATAAAGGGTGACGGAGGCAGAACGATGAAGGAAGGAACTAGAAGGAAGGAAGAAATAAGTAAGGAATTAAGAAGGAGGGAAGAAGTGAGAAACAAGAAAGTAAGTAGGAGGAGGGAAGAAAGTTGTTGGCAAAATGGAAGAAGGAAGAAAGAAAAAAGAAAAGAAGAAAGCAGGAAGAAGATGAAAGGAAGGAAGTAGGAGGTGGCAAGAAAGAAAAAAGGAAGGGACGAAGAAGGAGCAAGGAAAGAGAAAATAAGAAATGAGGAAGAAACAAAAAAGCAAGGAATTAAGAAGGAAGGAAAAAGTAATATAGAAGGAATTAAGAAGGAAAGAAAGCCAAAGCATAGAAGAAGAAATAAAAAAAGAGAATTTAAAATGCGTATGGAAAGTTTAGTTTCCTCCAACGAATTGGAAAGCAGCATGGAAGGAATGAAGACATTAAATTCTCAAGAAAAGAATCAAGAAACCACAAGTGGTAAATAAAGAAAAAATGTAATTGGAAATGTCTGTGTAGTTATTTCAAGTATCTTCCTGTTCTCTCATCAGCAAACTTTGCCAACAGCTGCAGGATTTGTTTGTTAGCTTCCAAAGGTACAAATAAATATTGTTTGTTGTGCAAATATGGAAGTTTCATTCTGATAAACTCTCAAACAAGGAACAGTTTTATACACAAGTAAACTTACTTTATGGCTTAACTGAATTCAAGTCCCTATTAAGGTGTATTTTGTTTTTTGGTTTTTCTTTTTTCTACAAAATTTCAATCGAATGAGACCTCAAATTTAAGGAAAGGGGGGGGGGGGACTCCTTTTTGACTCCTCCTCCATTTCCATTTCGCCTCATACTGCGCCATCAGCGTTTTCATCTTTATCGCTTGGCAAAGGCAGCAGCAGCTGCCAATAAGCAACGATTATGCTTGTAGCTACAATCGACTGTCTGTGTGGAAGTGTGGGTGTGAGTATCTTGTAATGTGCGCCATTTGAAGCTGTTGTTGTTGTTGTTGCCTTAGTACTAATGCCCTACAAAAATGCATGGGGCCCCAAAGTGAATGCCTCAGTGAGTGCGCGAGAAAGTGCCTGTGTGTCTGTGTGTGTGTGTGTGTGTTGGTGAACACATTGATAGCACTTGTGAGGCTTTATAAACTGCAAGCAGTTACACACATATGTACCAGAAAATGGAGAAAAACTGCCTTAGCAAAGCATAAAAATTTCCCTGCCTTCTGTAGATAATATTGTATCTAAAAATATGCAGCGAAAACTTGTAAAGAAAATCTGTGGAGTTTCTTTTATCTAAATATGCTTCGGCTTGTTTTTTTTTTGTTTATTTCTTTCTTATCTTCCCTTCCTTTAACTTGCTGACTCTCTTACACTTCTTTATTCTGTGGGTGCAAAGTTATTTCATTTAAGGGGGGAAGGGATACCAAAATAACAGGCCATCTTTTGCACAAGGAGTTTTGTTTTGGAAGTTAGAAAGAAAATGACTAATTTATGGCATAGTCAAAGGGGGCAATTTGAGTAAAAAATATTTGATAAATTTTGGGCAAACGTTAAATGTGTTTCGCTTGGGCTAGGAGTTTTCCAAAAAGCCCTCCTAATCCCTTTAGGTCTTACCGTTTGGGCTGTGCGTTGTTGATCCCAACTTTATCTCGAAAATGTTCCCTCAAAGTATGCAAAGTTTTTACTAACAGACTTTAAGATGCTTTCAGCACATTTTCCTAAAAGTTGTCCATTAAATTCGTCAAAGCGAAAAACTATTTCACACACAGCTTCAGCCTTCGTGTGACATCAATTGAATTAGTTTAGCCTTAAAGCCTTTCTACCAAAATCGACCCCCGGGGTCGCACTTTACTTTTAATTCTATTTGTCATAATCAAATTTCAACTTTGTTTTATTTTTGTTGTTTTTGTTGTTTTTGGTACCCAAAAAAAATATTTTTTAAAGTGCTAAAAACATTTTGTGAATTATGCAACACACACACACACGCTGCAAGTGGGGCGTGGCAAGTGGGTTAAGTGTGTTAGCTAAAAATTCATTGCATACACACAGGCGTCGAGAGATGAGAGCAACAGCAGCTGCAACATCAACAACAACTTTTGACACACATATGCAAATTGCAACGCCATTAACAGTGTCTGTGTCTGTTTTTGTGTTCGCGTGTGTGTGTAGTCAATACGTTTTGACACTAATTTGGTCAGCATTTGCATTGAAACTCATTGAAAATGGCATCGTCATGGGCCATCAGCATTATCATTATCATCATCATCATCATCATTATCATCGATTTCCATTTGCATTGCCAACACAACACAAAAGCTTCAAATTGCAGCTGGTCCAACAAACTGACACACACACACACACACACACATTGGCCTAATAGGATGCAGCATGAGTAGGATGAGGCGAAGCAGAAGTGGTTGAGCAATAGGGAAAGGCGAGTTTTTGGTCAGCTTGTGGTTTTGTGCTGGCTGGCCAAAAGGCATAGGCAAATATGAAAACACACTGAGAGCACATTTGCATACAATTTGTAAGCAGTAAATTCAGTACTGAATTTAGCAGTGATGAATTCATGCATGATTATACAGAATTGCTCCATTTTATGAGTCATTTTTTATACTGTTTAAGAGCTAGTCATTAATCTCACCCAGCAACGTTTATTAAAGCTAAAAGATACGAATGACAAGTTAGGTTTGTAGTACTAACCCCTTCAAATTAGGGTCTAAATTTCAGTGCAGATTCAGTACCGAGCCGTACTAAAGGGAATTGGAAAATATTATTAAAACTTTAGAAAACTTAGAAATTGCTGAAGTATAAAAGTATAAAAAGAGACCGTTGGTTGGCTGGAGTAACACTCATACACAGCACACATGTCCGATCCACTGCATCGACGACATCAGCTACAGACATACAACACACAAGTCCAGTCATCCCGACGACATCCATATACCCATTGGATGTTCGAGCTTACCAAAAAAAAAAAAGAAAGTCACTCAAACATTTCAACAACATATGGATCCCATGTTCCTGCGCAACAACCAGTCAAGTAACCCCCTCAGGCAACCTCTTGCGCTTTCGAACACTGGAACCACACACAACATATAGAGATACTAGCCTGCATTCAGCGTAGCTGTGCCTGTTTCGGTTCATCCAGCTCCAATCACAGATCCAGCTTGTCTAACTAAGTTCGCACATCACTAACAACTATTGATACTCGATAAGTAAGCGCTTTTTTATACCCAGCAAACATTTTTTATCGCAGAAGATAAGAATGCGATTCTTCCTGTATGTATCGCTTTACTCTAGCGATATCGCATAGCAATCGCATGCTCATCTCCCTTCGGGAAGAAATGTGGCACCCTGCGACACTTCTGGGAGGAAAAATACGAAAACGTCTCTTATCAGGGATAAGATAGCGTTTCATTCTGGGGATGAGAAAAGTCCCTTCGAAACCATAAGAAAAGGTGTCTTCTAAGGGAAAATGGAGATAAGAAAAAGTATCTTCTGGAGATAGGAAATTGTTTCTTCCCGAAGATATGAAAAAGTCTCTTATGCGGAATAATACGATTTTTTATTTTTATTATTCCGAATATTTTATTATTCTGAAAAACAACAAATTAAAAAAACTTATATTTAAATAAATAAAAATGCTTACTTACTCTGCGGGGAATTGAACTCTGGGTCCTTGGACTGAAACACGATTATATTAAAACGATTGTATTAAATCTGCCTAAAAACATTCACTAATAAATGCTTGCTTGTAATTCTCAAGTGCAAATTCTTTTCTAAGCTAATATAAATAGTTCAATTGAATTATGCGAAGCAGAATCAAAAGTGTCAGCAGATTAAAATCAAAGGGCGCACAAAAAACGTTCACCTAACAGTTTAGGTACCTTCAACACCATCCAACACCGCTCTTAAGCATCTTGCACATTCCAACTTTAATATTTTCCAAAATGGATACTACCGCTTTCAATATCGCAAACACCGCCCTTTAAAGTGAACAACAATATTTCTTCAAGTGTACAAACTGTCTCTTTGTGTGTAGTATGCGCCTGGCTTAGGCCTCTATTGGTCCATTATGGAAATGCATTTCCTTTAGCCGCCCTCTGTCAGCCTCTATCCTTCTCATTCGTTAGCTTCACAAAAGCTGATTTTCTGCAATGGTGGAGAATCATTTGCCAAGATATGAAAAGCGTTTAATGAATGTTGTACAATGTTTGCCCAAACAACAAACAACAAAAAGAGAAACAAACTTAAGGGGCATTTTCAAGCGAATTGATTACTGAACCTGAGTGTGTTGACTGCCACAAATTTACAATTTCTCACTCGCGAGTCTTTAAAATATGCAATGCAGCGTTTTCCTCGGTAACTGGATAAAACTATGCGCATAATTTAAAAGATGTTAACAATCAGCATATTTTGTGTGTGTGTGTGTGTGTGTGTGTAGAGTCATTATTCATGATGAAAGATAATGAGAAAACAGCAAGTGATGATGCCACTCAATAATGATTGTAATAAGTGGAAAGGATGAAAGATTGAAATCTCTTTGTCGGCAGAACTATTTATGTTTGTTGGCAACATGTGGCAGATGTGATTGAAAGAAAATATATAGATATTCATTTACTAGTGAAAGATCTCAATTTGTAAGAAGATTTTTGGGATAATCAAACGATTTCAAATCGGAAATTGCAAGCATAAATAAGGTTTCGAAGCAGGGTTTAAACGGTTCAACGGAACATTTAAGGAAGGACTATACAGTTGTTTCAAGAACCTCCCGGTTCTATCTTCAGGAATAGCCCATCGACGGCAAATCAGCAGACAGCATTGCCGTCAGCACAACTGCAAAAACCGACAGAAAAAGACAACGCCAAGTTGACCAACCTTCTATGTGGTGTTGGGTGTTCATGTTTAAAGGTTTGTGCAAATATTATATGAACTCGAGCCGGCTAAAACTTGCTAGTTCGAAATACATATTTGTTAAACTTATAAAAATTTATTTAGGTCCGATTTCACATCTATCTCAGAAACTAACAAATAACAGAGTAAGTTCTAACAGATGAAGCAAACTTCGTGAAGTTTGCTTAGTAAGTGAGAGACACGAGTGTGATACAAATTGTTCAACAAATCTAGTGGAATTCCCTTGATTTTCAAGCCTACTTTAAGAACTTCATGAAAATTTTTGCATCATTAACTCGATCTCGTGTTTTTTGAGTAATGACAGTCTTAAAGTAAATGAAATTTAAATTTATGAAAAGAAATTTGACAATACAAATAATTCAGTATCTTCACAAATCAAGGTTTTCTGATCAAGTATCTTTCTGAGCTTACAAGAATTTAAAAAATAATAAAGATAAAAAGTCGAAACCTACACGAAAATGTGGGATTTCTACACGTTTCGGCCGGAATTTTTAACCCATTATTTTGTGTAGCTTTTCTTTGAACTCGGGGCCCTTGGACTAAAAACACGGTTGTTACGACACTTAGACGGCTGAGCTACGCAGCGCCTCTGAGACAAGTCATCTAATGTGTTACTTGTATTGAGTACGATGTACTTGTATTGAAAACATACACCAATTTTTGCTTGCTTGTAATTTTTAAGTACGAATTCATTGATCTGATCATTTATATGCGGGACTGAAATTTGCACACATTTCGTGTAGATTTCCAACATGTAGCATTCGGCATTTGTAATTCTAAACGTTTGTGTAGAAACCCTACACGTCGCGTGTGGAGATTAATTTTCTAAACGAAAAATGTAAAAATTCAGTTTTGATTTAGAGCTACATTTTTCGTTTAGAATTTACACACGCCCATGTATCCACACGCCCCGCGTGTAGAAAACTTAAACGTTCGTGTGGTATTCAGATTGCTGCATGAAATATGTAGAAGTTATTTGGAAATAAGCTGATTTTCTTATGTCGTGTAGATTGTGCATTTGCCCCCGCAGCATTTAGCATTCCTACACGCGGCGCTTAGATATTGAAATCCTACACGTTACTTGTAGCTTTTCTGCACGCCACGTGTAGTTTTCTGCATTCTACATTTTGCGTGTGCAATTTAGCAGGGCGAAATACGTTTCGTTTAGCTTTGACGTTTCTCCACGCGCCGTGCAGCCAATTTGGTTCTCTCTGTGTAATTTTAATCAAATAATGAATTCAAACTTGAGAACATTTATTGGAAACTAGCTACGAATATAACTGAAAACTGATGTAAAAAACGTAATATCTAACACAGTTTTGTAAATAGATGATTCGTACTTTTTATATCCTTGTAGAGGGTATATTAAAAGTGTCCAGATGTTTGTAACGCACAAAAGGAAGCATCTCCGACCACATAAAGTATATATATTCTTGATCAGCATGACGAGCTGAGTTGATATAGCCATGTCCGTCTGTCCGTCCGTCTGTCCATCTGTTTCTATGCTATCTCCTCCGTCAGTTTAAAAGCTATCTTTACCAAACTTTGCACAAAGTCTTTTCGTACAAAGACGCTGCACATTCGTCGAAACCGGGCGGATCGGATGACTATAGCATATAACTGGCATTGGAAATATCGGTCGAAAAGTAGTTTTATGGAGAAAAACTTTTAAGTCTTGAACCCGAACGTCCCCAAACCTCGTATTTATTAGATTTCTATGCTTTTACATAATTTCACAAAGTTTTATTAAAATCGGACAACTATATAGTATAGCTGCCATACAAAAGATAGTTCTTAAAAAAAAGTCTTAGTAGGAAAAACTTTTTTGTTTTCGATGCTATCGCTCTCAAACTGTTAATGGTCATTATTATATGCTTCCACACAATTCTGCCAATTTTGATCCAAATCGGGTGACTATAGCATGTAGCTGCCATAGGAACGATCCGTCGGAAAAGTCGTTCTTGTGAGAAAAACTTTTTTGTTTTCAATGGTAGCGTCTTTATACTTTCCAGTTATGAATATTATCGGTTTCCAAACAATTTTGAGGAGTTTGGTTAACAAATGATGAATATATTATATACCTGCCATATAACAAACTTCCAAGCAATTGGTCAAAGTAGTGGCGCCATCTATTGCTGAGTTTGGGAAATAACTCAGCTAAAAATGTTCGACGAAAATCATTTAAGACCTTAATTTATATAAAATATACAAGCTACAAGGGTATATAAACTTCGGTCTAGCCGAAGTTAGCTTTCCTCTATTTTTAAAAATATTTAGTAATCAAAATTATTTATAGATTTGCCGAAGGAATAATAAAGATCGGATGCACGATAGTCGAGTATAGGGAAAACAAACAATTATGATGGGCAGCACCGGCCGCAACGGCGATGGGCCGCACTTCACACACTTTATGGCTGTTTTGGCACTTTGTGTGGCTTCTAACTTAAATTGATCAGATATATATACAAACTTTGGTGGGTTCAGAGTTTGTTATAGTCGGGCTTGACCGACTTTCTTTCTTTGTGAAGAAAATTCTAATCCTCCAAACAGTAGCTGCTTGCAGCTTGAAAGCTGATATGCTTGCCCATTTGCTAATGTTTTGGGGTCTTCAACATTTTTCTAAAAGTTCGAAGAGTAGCGTAATAAGGTAGCCACAGTTAATGCATTTTGTTGCAATTTTTTCCACATATTTTTTTTATAATTTTTTTTTTTTACCAACCTTCAAGCTCATCTCGGGAGGCTTGCTTATCGCGCCAGCAGGCAGACCTCCCTCTCTTTAAGTGTTGGTAAACAAGCCAGAAACATCCTTATCCCCCTCCCCACTGTTAGGAGGCGCCTTGGGCGCTGTTTGCTACTTTCACAGCGACTGCGCCTGGTCCAACATACAAACCCAGACACACACATTTCCTTTCAATTTTTTTTTGCGCCTTTGCTTTTTCTTTTGCAACTAATTCCAGTATTTTTTCTCTCGGTGTGTGTGTGTGTGTGTGCAGCCTCCTTCATCCTTACTGCTGTTGTTGTTGTTGTTGGTTCACTCTCGGGGGCTAAATTTAAGTAGCAACAAATCACTTCATTGTTTGCGTGTTTACATAATATTTATACATTGTACTTGTGTGTGTTCCTCTCTCTTTCTGTCTCTTTCTCTGTCTCTGTCAGAGTGTTGACACACTGTTTCATTAATAAAATGCTATCCAAACCAAACGAAAAACTTTCAGACTGCACGTCGCCAATAAAAGCTGACCCTTGCCCCCTCCTGACACCCCACCCGCCACCCGCCAGACAGACAGCAGTAAGTTTTTTCTTTCTCCTTTCGTTCTTTCTTTTTTTTTGACAAATACAATTAGACAAATCAAAAAGGGTTTGGGTCAACAAGAAAGCTACCAAATCTGTAGTTAACAATGCCAGCGGTGGCAGCCAAATGACGTCAGAGAACAGGTCGTTGTGTTGGTCATCAGGACGAAGGACTTTTAAAATTTTTTTTTTTTTATGTTATGCCACATTTAACTCTTGGTCAAGCTTTCAATTTCAAAACATAGTTTGAGATTTTTTGCTCTTTGCATACACCAGAGAATTCTCTTACCACAAAATTATCCACTTGCATGAATTTGAACCCAAAGATTGGTTAAAATTTTGAACCTAATTATGCTAACTTCGTTAGTTTTCCCCTCATCTAAACTTAAGACATTAGTTTTACCTCGTTTCTCAAGATTTACTGATGCTCTGTATCTCTCGCTTCGTCCCTTTCACTCTTTCACCCACTAAAGCTGGCGTTGCTGCTGCACTTAATTCACTTTAGTTCCCCTTCGTGTCTCAGTTTCCACTTTTATACCTTATTCTGCATTTTTTTTTTTTTAATGCAGTTTGAACAAATTAAAAAGTAGTGCGTGCATGGCAGGTGCCAGAGGGATGGGATGGTGGTTGGTGATGGTGGCTTGGCCTGTGGTTGGTTAGCCGCTTGGTTGCCTTCCACTTGGCTGCGCTTCGTCTTCCATCATCATAATTTGCTACATACGCACACTCCGTGCGTTATAACTTTTATTAAATGCAATTGAGTTGCTCAAAATAAAACTAATCGCTCAATTAGACGGCAATCAAAAAGCTCGTTAAGTAGTCCTCAGGCACAAATCCTCATTGTTAAATCATTTTCAATTATAATCGAACTGTGTAAGCAGAAGCAACTCAATAGCGGACGACGAGTCCTTGATGCCTAATAAGGCTAGCGTTTAGCTTCGCCTTAGGGAATAGAAAGCAGCTTCAGATTGCATTTGCGTTTCTTGTGCCAGGGATAATTGTGCACTAGAGAATAATGTTTTGTTTGTGTGTTTAACATAATGTCCTCTCGAATAGCCAATGAAATTGCGCGTCAGTCAATCAAGGTAGTCAGATGAGCGAAAGAAAAAGAAATCTCTGGAAATGCAGTGTAGGATTACGAGGATATTTTATTTTTCTTTTAAGTGGCTACCAATGAAAGGAAAAAGCAAGGAGGAACAGTTGAACTTTATTTAATCAAATTTGAATTTAGTATAACTTTATCCAAGCTTCTTCTCCAGAGCTGCCAACTTGCCAAAGAAATAATGAACTTGACTGAAACTTATTTAAATCAAATGAAAAGTTACTTTCAACTTGTTATGCTTAGCTTGATTTATGCTTAAGAGCTGCCAACTTGCCTAAAAAAGTGTGAATTCTTGTATAAATTGGACAAACTTTTACACTCCAAAGCTGTCAACTTGCTGAAGTGATGCTCAAATCGAAGCAACTTCAACAACATTTATTAAAATCCTTCATCTAGGGTTGTCAACTTGAATAAAAAATGGCAAAAGTGATGAAAATATACTGAGAACCTACTCTCGAGAGCTTCCAACTTGTTAAGTAAATGCTCAGCTTGATTTAATTTGATCAGATTTTATAAAGAGCTGCCAACTTGTCTAAGGAATGTTTAAATTTAAGAAATATCCACCCACTAGGGCTGTCAACTTGCCTAAAAAATAGCAAAAGTGATGAAAATATACTGACAATCTACACTTGTGAGATGCCAACTGGCTCAGCTTAATTTAATTTTCTCAAATTCTATAAAGAGCTGCCAACTTGTTTAAATTTAAGAAATATCCACCCACTAGGGCTGCCAACTTGCCTAAAAATAGCAAAAGTGATGAAAATATACTGAGAACCTACTCTCGAGAGCTGTCAACTTGTTTAGTAAATGCTCAGCTTGATTTAATTTGAACAAATTTTATAAAAAGCAGCCAACTTGTCTAAAGAATGCTTAAATTTAAGAAATATCCACCCATTTGGGCTGATAACTTGCCTAAAAAATAGCAATAGTGATGAAAATATACTGAGAACCTACTCTCGAGAGCCGCCAACTTGATTTAATTTAATCAAATTTTATAAAAAGCTGCCAATTTGTCTAAAAAATGCTTAAATTTAAGTAACGTCAACAGATTTAAAAAATATCCACCCACAAGGGCTGCCAACTTGCCTAAAAAATAGCAAACTTAATTTAAATTGATTAAATTCAAATGCGTACGTTTCTTTAAAACTGACAGCTAGTTTAATGGAGGGCTATCAACTTGCCTCACTGATAATCAATAGCTCTAACAATTTACTTAACAAATTTGTACATTCCAAAGCTGCCAACCTGCTAAAATAGTGCACAAATTATAGTAGCATAAACACATTAAATAAATATCCACCCTCCAAGGCTGCCAACTTGCAAAAAAAAAATTACAAACTTACTTAAAATTAATAAAAATCGTTTAAGGTTTAACTCTCTAGATCGGCCAACTAGTTTATAAAATGCTCACTTTGATTTAAATTGATCAAATTTGATAAGGAACTGCCAACTTGCGTTAATAAAGAGACGGAAACAGTCAAACATACAAAAGCTACAGCAAAGGTTTCACTCTCTAGAGCTGCCAACTAGTCAATAAAATGCTCAGCTTGACTTAAATTAATCAAATTTGATAAGGAACTGCCAACTTTCCTTAATACACAAATCAATTTATGTATTAAATAGATTTTTGTTCACTCCAAAACTGGCAACTTGCTGAAAAAACAAGAAAAGTGAAATAGTTTGATGTAAATCCATCAGATTGAATAAAAATTCACATTTTAGGGCTGCCAACTTCCCTAAAACAAACTGATCTTGACTTAAACTGAATGAGGAATTTCTCAAGAGAGCTGCCAACTTTTTAAGGAAATGCTCAGCTGGACTTAAATTAATCAGATTTTATAAAGAGCTGCCAACTTGCCTTTAAATAATTATTTATTATATATATTTATAAATAAAACCAACTTTTACATTTGAAAGCGGCCAAACTTACTTTAGAGTCGCCAACTTGCCCTCGAGAGCTGTCAACTTATTAAAGAAATTCTCAGCTAGATTTTAATTTATAAGATGTTATAAAAAGCAGACAATTTGCCTAAAAATAAGCATTTTCTTTTTATATATTTAACAAATTTTCACATTCCAAAGCTGAAAACTTGCTGAAATACTGCTTGTATTTAGGTAAATTTAACAATTTTTGAAGAAAAGGGCTGCCAACTTGCTTGGAAAATAAAGAAGTTTACTCCACTTGATTTTATTCGAATAAGAACTTACTCTCGAGAGATGCCAACTTGTTTAGAAAATGCTCATTTCGATTTCAATTTATCAGCTTTAATAAAGAGCTGAAAAATGGCTTGCTTGTCATAAATTGAATTTATTTTCTAACTCCGAAACTGCCAACCTGTTGAAATTTTGCTCAAATTGAAGTAACTTTTTCAGTCTTAAATAAAATTCATTCTTTGGCACTGACAACTAGCTTAGAAAATGGACAAATCAACGAGAACTGTCTATTACAGAGCTGTCAACTTGCCTAGGAAATGATAAGCTTGATTTAAATATATATTACAATTTATAAAAATTAACAATCTTGCTAAAAATTCCAAATTTCTCAAAATTCCTTAGACTGATTAGTTTTTTTTTTTATTAAATCTTCCATGATTATTATTTTGGTGTCTTAACTTTTGTTCTCTGCATAAAAATATGCGTTCAGCTGGGGATTTGCTTCATCATTTTTGGCCACGTGTCTGTCAGTTTCAGTTGCCTCATTTAGTGCTCCTTCTTCGCCTCTTGTGTGTGCCTGGCGGCAACATATCCGTTTCCGCTGCCATCTTCCACTCACCATTCTCTCTCTCTCTCTCTGTACCCTCAACATCTCTATCGCAGCAATGTGATAAAAAGCGAACAAACAAATTGAACTAATTAAAATTAAGATGAAAAAGTGAAGAAAATATTAAAACAAAAACCCAACGAATTTCCAAGCAATGCCAGAAAAGACCTAAAAAACATTCAAAAGATATTTCCCACCTGTGTGCAAAATGATAGCCACATTGTTTATCATTTTTGCATTTATACGAGCCTTTCCCTGGTCGCGACACGGTCGCGGAAGAGCTGGACGCACACCCCTTGCGCTTACCCTAATGCCCGCCGAGCTGGAGGACGGTGACGCCAGCGAAGCGGCAGAGCAGCAACAACATCAACTGGATAATAATAATCGTCCCAGACCATCCATTTCCATGGGTAATGGCCACAACGGCGATCATTTGCCACGTCCACGACGCAAGTCTTCCAAATTCCATGAGGTCACCTTTAGTGGCAGCGTGGGCGGTGGGGAAAGCGATGGCGAGGAGGCAACTGATGCGGCGGGCAAGCGGCTCTCCCTGATCACAACTACCAACAGCACTGCCACCACCACAAGTCAGTCAAATTCCGCTCCGTATCGTCATCTAAGTAGCAGTCGTTCGAGAGGATCCCGCGACTTTCATCATGAGTACCATCAACTGCAGCAACAGCAACAACAGCACCCCTCCTCTTCCCTTTCAAACGGACATCGCAGTGTTTTGACACAACGGAGCGATACCATGGCCACTGAGGCGGAGGAATTCGAAGATGAGGAACGACCTCCCGGTTTACCTCTAGATGACGAGGATGACGATGAAGGTGGGACCTATGATCGAGAGACCGAAGAGTTTTATAGCAATATACAGGAAGCCATGGGTACCTCAAGTAGTCGGCGGAAACGTTCTTCGCTCTTCTCACGCTCGGACAGTTCGGCCACCACTACCTCATCCAGTGGTGGCGGCACCTTTACGGGGGCTGGTGGTAAACGTAGGTCTGCGGCTTCCATAATGTCTTCGTCCATGTGTTCGGATGTGATGACTAGCGATCGACGCAGTTCGACTACCACGGAAAATAGTGTGCGCTCTGCAGGAAATAGTGCGACTGCAGCTGCACCTGGAGGAAATGGAGGAGCCGGTGGAGCTGGAGCAGCCATCGGCGGTCAGAGGCGCTCTAGCGGTAGAATACGACGTTATGTATCCCGTATGACCATCGCGGGAGCCAGACGAAGGACTACGGGCAGGTAAAGATGACTGTTGAAAGATGAAAGTTAAGCTTTAGGAGGATGAGGCAAAAAGTGACGTTTCCAAAATTTGTCTAAGTAGAAAGAATCAAGTTTAAAAAGCAAAACGAACAGTCTAGCATACATTTTTAGTATCATGCTTGGAGCTACTCGGCTTAGTTTCTTTAACGTTGAAAAAATGAAGCTAGGAGAGTATTGCATCTGATGGTGACCCCGACGTTTAAAAAAGAAGCTAAGTAGGAAGAATGAAGGCAGTAAGTTATGCTTAAAAAGGTATACGATTGAGCGTTTTTTATTTATACAGGAATAAATGTTTGGAAAAGGTGTTTAGTAGCTATAGTGGTGACCCCGACGTGCTAAAAACGATTCTTAGTAGTTACAGTTAGGCTTTCATCAGTCAGATATCGCAATGTAAGCATTAAGTGTCAAAGTCGTTGCTCAGCGGTGCTGAGTTCAGTTACTAAGGTGGTGGCCCCGACGTCTGGAAACATAGCTTATTGAGTACAGTAAGGCGTAGACAAACAATCTCAAGTTTTTGGAAACAAATGAAGTTACAGTTCAAACGAAGTGTTTTTTCGCCCACATGAAAATATGTCTTTATATTTGCAAGTTCATTACCTTCATAATGATTGAGCCTTTCCTTATGAATAGCAAGCACTTTAGTTGCTTTAGATTGTTGAGTGACTTAAGTTGTTTAATAGCTTCAAAGCATAGATTCTTAAAAAGCGTTACCTACTCTTATTTAGTTTCATAATTTATAAAGCGTCTTGCTGACCGACCCCACAGTTTCTTGGGTTAATGTTCTGGCTAACGTGGAAATGAACTTTAAAGTATTTGGTGACCCCAACGTATATATACTATCTTGTGGTTGATTCTAATATGCATATTATTCTTATTCCGGTTTCTTAACAACTGAAAGAACATTTCGTCTTATTTTAATTCATTTACTTACTGTTCTCCATATGTCCTGACTAAAATGTAGAAGAGCTTTTGTTTTAAGTGACTCGTACATATTTTTTTTTCATTCTTTAGTCTGTTTCTGATTGTTACACAAATGATAAGTACGCCCTTTAAGAAATTTTTCTTCCTGGTGACCCCGACGTTAGTTTACTCACTTTACTTAGTAAGGTTAACTTTTGTATGTATGTTTAAATGTAGGCTTCTTACTTAGGTCTGCTACGTTACAAATGCCATGATGCTTCCTGGTGACATTTAATATAGGCTACTTTCAGTTAAACTAAAATAAAGTTGTACTTTTTGGTGACCCCGACGTTAGTTTATTTACTTTACTTTTAGGCTTCTTATTTAGGTCTGCTAAGTTAAAAATGGTCTGAAGCTTCCTGGTGACATTTAATGTAAGCTACTTGGGTTTACTGAGTTAGCTAAGCTTTCAGCTAGACTAAAATATAGTTGTACGTTTTGGTGACCCCGACGTTTGTCTGTGTTAGAAAGTGAGCACAGATTTAAGCTTTAAAGACCTATTAGTAAATTAGATGTGCCATTCTGACAGGCTAAAAAAGACATGCTTAGTGGCTTCTATTATGGTGACCCCGAAGTTTGTTAAATTCTTCTTATTAAGTCCTAGTGTCATATATAGGCACCGACTAAGTTTCAATCAAGCTTGCCTTTTTTGCTTTGTTATGTAAGCACAAGCTAAGACCTTTTGTTATCACCAACGTTTGTTAAACTCCTCTATTCAGGCCATTACCAGGCAACGATTAAGGCTTCAACTAACCATTTGTGAGTTTGCTTGTCTATCCTACTGTGATAAGTAAGCCCTAATTAAAGGCTTTTGTTGTGGTGACCCCGACGTTTGTTTGTTTATTGTTTTAAGTTTTCAATGAGCTTGTAGTGTGCCTGTTTACTGTCTTACCATGGCTAAGAGCTTTTGATTTGGTGACACCGACGTTACACCCCCCTTGAATTAGTCTTCAAAAAAGTTTACCATACTGGTATTTAATTTCACACATTCTGAAGTTCTTTTAACATTCAACTATTAATTAGTCTTTTATTTAAATGCTTATAAAGCAATGCTACTCAATCAAGAGCCATTCTCCTGCTGCCATTGCTCATGTTTGGCCAATAGCTTTTGTCCCAAGGGTCTAATCTGCTTGAAGGCCTGCTCCAGATTCGCCTCCAAAGTGGCTTGCGTTTCCTTAGCTCCCGGTACGCTGCCACGCGTAGCACAACGTACTCTCTGCATGCTAATCTCCTTACAGGCCAAGCGTATTTCATCTCCGGTGAATTGATTTGATAAATCAATCAATTTCTCCAAAACACGCACCGACAAGCCGACATTGTTACCCAGCAGACGTTGTATCAGACAGCCACGCTCCGAGGCATTTGGCAGCTGTACCAGCAGCTTCTTCTCGAATCGTCTCAGGAATGCCTCGTCTATGTCCCAGGGTAAATTTGTGCTGGCCAATACAAAGACCCCGTTCAAGGTGTGCTCCATGCCATCGAGTAGTTGTAGTAATTCGTTTTTGAAACGCTTGGAGGATTCATGATCCGTCACCCTATCCCGCTTGGATGTCAAACTCTCAATTTCATCGAAAAATATCACAGAAGGAGCCCGTCGGGCGGCCATATGAAAGAGAACACGTAGAATTTTCTCCGACTCGCCGCGCCACTTGCTGACCATCAGGCTGGCGGTGATATTGAAAAAGGTCACCTGACCCTGAGTTTCGGCATACAGGGCCTTGGCCAGAAAGGTCTTGCCACTACCGGGCGGGCCGTGCAGCAGCAAGGAGCGCCAGGGCTTCAATCCGTGGGCAAATAATTGGGGATACTCGATGGGTGTGAGTACCGCCTCCTTGATCAGCTCAATGGCACGCTGATTGCCACACACATCTGACCAATGCAATTTGATATCCTCACGCAAAATGCTGGTTTTGACCAGTTCAGCCAATGCCTGCCAATCCAGCGAAGCAAATAGTGCATCATCCGTGGCATGGCCATGTTCGATTTCGCTCAAAACCCGAGCAGCCGCGGGAGCCTCGCCGCTCGGCGGGGTGGTATCAATTTTTTTAATTTGCAGCAATTGGAGACGATGACTGGTCGTTGATGGATCCGGCACTGATTGCAGACTGGCGGCCGCCGCAGCTGTGGCTGCTCCCACTCCAGCATGCCAATTGGCCGTAGTTTCCGGCTGCTGCTGCTGTTGCTGCTGCTGCGGTGCCAAAATCTTGCTCACATTTTTGGCGCTCATTTCCACCTTGACTTTGGTGCTCATTTTCTTCAATATACGCGGATATTTTCCAAATTTCATATTGAAGAAGCTGGCATACTCCAGGTAGATGGCATCTAGGTCCACGTTATCGCACAGCTCATACTCCTCGGAGAGGCGTCCCTCGCCCTTTAAAGTCTCGGCACTGCTGTAGTAGCCATTCTCCAGTAGATAACGATGCATCAGATAGAGAAGATTACGTCTACGTGTGCTAAAGTTGCGCACATCCTCACACAAGACTGTGGCATTGGCTGTGGCGGTTACTCCGTATTTTCCTTGGGTTTTCATTTTGTCGGTGTATTTTGGATTTGATATTTTGGGGAAAACTGTGTTGTTTGCTCTCTCTCTGTATGTTTTCGTGTGTGTCTGTTTGGCAAACTTTAAATTGTCTAAAGAAAAATGTTCACATTGACAGCATTTTCCAGGTTTGTTTTTCTTTTCCGGAGGTTGCCATAACAAACAAAAAAAAAAAGATAAACAAATGTGCCAGGCAACCTAGGTAACCCTTGGATTCTAATACTTGTTACCAATAAAAGGCAAAGTGCAATCGGATTTATACATAAGAGGGTGGATCAACGAATACGCAAGTTTTTCTCACAAGAACTTTAAATGTCACACTACAACTGCGTCATTTAGTTTGCATTTGACAGCTACTTAAAGCAGATAACATTGTGAGTTTCGACTAAAATACAACTAATTAAGATTTGTTTTTGGGTAACTAAAGCTTTTGGCTTTAACGGTCTTTAAGTGAGACTGTACCAAGCAAGCTTTTCATTTGGTTACCCCGACGCTAGTCCCCGAACAATAGTCTTTTAAAAGAGATTACCATTCTGTAATGAATCAGGGAATTGTTTTGAATGTGAGGTGGCTAAGACTGTAGACATTCAAACTGATCGCTTGTCAATGGCTTTTGTTTTGGTGACCCCAACGTTACACTCCAGAAGAAAAGTCTTCGATTACTGACTACTATGTGACACTTTCAAATAAGTGTTTGAAGATGTTCAACCGTAGTCCTTACGAGTTTTTCTTTCCCTTCGCAATCGTGAACAAAACATTAACCCATCACAACACAACAGAGATAGAAAAACAGACAAAGTCATAGATTTCTTCAGGTGAATGTGCACCAAAGAAGTTTTAGATGACTGAAAATTTAGCAAAAGGTAATATTATTAAGAGCTGTTTGACAGATTCAACATATTCTTCAGACCTAGCAACTCTTTCTAAAGTTGTATCATATTCTAGCCAGGAGCTGTAAATTTTAAAATATAAATCATTAGAAAAAGCATATAGGAAGTCAAAAAAATCTTGCTTATTTAAACGTCGGGGTCACCAAAGTGTCTCTTCTTGTGAAAATTCAAACATATTCAAGCTGGTTCTTATATTTTTCAATTAAAATGGTTTCTTATGTAAGTTAAAAGTGTAAAATGTATTGCAACAAAAACTCGTCGGGGTCACCATTTTAAAAGAAAAGTGTCTGCGTGTAAAAATTCACACATGTTCGACTCAGTTCTGCTTTATTTGAACAATATGGTGTCTTATGTACATTTAATGTGCAAAATGTTTTGCAATTGTTTGCAACTTTTAATGATATAAACTTTTTTCAATAGTTTTTTATTTTGTTCAAGCAACATTAAATTATAGATAGAAAAGAGCTCTAAAAGCTGAAAAACATTTTAGAATAGAATGAAGGAGCTTAAGAATTTATCAAACTAACCTCACTTACTCAAACGTCGGGGTCACCATTTATTATATACCAGGAAAACTAAAAACTAGCCAGCTCTGTTAATGTCAACAGTTCTTCAGCTTTATGGTTTTCAAGTTAGAGCCAATCAATTCAATGTAAAGTGGCCAATATGGGTGGTCGTCCTCTCTCATCTGTGTGAATGTTGCCAAGAGCTCTGTATATGCTCAATTTGGCGAGATGACGGCGACAGCTGCTTCGACGGTTAATCAAATGCACGACGCAATGAAATGAAAATCAGCGGGTCCTGCCCCTTTCCCACACCCCACTCGCACTCTTTCACTCTGTCAAATTATGCAACATGCACATGCAGGCGGCATCTCCCATCCGGTTAGTCCCCCCCCTCACATCAGCTCTCACCTTGCCTTTAAAAAACATTAACACACAACCCAGGCAAATGGGCGGCTGGGGTGGAAAAGAGAGGGGCGTGGCGGCTGCTGATGCTACTGCTGCACTGTGCCCATTTCATTTCGCCTCGCAATTTTAATTTGGTTTTTTTTTTCATCGCCTACCCCCTCTCCCTGACCCATTTGCTGCTTGCCATTGCCATCCATCTCCTCCAGTCAGTCTCAGGCTTTTGTTAATGGCCTTGTGACAGTTTTGTGTTCTCCTTCCTTCTTTCTCCTTTCTCCTTGCTTCACAGTTTCTTCCACATGTGTGTGTGTGTTTGTGATTTTTTCTTTCTGATTCTTTGGTTACCTATTTGAGTCCAAGGTCTCGTTTGCTGGCCAAAAAGAAGCAAAAAAAAAAACCAAAAAAAAAAAAACAGAAGATGGGCACTTACAAATTTGGCGATATGAATGAATGAATGTTTGAATGGATAGATGAACTGTGTACCGAACAGTACAGAATTTTTGAGCAAGCAATAATTATGTTTACAATTGTTTGAATATTTTATTCAATGAGTAAGAAAATAGAACCAATTCGTTATTATGAAGTGTGTGAATAATATTCAGTGAATACAGAGTACAAAATGAATACATTTAGGCTATTCATTTTTTCAAAATGACTCATACAAATGAATTTAGGCCACTGAAAATGTTTGAACCCTAAGGTTCGAGGTCCAATGTTTGAGGTCTGAGGTTAAGAGTCAAAAAGTTTAAAATCTAAAGTTGAAACGTCTGAGATGTTAAGGTCTTTGGCTTGAGATCTGAGGACTGATATTTCTAGGTGTGTTAGAGGTAAGAATTTAAGGTATGACATAAGGTCTGAGATTCGAAGATTTATTTAGGGTTAGAGGGGAATGGCTTAAGGTCTAAGGTTTGAGGTAAAGGCTGAACTTTGAGGTCTGAGATTTTGGTCTAAGGTATGAGATGAGGCCTGAGATTTCAAGGTCTGTTGAAGGTTTAAGCTTAAAAGGTTAAGGCTTTAGGTCTAAGGCAGAGTCCAGCGCTTCTCTATCTTCTGGTCATACAAAACAACAGCTCTGTGGCAGCGTAGTCGACACACAAACAGTATAAGCTAGTCTTTCGCAACAACAACGCAGTACGAAAGAACTTCGTGTCAGTGTCTAAACACATCGACGCAACGCCAATATGAACATGTGTGTTTTGCCGGCCCCTGGTCTAAGATATGACATGAAGTCTGAGACTCGAAGGTTTGAGAATTAAGGTAAAATGTGAATTGAGGTCTAATATTAAAGGTCTTACTAATGATGTGCGGACTGAAACTTGCAAGTATTTTTGAGGTTACAGATCCAAGGTTTTTGATCAGAAATTTCTGTTAGGGGCTGAAGTTTGAGGTCTGGTATTCAGAACTCCAAATCTCTCAACTCTCTGTGACTTATCCTCTCAACTCTCTGAACCCACTCAATTACCATTCATTCGCTTAGACAGACACCCACTCACTTCTTCACTGCTGACTTTAGCAAACTAATTAAGTCGGTCTTAACGCGCTGCCACCTTTACTCTGTAGTATGCCAAATAGGAATGACAATACAGTCAACGGACTCAATCCCTCCTCCTTCTCCTCCCCCTCCACACTCGCTCAATCAGCATGCGTCGTCGTTCATTTATTTGCACATATAATTAGGCACATGAAGAGTTGCCCTCGGCCACACTTCCGTCCTGGCGTCAGCACTAAACAAAGCCAATCTTATAATACCCTTCCCTCTCCTTTCCCCTCTCAATCCCTACAGTCTTATCCGCTTGCTTGAAGCTTCAAGCCTGCCTGCGTTTCAGTAATTGTGTTTGGCAAGTATGCAACAAGAATAAGCCGCTCTGATGAGCCGTTGCGCATAGCTCATAGTTAGTTAGTTAGTTGAGTGCCACTTTCGGGTCACGCCTCCCTTTTTTTAAAATTCAAAAGCAACTCAATTCAATGTTGTGCGTGGCTTTAAGTGTGAATAACACTTGAAACGAACATCTTGGGACTTCTGGACATTGGGACCGGGCGCATTGTTTGTGAACACTAGCGAATTATTGTCAGTGGTTTTGTTGAGCTTTTGTTTTCTTTTCATTTTCTTTTGCTGTTGACAGCAAACCGAGGACGAAAACGAGGACGACAACGGCGACAATGACTTGAGCTGGACTTGAGGGAAAACAATGGCATTTGTGCAAAATACTTTGAATTGAATGGGGACATTTTTTTGGAATCATTTTAATGAGTGCATTAATGGAGTGCATCGAAGCACTCTGAGATTCAGGCCGTGCGGTTCTGTAGAACTCCAAAAATGAGTTACGGAACTAAACAAGTAAACAATTTTTTGCTTAAATCTTTCTTTTCTTCTTTTTTTCTTGTCATGTCAGAGAGTCGTGTTCAGTGACTTTTGTTCGGTCACTTTTGTAAACTTACTCTGGTTCAGTAACTTTTGTTCAGTGACTCTTCTTCAATCACTTTTGTACACTTACTCTTGTTCACTGACTCTTCTTCAGTGACTCTTGTTCAATGACTCTTGTTCAGTGCCTCTTTAATGACTTTTGTTCAGTGACTCTTCTACAGTCACTCTTTTACAGTTACTCTTTTTCAGTGAAGTTCGGTCACTTGTGTACACTTACTCTTGTTTAGTGACTCAGCTTTAGTGTCTCTTGTTCAGTGAATCTTCGTCAGTCACTTTTGTACAATTACTCTTGTTTAGTGACTCTTCTTCAGTGACTCTTGTTCAATGACTCTTGTTCACTGACTCTTCTACAGTCACTCTTTTACAGCCACTCTTGCTCAGTGACACCCGTTCAGTGGCTCTTCTTCAGTCACTCTTGTTTGGTGACTTCTGTTAAGTGAATTTTCTTTAGTGACTCTTCTTCAGTCACTTTTGCTCACTTACTCTTGTTCAATGTGTGTTCTTTAATGACTATTGCTCAGTAACTCTTGTTCAATGACTCTTCTTCTATAGCTCTTGTTCAGTGACTCTTCTTCAGTCACTTTTGTCTACTTACTCTTGTTTACTGACACTTCTTTAATGACTCGTGTTCACTATCTCTGCTACATTCACTTCTCTACGGGCACTCTTTTACAGCTACTCTTCTTCAGTTCCTCTTTTTCAGTCACTTTTGTTCAGTGACTTCTGTTTAGTGACTTTTCTTTAGTGACTCTTGTTCAGTTACTCTACTTTAGTCACTTTTGTACACTTACTCTTGTTCAGTGACTCTTCGTCAATGACTCTTGCTCACTGATTCTCCTTCAATGACTCTTGTTCAGTGACTCCTGCACATTCCCTCTTCTACAGTCACACTTTTACAATTACTCTTGTTCAGTGCCTCTTCTTCAGTCACTCTTGTTCAGTGAGTCTTTTTCAGTGACTCTTGTTCAATTACAGCTGTTTGACAGAATCAGCGGACATTGAGAGGATAATTTTAAGGTCTATTGCAACGTCTGATAATAATGTGAAACAGCTATACAGGCAACTATTGGCATTTTTATACAGTGATTACACAAAGCGCCGCTGAGATTGAGGAATGGATACACCAAATTCTTTGGTGTGTCCTCATTTTGGTAGCCAAAACACACACACACAAAAAACATAGTGTGTCCGTAAGACCATTTGGACAACAAAAACTGAAAACTGCTGGCTGTTGCCATAACTTTTGCCAAAGCGCGCCACAAAGTATGCCATGGAAACATTGGCGACATTGTTGCTTGCGCCTACCAACAACAGCAACAACCAGAACCAGAAACGGCGTCAACTTTGTGCCAAGTTTACTTAATGACCCCGATATAAATTTTACTTAAAACATCATTTTTCTTTACGACTTTCGCTGCCAAAAGCAAGGAAAAGCAAGGAAAAGGACGCCAGTGCCACAACAGCTGCGCGAAGCATAAGAAGCCAGACCAAACCCAAAAAACAAAAAAAAAAATACAAAAGTTTAGAAAACGATGAACGACGAACGCGACGAAAGTGTCTTATGAAAGCATTTTCTTTAATTATGACACTCCCTACCCCTCCCTGCCCCTAGGACAGGGTCTCCGCTTACAACTTTTGGGATTTGTTCGTTTGCGGCTTGGACATCATTTCAATTTTGCAGCTGTTGCCTGAGTGAGCAAAAACAAAACAAAGTCAATGAACCACAGCGCAACTAGTCTACCGTATGGTTGCCTAAAAGCAGGCAATCTAGTATTTAAAACACTCATATATCAACAAAATTTAGGAATAAAGGCTTGGAAATTGTAAGCTTAAATAAGCTGAAACCATATTCAATTATTTTGTGGCTTACTTTCGGGCAGAGGTCTACTTTTTGAGCTGTAAATTACAATTTATGGTTATTACAGAAACGATTTTGTAAGCTGTTTTTATCTAGAATTCTTTTTTCTCAATTGCTGGGACTTCAAATGTTTTAAATTCGATTGATTTTCTATAAAACACTAGCCCAAAAGTATGCTTTACATTTTGTAAAGTCTTCAAATTACACTTGTTTGACTTGTAAAAGTTGATGAAAATGGAGAAATGCTTAAATTGAGCTAGTTTTGTACAGAATATATAGCCCAAAAGTATGCTACGAAATTTTTAAATTAACATAACTGTAACTTGGCAGGTGCAATTGACAAGTATTAGGCTTAAAAGCCTTCGATGCTCGGACCATTAAACCACTCAAACTGCACTTAAGTGCAAACAATAACAAAATGTATGCAACTAATTTTTGTTGTAGCGCCCTTTTGTTAGATTTTGATAAATAAACTGCCTTATATCTCTATGCACCGCATTAGAAATGGCTAAAATGATCACATATATAGAATACTAGCTGAACCCGCCGCGACTTCGTAAGCGTCCAAGATCACAGCTGGTAAAAATAAATCAATATTTTGCGTAGTCAATGTAAGTGGCCTGTACACATGTGAAATTTTATCCCTTCCCGTCCTAAGGGACACTGTCTTCCTTAATACCTTCCTGTCAAGTGGATGCTGAAAATATACTTTTCCTTTACGACTACATTGTGAACTTCGGGTCTAGCGACATTTCCGTCCCTCGCCCATTTCTAGTAAATATATGAGGATTGTGCATTTCACAGCAGCTTCAGCACTGCTTGTCCATTATGGGGAACGTATAGCTTCCTTAGTCTTTCCCGAAATTTAAAGAGACAATATTTTTTGATAAAACTTCGAATCATTTTATACCCTTGCAAATGCTGGTTTTGAAATGTCAGAGTTAAAGAACGCTTACAAAAAATTCAAACTTTTTTCTAGCTAAAATCCATTTTCCGACAGATAAACATCTGAATTCGACCAAATTTCGCGAATCTTTTTGAAAACATATTAAAATAACAATCGCCGAATTTAAGAACGATAAAATTGAAAACAAAAAAGATTTTCTCACTAAGACTCATTTTCCGAACGATCGGTCCTATGGCAGCCTTAATATATAGTCATCCGATTTCGACCAAATTTTGCGAATCTATTTATAAGCATGTAAAATTAGTAATCAGCGAGTTTAAGGACGCTTACATTAAAACCAACAAAAATTTCTTACTAAGTCCCATTTTCGACCGATCGTTCGATAAGATATAGCCACCCGATGTCGATCAACTTTTTCAAGTTAGTTTGGAAGCTTTTAATATTAATAATCAACGTCCTTAAGAACGAAATACTTGAAAACAAAAAAGAAAAGTCAGCTCGTCGCCCTCATCAATATATATAGTTTATGGGGTCGGAAATGAATATTTCTATGCGTTGCAAACTTCTGGGCAAATTTATAATACCCTTTGCAAGGGTATAAAAAGACGCAATTAATTCTCAACTTGACCTCATGGGAGCCACTCTTAAATTAATATTCAATTCAAATTTGCTTTCCCTCTTTTGCCCCACCCCCTCTTCCCCCGCTCCCTCCACTCTTCCCCTCCTCTTCCACTGTTCCCCAACTTTGCAATTTGTCGCAAAGCAGAAAACTTTTACAGTTTTAGTCCCCCAGTCGAACGTTCGTTAAAGATCTTCGCTCTAAAAAAGAGCATGCTCACACATACCCACAAATATGTACATATGTATGTATGTAGTTGTTGTCGATTTTGGAGCTACTTGCAGTGCACTCCCGCGGATTTTGGTCATGAGAGCAGAAATGTCGAGAACATTTGAGAGCGTAAATGTTATCCCTTTGCGACTGTTGTTGGTTTCATTTGTGTATGGAGACAATAGAAAACAGTTACAGAGAAAATAGAGAGTTAAGTCCCATACATATATTTTTTTTTTGGAATTCAAATTTTGGCGGTGAAATTTTTCAAATTTTCTTTCATAGTGCCAAATCTTAGATCTCTAGGGTAAGCGGTATTGGATGTGGGTTGATAATCTGTCAGTCAGTCGGGCCAACAGACTTATAATGAATGTGTGCTTAAGCGGGTATAAAAAAAATATTACATATTATTTTTCAACCTCAAAGTGTTTGTTTTTGACCATAACACGACCAAATGAACTTCTATTGATAACAATTTGATATAATACTTACTTTGGATTCAATCTTTAGAGAAATGTTGGAAATATAATGATTTTCCACATATTTTGCAGCCCAAAAGTAGGCTTTAATTTTTATACCCGTTACTCGTAGAGTAAAAGGGTATACTAAAGTCGTGCAAATGTATGTAACTGGCAGAAGGAATCATTTCCGACCATATAAAGTTTATATATTCTTGATCAGGATCAACAGCCGAAACGATATAGCCGTGTTGGAAATGTGGACTCCTATTGTCTGCACGCAGATCAAGTTTATTTAAAATTTTTGCCACGCCCACCCCCGCCCCCACAATAAGAAATGTTGAATAACTCCCACAATCGGATGATAAATAGCCGAGTTAACAAAATGTTGCATAAATTTTGGCTGTCCCACCTCAGGCACACAGGAAGGCTATTAAACATATCTTTCCATGAGTAACGGGTATATCGAAGACGGTTATAGCCGACTTTAACTTACGCTCTCGTTTTAAATAAAGTTTTGAGTTCCGAAAAAATAACAATAGGTAATCGAAGACAAATTAAAGCACAAAATTTTATTATTAAAGTTAAATTGGTAAAGAAAAAAGGTGTTTATACTCTGTATCGAAGGTACATAGAGTATATTAAGTTTGTGCAAAAGTATGTAACAGGGAGAAGGAATCGTTTCCGACCCTATAAAGTATATATATTCTTGATCAGCATCAACAGCCGAGTCGATATAGCCATGTCCGTCTGTCCGTCTGTCCGTCTGTCCGTCCGTCCGTCCGTCCGTCCGTCCGTCCGTCCGTCCGTCCGTCCGTATGAACGAAGAGATCTCAGAGATGGTAAGAGATAGAGGTTTGACATGTATGGGACATATATTTCTTATACTTGCAGGCAGATCAAGTTTATTTTCAATTTTTGCCACGCCCCCTCGCGCCCCCGCAATTTGGAAAAAACGTCATATCTCCTACAGTTTTGAAGATAGATCGTTCGTTCCTTCTAGAGATACCTTGTAAACAAAATTATTTATCGATTTGCTGAAGGAATGATAAAGATCGGATGAACGATACTCAAGTTATGGGCAAAAAACGGTTTTTGCTGTGGAGCATTGGAGTTCCCAAGCGATTATGGCATTGCAGGCATGAAGAGAGAGTTGTTTTCTAATTGTGGACCGGGTAAAAACCGCTGATGATTTGATAGAAATACCAATGAAACAGCTTGTCGGTCAACTAGCCTCCTTTGTGGTGTGGTGTGTTCCTGTTTTAAAGTTATGCACAAACATACCTCGAGCCAGCACAAACTTGAAGGTTTGATTATCATAAAGGTCATTAAAACATACACATGAAGCTGAAGTATTTTTTTCAAGTAAAATGTATTATTTTGATTGATTCTCAGCAGAAGTCGCAACTTTCTTCGAGGTCTTACTTAAGCCAATTGTAGTTCAAGTATCCTAATTAAAACCCCTTCTCCTCCCAAACATCTTCCACCACCTAAAAGTAGGCTTTATTTTCTGGCAAAGCGTTGTAGCCTGGCTAAATCAAGTCAGATTGGCCTAAGACGTTTTTTTTTTTTATATAGGTTATCTCTCACCAAATTCCAGGCATATAAATAAACTTGCCACTTTGGTAGGGGGTTGAAGGTGTTAGCGTTGGTGGAGGGGCACTCACGCGAGCTTCTTTCGCCTTGTTAAAACTTTTCGCCACAGACAACGAGCCAAGTAAGAGGGGAAGCTCGAAAAATGTCTAACGAATTGAAAAACTTTAAAAGCGCCTTGTTAGGCGCGCTTCCGTTTCCGGTAGGTTGGCTGGTTGGTTGCTTGGTTAGCTCATGGAAACTTTTTTGGTGTGGCAAGTCAAGCCAAGTTTTTCTTTTTTTTTTTGGGTATGTGTGTGTGTGTGTAACTCCTTCGGGACTCTGTTGACTTTTAATTATCGAGCTGTTTTACTAATTAACTCAATTTTTGTTTCTCTTACAGTTTCGATGTAGAAAATGGCCAAGGCGCTCGATCACCGCTTGAGGGCGGTTCACCCAGCGCTGGTTTGGTTCTACAGAATTTACCGCAACGTCGTGAATCATTTTTATATCGCTCCGATTCGGATTTTGAAATGTCACCAAAGTCAATGTCCAGAAATTCAAGCATTGCTAGTGAAAGGTAAGCAAATGATTTTGTTTTTTTTAAATATACAAATTTAACTTTTGGTTATTGTACATATATTTATATGTATGTATGTGTGTACTGATTTGTTATTTTATTTTGATTTCCTTATATACGAAACACTTAATACATACACATTCACTTTTTGCCCCATTTGCCATTCAAAGTGTCATTTGCCCCACCTTTTTGCTGTTTTGCAGGTCATTTCATTTGAGTTTCCTCAATGACATTTTCTTACACCCAAAAACTGCAAATAATTTATATAATTTACCTTGTTCCCTCATTGTGCTGAATACCTACAAGTTTGCCCCAGCGATTTGTCACTTTTTGGAGCAAGAAAATTAACGTATGCTCTTGTGGTGCTCATTTCGGTTAGGGTTAACTGGTATAACCGAATCAAACCCAAACCGTAGCCGAGATAAAGTGTTTTGAGGGACGGTAATCGAAATAACCAGTTTCATTTCTGTCTGTGGAAGTCACGAAAATATATTTACTCTAGGAGAACCATGCCCATCCATAGGAAAACATATGTACACATGCTCACATTCTAGGTATCGGCAGCAGCAGCAGAGACGTCGGCAGAATTTCAGTCAATCAGGCCTGTTCCCGTTTTCGATTTCGATCAAATCGTGCGGAATCGGAATTGTTAAATGTTTCTGCTTTCAACAACAGACCGTTTTATTCGTCTTTCAGCTTCAAAACCCCAATTATATTCATTCGACCCTCTTGATGGCAAAACGTATCGATCGATTTCTTTCATCGTTTCTTAGAAATCACAACTCTTACCAATTTCGATCAATCTGAATGAGTTTAGCAAATACACTCAACAAGCTCTTATTTCTCTGCCTGAGCTTGCTGATTTTTCAATTTCACCTCATTAAAGCGACAAGTCGCTCTCCCACGTAGGCCACATGGGCCCGTTGCGATGCCATATATTCCTTGATTTACCCTTTTACTCCCGAGGGGGGTCAATACTGAACCATTGTATGCACAGAATAAACTTGAGCAATGCTGGGAGAGATTGTTTAAGTGCGGTTGACCCAGAATCCTAAGTTTCCTTCTACTCAGAGCGGCACAATGGCACAGCAGGTGTTGTACTGTTTCCTCCTTTTCCCTCATATCTGCAACTTCTACAGGCGTGCCACGCCTAGGCGTGCTGCGTGTCTGCCAATAAAACAATGACCCGTCAGGGCATCTCCCTTCTGTAAAGCAAAAGTGAGTTAGTACGTTTATGGTTAAATGTTGGCCACGTAAGTCTCGCTTCAGTACAAAGGTTTTTCCACGAATCCGTAGCGAGACGAAGTGTTTCAGCTTATATGTTGCCCTAGGCATCCCTATCGTGCTCTCCTCTGAAAGGAGCTCAATGGTGGCACCTATTTTGGGCAGTTTGTCCGCAGACTCATTTCCTTCTATAATGCGGTGTCCAGGCACCCATATTAGGTGTATACTGAAATGTCGTGCGATCTCATTCAGAGATAGGCGACATTCAGTAAGTGTATCATTGTTGGTATGTGAGTCAAGTGCTTTAAGGGCGGCTTGACTATCTGACTATATAAATACGTTTCCTTTTTAGACCGTGAGTGTGCTATGCTTGGTGCACACTACAGTGATCAGTGATAATTCCTCCTACTTTTTCGTCGAGCTTAGAGCCATCCGTGTAGATATTGATGGCGTTAGCTCTGCTATGGTGAAGGTTATCGCATTCGCTTTGTTTTGGGATATATACGTCGTATGATTTTTCGAACGTCGTTTGAGGTATACAGTACTCTGTATTTAATGGTATACCCGCTTGTTGGCTAAGTATAGTGGAGTGTCCCGAAATACCCCAGTTCCAGGTATCGGATGCTCGTAGTCTGAGGGCTTTTGTGATTGCCATCTGTCTTGCTCCAAGGTCTAGAGGTACGATTTGAAATATGGTGTTAAACGCTTCCGTTGGTGTGGTTCGGAGCGCGCCGCTTTTTATACCTTATTTAGCTGAGTTCGATCTATCGGAATTTGATATACAAGAAATGACTAGAAAATTCTGTTTAAACCAGCCAGCTTACGGCGGTGAAGACTCCAATTCATATGAAGAAGGTCATAGTTTTCCATACACAGCTACGTGTTTTTTCATTTGTCGCTAACAACAAAATCGACAATCACAGGGAAATGTGATATTTCTTCAAATCAAGCTAAATAAGAATTAAGAAATTATAAAAAAGTTGCATAAAATGCGTTTACTTAAAGATTGAGTTCTAGTACCGATATACTGAAATGGTGGGAAGAAAATTCCTATAAATACCCAGAATTGTATAAATACATAAATACATAAATACATACATAAGTTTCGAATGACTATTTACTGTTGTAAAATTGATAATGAATCCATTAAGAAACAAATTGGAGGCGAAAACTTTAAACGCAATTATGATACTAAGATCAAATCATATGTACTTTTCTTTTTAACCGAAACGATTATGTTGTAACCGAATCGCAACCGGACCGAAATAAAAACAGAACATCGTAACCGAAGCAATTTGATTTTATTAACAGTAACCGTAAACGAAACCGATATTTGATTCAGTTTTAATCCCTGATTCAGTTGTTCGCTTATCAGCTGCTATTTATTGTTAAGTTCTTTCAATTGTTTCTTGATTAGATTTTTGTAAACGTCGGGACTGTGATGAGATAAAATTAATGGAAAATCTGTAACCAAGCCCAATTTTCATATATTTATCCAAATCAAGGGGGATTTTCTATTTTCCATTTCATTAAAAATTTTTGAAAAATGGCGACCGTGACAGTTTTTTTTTTTATGGCTAGTATAGAACGATGGTATACCCTATCTCTTTCTGGGATTTTGTGAACTATTTTGAATAGTGGCGACCGTGCAGAACCAGTTGTTCCTTTGCATCGTTGTTGCGCTACTGATTACACTAATAACTCGTCGTCAGCCAAATATTCCACTAGAGGTGGAGAACTATCGATAGTCGGCACCATCGATAGACAGCGATAGTTTTTTCCAAACCATCGATAACTATTGATAGTTTTCGATAGTATATTTATTTGAACATATATGTATGTTAAATTACAACTTTTATAAGTTCCTTGGATTCATTGGAATCCGTTGCATCTACTTTACCATTGGTAATGGTTTCGGAAACAGGATCATCAAGTACTGGATGAAATATTTTTAGATGGTCTTTCAAATTCAGATCAGATACTTGAGATTTTTTTTATCGACAGACCTCTTAAAATATTTCCACACTTTCGAAATACATTTCTTTCGTTTGGGTGCTTCATTTGAATTTATCCTACTCGCGTCCGAGTTAGCGGTGCTGAATTCACATGGCACACTACATTCACTGATAGGTGCAGGCGAACAAACAATACCTTTTTCTACCTTAGTCAGGATTTACCAAATGCCAAATGCCCTCATTTTTGTGCTATAACACTGAATGTGACACTCTGTGACGCAATGTAAGCCCAGCATAAAGCGTCATGAAAAACTATCGAAAACTATCGATGGTGCAGGGCTACCATAGATGGCGGTCCGATAGCGCCCATCCATCGATAATGAAGATAGTGCCATCGATAGTTCTCCACCTCTATATTCCACTTACAAATTGTGTATTAAAATGTCCCTTAATTGAAATACTGTTCCTATCGATTTCACTAGGGAAAAGGAGTTGGCATTTTCCCTAGTTTACAAAAAACTTAAGCGGCATTAAAGAGACTCTCTGACGATAGTGTAATAGCAAATCAAATATATCTAAATATTTAGAAAATTTTGGCTTCTTTGATGAAATAGAACGGGTTCTACTTGATAAGAGTTTCTCTTTAGAGAAGTTTGACAACTGACTATTTGGAGCAGTGGTGTACAAACTCACACAATCAAGCATTGCGCTTGTGTGCGTAGCAGCGAAACACGAAGTAAAGGTTTTGACATTTCAACATGAGCAACAAACAAACCAACAAATGCCTCGTGAGAGAACAAAAAGCCGCCGAGCGTGCTATTTATAGAACACACGTATTCTCTCTCTTTATACGTGTGTCGGCTGCGACGCCGGCAAAATAATGAGTTCCTTTCCCATAGGATAGGCTCTTGGCATTTTGAACACCACTGATTTAGAGATATATGATAAGTCTTAGGGCAGCTTTATAGTTCTTCCTTCTTTAAATAAAATTAGGTTTTTCTGTTAAAATAATTAGCTTTAGAACTATTAAGTTAATGTAAGTTCGAGTAGACGAACAGAATGTACCCTAAGAGCGAATCAAGCTTGTTTCTAACTTTGTTGGTTACGAACGAATGTAGAGTGGCTCTTTTATGCATTACTCTTAGCTAGTGAAGGGATAACACCAGTTCACTCTTGAAAGCTCGTTGCATTATGTCTCTAAAACAGACTTTGTCAACAAGAGCGAAGCCAAAAAGTGAGAGTATTTTGATGTGCAAAAAAAAAGAGATGCAAACCATCTCTGATCTACTTCATCGATATGGAAATAGCTCTTATCGGACACAGCTGATTCCACCATATAAATGTTCAGAACGCTGCTTGTCTCTCTCGAAGAATTCCAGCGTTGTAATAGCGTTGATTCTGATTAGAAATCACTTTTAGATGCATCGCCAGTTTTCTTGAAAAGGAAAACAAAAAAAAAACTTTCTTGCTCACTTTGTCCCCACGGAGGCTGACTGTTGAAGCAGCAGATACTTAGTTATTATTAAGATAATACATGACCTTGAGCCAGCTTAAAGCAAAAACTTTGACTAAAATCAAAAACAGGTCACTTAAACCCTTATATGGATAATACATGAAGTTTGTTTGAAGTCATAGAATAAGTAGATAATAAACAAACAGCATATAAACTAATTTAAGAGAGGCTTGCAACATTTCCTTAAATATCTTTTTTTTTTATCTCGTCCGCTCTTATCTTTGTGCTTGGCGCTCGTCGTGTAACGCAAGCGACAACGAAACGTTTTGTTAGGCTACTCCTGTGGTCAATTATTGTTCTTAGTTTAGTTGCGATCGAGTTCATGCAGCAGACAGACATTAAATTGAATTGAAAAGACGAAACGTGAAGTTTGTGACTTTTATTGATGGAAACCAGCAGCCAGCGGTACAACTGAATCGGCGTTCAGTATTTTGTGAAAACTTCCTTTGCTTTTCATGAAAATACTCGCGGAATTTTCATTGGCGCCCGAGCAGGGACTTTGTTGGAATAATAAATAAATATTGTAACGATTTTTTGAGGAAAACAATGAAGTTTTAAATTAAAAAGAGTTACCAGATGGTTCGACGCAATTATATGCTAGTAGTGCCCTCATTTACAGCTTTTCATTTTAGTCATTTTCCGCTAAGATCTTGTTTTTTCTCTCCGCTGCTTCTCCACCATATAGTGCTACTTTCACTCTACGAGAGAGGTATCTGCAGTATGCATAAGTTTTACACATAGATGGGTGCCGCATTTGCTTACACTACACTGCATTGCATAACCATTCCAAAGGAAAAACTGTGTTTACAACACCCAAAGCAACTGGAGAATAGAAAAATATGCAACTATTTTTTTGGCTTGTTTTCTTTTGGGTAAATTTTTTTGGCAAACGATAGACATACAATTTGAATTTGAATTTGAATTTGCATTTTGTTTGGGGCCAAGGCAAAGTTTTGTCTGCATTTAAAGTTTTTTTTTGGTCTGACGGACCGACCCGTCCACACCTTTTGGCGCATGCTGCGTTTGCCTTCAATCAAATTTCGCCCCATACATAGCGCAGTGTCCGTCGACTTCCAAACAATGTTCTTGATGAGCTGTCAGTGGCACACACACACACACACACACACCTAGAGAAACTTTCATAAAGATTTCAACACTAATAACGAATAATTAGCTAGCCTGTCGTTGGCGTCTGTCCTGCTCTCAGTTCTCAGCTCGTGTAAATGTCAAGGTCATCTACTTAAGCACAAAACAACTCACAATTAGTCATAATATTTTTGTGAATTTTCATTTTGATAGGTTTTTGGGGGGAATGTTTCTTCTCATAATTTCAGACAGGCGTCGAAATGAAATGTTCATTCGTGTCGTGTCTCAGCCCCAACACAAAAACGAATGCAAATGCAAATTCCATTGCCTTTTATGCAAAAGGAAAGTTTTTTTTGGTTGCGTTGAGGATTATTCAGATTAAAGCTTCAGTTTGTATTTCCTGAAATGTGAATGCTGGTGACGAGATGATCAGGTGTATATGTATGTAAATATTTTTCATTTAAGTGCGGCGGGCCAAATATTTGTACAATTTTTCATACCTATATACATACATATTTAGTATATATATCGTGGGTTGTAAAAATAGCCATAAAATGTAAAAATTTCCCCTTTGATTCTGTTGAAAATGATGTTGATGAGAAGACAACGCTCATCATTGTTTTTCATTCCGAGTGTGCCAAAACAACAACAGCAACAAGAAGAATGCAGTGTTGCATAACGCCTGACATATGTGCACAAGCTGACTAACTAATTGAAGCCGAGCTAAAAGTGCCTCCAGGCAAATAAATGCATTCCCTTAACATTCCCCAAAATGTAGCCACAAGTCGGTCGAGTTGGAGGGAAAAACCGCAGCAGCCTTCAAGCAATGTTGCAAAATTTTTGCATGTGTGCCACGGGAATGCTCGGTAGAAGGAACACTCACTCACACCATGGGGAAATGGAGATGTGGGACAACATTTTGCATAGTTGCTGAATGCCTCGAGTGTGCGTGTGTATGTTGGCAGGCTTGTTGTCTTTGGAAGAAGCCAAAATGCTGTCATGCGTGTGACCAACCATAATGCCAGAACTGCTGAAAGTGCAGCAACATTGTGTTGGTCAAAATACTAAGAATGAGTTGGAAAAGTGTCTTTGCTTGAACGAATTCTAATTAACTTTACTTCAAAATGGTATGCATGGATGAGCCATAGCGTGACACGGTATGCAACGGATGGCAACGCTGTGAGATCGATAAGACTATTTAATTCTAAAACGAAATCCACTAAGCAAAATAAGACCAAAGCAACTTTTACTAACCTATGAATAAAGTAAAAAGCTTTAAAGTTTTTTTTGTTCAATGTTGCGGTGTGTGGTAATCGAATAAAGAGGCAATGCGACTCTGTAAATACCGAAGTTATAAGAACAGAAGAATTTGTTCATATATTTATTAATCAAAACCCGTTGCATTCTTTTCGGCTTTTCCTTATGAAACACAACTTTAGTCATATGGAACACAAATGGCAATAAAAAATATATGCTACTGTGGTCAAAAAATACCGGGAATTTAATTATACTTAATTCAAAAAATTTTAACTTATTCTTGTAAATTCATTTCATCCCCCTTAAAGTAGTCCCCCCCCGAATGCAATACACTTGCGCTAACGTTTTTTCCAATTCTCAAAACATGCTGCATAGTCCTCTTCCGGTAGAGCCTTCAATTCCTTATAGTTTTCGGTTTCTATCTCTTTTATCGACTCAAAACTCTTGAGTTAAGCGAATGGCCAAAAGTCACATGGTGCTAATTCAGGCGAATACGGAGGTTGCGGAACGATCTGGGTCGAGTTTTTGGCGAAATGCTCACGAATTACATTTTCTGTTTTTCCATTAAATTGGGCGTACTTGGCACCAATCAAAATTTCACTTCTCTGAGGCCCAAATGGTCTCTCAAAATTATTTTCACTGATCCGTTCGATATTCCAACAAGGGTGGTGAGGTCTCGGACTGTCAATCGACGATTTTGGTCCACCAATTCTTTGATTTTGTTCACGTGCAGCTCATCAGTTGTTAATGTAGCGGCTGGGTTGATCCGTATGTACTTAGAAAGAAAAAATAAAAGGAAAGGGGAGGGTAAAAGTTAAAGTGGTGTTGCTGAAACTAATCTTTGTCCAAAACGAGGAAGAAAGCTGCCTTGATTGGGTGGGTCCAGAGATCTAAAGGTGTGAGGACAGTGGGTGTGAGTGGACAGTTAAAGAGGTACTTAGTGTCGTGGGGGGAGAGTCCGCATTTAGGGCACTCATCAGCCATATCGGGGTTTATCCGAGCAAACTGCTTCTCCTAGAGCGGAGCTGGGCCAGAGTTATCCTTGCTTTCCTGGGGAGGGTCTCCTCAGCAGGGTTAATGGGGTGTGGTCTGCCTCCAAGAACAATATTGTTTTCATAGGCCTCGATGGTTGTGGCTAACATGTTTGTGTGCACTATCTTCTTTGCGTGGCCGTGATCGCTCCTGTTCCTAGGAGTGGTAGCACTTCAGGTAGCTCGTCTCGTAAGTTATTGCGCACTGCAATTTTCCTGCGTAACATCTTTGCTGTGGTTGCAGCTCATCAGTTGATGTTGATGATGGTCCTAGCCGAGCCTCGTCTTCAACGCTTTCTCTAACCCTTTTTGAACATTTTGTACCAATCATAAACTTTTGTTTTCGAAAGAATTTGCTCACCGAAGGCCTTCTACAACATTTTCAACACAAAATTTAATGAAACTGCGTTGTTAAAGAAACTGAAACTATAATAGTTTCAGACATTATAAAAAACGAAAAATGCACTTTTAAATGATTACAAAAAAACCCGCATCTCAAACACTAATGAACTTTTTGACGTGCTATTTTGCACAGATGTCAGTGACAGCGGGAACACCTAAATCTTAGAGACTAAAAAAGCTAGAGCAACCAAATTTGAAATCTAGAATCCTATTGTCGGCACCCAGATCAAATTTGTTTGAAATTTTTGCCACGCCCACTACCGCCCCAACAACACAAAATGTTGAATAACTCCCAGAAATTTTAAGATATCGAACAATTTAAAACTTACATCTATATTCGCAAGATCTATAATCCCTTAAATTTTCATAATGATCAGATAATAAATAGCCGAGTTAAGGGGGTACATGCACTCAGAAGCGTAAAGAAATTTCTATTTTCAAAATTTTATTTTGTATAGTACTTAAGATTATTTTAGAAAATAAATTATACAGAGTTTTCATGCAATGCTTTAACTTAACTTTTACGAAAAAAATAAAAAACTATTATATGTTAAAATATTGCCATCTTAGTTGGACCCCCTCCCGCGAGAAGTGCGAGTAGTGGTGACCATCACAGCAGCCTACTGGATCATCTGAATTCAAAAAAAAAAAATAATTAACCTATAGCTTAATAATAAATCCAGTCTTGAATCGAAGCTTTTTTTTATAAATTCACAAAATGGCAGCTTTCGAAACTTTAGACTCTGATTTTCGATAAAAAGTGAAAAGTTAATTGTTCAAAACACAATTTTCATACAAACGCGCTTAAAGTTTTTCAAATTTAGATCTCATATAATTTTGCTGTTAAGTATCGAATTGAATATTTTTATCTGTTGAATACGAATATCACATTTTTTGCTGATAATTTGAACATAACATTATTTATAGCTAATTTTAAAAACAAAAGTATTCCTTACAAAATTGGTTAAATTCAATATTCTTAGAGTAATTTAACTTTGAAAAATTTTCGCGAGATAAACTAAGTCCGACTTGCTTACACATGGTTATCGTATAAAATTTTTAGCCTAATAGAGTAAATCCAATATTTATATTGAATCATCAATACCTGGACCATATAATAAGGCTTCTGCAAATGTTGAAGCTTCTAAAATATTCAGTTGGTGTTGTCTTCGAAGCATTCTGCCTTCGCTGCCGTCCGCTACCAGCTCTCACAATCTAGACGTTCGATGTTGCTTCAGTAATTATTGAATATCTCGAAAACTATTCATCGGATTGACTTGAAGTTTTAAGAGAATATCCTTGAAACATCATTCTTTAAGAATATGAAAAAAATATGAAAAATAGATTTTTCATAAATTCTAAGTGCATCTACCCCCTTAAACAAATTTTGCATACTTCTCGGCTTTCCTTCTCAGGAACGCTGTTTAACACTATGCTATTCCCCTGAGTAATGGGTATACTGTCGGGCAGGGCTGACTTTAACTTACGCTCTCGTTGTATGTGTCATTTTCCGGAAGACCGGAATGCAGTTATTGTTGAATTTGCTTACAGATCTTTGACAATAAGTTTTAAGCTGATCGGAAGATATACAAAAAAGTGTCATACAACAGTTTTCCGCGAATTTTACACACTTTTTTCCAAAATGTTATCTGAAAATGTTATCATAAAATAATACTGAGACTGAAAAACTCAGTTTTCTATCTCTTGGATTCATTCATTAGTGAGTCAGTCAGGTTAAACTCTTGTATACATATTATATAAATAAGACTCTCTCACTGATACAGTCTTATATCTTTGTTCCACTGGCGAATATTCTATCACATTCTCGAAAAGTGGATTTTCCTTGTTCCACTGACGAATGTTGTTCACGGCCACAGCTGATTGAATTGGTATGTCTGCAATTGTAAATCAAAGTTTGCCATCCACATGTCAATCAGCATGCCCTCCTGGTAGTCCCACCACTATAAAGGTAGTTTGCTGGATTCATACATAAGAAATATTACTGCATTTTAACATTCTAAAACAAAGAATGCAACAATTGCCGCTTGCCTTGGCAATGTACAACTCAAGGGCATAGTTGGTTTTCAATAAAGGGGGTCCTTTCAGTTCTGCCACTGTGCTAAACTCCCACCCACTGAGCTGAAACCCTCTCCGACCATGGCTACGCCATTGACAGAGCAGCTGTTGCTATCGGTGACTCTTGGGTAGTTCGATAGCATACCGATAGAAAATAAAGCCTTTTGGCGGAAAATAGCTATATGCCGTGACAGTAGCTAGATCATCCATGACAGTGACTTGATCATCCGTAGCGGACGATCTACCGAATGGACATTCATCTCTTATGAGGAAATACACAAAAAGAATGAGGTCATTTAGATCATCCAGCGGATGACCTCTTGAATGTGCCAGTGGAACAAGTGTACTATACTCTTCTTCCTCTGGTACATTCTAGAGGTAATTCTCAGGATGATCAAAATGCCCTTATTATTTTTGTGTATTTCCTCATAAGAAAAAAATGTATATTCGGGTAATCATAAGCGATAACTGGTCAAGTCACTATCACGGATGATCATTTCACTGTCACTGCATTTAGCTTTTTTCCGTATCAACATTCTATATATAGTTTATTATTGCCATTCCGAACGAAACTTACTGTTCGAGGTCTTAGTTTTTACTCAGTTATTATCTAAGTGCAACGTAAAATTCTTTTATACCCTTTGATCGGTCTTTAGTGATTTTAAGGCTGGTATTGAATTCTCTGGTCATAGCAAACTGTTAATGCTCTGTTAATAGATAAACATAAGACTTCATGATACAATAACTGGAGGCAGCGCAATCGGGAATGCCTTTCGCATACTGGATAAATTATTGAACCCCAGCGCTGAAAACACGCTAAATCCAGGGCCACACAGTTTAAGACAAAAAAGCTTACCTTACTTGCAAACTTTTCCGAGAATTTGGGAAGCGTGCGTTGAGCCATTGGCTGCCCTATGCTGTTCTATAAGAAATGCAAATCTTTCATACGATAAATCGAGTCCAAATGTGCAGCAGTCCCTAAAAAGTTTTAAAATCCTTCCGGTGTATTGAAGTCGACCATCAATTTGTTTTCTCTCTGTGTAGTTCACAGTTCTACTTTTCCTTGGGTTAGGTCAAGGTTTCGGCATTCTTAACTTAAACTGTGGCTTTACTTTTTAGCCAGAGCTCTCTCTCTCTCTGCTTAAAGCAACTAAACTGAACTTTTTGTTAAGGTAAAGTTTTCGTTGTTTTTGGCATTTGCGAAATGCATCGGGGAAGGTTTTGGATAGTGGCTTAAATGCTTAAATGTCACCACTTCAACTTCGACTTTTGTGTGCAGTTGTTGCGATGGTTTTTGGTTTTTTATTTTTTGGCCATGTTGTGACGTGCGCACAGGACAATGACGTCAGGTTACGCGCTTATCTATGGCGCCGGGTCATTGCCTGCGTCAGCGATAAACGAGGGACACATCATCTACCCCTCCCCTTTCCCAACCCTGGTTTGACTTAACATTTTGCACGTGACGCATCAATTAAGCACCCACTCACTGCATACTTTCGGGCGCCTCATCAAGCATTACACAAACAAATGAAACAACGTTGTTTTTTTCATTTAATTACTATTTTTGAGTGCTTCTTTTTTATTTTTACTTACGTATGAAATAAAATATGCGTCAATTATTTTTGCAGCATTGGGCAAAGAAACGAAACGAATCGAATTGAAACGAAATTTTTGTGTAATGCCAATTTTTCTCTCCCCCTCATTTAAGTTCCTCTTCGCTGTACATCTTAATTAATGATACACACATCGTGCCCAGTCTACAACTTACTCTTCTTATAATTGTCATTTATGTAATTATTGTTGTTTATGATTGTAAAACCCTTTTTTCAGGTTTAAAGACCAGGAGGCCTCTATACTCATTGACCGATCGTACGTATGAACCGAGAAGTCTCTCGTACTCTCTATCTATCTCTAGCTATCTTTGTCTATCTTGCTTGTCTTGTCTTGTCTTGCTCATGTTCTGTCTTGTTCTTGCATGCTCTGTTTGGTTGTACCCCCCACAATTGGCACCTGCGCAGGCAAATGCACCAAATTTTGTACAAAACATTAATAATTTGACGCTATTTTATACAAACTTTATTCACATGTATCAAAAGTTTCATTTTTTGGTTTGGTTATTTTTAGAAACTAGAATTTAAACAGTAAGTTGATGAAATTCTTGAGTACTTTTTAATCAAGGGTCGGCAATGGAAGCAGCGAAAATTTGTCATTCAAACCAGCAACTCTGTTCTAACTTTATATTTTTTAAAACGCTCTGCAATATTTCTGTAAATGTATACAATAATTTTCTCTGTTGCCAGTGGCAACTTGCCGACCCCTGAGCTGATTTTCTTAAATATTACAGCCCAAAGGTAGGCTACACACCTTTTATCAAAGCTTATAGTTTAATAAATTTACTCTTAAGTTGAAACTTAGCTTATTACTGATCTAGATCAGCGGTTATTTTTCGGCAATTGCGGCACTCAGATGCATAAGAAACTGCGTCGTTTCGACAAGCAGACGTCACAACAAGTGCAATTGCCGTGCTACGAAGTGTGTTACAACAACAAATTCCATGACATTTGGAGCGCGGCGCTGGCAGGTTGCACAAGCAGACGACGCAATATTTGCAGTGTGCGCAATCGAGAACAACAACAAAACAAACTTTATATAGTGTGTGGTCTAGCTTGTCGATTCGAACCTAGCTAATAGCACTGTGGGACTTGCAACTCCATATGTCGTAAACTATTTCGAATTTCGCTTTGACGTCTTAGAGGAAGTTGTTGCTTATGGCTTGGCTTACAAAACATTTCTTAGTAGAAAATCAAAAAAGTCACATCTATATTTCGTAAAATCATCATGTTTTCCCTAATTTTCTACTGTTTTTCAACTTTGTCTTGAAAACTGTAACGAATTTATCTAAGCAATGCACGACAAAAACGTAGCTAAGACTTAAATAAACAAACGGTTGGAACATACCAACTTCATTCGATTGGTCCTTTAAGCATGTAGAATTGTAATCAAAACTCGAAAAGTGGCAATTTTTGGTACCAATTGGCTGACACAGTCAAAAGTTTCGATTGTTTTGTATTAAATCAATAAAATAGTTAAAAATTATAATTAAAAAATTAAATTTTTTTTCTTGTTTACCGAAAATATTCGTTTTTTTTTAAGTTTTTATGTCAGTTGTATATGCGTGTTGGCCTACAACTATGTGAAAGAGTGATTAAATGAAACCAGCTTTTAATAGTTTGTTTATTTAGGTCTAAGTTTCAACTTTGTATTAAATTACTTGTCCAAATTTGTAACGGGTTTCAAGATGAAGTTGAAAATCTGTAAAAAAAAAAAGTGGTAAAAACTTGGTTTTTTTGAGAAACTTTAGTAATTTTAAGTATGAAGATGTAATTTTTTTGATCTGCTACAAAGAAATGCTTTGTAGGCCAAACCACGAGCAACAACTTTGTCAAAGATTTAAAAGCAAAATTCCAAATAGTTTACGAGATATGGAATTGTAAATCCTACTCTGAAGCGAAAAAGTTCAAAGTGCAATAAAAAGAAAACGGCAGCTTATCAGACTAAACCAAGACAGGGTTTTTATACTACCATCATACCCTTTCAGAATTTTTTGGTCTCGACGCTTTCAACTTTTTTGAGTTAAAAAATGTTTTTTTTTTTCGGTGGGCCCAACACATTTCGCTATTCATACCGAGTCTTGCCTCGCCTGCCAGCAGTTGATGAATTAGATCAGAGCTGGTTTACGTCGCTTTATTATCGCACACCAATACACTCTCACTTTTTTGCCTCGCTTTTCTTGAAAAACCCTGATTTAAAGAGTTTGCTTAGTCTAGCTTAGCTTATGTTGGCTTAGCATAGCTAGGCAAGAAAAGGCTAGTTTTTGTCAGAACCCGCAAACCCGTAAAATTTTGGTCAAGGTTCGGTCCGGAGATTCGAATCCGTGGTAAAGTGTAAGGTTCCTGTACTAATCGAATCCATGGCTTTGGTTCGAGTCTGGGTTCATATATAGTTAAATAGTTGACAGATTTTTCTCTCAACATTCGGTCAATATTTAGATACATATTTGATCAGATTACCGAGCTTTGTATGTGAGTCGTCAAGTCGACTGGACCACATTCCTTATGGTTATCATTCATGTAAAATTGGTTCAAACAGCACCTCCAAAAGAGGGCCAGGGCCAAGCTTCTCTCCAGCTCTATCATTCATAGGTGTTCTAAAAAGTCTTTCAAAACTGTCTGGTCTTCTTCTACGTATATGGCCAGCCAGCCTCAGAGTCCTCTGTCTGATTAAAATAGTCATAAATGATATTTATACTCTGTACCGAAGGTACATAGAGTATATTAAGTTTGTGCAAAAGTATGTAACAGGGAGAAGGAATCGTTTCCGACCCTATAAAGTATACATATTCTTGATCAGCATCAACAGCCGAGTCGATATAGCCATGTCCGTCTGTCCGTCTGTCTGTCCGTATGAACGAAGAGATCTCAGAGATGGTAAGAGATAGAGGTTTGACATGTATGGGACATATATTTCTTATACTTGCAGGCAGATCAAGTTTATTTTCAATTTTTGCCACGCCCCCTCCCGCCCCCGCAATTTGGAAAAAACATCATATCTCCTACAGTTTTGGAGATAGATCGTTCGTTCCTTCTAGAGATACCTTGTAAACAAAATTATTTATCGATTTGCTGAAGGAATGATAAAGATCGGCTGAACGATACTCAAGTTATGGGCAAAAAACGGCCAGTTAACACCAACCACCTCCCCCCACCAACAACCACAGCAACATACCCTAACCGTTCAACACAGGCAATCTTAGTGCGAGAGAGAAAGAGAGAGAGAAACTTAGAGAGCGCACCGCGTTGTGCGCGGGGTGTTAACTGGCCGTTTGACTCCTGAGCAAATGCGAGTGTAAGGGTACAGAGTATGTACCCTGTCGGGCTTGACCGACTTTCTTTCTTGTTTTATCTGGAGAATATGGTGCCCAAGCCGAGAATCTATTTAAAGAGTCGTTTATAGCTCGTTTTTCTGGTATTTCAATCGTTTGCGAGTCTTTTTCTAATCGCAGTTCAATAAATCACGATTTGAGTCCTCAGAGTCTTCCTTAAATCGGACATGAATTTAATCTCTTTAGTCTTCAAAAGAGCTTAAAAAGGACTCATCAGGGCGATTCTTGTTAAAATTATCTTCCAAATGCATTTTCTTCCAGAAATCGCAATATGGCTTGGTTTTCTAAAAAGCATTTTTAAATATCAGCTCATGCGATTCTGTACTATACCATAAAAAAGTTTTTTTCGGTCATAGTATTGAGAAAATTGGAATAGATCTTAAGAAATTTACTTAAATGATTGTTTGAACCGAACCTTTTTTGGTATACAGGGGGTTCGATTTGGGTTCAGGAGCTTAAATATTTGAAAGGTTCGGCTCGAGGAACCCGGAAAACACAAACCGAACTGGTTCTTTGGGGTTCAGGTTAGGTGAGGCTAGGTAACGTTAGATTACATTAGTTTAAGTGAGGTTAGGTTAGGTTAGGTTGGGTTAGGTTAGATTAGGTTAGATTAGGTTAGGTTAGGTTAGGTTAGGTTAGGTTAGGTTAGGTTAGGTTAGGTTAGGTTAGGTTAGGTTAGGTTAGGCTAGTTTAGGTTAGGTTATGTTAGGTCAGGTTAGGTTAGGTTAGGTTAACTTAGCTTAGGTTAGGTTAGGTTAGGTTAAATTAGGTTAGGTTAAATTAGGTTAGTTTAGGTTAGGTTAGGTTGGCTTTGCTTAGCTAAAGTAAAGTTAGCTTAGCATTGATCAGCTTAGCCTAGCTTAGATTAAGGCAAGTTATGTTACCTTAGACGTTTCTCTAGGGACCATACATATGGCATATAGGTCCTCAGAAAATCCTGCATGTTTCCAATTATCGAGAGCTTCAAAGTGCGAGTTATTAAATAATTCCTTTTTAAGACATCCTTATTTTAATCATCCAATGTGAATTTCTACCACTTGTTTCTAAAGTCACTTGCCCCTATACGTTAAGCTGTTGCTAAAAAGGATGTAGCTGAGCAATGGGCATCCAATAGCCCATTGCGCCCACAAAGACCAGCCCTTTATTCCACTCGAAATGCAAGCAAAGACGCAACGCTATATAAGAAGGGTTAAAAAATTAAGGAAAAAAAAACCAATTGTTGTTAAAGCGCCCTTCCGTTTGGTTTTGATGCCCACCTTTGAGCTAAATGAACAGAATTTTTGAGTAGAAGTTGGAAAGTATTTCATTTATCAAATTCTCTCACACCAAAAGTTTGCTGGAAAATCTTTAAAACCGCCCAAACTCAAGCAAATGAAGTCCTTTGCAAATGTTAAAGCTATAGTCTGACAAAATGATTAACTTTTCTGGCCTAATCCACCCCCCTCCCAAAAGTAGGCTAAAATCTAAATATTCCTTAAATGCACAAGCTGCCCCAATTCTCACGCTCTGAAAAGCTGCCAAAAGATTTCAAATCAAAATCAGCAGGCCAAGCTAATTTAAATATGAAAAACATTTCCTATTTCCTGTCCTCAAAGTGCCAAAAAGAAAAAGTCACCCAGGGCGGCTGACCAACACGAAGAAGCAGAAATATATGTACGTATATAATACATTATTGCTACCAAAAGTCAATCAAGACTGCTAAACAGTCCCCCCCCCGCCCTGCTTCCACTTGCCACACACACACAGAGTCGTGGCGTATACTCACTCATATTATTCATACGCAGCGTGACACCAAACGAATGAAGAAGAACAAGATGGCAGAGAGAAAAAATATATGAAAATATGCTAAACTAAATGAAATACGTTTTTCTCGTGCATTAAATTTGCCGCCTCAATTGCCGCTGTGTGTGTGTGTGTGTGTGTGTGTTGGTGGGTGTGAATGCGAGTGTGCACTCGTGATTGCGGACACATAATTTTTTAGCTGCTTTCACAGCACTTTTAATATCACATGCACAATTTCCCGTTGCACAGATGTGTCATGCCCCAAAAAACAAATATGTTCAACTTGGATATGAATAGGCCTTATTGCATTGTACATTTGCCGGGGTAGAGAGAAAGAGGGCGCGAACTTCTAGGTCGAACGTCAATTCAACGACTTATGGCTCATCATAATATTTTTGAATGTACGGTCACACTGTCACTCTGATTTGATCTATGATTTTCTGATGCAATTTAGATGAAACTCGCTAACCATTCATTTGTAATCCCACAACAAAATCAAAGCCAACAGACTTGGCGCACGCTGCGTATGAGTAATATGTTGCCCCCACATTCTCAGTTGCTCTTTTATCAGTTTAAGTGGCAACACACAAAGTACTTAACAAGTGTATGTGGGTTAGCTAGATTCCAAATTAATGCAAGACAACAAAAAAATTATTATTAGAATTTCGAGATTTTGCTCGCACTCTCTCTCTCTCTCTCTTTCTCTCTCTTTCGCTCTGTTTCAAAGATATTAAAATAATTGCAAATAAAAATAGTTTTGTTTGTGAGTGTAAGTGGTTGACGCTAATGAGCGTTAATCAAAACTGAACAGCAGCTGCAACAACAACAACCATCACAAATCGACAACATTTTAAATGGCAAAATTTATTAAACATTAGCGTAGGTAAGTGAGCTAAGCTAACAGATAGAGAGGAAGAAAATGTAATTAATTTGCACACTAAGAATAATGAGAGAGAGCGAGAGTAACAGTGAGAGAGCGAGGCAAACAGCTGGACCCTCATGCCTCGAGGTTGTTCTTATTGTTGTTGTTGTTGCTATTTGTTGATGAAGATGATGATGATGATGATGTGGCAGGCAAGGACGTAGGCCGTAGGGCCTAGACACAAGCAGGGTGTCACATTTGGGTTGAACTTTACTTTCTCTAGAAGATTAGTGATGTCTACATCAGCAGTAACAACTGCACCAAAAACTGAGCGCTTTGTTAATGTAGCTTTTGTATATGGGCAAATCCCGCTTGACGAACGCTACATTCGTACTCGTTTTCGGCTTAAAATATAAACATTTTTTGATCTTTCAAAAACTGAAAGATACCTTCAACTTGTACACTATATTATACTGTAATATACTCTGTACCTGAAGTAGCAGCTGAAAGTAGCGCTGTTGAACTGTTTATGGCGCCACTACTTGCATTGAACAATGAGGGGTATTCAAAACTGACTAATAAATGACGCCACTACAGCCAGGGCGGGAAAAGTAGCTTTGTTTTGGTCATAGCTTGAGTATGGTTCATCTGGACTTTATCATTTCTAAGGCAAATCAATAAATAATGTTGATTACTAATTATCTGTAGAAGTAACGAACCATCTATCTACAAAACTGTGGGAAATATAACGTTTTTTCCAAATTGCGGGGTCGGCAGGGGTCGTGGCAAAAATTGAAAATAAACTTGATCTGTCTGCAAGTATAAGAAGTTTATGTCCCATACATGTCAAACCTCTATCTCTTACCATCTCTGAGATCTCTTCGTTTATACGGACGGACGGCATGGATTGACATCGGATTTTATGCACTTTTGTAAATGAAGGTTGATTGAGGTGAAAATTTGGATTTATACTAATTTAATAACCCACTTTACATTGAAAACTGCATATTCAATATATGCAAAATATAATTGTATAAAAAATGTATAAAAATGGCGATATTTACCAAAATTCTCATTCTTGAGCTTAGATTATTATAAAGAATATATAGATGACATATATAGACGGTTAAATGGAAGTTGTAGACCGAGCAAATGAAAGGTGTACTCGAAAGATCTAAAAAAAAATTGGGAAATTTCTAAATGGTTCATTAATTTCCGATTTTTATGAAGATTTTATGGATGGCTAGAGTATACGGGTAAATAAAGGAGATGTGGAACATTTGGTCAAGAAAATCGCGAAATTTCCAAAATTCTCATTTGAGTTTAGATTATCATAAAAAAGGATAAACCGGCGGGTAAATAGGAGAAGATCAAATGGTAAAGAAAATCGCGAAATTTGCAAAATTTTCAAAGGACCCAAAAAAACCACGAAATTTGTAAAATGTTCATTTTTTTTTTTTCAAATTTCTCCGAAACTCCAGAACTATACCCCGCACGACTACACTGTGAACGTCGGATCTATTTCTGGTAAATAGATGAGGATTGTGCATTTCACAACAGCATCAGCACTGTTGTCCATAATTGGAAACGTAAAGCATCCTTTCCCGAAATTGAAAGAGGCAGTATTTGTATACGTTGTACCGAAGGTACACAGAGTTTATTAAGAAAATATTTCCGACCCTATAAAGGATATTTATTCTTGATCAGCATAAGAGCCATTGCCATGTACAGGCAGCTAGGGATCGTCATGGGGGGATGGAAATCTTCTAAAGATACTGCTGGCCCGTAGCAGCAGCATGCTCCATTCACCAAACACGTTGGTGCCTACGTGCTGAATACACCCCCTCATAACTGCACACCTCATTCCCCGCGGGATCACTGTTTAGTATAACTTCACGGGGATGGGTTGCTTCATTTAGGCACTCTCCGTTGCGCGTCGTTCGCGTTCACATCTTCTCAGATCGCTCTGGATGTCTATAACGATCTCGCTTATGGTTTTTCAGTTTGCTTCTGACTCTACCATGTAGTTGACAAGGTCCTCGATGTGTGGTACGAGCTCTTGCCTGGATCTGTACCTTACACACTAGTATAGTACGTGGTGCGGATTCTCATTCGTAGTTGTGCAGGTCGGACACTCCGGAGTGTCTTCGTGTCTGGAACCTGTGTAGGTATTCTCTATATCCAGGCCAGTGAAAAACTGAGTTAGGTGGAAGTTTAATTCCCCCCCTGTGTGTGTGCGTTTGTGAATGTGTGTGTTGGTATCTCAAGCGTACAGGATATTTTGATAAAGTAGATTACCAAAGTGAATCGGATTTGCAACAAAATCAGAAAATGGTGAGCACAGAATCACAAAAAGAACACCTTAATCCTATCCTACTAGGATAATAATACATCTGAAATGTGTAATTTAATAATAACAAATAACAAAATATTTAAATATGCAAAATCCGTCTAGACATGTCTAGACATGGCTATATCCTGCTGCTATAAGATGCTGATTAAAAATATATATTTAGTTTATAGTGTAGGAAATGATTCCTTCTCCCTTATACTTTTTCCCATACTTTTGCACTTTTACCTTTGAGAACATACAAAGTCGGATCAACTAAATTCTTTTTCTGATAATGTCAAGAATATCCGGAATTACGCTATTTTCATTACCGATTGGGATTGATTTGATCCCGTATGGATATTTTTGAGTGTAGGTGTTTGTTGCGATATGATTGATCACAAAGGTTTCTGACGCACGCTTCAAAAAAAATGGAAGTAACTTTAAAAGTTGAAGTGTGTTTTCGTAATTTTTAACAAATTTTGCTTAATAAAGCACACAATATCTAAAAGAAATATGAATGTTGAAGGATTCTAAAATAACTGATTGGCAGCCAAAAAATTTTTTCGCTTTTTATCAAAAGCCGTGAACCTTTTATGACGCACGTGACATTTTTTCCATCATTTTATTTATGTGTTTTCTGTTATAATGCAAAGCAAAACTTACAGTTAATTGGAATCATCTAGTTTCTTAGACATTCTTTTTTTTACCCTTTGTACCCTCAGAAGGATTTTAGATAGCAAAAGTCAAAAAAATAAAAAAAAGTGCTATATTATATCCAAATGAGAAAAATTGAGCTAGCGCGACCTTGAAACGAAATATTTTCAAACAGGTTATGAATAAATGTTATATTGGCTTAAATTAGTTCAATTTAATTGTTTCCTCATGAAAATATAAGAAAGCATAGTGTCTTTCCCCACTTTTACTTTCTTAGTCTTGGTGGACTGTTTCTGGGAATTGCCCTTACTTTGTCTGTTTAAGTTTCACTTTGTGGCTAAATGTCCCAACTATGTAGTTAACTCCGGCATTCTCATTTGTAGTAAAATCTCAAAACTAAGTGACTATACATAAAAGTTTACAGAACCTTAACAGTATGTTAAGTTAACATACAGCAACTGCTGGGAGCACCAATGCTTTTATACAAAGTGAGTCCCATAGAAAACGACAGTCAAACTCAACTCCAATGTACTCTGTAAATGCGAAAGTGTTTACTTAGCAGTAAGCAGCTCCGGTTCTTACATAGATTTTATACCCGTTACTCATAGAGTAAAAAGGGTATACTAATGTATTGCAAATGTATTTAACAAATAGAAGGAAACATTTCCGACCATATAAAGCATATATATATATATTCTTGATCAGCATCAACTTGTCCGTCCCTCAGTTTGTATGAACACCTAGATCTCAAAGACTAGGAGGGCTAGTGCAAACATGAAATGTAAACTCCTATTATCTGCAAGCAGAACAAGTTTGTTTCAAATTTTTGCCACTCCCCCTCTCGCCCCCGCCCCCACAAAAAAAAAATAGTTGAATAACTCCCAAATTTTCAAGATATCGATTTCAAATTTATGATTCACCTTTTTATCCCTCAAATTTTCATAAAGATCGTATAATAAATAGCCGATCTAAAAAATGTTGCATACTTTTTGGCTTTCCCCCTCAGGAACACTGAAAATCTATTAACAATTTCCACTCGGGAGTAAATGTTCAGCTGATGCTAAAATTATTTTTTCAAGGTACTTTAGTTGCGCATCACACACTTTGAACTTAGTTGTAGCGAAAGATGCTAAACAGGCTCTACCAAACACATTACTCAAGCGGTTGTACAATTCTTCCTTAGCGAAAGCAACGGCAAACTTGGAATGCTGTTAGCAGATCCACAGTAGCAGCCGATAAAATTCAGAACAGTAACAGCACCAGATGGAACGTTGGATGGAACAGCTGGGTATATCAATGTCGGGCAGCGCCTGAATTGTTTCCCTCTGTGCTATAACTATAACTTATTCCAAATATAGGAATGCCCTCTATCATAGCCTTCAATACCCATTCCTATAATTACCTTCTAATAATTAAGAGGATCTACTTATGTATATACTCAAATGAATGTTTCATTGAAAAATAATTATTAAGCTTTACAATAGTGTCTGCTCTTATAGCGAGCAAGTGATGTGAAACTCACAAAAATGCTCTCAGCTATCGATAGTGGAAAAAAATAATCGGAACCGGTCATAGGTCATAATCCGTTTCAAAAGAGCCATAAATCCCCTAATCGAATCATTTCTTCAAATAAACGGGGTCCAGTGCGGGTTGGGATTCATAGGTTTAAACGGTTGGGTTCATGTTCCGGTTCGAAGGAACCGAACAAAGGCTGTCAACAAAAGTATAAATACGTTACAAAAAAAATTTTATGAACTAAGGAAGCCTATCAAAGAAAATCTAATAAAATTACAAAATAAACTAAAAACGACTCCGACACGGTGGGGGATTTTTATTTGCCCGTCCGGCCAGCTATGCCCCTATTCACAGCCGATTGTAGTCATAGACGTTATTAGAGCGAACAAAAACTTTAATAGTATAGAGATCGAGAAGAGGGAGAGAGGGAAAGACAGAGAAAAATCCAAAACCTATAGTTACAAAGGAAAAAATAAGATAATATACTAAATTAAAATAGAACAGAGATAGAGAGAAAACTATCTTAAAGTAAACTTTAAAAATAAAAAATGTATACGTAAAACTTAAAACTAAATACCCGGAAAATCTCTGACCCGGTGGGGGAGGATTTTTAAACAGTCTCACAGTACTCACAGCTGGGAGTGGTCAGAGATTTCCCCGGAGATACTTATAGAGAGACGTTTTTAGAGAGAAGAGAGAGAGTTCTGTTGAGAGCAGGTGATTGAGATCATTGTAATTCTTACATAAAACCCGAAATCGATTATGCTGGGCATAATCAGTTGTGCATCTAGACAAGACAAAAGGTAAATAGTTTCTAGTTGGCCTAGAAGGAACGGAAAAGTTAAGGCGACCTAAAAGATCAGAAGAGTCTACATCACCGATAATTAGCTTATAAAGAAAAGAAACACCTAAGACTGTTCTACGGTTAGCTAACGAAGGAAGGTCAATTAGCAAAAGTCTGCTGGAGGACGTTGGTATACGAAGGTTAGGGTCCCAATTTAAGCCACGTAGGGCAAAAAGCAAGAATTGTCTTAACAGACAAGAACTGAGCGAAGGCCTTAGCAGTACAGAAATACTACCGAGACTTGCTGGTTCTTTTTATCGAATCCTCAAGATGATTTAATATAGATTTGGTGTCAACAACTGTTAAGTGTGGTGTCAAGTGCATTCTGATACTAGATAGTGCTGGTTCAGGTTTATAAGTCAGAATCCGGTTAGAAGGATCCAATAAAAAAACCGAACCAAATCGTTGCCAAAACAGCTTTGACCTGTTGATGGTTTAGTTTCATAGGTCATAAGTTTACATGGTTCGTTTCATAATCCAGTTCGAAGGACCAAAAACCCGAAAAGGAACCCTTTTACAAATAGATGGGATCCGTTATGCACTAAAGAAAATACCCAAACCAATTCGTTTTTTCAAAACAGCTGGGGTCTGTTGAGGGTAAAGTTTCATAGATCATAAGTTAACACGTTTCGTATCACTGCGGGTACAGTTTTGTGGGTCATAAGTTTACACTGATAGACACATGGTCCGCCTCGAAGGACCCAAAAAAAACACAAATGAACATTTTTTTCAGAACAGCTGGGGTTCGTTGTGGGTTCAGGTTCACAGTTTCGTTTTATGATCCTGCTTAAAGGACCCAAGAAAATCACAAACGAAACTTTTTCAGGAACTCGAAGGACCAAAAAGAAAAACCCAACAGATTCTTAATTGTAATAGCTAAACACACAACCTTTTCTTCTTAATACTGAAAACTCGTCAATTTCCTGGCTTTATTTTCACCATAATGTAGCTCAGAAAAGTAAAAGTTGCCCATGGGAGCACCCTGTATCTCAATAATTGAGCAAATGTTGTTCAAGTTGTTGTTTACGTTGTTGCTGCTGCTGCCGATGATGAAGATGAAAAGCAAGCAAAAATCTTACGCGCGCGCAAAAAACAACAACAACATCAACCAGCACAAAATGATGAAAATGACACACACACACACTCGTACACACACTTACCTACACATGAGGCAAATTTTGTTGTATTTTTGTTTTTTTCTTTTTTTTTTTCTTTTAAGTTGAATATAATTTGTTTCTTACGTTACGCTGCTCAGCTGCTAGGGGGCTCTGCGCCTGATGCCGCTGCCGCCTTTTGCTATAATTTTTCTTTTCATTTGTGAGTTTGTGTTTGGGTCTCGCCGCGGGACGCGCGCGCTAGTGGAAAATTCGTCGCTTTTTGAAACGTACAAAAAACAAAAAAAAACCAAACTGAAAAGGAAAACCCATGCTTAAGTGATATTTATCTTCTTCTATTTTTTTTTAATGTTTTAAATGTTTTTGTTGTGATTGGGAAGGGGAAAAAGAGTTCTTCGCCACCGAACATGCTGAACAAAAACTCAGCCTCGTCGCAGTCGCTGCCGCGAGTTCATAGTTTCTTCAATATGATACCATCGATTATGCAGGATGATTTGGCAGTCACAATACTGGCCGATCGGGATAATATGTTTTCCATTAAATCACATCGCAGGTAAAGTGGGGGCAACCATTTATGGTGCGGATCTGTGGAGAAACTACTGTGTGTGTGTGTGTGTTGGTGTGTGTGAGCGGCTGTCTATACCTAAATTCAAATATATATTTATTTATGGCTGGCCAAATTATATATTTTTATTCCAATTTAATGACACTACACACAAGTTGCCCAAAGCAAAATCTGCCCCGCTCCGCTCCGTTCCATTCTGTGCTGTTCAGTTCTGCTGTTGGTTTTTCGCATTTTTCTAGTGGTCTCGCCGTTTGCGTACATATTTCTATTAATTATGATCTATGTAGTGTGCCACCCCCCTTTTCCACAAACCCCTTGCACACACACACACACACCCGATTTGTAGAATTTGAGTACACTGAAAGTCATTTGTCTAGAATCATAAATAAAAATGTTGTAATTTATTTTATTTAAACTAAAGCACTAAGTAGGGGTAGTAATTCAAACTTCACCCTAATCCCCCCCATTAGCATAAAATGGATTAGCTTGAGCATGCGTAACCCAGAAAAAGTAGTGGTAGTAGTAGACCAAGGTAAATTGTACAATAAACACACTCTTTACAGTGCCTGACTGACTGATTGTCTAGCAATGCACAGACCAAACAGTCAAACAAATTTATTTTTTAGAAATTTGATATCAAACCTAAAACAAAAGTACTTTTGCAGTGCCTTCGCCTTTCTGTTCAAGTTCGTAGCTTGAATAAAAACGCATCATCCTCGTGATCTTGCGCAGCTTAAGTGTGACCTACGCTCTAGCAAGTCACTGCGATCTGGCGGCTGAGTTTATTTCCACAAAACGCTTAGGATTATTTCATCTACAAGTTTGATAAAAGTAGGTACATGCCCATCCCATCAGTCAGGTTAGCTTAACCACCTCAGGCAGAGCTGTTCCCCACACTTGGGTCCAAGCATATGTTAACTTAACTCTTAGAATTATGTATATTTAATAAAGAAACTACCATCTCAATAGCCTGCAGTGATTCGAAATGTACTTAATTTTCTTAACTAGGTATGGTACAAGGTAAATGTCAAAAAAAATACCTAGGTAAGGTAAAAGGTATCCAGAATTTACAGTACCTAGATAAAGGTTTATCCATTTTTATTAGTAATGAATATAAAAAACAAACCAAAACAACTTTACTCCTTTACAGATATTTTTAGAGTCATACTTTGATATACGAATCTACAAGGACTTAGTTCCAAAAATAAGGTTTTCAAATGGAACATTTTAATTACATATAATGTCATATTATTAAAATGTTTCTTATAGAGAGATAGTACTCTCTATTTTATTATAACAAGAGTTTCGAATATTTCGTCACCTAATCTGTTTCTTTTTGCTGAATTTGGCCTACACAGCTGAAAATTATTTCAATAGAGGCAGAGCAAGGCAAAATGTTTTTATAAATAAAATAGCAGCCAATATGTATGGATATTTTAGCGTTAAGGTATTTTAAGACAGAGACGATGGACGATGGATGACGTGACTGAGAGTAGAATAGAGAATTACACAGACGATCCAAGAGAGATGAACAGAACAAGCCCGTGTGTATATAGAAACCCGTGTAAATAGAAGTCTGAAGCCCGAGAAAAACAGTCGATTACTATAAATTCTTAAGATTTGCTTTTATCGGCAAGCTACATTGAGCGACTTCCATTTCAATATAAGTTTTCATAACAATTATCAGTTTCATCCAACCTCCATTACTGGAATCGTAAAAGTCTTTAGCATCCTTTGTATTTGAACTCTCATTGACAACAGCTTCCAAATTTTCCCTATTTTCTTCAGCAAGCCAATCTTTAAAACACTTAATCGTAGTAAATCGTTTTAAAACTGCTTTTTTTAAGAGCATCTTTAAGTGAAATTTAATATGTTACTTGAAGTAAAGAGGGCAGCAAAAATCCTAAATAACAACGGGATTCGCACTGTTTTTTATGTTTATTTTTAAATACTTTTTAAATTGTGTTTTATTTTCAAAATACGCTGAACACTGTCATGAAAACTGTTTCATCTTGTGGCGCGAGGATTAACTTAATCTGCTGCTACTGTGGATCAGCATTCCTAATTGCCGTTGCTTTCGCTTAGGAAAATTTGTAAAACCGCTTAAATGATGTGTTTAGTAGAGCCTGTCCAGCATCTTTCCTGACCTAAGTTCTAAGTGTGTGATGCGCATTTAAAGTGCCTTGGCAAAATAATTTCAACATTAGTTGAACTATCTAGCTTTATAACCTTCAACTCAGAATCTTCTAAGAACTCTGGCTTAAATTTTAAAAACTGTACACTTTAAATGCTTTACAGAAGTTGGATGCATTATCCTTAACTGTTCCAAATATTTGGTTAGCTCTAAGTCCGTATTTGCTATGAACTTCAGCTAACATAGTAGCAATTATTTTATGTGTATGCGAAAATCGCACACGCTTATATGCGAGCACAAGGGAATGACCATGTAGATTGCAATCTATGTATATAGTGGCCGGTTACACCAAGATATCGTCAGTCGTACATATAAAATGAGTATTTTGAAAAATACCGGCGATATTTATACCCGTTACTCGTAGAGTAAAAGGGTCTACTAAAGTCGTGCAAATGTATGTAACAGGCAGAAGGAATCATTTCCGACCATATAAAGTATATATATTCTTGATCAGCATCAACAGCCGAGTCGATATAGCCATGTCCGTCTGTCCGTCTGTCCGTCTGTCCGTCTGTCTGTATGAACACCTAGATCTCAGAGACTAGAAGAGCTAGAGCAACCAAATTTGAAATGTAGACTCCTATTGTCTGCACGCAGATCAAGTTTATTTTCAATTTTTGCCACGCCCCCTCACGCCCCCGCAATTTGGAAAAAACGTCATATCTCCTACAGTTTTGATGATATGATGGTTCGTACTTTCTAGAGATATCTAGTTCTTAAAATTATTTATCGATTTGCTGAAGGAATGATAAAGATCGGATGAACGATACTCAAGTTATGAGCAAAAAACGATCAGTTAACACCCACCACCCACCCCACTCATAACCTAAGCATTGCGTTCAGCAGCAATCTTAGTGAGAGAGAGAGAGAGAGAGAGAGAGAGAGACGAGTTAAAAAATGTTGCATACTTTTCGGCTGACCCACCTCAGGCATACAGTAAGGCTATTAAACATTTGTTTCCATGAGTAACGGGTATATCGAAGTCGGTTAGAGCCGACTTTAACTTACGCTCTCGTTTTCTTATACAGCCGTGCTCCCATTTTCACTTGTGTAATGTAAAATTTGAAAAATACCGGTGATATTTTCCTAATAGTCCGCTTTCCTCTTATCTATCATAAAGCGTATAGTTTTTTAAATGGGGAATGTTTACCGGTTCCAGTTAAATCCACACACAGGCTTAAAGCTTTTCTATTCAACATGGCAGAGCGGCAACATCTCGGCTGTAATCGGTAATTCTTTTATATAAACACTATCTGACCCGGCGAACTTCGTGCCGCCTAACAGTCAATGAATACCTTTTAGCTAAACTTAATGAATGAATTTAAATTAACGTATCAAATGCATAAAATTTATTAAGTTCATTAGTATAATTGGTATATTAGGATAACATATTCAAAGAAAATGGTGCGTTGACCATTGCTTTGATGAAACTATGTATTTTGCTGCATAGGTTACACTTAGGTTGATTCTTTTCAGTGAAGAACCTTGTGATATACGACATTTTTCGTTTTGTTATCAGGCGCCAGAACAAATAAAGCGGAACATGCCACGTGCAATTGACCATGTGTAAAACATGCACTTCGCAATTCAAACCACAAGCACTCAATTGAATTGGCCTTGTGATTTGTTAATCGCCATGGTGAATACAAGACGTATCGGAAATTGAATTCGTTTAAACGCAAAAGGGTACATAGGTTGGAATCCTCGGAAATAGACTTTTCATTTCTCTTTATTTCTTTAAAGTTTTTGATTATCTCTCTTCATTTTTTGAATGATTCTCTTTATTTCCTTAGATTGTCATGAAGACGGGTAAATATTCGGATAAATCGACCAGTCCAAAAAATCTCGAAATTTGCAAAATTCATTTATGAGTTTAGATTGTCGTAAAGACGGTTAAATAGACGGGTAAAAAGGAAGTGTAGATGAAATGGTCTAAAAAATCGCTAAATTTGCAAAATGGGAGCATTAAATGTGCGTCTGAGCACGACTTTGTAGCATAGCTCGTAAATAACTCTCAACCCTTTTTTCAGTTCGCTCTGCTTACGTCACTGACCGAAAAACCAAAGACAAAGTGGGTTCGGACTTCCCTCTACCGAATGTGTTCTGTTGTCGCGCTCACTGTTAAGTGGCTGTGGTTGATCACACAGCACTGATCGGTGTGACACCAACAGAATAACAGGCCCAACTCAGTCAATTGGTCTTAAATTGCGTGCTTCTTGAAGACCAAACTCTCAAAATGTTATTTGAAAAGGTTGCAGACTCAAAAGTTGCGCCAGAGTTTAACATAAGTAGAGAGAGAGTCTATGCGAGAGATAACGAGAGAGCGCATATAGTTCGTCGCATACATTCATATCGTTAGCCGAGCCTTACACACCGATGCATACATACGAATAAGACCTTTTGAACTCGGGAATTTGGCCAAACGGTCCCAAAAAGATCTAAGAGGAAAAAAAAAAGAAAAAGGTGTTTCTCTTCTCTCACAACTAAATAGAAGCAGAGAGCGTAGTTAAGGTTGTTTTGGTACCTCTGTCGTTTTCTGACAAAGGCAAACAGGGGACCGATTTTTGCGACCTCTGCTTTGAAGTCATCAATTGGCATGTGCTCCAACACAGTATTGAACAGCCTGCCCAATGCATGATGTTCATGAAGTAGTTGCTGCAAATCATGAAGAATTACTCTTTTCATTGCTGTGTGTATCTTTTGATGTCAATTAAGTTGTTTCTCTGTATTGCGCATAAAGTATATTTGTGAGAATTTATGCTGTGCAACTTCAACAGGTGGCCATGATCCAATTCGATGGTGAATCTGGCCTTGAATCTTTAATGTCGCAATACATCGTTGATCTTGGATAATGTCTGCCCCAAATTAAGTCATTTGAAAACAGCCATTGTGTATCTGGCTGTGTTCCGGTGTATCGCCTGGCTCGGGTGACGGAGTCAAAGCTGACAATTTCACTTTGCCATTAGGGCAACATATTCCAGGCGTTTCTCCAACAAACTGCAATGCGCCACAACGCCCACAAACAACGTTCATTGGAGCAATGTGATCGAAAGGATGCGAGCTGTAATCCATTGTGCAATCGTATAGAAACGCTGCTCGATTCAAATCAACACTCGAAGCATTTCTTCTTGCGCGTCGAAGATTCTTTCGTTGTTGTTCTGTGAGATGAGCTCGACGATGTCTCATTGCCAACCGATTCAATTCACGGGCTGCCGCTCTTTGCTCTTGGGTTTACGAAACACGAATTCGGGCCGTACTCACGCGGCGCTCCTCTCGTGCGATTTCTCGTCATTCTCATTGGATTGATTCGTAATGTTATTAAGCCTAACAGCATTACGACTTTGTTGGGAAAGATTAGATCTTCTGTGTCACAGCATTTTTAATAATAATACTCGCACAAAACAAACTTATCGACATGTTGACCGAATGATCTGTTAGGATCAGGGACCATAACTGTTATAACTTTTATGATAAAAACTACTAATGATTGAGAACAATCGATTTGACAGATGTCATTTGTTCTTCATATTTTAGTTTACATTTTGATTAGAGTATTTTATTTGCATTTGGATATCTTTCAGCTAGTACACTAAGAAAAAAAATCAATCTAAAATCTAGATTGAAAATATCGTTTTCAAGAACCTTGCAATCTTATAAAAACAAGATTGAAAATCCTTGAAATGAGCTTTGAAATCTTAAAAACAAGATTTATCATACCGCAACTTATCAACCATCCTACAGTTCTTTGTAAAGCTATAGTTGATAATTTTGAAAAAAAAAAAAACAAACAAAAATAAGCAATTTTCGGTTGGAATCCAACCCACCCCTCCTGGGACTCGAACCACGACCTCTTCGTTCAATAACACATTGGCACGGCCGATTAGTCGATTTTGCCGTAGGGGATCAATTGTTAAGTTTTAGTATAAGAACTCAGGCTGCGAAAATCTCTGCTCTTATACCACAACTGGTTGGGCCTAACAGATGACACTCGATGATAAAGCGCTGGTGTCAGTGTTTCTGTGCGCAGAAGATACTGAGCTCAAGTCCCAGTATCGGCGGATTAATAATTTACAATTAATATACGTTTTTTAGAAAGAAGAAAATGTTAATAACTAAAACAACTAACTAAACCAACCAATCACAACACCACCCTTTCCCACCTAAAAATAAAAATGCTTAATTTATTTTTGTCCTTTTTTTCATATAAAAAAATGAGATTGTTTCATCTTTAAGTCGTGTATGAACGATTTTAATTCAATGTTGTTGGATTAAGATTTAAATTGAGAAAATAATCTTGGGTTAAGATTATCTCGTCTCTGTCGAATTCTGAAACCGTTTCGTCTCGTTTCAAGATTATATTCTCAGTGTTGAGTATATTAAGTTTGTGCAAATGTATGTAACAGCGAGAAGGAAGCACCGCCGAGCCTATAAAGTATATATATTATTGATAAGCATCAACAGCAGATTTCGCGATTTGTTGGACCGATTGGCCTACACCTCCTATTTACCCGTCGACAGTTGCCAACTATTAAATCTTCATGTTAATCTAAATATAGACTTATTACAATTTTTTAGGGTCTCGCGAATTTTTTGGAGCGTTTTGGTCTAAGCGTCCCATTTACCCGTCGATATAATTGCCAACTAGTAAATCTTGATGAAAATCTAATCTAAGTATAATATTTTGCAAATTTTCACGATTTTTTTGGAGTTTTTAATTTCTATTCTGCGATTCGGGTGGGAATCAAATCCAACATACCAAAGATCTTAAAAATCCGTCCAGCCGTTCTTAAAATATAAGTGGTATAACACAAACGAGTTTGTTTTATTTAAATAGAAGATAAGTAGATAAATTTATCACTATTTTAGGAGTAAAATATAGAAATACACATTTTTAAGAATTTAAATTAGAGATAATCAAGGCTTGGCTTGAAAGCCGTTTGCCTGTCGTTCTCCAGTGTTTCATGCTCAAGTATTGGGCTAAGCTGTCCTCTGCCTTAGAGTACTACACACAGCTTCCCCGCACAGAGAAAACAAAATTGGCTGCAACGTCAAAGCTAAACGAAACGTATTGCGAATTGCTAAATTGCACAAGCAAAATTTAGAATGCAGAAAGCTAAACGTGGCGTGCAGAAAAGCAGCGCGTTACGTGTAGGATTTCAATATCTTAAAAAAGCTAAATGCTGCGTGGGCAAAAGCAAAGTCAGCTTATTTCCAAATAACTTCTACATTTTTCATGCAGCAATCTGAATACCACACGAACGTTTAGGTTTTCTACACGCGGCGTTTGAATATTGAAATCCTACATGAGCGTGTGTAAATTCTAAACGAAAAATGTAGCTCTAAATTACTACTGAATGCTTACATTTTTCGTTTAGAAAACTGATCTCCACACGCGACGTGTAGGTTTTCTACACAAACGTTTAGAATTACAAATGCTGAATGCTACATGTTGGAAATCTACACGAAACGTGTGCAAATTTCAGTCCCGTATATAAATAATCAGAGCACTAAATTCGAACTTAAAAATTACAAGCAAGCAAAAATTGGTGTATATTTTCAATACAAGTACATCTTACTCAATACAAGTAACACATTAGATGCCTTGCCTCAGAGGCGCTGCGTAGCTCAACCGTCTAAGGCGTCGTTCCAACCATTCGAATCACCGCAGAGTAAGTAAAAAAAAATATATATAAATTTGTTTAACGTGATATTGGTGATTACTCATAACGTCGTTTGTGTTTTGTGTAGCTTTTTTTGCACGCCGCGTTTAGAAATAAGAAAACTAAACGCTGCGTGCAGAAAAGCTACACGCCACGTGTTGAAATGAGAAAGCTAAACGCAGCGTGCAGAAAGGCTACACAAACGTTATTGGTTGAAAATCCCGGTCAAAACGTGTAGAAAACCTACATTTTCGTGTAAATTTTGAGGATTCCGAGGACCACGCTGTTCCCGCATGTCTTCGTGACTTCATGAAATAGATCTTCGTAGTCAAGCAAGATATCCTGTCGGTACCTCATACATTCGCGCAAGAATATTGCAAGGAATCGCCAGTTTGGCCCATTTAGCAGCGCAATACAGTCCAATATCCTCAGAGGATGCCTGCCGAAGTGAAGCCGCCTGAGTTCTGCTAGAATGGGACACTGAGCGACAAAATGATCTACATGTTCTCACTCGCGTCGGTTGCACACTTCGCATTGGTCATTAATTCTTGCGCTCTAATAATGCTGGCTGTTCACTGCTGTTCACACTGTGATTCTTTTTTTTGTGACAATTGGCGTAACAGAGAGTATGAGACACCTAGTGATTTCTGTTCCCATTGCGCTGTGACACTGAAATGTGACTCTCTATGACACAATGTAAACCCAGCATGAGTGTAATTTAGGTAAAGGATAATATATGGATATTTTAGGGTTAGGGTAAAAAATCAAATGATGGTCACACTGTATATAAAATAAACGATGACGAGACCAAGAGTAGAACGCAATAGATAGTTTAGACAGTAGAAGGCAGACAGACTGACAGAAAAAGAAAATCCGTATCGACAAACCACAAAGAGACAATCCCCCATAGAGACATTGTTAAAAGAAAACCGTGTGTAAACACAATACCGTGTTACAGGTTAAAATGTTTATTAGGGGAAGTTTTAAGCTAAGAAGTCTGAAAAATAAACTACAAAAAATTTATTTCTGATTCAAAAAGCCAAAAAAAAATGTGAATCCCCAAGTACACTTTTTGGAAAACTCGGTATACAGAACTGTTTTACTGAGTTTCGGGAATCTTTTGATCTTTTTTCGTACACCAAACCACCCAACACTGTAGTGAAACTTCGAGTTGCCTCAAAGACTTAAAGGTAGAGTTAAACCACGCTTAAAGATGCTAATACTTTTACCTGCATTTTTATAAACTTCTAAAAACCCAGGCTGCAAGTATCAAGCATTCTGCAAAAGGTTCGGTCCGGTATTTAGCTTAGGTTTTAGTTAGAAAGCTGGCACATTCTTGAGTCTATTCACTGTAAGATTTTAGACTTATTTTCGTCCACGTTACTAAGCTATGTGATTAAATCGTCATCCCATAATTGAATTATCCGACACATAGCAGCTATATGGACAAGTAAAAGCGCTGCCATCGAGTGTTTCGACCATAAAAAAAAAACACCCTGTACCCTAGATTTTGTGTGCTTTTATTCATTTGCATACGAATGCTTACATGCGGTCGCAAAATCGTTTCTTTTTGAACTTCCGTTAGTTTTATTTGATCTTATTGAAACATTTTTGAATAGCAAAAAGACCTTCAGGCCGAAACCATTGCACAGATGAGAAATATAATTTCTTAGACTTGCATTAACATTTTTGGTTTGCCCTCAGATTTTGGGTTTTAACTCCATGTACCTGCCTTATAAACGGAGCGCACAAGCATTATCCGTTCTCTTTTCCCAGGGTATTCAACAAATCGAATCCTTCCTCGTTTTCTTCAAAACAGCAAACGACCTCTCCCTTCAGTATTTCACCTGCTAATTTTGTCGCCCAATTTCTGAGGCAAAAGTCAAGTGCCATCGTCCCGACAATGAAAGCCAATTCGATGGTGGTGTGTGTTGTGGGTGATGCGCGCGGTTGTTGGGGGAAAAAAATACAAAGCATTTTGCATTGAAACTTTGACGCATGTAAAATTGACCTCCTTTGCGGCCAGCAATAGTGGCCCCTCCCCAGGGGCTGTGCCACTTTGGGGTCTCTTGTTTGTTTAACATTTGTTTGCCTGATTTTTGGCACGTCGCTCAATATAACGTAAATATATGTACGGCAATTGTACGTATGTAGATCAGTTTGGGAATGTGTATGAGCCATCCATCCATCCGTCCATCCATCCGTCCGTCCAACCGTCCGTCCGTCTGTCCATCGAGAAAGGCAAAGTGCTATGTGTCCGTGCATCGACATGAAACCGCAAATAAGTTCTCCCACCTCCCTCTACCAACTGCAACTGCTACCATTTTTGGCTTACTCCCTGTGCCCCCCTCTCTGCATTTTTCTGGGCCAGACAAATGTTTTTGGCTGCTGATTTGTCATTTCATTTGACGCGTCGGGGATACACAGCACAAATTTTCCGTCCGTTTTTGCCGGTTATACGGTTATTAATACTACGACGCATTTTCAAATGTTGTTGAAAACAGAATGATTCATTCGCTTGGGTTGTGGTGGCGGAGGGAAAGCCATAATTCGACATGGGATAATGGTTAAATGGCAACCAATTTGGCTCTCCCACTAAGTGACACAGATTTGATCAAGTTAATTCTTTCAAAAGCGAAATAAACAGTTTTAGTCCTTAAGCAAAGTCAAGTTTGGGTCGTTAGATTGTGAGACACTTCGCTCCAGCTGAATATCACAAATTAAATACAATTTAAATTTAATAAATTTACAGTCTACAAATGGAATAGCTTGACAACTTTCACTCACTCAACTAACTCTATGACCATTGTTTCTTTAAAAAACTCCATTCAATTGAATCTTGAACTAATCGTTAAGCATTGCTCTATAGAGCTTTTATCTTAAGAGTAACTAGGTTAGATTTGGCACTTTGAAATGAGCCTCATTAATGGACAGATTTCCAAACTGAACCTTGCCTTTTCAAGCGTTGCAATTCCTTGATATAAGTTTAAAGCAAGGGTAAAGGGAGTATCTGCGTATTGCCACTCTGCCCCTGGTGTGAATCAGGGGCCACACCGACAAGAGCCGAACTCTTGCCAAGGCTTGCGCCAAGAGAGCAATCAGCTTTTCACAAGCCTTAACCGTGCCTGCCACTGCACAGTGATCAGAATGCCCAAAAATGTGTCATAAAGTACGGTTTTTCATGGTTTTATAACTCAAAATCGCATTGATTTTATTCACATGATAAGAAAAATCTGTTTTCAAACAAATTTTAACTTGGTCGATAACATTTTGGCGCGCAGTCAAAGTCAACTGATTATGTGCAGTCCTGATTTATAGAAAATCATTGGCAAAGATTGATAGACTTTGCACATAAATTGGAAATATGGAAAATTTTCGTACTTTAATGCCAAATATATGTTTTATATTCCGATTTACTGATATTGTGTTTTTTGTTGTGTCTGTCCAATTGTTGTAGGTGTATTTTTAAGGCGAAAAGCTAGCAAGTATAATCGTGTCTCGTGGAGTATAACTTTTTTGCGGCATACTGCTGCACGCAACTAAAAACGACAAGTTGTTTACAAAAGTGTATAGATTAATGTGTAATTGATGACTTCTGCCCGTTTTTGCCACTTTTCAAACAAATTTTAACATTTTTAGTTCCATATGAGTTTCGCCATATGCTTAAGGTTTAGGACCACAACAGGAGCAATGATTCTGCATCTACTAAGTGGATACTCGAAAAAATTAATAAAAATTAACTCAGCAGTTCGTATAAAGCGTATCGTTAGATCATATAAACCGATATTTGCCAAAATTCCAACGTATGTTGTCCCGTTTTAAAGTTCAGCACAGAAAGGAGCTTTCTGAAAAGATGGCGTTATTCCTAAAAGAAAATCATTCAAGTACAAGTCCATCTCCTTATAAAATGGTTAGACCATTTATTTTATAAAATTTTGATATGATTTTAATTTCTATTTCGCGCGAGCAGTCCATAGATATTTAGCCATGCTCCCATTTTCGCTTTCGCAAAACTTTTGCGATTTCAAACCGGTTTTTGACCAAATTTGAACTCAAAATCGTAAAATTTTTGCGAAACCGAAAATGGAAGCATGGCTGATTGATGTGTTCAAGGCCTTTTGTGAAAAAACATTTTTATTATTATTTTTATCCCTGGAACCCAATTTCACCGACGGTTCACAAAATTTTAATTCATGGCTGGCAAATAATGAACTCCGCCTTAGTTTCGGTAGGATCTCTTGGATAACTTGCTCGAAAGACTAGCAGACTGAACAACGTTTCCGATGTTTTTCATAGGGCAATGGATGCTTCCGATCCATTAATATCCATTCTGTGATTGAATGGGAGGCAGATGCAAACTTAAAAGAAATCTCTTTCAGCAAGGTATTAAATCTTCTAAAATCACCATCGATTTCGAAAAATCAATCAAGCATTTCTCTGCCGAAATATGTACATATATATATGTATGTAGGTAGTTCTGGCTGGCCCTTTGTAGGGTCCACACATAGACCTTATGGTCCTTAGTGAGGCCTGGTGGTGTTTCTGGGTACCATTAGAAATCCAAGATGATTTTTGACGTTTTGGCAAATGCCATTAGTTGTTTGGGAGACTTCCTGGCCGCCTCTTCAAGAGAGGTGAGACTTGGAGAGTGTAGACGTCTTAATCTTGTCTTAGCGATCGCTGGGCAGCTGCAGATGAGGTGTTTCAGAGTTTCTACGACTCCAGGTTCCTTACATTTCCGTCGTGATGCCTAGCTTTTTCGCGTGAGCAGCTGCTAGGCAGTGACCAGTTAATATGCCTATAAGCAGTCTACAGTCTCTTCTTTGGAGCTGTAGCATATAGTGCGTGAGATTTTTGTCTTTTGTCTTGCGCATAATTTTTGAGATTCTGCAGCCGGTTCTGTTCTTCTACTTTTCCTCTGCTTCTTTCTCCGCTATCTCTTCCATCTTGTTGTATAGTGTCTTTTCGAAGATAGGTATGTTTAGTGTTGCTTCTTGGCTTAGTGAGGTTCCGGCATTTCGTTTCCATCAATGCCTCGGTGGCTGGGAATCCAATAGACTTGCATCTTTCTGGAGATGCTGAGGAAATCTATTGCCTCCCTGCTTGCCAGAACATTTTTGGAGTTAATAGCGTGTCTCTGCATTGCTTTGATTTCCGCTTGGCTGTCTACGTGTATGTTTATTTGATTGTTTGGTGCGTATAGTTCTGCCAGTTCCGCTGCTTTCCTTATGGCGAAGACTTCCGCCTGGAATATGCTGCAGTGGTCTGGCAGTTTATGGGAGAGCCTCGCAATATACTGCAGCTCCGACTACTGAGGCAATTTTTGAGCCGTCTGTGAGTAGATGCGTTGCTTCCTGGGCCAGTCCTATACGCGTCTTCTGGTCCCATTAGTGCTGATGCGCCTATGAAGTTGGTTTTAAGGATCATGTAGTCGTGCTACTGTTGATCACTCTAACCACCATGCTGTGTCCATAGCTTTGTAGCGCCATGGTGCCTGCCGCACAAAGACATTGGGCCATCTTTTCCACCGAAATATATAGATTCAGATTCCGATAGCGATGAAGAAAACACTCTCGTTTTGAAATTTTTATGAATTTTTCATTTGAAGTCATTACATATGATATCTTATGCATATTAAACATGATATCTCAAAAATTAGCTTTAAGCCATTTCTTTCTTAAGCTTATGCATTTATTAAATTGCAATTAAATAAATGTCATATTAACAATTTAGTCAACTAAGTACATAAGAATAGACCACTTCCTTTAGAAAAAATGCATTTTCTCACAGTGCAGTGTACGGTACTTGCTGTTCACGGATCTTTTGTTGTATATGCGCATTTAAACTCATTAACAAATAATAATAGCCACTTACTGTCCACAGCTACTCACTGTAGCTTAGTATTCAGTATTCGGAGACCCTTAATATTTGCCAAGAAATCGTGAAACATGGAAGTTTATATAAATTTGAACAGAGCTTACTTATAGGGGCACTTATGTTAAGGCTGACACTAATATGTAAACACACTAACACAAAATACTAGATCGCCGAGGTGTACTCAAAAATATGCGAATTACTTCGTCAAACGGTATCCAAATTCATTGGGAAATCATTTGTTCACAGGGGAATTAATTGGGATCATATAATAATAAACTTTAAGTCGAAATTGCATAGAATAAAATAGTTACACCAATGGTGGCCAAAGTAGAAATTTGAAAAAAAAAAAGTTCGAAATGTCAGATCTTCTTAGCCATCGCCTTAAATCAGTAAAACCCTTAATTATAAAATGTTAGATTGCTCTCGTCGCTTTCGGAATTGACAAGGCTATAAACAACCAGACGCTCCATGCGCAAGTTATATCAATTTAATTGAGGTAAAAAGCAAAAAGCGGTTTTTGGCCCATAACTTCAGATTTTGGGGATGTTAGGAAAAAACCAAGTATGATGAAATGCTATACTCGACCTGACTACAGCGTATGCTAGGTCATTTCGAAAGTATATTTTGGCTGTAACACTGTGTTATTTATGATTGAATCAAAAAATTTGTTATTGGATCAAGTGCAACCGTATTTAGTTTAGTTAGTTTCAACTTCTCGTTTTTATACCCTTGTAGAGGGTATATTAAAATTGTCCAGATGCTTGTTACGCAGAGAAGGAAACATCTCCGATCACTTAAAGTATATATATTCTTGATCAGCATGACGAGCTGAGTTGATATAGCTATATCCGTCTGTCCGTCCGTCTGTTTCTATGCTATCTCCTCCGTCAGTTTAAAAGCTACCTTAACCAAACTTTGCACGAAGTCTTTTGGTACAAATACGCTGCACATTTGTCAGAACCGGCCGGATCAGATGACTATAGCATATAGCTGCCATAGGAACGATCGGTCGAAAAATAAGTTCTAGTGAGAAAAACTTTTTTGTTTTCAATGGTAGCGCCTTTATACCTTCCAGTTGTGAATACTATCAGTTTCCACACAATATTAGGGAGTTTGGTCCAAATCTGATGAATATATCATATAGCTGCCATATAACAAACTGGCAAGCAAATGCTCAAAGTAGTGGCGCCATCAAGCTGCAAGCGTAAATAAACTTCGGTCGAGCCGAAGTTAGCTTTCCTCTAATTTTTAAATATAACTTTACTGAATCACTGACGGCTTAAAGCTGCTTGGAGGGCGACGTGACATTAAGGCCACTCAATGTTAGTTCAACTGTTCAAAGTATAACGTGGCACACAGCCTATTAACATAGACTCCACAAAAGTGCTGTTAAGCGTAACATTAATTCTGAGCTGCACCAATGCAAAATGTTAACTGTAACTACTTCCCTCAATTATTGTATGAATCTTCTCATTACTTCGCATAACCATTATGGATATTTGATTGTTGTTCAAATCCAATTGGATTGGAAGAGGAACGAAACCAAGCCTCTACCGCAACATGTGAACCGTCTCTATCTTTAGAAATGAATTTGTTCATTTTGTTGCCATAGTCTCCTTGTGACGTCATTAAAGTTCTTAGAATATTTATTTAATTTGTTTCTATATATTTTTTTTTTGTTATTCTTGTATTAATTTATGCCATTTTTTGTTTGTCAACGTTGTCTCGCTGTTGGGTTCGTTTTCCTTGTCTCCTTGTTTTATTTTTGGCACCAACAAAAATTTCAAACCAAGTGGCTCGTGCGCGCCTTAACAAGAAACGTTTCCAATTTTTTATATACTTTTTTTTATGGAATTTTCAACTGCCAAAAGTTGGCAAAAAAAAAAAAAAAAAAAAACTTGGCCGTCGTCATGGCGCGCGCAAGTCCCTTTTTTTTAGGGCAGGCGCTGACCTTTTCGGCGTTAGGTGAGAGAGGGTGCGCGCTTGACTGTATTTTTGGGGTCAGCTAAAGTGTGTGTGTGTGTTTTTTTTTTTTGTTGAACATTTTGCCATTTAAATTCTAATCAAAGCAAAGTAATCATCGCTAGATAAATTAAATGATTGGTAAATGTACACAAAATTATAAAATAAAACAAGAAATTCCAAATTCAAATGGACAGATCCAATTTTAAAAAGTAAGCCACAAAACAAAAACAAAAAACAGTAAAAAATGTTAAACAAAGACCATTTAGATGTTAAATCAATCGAAAAAGTTTTCAGCTAGAATTTGCGCTCAATTTTGTATACTTATTTCTAACTTCCTCAAAGCAAAGCCAAAGTGTTTCAATTTATATGAAGTATTGTAACAAAATTTTGATATTTGTCGAACTGAGTACTAGATTAAACTTTGGGCTGTGGCATTCTAAGCAACATTCTGTAATACAATAATTTGTATTATTTTTAGATCTAAATTTATATTTATATATGAAGCTTCAGTTCTCGAGTGCTAGATCCAAAATTTCCCAATGTTAATGTTACAAAATTTTAGGTTCAAGGCTTTCGGGTTACTGTTTTGTTTCGAACCTCGGTTCGAAAACCAATTACTTTGTTTAATTTATAGTTCAACTTAGACCTAAGTATTATGACTTTAGTGAGCGCCTTCATATAAGTATGGCTGAGATATCTTTCTAGATCGACCTCTAAAAGTGATTTTGAAAGCAAATTAAAGTCGCTTTCAGAGACTAAAACCGTTACCGAAACCGTAACCTTTAACCGTTGAAAACACTTAAAAATTTGCAACCGAAACCGAAAAATAATGGTTTTTTTATAACCGTAACCCTATAACCTTAATTAACATAACCGATATATGGTTTATATTCGGTTTTTCCTCTACGAGTAACTATTTCGATATACGTAAATTTATATGATGAACAAAAAAAAAGAAAAGATGAAGAAGGTAAAGATTTTAGTTAGCTGCGTTGTTTCTTTCTCGTTCCTAATCTTTCCCTTTACTTGCTATGCCAATTTGTTTGTATGAATACGTAAGTATTCACTCATATTGTTGTTGTTTGCGCGATCGCCTTTTCAAGTTACACTCTTCCTCTGAATGTGAATGAAAACTAAAGCATTAAATATGCTTATGTATGTATATATATGTGAGAGAAAAATGTTTCTGGCACATTCTTTTTGTTTCGTGTGCGTTTATGCTGGGATTACATTGCGTCACAAAGTGTCACAGCGCAAAATTCCCAAAGCACTAAGTACTTTTACTGAATATATGAGATTCCGAAACAGAATTAGGTTAATAAGCGTAACCCGTACTGTAACCCATACCCCACAACCTTAATATAACCGTAACCGGAAAACTGCGATTAGCCAAAACCGTAACCGTAAGCCGTACCGTTATTCGTTTCGGTGTTAATCACTGGTCGCTTTGCTTCTTTGTCGTGCGAATCATTAAATAAACATTAAAATCAGAAATCTAATATCAAAGGTATTTATGGGTATCTCAAATTTTAAATAAGACCGTATTGTTTTATCCTGTCCAATTTGGAAACTCTCTTGCACTAGATCCTACCAGATAACAAAAACAGACACTGGTCAACAGTTCAGATTTTATGATGTATAACTTGTGTTGAACCAAAACGAAAACCTGGGGTTTGGAACAGGTTCAATTATTTTTTTCAAATTTGTTTCGGTCTAAGGTTCGGTTCACAGTAAAAAAAATGTCGAAACAACGGCTTCGAACCGATTAGTTCAGTACTAAACATTTTAGGTTCAATCAATAGATTTGTGGGATGAATTTTCCAAAGTTAACACTTGATCAATGAAAAAACTGTGTTCATTAGTTTTCCAACTTTTGTTTGGAACAGTACGTGTATAAATAATGGAAAAAGTTAGTTACAAAAATTACCTATTAGTAAAACAATGGGCACATTTAGCAGAATATCGATAATCGCTAGTGTTAAACTGTTTAGCTTTAATTAAAGAATCTGGATCAAAAGTGACCTTAAATTTTGATATTTTATTTTAAACTTCCATGTTTACTTATTTAAATGTAACGGTCACACTGAATATTTATATTATGAATGCTTGCGACTGAGGTGGGCTGATTATACTACATATCTATTCAATTCCTTGTCATTAATCGTTTTAGTCTAAATAGCTAACGCCATTTGAAATTATCTGCTAAATGTGCCCATTCATCATTGATGAAGCTGTTTTGCTCAGAGTTAGCAAAAAGTGTTCCCTTTTTACAGGCTTGTCAGAAAAAAAAAAACAGTCACCCTCAGACACGATGAATAAGGGAATTGAAATGACATTTTCAACATGCTCTTTGCTCAATCAACAATAATTTTTTTTTCGCCTACTTTGTGCATCTGTTTCTATGAGACATTTTGCTGGGCAGAATCTGCAGAAAGTGTCTTTTGCGCATGTTATGTGTATTGCGAGTGTGCCTTTCCCCAGCAAGCCAAGTTGGGAACGTTCCAAAGTATGTGTCTGAAAAGCATATAAAATCCGTATATAAGGCACATAACAGTTACTTGTCTAGGCACTTGAAGGGCTACTGAATCGCCTCCTGAAAGGTTCTTTTCAGATACTTATTGGAGTGCAACTCCGAAAATACACACATAAGTGCTTTTTGTGAGGCGTAGTGAGTGTGCTTACTCCAAAAATGTTCTTAAGCTCGGCTCTTTTCAGACACATAATTTGGTGCGCTCCGAACTTGGCTTGCTGGGTCAGTAAACTGCAAGTGTGTATGCGTGCTTTAACGCTTTGGCGCAACAACAACAAAAAAGACACTTTGCGCTGACACTTGACTTGTTTTGCTCAGTTGCTTAAGCTCAGCTGCTGAGAGCCGAACGAAATTATCCCCATCAAGCTGTTATCGTAAGACAGCTTTGTGTATTTCTCTCATCTTTAAGAGAGTTTGCGACCAAGTCTGTTAAATTTGTCCCTGTCCTTGAAAAAATTGGTTGAACATATTTTGCGAGCTCTGGTTTTGCTGTAAAATCTATCTTATGTGTGTATAATGCTCTCAAGAATATAATTTCCTATAGCTTCATATTTGACACAATTATGATTAATTGGGTCTATAAGACTGATCAGTAATCAATTGTCGCTGGTGACAAAAATCAGTTAACAATTTCAGTTCTGTTTCTGTTTCTAGAAACAACTGATCACTTTGTTGAGGACAAGCTCACAGTGTGTGTGTGTGTGTGTGTAATGACTTTGATTTGTGTTTACGACATATTTACAGCCCGATCACGCACCGTCTCGATCTAGGCCAAAGTATATCCACCCCCATTTCTTAAATTCAATTCCTTTTGTCTCCCGACTTCGACTTTAAATAATATGCCGAGCCTGTCTAAATATCAAATTCAATCCCTTCCCGACCCATTCCTGCAGTTTTTTTTTGCTCTCTGACAATCACAATTAGCTGTTGTGTTGACTGGTATTTACAAGCTCCATTGCTTCCATTTGAACATTATCCAAAAAAAAAAGGTACCAGAAAGAAATAAAATAAGCATTTCGTTTTGTTAAAAATCGTAGACTATATAACTGTTGCATGTTGCTAAATGTTATTTAATGGAAATATTGTACTTATTTTTTGTAAACCCTTCAAATACACTCTCTAATTCTATTTCTCATTTTCTCTCCCTTCTCTTTTCTACTTTAGCCATGGCGAGGATCTCATTGTGACGCCGTTTGCCCAAATTTTAGCCAGTTTACGTTCAGTGCGCAACAATTTATTAAGTCTGACAAATGTTCCAGCATCAAACAAGTAAGTGATTATTGCAAGACAGCCCCCAGACCCGCCCTTACCAAGCCCCCACTTGCCCCCAGTTGACACTTTCTAACTGCCTGTCTCTTCTCTATGTTGCTTGCTCTTGCTCGCCCTCTAAACCCTCAACCCTCAACGCCTTTTCACTCTCCCTCCCTCTCCCTCTTGATGTGTTTTTGTTGTCTCACGCTTAAAAACCAAACAAAATATGACAATAAAAATGTTGATGAACCAAAAATATATCGCCAGACCCCGAACCGCCCCCTCTCCAATGGTTTCCACAAAAATGACGCGAAATGTTTTAAAAATATCAAATCGAAATTTCTATTTAGAACTTTGTGTGTGTATTTTTTTTGGTTCCCACGAACTTTAAATTTAGCACATTTCTGTTTAAGTTTCGTTGTGGGTGGAGACGTGTGGAGGAGGGGGGGAACCAGGAACTTGCTAATACTAAAATGTTTTGTTTGTTTGTTTGATGAATTGTGATTAATCCCTCCCACCCCAAACAGACCCTTAAAATTTATGAAATGATGTACATACTAGACATTTATCTATACATATATATATATATATATTCTCTTTCTTCCGCTCTCTCTTTCTCTCTCTCGATTTTGAAACATCTGAATGTTGTTACCACATCCCACCTCCCACACCTAACCCACATTTCCCGCCGTCCCGACCCTCAATTAATGTTTTTTGAAATGGCTTGAAATTGTTGAAATAATTTATGCATACTCTAATTGTCTCTTTTTGTTGTGTTTTATTCGTTTTGTTTGTTAACCCCATAACCCACCCACTTCCCTCTTCCCACCACCCCCCTCGCTGTATGTGTGTGTGTGTGCGTGTGCGTGTGTGTGAAATACCATGTATTAATCAAACAAGATCCAGGCGGCCAGCTCAATCATCATCCATGGGACGTGGCGGCAATGTCAGCGGCATACAATTGGCACAAGGCGAGGAGGCCTATACACGTTTAGCCACCGATACCATTGAGGAGTTAGACTGGTGTCTGGATCAACTGGAGACCATACAAACGCATCGCAGTGTCTCCGACATGGCCTCGCTTAAGGTGAGTCCGTGGTTGATCAAGATGAAGAATAATGCAAACCCTTTTTGTTTTCAGTTCAAACGCATGCTTAACAAGGAGCTATCACACTTTAGCGAATCCAGCAGATCGGGAAATCAAATTTCCGAATATATATGTTCCACATTTTTGGGTAAGTTGAAATCTGATTTGTCGTAGCAGCAGCTGAATTGTGTGTGTTTCTTAGTCGATATTTGCAAGATTATTAGTACTCGATAGTTAGTACTTGATGCTCAGTATTCGATATTCAGTATTCAATACTTACAATTCGATACTCGGAACTCGAAACTTGGAACTCGTTTATCAGCACTAGATACTTAGAACTCTGAATACTCAGAACTCGATACACAGTATTCTATATTTAGAACACAGCAAGTGACAAGTGTGGCTGACTTTGCAAATACAAAAGCATACCCAATAGAATCTGTCACAAAGTCAAAAGTTTTCTAGTTTTAGTCCCCCAGTCGAAAGTTTCCGAAAATAACTGCGCTCTAAAAATATGAAGTTTTTTAAGAAAGCGAATCCTCCGGGAGTTGGTTCAACGTCTAAGAAAGCGTTTCATCCTGGGCCCAAGAAATAGTCTCTTCTGATTAAGAATAAGAATAAGAATAGTCTAATAGAAAAAACCTAGAAATTACATTAAGGGACGTTTTCTCATGTTCCTGTTTTTGCTCAAGTCGAAATCCACCTAGAGTTTGCAAATGGTTGTCTCATCTAGGCTGATTATAAATTTTGGCATTTGCGCCACGGTCACACTGGCAGGGCTGGAAAGGCACTAATTGTAGGTTGGTAGCTGCTTCCTGTTATGTTTATTGCGCGCCAATTTTAAAAAAATTGAGGACTTTTTCTGGTGGATCAGAAGCAGGTTTTTATACGCTACCAAAGGTACACATAGTATATTAAGTTTGTGCAAAAGTATGTAACAGGGAGAAGGAATCATTTCCGACTTTTTAAGGTTTATATATTCTTGATCAGCATCAACAGCCAAGTCGGTATAGCCATGTCCGTCTGTATGAACTCACAGATTTCAGAGATGGTAAGAGATAGAGGTTTGACATGTATGGGACATAATCTTCTTATACTTGCAGGCAGATCAAGTTTATTTTCAATTTTTGCCACGGCCCCTTCCGCCCCCGCAATATGGAAAAAACGTCATTTCTCCCACAGTTTTGTAGATAAATGGTTTGTACCTTCCAGAGATATTTAGTAATCAAAATTATTTTTAAATTAAAAAGATCGAATAAACGATACTGAAGTTATGACCAGAAGAAAGTTACTTCCCTCGCCCTGGCAGTAGTGGCCACATCTATTGGTCAGTTTTGAATATCGCTCATTGTTCAATGCAAGTAGTGGCGCCATCTATTGCTCAGCAGCGCTGCTTTCAGCTGCTCCTCCAGGTACAGAGTATATTACAGACGGGCTTGACCTACTTTCTGACTTGTTTTCTATTGAAGCGCAAGTCAAAGTCTGAGCTGTCAAAGCGAAGGGGCCAAATGCCAAACTGGTGGTGGGCCACCTCCAAATGCGAAGGTATCATCATTGTCGGAAAGACTTGTTACCATGATGGAAGGTTAAGCAACTGGTCTAAAGCTAAATTCACACATACAATAAATTTGTACAAAATTTGATAAAAATTTGGCTAAATTTGGCCATATTTGATTAAAAATATTTACGTATGGAACCATAGTATAAGTTTTAAATCCGGTTAAATTTTCAATCATGTCCATTTTTATCCAAATTTGGACAAATTATTTGCCTGTGTGCACTGAGCTTAAGCCAGCAATGTGTATTGTATATATGTATATGTATATACTGCAGGTGTATTGTATATAGAAGGCACATACAATATTTTTCATTTTTGCTTTACTTATTAACAATTCAGACTGAACTTTTTTTTAGCAGCAGTTGGTTTTTTGTTTTCAAATAGTTTTCAGTGGGTCCCATTTCATCACTTAGGCCAATGAAGGCCCGTTGTGTTACCATATAACCCTTTCTACGCTGCGATCGTAGAGAGAGGTTCTTTACCGTTAAACCATTTAGAAAATATCACAAATTTAAGTAGAGAGGCTAGATCTATTTCAGAGATGTCTGACAGATCGCTTAGAAAAGGACGACCCAAAACTGTGAGTCGCCTTCTGCTAAGAGCTGGGCAATGACAGAAGAGGTGTTGTACACTCTCCTCCTCGTCCACTGAATTGCAGCTTCTACAGAAGTCATTGTGTCTGATGCCGAGCCTAGCGGCGTATCTTCCTATTAGGCAGTGTCCAGTAAGGGCCCCTACTAGTAGGGAAATATGCAGTCTTTCTAGACGGAGTAACGCCCTAGATTTTTTAATACTAAGAGTAGGCCATGTAAGCCTAGATACTTCACAAGTGTGAATTGTTTGCCATCGATTCATGGTTATTCGATGAGTAGTTTCCTTTGTTTGTAGCTTAAAGGTCGCAAGAGGCACCCCTATGTTGCTCTTATCCGGTAGGAGATGAGTGGTGGGGCCAAGTCTGGCGAGGTGGTCGGCCATCTCGTTGCCTTTAATGTTGCAGTGTCCAGGTTAATTTCAAAGTGCTGAGCCATCTCATTAAGAGATTTACGGCACTCCGTAAGAGTTTTGGTATTGTTAATATAACCGTCAAGGGATTTTAATGCAGCTTGACTATCTGAAAAAATGAATACTTTACTTCCTTGGATTGCGAGGGTTCCCAGAAGGTTGGTAGCCTCCTGGATGGCTACAACCTCTGCTTGGAAAACACTACAATGGTCAGGAAGCCGAAATGAAGTTTCGATCCCGAGCTCTGGACTGAAGACTCCTCCTCCTACCTGTCCACCCAGTTTGGAGCCATCAGTGTAGAAATTTATGGCATTCGGTTTGCAGTGAGGTATTGAGTTCCAGTCCAGTCGACTCGGTATGGTGACTTTATACATGGTGGTAAACGTTATTGTTGGGATGCAGTAGTCAAGCGTTGGCGGTACCGCCACTTGATGCAGAAGTATAGAGGAGTGGCCAGAGTCAATATCTTTCCAGGTACCGCTTTCTCTCAGCCTGAGAGCGGCGTTACTGGCGATTTCTCTACCCAGAAGATCTAGAGGCATAAGGTGTAACATTATCATGCATAATGCAGCACTACGTTGAACTTTGGTTATGGTTCTGAGGACGGAAGGTTTCTCCAGAGCCGGCAACCATACGATGATTCCGTATTGTAGTATTGGACGTACAACGGCTGTGTACAGTGTGACCATGCGCTCGATACATAAAAATACTTTACATGTACATTGCACCTAGAACATGGTTGGTTTGTAGAATATTTAGATGGTTTAGTTTATAGAAGGAATGGTACTGCTCCTAACTAATCTCCCTGACTTTGAAAATACTCAAACACGTTAAACTTTAAGGCCTATTCTCAGATGAGATCAAAGTTTAGTTCGGAACTATATTTCATATAAATAGAAGCAATTTTGAAGTTTGAAATCTGATTGCTTTTGAACGGCAGTCCTTGTTATATGAAATATAACAGCGAACTAAATTTTGATCTCATCTGAGAATAGGCCTTAAAGTTGAAAAAAATGCAAGCAATTCAAAGTTTTCGCACAGCGAAATGTTATATTTGAAATTTGTTGCAAATTTTATGCTCTTTAAGTTATATTATGAGATAATTGTGCAAAGCGCTCACGGGAAACAAGAAAAATGGGAAAAAAAAAGTGAAAAATACATTGTTGATCGACATAACCGGAAAACTATTGCACGCACTGAAAATTTGAGAGGAACAAAAAGAAAGGTAATGCCATTATCTAGAACCTTGTTTTTATCCAAAGTCAATCGATTCCAAGATTCAGAACAATTTGCGTTTTCCAATATGGCGGCCGTTCCCAATGACACAGGGTGACACAAATTTGAACTTAAGCCTTTTAGACGGTCCCCTACCACATATCAAAAATCTGGCTGGTCAATGTTTCATGCATAAATATGCCCTTTTTATACCCTTGCAAAGGGTACTATAATTTTGCCCAAAAGTTTGCAACGCATAGAATTATTCATTTCCGACCCTATAAACTAGATATATTCTTGATCAAGGCGACGAGCTGAGTCGGTTGAGCTTTGTCTGTCCGTCTGTCTGTTTCTGCGCAAACTAGTCTCTCAGTTTTAAGGCTATCGAGCTGAAATTTTGCACAGAGTCTTCTTTTTACTACACGCTGCTAATATGTCGAAACCGACCGGATCGGATGACTATATCTTATAGCTGCCATGGTCGAAAAATGGGTCTTACAACTTTTTTTGTTTTCAATGTTAGCGTCCTTAAACTCCGTCATTATTCATATTGCATATATGCTTTTAAACAGATTTGCAAATTTTTGGTCAAAATCGGATGACTATATCTTATAGCTGCCATAGGACCGATCGGTCGGAAAATGGGTCTTAGTGAAAAAACTTTTTTGTTTTCAAGTAAATCGTTCTTAAGGTCGGTGATTCTTAATATTAAACGCTCTCAAACTAATTTGAAAAAGTTGATCGAAATGGATCTTAGTAAGAAATTTTTGTTTGATTTTAATGTTAGCGTCCTTAAACTCGCTGACTACTAATTTTATATGCTTTCAAATAAATTCGTAAAATTTGGTCGAAATCGGATGACTATATCTTAAAGCTGCCATTGGACCGATCGGTTGGAAAATGAGTCTCAGTGAGAAAAACTTTTTTGTTTTCACTTTTATCGTTCTTAAACTCGGCGATTGTTAATTTGATATGTTTTTAAAAAGATTCGCGAAATTTGGTCGAAATCAGATGTTTATCTGTCGGAAAATGGGTTTTAGTTAGAAAAATTTGTGATTTTTATGTAAGCTTTCTTAAACTGTTACATTTCACAACTGAATTTGCAAGGGTATAAAAACTTTGGCACAGACGAAGTTAGCTTGGCCTTCTCGTTTTTACCTAATTTAACTGGACTCAAGCTTTAAATTTGATATTTAAAACTCTTATTATTTCTAATTTAAGTCAAAACAACTTCCTTTTAATGCAGAAATATTAAAAGTTACATTTCCATTGCATACTTTTTGGCTTTTTTGATGAAACTTCTTCAAACTTTAATTACATCTAGTCCGAGTCAAGGAAACTTTACTTTAGTTCAAATTTGATTGAAATTTGATATTAGATATTTCGCTGCAGTAGCTTGCTGAAATTTCTTGAAACTTTCTTTACATCTAGTTTGAGTCAGGGAAACTTTATTTTATTCCAAATTTGATTGAATTACATTTTGATAGCCACCTTTTTGGCTTGCAAATATTAGAAATTTCGCTGTAGTAGCTTCTAATTTTGCTGAAGTTTTTGAGTCTGAGTCAAAGCAACTATGTATTTGTCCAAATTTGAATTTAATTCACTTTTGATAGCCTACTTTTGGTCTTTCATATATCACAAATTTTGCTTAAAAAGCTACGAATTTTGCACAAGTTTGTAGCTTCAAATTTCACTTCAAATTCATAGCCTTTATTTTTGGCTATTCTTGAATGTAGTAAAAATTCTGTTTTAATAGCCTCAATCTCTCAAATTAAAACTATTTTCTAGTTGAAAATCGAATAGCCTAACAGCTCAAATCAGCTCTAGATGGTCTTAAGTCCTTTTGAACTTCAATATATTAAGCTTGAAATTCCTCGAAACTGTTTAGTTTTCATTCATTTCCTTGTTTGAAGAATTTCTAAAGCTTTAAAAGTTTCAGACAGCGATTGTAAACAAAGTCTGCTGTAGCAAGCGGCGGAAGGCCCTTGAATCACATTAGCTTTAAGACAAACTACTAACTTTTCTGGGGGGGGGGTTTATAACTTAGCTTAGCTTTGTGCTTGAAAATATGCAAAAACTGCTCCCCGCTTGGGACTTTTTCAAACAATGAAATTCACAACAATTGGAACTGAATCTTCATCAATTGAAAGTTGTCTAAAAGTTTCTATTTTTTGCCTTCTCTCTGCTCGATCATCATCAGCATCAACGCCATGCAAATGCGCTGAAAGTTATTCGAGAAGTTTTCTTTCTTTGCGAGTTGTTGTTTAGTCGCGCACAAAAGTATGCAATAAAAACGCATTAACCACAGAGAGAAATAAAGCTAAAACCCACTCTCTCTTGCACACACAGCAAATTAGAGAAAAAGCCAGCAAAAGTTATGCAAAAAATGTGTAAAAAAAAAACGCTTTGCCGTTGAATTGAAAGTGCAAAATTAAATTATGCAGAGCAGCATAAAAACAGATGAAGTGGAAATTTCATTGTTTAACCTGCGAACGAGACCCCTTTTTCCCCCATTTTTTGTTTTTTGTCCAAGCCAAAGCCACTTTGTGGCACTTTGTGTGGAGGCAGAGCGAATCTGGGGGCGTGCACAAACAAAGGCGCTGCTGCTGTTGCCTAGCCAAAGTAAAAAAGAGTTGAAAGAGAACGAACGAAAGCAAAAAAAACAAAGTCAAAAGGGGAATTTGAAAAGTCGACTGGGCAATGTTCTCAAAATAGAATAAAAAATAATTTTAAAAAATTTTGAAATTATTGAAAGTGTTTTAAAGTGGAAAATATGGTTTAAATTTAGTTGAATTAACTTGAATCACAATCAAAATGAAATATGACAAAATGTTGGCGGACTTGTTAGAATACACTTTCCGTCATCTTTGTCAGCTTTGCACGGGTTGGCATATTTGCACATTTGTCAATATTTCTGCATCGTTGAATTCCCAAGTTCGGGGCCACCTTTTACTAGAAAATGTTTGTTGTACTATCGGAGGCCTATGTTAGTTGCTGGCTCTAGTTGTTGTTGTTGTTGTTGTTGCTGTAGTTTATCGAGCATAAAATCGCATTTGGGGAGGCACCGAAACTCGCACAAGCCTAATGTCCATTTGTAACACTTCATTTGAAACAGAAGCCGCCTACGCTGACGCTGCTGCCACCGGATTGAACCAAAAAGTCAAAAAAAAAAAATGGGAGCAGCAAAACGTTCGGCTTTAATCACTCGCATAAAAAAAGAATCAGAATTTGAGACACACAAAAATCATATGCAAAACAAGCCAGTAACAAGCCCGGCAGGGATTGTACGCCCTGTGTGTGTGTGTGTGTGTGTGGTTGGGTTTAAATTTATGCATTGTACTTGTAAGAATTTGATATTTTCCTTATGTGAAACCTCATAAATGAAATATTTGCTTATGTTTGAATGTCAAATGATAGACCAGCTGTGTGTTTGCTGCAGCTGGAGTTGAATTTTGACTTTATTGGAGTCGAAAAGTAGGCAAAAGTTTTTATTGAAAATTCCATTTTAGACAGAAACGGCTAAGTTAGTGTTAGTTTGCCTATGCCCACCTCTTAAAGCTTTTAAAATATATTTTGTGAATTTTATTTGAGCCCCAAAGTAGGCTACCTTTTTAATATGTCGTTTTAGTCATACATATTTTAAAGCGAAATGGCTTGAACTAATGTTCATTTCTTAGTTTTTTTTGCATAAAACTAGAGTTAACCTCGTTATTTCCAGTATTTAGGGCTTGGAGAAAGTAATTTTTGAATTTAAATTATGCCCAAAAGTAGGCTACGTCTTTTAATTTGCCATTTTAGCCATATTTTAAAGCGAAAAAGCTTAACATGGTGTTAGTTTCTTTGTTTTTTAGATTAAACAAGCGATAACCTCTTTATTTCCATTATTTAAGGCTTGTAGAAAGTATTTTGTGAATTTTATTTGAGTCTGAAAGTAGGCTAACTTTTTTAATACGTTATTTTAGCCATATTTTAAAGCGAAATGTCTTAATTTTAAATACCTAGGGGTTATGAAGAATATTTTCTGATATTAGCTTAGCCCAAAAGTAGGCTACGGTCTATTTTAAATGCCACTTTGGCCTTTTTTTGGTACCGAAGTGACCTTATTTCTTTATTTGTAACACTTGCAGCTTTTGAAAAGAATTTGTTGATTTTAATTGAGCCCAAAAGTAGGCTACATTTTGTAATATGCAATTTTAGTTACGTTTTACACTGCAATGGTTTAAATTACCAATCATTCCCCATACTTAGGGCTTATACAAAGTATTTTCTGATTTTATTTGAGCCCAAAAGTGGGCTACAGCTTATTTAATATGTACATAACCGGTTTAAATGGCTTATGAATAGAATTTTTAAGTTTAGTTGAGCCCAAAAGTAGGCTAAACCCAATTCAAGCCATGTTACCCATATTTCATGTCTAATCGTCTTAAACTATGGACCATTGCTTTGTTTTCAATACCTAGGTCTTAGTTATAGCTATTTTCTCACATTTTGGGACCAAAAGTAGGCTTCAGTTTGTAAAGTAGGTTACACTCTGTTAATTACATCCTATTTTTTTTCCTATAGAACTCTGCAAATTAAAGAAAACTTCTGTACTTCCCACTCCAATGACTAGCTTTAAGTTTAATAAATTCCACAAAACAAAAAAACATTGCATACTTTTTCCCACATTTTAATTATTTTTCATACAAATTGCATTTGATTTGCATTTTATTTTGACATAAGCCTCTCAAAAGCGCTGAAAATATTTCACTGGAATTTCTTCTTGATGGAATCGAAATTATTTCATTTGCACTTTTTCTACAAATGGAAATATTTTTCAGTCGAATTCGATTTCCATATAATGTCAGCACAAAAGCAGGCAATACTTTTTCCCAACAATTTAATATTAAACACATTTCATGTATTTATGGGCTACATATATGAAAGCAGAGCATCGATTTAGATTACTATTTGGGTTTTAGGTATGTTATTTCAGCTTTCAATTGAAATGAATATTAATTGAAGGCAATGAAATTTTGAATGTGCATGTTTAAACAAGCAAGTGTCGAAATTGCCTGCACACACACTTGACCTCGGGGCATACTTATGTGATTTTCTCTCTTCTTTTCACAGACAAACAGCAAGAGTTCGATTTACCCTCACTCCGTGTGGAGGAGAATACCGAGCATACCGCCAATATTCCGACCACCCAGCAACAATATCCACGCTGTCGCTCGCCACGCGGTCCGCCCATGTCACAAATAAGCGGCGTAAAGCGTCCATTATCTCATACCAATAGCTTCACGGGCGAACGTTTGCCCACATTTGGTGTGGAGACGCCCAAAGAGAATGAGCTGGGCACACTGCTGGCCGAACTGGATACCTGGGGTATTGAGATCTTTAAAATTGGCGATTTTAGTTGCAATCGTCCGCTCACCTGTGTGGCATATACCATATTTCAGGTGAGGAAGAATTGAATAAAGTTGGCGACCGTGACCACATTAACCTAATGCTCCTTCTTTTTTTTCCCCATTACAGAGTAGAGAATTACTGACCAGTCTTATGATACCACCGAAAACTTTTCTTAATTTTATGACTACTCTGGAGGACCACTACGTCAAAGACAATCCGTTTCACAATTCGCTACATGCCGCCGACGTGACCCAGAGCACAAATGTGCTACTTAATACACCGGCACTAGAGGGCGTATTTACACCACTTGAGGTGGGCGGAGCATTGTTCGCCGCTTGTATACACGATGTTGATCATCCTGGCTTAACCAATCAGTTTTTGGTTAACTCAAGTAAGTTAAACGAAACGAAAATCAAGATGGCGCCCAATGTGGCGTCGTTAAACGTATGTGTATCAATCAAAAACGGAATGACAAATTTAAAGCATAATTAGCGATTGGTCTCACCTTATATTTTATTAAGTTTCACAAGAGTCTGAATCACTTTTAGTCATTATTTGATGTAGTGATCAAAATTGGCGCTCAGTGTGGGGTCTTAATTTCAGTTTAACTGAGATTTAGATTAAGGGATGCAGCGAATACATTACAAAACGTTTGTAGAATGCGACTGTGTGCAATAGGCGCCCAACGTGGGTACACCAATTGACGTTACCAAGCATTTTGAGTTTTAAGAACGAAACTTAAATTATAAAATCCAATTTGCTAGCAAATATATTTCAGTAATAATTTAAAAACCCTTCGAAAAAATGTGTAAGAAGAAAAACATTTACTTATATACATTTGGCGCGCCATGTGGGGCCCAAAAATGCATATAATCGAGCAAATTTGGAAAAAATTTAATATATTTATTCTTATTAAGAACTTTAACTAAATTTTGGGATAATAGAATAAACCTTAGTTAAATTGACGCCCAATGAGGGAACTTTAGGTCACATTAGCATGAATTTTGGAAATGAAAATAATTACTTTTATATTTTAAACAAATTGGCGGCTTCAAAATAGGACATTCTACGCTTAGCGACTCGCCATAAGTACGAAATGTTAACCATCCTTGTGGGGCTCTGAATTATGTTATTCTTTTACACAGTTAAAATGAGTCTGGGTCAAACTGGGAACTGGGAAAGCTGAGCTTTTGTATTTAACTTAATTTCTCTCCCATTTTCAATACCTTCCTCAAGGTTCCGAACTAGCATTAATGTACAATGACGAATCTGTTTTGGAAAATCATCATTTAGCTGTTGCCTTTAAATTATTGCAAAATCAAGGATGTGATATATTTGGTAATATGCAAAAGTGAGTATACTTAATCAGTGATCCATCAGCACTTCTCAATTCTAACTCATCTAACCCAGAAAACAACGCCAAACATTGAGGAAAATGGTTATTGATATTGTGCTGTCCACGGACATGTCCAAGCACATGAGCCTACTGGCCGATCTAAAGACAATGGTGGAAACCAAAAAGGTGGCCGGCTCTGGAGTGCTGCTGCTAGACAACTACACCGATCGCATACAGGTGAGAGTGTCCGCCCGCTCTCTCTCTCTCTCTCTCTATCTCTATTTCTCTATACGCAAAGCTAATTCCATCTCGTTCTATTTCAGGTGCTTGAGAATCTGGTGCATTGCGCTGATCTTAGCAATCCCACCAAACCACTACCGCTATACAAACGCTGGGTGGCTCTGCTCATGGAGGAGTTCTTCCTGCAGGGCGATAAGGAACGTGAATCGGGCATGGATATTAGCGCCATGTGTGATCGACATAATGCCACAATTGAGAAATCACAAGTGGGCTTCATTGATTACATTGTGCATCCATTGTGGGAGACTTGGGCCGATTTGGTGCATCCCGATGCACAGGATATACTCGATACGCTTGAAGAGAACAGAGACTACTATCAGAGCATGATACCACCATCGCCGCCGCCATCGGCTGCCGATGATATGCCGCAAGATGAAAAGATACGCTTTCAGGTAAGCGGGAAGTAAGAAATATCAGAAGAGCAGCCGCATCCACTCGGAACTCAACATTCTCGAGTGTTTAGACCGGCTTGACAGTAGTTGCCATTTACTAGGATACAATTAGAAGTTCTTTTTCATCAGGGCCACTTAGTCGTTGCTTACAGTTCTGACTACTTACCGGACACATCCACAAAAACAATTGAAAATAGTACATAACGGGCGGGATTTTTTCATGATTCCGAATTTCGCGCGGGTTCCCATATGTTAAGACATGTTAAGCTTTCTGGTGGAACTCTGTTTTCAGCATATTAGATAGTATTCTAAATAATAAAGTAAAGAGCAGGGATGCATTGTGCTAATGCTAATTTGTGCTAGTAAACCGAAAAGCGAACCAAACCAGTGTGATTACAAAAATGCTAAACCAAACCGTAAACTGCATAGGATATTTAGATAATATTTAAGCGGAATGATCAAGTGGAAAATGAAGTTCAAAAGTTGGGTTAGCGGAACCAAAGCCAAACCCTGTTTGATTGCATTTGGGCAATTCAAACAATTGGCGCCTGTGTAAACTGCGGGGAGAGAGTTTTCCCCACTAACAACAAAAGGGACGATTACGGGGCATTCACAAACACATATACAAAGCTTCTGTGTCTTGGCGTTTGCTACTGTTTGTCCGAATTTTCGCTACAAGTCTGACTTGGGATTCCCAAGCGGTCTTAGCAGTTCTGACATGAGGTAGCCTCTGCCAACTCATTGAAGTTGGGCTAAAGATCGCTGATGATTGAAGTTTTGGAAGTTAATGAAATAGCTTTACGATCAACCAGCTCATTTGTGGTGTTGTGCGTGTCTTGTTTTAGAAACTTTATGATGAAAATCATAACTTATTGACCTAGAGCCTGCCAAAAAGTTCTAAGATTAATAATCCAAAGGTCACTAAAACAGTCACATTGAAACCAAAGCTAGAAAAAGCTATTCCCCAACTCCAAGAATAAAATTTCATAAAGATATACCGTGAAACAGTGGGATTTAGGAGACATTCGAAAAGGTGTCTGGTTTTAAAACATTGATTCCAGAATATCCGGCTCGAATGAACTTTGGAAATTCTACGTAGGGACCAAATCGAGGAAGTATGTTATTTCGACTAAACAGACATTTAAAAAGGTGTCTGGTCTTAAAACGTTGAATCCAGAATATCCGACTCTAACGACCTTTTGAACTTCCTCGTAGAAAACTAGTTGGGGACCAAATCGAGGAAGTATGTTGTTTCGACTTAACAGTGAGACAGAGGAGACAATCGAAAAGGTGTCTGGTTTCAATACTTTGAATCCAGAATATCCGACTGAAAGGACCTTTTGGAACTCTTTGTGAAAAACTTGTTCGAGACCAGATCGAGGAAGAATGTTGGTTTGACTAAACAATGGGATTTAGGGGACATTCGACAAGGTGTCGAATTAGCAAAAGTTACAAAATTTTTGCTTCTGACAGCTTCGACTTTTTTTTAACTTATCAATATGAACTCTTGCTTCTGCTTCTGCTTTTGATGAAAACCTAAGTCACAGCCAAATTAAAGGCAAAAAACGGTTATTGAGAAAAATAAAAACAGCAGCAGCAGACGTCGCTTTATGATTTTGATTTTGGTTTTGCCGATGATTTTGTCAGTTTCCTGACATTTACCAGGCACCAAAATTTAACGCAACGCAACAACAACATTTGTTTTTTTTAGCGCGCTGTTGTTGTTAGCTTCAACCGAGCCGAGCCGACTAACGGTAAATGTTTCATTGTGTGTGTTGAGAGAAATAAAGTGCCGGACCAAAACCAAAATGCAAAAGCAGAAAAGAGATGGGAGTGACTTCTGTCGCGCTTGCACTACCGTCGACTTATGAAAGCGAACACGTGCTACAGCTTCGACTTACGCCACAGAACAAAAGTAAAATCAAAATGAAAATCTGAAATTTCTCAAAAATCATTTTTGCTTTTGATTTTGATGCGGGCTATGGTTTTATCAAAAGCAGAAGCAGAAGCAAAGCAGACAAAATAAAACTTATCGCAGTTTTTTTAAACACTGTTCAAAACATTGAATCCAGAATATCCGACTCTAAGGACCTTTTGAAATTCCTCATAGAAAACTAGTTGGGGACCAAATCGAGGAAGTATGTTGCTTCGACTAAACAGTGAACAGGATAATGGGACATTCTTTCACTATGTCCTGGTTTAGTTTAGATGGGATCCCATAAAGTAATAACTTAACTGTTGAAAGTTGAATGATTCCTCCTACCTAGACACTTCATTGATGTAACTTTTTTCCCAATTACTCACCATTGTTTTCTTCTCAGGTAACCCTGGAGGAGTCCGATCAGGAGAATTTGGCCGAACTGGAGGAGGAGTGCGACGATGAGAGCGATAGTCGAGCAGATGCTGCCGCCGCCGCCTCCATCAAACCTGGTGGCAGTCAAAATCAGCCGCAACACGGTGGAATATGACGGAGAGTCGTGGGAATTTATCGCAAATTAACGGAAAAAGCTCACAACTTTCTCCTAATACGTTAGTGACTACTATTAAAAAGAAAAACCCCAACCAAAAACAAAAAAAAAACAAAAAACAAAAATTACTAAAAAACAAAAAAAAAATGTTTAAACAAATGTTTAAAACATACAAAAAAAACCCAACAGCAATAGCAAAAGTACCGTTTAACTTATAAAGAAAACAAACAAAAAAGAAGAGAATTAGAAATTTACTTAAAGCAAAAATGAGATTGATGTTGAATACACTGAAAAAAAAACAAAAAAAAAAAACATATACTTAAACCAAGACAAACTATGCAAAACAAAAAAAAACAAACCCGAGAAATTTTAAAAGCAAAAGCATAGACGATTTTTGTGGCATGATATACTACTACCTATATATATAAATAATTTTTTTTTTTGTAGAATTAACCTACTTAAATATATGAAACTTTGGTTTTTTAATGTATTGACAAACAAATCGGGCCAAGAAGGCATAAAAACAAAAACAAACAAACAAAAACAACAAGTTACAAAAAGTTAAAGTTACAAATAATGAGTTGAAGCATAAACCAGTTTGTATAGAAACCTCTAATAATACATACATATACATATATATATATATATACATAATTTTTATTTTACTTTTTTTTTTGTTAACTATTTTATTTGTACATAATTTATATAAAGGACTCGAATTTAAATCAAGCAAACAAAACAAAACAAAAAACAAGTAACTAAAACTAAAACTAAAACTAAGAATTTTTTTGGTTCGAAATTTTTCATTATAAATTTTGTTGCTTCCCCAAGTCTTCGCTCTGATGAAATGTATGAATTTAAGTGACAAAACAAAAGAACATCAAGCACAACCAAAAACAAACAAAAACAAAGAAAAAGTCTAGTTAAACACGATACAGACGCTGGTGCGTAAATCGTTAAATGTGGCAGGCCAAAATTAACATTATTATGTTTTAAATTGTTATTAATTTATTTTTATCTCTAAAAGGTAAAAGCTAAACGAGCCAAACAGCTGCAGCTGCTGCCTCCTTTGGTTGGTGCCTTAACTTTTTTCTTTATATTTTTTTGCTGTTTTTAATAACCACACACAAACACACACACACACACACACATATATATTTTGTGTTTAAGCGGGCAGGATCCGCGACATTTGTTCCCTTTTTTTTACCTACATACATACACACATACATACACAAATATTGCATATATAAACTGAACCTTGATGGTCTAAAAATATCAGAATTATTCAATGCACTCTTAATGAACATATATATATATATATCTGTGTATATATATATATATATACATATATATAGCAATTTAAGCAGCATTGTAAATGTGCGCTTCAAACACCATACACAACACCCTTCCCCACCCCTACCATCCTAGAACTACGGCAAAGTCCATGGCAAACTTAAAACTGAATGAAATAAAAAAACCAAAAAAAAAAAAAACAAAACAGAAAGCTACTTTAACCACACACACAAATTGAGTGAAATAAACAAAAAACAAAAAAAAACAAATCAAAAACAAAAAACAATGTTTTTTTTCTCCTCGAAACTCCCATAAAGTAAATCATATTATATATACATTACTTTATATATAAAATACAAAAACAAACAAAAAAAAAACATATTTAGCGCATTATTAAGTCAAACAAACAAAAATTGTATTGTAATTGGTTAACAAAATAAAAAAAAACAACAACTATTAAATCGATTTCCATGTTAGTGATGTGTGAACAATATAAAAATATACCAAAAGAAATCAAAAAAAAAAAAAAAACAAAAGAAAGGCAAAGTAAATACAGTTAATTATTCCCAGCCAAACATGCATACAAAATACATCTACATACATATACGAATTGACGATTGTTGAAATGGAAAACATTTAATTTTGATTCTAAAATCCATAAAACTTTTGCGAAACTTCAATTTTTATTTTCCAAATTTTCATTTGGAAAAAAACTACTTAGGTTCCAAACCCAAATTAGGCATATTCTCAATTCCACTTACAAAAAAACTTGTCAAACAGTGGAACTGATTCCATTCTTTCAAAACCGCAAAACGACCACGTTTGTCGGCTTTAGGTGGTATTCTCAATTTCGATTTTTCAAACTCTGAAAAAAAAACAACAAAGAATACCCAAAAAATTATAATAAAAATAAAAAAACAGGGGAAAGCTAGCGACTTTCGAACGTACACATGTACCAGTATTGCCAAAGCCTCTAAACAAAAAATGGACAATTGAACCCAGAAAAAAAAGACAGAAAACGGACAGATTTTTTTTTAAAAGGATTAAAAAACAGGACAAACAATGTTTCCTTATTAATATAATAAGGCTTTGAATGAATATCAAAAAGTTTAAAGTTGGCAACCTTTCGAAATTGTAGAAATTAGAATTTGGCCGGCTCGAGGTCAAATCAAACACACAGATGTGTATGCTATTTTTCCGATATATTTCCGTTGCTCGAAAGGCACTGCATTTTGCATGTGTTTTATGGTCAATCTTTGGACTTAAACTGCAATTGTAGTATTTGCAGTATGCCTCCGGATCCAGATAATTGGCATCTCGGTAGGGAGGTCGAAATATTATCAATATATCGATATTTTTGCCACAAATATCATTTTCGCATATTTTTCCGAGATTTCTTGACGATTTTTTTGTTTTGTTGCGAATAACTATTTCTTGTGCTCAAGCTTGTCTCTGGACATGTAAAGTAAAATGTTTAAAAGATATTTTATTAAAGTTGATGCACAGAAATCGCAATAAAGTTGTAAAGACCAGTGGCAACTCAACTAATATAAAGGCGCGCTTAAAAGCCAAAGCATAAAGATGCTTGGCTGAAATGTAGCCCATCTTTAAAAACAGTAAATGCAAATTTAATTGATTTTGACTTCCAGAAATTTGTGGGAGTTTAAATTTACCTTTATTTACCCTGGATCGGGACCCCATTAAGTTCTGGATGGAAGAGAAAGACGCATTGCCAGTGCTTTCTGAGTTGGCATTGTCGTATCTAATTACACTGGGAAGCACCGTGTCATCGTAACGCTTGTGTGGTTTCTGACACCAGAAATCGAATGACCGATGAGCACATAACTCAACGGGTCTTCCTAAAATCTCTGTCTAACTATTATTGGTAAAATCTGAAGTTTTTAGTTTCGTAGACTTAACTGAAAAAATTCGAATGCTCAATTTTGAAAGATGATGAATTTAAAAAGTAAACACTTCTTTCGGTCAATAAATTGAAATTCATGAATAAGTTTGCAAAACTTCTTATGTTATAAATGAAATAAGAAGTAAATATCTTTTGTTAATTTAATAAATATGTAGTAGTTCATATTACGCGTCAAATTACGTCTCAATTACCTCAATAGACCTGTTCATTGTTTAAGATCAGGGGTTTTATTGAAAAATATCGATAAAATCAATCAATGAACCGATATTCGATACGTCTGATTTCGATTAAACACAAATAAATCAGGGTTGCATTGCTTTGAAAAATGCTTTTCGGAGGCGGAAAATCAATATGAAAGCGATGCCACATAGTTGAAATTGAGCAAATGCCTTAAAACAAATCAAAAATAACTAAATAAAAAAAGCATTTAATTCGGATAGGCGACGTTTCAAAATTTTTCCGGAAATCGCAGTTTAAAAAAGGAGAGATCTGTACGCAAAAAGGAAAAACGAGAAGGCCAAGCTAACTTCGTCTGTGCCGAAGTTTTTATACCCTTGCAAATGCAAATGTCACAGTTTAAGTACGCTTACATAAAAATCAAAAAATTTTGTAACTAAAACCTATTTTCCGACAGAAAAAAGGTCTAAAAAAAGTTTTTCTCACTAAGACTCAATTTCCGACCGATCGGCCCAATGGCAGCCTTAAGATATAGTCATCCGATTTCGGACCAATTTTGCGAATCTGTTTGAAAGCATATAAAAACTATAAAATATATAAAAACTAAACAAAAAAATTTTTTACCAAGACTCATGTTCGACCGATCGGTCCCATGGCAACCATAAGATATAGTCACCCGATGTCGATCAACTTTTTCAAATTAGTTTGAAAGCGTTCAATATTAATAATCACCGACCTTAAGAACGATTTACTTAAAAACAAAAAAGTTTTTTTTCATTAAGATCCACTTTTCGACCGATGGTTCCTATGGCAGCTATAAGATATAGTCATCCGATTTTGACCAAAATTTGCAAATCTGTTTGAAAGCATATAATATTATTAATGACCGAGTTTAATCACGTTAACATTGAAAACAAAAAAGTTTTTCTCACTAAGACCCATTTTTCGACCTATGGTTCCTATGGCAGCTATAAGATATAGTCATCCGATTTTGACCAAAATTTGCAAATCTGTTTGAAAGTATATAATAATATTAATGACCGAGTTTAATCACGTTAACGTTAGAAACAAAAAAGTTTTTCTCACTAAAACCCATTTTTTGACCAATGGTTCCTATGGCAGCTATAAGATATAGTCATCCGATTTTGACCAAAATTTGCAAATCTGTTTGAAAGCATATAATATTATTAATGACCGAGTTTAATCACGTTAACATTGAAAACAAAAAAGTTTTTCTCACTAAGACCCATTTTCCGACCGATGGTTCCTATGACAGCTATAAGATATAGTCATCCGATTTTGACCAAAATTTGCAAATCTGTTTGAAAGTATATAATAATATTAATGACCGAGTTTAATCACGTTAACGTTAGAAACAAAAAAGTTTTTCTCACTAAAACCCATTTTTTGACCAATGGTTCCTATGGCAGCTATAAGATATAGTGATCCGATCCGGTCGGTTCCGACATATTAGCAGCGTGCAGTAAAAAGAAGACTCTGTGCAAAATTTCAGCTCGATAGCTTTAAAACTGAGAGACTAGTTTGCGTAGAAACAGACGGACAGACAGACAGACGGACAGACAGACAGACAGACAGACGGACAGACAGACAGACGGACGGACAAAGCTCAATGAACTCAGCTCGTCCCCCTGATCAAGAATATATATAGTTTATGGGGTCGGAAATGAATATTTCTATGCGTTGCAAACTTCTGGGCAAAATTATAATACCCTTTGCAAGGGTATAATTAGCAACACTGATACGTACAGTGACATCATCCAAGCAAATCAAAAAATTTTTTTTATTATTTTATTTGTAAATTTGAATAGGAGTAAAGCAATAATAATAAATGAGATGAATTCAAACAGTTTGAAAGAAAAAACGAAAATAACCCGCATAAACTCATTTTTGCACGTTTGAAGAAGATTAAATAATTTTTTGTCCATAGAGATAGAAATAACTTGATTTACGCGGTTTGCATGCTCTCTGCCAAATTTTCAATAACATCTTTTGGAATTCGATTCCATTCCGATCTTACACGGTCCCAAAGGTTTCCCATGTTTGTTGGAGCTGCTTTGTACTGCCCAAGCCGTCTTTTAACGATTGACCAAAAATTTTCAATCGGATTGAGGTCGGGACTTTGTGCTGGCCACTCCATCAATTCCTTTCCATTCCTTTACAATTTTCGCTGTGTGCTTCGGAACACCATCTTGTTGAAAAACAATTTCTTTTTTTGGGATAAGCACATTTCTCCATTAAATTTGGAAGATGGGTTTGCAGCATATGTAGATAGTTCTCGTTTCGCATGATGCCTGCCAAGAAACTGTGTAGAATTTATATACCTTCAGATGAGCACGGTTGTATATTTGTATTTGTACTGAATTACTCCTGCGAGCGATGTTGCTTTTATTCTAAATATTTCAACCCTTAATGTTAATCTTAGCTAACGCTGTATTTGTTAGGTACATGCGTGTGTACAAATGATCTGCGTTGGTCTGAAGTTTAGTTTTCCACACAATGCATGTCAAGTGGTTCAGACTGGATAACCTCTTCAAGTGGATTTGATTTGATTTACAAATGGATTTTACTTAAAATTGATGCAAAAAAATGAAAATAAATTGTCAAAACTAGGAATGCAATAGCTGTCAGAGTTGCCAAGTTTGATTGCAATAAAAAAAGTTTCCATTCGTAAGCGTTTACTTAAAAACTGGAAAAAATCGTATATTTTCTGAGTTTTTTTACATTTGGCCCCCATTTTACCCCTCGCAATTCGCTTGCAACATGGCTTTTTAGTTTCTTTAAAGATTGCAGTATAGCTTGAGGTATGGGCTTTTGTGCCGTTTTGCTTTGGTTTTCATAAAATTGCTTTTAAAATAGTATTCCCATTTGAATTTGAGCATGATGCTCTTATCAATCAGCCGAAAAGTATGCTTTTATTTGGAATTTAGCCCATGAACTCTGAGATAAACTCTCTTTAATACGAATGGGTTAAATATAAAGCATACTTTTAAAAGTTTATTTGTAAATTGAAACATAAAAATAATCCTCGAAGAAGTGGCCAGTAAAAGTCAGTACCAGCTTTGGTTCTCACAAACGACTTATCAGATTATGACCATTTTGTCTTTCCCAAAAGAATTCTATACACTTCTCTGCAAAATTTGGTTTAAGTTAAATCACAGGTTTTTTTTCAAAATTAAAAAACCAACAAGTTGAAAAATTATTCAACTTTGACTTGGGCTATCAAAAGCAATTTCAAGAATAACGCATTTAAAGCCTCTGAATAAAATGCATATATGGTGCGAGTGACTAGCCCTCTTATAGAAGCTGAATGTTTTATTAAGACATTGGTTTTTCCTTTTTATACATTTTTGGTTATACTCCCAAGCAAGCGCATTTACAATGGTTGTGCGCTACTTATTGATAACAGATGTGGCCATTTTTTCCTAGATTTTTTAGGCTCTAGTCTATTTTTATGCGCCTCGCACTTGAGTCCCAAACGCAGGTTACGGTCTCAAATTACGCTGTTAAAATATCTTTAAACAGCCTCCTTTCTTTCCGTCTACCAAAAAATACTATAACATTGTAAATATTTCGAATTCGAATGTCTAAACTGAAAGTCTAAACTGCCGCCTTCAAATCACCCCTTTTGATTGCATTCGAGGTTGATTACAAACTATGTTTAGTAATTTACTGGATCGCTATCTGGCAGTTGTCGATTTTTGGTACCGGTTCCATTTTGAATTTCGTTTTTGAAATTGTTTGTATGATTTTGGCAACTTTAAGCTGACTTAAAAAAAGAAAACGGTTTACCTAAGCTCCAGATTCGCTCACTTTCTCAACAGAATACTTGATTTAGCTTTTCTCGTGTTTTCTGTTTGAAAGTCTTACGATAATAGCTAAGTGTGGATAATTTTGTTCGGCTATTAGCAGCAAAACTTAGCAAAACGAGATAAGTGTCAGTGCAAAGTGTCCTTTTTGTTATTGTTGCGTTAGACATTTAATCGCAGGCAAGGCACACAAGAGAAAGGGGGGAACAAAATAGATCACAAGCACTCATATACACTTGCAGTCTACTGACGCACACGCTCAGCATACATACAAGTGTAAAAGACACTTTCGGCTAATTCTGCCCAGCAAAGTTTCTCATGGAAACAAATGCTTAAAGAGAGCGAAAAAAAAAAACTCTCGTCGTTTGAAGAGAACGTTGAGAAAATGTCAATTCGTTTCCCTTTTTCATCATGCCCGAGTTTGACTGTTGTTTTTTCTGACAACCTGTAAAAAGGGACCACCTTTTGCGAGCTCTGTTAAGAATAAGTATGATTACTAAGTAGATCACATAGAGGGAAATCAATTCGGAACCGCTAATACAGTAATCTTTGGACATTTGCAGAACCACAAATGGCCGCCAATAAAGAAAAATCTAATTCTGGAATTACAGGCATATCCAAAATTTATCTTAGAAAGTTGGAAAATTCGCAACCCATCCCCCAATTTAAAGCCCTTTGCTTCAGGCAACTTTAATTTTGTTTTGCTAATGACTCAAACATATTAACAATCGTCAATTGTCACAGCCAGCCTTCATTTACCCATCCCTGTTATCCCTCCATGTACGTTACATACGAGTCTATAGTTTATATATATGATGTGGTAGCTAACAAACGTACATACATAATTATGTATATGTAAATGTAATTTACCAGAGTATTAACCCCAAGAAAAAAGAAAAACAAAATCAAACAAACATACGAGTATATGGCATATATGATAACCTATAAAACCAAAATGTGGTACAAAATGTACTCTTACTGTGTGTAATTCAAGAATTTATAGACGAAACAAAAATTCCCAATTCTCAGACTCATTAGCAGAAGCAATTGAAAGCAAAAAAAATAATAATAAAAAGAATTAAACGATGTGTTAGCCAACAAGTAAGGCATTTCTTCCTCTATCTCTCTCCCTCTCTAACTATCTATCTCACTCTAACTCAGTTTGGAAGGTGAGCCCGAGTTCGCCTCCTTTTTGTCTGTTTGGTTAGCGAAGAAAACGATATCAAAGTGTATAGACAGGTTTTTTTTTTTTTTTTAGATACTTACATATATACGACACACACATAGAGCAGCATTTGAGAAGGAGGAGAAGAAAGTATGAAAAGCAGTAATAAACCAAACAACAAAGTTTTGTACCAAATGAACACAATGTGAAACACCAAAAACAAAAACCAAAATACAAAAAAAAAAAAACAAAAAATGAAAACCTTAAACAAAGTGCGCAGGCGACGGTTGGAAACAAAAAAAAAGAGAAATTAAATTTGAAACAAGCGAGTTGAGATATATTTATATATACATATATATACAATATATAGACAAGGTAACGCTGGCGTTACTGGCAATCAGTTAGACATGTTTTTCCTTCTTTTGTTACACAAAATCCCACTAGAGTTGCGTTGATATATAGTACATGCGAATGCGCACAAGAGTAAGCGCATCTCACCAACTCTAACCCACCCATTGAAAGGGAAAGCAAGCAAGATAACATCCAGGTTACATACAAACTTCTTCATTTTTTTCTTCAGTTTTTCATTTCTGTGCAACAACAAGAAACCCGTATACATATACCAAACATACACACACACACACATCTGTATATGTATATGTATTTGCTATGTATATATATGTAGCTATGTATGTGAAATAAACGTAAGCCAAAAATTTACCCCCCAGAAATTGCATGCGAAAGAATCTAAAACAAAAAAAAAACCAAACAAATATTAACCTCCCCCCCTCCAAAGAAAATTCAGTAAACCACAAAATGAAAAGATCCGTAAGGTTATCTAATAATAAAAAAGCAAAAAAAAAAAAAACAAAATAAAACAAAACACTGACAAATGAAATGGAAGAGAGAAATTAATAAATCTAAATAAATGAAACTGAAAATATTTAAAAAAAAAAACAACCAAAAGTCTTTTTTATTAAGTTCAACTTGGGTGTTGATTGGTGATTGGATTGTACCTAGTTAAGGTACAAGGTAAATGTCCAAAAATAGACCTAGGTAAGGTGAAAGTTATCCTGAATTTCCAGTACCTAGGTAAAGGTAAGGGTACAAAAAAGGTACTTGTAAATTTGAAAGCATGGGTCATCCAGCATTCTAAATTGCCGTTGCTTTTGCTAAGGAAGAATTGTAAAAGCGCTTAAATGATCATCTAAAAGTAATTTCAACATCAGCGTTATTACCTTTAAATCAGACTCTTCTAAAAACTCAGGCTTCACGTTTGTTCCATTAAATCTGTACACTTTAAAAACTTTACAGAACTTAGGTGAATTATCTGTAACTGTTCCACATATTTTGGATTGAAGATCATCGGTAAATCCTTATTCCCTTCATTATTTAGTGACTGATCAGTCATTGTTACATGACAACGTTTTCGCGACGGTTGTCCGTTTTTCTCTCCTCTATCTTTAAGTATTTTGTTGCAAAACCATGAAAGATCCAACAAATTAAGTGAGACCAAAAATTCTCGAATTCCCAAAAGTGTATATACAATTGATATCGATACTTGGGCGCGAATAAAATCACGTACGGAAAGTACCTAGTCCCTTACCCATTGATAAGGTAAGTGAAAATTAAGATCTAGGTAAGCTAAAAGGTGCTCTAATTTGAAAATACCTAGGTAAGGTAAAAGGTACATTAAATTTGTGTCTAGTTATGTACATAGGTACTTCCAAACACTGGGTATGATACAGGTTAACAGTTTCCCTTTTTACTATGGTGAGGGTATTACTGGCTGAGACTAAATTACAGGGCCGGCCCAATGGAGAGCACAGAACAATGTGCTTGTGTTCAGCCGACTTACTTGCTTTCTGTACTTCTGACACTGTCACTCGAGTGTCTCCAACCACTGCAAAAAATGTATCTACTCTTGCCATATTTGTGCTTCGCGTATGCAGTGCGAACGATACCCGCCGTACCTCGTGCGGCTCAATTTTGTTACTTGCGCAAGCAGATAGCAGTTGTTGATTGAACCACCCCAAAATATTTTTAGCAACTCTCTTTGTATCTACCTCTCTCTCATTTGTATCTCTCTCTCTCTTAAGGTAACAACAACAACGTAACGGAGTTTACAGTTGCTTTTCCAAAGAATAGAGAAGAGAGCGAGAGCAATACCAGTTATGCAAACCCACGTTTTACTTGTGTGTGTGCTGTTCGTGTACAAATGACGCTCGAACCCGAAATCAACAAACATTGCCGCTTAAATCAAAAACAACCACTTTGACAGACGCGTACACAAGACACTCATTCGCAAAAATACCAATAACACTTCAAATGTTGCGTGTCTCTCACACCGCATACACTTTTAAAGCTTGTATTGATGCAGTCAAAGAAACAGGCACTCTTGCAGATCTCTGGTACCACCGATTCACACATTCAAAAGTTCATCTGGAATCTGTGTGAAAAACACGAGTGACTTCGACCACTTGCTCTATTACAGGGTTTCCAAAGAAGAGAGCGCGAAAATGTGACTGTGTTTCTCTCTCTCTCTTTCTAACACACAGTGATGCTGACTTCGGTATGCCTTCGGTGTGAATTGGCCCCCAGGGGCTATGGCTTGGGAACTCAGCTCTATTACCCACAACTTGCTCAAACAGAAAGACTATTGACAATCAAAAAATCGTGGTTACATAAATTAATACAGCTTTTGGTAAGAAATTTTACGAAAATAGTAAGTACAACTATTTTTTTTTCTTTTGCATCAAGAAGACACCACATGTAAGACTTAAGGAAACGGTTAGAAAACGAAGTAGAAAAACAAAGTCAACAAATTTGTATTATTCTTCTTTTCCGCAAACCCTAATGGGACGCTACGCATCAACCAATTCTCCTCTTTCAACGAATTCTCTTTGAGTTCTTCCCACCTTTACCCAATGCTACAATGTAACATTCTCAACAATGTGAGATGGTCGCTGCAAAAATTAATGTTAATGCCATTGAGCGTGCGAAACTTAGGATACTTTTCTGCCCACACATAAAAATATTTTCGTGCTTTTTTAAGGTGTTTGGTTTTCAGTGTTTAAAAAACGGTAATAAGTTTCATTTCATCTGCCTTTGATTACGCTTCTGATTTTAAGAAAAACAGAAGCCACAGTGGAAGGCAGCAGCACAAAACGATTATTGAGAAAAAGCGAACAGCAGCTGCAGTCGTCGCTTCATCATTTTTGATTCAGCTTTTGTTCAGTGGCGTAAGTCTAAGCAGCCGAGTCGATATAGCCCTGTTCGTCTGTCTGTAAGAACCCCTAAATCTCACCTAGACTAGAAGAGCTGGAGCAACCAAATTTGAAATGTAGATAAAAAACAATAAAAAATGTTCCAAAACTACCACAATTTAAAAGATACCGATCTCAAATTTATCCCATCAAAAAACCGGAATGGTATCTCATGAGTAACGGGTATATCGAAGTCGAGAAGGGCCGACTTTAACTTTCGCTCTCGTTTTTGACTATTTGCCCTCTGACAACCAGCCAATTGTTGTTCCCCCAGTCAGCTTAAAAATGCAAAATTGTGAAGCATACTTTTAGGAGGCAGCCAAAAGCCAGTTACAGCGGCAGCTACTTTTCAAAACAAAAACAAATTTCTGCCACCCAGCAATGTGAATTTTATCATTCAAATTCAGCGCATACATTTTTGTTACAATTTCCGCCATTTGCCTAGGAAATAGCCACAACCGAACAGCGAAACTAACAGGCGAACAGAAATCTGCAACGCGCTGCTTTGCCGCAACGAAATACAATTATCATGGCCTGCTTTTGGGGGCATGCAATGAATCAATTCCCATCACCCTCCTAAAAGTATGCCACACTAATTCAGTTGCTACAACAAAATGCAAATAAATGCTGCCTGTTGATTTCTGTTCGCCTGGTAATTTAGCTGTTCGGTTGTGGCTGTTTGCTAGGCAAATGACTGAAATTGTAATAAAATGTATGATATAAAAATTCACTTCGGCTGCCCACTATGAGCATGTTTTGAATTTGGAAATTTGAGGCTGATTTTGAATATTACCTACATATATGATGCGGAGTGACAAAATTACATTTTCGGCTGTTTCCGACAAACACTCAGAAAAAAACCAGGAATTGTGTACTTGAATCAAGTACAAACGGTATCAATGCTGCACTGGGGAAAAAATCCACAAACATTGGACTCAAGATGTGCACAAACGTTGCCAAAAACAGTGTATGAAAGGTTTTACTCATTTGTAGTACAATGTTCTCACTTCAAGTACAGTTTTTCTCCGATCAAGTTGAACTTTCTTCATTTCAAGAACATCACAAAATTGAAGTTTATTTGGTTCTCGTTATAAGTTGATGGGAACTCATTTTCTGTGTGGTATTTCACAGGTCTGAGTTCAGATATTATAAAAGTCAATCTGAGCAGCTGCATTCAATTACATAATTGCTACCGTGCGTTATTTAGAAAGCTCATCTTTGGTGTAAAGCATGCTGGAATACTACCGATACTTTTCCAATAATTAGTTTTCTGCTTGTCTGTCTTAAAACTATGTGACTGACTTTATACAAATGTTCGTATTTCATTCCGCATACCGTAGGTACTTTTCGTAAGAGAAATTTTTCGCGTCGATTACATTATAGCCAAGAGATGTTGCCGCTCTGCCATGTTGAAAAAAAAAAGTTTCAGGGACCTGTTTGTGGCTACATTCCCTGTTCAAAAACTATACGATCCTAGCTAGATAAGAGGAAGGAGGACTATTAGCAGTGCTCCCATTTCCACTTTACCAAAAATTTTTCGATTTTAAGACCAATTTTGTACTGAAACCCGGTTTTAAATCGAGAAATTTTTACGAAAGTCAAAAAAGAATAGTATAAGAAAAATATCGCTGGTATTTTTCAAAATACTCATTTTATTTGCACGACTGCCGATATCTGGAGTTGCAATAACAAAAGCTACTTTGGTGTAACTGGCCACCATATAGGTATTGATAGCAATCTACATCGTCATTTTCTTGTGCTCGCATATAAACGTGTGCGATTTTCCCCCACACATGAAATACTTGCTTCTATATTAGCTGAAGTCATAGCAAATACGGACTTAGAAATACCAATATATGTGGAATAGTTACAGATAATTCATCCAACTTCTGTACAGCATTAATAGTGTACAGTTTTTAGAAGAGTCTGATTTAAAAGTAATAGACCTGGATAGTTCAGCTGTTGCTGAAATTATTTTGCCAAGGCACATTAGATGCGCACCACACACTTTGAACTTAGTTGTCACGAAATATGCTGAACAGGCTCTAAAATTCTTTCTTAGACGTTGGTTTTGTCTACTATGATACATCCAAAATTTAAATTGACGTGAATTCCATATTAAAACAACTAAATTGTGAAGTGTTTTAAAGATTGGCTTGTTGAAGAACTTACGGTAAATTTGGAAACTGTTGTCAATGAGAGTTCAAATATGAAGGATTCTGAAGTCTTTTAAGATACCAGTAATGGAAGAATGGATGAAACTGAGAATTCTGATGAAAATTTCAATATTGAAATGGAAGCCTTAACTTATCTTGCCGATTATAGCAAATGTTTTGAATCTTTACTTAAGTATAAAAATGTGTGAAATGTTCTATTGAAAAAATTTTTAGCTGTGGAGGCCAAATACTCAAAAACGAAACAGAAAATGTAACGAAATTTTCGACGCTGATGTTACGTTATAAAATCGAGATAGCATATAATATATTAAGCACAATATTCCATTTTTAAACCATTCTTTTAAATTTAAAAGTACCTTTACCTAGGTACTGGAAATTCCGTAAACCTTCTACCTTACCTAGGTATATTTTTTGACATTTACCTTGTACCTTACGTAGGTAAGAAAATTGAGTACCTTTTCAATCACTGGATCTTACATGCGTAGTACCTGACCGTCAGAACCCAACCAACCCCACCTACCACCCCATTTCCCTTTACCCAATTAGGCATCACAATGGGCCGTAAAGCCTCTGGCAGAACTCGGCCTTAACCGAGCGGCCTATTTAACCTAACCTACCATCTTTTTGTTGAATTTAAAGCCGCCTTCGACACATCGATGAGGTCAAGGTTCTTTAAAGCCCTGTCTACCTTTGGTATACCAGCAAAGTACCAGCACTAAAAGTTCCGTCAAAATAGGAAAGACCCTTTCCGAATCGTTTGATACCAAAATATGTTTTAGTCTGGGTGATACCTTATAGTGTGCGGGCACATTATTTTCCAAAAGGCGTTTTCAGATATTTAGAAGCAGTCTAAACTGATGGAGTTAGCGCTAAATGAGGACAAGCCGAGGTACCTAGTATCCACGTAACAATTTGTTACAATGGGAGAGTAAAACTTTAAGGTTGTAGAGGATTTTGTCTACCTCGGATCAATGACAGCCAGCGCCAACAACATCAGCCTGGAAATCCGAAGAAGAATTACTCTTGCAATTACTCTTGTTTCATCAGCAATATGGAGAAATCGGTCATTTTGGTTGACCAATCTGAAATCCAGACGTCTAAATCAAGAATGGTATCGCTGGCGTCTTCAATTTATTAGGCAACAGCAGCTGTCTCACTGGATGGCTGAAAGAAGAAGAACTTGGTTTTAATTTTCAACTATTTAGCCTTTGAGGCATTGATAAAATTCTATGTAAAATGCTATTTAGTATTGTTTAGAATAGAAAAGTAGTAGGCTATGCTTTTTGTGTTTGGGGTACATTCCCCAACATCTAAGGTTTTAGTTCATTCTTATAATCTACACTAACGGGTCAACACGCTCAGAACAAAAATATATACAAAATTAAAAAAGTGAAAATCAGACACAATCGGCCGACAAACACTAGAGTATTAGTAATAGAGGGAGTCAAAGAGGAAAGAGTAAACGACTAAGGTAAAAAAATGGATGCACAAAAACTTACAGAACTGTTGCGCGCAACTACTGACCCGGAGCAAAGAAAGGGAGCTATGGATCAACTGGCACAGATGCAAGAAATCGTTGGATTTGTGCCGACCTTATTGCAAGTTGTAATGCAAACCACACTGGAGCAGCCAGTCCGAGAGTCTGGAGCGCTCTATATGAAGCATTTGATTAACAGCAGCTGGTCGGCTCTTGAGGTTGAACCGGGTGAACCAATACCATTCTCGATACACGAACAGGATCGTGCCATAATACGTGGTGCCATTGTGGATGCCATTGTTTATGCACCTGAATTGATTAGAGTTGAACTCTCCGTCTGCGTGAAATACATCATCGAAAGCGATTTCCCCGGTCGCTGGCCCCAAGTGGTGGATAAAATTGGCATCTATATGCAAAATCCCGATGTCATTGGCTGGAATGGTGCCTTGGTTACCATGCATCAATTGGTCAAGGTCTTTCAAAATAATCGTTCCAAGGAGCGTACACCTTTAGTTGAAGCCATGAAACTGTTATTGCCCATGATCTATCAATTGATAATCCACCTGCTGAACGAGCAATCCGAACAATCGGTGATGCTACAGAAACAAATACTCCAAATTTACTACGCCCTGACGGAATATTGCCTCCCATTGGATTTCATAACCAAGGAGGTCTTCTTACAGTGGATGGAGATATGCCGACAGATAGCAGATCGTTCAGTGCCCGATTGTTCGCATTTGCAGGATGATGAGCGTACAGAGTCTCCCTATTGGCAGACCAAAAACTGGGCTCTGCACATTATGGTGCGCATGTTTAAGCGCTATGGCAGTCCGGGATATGTGGTCGAAAAGTATGATAAATTCGCGGAATGGTATTTGCCCACCTTTAGTCAGGGTGTACTGGAGGTGCTACTAAAGATACTGGACCAGTATCGTAATCGTGTCTATATTCCGCCAAGTGCACTCAAGGATGTGCTCAAGTACCTAAACACTGCGGTCAACCATTCCTACTCCTGGAAACTAATCAAACCGCATATGGTAGCTGTCATACAGGATGTCATCTTTCCCATAATGTCATTCAGCGATTCCGATCAAGAGTTATGGGAAAGTAATCCCTTTGAGTATATATGTGTGGAATTCGACATCTTCAATAAAGATGCCACACCAGTGCCGGCGGCTAAGTCTCTGCTTGACTCCGTTTGCCAAAGGCGTACTGGTATGCTGTCCGAGGCCATGAATACCATTATGCAAGTCATTACCTCACCGAATGCGAATAATAAGCAAAAGGATGGTGCCCTCCATATGATGGGCACCTTGGCTAATGAGCTGCTCAATAAGTCTGTGTACCGTCATCAAGTGGAGTCGATACTGACTGAAAATGTTTTACCGCATTTCCAAAATCCTGCCGGGCATATACGCTACCGTGCATGTTGGGTATTAGAATGCTTTTGCGATGTGAAAATCAAATATCCCAATATTCTCTGCAAAATAATGCTCTTGATTACAAATGCACTATTAACAGATAAGGAACTGCCGGTGAAAGTGCAGTCAGCCATTGACCTTAAGCTGTTCCTATCCTTTTATAATGATGCACAAAAATATGTGGAATCGCAGGTTATTGAGATCACCCAGGAGCTGCTGACTTTAATTCGGGTGACGAAGATGGACGTTTTGACCGATGTGATGCAACTACTTGTGTGCACTTTTTCGGAGCACCTTTTGCCGGTGGCTACGGATATATTCCAGCACTTGGCTATCTCTTTATGTCACGTGCGGGAATCGATTGAGGCCTTGAGTCTATACTTTACGATTGAAAGTTTGCTGGGTGCCATGGCGGAGCATCCAGAAGTGCTGGTAACTTTTCATCCCATTGTGGTTGACATGGCGAATCACATATTCACGCATAGCATTTCGGATTTCTATAATTATACCTTTACTGTGGTCACTGACCTCACCGCCAAGGCCATATCTCCGGAGATGTGGCAAATGCTAGAAATGATTTATCAGGTGTTTAAAAAAGATGGCATCAACAACTTCCCAGATATGGCGCATGCTTTGCATAACTATGTGACGGTGGATACAGCCGCCTTTCTATCCAATCCTCATCGATTGTTGGCCATTCTCGACATGTGCAAAACGGTACGTATAAGTTCGGAACTCTCTTGGTGTTCTTAGATAATCTCCTCCTTTCTTTTTTAAAGATACTTACGGGCAGTCCCGACGAGAATCCCCAATGTCTTGCAGCCAAACTTATGGAAGTCGTAATACTGCAATGCAAGGGTCATATTGACGCTGTGATCCATATGTTTGTGGAATTAGCCTTGTCGCGTCTGACACTCGAAGTTGAGTCCTCGGCGTTACGAACCATGTGCTTGCAGGTGGTGATTGCAGCACTCTACTATAATCCAATGTTGTTGCTTTCAATACTGGACAAGTGGTCACAGCCAAATAGTGAGCCCATAAGTTCACAGTTTATAAAACAATGGCTGGATGATATGGACTGTTTCGAGGGTATTCATGATCGCAAATTGTGTATTTTGGGTCTGTGTACACTTATCTCATTGGGTGAGGCAAAGCCGCAGGTACTAAGCGAGGTGGCTGGCAAAATTGTGCCCTCTCTCATCTTGTTATTTGATGGGCTGAAGCGCGCCTATGCGTTCCGTGCTCAGGAGAAGGAAGAAGAGAAAGAGGAGGAGGATGGTGATGACGGCGAGATTTCGTTACCCACTGACGAATTTGCCGAGACTACGGAAGCCGACGCTGGTTTCGAGATCCAGGCCGAACTGACAGACAATGACGAGCCAGAAACGAGTCTGGAATCTTATGACACGCCCATAGATGACAAGGAGAAGGATAGCGCCATAGATGAATACTGGACATTTAAGGAAGTTTTTACAGCCCTTTCCGCACAAGATCAGGCCTGGTATGCTCTACTCACCTCCAATCTGACTCCAGAACAGGCCAAAGCTCTGCAGGAAGTCGTGTTTACTGCGGATCAACGCAAGGCCGCCAAAGAATCGAAACTAATTGAAAAACACTAGTTGAAAAATCATTAGTAGAGTAAACCCTTTCGAATTAATTAAATTGTATGTATCATTAAAAAAATGTATAGAAAACTATGTAAGTTTTTATAAATATAGCTGAAGTCATGTTTAACAAACTGATTTGGTCCGGTTCGGGTTCGGGAGGTCTTAAGTTTTGAAGGTTCAGTTCATGGTCCGGTTTGAAGGACTTAAAAATCTTTCTGGGGGGTTCGATTCTGGACCTGTTCACTGTTGGTCTTTGTAGTGTTTAACATTTACCTTTCGAACATCGAAAAATATCATCACAAAATATTTCGCATACCGTCCTTACAAACCGAGTTTCAAGTCAATTACATTAACTTTCTTATCAGCATGAAGTCTCAGTTGATCGTACTTTTATACCTTAAAATTTGGTTTGTCTGATCAAAAGTAAAAAAACTCCGAATATTTAGACGAGAAAGGAAGCTAGCTTCGTCTGTGTCGAAGTTTTAATACACTTGAAAAAGCTCGCTCCAAAGGTTCTTTAACTTTAATAATGACCGAGTTTAAGAACGCTAACATTCTCACAAAAACCCATTTTTCAAACAATCGTTTCTATGGCAGCTACAAGAAGTAGTCATCTGATAAAAGAAGACTCTGTGCAAAATTTCAGCTCAATAGCTTCAAAACTGAGGGACTAGTTCTCGTAGAAACAGACAGACAGACAAAGCTCAATCGACTCACCTCGTCATACTGATCAAGAATATATATACTTTATGTGGTCGGAGATGATTCCTTCTATAAGTTGCAAACTCCTGGGCAAAACGATAATACACTTTTCAAGTGTATAAAAATAAAACACATAAATTGCATTTCTATTAAAGTTGGGTAAACCAGGGGCCGAACCAAGGTTCAAACGAGAACCTTATACATACCTACCAAACACCTCGAACAATAACCATTCGATAATTTTGTTGTATTTTTATACTCTGTACCAGAGATCTGCACGATTGCACTGCAACTTCAAGTGTACTGCATTCGTACTAGATATTTTTCACACTCGAGTGCCTCGAATGACTGCAAAAAATGTATGCAGTGTTAACAACACTCATGGCATATTTGTGCTTCAGTGCCAAAAATATCCGCGCTACTCGTGCGACTCAAATTTGTTACTTGTTACAACAACTTAACAGCGTTTACAGTTGCTTTTGCAAAGAAGAAAGAAGAGAGCGAGAGCAATAAAAGTTATGCAAGCCCGTGGTTTACTTGTGTTTGTTATGTGTGTGTGTGTGTGAGTCGCCATCGTAGACGAAATCAACATGCGAGGCTGCTCAAAGGAGAAACAACCACTTTAACAGACGATCAAGCAGACACTCATTCGCAAAAATACCAATAACAGAACGAGTGTGTATTTGACACGTCTGCAAAAGTTCGAGTGTCAGTCACACCCCATACGCTTTTAAAGCGAGTATTGATGCAGACAAAAAAACGGTCACTCTTTCAGATCTCTGCTCTGTACCAAAGGTACACAGAGTATATTAAGTTTATGCAAATATATGTAACAGGGAGAAGGAATCATTTCCGACCCTATAAAGTATATATATTCTTGATCATATTCTATATGAACTTCTTTTCAATTTTTACCATGCAATTGGAAAGAACGTCATATCTCCCACAGATATTTAGATAGATGGTTTAGTAATCAAGATTATTTATCGGTTTACCGAAGGAATGATAATGATCGGATGAACGATAGTCGATTTATTAAGAAAACAAACAATTATGATGGTTAGTACCGGCCGCAACTGCGATGGGCAGCACTTCGCACACTTAATGGCGTTTTTGCCACTTTGTGTGGCTTCTAACTTAAATTGATCAGATATAGTAATTGCAATTGTTTTGGTACACTGTTTGTTTTTGGTGACAAAATGAAAACGAATGAATATTTTTCAAAACTTCTTCGAAATGGCTGCCTTGTGCCTTCCAGCAACGCCGAAGTCTCTCTGGCCACTCATCGATCGCAGTGCGCACCTCATGCATTGAGAAATTGTCCACTTTTCGGGTGTCGAGTAGAGCAAGCCATAGCCTAGAGAACGGATTCAGGTCTGGGCTACCAGCAGGCCAAGCATCCGTAGATATGAAGTTCGTTAAATGGTTTTTTAGCCATGTTTGAGTCGTTTTTGCCTTGTGAGCTGGAGCGGAGACTGCTAAAAGGTTCACGGCTTGTTTGCAAATAATGTCGTGTTAAGAGGCTTCACAACCTTTTCCAAAACGCTGACTTGTTAGACTTTCGCTGTATTTTTGACTCCTTGTTTACAAAAATGGAGCTTGGTGACCCCACCAAACCATCACAAAAGCCGGATGGTGACCTCTCTGAACTCTCGGAATGAGTTCGGCCGCTTGTTTCGTTGACACAGCATACACTCTATCGTTCTGTTTGTTGAACGATGGTGAAAATTTTCTCGTCAGTAAACAGAATTCGTCTGTGGGCATTGTTCGCGCACTGGCGAAGCAATGCTTTCGATTTTGTCTTGCGTTTTTGTTTCAATGCTGTTGTGAGCAAGTGTCCGGGGTGTCTCTTGTAAGTCTTAATAAAAAGTAATATCACCAGGGAAAGTAGCTCCTAGCATCAAAAATTCCGTATTCGAACTCTGCGTTCAAACACCTTGACGTGACTCTGACCTGGAAAGCCCATGTGACTGATGCAGCAACCAAGACGAAGGAGCTCGACGTTTCTTAGCGATCTTTCGTTGCATTGCAAAATCCTTGAATACAACGCAATCATTATACCTTCCTCTAACTGGGAGATTCCGCTATGGGGTACGGCGTGCGTGGAGTTTTTTCGTAAGTTGTAAGTATTTCAGCGCATCGCTAATGCTCCCTGCCATTGAATTGGTAGTAAAAATCGACTTAAAGTTGGTCTTTTGTTGGAGCTATTGTGTGCTATAAGTGAAGTTCATTATAAAAAGAGGCACAGAAATTTGCGCTTTTCTGATACTTTGCCACAGTATTTAAATAGGTGTGCGCTGCTGGATCTCTAAACTCCAGAAGATTGAAGAACTATTGGGTCATAGTTATTTTTGAACGACCGTCCTAAATTGTCAGTCAAGATAAGCTTGAATGTACCAAGTAGAAATCATAGATCCTGCCAACCATTTCCCTATCAATTTGCCTGTACCAACTATTCCTTTAATGTTGTTTAGCTAGCGCTTCAAAATATCATATGTGAAAATTAGAATTAAGGGTGAAAATCAGTAATAATAAATAAATCTAAATTGGTTTCCTGTCCATACATTAGTCATGGTAACTAAATGTACTTTTAGACCGTAATGCACCGGAAATTCAATTAGTTGCTTTAATTTTGAAATAACACACAAGTAATTTATATGCAAAATTTGATGCTCAAATAGTTAAGATATTGAATATATATAGTGTTTACTTTGCATATTTATTGTACTTATTAAATAATTAAAAAGTCAGCCTTCGATAGTAAGCTGCATGTTTCAGAATTTTGAAGCATGCTTTTAGGAGGCAGCCAAAAGTCATTTACAGCGGCAGCTACTTTTCAAAATCAAAACAAATTTCTGCCACCCAGCAAAGGGAATTTTTTACTTTCAAATTTGTTACAATTTCCGCCATTTGCCTAGGAAATAGCCACAACCGAACAGCGAAACTAACAGGCGAACAGAAATCTGCAACGCGCTGCTTTGCCGCAACGAAATACAATTATCATGGCCTGCTTTTGGGGGCATGCAATGAATCAATTCCCATCACCCTCCTAAAAGTGTGCCACACTAATTCAGTTGCTACACCAAAATGCAATTAAATGCTGCCTGTTGATTTCTGTTCGCCTGGTAGTTTAGCTGTTCGGTTGTGCCTGGTTGTGGCAAATGACGGAAATTGTAACAAAATTTATGATATAAAAATTCGCTTCGGCTGCCCACTATGAGCAAGTTTTGAATTTGGAAATTTGAGGCTGATTTTGAATATTACGTACATACATATATGATGCGGAGTGACAAAATTACATTTTCGGCTGTTTCCGACAAACACTCAGAAAAAAACCAGGAATTGTGTACTTGAATCAAGTACAAACGGTGTCAATGCTGCACTGGGGAAAAAATCCACAAACATTGGACTCAAGATGTGCACAAACGTTGCCAAAAACAGTGTATGAACGGTTTTACTCATATGTAGTACAATGTTCTCACTTCAAGTACAATTTTTCTCCGGTCAAGTTGAACTTTCTTCATTTCAAGAACATCATAAAATTGAAGTATATTTGGTTCTCGTTATAAGTTGATGGCAACTCATTTTCTGTGTGGTATTTCACAGGTCTGAGTTCAGATATTATAAAAGTCAATCTGAGAAGCTCAAAAAAATGTTCTGATAATATGAGAAATAGCCTTTCTGAGATTCTCATAAGAGTTTTTGAAAGCCAACTCATAACTAACTAAGATTAAGTGAGAAATCAGACAAGTATAATAGCAACTTAAGTACAAAAACACTTGAAACAGGTGCAAAATTCTTCTTTCAAATAGGACTTTATCCAATCTCGATTTACTTGATTTAAGACTGTTTCGGGTTATGTTAAGTACATTTCAAACTATTATAAAATCTTTTAAAGCAATCTTTAAGGTTGTTATAGTCTTAAGTCAAACCCGCTTAACTCTTAAAATAAGTACAAAATATTCTTGCTAAAAGTCTGATAAATTCTAATAAAACTCTGATAAATTCTTAAGTGAACATAGAATTGTCACAAAATGTTCTGGCTATAAGACCATACAATTCTTAAGCTATTTCCAATTTGTTCTTGAAACGACGTCCTTGTATTGTATCAAATAAAGCTGATAAGATCGAACGGCCATTAATTAATCAAAGACCAAGATGGTATTTTTGTAGGTCAGAGAACTACCTTCACTCCTTAAGCAATGTGTTACAACCTGTGGAAATTCGTCTTCAAATAATTCGGTAAAGGTTAGTATTTTTGAGGAGTTTTAGTATAAGCTTAAGGATGTCTATTGATGTGTTTGTTCAGAGGTCTGCTGGGTTTTTGTTTGGGAGGTATTGTATTCGGGCTGGTGTTAAGGATGGGCATTGGGTCAAGATGAGTTTAATGTTTAAGATGGTATAGTTTTGACAAAGCGGCGTTTGGCAATATTTTTATCTATATAGTGTTGGTTTGTAAATTTTGCATGCCCACGTCATAGTCTTATTATTTTTAGTTGGTCCAGTCTAGTTATTCTCTTGCTTCGTAAATTTCATGATGTTTGATATATTATTTCTTATTGGGATTTATGTTTTTGTACCAGTCAGAGCATAATAGGAGTTGTTGTTGCTTTTTGGTTATCTGTTGGTTTTTAAAGTGTCTGTTGATATCTGTTTTGTTGGTATTGATTCATCACCACGATGAGTGAGAGTTCGTTTTCTGATTGAGTCATTGCTTTTATGTTGATGTGGCTTGGAATCCACATAAGTTTTATATTGTTTTGATGTCATGTTAGTAGTGTTCGGATGGTTCATGGGTAATAGCTGTGGTTTTCAATATTTTCTATGGATTTAAATGAGGATAGCGAGTCGGAGCATTTTATAAATTTGCCTCTTTTTGATTTGGCTTCGAGGATGGCGATAATTTCGGCGGTAAAAACAGACGGCAAGCCAATGCCGTAATCTTTGGTTCAGTGTTTTTGTAATTTATTGTAATTGTTAGAGGTAAGAAATATTATAATGAATAACAGAATTATCTTCTACTCTTTCTGTCCATCTACTATGAGCAATAAGCAATGGTTTTATAAATCAATCGTTAAATCAAAAGGTAAAAGAAGTAATTTTCAACAATGAAGCTGGGCAATGTGCTCATCGAAAGCGAAGGACAGTGACATTGAAGGGCAAATGGTCAGAAAAGGAAATTAAAAATAAATAAAGAAAACACCAATTGCCAGTTGTGGCCTCAACCGAATGAATTTATTTTGTAAGGATTTGACAAACGTAAATAGTTTTAAGTTGACGCAACCTTCTCGGATAAGCAAAACTTTTGAAAATCAGAAAGGCCACTGCGTTCAAAATGGAAATATGGCAGACGAGGTTAGTGTCTCTTTTTTTTTAGCTTATTGAGTCCAATTTAGAATAACACGAGTTCCTTTCGGATCGGCTGCAGTGTTGCCATTTTAGCAATTTAGTTGCTAGATCTAGAAATTTTGAGAGTGGAAATGCTTTTTCCGACAGATAGCCATCTGATTTTGACCAAATTTCGCGAATCTTTTTGAAAACATATAAAATTAACAATCACCGAGTTTAAGAACGATAAAATTGATAACAAATAAGAAAGAAAGTTGGTCAAGCCCGACTATAACATACTCTGTACCCTTACCCTCGCATTTGCTCACGAGTCATACGTGTTGTGCGCTCTTATACGCTCATCTCTAAGTTTCACTCTCTCCCTCTCTCTCACTAAGATTGCATCTGTTGAACGGAATGTTCTGGGTATTGGTTGGGGTGTGTGGTGAGGGGTGTTAACTGGCCGTTTTTTGCTCATAACTTGAGTATCATTCATCCGATCTTTATCAGTCCTGCAGCAAATCGATAATTAAATCTGATAACTAGATACACTCTAGAAGTTACGAACAGTCTATCATCAGAACTGTAGGAGGCATGACGTTTTTTCCAAATTGCGGGGGCTGAAGGGGGCGTGGCGAAAATTGAAAATAAACTTGATCTGCCTGCAAGTATAAGAAATATATGTCCCATACATGTCAAACCTCTATCTCTTACCATCTCTGAGATCTGTGAGTTCATACAGACGGACATGGCTATATCGACTCGGCTGTTGATGCTGATCAAGAATATACATATGTACCTTATAGGGTCTCAAATGTTTCCTTCTCCCTGTTGCACAAGTTCCCATTTTCAATGGGTACAGGGTATAAAAAGTAAATGTCAGAGATGATTCCTTCAGCCCATAATAAAGATTCCACCATCCAATTAATTTTTATGTGTTTCATTTGTAAGTTAAAAAAAAAAAAACATCTTAATGGATCACCCGTTCCTCGTTATGATTCGTTCACAAATGGATCGTTCTCGTTACGTTTGAGCAATGAATGTACGTGTTCAGCAGAATAATTGATCCATGAGCAGGTATCAGAAAAAATCATTATGCATCGAATAGTTTCTGCTATTGGAGGGGAGGCAGTATCACTTTAGGGTAGCAAACTATTTCTTTGATACATGCTTCCGTATTACGATACCTCAAAATTGGCTGTTAGAATGTCGCATCACTAGAGTTTAGTAGGAAGATTATTGCAAATTTATACTTGATCTCAGGGAGCAAGTTGCTTTGCTGAACTCGGCCAATGGCTGTCTTGGGTTCTCTTAAGCCTATAGGTATATGAGACAACATTAACTTCCTACTTGGTTGTTATTTGCCTAAAAGTACATTGACCGGCCAATGTGTGGTGAGAGTTTAACCTCAAAATCTCCAGAATGGACTTTTACAAAATAAAGCTGAGATTTGCGTTCACTTATTTGATCGTTTTCGTATATGTTGCGTACTTTTGTGTAAGTTTTGGTAGCGTTCTTTCCCATAGCTAAGCATGCTGAAAGTTTTCACTTTGGCTGGTGCATTTAAAAATCCAAGTCAAATCCCAGCTGGTATGGTTCAGGAGACTAAATGCATTTTGACCTAAGAATTGAGATGAGCTAGATTGCTGTCCTAGCAACTGCTTGTACTTCCTGAGTGTGCCTGTGCAAGCTTTATTCTAATTGTTCTTGGTAGGGACTTCTCTGACTGGCAGGATCTCTGCCTTCTGATGCTGATGGTCCGGATGCTTCATTAAGTGGCAACTATTTGCCTGCATATTCCTTTAATTAAGATTCGCTGAAGGATGAGGAATACATATAGAGTCTGTATAGTTGATGAGCGATAGTCCGATTGCAATCCTATTCTTGATTAAAGCTTCGCATAAGAGTGGCTTCATCTTTGGAAAGATTCACTTCAGGTACGGGATATCCTTATTATAGTTGGGAATGCAGCATGCTGGCCCATTGCGTATCCCTAATGGCGTTGCGTAATCACACAGCAATCTGCATGTTACTCAGCAGCGTTTCCTTTTATTTGCCCCAGCAGATTCCAGCGATGGCCTTGACTCTCTTCTTGATGTTGTTTGTCAGGCTGTGCTGTGCAGCAGATCCTGTTGCAGCAGTTGGTTGTGGATCTAAAAGTAATTTGATGTCTTGAATGTGGCAAACAACTTTAAATAATTTTTGTAATGGATTTTTATTTGAAATTGTTTTTTTTGCTTGGTTTATCAATCGTTTATATATATATAATTTATGTATATATAGATTTTTCCACTATAATTTTCATTTAAATACTTAAATTGTGGTTTTATGTTTCGTTTTTTTCTTGTTTTTGCTGCATGTAAGGCTTAAAACTGTTTATCATTAAATTGTAAAATAAATTCATTAACAATTCGTTTCTTTGCTTGGATTCAATACGTACAATAAGCATAAAATAACTGGGGGGAAAAGTGCGTTAGAGAGTGAACTGTAAAAGAGGGTTTCATTTTGTTTTTACACTTAATTAAAGCGAGTTTGGGTTTGAAAAATTGTTACACAAATGTTGGTATAATAATTATGTAATGCGAAAAATTTCACAAAATTTGTGGCCTACTATTATTAATTTTTGGATTTAAATTCTAAGTAGATACAAAACAAAAAATTGTATTCCTTTTTTTTTTTTTTGAACAAAACAAAGTCTTTTGACTAGGGAATTGCGGATGCTTGAATTATGACCAAAGTCGAACCTTTTGTCTTTGCTGGGAAGGTGTAAAATAGAACTGTGCTAGCTTAAGAACAAACTGTTGTGTTTCTTTTCTTTTTGGTTTCAGCTACGTAATCCAGGGCTTTATTTTATTGTTTAATATATTTATAAATTGAACACGCCAGAAGTCTAGACATCAATAACGCTGTCATTCTTCTTCATCTCCATGAGATGAGTCTGTTTGAGCTTCTCCTGCATCTGCGTAAGCATGTCCTGCATGCGTCGTATCTCCTCATCCTTTTGCAACAGCAGTCGATCCGTTTCCGAAATGGCCGCATCGAAGCCATTCGTGGAGCTTATGGAATCGCGCTTCAATTTGCCACGCTCACGTAGAGCATGCTGCGATATCTGCGAAATGCACTGGGCCCGAAAGTTCTCATAGTGCACATCCTGTAGAAAAGTTTACATAATTAATACAAACTGCTTGAGGTATATGCTGCTGCTGCTGCGCACTCACCTGTGTGGTATCCTTAAGGTCCTGCATGTGCGTGGATATCAGGAATGTGCGTAATTTAATGAAATCGCTATGCTCGGGATCCTCCACATTGACCACACCCCAGGGATATTGACGACCGCGCACCTTCTTGCCAGCCACCTCCAGTATGGTGTTGCTGCCCACCACTGCAAATGGAATGGAGGCCTTGAGTTCGCGATCCTGTTGCTTGAAATCATCATCCTCATCTGAATCGCATTCGGGAAACTGATACAGCTGAATGTGATTGTCCTCGAGATCTTGGAGTATACGTTCCTTGAGCTTGCGTACCTCTTGCTTATTGAGGCAATCGGCCTTGCCAATGACCAAAACAATGTTGACCTTACGATGTAGACGTCGTATCAGATCCAAATCCATTTGACGCAGGCTGAGGCCAGGCAAAAGGAAAAAGGAGGGAAAATTAAATTTGCTTTAAATTTCAATGTTTTAGAACTGAAAGGCCGCTTAAATAGCTAAACAGAAAATTATTTTACCTTGTGGTACAAAGATTAAGCTTGAAATAAACAAAAAGAAAACCCACTTTCTGAAAGATCTTTGATAGATTTTTTGTAAACCCTGAATTTGTTTAAATTCTAATTTAACTCAACTCAGCTCGGTAGATTTCGATGGAAATTTTATTAATGAGTTAAGAGCGAATTTGGAATTTTAAAATTTTATATAAAAAAGTACCAGTACCGAATCGTATTTCGGTTCCGGTTCTGGTACTTACCGAATCTTATGTTTCGGTAAAAGGTTTGTTTTGCATCTAACATTATTTCGGTATTCGGTTCCTTATCGGTACCTGGATTTTTATTTTGGTATAACGGTACGTACCGGTATGTACTGTTCAAATATAAAGAAAGATCGGGCATTGGTTTTACGTCCATCCGATTTCATAGCGAAGATATAATAATTACACTCCTGCGGTAAACAAACGTTCTACACTTATTTGCCCTTTTCAAAGACATACATAAATACAATTGTAGAAACTTTGTCAAGTTTACTGACCACCATTGAACTTCATCTTCTTTGTTTTGGTAAACATTTTAAGCTCGGGGAAATTAACAAGGCTGCAAACCTCTTAAATTCTCTCATAAGCATAAGGTTCGGTTCGATGACCGGTTCCTTAATTTATCAAACCTGATGCTTTAGTTCGAACCTTGGTTTATAACATCTGAAATATTTGAAACATTTTTGGCTCTATTTTCTATGAATTTCAGCAAATCGGTTAAAATGAAAACCTTCTTGGCCTTATTTTTGTTGAAGAGGTACACATTTAACTTACGAAAAGTTTAAGTTATGAAAAGCTTGAATTGTCATGTTACAACTTGACTATTACTTTTCAGTTTGGATATGACTTACAAAACTGATCTCCATTGGAGAATGCACCAACCGATCCAAGTACTATACTTATAAAAGTCTACATTAATAATTTTCTGAACCGAACTTTTTCCAGATAGAAGAATTCCGGCTCGGGTACAGGTTTTCGAGGCAATAGACTTTGAAGATCCGGTTCAATGGACCCAAAAAACCCGAATCGAACCGGCCCCACAGCAGCCTTGAAAATTAATAATGATTCATGTCATTAAACTGTTTTGTAAAAGTACTGAACTTTTTGTATTTTCCTGTTTCTTTTCATACAAATACATGTACGAATCGAACTAGTCTCCACTTTCAGCTAACGGATTTGTGCCAGAGCTGCTATCCTCATTCAGTTTCACTTGAACAGAAATGGATAACACAAGCATTTTTCTGTTCAATGGTTATCAAGAGGGTCTAAGAGTATAGGATGCAGGATGCAGGATGCACTATTTGTAAAAAGACTGGTCTCGCGTTTTTCCATTTCACAATTCAAAAGTTTTGCTAAACCAGACTCTCTATTTGAAAGCTTACGATTTAACCAAATTGCGTAAAAGTTCTTTAAAACTAAGTGCCAGCTTTGCAGTCTAGTTGTTGCACCCAGAACCGTAACTGTACCGGTACAATGTTTCGGTTCTTTTCGGTCTTTTCGGTTCAAAGAATATCGATTCTCGAATACAGGTATAAAAAAAATTAAAAATATGAGTTCCGGTTTTGGTTCTGAGTTTTAATCGGTTCTTTTCGGTATACGGTTCCGGTTTGATTCCCTGAAAAGTACATAAAAACGGATTAATACTTGAAAACGACTTGACAAGATTTGATACTTTCTTCTGCGGGTTTGATCGCGAAGGATTAGGAAAAAAGAAAAGTGTGAAATTTAACTAACTTTCGGCTGTCCTGAAAACGACGCCCTTAAACAAGCAATGGATTCTAAATAAATGATCGTTCGTTGGACGTTTCTTATAGTTCCCAAATGTTTATTCACCGTGGGCATTTGATATAAACGTAACTTGTATATCGTGTTGAAGTGTGATAACAAGAAGATCTGCTGATGACAGAACTGGAAGGCGCTTGCAACAATACTGTACTCCCAAACCACCTTTTAACCAAATGTAATAAATTTTTGTTGATTTGTGTTGATTATATAATTAAAATTAAAATCAATCGTTGACCTTGAGCCGGCTAAACAAAAGACTAGCTAAAATTAAATCAAGTCGCTAAAGCCCCCATGTATCATCAAGGACTTTTCCGACATGTATGTTTGAGTTTTCACAAACTGGATAATATTTTTGTAATTTATTTCCATCTAAGAGATTACAAAATGATCAGTTTCATCAAACTTTAAGCTTGAGTCCCCCTTTGAACTCGATTTGAAACCGGTTCTTGAACCAAAATTGGTCTTGAAATTGACTCTCCTGCAAGTGCTACTGTAAGTCCGCATTTACACGGTGAAGCAAACTTCACGAAGTTCCTTATGATGTTTTTAATTGTCGGCTGGTAATGGAGATTTTTTGGGATTGCCAGGGTTGAGTTTTTAGTCGATCGATAACACGAGTTGATCGATCAAGCGCGGCAATTTTTGAATTGTGTCACAGCAATGCAAGAAATTTAAAATGACTTGCACTTCACGGTCTAAGTCCGCATTTACACGACGAAGTTTCCTTCATGAAGTTCTTATTTGTAGGGCTGAGGTGTGAAGAGGCATTTAATGCAGGCAAAGCCTAGCTAGGCATGAAGTTTTTCGATAGTTTCCCTTTGGTCATTATGATAGATTCATAGCTCTTGTTGTCAGATATGGTGAACTAAAACATCACGAGTCAAACATCATGTAAATATGCACGCAGTTTTGAAGATGCTTAAAAACGAAATCGAAGAGAGCTTCTTGAAACAAACTTCACCGTGTAAACACGGATTTAATAACGCCAGGAGTGTTCTAGGGGTTTTAAGTGGTGGTCGAAGGAATACGACTATCCCTATACTACCAAGATTTTGGGCACTTCTCTCTTCCGTCGTATCAGATCATGCGTGTTGTCTCCGCAATACTTAACCCATTAATATAGAATAGAATCAGTTCAAAATCAAACTGGAATCTTTAGATCCGTTTACCATCGTACTCTAGTGGACTCCTTAAGTAACCATAGAGTAATGGCTGGGGTTAATGATGAAATCAACTCATCTGAGTTGGTTAGACAAATTAATCCCGCCGTTTTTATTAGACTGGGTCATACCATTCACCCTTTTATCTCCGAAACGTTGAACTACTAACTATGCCTTGAATAAACCACAATAGAATAATCTTTACCGAGTAATCAACTCGGAAGATTCTCTTCCTTAACTTATTAAGCCCCCAGTTATCATTTTAATGTTTTTCCTACGCGTTTTGGTGACACACGATAGCGGCAACGCCTCTCGGTCGGTTGGGCGGTAGGTGGGCTGATATTATGCCTGGGGTTCGTGCGTTACAAGCCTTGGCTTGGTGTAGCATGACCCACCTGAACGTATTGCGCTTACTTCACAAAATGTGGTTTTTCTTATAAGCTTGGAAACTTTTGCGACCAGGAACCAAATCTTTAAATTGCGATTCCAAAATGTTGTAATGAATATCTGTTGATTTGTGTTGATTATATAAAATTATACTCAACAACAGACCTTGAGCCAGCCAGATGAAAACTTTGGTTTAAAGGTAAACTTAAACCAAGTTGCACCTTCTCTTCGTAGAAATAGACTCGGTTTGTCTTTTGAAGAACATAATTATTTTTTCCTATCTTTAGCTGCTTTACTAAGTAAGGACGCGTACGAACATGATATTTATAATATTTAAATTCATCTTATTTTAACCGCCGACAATCCCGTTTTTGAAATAGCCTTATCGATGAAAAGGAAATACGAAAATTTATTGCCATGTTAACAGGCTTGCAAAGTTGGATGCATCATTCGCTATAGCTTATATTCATATTTCAAAAAGCGAAAAGCTTTGAGCCAAGGCTTCAATGCTGTCAAAAACAGATCTAAACTGCTTAAACTTGTTCAAACCTCTGGACCGAACCTTTTTTATATTTTCAGGGGTTTACAGCCTTGAAGAACACTACTGACCAAGTCTCAGGTTTCTAGCTCTTAACGTTAAGGCTCTGCGTAGATTGGGAATCAATCTGAGAATCAACATAAATTGTATAAGTGTCAGTTTCATTTGTAATTAACTACTACCCAAAGATAAACAGTCCTATTCCCACTTTCGATTTCGATCGAATCATGCGAAATCGGATATATCGATTGTATATTCATTCGACATGGCAAAACGGTTCAAACGTTCAAATTCTTTAATTGGCTCTGTGAAATTAGACCGCGCGAATTAAGGCGGCGGTGCATTTTGTATGGCGGTCTAATTTCATTCTGCAAAATCGCGCGGTTTAAATTAATTCTGCAAAATGAATTTTTATTAAATTTTTTAATTTTGAATGCATTTTTGATCGTGAATCAGAATGCAAAATTTTATAATTCAAAATGAATTTCCCCCACGCGGACTAATTTCATTCTGTGATCGCGGCCTAAATTCATGTTGAAAAATGAACTAAGGCCGCGCAGTCTAATTTCATTTTGTGATCGCGGTTTAAATTCATTTTGCAGAATGAAGTTAGACTGCCGACAGCGTCCTTAATTCACGCGGTCTACCCTACCACCATCACCCTCTTTAATCGTTTCTTAGAAATCACAACTCTAGCCAATTCCGATCAATTGAATTCGGAAACGAAAAAAATGCCTGCATAACTATTATACAAGGATTTGTTCAAGGAATTACACTGGAACAAGGCTGTTCCGGCTGTTTCCTTCTGTTCGGCCGCTCAGTGAGTACACGTATGCAGAAAAAGATACCGTAAAAATGCGTGTTCTATAATAATATTTTCCAAAAATAGTTCGAAGGGGTTGTGTCATAGCGACATAGTTCCGCCGTTCTAACTCCGCCTAGTATTATGTCGATTTTTTCTGGTTTCGTTTGAGTTTATATAAGTTGTTTGTAAAAACTTTGGAATTTTTTCGATTTTTTCTGGTGGAATTTTTTTGATACGACATAATTCCGCCAAGGAACACCGCGAGATTGTGTCGTTTTGAAACGATATTATTCTCTCATTGGATAATCGTCATAGATCCGCGCGTAAAAAAATCGGTTTTAAAACGGTGGAGTTGCGTCGGCGGAATTATGTCGTTCCCCCGGGATGTTCAATCAGTTTTTAACGACTGCAGAAAGGGTGCCCTAGTGTTAATTCCATCATTAACATAAGATATGGCACTATGTGAATTGGGTATCACCAAGCACCAAGTGTTTATACAAATTTTGTCAGTCGTTTTGGAAATAAACCAGTCAGAACCGCTTCGGTTTATAATTGTTAAGTCTACCGAAACTTCAAAATTGATGCCTTTCCGAAACAGAAGCTTGACCCGAACCGGAACGTCCTTAAAACCCAAAAGTTCTGTGACTTTAGACCACCCAATGGAAATGTATAGGATCGGCGCTTTGTCGTTCCAAATTGATGTCTAAAAAACAAAAAACTAAGCTCATTCTCTTAAGTACACTTCGGCTTACCTATGGCCCCACGGGGGTACAAAGTAAAGACAGCAATGTACCCGATTATCCTGAATATTTCTTCGATTCAAACCGCTTTCGTCGGTGAAATACTGTCGAAATTGCTCATCAATATATTGAGTGCACACACGCCAGCTATCCTCACAATTGATGGCATCACCAAATCCGGGCGTATCGACCACAGTGAGTCGCAGACGTACGCCACGCTCCTCAATGTCCATGGTCTTCTTCTCCACGCGTGTGGTCTTCTCCAGGCGTTCCTCCACATTGGGCATTTGGCGATTCTTGTAGAGATCACCCAGAAAAAGGCTGTTGATGAGCGTGGATTTGCCCAGGCCGGATTCACCCACCACCATCAGGGTGAACTCGAAGCCACGTTTCACCGATTTGCGATGCACCTGCTCCGGTAGGGTGGCAAAGCCAATGTAGTCCCGATCCTTGTCAAATGAGGGCGTCTTGGCTGCAACATAAAAAGGGAAATGAAATTGGTTAATTGCACTCTTGAGGCTGGCATTTCATTCCCGGCTGCTGGCTTTTAGGTCGAGGACCACTTCATCAACTGCTGCTACTTACACATGTCGCTTCTGGATGCCTGCCTTTGGGTTTAGGGTTGGGGTTTCGTGTGTATACCCAACGCCTATACTGAGGAAATGTTATCAGTGTGCAAATTCCTGGACTATCCCGTCTTGCTGTGTGTGTGAATTGGTTTTTGATGAAAAAGTCTTTTCTTATTGTGCTGATTGTTTGGAAAAATCCCCGAGTTAATTGAACACTTTATTGTTGGCAGCTTAAAACTTTAATAGAACAACTGGCCCTCTCTCATGCTCTTCAATTATTTCATAGAGGTAAAAAGGATATGTAACCAGCAGGTTAGATGGCAACACCAAAATGCAACCGCCCGTGGATTTTTCCTAGTTCTCAACTCTCTTAGCGCCTGCGCTTGAACTTCAAAAGCGGGGAGGATGGGTAAGGTGGGATGGTGGGGGGGGGGGAAACTAACCAAAATATGTAACAGATGTTTGCTACTTATGAGCTGAACCAACGTAATGTTGCCAGATGGTTACAAAAATTTACAAAAAGGAAAATAATATTTGAAATTAATTAGTTCTTAGTCGAGTTGGGGTCAAATTTAAATTTGTATTTAATAACTAACTTGGCATTAGAATTGTTTTGATATTTTTTTGTTTCATAATAAAGTTTATTATTAAAGTTAAAGGCTCTGAAATATGTAAATTGGCAAGTGCAAATTTGAGGAATCGTTTCTGCAGACGCTCCAGCCTGTTCATATGAACGGCAGCGGAACTATTCCAGATGAGCGAAGCATACTCAATCCTAGAACACACTAAGGCAGAGTATAGGCTTAGCCGTGTATAAGGATCATTGAACTGTGTAGAGTTGCGCTTTACAAAGCCGATCATTGAATAAGCATTAGGGAGGATATAATTTAGATGCCCAGAAAACTGAAGTTTAGAGTCAAACCCCAACCCTAAATCCAAGGTTTCATATTGTCAACTCAAAGCGTGATGAGCAATGGAATACGAAATTAGAATCGGCAGCTCGCATTTTCCAAATGTTACATAAAAGCACTTTGAAAAGTTAAGAGGCAGTAAATTCCGGGCGCACCAGTCGGCAACAATGCTTGAGAGAAATCTGTGTAAATTGCATCGACTTGACAAATGCAGAAATGCAAATATGGCTAAATACTGTTAGATTCGTAACCGTTCAAAGAGCTTAGATATATTGCTAAGCTTTGCAATTGGCCTATACTTAGAGACATCGCTTTTTGAATCCTTTTTGTGAATGGGAATAACTGAGGCTACCTTTCACTTATTTCAAAATGGCCCAAGTGGAAGGGATTTAGAAAATACCATAGTGAGAAGGACTCACAGAGCTCGCCAATGCAATTCTTGAGAAGAAAAGAAGAAATTCCATCACTGTCTGGCTTATATGAGTCATCAAAGTCATTGATTGCTTCCAAAACGTCATCTTTCGATATGGGAATGATGCCGACATTAAGAATCGAAGGAATGGAATCAAGAGTAAATTGGTCATCCCAGACACTCTTTGGCTCAAAATTGGCGCTAAAAAAGGCATCAAACAGATTCACTATTCCATCATACGTATTTGATGACAGTGAATCAAAGCTCATACTCGATGGAATGGAAGATGTAGACCTTTTCGAGTTTATGAAACTCCAAAACGACTTTGGAATAGTTTTTAATCGATTTTCGACGTTCGATGTATACTGCATGTATAAAAATTTTTTTCAAAACTCGAACTCACGCTTATGCAGCTGATATTTTTCGCCATCTGCGGGATTATTGCTATAAGTAAACCGTTTGTAAAACTTATTACGATGATTTTTCAATTTTTTTAATCCTTTTGTGTAACAAGGAAGTTTGTACGAGCCATGCTTCTTTTTCTGAGCATTTTCATTGACGATATTCAGAACAACATTAATAAAGCTATCATAACACGTCTCCAAATTAGCATGCGAGAGAAACGACGACCAGTAAACATTTGAAATGCAGCTTCTAATAGAACTAAGACTTATAGCATCAAGGAATGTAGGCAATTCCGCCGAATGTTCAACCAGAACCGAAATATAAAATGTTGATAATCATCGTATTTTTATACTCTGTACCAAAGGTACACAGAGTATATTAAGTTTGTGCAAAAGTATGTAACAGGGAGGAGGGATCATTTCCGACCCTATAAAGTATATATATTCTTGATCAGCATCATCAACCGAGTCGATATAGCCTTGTCCGTCTGTCCATCTGTCTGTCTGTCTGTCTGTCCGTCCGTATGAACGAAGAGATCTCAGAGATGGTAAGAGATAGAGGTTTGACATGTATGGGACATATATTTCTTATACTTGCAGGCAGATCAAGTTTATTTTCAATTTTTGCCACGCCCCCTCCCGCCCCCGCAATTTGGAAAAAACTTCATATCTTCTACAGTTTTGGAGATAGATCGTTCGTTCCTTCTAGAGCTTGTAAACAAAATTTATTTATTTTTTTTATATAATTATATTTATCGATTTGCTGAAGGAATGATAAAGATCGGATGAACGATACTCAAGTTATGGGCAAAAAACGGCCAGTTAACACCACCCACCCCCCCACCAACAACCACAGCAACATACCCTAACCGTTCAACCCAGGCAATCTTAGTGCGAGAGAGAGAGAGAAACTTAGAGAGCGCACCGCGTTGTGCGCTGGGTGTTAACTGGCCGTTTGACTTCTGAGCAAATGCGAGTGTAAGGGTACAGAGTATGTTATAGTCGAGCTTGACCGACTTTCTTTCTTGTTTTGTGTATAATTATTAAAATATGTCTAAATAAAAAAAAAAGTTCGAAACATTTCGCAGGTTTTTGCATTTTACTAGATTAAGCCAAAGTCGACTTCTCGACCACATTCTTATTGCTATCATAATGAAAACTAAGACTCGACGAACCCCTTTATTTTCACTAAACATAGAGTTATCAAAGTGCTAACGAATCGCAAAAAATATGGTGGTGTAAATTTTGGTTTTTTTTATCTTTTTATACCCGTTACTCGTAGAGTGAAAGGGTATACTAAAGTCGTGCAAATGTATGTAACAGGCAAAAGGAATCATTTCCGACCATATAAAGTATATATATTCTTGATCAGCATCAACAGCCGAGTCGATATAGCCATGTCCGTCTGTCCGTCTGACCGTCTGTCCGTCCGTCTGTCTGTCTGTATGAACACCTAGATCTCAGAGACTAGAAGAGCTAGAGCAACCAATTTTGAAATGTAGACTCCTATTGTCTGCACGCAGATCAAGTTTATTTCAAATTTTCGCCACGCCCACCCCCGCCCCCACAATAAAAAATGTTGAATAACTCCCACAATTTTTGAGAAATCGATCTCAAATTTAAAACTTACATTAATATTCGCAACTTCTAACTTCAAGATCGGATGATAAATAGCCGAGTTAAAAAAATGTTGCATTCTTTTCGGCTGACCCACCTCAGGCACACAGGAAGGCTATTAAACATTTGTTTCTATGAGTAACGGGTATATCGAAGTCGGTTAGAGCCGACTTTAACTTACGCTTCTCGTTTGTACGTAAAATGGGTACGAAGGTACGTTCGCGACCCGCGGAAATGCCCATATGTTTATGCTAATTGGTTTTTCAGTGTACATTTTTTGAAACCTCACGCGTGATTCGTATCTTGTGGCAACGCCAAAAGTGCTCAGTAAAGTTTGCCATTTCACCATGAATGGACTAACAAACGAACAGCGCTTGCAAATCATTGAATTTTATTATCAAAATTCGTGCACTGTGAGAAATGTGTTTTTTTATTTTATCGATTAATTGTTTTCAGCGACGAAGCTCATTTTTGGCTCAATGGGTACGTCAACAAACAGAATTGCTAAATGTGAGGTCAAGAGGTGCCACTGCACCCTGAAAAATGCACTGTTTGGTGCGGTTTGTGGGCCGGCGGCATCATTGGATCGTACTTGTTCAAAAATAAGGAAAATCGCAACGTTACAGTGCTTAAATCGGAGATTAAAACCGAAATAAATAACGGCTAGGGTTACGGTTACTGTTTTGGCCGATCGCTTTTTTCCCTGTTACGGTTATATTAAGGTTGTGGGGTATGGGTTACGGTTATTAAACTTATTCTGTTTCGGAATCTCAATTATTCAGTATAAGTACCAAGTGCTTTGGGAACGTATTGTTTGACAACGTATTTTAAGCACAACTGTTATTTTCGGACACTTTAAAATATGTGACACAACAGAGAGAGCAAGTTAAGCGTCTCGCTCAGTGAGAAACACAGATTTTCATTTTTTTTTCTATTATGTGTGTTTTTATGTGTTTTGTTAACCAAATTCTGTGGAAAGGGCATTTTCAACACTAAATTTCATTTACACAAAAATTCTGTAAAGTAGTTCCTTGCCGAGGTAATAAAGAAATTTGTAAAGGAAGTGGGTAGAAAGGGCTGGAAAATCATGCAAGCGCAGTTCACAGATAAGGAAAACTTAAGAAACGGCTTTTCAGACCAAAAATGACCACACATATCTACATAACTATGATTATGACAATACTGAACCTTGTTCCCAGTTTCAGATAAAAGTTATTTGTTGGCAACAGGCGTCATTCAGACGCATAAGCCAATTGGTCTTGCTTTGAGGCGCCGACACGCGCAAGCAAATGTCGCCACACTAACAAACCCAAAACTTGACTACCTTCTATTTTTTGTATCAAGAGAAAAACCTTTGTATTTGAACTATTCGATTCGTAAAAATCAGTTACCTTTGCTTTCTCATTCGGTTCATTCAGAAGTCATTTGTAAAGGTAAACGTAAACATCATTCGAATTTCATAAGGTCCAAGTAAAAACTAAAATATTCCTAAAATTTTTTTAGATAAACATGCCCTCGTTTATTAACAACTGGCTAACTGCCGCTTTAATGGCTACAGTCAGGTGCATTTGGGCAACGGCCTATCTCTGGCTATTGTTGTATGCAGCGAGCGTGTCACCAGTTTTGGAGGAGCGTACGGAAACAAGATTCTGGACCAGCAAGTTGAAATTTCAACTTACCCACGGTTCTGTGCAGCCCTCCCAAATGAGTTATCAGTTATTTTCGCTGTTCAGAGTGGCATTGGTGATGTTCACTTTGTTTTGCTATTGCCGTTGCTTTTATGCCAAACGTGGACATGTTTTGCTGCATGAGCACAAAATGCGTTTTTGGATGGCTGGGTTATTGATCGCACCCTATTTAATCGAATTCGTAATGTTGTGGCTGATCAGTGTGTGGACCCAACTGGATGGCATAAAGCGAGTGGTCAATTTTGCACCTGATGAGGATCACGCCGAAATCTATATCTGGTATGCTGTAATTATGTTATTCAAGCTATTTGTGGCGTCACATTTCGGTAGGACTGTTACACGCTGTTGCTATTTAATGAACGAGATGGAGAACGACCACAGAGTCTTTAACGGGCAAGATTTAGGAGAGCATATTATTGCGTTCTTTATGTTACAATGAGGTAAATATTTATTTGTCGACATCCTTTATTTTGCCTAAAATCATTGCCTTCTTTTCAGCGTCTCCAACTTAAAGGCTAAATTAAACCATAGTACACTGCTCCTCTCACCGCCTTTCAGCAACATTTCAAATCAATATTCCAGCTACAAGTTGCCAGTTGCAGCTGTGTAGTTCGTAGTTCTATAATATATAAAAATATATATATAGCAAAAATAAATATATCGCAGTTTCCTTCACACTCCGAAAATTGTGCGACAAAAAGTTAATTTTTTTTCTTTGGAAGGGATCTTATAGTTGGAAGAGGAAGTAAGCTTAGGTATAGTAGAATAAATATTATATTATATATAAATTATTTCCCTAATTATTAGAAGCTGTATAGCTTTTTTATGGGGCTGGCTTTAAGGATGTGGCGGTTAAAGTCTTTTGTCTAAAATTTCCAAAAAATAAAAAACTTTTTCCTTAAAACGACCTAAAAGTAGCCGTATCGGACTCCTTAAAGTTTATAGCTTAGCAAAATTGGTTCCGATTGGTATCAACTGACAAACTAAAATTTTCGCTGCTCAAACCCATTGGAATGCTGGTGGCGCCGCTAACTTGTCCGGCTGAAACAGCTGACTAAAGTCCAATGGGTATGAGCTGTGGAATGGTGATATTTTGGCGTTGAGGGGTCACTTTGATCACTAGGCTAACACCAATCGTAATAAGCTGATCTAAGTAGTTCAGGCCTGTTCTAAATATGCAGCAGTGGGCACGCATTTGCTCCCATTGCACCGTGAGTTATTTTTCGTTAAGTGGCGTCAGTTAGACGCGGCGCCGACACGCACAAGTGCAAGTGACGGCTCTGGCCACACTAATGATCATTATCACGCAGCAGCAACGTTGTTAAGCTTTGTCTATCGCTAACGCGCCAGAGAGACTGACCTCGGAGCTTGCCGACACATCACGTTGGGGTCATTAGTTATTCCGAGGTGTGCGATGTTGGCGTGTTTGATAAGCGATAATTATTTTATTTCTGAAGGAAAGTTTAAACTTTAAGTAATGCTGATGTGTTGAAACAACAAAATCCATGCAGCTTAGCTTGGCGCATAAGCAGGGGGGTGTCTCGCTTGTCGACTCAAGCGTTACTTTGCCATCAGTATGAAGGAAATAATCCCATACAACCTGCTTTACTTTGCCATATGCATGGCCGCTTTGCAAACGGGTTGCCCACAGCCTGCATTACTAGCAGTGTTTGGAAGTACCTAGGTACAAATACCTAGGTACATACATAGATACATATTTTGTGTACCTTTTACCTTACCTCGGTATTTTCAAATTCGAGTACCTTTTACCTTACCTAGGTCTTAATTTGCATTTACCTTGTCAATAGGTAAGGTACTGGGTACTTTTCGCTCCGATTACATTATAGCAGAGATGCTGCCAAGTTTTAAAGTGTTTTTAGCGGTTAAAGGTTAGGGTTTCGGTTAGGTTTCAATCTCGGGTTTAAATTGCTTCGATCAAAGATGCAAAAGTCCCAGAACTTTTCCTTTTACAGCTTCAACTTTCTTCAACTGATCAATATGAACTCTTGCTTCTGCTTTTGAGAAAAACTGAATCCGCAGTGGAAGCCAGCAGCACAAAACGATTATTGAGAGAAAGCCAATAGCAGCAGCAGTCGTCGCTTCATCATTTTTGATCTTGATTCTGCTTTTGTTCAGTGGCGTATATAGTAAGTCGAAGCAGCAGCACGTGTTTGCTTTCAGAATTCGACGGCAGCGCTGTCGTCACGAAATTTTCTCGGAATTATGAAGACCATCAAAATTTAATGCAACGTAACAACAACATTTGTTTTTTTCAAGCGCGCTGTTGATGTGACCTTCAAGCGAGTAACTTTATGTTGTGTGTGTCGGCAAAAAGCAAAACAGAAAAGTGATGTGAGAGACTTCTGTTGCGCTTGCGCTGCCGCTTCTGAAATGCGGATCCGTATCACGAACGAACAACTTTCTAAAACTGATTTGGAACCTGGTTTGATCTGGGAAACTGTCTAACTTCATATTACGCTCTCAACCACTTTTTAAACCGATCAAACCTCAAATTGTTACTTCACAGCTTCAAAAGTTTCTGTGATATGGCTCTGAGTCGTTTTTGAACCTTTTTTAAACTGGCTCAGGGATGGAAATGAAACAGCTGTACCAGCCTCCTTTGTGGTGTTGAGTCTTTTAAGTTATGTTCAACATAACGTGACCTCGAGCCGGAAAAACTTGAAGGTTTGATTATCATAAAGATCGTAAAAACATACACATATGTCAGGGAAAATATCTAACTTCATTTTAGTAACCCTAAAACCAAATTTTTAGTTCATAGGAACTGGTTTTGATCTGGAGAAATAATATAACTCCATAACTCATAACTAGACATCGGATTTTGCATATTTGCATATTTTGAACCGCATGTCCAATTTAAGTTCTGATTGTACACATCTCATTTTTATTGATCAATGATCTAAGTCCGCTAAAAACAATTTTGCATATTTGCATAAAAAAATATTCAAAATATGCAGAATATGCAAAAATGCAAAAAAAAAAACTGTTTTTATGAAATTACATAATGTTTCAGTGCTAACAATTTTCTGATTTTGTTGCAAATCTGTTTGAACTAAGTAAGTCAACGTCACCAATTCAACTTGTAATCAATTTAAATGCCGAAAATGAGTGATAAAAACACATTTTAATTTAAAAATGGCCAAGAGATTGGCCATCAAACTGTTTTGCAATAGATATTTACATACCAGGCACCCGGAGTGCGTTGCTGCGCCCCCTTTAGAATTTTAAACACAATACGAAGAAGTGAAGCTTAATATACAATTGCCATCTATCAAATCTTCATGATAATCTAAACTCGTTAAATTTTTTTTTCTAATTTCACGAGTTTTTGGTTCGTATGATCTTCACCTCCTATTTACCCGTCGATGTACCCGTCTTCGTGTCAATCTAAACTCATATAAGAATTTCGCAAATGTTAAAATTTCTTTAAATCGATTGACCGACACCTGAATTTACCTGAATTTAATTGCCAACTATTAAATCTTCATGATAATCTGAACTAATCATAAAATTTTGTATATATCCGGATTATTGGTCCGCTTGATCAGTTTACCTGTCTACATTATAAATTTCGCAACTTTTTGGACTGTTGGATTTAACCATTTACGCGTCCAAAATTGCCATTTATCACATCTTAATGATTCCCAAAACTCATAAAATTTTGCGAAAAATCAAAACTCAAATAATAATTTTGAAAATTTCGCGATTTTTTTAACAGTTCGATCTGCACTTCCTATATTTACTCGTCAACTATTGCCGACTATTAAGACTTCATATACTCTTCGGTCATATGAAAAATTGGCAAATTTTGACCTGTTGAATCGATGCCTTTTATTTACCAACGCCTGCGCTTTCGTAAAAACTCTATACAAAAAAAACTGCTAAGGAATTTTTGTGTGTGGCCTTTTCAAATTCGGTTTCTACCAATCGCGAAAAACGGTTACGTTTGCCATTACGTTTTGTTCAAGCGCTGTTAAGTGCTCTAAGTGCTGTTAACGCCTCTTTTTTGCCGTGACGTGAACAAAATAGGTTTTTATTCTAATTTGTGCGGCGAAATTGAATGGCCAAATTAAAAATGAGCGCATCTAAAAAAGATTCCTGCAGAAAGCGTCGCCTAATGGCACTTTCTATGGCGGGAAGCTGAATTTAATAAACGCCGTGAAAATGAGGAGCGAGGTGCGGGACTTGGCGGATAAGAAACTCTCGGAAACCCGCCAGAGAACACCATCGGACCGGAGCACGGTCTACAACATCATGTGGCATCACCTGTCACCACGAACCACAAGCGAGGAGGAGCTTAAAATCTATTTGGCCAGCATTCAAACACTTCACACTCCAGTCCCCTCAATCAGTTCGATTTGATTCGCCTCAACTATGTCTTCGATCACAGCTACTAGACCAAAAGGAAAATCATTGAACAGCCGCCGGTTCTCAATGATCGCGACAGTAAAACGGCCGCTCCCAGTTCAGTGGACAGCGAACTGCTGGCCTCCTAGTGCAGCCTCAATTGACCCCCTGAAAAGCGGATCGGGCTACGAGGATGTGCCCTACATCAATGCCAATTATATTAAGGTAAGAAATGGGCGAACCAAACTTCAACTTTATAAATCACTTCCATTTCTTAAGCTTTTCCTGACAGGGCCCCGACTACGGGGCCAAGTGCTATGTGATCACCCAGGGACTGCTGCCCAATACCATTTTCGAGTTCAGCGGAGCTATATACGCCGCCAAGTCACACATGCTACAGCAGTACATCCAGAAGATCATCATGCTGACCTGACAAACTTTACGGAGGCAAATCGCCAGAAATGCGCGAATTACTTTCCAATCGATATGAACGAAATCTTTGCCGTGGCAGCCAAGTGCGAGGTGTTCGTTAAGTGCCGCTGCTCGGTACTACATCGAACTGCATTTAATGCCATTGATTGAGCCAGGCACAAATTTAAGGAAAATTTCTGAAGAGGCACTGCGCTAATACTGCAGATTGTCAAAAGTCATAATGATAACAATTAATTTATTATTAATTTCATTTAATAATAAAAATATATTAAAATAGCACATTAAATATGTTATATTCATAACCCTGCAAGGTGTCGTCGAAAGAGCAGCGCAAGGTTTATTTGAAATCGACAGAGTAAATTGTGTTATCGCGTTATTAACATAGGCTTAGCAGACTCTGTTAAGAATCTGCGGAATATCAACTTTTTCACAAAAAATTTTTTGGCGACCCGTGGATACCGCCCTTAAGAATCTTATATACGCGTCTTCAATTGCCATCTATCCAAACTTCATAGTTATCTTAAGTCCTTTGAAAATTTGGCAAATTTTGAAATTTCGCGATTTTTTTGACTATTTGTTCCACATCTTCTTTATTTACCCGTGTACTCTAGCTGTCCATAAAATCTTCATAAAAATCTGAAATTAATAAACAATTTAGAAATTTCCCAATATTTTAGAACTTTTAAGGTACACCTTTCATTTGCTCGGTCTACAACTTCCATTTAACCGTCTATATATGCCATCTATAAATTCTTTATAATAATCTAAGCTCAAGAATTTTTTATACATTTTTTATACAATTACATATTTTGCATATTTATTGCATATTTTGCATATATTGAATATGCAGTTTCCAATGGAAAGTGGGTTATTAAATTAGCATAGTTCCTAATTTTCACCTCAATCAAAATTCATTTAAAAAAGTGCATAAAATTCGATGTCTACTCATAACACTATTTGAGACTGGTTCGGAACCGGTTTGGATTTAACACCACCTAACACCAAGTTTAAAGTTCATAGCCTAAATAATAATCTTTGAAATATAACTCTGAATATTAAAAACCTTTAAACTAAGCCGTCTCATTTTACTTATGTATACGGGGAGATGTCTCAATCTAGCTAAAAACAGGGCGCCTTATGCCTTGGTAGTGTCATTAAATCAATGCTTGTAGTAAATACGAAGAAGTGCTTAATTTAAACACCAGGGCTTCACAGGATAAATAAGAGATAGACCTATATGCAGCAAACTCAGCAGAGCAATACATGGTTAATCTACAAGTCACTGCAATATAATCTCTTTGAAATAACTATTCCCACGATTGTTTTAGCATGTTCACATTATCAAACATTGTTAAGGCCAGAATCTGAGACGCTTAAACATGCGTAATGATATTGTTAATTTCTGTGCAATAAGTGTAAACGCCTGAGGAAAAACGGTGTTTACAAAATAGAGTTGCCTAACATTCTGAATGGGTCGAACTGAAATACGCTGGAACTGGAATAAGCTGGAATTTCCTGTCACAAGCAATCAAATACACATAGGGAGTAGATAATAGCATGTCAATTCTAGAGAATAGTCAATATGTTCAAACACAATCGGAGGGTGTAGAGTGTAAGGTGGGTGGAGTAACCTGAAGAAAGTGAATCATCTTGCTATGCTAGGTAATACTGTTAAGCAGAGTGATAGATATTTTGTAAACAGAGTCGATGTTGTAAATTAAATGTAAACAAATTTGGAAAAACCTTTAGAAGTTCCTGAAGCAAACTAGAATATAAGTCTATATGTAAAAGTCAATCATTTGTAGGCTGACGGTTAAACAAATGCCACACCATTAACTAAATAAAAACCTCATAAAGATCGGACAAAAAACACGGAAGTAACGACAGCTACGCGACCAGAGTACAGAGTATTTTGTTTTTGGGACACTCGACTTTAGCGGTTGTGTTTTGAGCTATATTTTTTTAGCCGTCTGGCAACACTCCCGGTCAGTGACTGACTGCAGCATAAATTCACCCCTCTTATCAGCACCACCACCACCACCCACCCTCATTTCTGTGAACTGAATGCACACAACATGAGGTGGGTGGTGGTAAGAGGACAACTTCATTGTCTACACTCACGTACGCTTCCTGAGTCGTCGTCCAGCAGGCACCCTGTGTCGATGTTGTGTATGCCACTGGGGGTTGGGTTGGGCAACCCTTAAAGCACAGCTCAGCATAAAACTTAAACCAAAACAGTTTCAAAAAAACAAGCGAAGGAAGATGATGGACTGGAACAACATTGTGTTCCCCTAATCCTCACCTGCTCTTTCCACTCATTTCGGTTTTTTAATTCAATAATTTCCACTCTGTCAAACCAAATCTCGTTCAAAGCTTGGTGTGGGCGACTTTTTCCCCTTTTCCGAGTTGACATGTTTATGGCGGCCCTTTGGAATGCACTCCACTTAGTGCAGTTCATTCAGTGTGTGCGTGAGTGTGTGTGGGTCATAAAGAGCAGCCGGGAAACATGTTCGTCAACATCGTCTCCATGCTAATAGTTGTGAGAGGCTGTGTTATACCCCTCGCCCCGCACACTTTTGATTGTGAATGTATTCATTGAGTGTCAAACACTTGAACCCATTTCACATTTCTGGGAAAGTTCTGTAGACACTTTTCATACACTTTTCGTATTGTCATCAATTTCAATTTCAATTTGAATCTCAGTCTCAATTAAGTTTAATTCGTGTTGCAGTTTTTTTTTTTTCATTTCTTTTCTTTTCTGAGTGAGTGCCCAGACAGAGACCGCCTCTCGATGTAGCCATTGAACGTGCATCGGCATTGGGTTTCCTTTGCTTCAAGTAAATAAACAAAAGCCAAGATGATCGACAGACCGACCGACCATACACCATAACCAAGGGCGGCATTACCGGCACCGCCCCGCCCGCCTCCTCTCTGCCTTACAGTTCCAGTTCCATAAATAGTTGCACCAAGAAAACTTTCAAACAATTGACGACGGCATTTGAAGTAGCTCTGCTCTGGCATTGCATTTTTCTTGTGAAATTCTCTCGCCTTGCGAGTTATTTCAAAAATCTTCCACTTCCAATCCGTTCGATATGGCAATTCGAAATTCTTTTGATTTTTAATTTTAGGCACACGCCGCTCCCTGGGATGGGGGGTTAAGCATGTTTGAAATAAGACTTTGTGGCTTGAAGTGAAACAAATCAACAATCACCTATTTGTTGTAAGCCCTATTCTCACAGCAAGACGATGATGATGAATAGCATAAAAAGATACTTTTACACAGGAAAAAAAAAAGGATATTTGTTGATGATTCATCGGATAATTTTGAGATCCACTAGAACTGGATAGTTAAAATATATTAAAACGGATATTAACAATATCCATTTAATGTTAGATTGATGTATGATTTTCACCATATGGATTTTCACCAATGGATATGCAAAAACTATCCATCCCGAATGGATCTTAATGGAATACAAGTAGGAAATGAAGCTGTTGGTCATTTCTTTCCCAATTTATATAGAACGAAGCTCTTTTACGGACGTTTGACAGGGGAACTACTCTTTGGCTACGCTTTTGTCTTTGCAAAGTCAGCCGTTTTTACCATTTGCCGTAGCAGCAGGTGGGTTGTGCGTGTTTGTGGGTGTGTGTAGTGGGAGGGTGGGAAGAGAGGGGTTAACAGTGGGTTAAGAGTGAGTTAACAGTGACTTAGCAGTGACTTAACAGTGGGTTAACAGTGTTTAACATTGAAAGACGGGGGTAAAGAAGAGGAGGAAGAGTGGGGTAAATGGTGAAGAAGAGGGGGTGGGGAAAAGAGGGAAAGCAAATTTGAATCGAATATTAATTGGCCAAAATTTGTTCCAAATTGGATGTCTATATCTTATAGATGCCATAGGAACCATGGGTCTTAAGCACGGTACGGAGAACGCAAAGACGCGCTTGCAAATGAAAAACTCTATGTAAAAAAACGTAAAGCCACTCGCAAAATATTTGACGTCAGACGTTTTACGCTGTGTACGGAGACAAACAAAAAAGAGAGTAGCTACACGAAAATCGAACACCGAATTTGTGGATGGTATGAACAGCTGTTCGATTTATTTTGACGGTCAGAAGCGAAAACAAGTGAGAAAGTCGATCAAGCCCGACTATAACATACTCTGTACCAGTTCATACCAGCCCCCGACTATAATATTATAATACATCAAAGGAGTCACGCGTTTATCGTGCAATATTTGTATTATACGCTCATCTCTAAGGTTCTCTCTCTCTATCTCTCTCTCACTATGATTGCCTTTGTTCAATGGAAAGCTGTGGTAATGGGAGGGAGGGGGGCCGGGTTTTGAATTGGCCGTTTTTTGCTCATAACTTGTGTATCTTGAGCGTAAAATCGATTGAAGCGCTTTCATTAGGAAGATAAAATTGCACTGATAAATGCCGTAGAAGCAGGTAATTATTTGAGACCTCACCAATAAAAAGCATTTTGATGCTGTTGACATGGAGTTATACTAAGTTTTATGAAATAAAAACCAATAAATAATGAAAATGTATTAGATTTTGTATTGATTTTGCTCGCCACCAGATTATTGCGAATCGCGTCTGGAGAGAGTGTTTCGTTTTGGCGGCAAGTGAACCTTCAACAATCCAAAGAGACAATTAAAACTGTTGGCGCTCTTATGGAAGCTTTGAAAATGTTGCCTCGAACTATTCTGTGAAAGTGCGTATGTACATATTCATTCTTTTACATACCGAACGGTTTTAAAACTAGCCATTTTTGATTTAATTTAAAAAATATCCGAAATTAAATCTCGACATGCCCACCAAAACGTAATTTGCGGTTTTGCAGAAAAGTTTTTTGTTAATTTTATAAACAATTTCAAAAATCGGCAAAAACGACAAAATGGAAAAAAGTGGGAAATAAATCCCTTTTTTTGCAATTCTAGGTCGATATATGATCAGGCTAATTCAGTTCAAACGATATTTGAGTTCAATTTTTATTTTCAATTTATATTATAAAAATTGAAATTGAATTAAAATAAAAATTGAAAATAAAACTTATGGTTTTTGGTTATGGTTTTTTATATAAAAATTGAAATATAATAATTGTTTTGGATTTTTATTATATAAATTGAAAATAATAATTTCTTTTCAGTTTTTAAAATTAAAATTGAAAATAAAAGTTTATCCTGTTTTCGAATTTGCCGCCAAAAAATAACATACACCCAGCGCCACAAAAAAAGCCGCACCTCGAAAATTTATGAATTTTTGCCATCACTATGCGGGGATTTCCCTAAATGCCGTTCTATGCTCATAAATTTTTTTTAAATATTCTTCACAAAGATTCGTCATTTCAAGAGCTCAGTTGTCAAAATAGCTTTTTCTAGAATTTTGTTTGTGAAGACACCTTTAAAAGTATGCCTAAAGGAAAGCAGTTCAGTATTCGGGAGAAGGAGAGAATTATTTTATTATCTGAACAAAATGTACCAAATCGTCAAATAGCAGCTCAGACAGGTTGTAATGAAAGTTTAGTGCGTCGATTTTTAAAAAAATATCGTGAGACAGGTGAAGTGGAAAGGAAGCAAGGATCGGGAATGAAAAAATGCACCACAGCACGAGAAGATCGTATTATCATGAAAACGAGCCCGCAGGATCGCTTTAAAAATGCAGCTGAGATAGCATCTGAGGTACGGCAACAATTTGCAAAGGAGGTTTCGACCCGAACAATTCAACGTCGTTTAAATGAAGTGGGTTTAATGGCAAGGACACCTGCAAAAAAGCCACTCCTAAATAAAAGAATGAAGGAAAATCGGCTAAACTGGGCCAAGGAAAAAAAAAATTGGAGTGATTCCGAATGGTCACGAGTCCTATTTTCGGATGAGTCCAAATTCAATCTCATTGGACCCGATGGCTCTTGCAAGGTGCGCCGTAGAAAGGGCGAACGATATTTGGAAAATTGCTGTGTGGGAACCGTTAAGTATTCACCATACATTATGATATGGGGATGCATATCTAAATATAAAACTGAATCAGTTTTAATGATTCAGGGTATGGTATAGAGATATAATTTTAAGTGGAGTTGTGCCTAGCATTGAGGCAATAAGTGAGAAAGAAGAAAATCCTATTTTTTAAGATGATTCTGCACCTTGCCATCGGGCTCGATCTGTTAGTAATTCAGTGAGCTTTTGTTATTAAAACAACTTAATCAATTAATTTTGAGCTTCTTCTTAACGAAGATAACAATTTTGATGGAAGAATTGGGCATTAAGTCCCTAAATTGGCCCGGAAACAGTCCTGACTTCAACCCAATAGAGAATGTCTGGGCCCTTATGGCTGCGAAAATAAAAAAAAAGGAAGCCTAAAACCATGGTAGAATTGAAGGATGTGATAGAAAAAGTATGGTTCGAGGATATCAATGAGGAATATTTAAGCGCTTTGTACAATTTGATGCCCAATAGGGTAAAATGTGTAATTAAAGCAAAAGGGGGCACTACAAAGTACTAATTTAAATTAAAAACAAGAAAGAAAGTCGGTCAAGCCCGACTATAACATACTCTGCACCCTTAATATCGCAGCTCGCATTTGGTCACGAGTCAAACGGCCAGTTAACACACAACGCACAACGCAGTGCGCTCTCTAAGTCTCTCTCTCTCTCTCTCTCTCTCTCTCTCTCACTAAGATTGCTTCTGCTGAACGCAATGCTTAGGTTATGGGTGGGGTGGGTGGGGGGTGTTAACTGACCGTTTTTTGCTCATAACTTGAGTATCGTTCATCCGATCTTTATCATTGCTTCAGCAAATCGATAAATAATTTTGAGTACTAGATATCTCTAGAAATTACGAACCTTCTAGCATCAAAACTGTAGGAGATATGACGTTTTTTCCAAATTGCGGGGCCCCGAGGGGGCGTGGCAAAAATTGAAAATAAACTTGATCTGCCTGCAAGTATAAGAAATATATGTCCCATACATGTTAAACCTCTATCTCTTACCATCTCTGAGATCTCTTCGTTCATACGGACGGACGGACAGACAGACAGACGGACGGACAGACGGACGGACGGACAGACGGACATGGCTATATCGACACGGCTGTTGATGCTGATCAAGAATATATATACTTTATAGGGTCGGAAACGATTCCTTCTCCCTGTTACAAACTTTTGCACAAACTTAATATACTCTATGTACCTTCGGTACAGAGTATAAAAAAATAATTGGGCAATTCGGAAAACATTTATGGAAACACCAAGCAAGAAAACATACAAGTATGTGAATATTTAGATTGCGGCTTTTTTTGTGGCGCTGGGTGTATGTGTGTTTTTCCCACTCTTCTTGGAAGCTTTTTTGGGCTTCAATTTTTTTAAACTCATAATTATTAATTACGGTCCCTGCTTTTTAGTGTTAAGTTTATAATTTTGAAGTTATGACGAGTGATTTGCTTTTGCTTAAAAAGCTCCAATTTGTTAAAAAAAAAAAAGGCTTCAGTGCTCCAAAAGTGACAAACGTGGTTCCCACAGCATTTGCTACCTCTTTGTTAAGAGATCGCCCGACGCCAAAAGAGATGTACGATAAATATTTTACCTGATATTATTAATATTGAACCTTTGTGGTTTTGGAGTCATTGCAGAAATCTACTCTTGATAGGCTATCCGACATTTCGTTTTTCGGTAATGCTTTGGGAGCTGCGATTCTATTCAATTCTATCCTCGATTGCTAAGACCATGTTGGAACTAATTTACGGTATCTGAGTAGAAATAAAATTTTTAAATTAATTGCAAAGTTCAAGATTTTTGTTAATAGAAATAATATTCGAAATTTAAAAAACGACAAAATAGCGTAAATTATTAAAACGAAACTAAACCGTTGGCCAGCTACAGAAACCATGTTTTTAACCGAACCGGTTTGAATCCCCCAATAAAAATTGAAGTGAAGTCCTATAGGAAAGACAAATTTAGTTGAAATAATTATAGGCATACTCGAAAAGCGGCAGTTAAGCATAACTGTAATATAGTACTACCAAAAATTAAACTACCTTTATTCTAGGATTTCCCCTAGAATAGAGGACGGAAAATGTAACTGTCTCTCTCTGACACTCAGTAATGCATTCGGTGTATGTTCGGCCATAGCCCCTGGATGGGTAGAATACAGTGCTTTATTCCCTGGCATTTGCCAAGCCCTCTCTCTTTCTCTCACACTATACTGTTAATATGACGAATTCTTGTACATTTCTCCATTAAATTTAATCGGATCGTTCCAAGCTTGGTAGATCCGATAAGTAATGCTGATAAGGAAAGTAAAAGATAAACAATTTAACTACAGAATTGGGGTAGATGTTATTTTTTTTTTATATTTCTGGGTCTAAAACCAGCTCTCTTCTCTTCGTATACCTTTGGTTCGGAATAAAAAATTGCTAACAAGTTAGATCACACTCCCAAAATATATATACAGATATGTGTACATTCATCAATTCTCGCCACTTCACACTCGATATGTTGGTGTGTCCGCCCCCCTTTTTTTGAACAAAACATTTCACAGCTTTATATGTGCAAGTAGATGCACTGATTTCAGTTCTAATTGCAGTGCAATAACATAGAAGCTTTACATAGAAGGGGAGAGATGATTAACTGAGTAAACGCCCCCAGTGCCCCCCAACCCCTCTCATTCATGAAACATATGTAACCATTTGCCATAACAATAAAGTCGCGTCTAATGAGTTTTTAAATGCTGCATTCTTAATTGGAAATGAAAATTGCATATGGGAAAGAGACAAAGATGACTAACAAACAATGGAGCAGCTAAAGGCTGATGCCTCATCAGTTTTGTTTATAAAATGAAATTAAATAAAATGTTGTTTATCTTATCACGTCTGGCCCGTTTGGCCATTTAAGGCAAACCACAACAACGACACAAATGCTCGCCGAACGTTAACGACGACATGTCAGCTACGAATACGACTACGAGTACCGTTAGCTGTGGTCAGGGTGCCCCCTCCACCCGGCCAGTCAGTCGATCGATCTGCAATTTGGGTGCGGCCAACTCTCTGCAAACTGGAAAAAAAAAGAGTCTCTACACACGCCCAACCAAAATGGGCATCTAGCTGCTATGCAGCCAACTAGCTGACTCCACTCCACAAAACCAAGTCCAAGTCCAAGGCGAAAGCGGGGCCAAAATGAAAACAAAAATGGGAAAGGAAGTTCAAAAGCAAAACTTAACTTTCAGAATTTCAAATGCGGGCATCTAATAGTATATGGAATTAGTCTACTGCTGCGACTGGGAAAGGCAACTGTTGTGCTACAGTCGCTGGCCAGTCTCTGGCTAGTCGCCAAGAAAAAAAATATAAAATTAAAAAAAAAAGACTTAAGAATCGCACAAATATAAAAAGGTACTGGTGAAGAAAATAAATATTGTAGCTGGATCAATTTAAGGGGTTACGTGGGTTTGCAAATTTCGATATATCGATTTTTTTTTGTCTTATTAAATATGTTTAAAATATTCTCCTAAAATTTAAAATCGATCAGAGTAAAATTCTAAGAGATAGACCCTTCGGAAGTTCCGCCCATCAGGCCACGTCAGTCGCAGGTATACGAGTATAAACGCGTTTATCTTAAAACTCAATTTTTTAAGTCGGTGGACATGATTTCTCGAAAAGTTATGTATTTTGCACACATCTTTGAAATAACATTATCTAGTTGTTGATCGAAGGACTTTTTTTTTTTTTAATTACAACTAATTTTTTCGAAGAAAATTTGACCAAACGATATGTTTTTTTGTTCAAAGTCTGTCAAAAGTTGAAATTAAATTTTTTTTTTTCATTCGTCCAATAACAAGATTTATCAATGTACTAGAGAAATCATTTTGGTTTTTTGATTTTAGATGAACCAATAATTAGTTATGCTGTCCACGGCAAGAGCATTTTTTTTTTGGGACGTCAAGAGAGATGAGGTACCAACGGCAGAATTTTCGGAATTTTAAATAAAAAATTTCTCAAAATACTCTTTAAATATGTATCTTCGATGTGACGAGGAATTAACAGTAAAATTTCAGCATTTAAAGTGTTCAGAAATTTGTTTTTTTATTTTCTTCGTCTTTTGGTCAATATTAGAAGTGGGCGAATAGCCAGATCAGAAAAAAAATTTCAGAACAGAACAAAAGTCGAAGCAAATTAAAAGTTTTTTGTTTTTTAACAAATCTCAAAAGCATCACTTTTTCAGCACTTAACACACACAGCTCCTGTATTAATTTATAGATTTTGTTCATCGATATCTTATTTTCTTTGCAGAAATTCAGTTCTTAAGTAGAAAAAATAAAAATATTTTTTTTATATTATTAAATATTTTTCCTAGGCGTTTGGAAACGACGAAACTTATTCCGTTTTCGAGCAAATAATCGATTTTTTTCAAATATTTTTTATTAATGTATACAAACTGCTTAACCGATTCGAAAATAGTGTTTTGTGCGATTATTGACAATTCAATTACTTTTCGATTCATATCTTGCTTGACACCATCTGACGATTATGAAAAAATGCATATTTAAACAAGTGAGAAAGTCGGTCAAGCCCGACTATAAGATACTCTGTACCAGTTCATGCCAACGCTCGCATTTGCTCGCTAGTTATACATGTTATACGCTGTTTTACGCGTTGTATGCGTTATACGCTGTTATACGCTCATCTCTAAGTTTCCCTCTCTCTCTCCCGAAGATTGTGTTTGTATGAATTTGGGGGGTGTCGGGTAACTTTTTTTGCTCATAACTTGTGCATCGTGTATCTGATCTGTATCATTCCTTCAGCAAATCGATAAATAATTTTGTTTACAAGGTACGAACGGTCTATCTTCTAAACTGTAGGAGATATGACGTTTTTTCCAAATTGCGGGGGCGGGAGGGGGCGTGGCAAAAATTGAAAATAATCTTGATTTGCCTGCAAGTATAATGAGTTTTTGTCCCATTCCTGTCAAACCTCTATCTCTTACCATCTCTGGGATCTCTTCGTTCATACAGACGGACGGACAGACGGACATGGCTGTATCGACTCGGCTGTAGATGCTGATCAAGAAGAATATATATACTTTATAGGGTCTGAAATGATTCCTTCTGGCATATGTACATACTTGTGCACAAACTTAATATACTTTGTGTACCTTTTGTACAGAGTACAAAAACGTTGCCATGAAAAAATTTTTGAAATCGATTTTTGAGATCACCAATCCAAACTACACTTAAAAATAGTTTCAGTGGAAATGAGTCTTTTTGGCTGTAAACTAGTGTTATCGGTACCACGGAATGAACAGTAACCCTAGGCTGCTCACATTGCGGTTGTGGTGGTTGTGCGTTGAAATCTACATAGCGGGTAGTCTCGATTTGGTTCTCTACGTCAGCGGTGGGTATGAAATTTGAGTTTGGTAGCAGCGCAACAACAATAACAGAAAAAACCATCGTCATCAGAGAGTCTCGATCGCCCAAAATGCAGCTGCTGCGCAGTCTGTGTGAGCGTCTTGTTGTCGCCGTTCTCCGATTCGCATTGACTTTGTGGGTGTTTACAATTTGAAGCGTTTGAAAAATCTCGGAGCAATGGGAGCAAGGGCTTGCCCACCACTGCTCTACGTGGAGTTGCGTATCAACCAGGTACTGTGACCCAAAGATTAGAAGATGTTTTAGATGGACGTCGCCCCTAACCAGGGGGCAACTGTTGCGTCCGATATTGTGCTTTTCAAATAAGGCAAATGAGACGCTGGTGTCTGCTTCTTGCATCCTCATTTTCCTCCTCTTCCAACACGAATTTTTCGGTATGAATGAACACGTGAATTTTCAGACCCAAAAACTGTGATTTAGTAAAAGAGCTACGCCCTTGGGCAGTTTTGATCTGCATTCAATTTTTTGAATTTTTTTTTTGTGCTTTCAAATCATTATAAATTTATTTAAACAAATAACGGCTGGAAAAAGAGTATGAGGTTACCTTAAAAATACAAAATTCGGCATTTTTCGGAGTTTTTGGCATTTATTGACTATCTCAGCACACTATTTTGTTTTTAGGTTCCAGAGTTGTCTAGGTGTTTAAAGTTTGTTCGCCTAGAGATGAGCAATGTTAGGAAAACTGTTACTTATCACGAGTCGCAGCGAGTGGGTCACAGTTTAACTATCGGATCATATATCAATTTTGTGTCATTGGGAAGTCGTCACCACAGTCACTGGAACCGGCTTTTTCCAATTTGAGCAATTGGAGGAAATCAGTGATTGGAAAGGTACTTGATTTTTTTACCTATATAAGGTACAAGTTAAGCGTCACAAAATATACCTCAGTAAGGTAAAAAGTATACGGAATTTCCAGTACCTAGGTAAAGGTACAAAAAAAGGTACTTTTAAATTTAAAAGCCTGTTTCATCCATTTTTATATATAATATAATGAGACTTACTTACATACTTTAAAATGCATTAATCACAATAAATTTTGTGTGTATAAACGTAGTAACAGACATTAAAATGTTTCTAGTATACTATTTCGCTTTTTTAACATAACAAGAGTTTCAAATATATCGTCATCTCTGTGTATTTGTCCTTAACAGCTAAAAATTCTTTCAACTGGGGCAGAGCTAGTCAAAATGGTATTATATTTATAAAAAAAACATAACAAATATTTTTATACTGAAGTATTGATTCTAGAGATTTGCTTTTATCGGCAAGATAAGTGAAGACTTCCATTTCAATATGAGAATTTTTATAACAACTTTCAGTTTCATCAAGTCTCCCATTACTGTTATCGCAAAAGTCTCAGAATCCTTTGTATTTGAACTTTCAGAGTTTCCAAATTTTTCGTAGTTTCTGCAAAAAACCAATCTTTAATCTTTATAATTTTGTTGGTTTTATTTGGAATCCAATTCAATTTTAATTTTGGAACAAAACAAAAGTCTTTGCCTCGCTTGAAGACAAGTTTTCATTAAATGAGAATAGTTTTAAAACTCCGTTTTCCAGATGATGATCGGATGCGTGTTAAGCAATTCCGATTTTACTGAAACCGGATTTAGTAACCATAGATATGATTGTCAACTTTTCTGTAACATTATTCAATTTAAATTCCACTTGCAAACGTCTATCGATTATACGATAGTTAAACTGTGACCCACTCATTGTGACTCGTGACAAGTAACAGTTTTACTAACATTGCTCATTTCTAGGTCTCCAAAGTTGGAACACTTTGACAACCCTGCTCACACTGAACTACTTACAATACGTTGGTTTACGTTCAACTTCAGAATTTAACAAATTTTAACTAAAACTAACAAATTGCGTTTGAAAATGGCTTCGGTACATGGTCAACTTTGGATGGGGAATGTAAGTAATACCTTAGACTTGGTTATATTTTCATTATATTTGATTCCATCTTCCCTCAGCTGGAGGCCTTCATGACAGAAAATTTCATCATTGCAGCCTTTCGCAAAATGGGCGAAGATCCCACCACCGTGCGCCTAATCCGTAACAAAGCCACTGGTGGTCTTGCTGGCTATTGTTTCATTAATTTCATATCCTATGACCAAGCCCTGGATGCCATGCACAAGCTGAATGGCAAACCCATACCCGGCACCAATCCCGTCGTGCGTTTTCGCCTCAATTTAGCTAAAAACTCGCATACATTGCGCGGCGGATACAATGAGCGTGTGTTGAGCGTTTGGGTGGCTGAACTGAGCTCCGATGTGGATGACTATCAGCTGTACAAGGTGTTCTCCAGCAAATTCAATTCCATCAGAACGGCCAAGGTCATACTGGATGCCTCTGGAATCTCCAAGGGCTATGGATTTGTACACTTTGGCTCTGAGGCTGAAAAATGCTTGGCCATTAACGTTATGGATGGTTACATTGGCCTGGGCACAAATCCCATCAAGGTAGCTGCTGCCAAAGGCAAAGGCACCATGATTGATTTGTTTGGCGATAATAATGACGATTTTTGGGTTTAATTCCTGCAAAATAATTTATAAATAACTTGAAGTTGTTAAAGCTACAAAAATAATTAAAATAATGTCTGGAAACCGCTCAGGAATCAGAATCTCAGAGGTTTTTTATTTTTTATATCCGCGACAAACCTGAATCGGAGCACAACAAAAAAAAATAAATGTTACAACTGGCTAGCTCAAGGTCTTTTTTGGTTGATTATTATTTATAACTTTTTACTTTTTATAACCAACACAAACCAACAGATATTAATTACAACATTTTGAAATAGCAATTGGGTACGTTGCTATCGTACAACGATCGCTGTTTCGAGAATAGCCAAATGCAATGTGAACAGCAAAGCAAGTCCGCTGATGAGAGAAGTTTTTGGTCTACACACCTTTTATCCATCTATCCAATCTTCATAATTATCTTAGGTACTTTGAAAATTTAGCAAATTTCGCGATTTTCCTCATAATAATCTTATCGTCTTTATTAATCTAAACTCAAATGAGAAATTTGGAAATTTGGCGATTTTTTTTTGTCCTGGGATTGGCAAATTTTACAATATTTTGGACTGTTCAATCTACGCCTCTTATTTACCAACGCCTGCGGTTTCGTAAATATTCAAATGAAAATTTGTCAGAATTCGAGGATTTTGGTCTACACCTCCTATAGATACGCATTATAGATTGGCATTTATCCAAATCTTCATAATAATCTTAGGTCCTATGAAAATTTTGGATCCCATGGGATCCACACCTTCCATAAACTTATTATTAACGATTATGTTAAAATATCACAAATAATAATAAAGAAATTAATAGTTGCAATGGAATTGTACTCACTAACTCGACAGGCAGCTTACGGCCGCGTAGACACAAATTCAAATGAAAACAAGAATGAAAGTCGGTCAAGCCCGACTATAACATACTCTGTACCCTTACACTCGCATTTGCTCAGGAGTCAAACGGCCAGTTAACACCCCGCGCACAACGCGGTGCGCTCTCTAAGTTTCTCTCTCTTTCTCTCTCGCATTAAGATTGCATGTGTTGAACGGTTAGGGTATGTTGCTGTGGTTATTGGTGGGGGGGTGGGTGGTGTTAAGTGGCCGTTTTTTGCCCATAACTTGAGTATCGTTCATCCGATCTTTATCATTCCTTTAGCAAATCGATAAATAATTTTGTTTACAAGTTATCTCTAGAAGGAACGAACGATCTATCTCAAAAACTGTAGGAGATATGACGTTTTTTCCAAATTGCGGGGGCGCGAGGGGGCGTGGCAAAAATTGAAAATAAACTTGATCTGCCTGCAAGTATAAGAAATATATGTCCCATACATGTCAAACCTCTATCTCTTACCATCTCTGAGATCTCTTCGTTCATACGGACAGACAGACGGACGGACGGACGGACGGACGGACGGACAGACGGACAGACGGACATGGCTATATCGACTCGGCTGTTGATGCTGATCAAGAATATATATACTTTATAGGGTCGGAAACGATTCCTTCTCCCTGTTACATACTTTTGCACAAACTTAATATACTCTATGTACCTTCGGTACAGAGTATAACGAGAGCGTAAGTTAAAGTCGGCTCTAACCGACTTCGATATACCCGTTACTCATGGAAACAAATGTTTAATAGCCTTCCTGTATGCCTGAGGTGGGTCAGCCGAAAAGTATGCTACATTTTTTAACTCGGCTATTTATTATCCGCACAACACAGTGCGCTCTCTAATTCTCTCTCTCTCTCTCCTCTCTCTCTCACTAAGATTGCTGCTGAACGCATTGCTTAGGTTATGGGTGGGGTGGGTGGTGGGTGTTAACTGACCGTTTTTTGCTCATAACTTGAGTATCGTTCATCCGATCTTTATCATTCCTTCAGCAAATCGATAAATAATTTTGAGTACTAGATATCTCTAGAAAGTACGAACCATCTATCATCAAAACTGTAGGAGATATGACGTTTTTTCCAAATTGCGGGGGCGTGAGGGGGCGTGGCAAAAATTGAAAATAAACTTGATCTGCGCGCAGACAATAGGAGTCTACATTTCAAATTTGGTTGCTCTAGCTCTTCTAGTCTCTGAGATCTAGGTGTTCATACAGACGGACGGACAGACGGACAGACGGACATGGCTATATCGAATCGGCTGTTGATGCTGATCAAGAATATATATACTTTATATGGTCGGAAATGATTCCTTCTGGCTGTTACATACATTTGCACGACTTTAGTATACCCTTTTACTCTACGAGTAACGGGTATAAAAAATACAGAAGCAAGAAGAACCACAAGAAATAGATCGAGAAAACCGATTGTTGTGTGTGTGTGTCAGAGAACGGCTTCGTTCGATTGCAAAACGCTCAAACATTATTCAACACCCGAATAAACTGGCTTCGCGCTCTATTCATTAAACTTGCATACTCAAATTGATTGTTGGCACTCTGATTATAGTCATGTTCGACTTCATTCCAAGCAGTTCAGGTGATTGTTCGTTTGGCTCAACGACGATTGTTTAGAATGAGCGAAAATCACCTCGTATGAATAAACTCTGGCAAAGACGCATAGGCGCAGCTGGCATTGCTCACGATGCGCTGGCCAGTCAATTCTGAGTTTTTTTCGATCGAACACACAATGCGATTACCGGCATGCATCTGTATGCATGAGCCAATCAAGCAAAAAGTGATTTTTGCAGTTCTGTGGTGTGTGTGTGCTCGTGGTTGTCTGATGCACACAAAATTACAGATGAGAGAAGGGTAGATAGTACCTTTGCGCAGTCCCTCTTCGCTGTTTGCTGCGCTGCTACGGCGCTCAGGTTCGATCCTCGCCCTGTCTTGCTCTGTCGCAGTTGCACCATATCATGGCTGATGGGTGGGAGTGAAACAGGGTTCAGTTTGAGACGAAGACGGTTCGAGTTCGTGACGAAGACGTTTGCTGTTGCATAAAGAACTTAGTTCGACAGACCAAACGTATACAGGCTTGTTCCCGTTTTTGCTTTCGCAAACATTTTGCGATTTTGAGTACAAATTTGGTCCAAAAACCGGTTTGAAATCGTAAAAGTTTTGCGAAAGTGAAAATGGGAGCACGGTTGATTCTAGTCTAGATTTAGATGGTCGTTTACAAAATCATCCTCCCCAACAACAAAGTCAGCACTGAACACGAGGTAGTAGAGAAAGAAAACATACGCAGTTGTTGCAATATACTTTGGATTGCGCTATGCGTAAGCAATATACGCGAGGCTATCGCTGTGCGGAAAACAACAACAAATGCGGGCTTGCGTATAGACTGTGTGCATCCCTGGTCTCAGCATTTGGCTGACTTGGAGACCGCAACCGATACCGAAAATCGTTTCAGTTTTAATCCCTGGTTGAGATTTTTTCGTCTCGGTTTCGAGGCTATCAGCCTTGTTCTCAATTCCACTTATAAAATTCTTTTTCGAAACTGGAATTGATACGTGGCCTGGTAAGAGTAAAACGAAACACTTTTGCGGATTCAAACGATTTGTCTTTTGGTAAATTGCTAATTTTGCATTGAAAAATACATGCTACCCACAAAATAAATTCCAATTCTTTGATCCATTGAAGATGTTTAATATTAAAGACGGACTTTATTTGGTTTTTAAATAATATATTTTGCGAACACTTTCGATTTCTTAGAGGCTAGCAAAAGCGAAAAGTAGAACGTGAAAAATTCGTGTTCTGAATTCCTCATTGCGAAAGCTCCGACCAGTTAGATAGGCATTTATCAATCGATAGTCGTCTGTCGTTGGTCAAAGGGTCGCCAAGTCCATTAAAGAGTGATAGTTTTTTACATAATCAAGTTGATTACTTGGGATAAAAAATAATAAAATTTAATTTAATAAATTTTAAATTTTTGTTGCTACAAATGTTTCCAATTTTGAGCTGTCAATAGTCTTAACGCTCGGTATTTTTTTTGTATTTATTATGGTAGTAATAAAAATCAAAACGAAAATACTTACATATATCCAATATCCTACAACCACTAGTTCATAAAAGTAATTCCACAGCCATTTCACATGAACTTCAGAACACGAAAACAAAAACGTTTCGGAATTGTGGTGGAATTACTTTTGAAAAGTAAGTAGAATTGAGAACAAGGCTGTATAATTTTTAGATGGATTTTTATCACAGTGTGGTCAGAAAGTTTACTTTCGTTCTGGTATCGGAACCGAAAGTCAATTTAAATTGCGAATCGAAATCGGTGAAAATGCGGCCCTGAGTTTTGGGCGCCCCCCCAACAAAGTGTGTCCGCTACTGTATTGAATCTTCAAATACAGAGATCAAACTAATTCTCTTACAAATTGCGTTTTCATTAATTATTTTGCTTTTGCACGAGATAATTTGCCCTGTGCAAACGTTTTGAAATTCATATGCCCTCTCACCACTCCCCCTAACACTTTCCACTCTCCTTTCTCTGCTGCTAAAAGTGCTGTTACTTACGTTTCGGATATAACGGTGGTCGGCATTTGCCTGCCTCGATAGCGCCGCTCAAATTGCAACTGTTGTTGTTATTGTTGTTGCCATTGAGGCTGCTAATGGCATTGGCCACCATGCTGCTGCTGCTGCTGCTGCTGCTACCAACACCTACTCCACCAGGCGGAGGTGGCGGCTGTCCGCCACCGAAGAGGCGTCGCTGCTGTAGAAAAGCCGTTTTGTTGTTGTTATTGTTGTTGGTGGCGTATGCAATTGCAGTCTTTAGTATTGTTTAAGGGCCATTAACTTTTCCCTATTTATTTATGATTTTTTGTTTTTTTTTTTTATGCTAACCGTTATTCACGCTTATCTAGCTGAGGTGCTTATCTCCTGAGAGAGGAAAATAAATAGAGATGGAAAAAAATTGCAATTTTATTGACTTTTAAGGTTTCATTGAAACTGCCTGCATGTGTGTGTGTGTGTGTCCTGCTGACACCATTGAAAACTGCATAGAAAATGACAGGGCAGAGCACCAACTAACGGGGGTTTCTGCCTTGACCTACACAACCACAAACAAACGGTAACAGAGAGGAGGAGGCAAACACTCGCACACACACACGAACAGTGTGAAAACAATAAATTTATAAATCTCATTTACGCGCACTTTATTTTTACTGCTTGTTATTAACTATTTCCGTTGTGGCTCACATACAAAAAAAAAACAAAATTGATTTATTTTATACCACTCCCACAACCGAATCGCGGCAAGTTCCAAACAGAACTGAATCCCACCTACAATACCAAAAGTAAATACAGAGTTGCCACTACGCTGATTTAAGTAGAATTTCCAACGCCAGGTGGCAAGGTCGCATACTGAAGCACTGGATGTAAAACTTAAGGCGCGCAAATTTGAAAAATGAGCGTTCATTAAATAAGTTAATCAACTAGTTTGACACGGGATTGGTAGTCTTAATTCTAACGACAATAAAAAGTGAGAAAATTGTAATGTTTAGTCAGAAATGTATTAAAAACAATTTTCTAACTTCTGAAAATAAGGTAAAATATAATAATTTTTTCATAAAATAGCCTTAAACATTTCCTATATATAAAAGAATAGGTAAATATTGAACTGAAAGATTCAATCTCAGTTTATTTCAGCAATAATATGAAAACAAAAACAGTTTATTGCTGCTTTATTGGGCTCAAAGTTGCTTTTTGATTTCAAACATTACATGTATCACAATTTTAATATTCTAGCTAAAAAACAGTAAAATTATTATCCAGCTCCTTTTTTTTTTGATTTGTTGAACATATTAAAAACTATGATCAAAAGATTTTAACATTTATAGTTTTTCAACAGTTTGACAAATAATTAATATTGGTTTTAGATCTGTACACGATCTTAACGAAATCTCTGCCTTTATTTGCAGTTTCCTTTTAGAACTGTTTATTTCATAAAGTTTAAAATTTATTTTATTTACAGCGCTGCCACACTGCTAAAAATATTTAAATTCAATAAAGCGTGAGTGGCCTGTCACTAAGCTGCTTGCTATGGCACCATAGCGCTCAGTTTGAAAATTTCAATAATGCACACTGGGCTGAGAGAGCACATATTTTGCATAGATTTGTAATATGTATGCAATTACAAACTATTTTAAAACTAAACCACTAAGTTAAGTCTTGTAGGTCCAAACTATAGCAGAAGTCAGAAAAGATATGGAAATAAAAATGAAAAATTAAAAAATAATTTGTCAGCTCCAAGGGTCGAACGAACACACGACTGCTAGTGAATGAGTTATGCTATCAGCGCTTTACTTTACCAATGCCGCTGTATTGAGGTATCAACAACATGTACTATTTTTAATTTTTTTAGTTTGCCCCCTGCCCGGCCATACGATGAAGATCTAAAAAGCTTAAGTCCAGTTAAATTAGGGTTTCACCTCGTAATTTACGATAATAAGCTGGAAACTTCTGTACACCTTTGTTTTGGCGTTCTAAATCTCTAATAAATATGTGATAGGGCGAGTGCTTTTGATGCTATGGGCTCAACTGCAGAAACAGAAACATTTTTCCAAAATTTAAAAATTTAACGTATTTAAAATGCCTGTAGATGTTTAATGAAACAATATTATCAGATTTTTATTAATTGGACAGTGAAAACTATGTAATTTACTTAAATAAAAGCCCTCGAATGCAAAAATCGGACATGAAATGGCTATTTTAATCAAGTTTTGGTGAAAAAGGGCAGACCGACAAATTACCTCAGCATTTACAGAAAACTTGAAACAAAATCGCAACAAGAGTTTCAAGAATAGTGCAATCCACTTTTGATTTCTAATGAAGCGTAAGCTACTTCTCTGCCGCGATATCCGCCTGTTTTTTCATATGGCATTACTGCCTCTTTCTCCGGAAGTCTATGTGTTCCCCATAAAATCATCATCAAATTTCACCGCTGCACGCACATTGGGCCAGCGAGCCGAGTTTTCGACGAAAATTCAAATTTTTTATAGAAAGTAAACCTATTTTAATAATAAAATTTGAATAGTATACTGCTCGCCACTTGAATAGGACACCTCTAAAGTCGATTTTCTATAGTTAATTGCTGCTAAACCAAGCCATCTAGGAAAATAATTTTTGTTTTCTTGTAAAGTTTATTCAAATGTAGTAATTAGACGAAAATTACAAAATTATTCAAAAGTTGTAAGTATACAAAAAACATTGTTAACCAATAAGTAACAAATTTTGGAGTCTTCATTTTGCACCACTTGAATAGGACACTTTATCTAAAAACCATTTAAGAATATTTCAATCCTTTTCAAATAACAATATTACTTAAATAAGAAATTACTAACATGTTTTTAAACCAAAAAAAGTTTTTAATTTTTTTAACTTTTTTCTCCAAAACCTCACACATTCGGTCTGGAAGGGATGCATACAATTTTCCCAAATAATTCAACGATATCGAGCCCCATGCTAATTTGATAGCTGCAATTAGTTCGGGAACGCTCGAATATTGCTGACCTGATCCATATACTTAACGTGCTAGCCATCCCCACACATTCTCAATGATATTCAAGTCCGGTGAATAGGGTGGCCAGTTTAATAACTCCACGTTTTGGCTCGCTGTATACCATTTAACAATCCGGGCCGTATGTATAGGGGCATTATCATGTTGATAAATCCATTTTAGATTTGCAAAAAGAGTTTGGAAGTGTGGAAAGGCCTCTGTCAATATACCATTATAACACAACGCATTCATGGTGGTTGGAATAAATTTAAGCTCACAGGTGCCATAATAGGAAATGGCCCACCATACCATAATACCTCCAGCACTGCTGTACAACTTATCAAGATGGTGTGGTTCTTTTCGAAGATCATGAAAATAGTAGCTGTAGCCATCGGGGCCCTCCAAATTAAACTTTTTTTCGTCCGAAAAGACAACACGTTGCCACTCCGAAGTCCAGGTGACAAGTGCGCGCGCGAATTCAAGGCGTTGTAACTTCCGAGCCGGGTTAAGAGTTGGCTTCTTCTTGATTTTTAGTCTCTTCAGGTGTGTAGCATTATTAATAACACGACGCATGGTTTTCAAACTTGCTTTAAGGTTGCATTTTTCCCTTATCTTGGCCAAAGAGTCGTGCGAATTGGAAGCTTCTCTTAATATAAGTCGCTTGTCCGCGATGGTAAGCACACTGTGGGTGCGGCCCTTCATGTTTTTACTATAATTAGCCTCATTATTTAAAAAATTTGTTATGGCGTGACGGCTGCTGTCGACTTTTTTTTGTTATTTTGGCAATAGAAAGGCCAGAATCCTTGTAAGCTTGGATTTTTCCTTTCTCCGACTCAGATAATGAAGTGCCACGCCCCATTTTAATTTTTTTTAATTTTATATACACTTCAATTAAAGCAAAAAGTTTAAGTAGACCAAAATTTGTGTGCACGTGTCAACGATACCGACCAAATAAAATGCATGTTCTATTCAAGTGGCGCAAAAATTCCATTGAATTTTTGCGAATGCTCACATAAAGTGGAAACAACTTTATAACGGTTCTATTCCAAAACTTGGAATATACCAGAAAGAGCGAAGAATGCTTGCACAAAGATAATATGCAAAAAATACCGTTATTCTACCATTTCGTTTTCGAGTTACGAGCAGTTTTAAAGAGAGCATACAGGGTGTCCTATTCAAGAGGCGAGCAGTGTACATATTGAACATATTACTTAAATACCAATTTCAGTGTCCGTCATAGTTTTGTTGTTGTTGCACGATTGTTTGTTGATGTCAGTTGTTTAATTCGTCATGTTTTTGTTTGAATTGTTATGCTTAAATGTTCCTCTTGTGATCGCCGCTTTGTCTGTTCAATGTCTTCCCTAAAATTATTTTTATAATTGTTTATATAAGTACTACATACATACTTATATCAACTGACGGTCTTAAATAACCCATTGTTGTATAACACTTACCGTTTTTATTATTGTAAAGCCAGCTATAATCTGTAATCACTCTGTTGTCAATATACTAGCTTTACACAATAAAAACAACATACAACAACAATCTAATTTTGCAGCCTTAGCTAAAGCTTCCAATTTTTCAAATTTTTCTAATGTTTCGACTTTTTGCCCAAAAATTTGTCCATTTGGCCCAGTGTGCCTTGCCCAGTGTATGCTCTTATAAGGTGGCAACGTTGGCTTTTAAGGCAGCACGTCATCAAGCTCAATGCTATGACACTTGAGCGCTTAATTTGAATGCTGGCTTAAAAAGAGAAATTTTCAAAAATAATTAAAAAAATTTTTAAAAAGAAATCACAAAAACATTTAAAAATATGTATAAATAATGTAAAATAACATAAATTTAAAACAAATGACAAGGCAACAATATGCAGGTCCAAGTGTTGTATTTAGGCCTCTGACTGTGGTCCGTTTTTGTGCTGCTGCTGCTGCTGCTGCGGCTGCTGCTGTGTGGTTGTTGTTGTTAGAAGGGGGCGGGCGGCTATTGGCGGACTCATAGCTGCCGTCAGCGTCAGTCGAACTTTAACGGCGCTGGCAAACGGACGCGTTTACTTTTTTTTTTGGAAAATTAATTTACTCCGCCGTTGTTGTTGTTGTTGCTGCTGCTGTGTGAGAAAGTACATCAAATTGGCAACAAAACAAAACAAAATAAAACAAAAAATTATTTAGTGTGCGTGAGTGTGTGTTAATTATTTTTGTTGTTTTTTTGCATAGTTTTTTGTTGTTTTTTTTTTGGTATGTGCTAATTGAAGCGTGGGCGTAAAGAGAAACTCCCCAAAAACATACTTAGCATATTTTTTGTATGCAAATTTTTCTTTTTTGGCATTTTTCTTTGTTGAAAGGAGAAAACGGAGAATTTTCGAATTTGAACCGCAGGTAAATATGACAAAAGCAAAGAAAAATTCACTGCAGTTTGAAGATCAAGGCCAGTTGGCGGTTGGGGGCCACTGTCAAGGTGAAGGTCATTGCTTGCACTTGCTATTGTTGTTATATAAAAACGACTCCCCACTCCCCGCTCCAACGCTCGAAGGCCCGCCAGCTGGCCCTGCGCATGTCCTTTTTGGCTTTCTCTGCGCGGCTTTGAACTTGACAGCCAAAAGTGACAAGTGAACAAGAAATTCTCTTGGCCACTTTCAACGCTTCAACATAACAAGGTTAGTGGGTCGCGTCTCGTTTGGCCGGATACAACACAAACAAACCCGTTATGATCGGCCTTAACTTTTCTTTGTCCATTAACAGCCACTGCGGTGGGGTGGAGGGAGGGGCGTCGTTGGGGTGGGGCAGGGGTGCAGGCGATTACTTTCCATGTTAATAAAAATTGAAAATCTTTTAATTGCCTGAAATTGGCTTGGACAAAACCCGCTTCCAAGCGTTGGGTGAAACTGTGCGAGAGATCACTTAACCAGGCGGAGCGAGATTATCCAGATTTCTTATCAGGTTTTTTGTTTTTTTTTTTGAGAGTGAACGATGCGAAAGTGTTTGAAAAGTGAGTGAGTGACTCACCAAGAACTTCTGAAGCAATCCAGGGTACTTTTGGTACTAATTGGATGACGAAGTCGGGCACGAATTTTGAGTTGAAAAGAGTTGGCTTGTTTTAGAGTATTTCGCTGCGTTTTGTAAACAGACAAACAATTAAAAAAAAACGTTGGGAAGTTCGGACGCGGTAAATCCTAAGCGGGAAACACTGGAAATATATTTTACTAAACTAACCGGTGGCCTAACATCTCTATAGACTGCAAGCAATACTTATTTACGAGCGGAACTAGTGTCCAACTAACGATTTCTCTCACTACCGGTGGACAATAGAATTTTCAAAATTTAATACATTTTTTTGTTAATATTTAGCGACTTTTCTTATGATGATCTTATGATGGTGATCAGACCTCGAGCCGGCTAAAACCAAAATGAATAGACTTTTCTTATGTTTAATTAGCTTACAGTTTTTGCTATTACTTTTTAATATCATTTCATGCAAAAGCCTACTAATGATACGAGATCGGGAGATTGTTGAAACTTTACTGCACAGAATAAAAAGATCACGATATTTAGTATCAATCTGGTATTTTGTAGTATCAAGTCGGCCTCCATCTAAAAAATACCCAGATGATATGTTCGAATATATCACTTTGACATTTCGGACACATCAAAGTGATATTTTTTCAGATCAACAAATTGATATTCATTAATATCAATGATATATTATTATAGTATCAATGCTATATTTTCAAAATACCCGTAGGACATGGATTTAGGATCAAAAAATATTTTATAATTTTTTTTATTCTTAAAATATAATATCAAAGCTATATTTTTATACCCTTGCAAAGGGTATTATAATTTTGCCCAGAAGTTTGCAACGCATAGAAATATTCATTTCCGACCCCATAAACTATATATATTCTTGATCAGGGCGACGAGCTGAGTCGATTGAGCTTTGTCCGTCCGTCTGTCTGTCCGTCTGTTTCTACGCAAACTAGTCTCTCAGTTTTAAAGCTATCGAACAGAAATTTTGCACAGAGTCTTTTTTTTACTGCACGCTGCTAATATGTCGGAACCGACTGGATCGGATGACTATATCTTATGGCTGCCATAGGAACCATCGGTCAAAAAATGGGTCTTAGTGAGAACAACTTTTTTGTTTTCAATGTTAGCGTTCTTAAACTCGGCTATTATTAATATTATAGGCTTTCAGCCAGATTAGCGAATTTTTGTCAAGATCGGATGACTATATCTTATAGCTGTCATAGGAACCATCGGTCGGAAAATGGGTCTTACTGAGAATAACTTTATTGTTTTCAATGCTAGCGTCATAAAACTCGGCCATTATAAATATTATATGTATTCAAACAGATTTGCAAATTTTGGTCAAAATCGGAAGACTATATCTTATAGCTGCCATTGGGCCGATCGGTCGGAAAATGAGTCTTAGTGAGAAAAACTTTTCTGTTGTTAATTTTATCTTTCTTAATCTCAGCGATTGTTAATTTGATATGTTTTCAAAAAGATTCGCAAAATTTGGTCGAAATCAGATGTTTATCTGTCGGAAAATGGGTTTTAGTTAAAATTTTTTTAGATTTTTATGTAAGCGTTCTTAAACTCTGACATTTCAAAAACAGCATTTGCAAGGGTATAAAAACTTCGGCACAGACGAAGTTAGCTTGGCCTTCTCGTTTGTTCTGCCCTTGAACGTCAAACAGCACACATATGTATACATACATACATGCATACTTTGCATGTACATTTGTATGTACGCATGTTTGCATATGCATGTATGTGTGCTGTTTGACGTTCAAGGGCAGAACAAAAAAAAACGCATCGGGGACACAAAATATGTATACATACACATGTACATCCCTCTAGTTCTGGGCACTAGTTCGTAAGTATCTAAATTACTACTTACTCTATGACCACCAGTACTTACCCGACTAACCCTTACAAATGCTTTTCATCATTTCCTTTTTTATATGAAATGTCCGCGCACATGGGGCTAGTGACACCACACCGTTTACCGCGAACTAGCTAATAGGGTACCTATGTAAGGGGTGCTGAAATGGGTACCCATTTAAAGGGTGGTGAAATAGTCTATTATTCACATTCAGTCTTATTTCTTAAATATTATTATTATTTATATTTTCGATTGCGTTATTATATACGTTACTTATTTTATTGTTATTTGCACTATTAATTTTACAAAGTGGTCTTCAGCAGGACCAATTCCATTGCACAAAGTAATCGCATCTAGAAATTTAAAATTCAGATATTAAATGAATTAAGTGATTTGTCTTACTTTTTTTTGTGTATTATTGGCCGTGTTCAGCAGAACAACTTGCTCCCTGATCAAGTATAAATTTTCAATTATCTTAATACTGAACTCGAGAGATGCGGCATTATAATGGACAATTTGAGGTATCATGATACAGGAGCATGTATCAAAGAAATAGTACGCTACTTTAAAGTGATACTGCTCCCTCCAACAGCAAAAACTGTTCGATACAACATTTTTTTCTGATACCTGCTCAGGGATCAATTATTCTGCTGAACACGCCCATTCACTTCACTTTAGTTTTCACTGTGGATTCGTAGCTACGCGCAACTGCAAATGCTGACACGAACTGAAGTAAACGACAAATGCAAAGAATGTTCCAGCAATATAGAAAACGCGTGCAAGCTAGAAGACAAAAAAAATTATCATAGGGTTACTCAGGAAAGTACCCATGTACTCTGGTTCGCGGTGGGTTACAGAATATACAGGTCATAAATATTTTGTATGTTTTCGGTGGTTCCACGCTCGTTTACCATAGGGCTACTTTGGAAAGTACCCATGTTCGAACCAGCCAAGTAAGTAGTGCGAGCATGGTCAATCACCACTAGCAGAACTAGAGGGATAATCGTACATACTATTAGCGACTGAATAAAGGCAATAGCCTTTTTACAATTTATTAATTTGCAAGTACAAGAACAGGTACAACAAAACACACACATGCAATTCACATTTTATTCACATTTACCGTTTACATTTTTTTTTTGGGACCGCACTTTTTTTTAATTACCTATCACACGCGCCAGCACAGATCGAATGACGAAATTCGCAAGAAGAAGCTAGAAGTTCGCTGCAAACCCGACGGCAACTTCGAAACGTTCACAAAGAAAAAACGACCGGCACTCGTTTTCGCGCTTGCGGCAGCAGAGCAATGAGCATTATTTTTGCATTTTTCGAGATTGACTATTGCTGTCTCTCTTTGATTTGAGAAACTCTGGGCGTCTCTTTCTACTTTCAGAATTTCGATGTCTGAAATCATATCACTAGGGCATTTTTCATATCACTTTGATCATTTCACATTTCAATATAATATTTTTAGTATCAATGTAGTATTACAGGTTCATATTGATATTAAATAGTTTTACTTTGATATGCAAATATTGATATTAGTGATATGATATTGAAATACCTGATCTTATTTTTTTCTGTGTGTAAAAGGTTAAAAGGCTATTTGTATAATTCATGTTGTTTTATAGTTTTTAGAAATCAGAACATATTGACCGTGAGGGAGGAAGTGTGATTCTTGAAATATTTATGAATATCGTTGGATTCTTTTACCTTTTCCTTTTCCAGCCACTTTCCAGGAATGAGTGGGATCAGTACATGCCTCAGATACAGCAGAAGAGTTTGCAGGCCGCAGTTGCAATTTTGTTTGTTAAAACACTTTTCATTTATTTCACAAAATTCAATTCACGCTCAACGCTGAGTCTCAAAAGGCATTTAGGATTTGCTTTGTAGACTACAAGTTAATTTTTTGTTCTCCAGTAGCTTCAATATTCCACGTACAGCACTTATTGTGCCTTTTAGGGAAACCATGTTGAAAATACGATATTTTGGGTTCTTCCCGTTCATGCGGATTTTGAATTGTTAAATGTTTCCGCTTCTAAAAACCAACTGTGTTATTCGGCTTTTAGATTCAAAGCTCCATTTATCTTCATTCGGTATCCATTCGAATCCTTTAATAATTTTCTTAGAAATTACAGCTCTTACTAATTCTGATCAATCGAATTCGGAAACGAGAACAGGTCTGATTGAAATTTAAACTGCTTCAATCACACGTGCAAACATTTTGTCGTGTTATCTCTCTCGTCAAAAAGAGAGTTGGGCGATAGTTTAAGGGGAGAGTTTGGTGATAGTTTGGCGATTTTCACCAACAAAATACATAAGGTATCGCATTTTCAACACACAAGGGATAAATTAGCGATATGTGGTATCGCTTTTTTCATCCAATCAGTAAATTGGTGATATTTTTCTCAAAAATCGCCTTGAAGACATGAATACGATTCTTTTTTAAAGGGGTCTCTCTCATGTTCATCATCCAGTCTGTGCATTGGCGATTCGTCGCTTAACAATCAATAAGAAGACCTAAGCTAAGACCCCTTAGATTAGATTTGAATACAAATCATTCAAAATCCACTGAAATAGCTATTACACACAAAAAAATAAATTTGTAAATCCAACATTTTTCTTCTTTGGCTAAAAATTGTTGATTTAGCAATTTTTTTTGTTCATTTTGCCAATTTAAACGTATAAACAAGATTAAAGACGTTTAAAGTCAACTGTGCGTCCCATTGATTTCAATCTGATGACACTCTTGATTCTGCTTCGCAAATTTTAATTGCACTATTTATATTAGCTTAGAAAAGAATCTGAACTTGAGAATTACAAGCAAGCAATTATTAGTGAATGTTTTTAGGCTGATTCAATACAAGTAACATCTTAGATGCTTTGCCTTAAGCTCGCGCAGTGGCGCTGCCGTCTAAAATGTCGTTCCTATCGTGTTTTAGTCCAAGGGCCCCGAGTTCGAAACCCAGCAGAGTAAGTAAACATTTTTAATATAAAAAATATAAGTTTTTTGTTTTTCGGACTTTTTCTTATCCCCAGAATGAAACGCTTTCTTATCCCTGAGAAGAGACGTTTTAGTATCTCCCAGAAGAAACGTTTTCATTCCTCCCAGAAGTATCGCTGAGAGGGCACACTTCCTTCCGAAGGGAAATGAGAATGCTATTTCTTCTTCCCGAAGGGAAATGAGAATGCTATTTCTATGCTATATCGCTAGAGTAAAGCGAAGAATCGCATTCTTATCTTCTGCGATAAAAAATGTTTGCTGGGACAAAACAAGTAAGCGCTGTGGTCACACCAGTGTGGCCAATTTGTCCTTTTTGCTGACAGATCTGTCCTTTTTGAAATTGTGATTTCCGGAAAACTTTTTAAACGTCCCCTATCCGGAAAAAATGCCTTTGTTATTAAATTTTATCCATTATTCATCCTTTTTATACCCTGTTCCCATTAAAAATGGGAAAAGGGGATCATGAAGTTGTGCAAATGTATGTAACAGGCAGAAGGAAGCTTCTCCGACCCTATAAAGTATATATATTCTTGATCAGCATCAACAGCTGAGTCGATATAGCCATGTCCGTCTGTCTGTCTGTCTGTCTGTCTGTATGAACGCGTCGATCTCAGAGACTATAAGAGATAGAGACACAAATTTTGGCATGCACATAGGTGTATACCCAGATCAAGTTTGTTTCAGATTTTGAAAATACCCCCCAAAATCAGTTGGCAGGTCCATGCTCATTGTCATAGCGAATTGTTGGTAGAGCTTGGTACGAAGATACCCGCGAAATACTCGCGAAATCAAAAACTCCATATAAAAAAAATGACTTCGCATGCCGAAAGACGTTTACAATCAAAAATTTCAGGAATCTTGGTTAAGAGAACGTGAATTAAAGAATTGGATGTGCCGAGATGCCAAGGATCCGGATCCGGAGGCATACTGCACATACTGCAATTGCAGTTGAAATGTAAAGATTGACCATATAAACACATGCATCATGCAGTGCCCTTCGCACAGGTAAACAAAATAACGTTTCAGCCACTTTCAACATCAGCAGCTTGTCGTCAGGAGGCGGCACTAGCAATGTTTAGTGCCCAACATGCTTGCCAAAACATGTGACGCTGTGTGGTAAAAATTATCAAGTTCCTGATAGATGTCTTTGGTTAATTGGAACGAATGGATCATATGCACGCGAAATCGATGCTGATAATATGATCGATATGAATTAAACGAAAATAAAGATATTCGAAACTCTATTCGAAGATGTTTGCTGGTGAGCAACTGAGTTATATCGGAAGAACAGCATTTACATCTGTTGGTTTCATTTGACCGCGAGCCGGCTTAACTTAAATTTCTACAATTTTAAAGGTCGTTTCTAAGTGAGTCAACTCACACAACAACTGACAACTGAACAAGACTCGCTGAACAAAAATAAACAATTGAAGAAGAACATGTTCACTTGTTCAGTTTGAAGAACAACTCAATTTTGTTCACACACTCATGAAGAACACAACACTAATTTCTATATCGACTCTGCTGTTGATGCTGATCAAGAATATATATACTTTGTAGGGTCGGAAATGTTTCCTTCTCCCTGTTACATACTTGATGATGGTTCGTACCTTTTCCCTTTAACCAAGAGTATTTATCGATTTGCCGAAGGAATGTTAAAGATAGTATGAGCGAACGCAGTAAGAATGTAGTTTCTAATTCACCTTAAATACCGCAATTGTCCTGTTAATTCTAATGATATGGCTTTGGTTTTTTAAATCTCGGACAACCAAATATTAATATCGACAGTAACAATGATATACATATATTTTTAATATCTGGAAATATCGCAGGACTTAATTAAAATTTAATTTATTTCTTCTGAGGTTTCTTGTCTTCTGTGAAAATGTTCCCTTCAATTTTGTTTACAATTCTCAAGCCACTCCCACTCACACAGTATTCAATGCACACAATATTCAATCTGTTCGAGTTCAATGGACTTGCACGTGAATTGCATTTTCATTTTTTTTTTTTACACTTGGCTGACAAAAAGAAACCAAAACCAACAACAACTGACACCATCGACTGACACGCCAGACAGTGCCACGCCACGTACATTGGTTGATGTTAATTGCACCCAGAAAGCGGGATGGAAGCAAGATCAAAAAATGTACAACAAAAAACTCTCGTCAAATGTAAACCGGCAAAACAAAGTCATTAAACGCATTTAAAGTGGCTACAAAACGGAAAATTACTGAAAGTTAAATATGTGGGGAGTTGATTTGGCACTTTCACTGAACCCATAGAGTAAACGGGTCATGCTCTGATAAAGTTAGAAAAACGCACAGAGAACAGTGCTGAAACACTGGAAATGGTTGACATAACTTAGAGCTTTGCTTGTGCTGTGATCCAAGAATTGTTCATTATCGAAATATGTAATATGCTATTTACACTGAGCACATCTAACATCACACGTCATGAGTTAAAATGCTTAATAACTATTTGGCAAATAGTATTTGCTATGCCAACATTTGTAAATGTTTGTTTTGTCAAAATAATAAGTAGGTTGGTGTCTAAAAGGACCACCCAACAAAGATGACAAATTTTGCCACGGTAAATGATTATGACTCATGATGTGGGATGTTAGATGTGCTCAGTGTTATTAGCCTATTATGCTTGGATCAAGAATTTTTGTTGTCAAAAGTAAAATAAGAATACAAATGCTTGATACAGGTATAGATTTTTGTCCCCGTATTTCCGGCAGCCGCACAACAACACAAGCCGAACGCCTGCCGAGGCTTGTACCAAGTGCTCGAATAAATATCATTTCTTTCAATAGCCAAAAATTACATAATAATTTATGTTAGGTGAGATTGGAACTGTTCACATAAAACTAGTAAGCAACTACAAGTCTGTGTTCTTAGGTCTAAGATTTTAGGCCTAATGAAACATGTGATTTAAGGTTTAAGGTCTTTCAGGTATGAGATTTGATTATTTTAGGTATAAGATATGAAATGAACGTCTATTTTGAACGTCTGTTTGAGGTCTAAGGTTTGAGGCTTACAATTTTAAGGTTTGAGGTTCCCTAAATGTTCGATGAAATTGGAACTGTTTTACAAATTTACATAAAAATTGCTTTTTTTAACACTACTCACTATGTGAAAAAGTCCACCACCTCAATGGGTGGTTGTGGTTGCCTCGCGTTGAGGACAACAACAAACACATTTTTAGTTCATTTCATTTGCCAATATTAATTTAGACTAATCCAAAAGATACCAAACTTTTCGTAAAGTATATTGGATTTGAACTGAAAATGGAAGAGTGAAATGATGCAATCAATTTCTTAGTAATCCTTCTGTAAAAGATTTCTTTCTTTCTTCGAAGTTTCTTCCGTTTACAGTAAAACCTCTTATGATAATGATGAAATCATTTTGGCTGGGCCTTGGGCAAATCCCCTTCTTATACCAACTCGCTTTGCCGCCCTGTAAATCATTTGGTGTGCTATAAATTAACCACCACAATCACCAGAAATCAGTGGTGGTCAAGTGCGTGGTTAGATAACCCAGATAAGATAGAAAATCCGCGCAAGTGTAGCATAAATAGAAGGTACATCCAGCTCGTGTCATTTAATCCAGTGCCATGTTGAGGTCTCTACTGTTGTCCGTTGTGCTTTGCGTGGCCGTAACCACGGCTGCCCCCTTTCTGGAGGGTCCCGATGGTCGTGTGGTGGGTGGCGTTGATGCCAAGGATGGTGATTTTCCACACCAAATCTCGTTGCGTCACTCGGGTTCGCATATTTGTGGTGGTTCGGTCATTTCTCGTCGTCACATCCTGACGGCAGCCCATTGCGTTACCAGCGAACTTTCGAACGGAACACTGATTGTGTAAGAAACCGTAGAACGGAAGAAGGTATCAGAAACTCTTTACTCATGGACTCTTTCCTTTAGCACCCCACCCCATATGCTGACCATACGTGCGGGTACTTTGGATCGCCTCAGTGGCGGAGTATTGAGACAGGTCATTGAGGTGCAAGTGCATGAGGATTATGGAAGCTTTCTTAATGATGTTGCAATCATGTTCCTGGACGAACCTTTGATCTACTCCACACACATAAAGGCCATACCGCTGGCCAGTGTGGCCACACCCAAGGATACTAAGGTGGTCATTTCGGGTTGGGGTCGCTTGAAGACGGGCGGTGATATACCCCGTATGCTGCAGTGGAACACCCTGAGTTCGCTATCGACGCGTATGTGCACGGTGGCTACATTTATGAACGCAAACAGTTTGCTGTGCTTGGCCCACGATTCGGGGCATGGAGCTTGTAACGGGGATTCCGGTGGTCCGGCCATAGCGAATGGCGAATTGGTGGGCGTTGCTGGCTTCGTCATGGGCGGTTGTGGTTCACCACTTCCAGATGGTTATGCCGATGTGTTCTATCATCATAAGTGGATAAGCAAGCATGCCAATTTGTAGATGGGATGAAGGGGAGATGCAATAAAGTGGAATACACTTTCAGCTTAATAGACAAAAGTGATCTTTGATTGTGGAATGGGGAGGGACCAAACACTGAAAGTCTACTGGTTTGTGGTTGCAAGCTAAACAGTTCAGACGCTACGTAGCCCCATTGGTGTTCTAGGAAGGCTTCGTCCATTGTGGCATTGGCTGCCAATATATGTGTGTGTTTTCACTCAAATTCCCGTCCTCAACAAAAGCTTAGTTCTTATAATATTTAAAGCAGCTTCCAATCTGTATTCAATAGCTTTTGAATCGGTTCACTGAGTTAAGACTTTGCCCACTTTTTCTTTACTGATCTCTCAAGAAGATTGGCTTAGTAGTTTAGACACCCATTCATGCACTTTTAAAAAAGATAATACAGGTCCAATCTGAACTTCACTTAAAAGAAAGTAGATCAGTCTTATGACTCTAGTAAGCAAGCTGCACAAACTGAAAAGTCGTCAAACCTTATAGAAGCACTTTATCCAAATACGAAAGAACGGAACTATCTTATCACTTTGACACTCAAATTGGATTTCAGCAAAGCTTTTTACTAACACCATTTGGTGCTGGTTTAAACGTTTTGTTTTCATCCACATTGTTTCTGAAAGGATATTCTGATCCATGCTTGAAAAATGGTAGATAAAATTCGGTAATAAATGATCCTAACGGCCCTAATAGAACGTTCCTTTTCTATCTTCTTCTTGTTGACTTGGTCGTTGTCTTCGTTGTTCTCCAGCAAGTTAGTAAGCGCTTTCTTCAGTCAGGGTATCGTGGTCGTTATAGCCTTCCAGTTGGAAGGTTTCTTTTGATTTCATCGGCCTTGTTGGCGTGTTACACCGCCAGATCTCTGCTGGCCTGAAAAACATCCATGCTCATCGTCGCCATAGCAGACTCGCTCCCCTGCTTAGTCGTTATTTTGTATCTCCTGCTCCCCTTGGCTTATATTCCCATCCTTTCATGGAGTTGCTGAGCCTCCGATTAAGTCAGAGTGTTTTAAGCTGCCTCCTGCCACTCGCAGATAATCTTTTTTCTGCAGAACCGGTTTGCCTTTGAATAAAGTCCGACGTCTGATTGTTGAAGTCGGCTTCTTGTGTGTCTGTCTAAGGGCGCGCGCACACTTGCGGCTGAAAGATGAACTGACGGCAGAACTTAAGGCTGTTCTGGACAAATAACCACGCTCCGTGCATGCTAGTGTGCGCAATAAGCACTGGATTGATCTTTAAAATTCAATTGCAAGCTCAGCTTTGCAGAATCAATCCATCTTGTTGGAATATTTCGGCTTGCTGACGAGCTGAAATATCATGGTCAGCGGTCAGCTCACCTTTCAGTCGCATTTGTGCGTGCGCCCTACTGATTCCAGATTTAACTTACTGATTTTCAGCTGTTTTTTGAACCGGTTCCAGTTTCTTTGCATAATCTCCTTTAAGACATGGGCTCAGATAAAATATCTTATTGGGATCTTTAAAATCAGTTCTCTCGATTGGAATGTTGGCCACTAAATGTATGCATTTGTGTAGCTGGTGCAGCTTATAGTGTTCTTAATGGCTTCACTACGTAATGGCCTTCATTTTCAGATCAAGAAAAAAATCAAAAGCGCTGAGATTATACAAACACAAAAAAAAAAAAAAATTAAGCATCAAAATGACACTATTTAGTCATCAATTTGAAACAATTGAGTATCCAATTCTCTTTTATACTCCAATTATCTGATTGATATTTTCGAAAGTATTAAACTGATATTTCGAGGATACCAAATTGATACTAACTTGTATAAGGTTCACACTTTTTATACCCTTGCAAAGGGTAAAATAATTTTGCCCAGAAGTTTGCAACGCATAGAAATATTCATTTTCCACCCATAAACTATATATATTCTTAATCAGAGAGACGAGCTGAGTAGATTTACCTTTCTACGTCCGTCTGTCCGTCTGTCTGTCTGTTTCTACGCAAACTAGTCTCTCTGTTTTAAAGCTATCGAGCTGAATCTTTGCAAAGAGTCTTCTTTTGACTGCATACTGCTAATATGTTGGAGGTGACCGAATCAGATGACTATATCTTAGCATAGGAACCATCGGTCGAAAAATGGGTCTTAGTAAGAAAAACTTTTTTGTTTTCAATGTTAGCGTCCCCAAACTCGGCCATTACTAATATTAAATGCTTTAAAACAGATTTTCCAACTTTGGTCAAAATCGGATGAATATATTTTATAGCTGCCATAGGACCGATCGGCCGAAAAATGGTACTTAGTGAGGAAAACTTTTATGTTTTAAGAGTTAGCGTCCCCAAACTCAGCCATTATTAATATTATATGCTTTAAAATAGATTTGCAAAATTTGGTCAAAATCATATGACTATATCTTATAGCTGCCATATGAACCATCGGTCGGCAAATGGGTCTTAGTAGAAAAAACTTTTTTTGTTTTCAATGTTAGCGTCCCCAAACTCGGCTTTCTCACAGATTTGCAAATTTTGGTCAAAAAAGGATGACTATATCTTACAGCTGCCATAGAAACCATCGGTCGGAAAATGAGTCATAGTGAGAAAAACTTTTTTGTTTTTAATTTTGTTGTTCTTAAACTCAGCGGTTGTTAATTTGATATGTTTTCAAAAAGATTCGCGAAATTTGGTCGAAATCGGATTACTATCTGTCGGAAAATGGGTTTTAGTTAGAACAATTTTTGATTTTAATGCGTTCTTAAACTCGGATATTTCAAAAACAGCATTTGCAAGGCTAGAAAAACTTCGTCACAGAAGAAGTTAGCTTGGCCTTCTCGTTTGTATTAATTTTTTAGTATCAATTTGAAACTAGGTCCTATCAATGTGATATTTCAATTGTCAAACTCTTAGTATTATTTTGATACTAGCTTTTATCCATTTAATATTTTTTTTTATCAAGTTTATTAAACCAATTTAACTCTCCATACACAACATAACATTTAAAAAAATTTTTACATGTATTTTGAACTCTTACAAAATTTATTTTATTTTCACTAATGAAATGAGATCGTCAGAAGTGGTCACCGCACTATGGGAAACATTGTTCTCTCACTCTTTATGCGAGCGGATGTTGTTTAAACAGAAGTCACTGCAACGGTGTGCCTGAAACCCATCACGCAGATCTGTACGCATTCGCATTAGTCTTCGTTTCGAAACTCTCGCTTTTGGCGTCATCTTGCAAAGCGCAGAAACAGCCACAGCGGCTTTGTCTTTTCTAAAGAGTTACATTTGTTATTAACAATATAGAAGTCGGTGCTCCATATTGAAATCCATTAATTTATCTTCAGCACGTCGTCTGGGAAAGTGTCCTCCATAGCATGTACTTTTAACTAAGCAGTGCACTAAAATCAAGCCACTAAATGTGACACGTCAATCATTGCTATCTGCTACATTCGACATGCTTTGTTTCACATAAGCACGACTTTTAGAATTTCCGAGCATTCGTTGACATTAAACATTGTTAAGTTTCAAATTAATACTTTTGCGTATCAAATGAATATTCGAAGTATCAAATTACAACCCAAAATGTTAATTTTATACAACAAAAATTATACTTTTGTCAGTTTTAATTTGAGACAACAAGCATTTAATTCATATTGATACAAACTGTTTTGGGTATAGTCATCGTAACTTTAATCTGTGACTTAGTCTCCACTATTTCGTCCCTGCCATAAAGCATTCATTAGCTTCAGAAATAGGCTTCTTTTATTTGAATGCAATATGATCCCACAGTTGTGTCATGTTTTTGTCGAATATTTAAGTACACGCACCCACACTACAGATTTTGAGCCGCCATGTTTAGCGTACAATAATTTTTCGCTATGAATGAACATCCGGCTCGAAGGACCAAAATATGTAAAAATGTATCATACACCTTTAAATGAGCACGGTTGTAGTTTTGAATTTGTATTTATGAATATGATAGTTAAAGCCATGTGTGGATCGTGGTCAAGCCTCATGTTCAAGTTTGTACAAGGAGGACGCTTTCAACCAATTCTGGGCTAAAGGTGACGGCTGCCTAAAACCTAAAAACGTTTTGCTAAACTCTAAGCTGAATCAGCTTCTCCCACCACACACAATAGTCAAGCGAAGCGGGTTCAATGGACTGGCACGTGAATTGCAGTTTCGAAATCAACTGACACCATCGACTGACACAACGCCACGTACATGGCTTGATGTTAATTGCACCCCGAAAGTGAGGCAAGAGCTGGCCAGATCAAAATGTGAACCGGCAAAACAAAGTCATTAAGTGGAAAATTGATTTGCCACTTTCACCCAGGGACATGCTCTGATTAGGTAAGAGAAAAACATACACACACACACACACACATAGAATTGTGCTGAATCTTTATTTTGAATCAGAGCAGGCCAAATGAAGAGCAGAAAAAGATATACCTATCACTCTCTGACACTCAGTGATGCATGATTTCGCCAAGCATTCGGTGTGATTTGCCGACAGACTTCGGCTCCTGGTGGCTTTGGCTGACCTGCCCTGTTTTGAGTGCAAAGTGTGCAACTTAGAGCTCTGCCTGTGCACTGATCCAGGAGCGCAGAGCGGAGACACGCTCAAAGCCATCGGGTGCTGAACGGCCACAACTGCCTAAGACCCAACTAGCCACGCCCACTAGTTCGCCCTCATAGGTGGCCGGTCCACCGGAATCACCATAACAGGCACCCAGATTTTCACCATGCAACAGACACATGACCGTCTCCGCAACTTTGGGATTATAGGTAGAGCATTCGGCGCGCGAAATGGCTTTCACCTGCACATACAACAGCTCATTCGAGAGAGGACCACGGTTAAAGATTGCACCCCAACCGGAGACATCCACCACGGCATCAGTGGGCGGATCGTTGGTGGCCAAGGGAATTGCTTTTATGGTGTCATTAAATTGAAGTGGTTGGGCCAGACGTAAGACAGCCAGATCAAAGCCACGCATCACATTCCGATATTGGGGATGAACCTTGATTGCGCCTACACGTACTACCACACCGCCCGACTGGAGGTTTACGCTACCCGCACGTATGGACAGCTTGGAAGCGTGGGCTCTAAAGTTAATGGATTAGGAATAGGATTAGGATTTAGTCTTAAGACAATCGGAAACTTACGGTTTCCTGCCCGGCCTGACACAATGAGCGGCCGTTAGAACATAATTCTCGGATATGATGGTACCGCCGCAAATGTGACGACCACGTGAACGCAAAGAAATCTGATGCGGAAATTGGTCCTCCAGTGCACGCGTACCACCCACTATGCGTGGAGATGGTGGCGGAGGATCCGACTGCTGCAAAGTTAATGGCAGACAACAGCCGATCACGAAAAGTGCAAAACTAAGGCAAGCTCGAGCCATGTTGGTAGAACTATTCCTTGTAAAGTTCAGTCCCAAATTAACCCGGTATTTATTGGTTGGCAAAATTAGGTCTAATGCTTCATCAATGTCAATGTCAGTGTCAGGGTGTGAAAAATGAGCGGGCAGCTTATCTGAAACCTAATTGAGCAACGACTTCATTACCGGAATACGTATGGCTTATCGCAGCATTTCTACAACTAAATGTTAGCCTAAAGAATCCCCAACCAAAAATGGTGTGGAGTGACGCATTTGTTGTGCTTTAAATTTTTCGATTAAAAATTCATTAAACTACTAAAATTATTGAAAATGTTTTGAGTAAGCCTACGCTAAAAGATACCAAACTTTTCCCTTGAATTGCTTATTTCTGAAAGACAACTTATGCTATGAGATTCGTAATTTCTTTAAGTTGCAAAATTAAATTTGTTCCTGTTTATGACAGATATGGCAATTTCATGAAATGGCTTTGCAAAATGCATAAGCATAAATAAACACAACATTCAGTTCAGTTACTTGGATGAGGCTCGTGAGGAGGCTCTATCACCAGCCTAACAACCTTTCAAATATTTGACCCACGAATTTTGAATGAAATGTATTCATCAGCATATACACTTTTTATAGAAAGCGGCTTTTACTGAAGAAGAAACCTTTTCAGAAAATTTGATGGCATAGGAGACACTGTATACTCGATACTTACTCTATACTCGATTCTCGGGACTTAGTATTCGCTGCTCAGTACTCAATACTCAGTACTCCATACTCAGCACTCGTTTCTCTGTACTCGAAATTAAGTATTTGATACTCAATTCTCGATATTCACTCACTACACTAGATACTCAGTTCTAAGTAATAAGTGTGTTTAGGTGTATGTTTTACTCTTTAGTCGATTTTCAGTACTCTATACTCAGTACTCGATACTCAGTACTTCACTCGGTACTCGATGCTGCTACAGCAAATGACAAAAGCGGCTGACTTTGCAAAGACAAAGGCGTACCTAATAGAATCTGTCGCAAAGACAACATTTTTTCTACTTTTAGTCCCACAGTCGAACGTCCATAAAAGAGCTTCGCTCTAAGAGCTTTTTTCGAAGTTATTTTACATTTGATCTAAAAGTGCTTGAGCACAATTTAACTTCACTTAACCACACAGAGAAAAAAAAATGCAAATCTACATGAAAATGTAGGATTTCTACACGTTATGACCGGGATTTTCAATGCGTTTACATTTCTCATTTCTATGAGAAATTTCTTGAAAGACTTCTGGAATACTGGAAATTCTAGGTAAAAGTAAAGGTCTAGGTAAAGGTAAAGGTACAATAAAGATACTTTTAAATTAAAAATCATGGTTCATCCATTTTTATTAATAATGAATATTAAAAACCTAACAAAACAGAAGTTGGATGCATTATTTGTAACTGTTTCACATTTTTGGCTATCTCTAAGTGAGTATTCGCTATGAATATGAATAGTGATAATACAGTAGCAATTACTACAAGTGTGTGGGAAAATCGCACACGCTTATATGTATGCGATCACGAAAGAATGTCGATTTAGATTGCTATCCAAATAGTGGCCGATTACACAAAAGTAACTTTTGTTTTGCAACTCCAGATATCGGCAACCGTACAGAAAAAATTAGAATTTTCAAAAATATTGTCGACATTTTTCACATTGTCCGCCTTCCTCTTATCTAGCATAGAGCGTATAGTTTTTGAACAGGAAATTTTTACCGGACGTTCAGTTAAAGCCACAAACAGGTCCCTATAACATTTCTGTTCAACATGGTAGAACGGCATCATCTCGGCAATGTAATTGCAAATGCGCTCATTTAGCTGTAATAAAATAATTTAGTTACATTTGTAATAATGAATTTTTTAATGGAAATACTTGAATATATCTCCAGCTGATTCCTTAGTTGAGTTATGGGAAACTTTAGATACTTTGGCTTTCATTGATTCGTAGCAGAAGCTGCTGCTATAGACTGGAATACAAACAAGTTTATGCACATAAGCATGTATGTATCGACAATTTTGCAAAAAATTTCGATCATATGTACATAAATATGTGTGTGTGTTTGTAAGTATTCAAATTTTTGTGCACATATGTATATAGTATTGTGTAGATACTCACCTTCAAATGCTTGTGTAAATATTTAGTAGATTTTTTTATCAAACTTAATAGTTTTGTTTACACAAAGTTGACATTTGCCATTCGGCTTGAAAAATATTCCATTCAAGATCAGCGGTAAATCTTTATTTTCCCATTATTTAGTGACTGATCAGTCATTGTAAACAATAATGAAGTGTAAATTTTACGAGACAATGCTGATCAAATTTCTGCACGAATTTTACAGTGCAACGTTGTCGCGCGGTAGTATGTTTTTTTTTTTAATTTCTTTGAAATGAATGCAAAAGCCTCGAATTAAGTTTGATTTGAAAATCAATACAACAATTGATATCAATGTGAGCGCAAAAAAAAATCACTTACGGAAAGTACCTATTACCCTACCTATTGACAAGGTAAATGAAAATGAAGACCTAGGTTAGGTAAAAGGTACTCGAAGTTGAAAATATCGAAGTAAGTTGAAAGGTACACAAAATTTGTATCTACACTAAGAAAAAACTAGAACGAATAATTTGAGTAGGAACGCTCTTGAAAAAAAATTAGTCGTTCTTGAATTTTCAAGAATTTCGCTCTTGGAATCGACATAAATTCGTTCTAAACGTTCTCAATTTTGTTTTTTATAAGCAAGGGGGGTGAGGGCAACTTAACTTTGAGAGAGTAGCGTTGGAGTCGCTCTCGCAGAGAGTGAGAGCGCATGCGCAGTTGGTCGTTGAGAGAATGAGAGCGCAGAGAGCGAGAGCGCATGCGCAGTTTGTTGTTGTGTTAGAAAGGCAACTGCGTTTATTTATAAGTGTGATTTCGTCGCGTCTTTTACCTTACGAAGGTTAGCTGAGCTCGTTAAGCTGCCCGTCGCCTGTATGTGTTTCAGTCTTTCGAGGTACCGAGTTCAAGTCCCAGAAAAGTAAGTAAAAAAAAAAAATATCTATGTGGTTATCTCAAAATCAATCACAACTTAAAACAAAGTTTGGTGGGTGGGTGGGTGGTGTTGGGGTTGGTGTGGTTTGATAATGGTGAGTAGTGGGACGGGGGGAGGTAGACGAGACGGACCACCACGTCGGTCGGGTCGGGTCGGTTGTGTCTCTCCCACCCCCCACCCACCCCAAATATTCTTTTTAATATTTTTATTTTGAGAATTATTCGTTCTTGGATCAAGTACTGAAACTCTTGAATCAATAATTATTCATACTTGGATCAAGAGCTGAAACTCTTGAATCAGGAATGTCGGGATAAAAAATTCACTCTTGAATCAAGAATTTCGCTCTTGGATCAAGAATTTTCACTCTCACCGTACTTTTGAGAACGAATGCTCTTGATTTAAGAGCGAAATTCTCTATTTTTTCTCTGAGTGTAGGTACTTCCAAACTATGTACTTCCAAACACTGCTTATAAGTGCTTTTTAATATCATTCCCAGTCCAAAGAGCTGTGTCTATTCCCGAACCACACTCACAATGTTGAAATTGAACAATAACTCTTTTCGGGGTATTATAAATTTTTCTTAAAATAAAATGTAAATAGTACAAATCATCAAGGCTGCAAACCGGTCTAGAACCGAACCCCAAAGAACCGGTTCGGTTCAGGTTTTCCGGGTTCCTCGAACCGGACCATGAACCGAACCCTTCAAATATTTGAGCAACCGAACCTGAACCCGAACCGAACCCACTGTATACAAAAAAAGGTTCGGTTCAAACAATCATTTAAATCAATTTCTTAAGATAAAGTACAATCGCTTGAGTTGATAATAAAAAATACTTTTTAGAAATCCAATCCACATTGTCATTTCGAGAAGAAAGAAAAACATAAGTATACTCGCAAAAGGGGAAAGCAAAGCAAATTTGGTAGCTCATTTTTACAAGAATTGAACTGATGAGTCCTTTTTAAGCTCTTTTGAAGATTAAAGGGATTAAATTCATGTCTGATTTAAAGAAGACTCGGAAATGACTCATAGATATGCTCAAAACGTGATTTATTGAAATACGACTAGAAAAAGACTAAAAAATAATTGGAAATATGACTCGAAATTAAGTCAAAGCTGATGAGAAAAACGGGCTATAAACGACTCTTTAAGAAGATTCTTTGCTTGAGCACCATATTCTCCCGACAAAACAATCGTTTATGACTATTTTAATTAGACAGAGGACTCAAAAAAGACTCAAATGTGATAAAAAAATTTCATAAAATGCCGTCTGGGTATGTACGTAGAAGGTGAGGCTTCCAAAATTCAAAGACCAGGCACTTTTGAAAGGTTTTTTAGAACACCTATTAATGATAACAATAAGCAATGTGATCCAGTCGACTTGACTACTCACATACTTAGTTTGGTAATCTGGACGCGTTTTCCTGATCAAATATATGTTTTAATTTTAACCGAATGTTGAGGCAAAAATCGGTCAACTAATTAACAATTTATGAACCCAGACTCGAACCAAAACCTTGGGTTCGATTAGTCCAGGAACCGGTCAGCGAACCGAACCTTACACTTTACCACGGGTCCGAACCGAACCTTTACCCAAATTTTACAGGTTTGCAGCCTTGCAAAGCATTTTCTAATTTTGAAGGATTTTCGCCTTTTGGTTAAGAAATATTACAGTTTTCGGGGATTACCTCGAAATCTTTTGAGATTTTCGTATAAACTTTTTCATTTCGAATATAAACTGTTTGCCCTTATAGTGATTCAATCCTGCTCGGCTACTAGATTAAACTACGAAAGAGCAGGAAGGAGTTAAGCGAATTGAAACCGACTATATGGAGCAGAGCTGTCCATCTGAACACTTCTGTGAATTAATTTGTTCAATATATAATATATAATAATATTCCGAATTTCTTCATATTTGGATATTAGACTTGAGTGAGGATAATGAAGTTGTGAGAAGGAAAAGGTGCTAGTGCCTGCTATTCTTAGACAAATGAATGATTAACTTCTAGGAGAGGGGTGCCCAAGCCTATTCCGCCAGCCACGCACTCGTTTTGTTTTGCGCAAAGGAATAGCTGGCGCGTATACTGTCCACGCGCACCATAAGCCTACATAAAGCAACAACAATTTCATATGCGTGCTCTCCTCTCTTTCTTTGCGAGCTAAGCTTTTGTTGTTCGCGTGTGCAGACCTGCAACAACAACATCATATGTGACTCACTTCTCTCTCTCCTATGTCTCTGGTAAATAAAGAAGCAACAAAAATGTGGCTTATGCGTAATAAGCGCTCGCCTTGCTCGCAGTGGCCGAACGCTTTTCGCTATTCACGGCGGCACACACACAAAAAAAAATCGGGTTTCTCTTTCTATTTCTTGTTGTTGTTATTGTTTGAGATATATTTTGTGCTTTTGTATTGGTATTCACGCGCCCGTAAGCTCATTCTGGGCAGCCTGCACTAGGATATTAGAGTTGGAGATCGCAGCTCTACTTAAGTTTTGTCCACACAATGGTTCAGTAATGGGGAAAATTAATAGGGTTTACTTTTTACTTTTTAGCGGGCTCTAGGTCTATAAGTTATGATTTTCATCATAACATTTCTTATTAAATAATACATTGGTCATCGCCAAGGAAAATGAGGGCTTAGGAAGAGAGTGAGCAACCAGCTAGCGATCTAGATTTTAATGACTATCAGTCGTCGGTGATATGCTTTGTCCTACGGGTCGCTGGACAACTCCCGAATAACAAGGAAATATAAGCATGGGATACTTGGACATACTTGGACTGTGTTGTCACCATTTCATTCTTTTTAAGCTGTGATATGATGAGGCAATTTCTTTACTGATAAGTATCAAGAATTTGAATGGGGACATATATTTCAAATACAAGTTTGGCCATATTCGACGGACTCATGAAACACAATTTCTTTCTGTTCGTGATAAAAGTCATTTAATTGGTTTCAATTAGATTTGTTTACATTAGTTTTTGATGTGTGTGGTGGAGCGCCATCTTGTTGAAACCAGTAGTGCACCATATGCTTTCGACGAACAATTGGCATTAAAAAATTGGTCATCATATCGCGATAGCGCTCCTGACCATCTTCATTTTCGAAAAAGAACGGCCATATTAACCGTTTTAGCACTAACGTCGCACCAAACAGTGACTTTTCCATTGTGAAGAGTTACCTCTTGAATCTCCTGAGGATTTTCACGGCAATTTTGTTTGTTTACCGTTCCGTTCAACGTGAAATCAGCTTCATCAGTTATGATGATGAGTTTTCACAATAGACTTGATTTGTTGAATGTAAATTGCAACAATCTGAGAACGTTCGAGTGGCGCGTACTGTTCCATGGTAAAAATCTGCTTGGACTGACGCTTCAAAGGCGCTTTGTAATTAGTCGAACTGGAGTTGTTCTCTCTCGCCAAATGCAGTAACACCCTAGATTTTTTATATATTCCAAGTGCATGGCCTTCTCTGAAGTTCTGAGTAAATTGACGCTAAAAGATACCAAACTTTTCGATGTAGATCACTGAGAAGAGTTGGCAACTCTAGAAATAGACAAGTAAACCCTAGCTAGGTCAAATAAAAAGCTGAGCATAATCCAGAAACACCCTCAGAGCTTACATTCACAATGAACAAGTGAGCATTGTTGTTGTAGCTTACTCAAATTTCATCTGTGTATTTCATTTAGCAAAAAAAAAATTGTAAAAGCTTTCGATTCGCTTAATCTTCTGCAAGCTAGCTCGTTTACACTTTACCAATTGTAGCCTTACGTACACTACTCACACCCCCTACTGTTCTTTAACCAAGCCACTTACGAATGTAAGCAATTTGCCCACCCCTATCAATTGTCATAAATATGACTTATTTTTAACCTTATCAACTAACCTTATGTTTGACTCATCTTTTGCCGAATTCTGTACATTTTATTGCATTCTATTTTTCTATTTTTTTTTATACCATTTGCTCCTGCACCCATTTGGCAAATCGCGAGAAGCGTATGAAAACATCGGGATAACGTGAACCACAGGCGCCCACCACAAAGTGGGTAATTCCCACCAATTTTTTATCATAGACAGCTCCGCTGCCTCCATCTCCATGGCAGGTGCCCTCCTTCAGAGCATGCGAGAGACAGAAAGTCTGAGCATCGTGTCCGCTGTAGGCGTCCGAGCAAACGTCATTGCTGGCCAAAGTTAGCGCCAGTTGACGTATCTTGAACGAGGTGGTACCCTCCACTGTGGTACCCCAGCCTGTCACCATAATGGCATCGCCATTTGTGGGCAAATCTCGTTCACTCTCCGTGGCCATGGGAATGGGCTGGACGCGCTTGTCCCAAACTAGAGGTGAACTCAACTTGATTACGGCCACATTATTCTGCAGCTTGTAGTACTCTGGATGGGGTATGATCGAGGCTATGCTGACCACACGTCCACCGGCATATTGATTGGTACTGCCCACGCGGGCGGACATGCGATTGGCAGCAATGCTATAACGAGTAGCAAATGCCGTTAGTGTTACTCACACAATTGGTGCCTTTTACTTACAGTTTGCCATCGCGATAGCAGCAGTGAGCCGCTGTTACTAGATAAAGATCTTTCACAATGCTTGCGCCGCACACATGAGCATTGTCCACTCGCAGGGAGGCCGCATGGGGCGTGTCAGTGGTGGTGGCCTCCTCGCCACCCAAAATACGTCCATCGGGACCATCAGCACTGCACAAGACCAGCAGGCCGAGTAGGGCCACACTGCACCTTAGAACTTGTGAAAATTGCGTCATCTTCTATGACCGTCAACGTCTTGCGGAATGGAAATGCGACGCACGAATGCGGCGACTATAAGTGGACGGTGTAGGGTAGTATCTGGAATTGGACATCTATTAAATCTAATCTTATCGAATTGCCACCCAATGGCATCTAAATTGAATGTTATATTTGTTATTTGGGGCGTTTTATTGCTTGGACTCGGCAGAAAGTATCACTGGATGGATCTACAGGTGTGGCCGTGGTGAAGATATGCATCTTTGGGTGACTAACGCTGTGAATCAGTGACAATTTAAAATGAAAACGAAATTGATTTTGCTAGAGACAAGAATGTGTGTATGTCTCTGAGTCTGGAATGATCAATGGGAAAAGTTTAAAGCGTTGCCATATCTAAAGAAATAAGTTCTTCTTGACCAACTGACTGATTGCCAATCTAAGCACAGACTCAATGGTGGGAGGTAATAAACTCTGATAAAAAATACCGATACTATCGACTTGAAATGTTCCCGATTTCGGAACATACGCCCCCAAGGTCGAAGAATTAAGGTTCGAGTTCAGTTTTGGCAAAATGATCCCTCTTCGTTGGCGATTGATAGCCTGGATAAGCAGGTGTATAAGGGCAAACCATTCCGTTCTATGTGAAATTCTGTGAAACAGAACTTTAATAACTTTAACAACTAAGAAAGTCGGTTAAGCCAAAGACAAGGGAACTCACAAAGATGAGTAAGTGGATGGCAAGTGAACATTTTATTGTGGACTTATGACTTAACATGTTTGTGCTGTGTGTGTGTGTAAGAAGTCTACCGAAAAAACTTTGCACACATATTTATGTTAAATTGTAGGTCCACATCGCAAAGTTTCCCACAAATTTAATGACTCAGCTTTCGTTCAGCAGGTCTTTGTGAGTTCCAGAGTCTTTGGTTACCGGAGCCCTTTCGAAAATACTGAACCGAATCTGAAACCAAAAATCAAAATGGTTTGGTTTCGTTTAATTCTCTGACAAGTTTTAAGACTAAGGGCCGATTTGACATCTTCTACATAGAGCTATCTGTCACATAAACTAACAAATAACAGAGTAAATTGTGAGTTTATCTGACATATAGCAGCTATCTGGATGAAGAGAAATCGGCCCTTAAAGAGTTAATCTTCAGACAATGATACTTGTAAACATAGGATCTATAATCGTTTGTCTAAGATATGGTTTTTTCGACTTTCGGAACAAGAGAGACCACGCATAGACCGAATTGATCCTTAGCGATACGGGATTTATGTAGCCTTTTAGGACGACTTGGGAAACATTTTAAAACTGGAAGTTACCAATTGGTATGTGTGACTGCCCCATATTCTTTACGGCACGATATTCTCAATTCTGTAGTGCCTTTCCATCTTCATCTAACTTGATCCAGAGGAGTATTTAGCATTTGTAAGGACACCGGTTAGTAATTTCTTTCCGACAACTATTTCTGCGTATCAATTCGAAATATTCAGGCATGTTATCAATTCCACTTCCACGGCTACTTTTCGAAAGTGGAATTGGTTCATGTTCTCGCAACACCAAAACGAATAAGTTTTTCGAATTTAAGCTTTTTTGTTGGTCAGTGGAATGAAAAGTTATTGCCAAATTGCGCACTCTTACAGTTGCTAGATGTACATAAAGTGAATATTCCTTAATTCTGGGATCCATTTAGAAATTGTTAGTGAAATTTGATTTGCATTTAAGTAGTTAATCGATTAACATGGATTTTTTTGGTTAAAGTGTCCGGAATTTGGCATGGCCCAGGCAAACCGAAAAGCAAAACCTAAAAGTCAGCCTCTCTCATTTTCGATCGTTTCGCTTGGAATTGTGGATTCTCTCTTATGTATCTAATGCAGTGGTGTCCAAAATGCCAAAAGCCTATCCCACGGGATATGAACTCATAATTCTGATGGCGTCGCAGCCGACACTTGTATAGGGAGAGAGAATCAGTGTGTTCTATAAATAGAACGCTCGGCGGCTTGCTCTCTTACGATGCGCGTGTTCGGCTTTTTGTTGTCTCACGAGGCATTTATTCGATTGCTTGTTGCTCATGTTGAGTGTTGTTCGTGTTTCGCTGCTACGCACACAAGCACAATGCTTGATTGTGTGAGTTTGAACACCACTGATATAATGCCAATCTCGTTTGGACCGATGATTTACAAAAAGTAAAAACGTAGCAATTTCATTCAGAATCGAAAAATTAGTGGAGCTCAGAACATGCCTGGTTGGTTCCGATAATGCCCTGGTGGCAGACAATCCAATCGAATAATGTGGCATTTTCGAAGCAAACTCATAGAACTTTAGGACATTTATATTCAGATTTTAATGTTTTCTGGGAATTCAAAATCGAAAGTGGACGAAAAGTCACATATTCACCTTAGAAATTATAGTATTCGGATAATCAAAAACGGAAACAGGCCTTAAACCATTGAACTGAAAATGAACCGCGGTTGACTAAGCTCAAAAAAACCGTGTAATGAACCGAACCAGCGGTTCAAAGACTGTGTGAACCACTGAACTGAATCAGACCTTATATTCGATCGGTTTGTATGCCTGCTTTTTATTCATTTTATCAAAAAGTTATACAAATCATTGCTTTAAACCGGTTTGGAGTCGGGAAGTCTGAAACGAATCGGAGCAGAAAAATGTTTTTCCGCCCAGGTCTCAACTTGAACCGTAGCAAAAAAAAAAAGAAGTTAGAAAGTCGGTTATCGATTTGCCGAAGGTATGTTAAAGGTCGCATGAACTATACTCATGTTATGACTAAAAGAATGTTACTCCACAATAGTGGCGCCATCTATTGGTCAGTTCCGAAAGGGTCACAGTAGTGGCGACATCTATTGGTCAAGATATGACCAAAAGGATGACCGCTGCTACTGCAAGAACAGAGTATATTACAGTCGGGCTTGACCGACTTTCCTACTGGTTTTTTTATAAAACAACAAAATTTAACCTGAACCCCGGTTCATAACTGAATCTAGGTTCAGAGATCTACTGAACCCGCTCCTTGAACACAAACCCAAAAAGTTTCAACTGTTCGAACACCGGAGTGAACACCTCATGATTTTTAGGAGGCTTGCAGCCCTGATAAAAACCAGTACAAAATTAAATCAACCCCGATAATGTTTTCACTTTTGTCTCAATCTTGCCCAAATTGTTTTGGGACTTCTGAGAATCTGGAAAACTCATACAAACTGTATTCTTAAAAAGTTATAGATTATTGTGCTGTAGCTATATGTTTACCCATTATCTCTCTACTTAGCTTGCCTTTGAAAGAGTCTGATCTCCCAGTGATTTGGTACGCTTCATACACCATTCCATTTTTCAATATAAGATTCAGATTGAATACTTAGAATTACAGAGGCATGGTTCAAATTTCTGATGCTGCAGCATCTCTGTGCCAATATCATATCTCCTTCTCAGCTTAGCGTAATCAATCGTCGATGACGACAAATATTCTTAAGTTTTCCATATTAGAAAATACTTTAACAAAGTGTTTGCTATTTTGGCACCCTCTCGATAGTGTTTAGCGTTCTTAAGAGGCAAAAAGTGCAATGGCGCCACCACCCCATCGATTCATCTTTCTATGCTTTATCTATTATCCCGACCGCTCAATTGACAGCTCAACTGAATGTTTGACAAGATACCAACTGGCATCAGATCCATTCCGCGGAAACTTCTCACTGCTTTCACTTTTGTCACTGATAATAGCTCACTCACTTAGAGTGGGTTGTAATTGTTAAATGGGACTCGATCATGTACAAACATATGAGTCATTATACGATTTCCAACAGATACTACTGACTGTTACTACTATCTCTTGACTTGACCGACTAGAATTCTAAGCAACAGTGTACATATTGTATATTATATGTATTAGGATCGCAATCGGAAAGAGCGACAAGGTAAAGCTGTTCGCTTTGTTGTTGTTGCTTTTGTAGACTGCGACTATTTCTGTCTCGCTTTGCTTTATGCAAGCTCATGTAAGAGAGAAGGCGCGACTTGTCGTACCGCTTATTTTAGTGCAAAGTGTCCCATCATGCTCGCTTACTCATAGCCGTACGCACACTATCAAATATGAAGTACTTTGGCTTTGACAACTAATGCAGCGCCATAAATATCTATCGTAATAAAAATGTTACCATAATCGGGTTATACCCAAGATTCTTATCTAAATTCCGCACAAATAGATTTCACAGCTTACATAAAACTTTAACAGCCGATTAGTTATAGATATTTTCGGCTTCACGGCCTGGGACTTTTGTATTTAGACCGTAAAAAACAATTTCACATATCAGTGGTCTGATTAGTTTTATAAGGGGGACTAGCGATTAATTTTGTTGGTTAACTTTTGATGCACAAGAAAAAAATTGAAAAAAAAAATAATTAGATTATACACAAAATATGTTTGTTAGTTTCACTCCTAGGCGCTGTTAATCCAATCCAAGTAGTAGGAAATACGTGTGGCTATATTGGGATAAGCGCTGTCACATTCGCCAAACCAGAAGCTGACACAACCCTGCAGTACTTTGTTATCGTCCAGTATGCCGGCACCGGCATCGCCACGACAGACTCCCTGCTTGGCGACACCTTTCAAACAGAGCACCGAATCATAGCCATAGCCGGCAGCAAGTTCACAGTATGCAGAACTCAGCGTATTGAAATTTGCCTTCTGCAGTTTGTAGGCCGCATTGCCATCGGTTTGTTCACCCCAACCGGCAGCAAAGACGGGAGTGCCATCGGGTAGTTCACTAATGGGTACCGTTTCTCCCTCCTCGGTGGTCTCGGCTTTGGGTAGAGCCACAGCGGCAACTTTATCATTAAAGGTCAATGGTTGACTTAAAGTAACAATGGCCAAATCGTGCAGGAAGTTGCCATAGGAGGGATGAATACGAACACTGGAGACGCCAACGATAATGCCACCGGCATACTGATTCATGCTGCCCACGCGTACGTCCAAGGTGCTAGCATCCACGCTGGGGAAGAGAAATGGAGAGTATTGTTATTAGAAAAAGGTTTTAAGAGAGCTCCTAGGGCTCCAACTGGCTGAAGTTTGGGTCTAAGAGTTAAGCTAACCAAACAAGAAAGAAAGTCGGTCAAGCCCGACTATAACATACTCTGCACCCTTACACTCGCACTTGCTCAGGAGTCAAACGGCCAGTTAACACTCCGCGCACAACGCGGTGCGCTCTCTAAGTTTCTCTCTCTCTTTTCTCTTTCTCTCTCGCACTAAGATTGCCTGTGTTGAACGGTTAGGGTATGTTGCTGTGGTTGTTGGTGGGGGAGTGGGTGGTGTTAACTGGCCCCATAACTTGAGTATCGTTCATCCGATCTTGATCATTCCTTCAGCAAATCGATAAATAATTTTGTTTACAAGGTATCTCTAGAAGGAACGAACGATCATCTCCAAAACTGTAGGAGATATGAAGTTTTTTCCAAATTACGGGGGCGGGAGGGGGCGTGGCAAAAATTGAAAATAAACTTGATCTGCCTGCAAGTATAAGAAATATATGTCCCATATATGTCAAACCTCTATCTCTTACCATCTCTGAGATCTCTTCGTTCATACGGACAGACAGACGGACGGACGGGACGGACAGACGGACAGACGGACATGGCTATATCGAATCGGCTGTTGATGCTGATCAAGAATATATATACTTTATATGGTCGGAAACGATTCCTTCTCCCTGTTACATACTTTTGCACAAACTTAATATACTCTATGTACCTTCGGTACAGAGTATAAAAACTAGAGCTGGGTCTTAAGGTTCTCATACCGAAGTTATGGTACCTCAAGTCTTTAGGATCTCGCTAATGAAACATCTGAAAATTGCCTTAAACACAGTAACTAAAAATATGGAGGGCTTTTCAAAGATATATTTGGGATGTATACTGAATTCATGTCTGATAATAGTTTCATGTAAGATTTTTAATATTGTAGAAATGTAGGAGCCATATATAGGAAGCTCTTCCGCTAATGTCAAAGTTTAATGAACAAAATTTTGAGCAATATTATAAGTTTCTAAAATTTCATTCATTTGTTTAAAGTCTTATAATTAGGGTCATGCTTTTCATTCCAGAACTAGTTCATTTTTAATAGCAATAAAGTATGGAACTAATCCTTAAACTGTAATCTTTTGGAAAGGTGTACATTTTCCTTAAACTGTGCACGAAACCAGTCCCTTTGAACTGAAATTAGTAAGCAAGCAAATCTTTTTAAGTCCCATTCCTAAACTTCAAACCCTAACTAGTTCATTTTGAAAACAATTCAAATTTGTAACTAGATTTACTATATAATAAATTCAGAAGATTTATATTAAACGTTAGGCCTGAACACCTTGATTTTTTACACAATTTCCTTCGAAAACCAGAAATCTTAGGTACCTCACTTTTCTCAGTGGATTATAGTTATATGGGAACTAACTCTTTTGAGCTGAATTAATTAAAGCTGCCTTTACACCTGTCACTATCTTGTATTCATTGTATCATGTATGTATATATATGACAAGTGTAAAGGCAGGGTTTGATTGAAATTTTTGTTATGAAGATGCTGTTACCAGAACCTTTTAGTCAGGGGGCTTATTAGAGCCAAGAGCTAGCTTTTTTTATAATTTTGCAGATGGTAATATAAAATTGGCTCACAATCAGTTGAGTTGAAAAAGACTTGATCATTGATTTGTTCTACCGACTGCCCATCAGTCCTTTCGTAGGATCGTTTGTTCGTTTATCAGCTTGTCCGCCCGTCCGTCACTTTGTCAGTCCAATTGTAAGGAACCGGCCGTATCGGCTGACTAAAGCATAAAGCTGCCCAGGAACGATCGGTCCGAAAACTAGTTCAAGTGAGAAAAGTTTTTATTTTCAAAGATATCGTCTTCAAACTTGGTATTTATTTATTATATGCTTTCACAGAATTCTTAGTATCCAACTCAGTATCCAACTCCACGCCGAACGGAGCAGACGTGTAAAATAATTGTCCCTGAAGATGGTTGCCGAGGAGCAACCGAAATATATTGGAAAACATCATACATTTTTGTGTGTTTCACTTGACCTAGAGCCGGCAATACTCAAATTTCTTGAATTCTTTTAAGTTTGATTACAATTGAAAGACTTAAGCATATAGCTTCTCTAAAAATGGCCAACCTGTAAGCTTGTTTTAGGGGGAAAAGTTTTCCTATTTTCAAAGTTACTGATTCCAAAGATTCTTATTAGCTTTCACCTAATTATTTAAAATTTGGGCTGCCAAATATAAATCGTCTTTTGGTTTAGCAAGTCAACTGGTCACAGCAGAGCCGCCATCTATTGGTCAGCTTGGCAAACAACTAAATTACTTCAGTTGATTATTAAATACTTTAGAAAACCTGTTTCAAATTTTAGTTGAACATATAAGCAATTATGTTTTGGATCTAGTTATTTTGAAAAAAACCCAATATATGAACTTATATACGTTGGAACTAGTTGTTTTTCAGTAAATTCTATAAGCATAGGGAATTTATATGTATTATTCTCTTCAAATTGGGCTTAGGCTTTAAGAACCTTTAAATTTATAGTGAATGTAGCTGATTCTTATATAGATTCCGAGTGGAGATATACTTTTCGGACACGACATTTTGTAAACGCCATGTGCTGGTTCATTTTTGGAACTTTTTAGGCTTAGATTTAGGCTTCTTTTAAAGCAATTCCAGTGGCTCAGTATGCTATTTATTTTCGAACTATTTTTGAAATGAACTGGTCCTTTTAAAGTAACTTCATTCTGTTGGGAATATTATTTTAAAGTTGTTCCTGAACTTCAGCTGAATCTGGGGTAAATTCCCCCCACCAATTGGTACCCTTGCAAAGTACCCTCTTTATTTTTGAACTTTTCCAGAAATGAACTAGTTCTTTAAAAATAAAATTATTAAGCTTATTATTCTCTATTTCTATATAAGCCGATTCTTTAAGATTGTTTCAGGCTCGCCTTTTATTAATAAATTTTAAACTAGTTCATGTTTTAAACATTGCATGTGGATTTACTAAGCAAAGATGCTTAGATATACACAGAAAAAAAAGTCAGGATATTTTCAATCTTTTTAATCTTGGAGTAAGCCCGGCATGAGCTTGAAAATTCAATCTCGATTTTCAGGATATATGACACAATTCAAGCTTTCAGGGAATGGCCCAATCCTTTCGAACTTGTATCATTCCAAATGTGCTTACTTCAATCCCCTTTGAGATCACATGTTCATAATTAAGAGAGCGAGAGCGACAAAGCTTAAGTAGCATTTTTGACATGCGGCAACATACGATGGCGATGGTCGTGAGCAATGAGATGCCATTTCATTCGTGTTCAGTGCGTATGGTCGTGGGTTCGAAACCCAGTTATAAATTTTTATATTTCTTTGTTTTTCAGAAGTTTTAAATAAACCAAAACTGGTGTGGGTCTTTTGAAGTGTGTATATAAGGATATCCTATGGAATATGGCGGAGGAAAGGAAAAAGAGAGGTATCTTTCCTGGGATCAAATCAGTATTACATATCGAGAGCTCAAAAACAATCTCGAACTTGCTTAAAATGATCCTGGATTGAGATTAAATTGTTTTCGAATTATTTGCTTAATTCAATCTTTTTTAAGATTACCCCGGGATAAATATTAAAAAGTCGGATCAACTCAATCCTTTTTCGGAACGGGTCAAGAATATTCGGGATTAAGTTGTTTTCATTACCGATTGGGAATGATTTAATCCCGTATGGATTGATTTTTTTTTGAGTGTGGGCTTGTTTTCCATTTTGGTCTAAACATTCAAACTAATTCCACTGTTAAGAATGGGTTTTATTTTTGAACAATCTTTTTAAGTAAACTTAAATTTGATTTCTTTTTGAACTTCGAACGATTCTTAGTCACCTTCCTTTCTTTTTAAGTGGACACAGTCAATTTTTTATGAAGAATTCTCTCAGCTTTCATAGAGCTAGAAACTAGTTCCCTAAGTAAACAAGTTTTCTATTCATCGGATAGAAAATATCTAAGCCTCATCAGTTAGCAAATATCCCCCAACGCCCTCACTCATTTTTGGTCAACTGAAAGTCCATCAAATACTTACGGTGTGGTACCCAAATAGGATACACAATGCGCCGCCGTCAACAGCTGGGTGTTGTTTATAATGCAAGCCGAACAGATGTGCGCCTTTTTGTAACGCAACGAGGCCGACCAGGGAAACTCTCCGGAAACGGCATCCTCACCGCCCAGTAAACGATTCTGTGGTGGCGAGGCCACCACCAGACTCAGGGCATAAATTGTAAGCACCAGTGTCAGCGACAAGATCGCACGTTCAGCAGCCATGGCGTTGAATCCTAAACTGAATCGCTGGACACAATACAATTGGCCAATTGGCACAATTGCTGTTCACTTGGACTCGATCTAATCTTATCGTTCACAATTTACAAGCCGTTTCCCCAGTTGTTTTCGATTAGATTGCTTTTATGCTATTTCGACCCACTAATTTGATCTTACGTATAAATGCGTGCAGAGCCAGGAGCAGGTTTCTCAGTTACCAATTAAAACACTATGAGGTCAGTCCCTGTTCTGGTATTACTTGCATTCCTCTGTCCCAGTTGGGCACGTCAATTGGCTGCGGTGGGTTCGCATCCGTATAGCGTTTCGGTACAACGCAATGGTCAACACATTTGTAATGGAGCTTTGATCAGTAATCGGCTGGTAATCACAGCTGCACACTGTGTGGCCGCTGGCCAAGGCATTGAAAGGTAACCCGTTATCTTGCGTTCGAGTACCCACTAATCCGACGCTCTTTCCCAACAGCTATCCACCCCGCAACTTTTATGTACGTGCGGGCAGTATTCAGCGTTTGGTTGGTGGTCAACTGACTCAAGTCTCTCGCATTGTGATACACCAAGACTATGCCGATGGTGTGAACGATTTGGCTCTACTTGAGCTACAATCTCCACTGACCCTGAATGACCTTACCCAACCCATTGAGTTGGCAACGGAAAAGCCCGCAGTGGGTACCGAAATCACCTTCACCGGCTGGGGTTCATCCGTGCTAAGTGGCACGCCCAGTCAACGTCTACAGGTGGGCACACGTCAGGTGATCAGCCCTACGGATTGTCATTCGGAGACCTATTTCGAGCAAACGGGTTTGCTTTGTCTCAAGCCCGCGAAGGAGGCTACAGTCACGGAGGGTTTGTGTACCGGCGATGCAGGTGCTCCGGCTGTCTACAATAACAAGCTGGTGGGCAGCGGTGTTTTCTTTCACAACGATTGCAATACCCCTGAAGCAGATGGCTATGTCGATTTGCCGCATTATTTGGATTGGATCAATGAGCATAGTTAAGTGAGAATAAGTACAATAAAAATGAGAACGAACCGGAGTCGATTTACCTATTACTCAGGGAAAATACTTAAAGTCTAAGCTAACAGGTTGCTCGTCACACCTCGCACTGGCGCCTGAATTGGAGCCTGAAGATGCTCTAATCAAGGGCCGCCTTTAATTAACACGCAAAGCTTAACATTAGAAAAGTTTATAAAAAGTTAGATATCTGGTAGAAAAAAATTCACCTCACTAAGCTTATGAATATCTGCGATTCATTGCTCAAATGTAATGAAAACCATCCGTTTTTTGAAACGAATCATAAGGGGGGAAGGAGTAAATGGAATGTCAAGCGAAAGCGAACTGGCTGAGACCTCAACAAAAGTCGATATTCACCAGAGGAATTGAATAGGTATCGTCCACTTTAAGCTGCTGCCACCACATGAAGCCCTCAATTTGGATGTGTACTTCAGCTAACCGAATATAAAACAAGAAGTTACATATATACTTTATACTTGCACAACTTTATGATACCCTATTTACACATTTTTAATAGTATATAAATCAAAATGGCTAGCTAATCGCAAAAGTGTAAATTTCCACCATGACGACGCTCGATCGCAAATCATCAAAAATAGGAGCTGAATTGTAAAATGATGGCACATCCATCGTACAGCCCTGTATATTCTTATTCTTCACCTTCTCTTAGTTTTGAATTTTTTCTGATTAACTCTTGCGAGCGATCTTGCTTCTATTAAGAACATCTTATCCCTTAGATCTATTTAGCTAACGCTGTGCTTGTAAAGCACAACGTGTACATAAATGATCTGCGTTGGGATACCTACTAATCCCCACCGGATGTGCCTCTTTACGTATAGTGTCACTTGCTTCCTGACCCTTGTCCGATAATTATATTTAATGCTATTACAAAGAGACATGTTTATGGTTCAGGTTATCTTAACTGAATTTTATATTTAAACACCATGCTGCCATTTGCGCTATCGCAAAAAATTTGAAAATAAGTTTGGAGTTAATTGCTGGGAGACTGAACTTAGAACGTTGACCTCCCATTTTCCACCAAGGGAGTGAACTTTCCGGAATTCATGATGGAATTTTCATATAAAATCTTGGAAAATGAGTTTGAACCTGATCGAATGAAAATCAAAAGAGCTTCATACAACAATCTTCCAGTCATTTTTCGACTTTGGGGGTAGATTTTTCAAAATTTAAAGTTCAGTATTCCGTATTTTAGACTTTGGACTTCATTTTCCACCCAGGCTGTTATTTATTTATTAAAATTGTCCAGATGTTTGTAACGCATCTCCGACAAAATAAAGTATATATATTCTTAATCAGCATGACGAGCTGAGTTGATATAACCATGTACGTCCGTCTGTCTGTCTGTTTCTATGCTATCTCCTCCGTCAGCTTTAAAGCTATCTTAACCAAACTTTGCACGAAGTCTTTTGGTACAAAGCCGCTGCACATTTGTCGGAATCGGCCGGATCGGATGACTATAGCATATAACTGCTAGAAAAACTTTTTTGTTTTCAATGCGAAGGCACCCGCATTTTTCAGTTTTCTATGATTTTACATAGTTCCACCAAGTTTGATGACAATCGGTCAATTATATAGTATAGCTGCCATACAAAATATACTATATGTAGTTCTGAAAATATGTCTTAATGGGAAAAACTTTTTTGTTTACAATGCTATCGCTCCCAAACTTGTTACTGATCAGTACTATATGCTACCACACAATTCTGCCAAGTTTGATTCAAATCGGATGACTATAGCATATAGCTGCCATAGGAACGATCGGTAGGAAAAGTAGTTCTAGTGAGAAAAACATTTTTGTTTGCAATGGTAGCGTCTTTTTACTTTCCAATTATGAATATTATCAGTTTCCACACAATTTTGGGAAGTTTGGTAAAAATCGGATGAATATATCGTATAATATAACAAACTGGCAAGCAAATGGTCAAAGTAATGGCGCCATCTATAGCTGAGATTGGGAAAAACCTCAGCTAAGAATGTTCGACGAAAATCATTTAAATTTATATAATGTATTTATATAATTAAACAAGCTACAAGGGTATATAAACTTCGGTCGAGCCGAAGTTAGCTTTCCTCTATTTTTTTAAAGCACATAATAAAACATAAGAGTAACATACAAAGACTTTCAAGGTTTCAATTAGTCAGGTTGAATTCTTATGTAAATATAAACTATCTATATCCCCGGCGTTTCCCGAGTCCTTTGCATTGAATGGATATGTTTCTTATGAGAGCGCTTTTGTTCAAGTTTGAAATCGCTGCAAGTTAACATTTAAAATCCAGTTTATAGCATAAATGGGTCATTCTTTTTGAAACCGATCGGTTTTAAAATTCGCCATTTTTGATTTTGAGATCTAATATCGTATCTTTTTATACCCTCGCAAAGGGTATTATAATTATGCCCAGAAGTTTGCAACGCATAGAAATATTCATTTCCGACCCCATAAACTATATATATTCTTGATCAAGGCGACGAGCTGAATCGATTGAGCTTTGTCCGTCCCTCTGTCTGTCCGTCTGTTTCTATGCAAACTAGTCTCTCAGTTTTAAAGCTACCGAGCTGAAATGCACAATGTCTTTTTTTTACTGCACGGTGCTAATATGTCGGAACCGACCGGATCGGATGACTATATCTTATAGCTGCCATAGGAACCATCGGTCGAAAAGTGGGACTTAGTGAGAAAAACTTTTTTGTTTTCAATGTTAGCGTTCTTAAATTCTATTATTATCAATATTATTACTTTCAAACAGATTTGCAAATTTTGGTCAAGATCGGATGACTATATCTTATAGCTGTCATAGGAACGTATGACTATATCTTATAGCTGCCATAGGACCGATCGGTCGGAAAATGGGTCTTAGTGAAAAACAACTTTTTTGTTTTTAAGTAAATCGTTCTTAAGGTCGGTGATTATTAATATTAAACGCTTTCAAATTAATTTGAAAAAGTTGATCGACATCGGGTGAGTATATCTTATGGTTGCCATATGACCGATCGGTCGAAAATGATTCTTAGTAAGAAATTTTTGTTGGTTTTTTATGTTAGCGTCCTTAAACTCGCTGATGACTGATTTTATATGCTTTCAAATAGATGCGCAAAATTGGGTAGCAATCGGATGACTATATCTTAAGGTTGCCATAGGGCCGATCGGTCGGAAATTGAGTCTTAGTGAGAAAAACTTCTTTGTTTTCAATTTTATCGTTCTTAAACTCGGCGTTTGTTAATATGATATGGTTTCGAAAAGATTCGCGAAATTCGGTCGAAATCAGATGTTCATCCAAACCAGTTCGATATCGGTCCTAAACCGTTAAAATATCAAACTCCATTTTTACCAACCTACAGTATAAAATTCACGTTCATATCTTAAAAGCCGTCTGAGATATGGGTCCTGAAGAAACTGTACTAGTAAAATATTCAACTGCATATTACCAATCTTCAGTCTAAATTTTAAACTAATAGCTCAAATAACTTCTGAGAAATGGGTCTTAACCTCATTTTATGACCGATTCGATACTTTTTCGATTCCAATCCTGATCCAGTAAAATATCTAGCTCTATACTACCAACCTACAGACGATTTTTCAAGGGCATAGCTTGAATGAGTTCTGAGGTATGGCTCTGAAACAGTTTTTAACCGGTTCAAAACAGGTTCGATTCTGGTCCTGATCTAGTAAAATATCCAACTCCATCCTACCAACCTACAGACCAGTTTTCAACGGTATAGCTTGATGGCTTTTGAGATATTTCCGCTTTCTAACCGGTTCACAGACTTGAGATATAACCTATGACTCTTTTCTGATCTGCATGAACGTACTGTGAAAATTTTGTGGAGATTGGTTTAGCGGTTAAGCCGCCTATAAGGAACAAACATACTTCCACTTTTATATATATGTATAGATATATATATAGGTATACAGAATTAAAAATTTTAAAGATTATCCGTTAAACTATTTTGCTGATTTTAGACAATATTTTATATTGATTTACATAAATAAGATTTTGAACATTATAAGTAGGCTCTTACCACATGAATTTGTAGTTTCAAGGAATTTTGCCCAACAGAAATTGACACTGTTTCAAAGTCAATATTTATATGAGCGAATGGCATGTAATGGCCCTTTGCTCCCTCGCAGATTAATAAAGTTTGTGAACCCACAAATAATTGACCCATTCACTTTACTCTTTATACAACACTTTATTCCATTTGCTGCTGAATCCATTCATAGTTGGCCGCAATGCTAATGAAACGTTCCGGCAACATGCTGCCACATTCGCCCAATATTTGTGCTCCCAGTCCAACAAGCGTTTGCTCATATACCGCCGGTCCACCCAAATCACCACCACAAATGCCCTGACGACGTGGATGACCCAGGCACAAAAATTCTTCATTTTCTACATTATCCGTATACCGAAGGCAATCGGTTTCGGGTAGCACCTCAGCGGCGCCAATTTGCAGTGTACGGTGCATGGTGGTGGCCGATTCACTGGTACGTCCCCAGCCAGAGATTTCCACTTGGGCTAAGACGGGAGGATCCTCTTTAGCCAAAGGCAGGGCACCAACATATTCATTAAAAACCAAAGGTTCGCTGAGACGCAGTAGAGCCAAGCCGGTGGCTAGTTCATTATAGTTGGGATTGATGGTGATTTCCTCCACGCGTATGCGTTGTCCTCCATTATAGAGATCCACAGTGCCCGTAGAGACCATAAACAAAGTGGCAGGCCAGCTGAAATAGTGGGAGAATTAGTCAAAGATTAAGCTCTACCCAATTTTGAGCTGGTACCCACGGTGTATCTTTGCCGGCCGAGCAAACGCAGGTCAGGGCCGTTAGGGCATAGCGCTCTGCTATGATGACAGCTCCACAATTGTAGCTGCCACCCACGGAGAGTGCTGCCTGATAGGGCAACTGACCTAACACGGCATCCTCACCGCCCACTATGCGGCCCTGGGGCACAGTTAAGGCCTGGCCCAGCAGGGTAAGCACCACCAACACCAGGAACTTCGTCATGGTCAATTTAAACTGATTTGCCTGTGGTTTGGTCTGGGCGTTTTTATAGCCCTCGCAGTATCTTATCCGACGTTCCCAAATGGACTAGATAATACCCATCCATTGATTAGACAAGCCCCACCCCGATCTACTTATTTCTGGGAATTCGTGGGCATATCAATGAACCCTGATTGCCACGCGAACACGTTTCCCAGAGTCCAATGCACCGCGAATTGAGGCACGTATGCCGCCGCGTTGCCATTCGTTTTGGTCAGCCGCCGCACAACCTGTTGTGCTCATCACCCAGCCTCCAGCCTCCAGCCGCATCATCATCATCAGCGTCGCCGTCTGCGATTCACTTAAATTGTGGGGCCTTTCTCAACATTTGATGCATTTGCAGGCCTGACTCGAGACGAACATGATCTTGCGAACGACCATCGCTGGCCAGCTGTTGGTTTTGGTGCTCATCTATGCCTGCCACACGTTAATACCTCAGTCATGGGCCAAAACGGTGCTGTCCACCGCATTGGATCAGCAGGTGTTGCCGGAGCCGCGTGCCTATATGCCGGATGCGCAGAACTTGGACTTTATTTATCATGATCATGAGGAGCTCACGCGATTTCTGAGGTAAGCAAAGTATTTCCGATGGGAAAATTGGATTCATCAGCTTGGTTACTTCTTCTTCTGGCAGAGCCACCAGTGCACGCTATCCGAATCTGACGGCCTTATACTCCATTGGCAAGTCCATACAGGGACGTGATCTATGGGTCATGGTGGTCAGTTCATCGCCGTATGAGCATATGGTGGGCAAACCGGATGTCAAATATGTGGGCAATATACATGGAAATGAGCCAGTGGGTCGAGAGATGCTACTCCATTTGATACAATATTTTGTGACCAGCTACAGTACGGATCAGTATGTGAAATGGCTATTGGATAATACGCGAATTCATATATTACCCACCATGAATCCGGATGGCTATGCCGTATCCAAGGAGGGCACCTGTGATGGCGGTCAGGGCAGGTGAGTGAATTATGGGACATGTTTGTTATATATTAATTTAAAATAGGTGTGCGTAGGGCTATAAACTAGAAGGTAAAGGTGTAGTTATGCAAAAGTTTACGATGCTTTTGCTATAAAATTCAGAGTGACAGATTTCTGCCTGTTTAGTCCAGTGCCGGCCAAACGGAGAGGACAAAAAAGTGTGCTTGTGTTGGTTAGCAAGGGAGCTCTCTCCAAACTACAGCCGTTTTACTTGCAATTCAATGCTCACCGATTCACACAATCATGAGTTCGGCTCGCGTTTGCGTAAAAACACGACTGACTTCGGCTCCTGGTAGCTATGGCTGGCCGGCTCTGGTTTAGTCAGCTGTTGCCTCTCTCTCTCTCTTTCGGCTCTCTCTAAGACAGTGTTTTCCAAGCAGAGAAGGTGGTCGTGACTGGCTCTCTCTGACACTCAGTGATGCATGACATCGGCAAGCATTCGGTGTGAATTGCCGAGTGTATTCGGCACCCAGGGGCTATGAACAGCTTCTTTCTTACTACAAGAAAGCAGTCAAGCTCGCTTTGACAAATCTTTTAACGAAAAATATTTGATTAGGTACACAAAAGGTATGGAAAGGATTTCTTCCACACGCCTACGAAAATCTTGGTCAATTTGTGTATAGAGTCAATTATTAATAAATTGCAATGGCTAGAGTTATTAGCAACACTGATAGCTATAATCTTGAGTTTGTTTTGAGTTTTGATGAGTATCTTGAATATGCTATCTCCAATAGGAACTCTAGTATACATTTTTCCATTGTGGATCTAATCAACAACACTTGACACTTATGAGTATATCTGGACGTGGTGCCATACCGTAAATCAATATACAACGTTTGTTCTTTGTGTATTCTTTTTGCTAATCAAAAAATTGTCATAGAGGAAGTGGGTAGAGATTCAATAAAGATTCGAGGAGACGTCTTTAGTTTCACAAAAAGTTATTTAATTTAAACGATTTTAAGTTAACGGTGCTCTATAATAAAAGCTTTAAGCATACGGGTAAGCTTTTACATTCATGGATAGCAAGACGGAATCAAGATACAACTAATAAAGGTATGGTCAGCGCTCAGTGCGCTGTCTGCTCAGCTTGCAGCTCAGTTTTTTACTCTTCAGCAGGGGTCGGCAAAACACACATGCTCATTTTGGCTTTGCTTGTGTGTGTTTAGCCACGCGAGAGCGCGCCTTATTTAACACTTCTTTGTTGTTGCAAAAGAGAGCAGTTTAATATCCTATACTGTCGACGTCGCTGCCGCTGAGCGCTGTTGAATGCACTTTAGACTGGGACGTGCCGGACTCTGCTCTTCAGTGTGATGCGAAATGTTGTATGAATGCGCTTTCAGAAAAAACTCTCAGCTTACAATGCTAGGCTGCTGGCCATACCTTGTTAGTTGTAAAATGGACGGAGATTACAACATGAAACAAAAACCATGAAGTCTTTAAAAATCTTTCATTTATAGAAAAGAGGTGTGAGGGAGACAACACCACTCCTCTTTTGTACAAACTGAAGCTTATTGAAAAACTTAATAGAGTTTGACTCCCGAGTAGTAGGGACTTACAACGGCATAGCCCTTTTATAATTCATTTCTCAGAACAGAAGCTTTTTTGTAACACTTTATGGAGTTTGCTTTATCTTGTTAGTCCCGTGTTTAAAGATGAACTGACTGTTGAGCCGAACAGAGTGCACACCTACAAAAAGATATTCATTAAATCTGTGACACTAGTTTTTTCATTTCCAAACTTGACTTTTGACTTTGCATAACTATTCTTCGAGTTATAGAATATGAGTTGTGTTCTTTGGACTTTCGATAAAAACCCATTTTAATAATACTCGTTTGAAGAAAATAGGTAAATTGGAGTGTTTTCGTTTACTTGCATGAAAGATCTGGCAGAGTTCTAGGTCGATCGATTTTGAATTTGTACCGTTTTCAAGTATGTTTTATTATTGGATGTACTTAAATAAAGTTCGAAATATTTTAGAGTATAAGAATACAGTCGTCGGCAAAAGTAATTTGACAAAAAAAATTCATGAATAAACCATTATATCTTTTTAACAAAAAATCCCAAAAATTTTTTAATTTTTATTGGATGCTGGTGTAAAAGTAAACTTTCAATAAAACATAAGTAGTACACAATCAGCTGCTTGGGTTGGAAAATATTAATCAAAACATGCAAATGGCGGTTGGCATAAGTATTTTGACAAGATTTCAAAATTGATTTATGCTCAGCACAGGGCCTTAAATGATCAAAGAATGATTGATTCAAGACAAGTTTTTCACGCTGAACCCAAATCAGCCTTTAGAAATCCCATATATATAATAGATTAACTGTGAATTGGACATAAAAATCCGGAAAATGGATAATTTGACCATATTCCCTGGACCCTATATGCTAGAAACCAAAATGTTTTTTTTTAAATTTGATATGTCAAGCTATAGTACTTATATTTATCTGTAAAATGTAGTATATACTGATATATATACTGATCGATATGCAAAGTATGGCCGATTTGCATGGAAATTTAAATTTTTAAAAAAAATTTTTTATTTTACATGAGCTCCATTGTAGTTTTTAAAGATATAATGCATATTTGGGTGCATTAAAAACTAACTGGCGCTCTCTTTATTTCCGAGCGAAGGTCTGCAACAACAATTTCATAGGTGTCTCTCTCCTATGTCTCCGACAAACTCGAACGCAACAACAATGTTGCTTATGCGATGTCAGCGCTCGCCTCGAGCGGGTGTTCTTGAAACAGCAACTACCACACACACACACAAACAAAAATCGGGTTTCTATTTCTATTCCTTTGAGTTGTTCTTGCTTGAGTTGTATTTTCTGCATTTGTATTGGATTTCACGCGCCCGTAAGCTAAGTCTGGGCACCCCTGTTCTAGAATCTCGGGCTGTAAATCGAAATTACCATTACAATTAGCTTACTTACTACTTACTTGAAACTTGCATTCGTAATTACTTTAATTACTTTTAATTACCAATAATTCAATTTGTAAGTACAAATATTGAAATAGATGTAATGGTAATTGTAATTTTTAACTACGAAATAATTGTGATTGTTATGGTAATTAAATGTTTAATTAACTAAGAAATTGTAATGGTAATTTCGATTTACAGTCCAGCAATAAAACGCATTGTTAGAAAACGAGTTTTTAATAGAAGTAAAAAACTTCTTGGATTGAGTACAAAATAGACTTACAATGCAGGATCCAAACAGTATTTAACTAAAAATACGAATTATTTAAAATCGAATCTGTTATTAAAATTAAAATAAATGGAGTGAGGGTCGAATTCTAGGGTGATCATTGGTTAATTCATTTCTTTTGACTTTTTCCAGATAAATTTGATTCAATACAGAGACCAAGTTTCCAGAAATAATTTAAAATAGCTTAAGAATTTTATGTGCTTTAACCAAGCACCTATTGTAATTATTTTATGAACTTTTATTTTGTTTCAAGAATGTTTTAGGGTTGACTATAGAGTTTATTAGATTTAAAGGAAGAATATTTTGAACTGAAATCGGGTTGTATTTAAGACCATTACCAACCAAAAGTATGATCACAAAGATTTTAAAACAGTTTAAGATGTGCTTAATTCATCCCGAAGCAGTCTTAAATCAAGTATTTCGTACTTAAAATACGAGTTTTGTACTGGATTCCAGAACTTTTGTGTTTAGTGTACTATTGACAGCGTTATACTTGATTCAAGTACAAACTTCTTGCTTTTTTTCTGAGCACTCACGACTAGACACACGCAGGACTTAGTTTGTAGCGAAGCCGTCGCTCCAAAATAGTTTCTGTCCTCACTTCCGATTTTTTTTTTCTATTTTATAGAGATTTTCTAAATATGTAGAAAAAATAGACATAAGTTCTTTGAATAAATGATGGTACACACTGCTTAATTGGTCGCGTAGCTGAAGCTGTCCCTGCTTGTGTATTACAACGGTGTTTTTTGTCGGATTTTATTGAAATTTTCTAAATATATGGAAAAATAGGCCTTAGTTTTATGGCGGGGGTTCGATTATTAGGCGGAGTAGAATATTTTGAATTGATAATCCTCTAATTTACTTCCCATTCAGGTACAATGCCCGTGGCTTTGATTTGAATCGCAATTTCCCGGACTACTTCAAGCAGAACAATAAACGCGGCCAGCCCGAAACGGATGCCGTCAAGGATTGGATATCGAAGATACAATTCGTTTTGAGTGGCAGCCTCCATGGTGGCGCCTTGGTGGCCAGTTACCCGTACGACAATACGCCCAACTCTAGTAAGTAGTCTCCTCCGCTGGCATATTTGACCCGCCCCGCCCCACGTCAAAAAGCTCTCCAAACCGAAAGCTATTTGAACTTCCCCTCTTACTCCTTGCTTTTCCTTCGCACCAATATGGCTGCTTAAAGGAATCTGCCGTTCGTCCGCCCTGTGCGCGAGTGAGTAAACGTAGGTTTGGCTCTTCCCAGCTGGAAGCAACTAATCTGGTTTCCCTTTTCTCCCCAACATGTCCCCTGGGTGCAGTGTTTCAGACATATTCGGCGGCTCCCTCGCTGACGCCGGATGATGATGTGTTTAAGCATTTGTCCTTGGTCTATGCACGGAATCATGCCAAAATGTCACGCGGAGTGGCCTGTAAGTCGGCCACACCGGCATTTGAGAATGGCATTACCAATGGAGCGGCCTGGTATCCATTGACAGGTGGGATGCAGGATTATAATTATGTGTGGTACGGTTGCATGGAGATCACTTTGGAGATATCATGCTGTAAATTCCCACCTGCCTATGAGCTGAAGAAATACTGGGAGGACAACCAGCTGGTGAGTATTCATATGTGAGTCTTCTTTTCATTTAATTTCTGAATTCATTTTTCCAGTCTTTGATCAAATTTCTGGCCGAGGCGCATCGTGGGGTGCAGGGTTTTGTGTTCGATCCAGCTGGCATGCCAATTGAAAGGGCCTCGATTAAGATCAAGGGACGTGATGTGGGCTTCCAGACCACCAAATATGGAGAATTCTGGCGCATACTACTGCCTGGATACTACAAGGCGGAGGTGGGTCTCCCAGGCAACACTCGAACTAGAGCTTTATATTAATCTTTTTCCATTCCAATATTTTAGGTCTTTGCCGAGGGCTATGCCCCGCGTGAAGTGGAGTTTGTCATAGTGGAGCAGCATCCCACGCTGCTTAATGTCACACTGCAGCCTTCTAAGGTAGGTAGAACTAAAAACTAACCCACTTAACAAAGGTGTTTGGTTACTAACCTCTCTGACAGTACCAGCTGCTGACTTCAGCCTCCTCCTCCTCCTCCTCCATCATTTCGAGCACCACCACCCAGGCGACGCAACAGCGTCAGGTGAACAATAAACTGCAGTTTCCCACTGATTAGACTTAATTCTCTGGATGCTGCGGATGATCTTGATGTGTAAATAATCGTAAAAGTGCTTTAACTCGCCCCCACGCTCCTCTCTACCTGCTTTTGACTAGTTTTTAGATTAATTAAAGTGTTCTTCTTTTTAACAATAAAACTAAAGGTTGACACCGTCTCTTAACCCAATTCTGTTGAATTCCTTAGCGCATTGAGGGCATTGGTCCGGCAAATCCCACATTCTATCGACCCATGCAGTCGCCCCAACACTATCGACCCGGTGCTCCGCCCTATGCGCCGGCCTCTTCTAATGACAATGGCATCTTCTCGACCATCAGCAATGGCCTGAACAGTTTGTACTCAAATATCTTTGGTTGAGTTCTAATTTGTATAAATTGTAAGACTTTTTTTTAGCATTAATTTATTGTATTTAGCATTTTTAAGACTAATAAAAGATAAACATTTTCAAGTGCAATTGGATTAGGCAAGAGATGGCAAAATAAAAACTTAAATGTGGAAAATGTGTTTTGTTTTTTGGGAAAATGTAAGTTTCTTCAAATAAAAGTAATCGTATCAGGAAAAAAGTGGACCCTACAGATGCGGAGAATAATAGATGAATATTGTTCCAGAACACTATTTTATATTTGACTTAACGGTAAATAATTTTGAATTCCATTAGCTGCTCCTACAATCTATGTGAATGTGCAGTGTTTAATATTTATGACGCTGCAATATCTGACTATCTATTATACAGTTCAAATATATAAATATTTTAGAAATAAAGTAAGCATACTTTGAAGGGCATTTATCATGAGATTTTTTGTGTGTATCAACAGGGTATGTTAAGTGTTTATTCGTTCTCCACTTTTTTGGAAGAGAAATGAACACTACCAGGGGTGCTACAGAAACCTCTTCCAACCAAATTCCTACCGAATTCCAATTCTTTGGTGCCACAGAAATTTATTTTGTTTGGTTTCAAACCTCCCGTGTATTGTTAGGAGATTTAGCTAAATTAACCACCCAGACAAGCAAAATTAATGTTGGATATGTAAACATTATTTTCTGGTAAGTTGCATCAAAAGAATAAATTATTTAATTAGTTTTAACATTGAAATTTGCGTTTCAATAACACAAGTTTACTAAAAAAAAATCAAATGACCCATTTCTACTGAAGACTTTAAGTGTAGTTTGGATTGGTGATCTTAAAAATCGATTTCAAAAAATTGTTCATGGCAACGTTTTTATACTCTGTACCGAAGGTACATAGAGTATATTAAGTTTGTGCAAAGGTATGTAACAGGGAGAAGGAATCGTTTCCGACCCTATAAAGTATATATATTCTTGATCAGCATCAACAGCCGAGTCGATATGGCCATGTCCGTCTGTCCGTCTGTCTGTCCGTATGAACGAAGAGATCTCAGAGATGGTAAGAGATAGAGGTTTGACATGTATGGGACATATATTTCTTATACTTGCAGGCAGATCAAGTTTATTTTCAATTTTTTCCACGCCCCCTCCCGCCCCCTCAATTTGGAAAAAACTTCATATCTCCTACAGTTTAGAGATAGATCGTTCGTTCCTTCTAGAGATACCTTGTAAACAAAATTATTTATCGATTTGCTGAAGGAATGATAAAGATCGGATGAACGATACTCAAGTTATGGGCAAAAAACGGCCAGTTAACACCACCCACCCCCCCCACCAACAACCACAGCAACATACCCTAACCGTTCAACACAGGCAATCTTAGTGCGAGAGAGAAAGAGAGAGAGAGAGAGAAACTTAGAGAGCGCACCGCGTTGTGCGCGGGGTGTTAACTGGCCGTTTGACTCCTGAGCAAATGCGAGTGTAAGGATACAGAGTATGTTATAGTCGGGCTTGACCGACTTTCTTTCTTGTTTAAATATGAATTTTTTCATTTTTTCGGTAGGTGCACTTACATTTTATGCCATATCTCAATTCACAATCGTTAGATGGTGTCAAGCAAGATATGAATCGAAAGGTAATTGAATGGTCAATAATAGCTTAGAACATTGTTTTCAAATCGGTTTAGAAGTTTGAATACAATGACCAAAAACATTTAAAAAAATCGATTTTTTGCTCGAAAATGCAAGAAATTTCTTTTTAAATCGACTAGGAAATATATAAAAAAAATCCAAAAAAATTGTTTTTATTCTTTTGACTTAAGAATCGCACTTCTACAAAGACAATAAGGTATTGATGAAGAAAATCTATGAATAAATATTGTAGCTGAATCAATTTAAGTGAAGGAACCAACAGTCAAATTTGAGTATTTTAAGTTTTTAGAAAAATTTTTTGTCTATTTTGTTCGTCTTTTGGTCAATATTAGAAATGGCCGAATAACCAGATCAGAAAAAAATTTCTGAACAGAACTAAAGTCGAAGCAAATGAATATTTATTTTTAAAAAATCTCAAAAACACCACTTTTTTCAGCATACAATTACTCACAGCTCCTGTATTTATTTATAGATTTTGTTCATCGATGTCTTATTTTCTTCGGAAAAGTGCGGTTCTTAAGTAGAAATAATAAAAATAGTTTTTTTGAATTTTTAAATATTTATCCTAGGCGTTTGGAAACCAAATGTATTGCGTCTTCGAGAAAAAAATCGATTTTTTTGAAATATTTTTTATTACTGTATTAAAACTACTTAACCGATTTGAAAATAGTAGTTTTATGCGATTATTGACCATTCAATTACCTTTCGATTTATTTTTTGCTTGACTCCATCTGACCATTATGAATGAAATGAAAAAATGAAAAAAAATCTTATTTAAAAAACGTTGCCATGAAAAAATTTTTGAAATCGATTTTTGAGGTCACCAATCCAAACTACATTAAAAAATAGTTTCAATTGAAATGGGTCTTTTTGGCTGTAAACTAGCGTAATTATTCGCAAAATCAACCAAAGTCTTTCATATTAATCAAAACTAACTGTGGCGGTTCCAGTTCATCCAGCTCCAGTCACGATCCTGTTTATCCAACTAGTTCGCACATCACTAACAACTGTAGATAGAAACGCGCTCTTTTAATACGTACATCTCTAACACACACACTCACTTAACTCTTTGGCATTCTGTGATAGTAATTCTTACACGCATACCAGACACACGGCAACACGCCATCAGCAATAAAACGAACCAAAGCCTAATATGGATATTTCCATGATGTCGAACGCGACAGACGTACGCATTTAAAGTGAAATAAAAGTCAAATTTAATTTTTTTTTCTTTTGTTACTTTAACTTACAGCACTTTCGAAGCACTTTATTTAGTGAGAAAAAAGGTAGAGCACACCTAGTGCTGGTTCCAAGATTAAGGCAATCAAAGAGCGATTCGCACGCGACAAAAAATGGAAGTGGTGTTTTTGGCCATCAATATAAAAGCAAAACTCAGCAAGAACTGCCAAAACCATTTAGTGCGACTAATTTTAAAATGTTGAATAATTTATCTCTATATTAGAATTTATTTGATCAAAAAAATTTTTTTTCAAAATAAAATATGATTCGATACGTGACATTGCGAACGCGACACTTTTTTCCATTATTTTATTTATGTGGTTTCTGTATAATGCGAAGCAAAAAAACCCTCAGAAAGATTTTAGATAGCAAAAGTAAGTGCAATATATGGCACTTTAATAAAAAAATTGTGCAATATTTATGTCCAAATTAGAAAATTCGCGCTATCGCAGCCTTGAAACCGAATATTTCGAAGTGGGTTATGATTAAATGTAAGATTGGCTTACATTAGTTCAATTTAATTGTTTCCCCTTGAAAATTTAATAAAACAGAGTGTTTTTAAGCACTTTTAATTTTTTGGTCTCGGTGGACCTTTTGGTGGAAATGTCCATATGTGTTTTACATTAAATAACACAAGGCCACAAAATTAGACTTTTTCCAGTATATTGAAGGGTTGGTGGTGATTCTAGATGATTTTCGCATGCTGAACACGAATCTGTTTTCAGAAATGGTCCATCACGTCGAGATTTTTAGTAATTTGAGCTTAAAGTTGCATAAATGCCTATTTTGAATCTTTTTAGACGCGCTTTGTGGGGAGAGAGAGATTTATAAACCAACCGTCCGCGATATCTCAAGAGATTTCTATGTTAGCCCCCTATATTTGTTTTTCATAGACTTCAAAGCGGCTTTTGATGCCGTCAACAGAAAAAGTCTCCTGCATCCGTGGCCCAACATCGTGATATCCACAAAAGTGCTGGATATGCTAAAAAGCTTATACTCTAACAATAAAACAGCAGTGTGGGATGGCATTACTCTGTCGCGATGGTTTGATACAAATCTTAAGGATACTGTATACATTTAGAAAAATTTGTTTTGTAATCGACTGTTTTCTAGGGTGTCGGGCTTTTATATACACGCTATTTACACGGGTTTCTATAATATACAATGTCCATATTTCGTTCCTCTCGATCTCTGGTCCACTCACATCTGTGCTTCTCAGCGACCATTTACTACTGTCCACTCTTCTCGACTATTCTCTATACAGTGTGACCTTCGTCTCTGTCTTAAAATACCTTGACGCTAAAATACTTATCGATATCCAAAGCCAGCAGGATTCAACAGTTCTTCCACAGCAATACATCCTCGGTTTGTGCCTAGCGGGCTCCAATATCCACTCGGGTTCAACGCTCCAAGGTTTTATTGGGACTCATCGGCTCCACGTATCTATTCGGGTTCAATGGCTCAGAAGCAAGGGATTTCGGCTGAATCATCATTGCTGGTCTGCCAAGCTGACTTAGCAGCAGGTCTATACTGGCTGCGAGCAACATCAAGGGGCTGCCCAGCAGGCTTAGCGGCGGGTCTGACGGAAAGTATACTGGATGCGGGCAACTGCTTCTGAAGCCGCTCGTCTAATGTTGAAATAACGAGCATCATTGAAGCAACGCCGCTCTGCTCGGCGGCCATGTTGTTTGCATGTATTTCATCATCATTTCTTTTGACTCCATGTGTCATTATTATCATCTTCCTCTTGCTCACGCTCACGCACACACACGTACAGGACTCGGCGGCAACGTTGCTTGCTTGGATTTGTAAATACGCCTTTGAACGTATTTCATCAGAACTTCTATTGGCGCCATGTGTCTGTCATCTCCCTCTCGCTCACGCACCTTTTAAAATGGCACCTTTATGTATGAAAGTACCCTTCAAGTTGAATAAGGGTGTCATTTCGCACTCCATGTTAATGATATTGCAGCAAATCTTTATGGTGGAGTGCAAACGGGACAAATGCACATCAAAATATTAATGTATTTGGATGCTTCTTTCGAGGATACGATGCAACATATAGATATTGCCCAAAATGGAGCCTCAATATAAATACTACAAAGTCGAAAGTTATAATAGTTCCACCGGGCAAGGGACTTCTGCCACCCAACGAACATTAGAGCCTCGACGGGACACTTATTAATAGAAGCCAAGTTGCAATATATTCATGTATGAGAGAATCTATCGCAGGAATATGGTATTGCCGTAGATATCAACATCCCTCCAGCTTGTAATACCGTACAACTAATCTTGCTTCTGGTAATGTATAGCCAAACTCTTTACAGCTACCTACAACTGTACCTGAATCTCAAGGTGCTCAACAACTTCCAAGACCAATATGACGCAATTACGATCATAACTATTTTCAAAGCCAGAACTGAGATGATGAGCCTGAACTATACCCCACACAGGCATAACCCATCTGAAATATGAAGCCTTTAGTGTAGTAGTAGTACTGTAGTAGTGTGCTTCTTTATTTAAATTTATAAAACAGATACTACATAGATGATAGATTAGATTCTACATTTATATCTAAACAAGACAAATACTAAGATAAATAAATCGACATGGTAAGAAACCGTCAGTCGATCACTGCTATTCAGTCTAATACACCAGGCTTCCCGGGTCTTCCCCACATACCAGATCGTTCAACTGCAAAGCGCGAGATTCGGTTGGCCGAGTAACACGGCCAAAGTTTTAAAAGTTCCCTTCCAATATTTGTTTTCGATATTTAGTTGCCTTTGATCCCAGTAGCTGGTGAATTTCGTGCAGATCTAGTTTTGCCTTACCAAAATGTAAAATTCTGTATTCCCTCAAAATTGGGCAGTTTCCAATAAAATGGATAGTGTTTTTCTGCTCGTTCCAATTGCAAAGAGAACATGCTGTATTGCTGCTTGCTATGTTTGGGACAAAGTTGATTTTGAGCAATTCACCTCTGGCCATAAAAATTGTGCGAATTTGGTCCACTGAAAACGCTTCGTTGAAATAATTTCTTTCTCCTAGGTCGTAGTTCAATTCTTTGTATATTAGCCTCTGAGAGCTCCTCTCTGATTCGATCATATAAGATGATCTATATGAAGCATCCATCTTTTTAAGTATTTCTGTAGCCCATGATTCCCACTCTGAACTTTCTGCCAGGTTAAGTCTTTCGCAATGATTGGCTGATAGAAGTTCCCATTCTCGAAAGAACTGATGACGTCCGTTTAGCAGCCAACAATCTTGCCTTTATAATCTTGGAGAACGAAAATCCCAACTTTCCGGGAGCATCGTCACAATAGAAGACATCCAACTTGTATTCAATTAGCTACCTATATCAAAGAGGCAACTGTCTACAGAACCAGCATAATGAGCAGAGGGCGCTGTGGGGTGTTCTTTTAACACAATGGAAAATGTATTTTAAAAATATCTACAATTCCAGTCTCTTTTATCAGTATTGTTGCTCTTCCAAAATAGCTAGAAAATGGCAGCAAAAATTTGCACAACGTAAAACTGAATAGTTTCCTACTATTGACCTTACAAAATGAATACATTTTGTGGGAAAAATAACTAAATTGACAACACTGCTCCAGGGTCGTCTTCAAGAAAGAACGGTTCAATGATCCTTTCCTCACACGTTGGTCGTAAAGCGGTTGCTCAACATCCTTGATACATTTTTTTTAACGCTTTGTGGATTCGAGTTCTGTGTTCTATGGTACAAATTTACTTGGAATGAATTCGAACGAGGGCTGTCATAAGCTAAACATTTGTCTAATAAAAAGAATCGCTGAGTGGTTTACCAACACACTTGTGCAACTAGAGCAGCGATTGGCACACCTGGACCGCAGGGGCCGAACAAATTTCGCTATTCACACCGACACGAGACGAACACATGCCGAGGCTAGTGCCAAGAGAGTAAACTACTTTTTAGTCGCTGGGCAGCGATCGAAGAAGCAGTTCAGAGCAGCTTTGCGTTGCTTTTTTTCTCACACCAATACACTCCCACTTTTTGGCTTTGCTCTTGTTGACAAACCCTGACCTACAGCAGGTAGGCTCGTCCAAGCAGAGCGTTGAGCACTATTCAGTGTCACATTTCTTGGGCATGGTAACCATAACTCCATCCCATCACACAGAGGGGATGCTTGAAGAAGCTCAAATTTTTTGTTAGATGTGCCCAAAACTTCCGATCAACTGACTCTAGCATTAAAATTCAAAATTTCAGGCAACATTTCTTCACATTTTCGGTTATCAAACTGAACACAAAATTTCCCCATCTGGTATTAATTTCGTTTCTCGCTTTATTCCAAAAACACATTTGAAAAAAAACTATAAAAAAACCTCAAATATTTGTATACTTAAATCCACTTAACCATGTTCAAGCTCAATACTAACGCTCTGTATGGTGTGTCCCATGACAATGAGGCGCTACGGTGTGACAATAATTTCGAGTTTCGGGTAAGTCAAGGACTTGACGTTTCTCTTTAAGTGAAATCACACTTTCTGTTCCTAGTTTGCGAGTCCCGAGTCCATACCGAATGCGGTAAGGCGCTACAATGAACAACGTGCCGCTGAGTTGGCCCAGTTGCGGAAGGAGCGTGAGCCGAACAAGCTCAGTATGCCGCGTTTCTGTAAGGTACGCCATGCGGGTCATGATGTACTCGGCAAGGTCACCTGTCGTGATTTGGATGTGGAGACACAGCTCTCGCTACTAAGTGAGGCGGAGGAGGAGGAGGGGGGAGAGCCGCTACGTCTGTTCGGTGGAGCTGAAGGTAAAACCAAGTCTAAAAAGTCCCGTCCCAAGGGCAAGAAGAACAATGCTTCTAAAGAACGTCAGCTAGAGCCATGTGCGCGCATAGAGGAATTGCATCGTGAGGTGTGCGACGAGCTAAAGTCTATGGAACAGCCAGAGGTTATGAAGGTGTCTACAAAAAATAGGAAAAAAACTAAGAGGGGGGCTCACAAATCCGGCGGCGGTGGTGATGCAGTCGAACCCAAGCCCATCTCCTATGAGGACTATCCTCAACAGCAGGCCAAATGGGTGGATATCATGCCCTCGGCCATGATGTCACAGGCCATACGGGTGAATGTGTGCAAAGCACCCCATGCCACCCCCCTGGAGGCCTATCAATTCATGGAGCAGCACAGTAGCCTGGAGCCCGAACCCATGTCGCCATTTTTCCAAGAGGATAGCGATCTGGAGCATGAGTTTAAGGATCGTGAAAGTTATTTACGATACCTGGAGCCACGTACCACCTTTGAAAGCAGTGAGCAGGAGCTGACAGTTAGGCCAGAGCCATGTTTTGTGGAACTGGAAAAGCGTCCCTATCGCATCAGTCTGTTGCGTAGTCTACAGCCCATGCGGTATACCTCACAGAAATCCGAGGATACGGGGCGTACCTATACCGTGGGGGAGGAGGTGGATGAGGAGGCAGCATTACCCAAGATGAGCGCTGAAGTGAAGCGCAAAAAGCCAGCCAAGTCCTTGAAGACCCTTAAAAAACCGCTAAAGTCCAAAGTAAGCCAGCCCACACCCGCACTCTCCCCCTCACCACAGCAAACGCGTCGACGCAAGCCACGTCCTAAGCTCATCTGCTCCAAATCTCTGGAACATCTTAAGGATGAAAAGCTTGTCATTTATAGTAAAATCTCCTTGACCCAGGAACGCATCATTGCAGCTTTAGATCGACTGCAGAGCAGCCTGCTCCAATTGCAAGTGCCTCCTTGCAATAGCCTGGAGAAACAGCGACGCGAACGCAACGCCTTTGAGTTTTGTGTGCGCTTCTCCCGGAACTTTCTGTACCCCCTAAAGGGTATGATTGATGATGTGCGCTTCACCACCGAGGCTCGCTACAACAGTGCCCACTCCAATGAGGCCTGCCAGCGGGTGGTCTGTGTCTATGGCCTCATGCTGCAGTCCCTGCAAACCTATCAGCGTCAATTGCGTTACTTCCTGCTCGACAAGGTGCCACAGAAATTGAGTGCCCTGATCGAGATGATCTATACAATGACCAATATTTGCCTAGACAAGGCCATACTGGATCGTCACGATCCGGTGGTGGAGTGTCTGCAGCAGCGTTGTACAAAATTCTTAACATTCATCGAGGACATGCAGGAGGAACGCTTTCAGTTGGCCCGTGAGTCTTTTAGGCGGGTCAAGAAGCGTAAGTTTCCGCAGCCACAGCCACACAAGCGTTACGATCTCAAGATGTGTCTGAATGAGCTCAAGTTCTATGAACCCAAACTGGTGCCCAAGGAGCGCAAGAAGCCCCTGCTGCGTGTACGCAAAATGAAGGCCCCAAGTACAGGAGCACCTAGCGCAGTCAGTGGCAATGCCAATGCTGTGGTGGAGCTACCCTCGGATATGAAAATACATATGATACCACACATGGATCAGCTGGTGAACACGCAAATCGAGGATGTAGACTATGCCAGTAGTGCAGTCAGTCTCAGGGATCCAGCAATGATGGCTCTGTCTCAGTTGGCCCAACAGCCGGAGTACAGAATGGACAAGGACTTACATCACGCCCTGCTGGAGGCACTGAAGCAAGTGTCCAAGTCGCAGGTACAACAGGTGCTTGATCCCATTATGCGTTCACTGGGTGCCATGCTGGAGAAGAAGGTGAGATTGAATTAACAAGCGAATAATGTGAAAAAAAGATTAATTATGAATTATCCCATCAAGTAGCCAACAAACTCGGCTTAGACTCGTCAACGATATCAAAATTTTATGCATTCAAGAAAAAGAAGAAACATTTCAAAATTTACAAGTATTTAGAATGGAATAAAATTGATGTTTTTTGAAACCATTTGAAATAATAGAAAAAGGAGTTTTCTTTATGCAGAACTACATTGAATTTGAGGCAGATAGTTGATTGCCCGTTTGATTGGGTGCTGCGATAACTTGTCGTGGTATCGAGCTGCCAGCTTATTAATGACATCTGCAACCATAGGAACATTGTTCTGACTGCCAACGGCTTGGATAAGTTTTGATTTCAACAGGACGGCGTCACAGCTCTCCACAAGCTGAGCAACGATCTTTGATTTTGGGCAATAGTAACTATGTCTCGGCGATCGCTCAATCAGCCCGAAACACTACAAAAAATGAGAGAAAATGCGAAAAACCGAAAGGACCAACAACCAAACAAATGAGGGTTTGAGTTTTACGCTTCACTTGCACTAAGGCGTAACTTTATATTGCTCACGATCTAATGCTGGCTAACCCTCACTCTCCTTGCTATGCGTGTAGCTGTTGTGATTGATTTTTTAACCTCTATATTTGGTTTCTGGTGGTGCTCAATAGAGACAACTTCTCTCAAATTTTGCAACGCAATGCTTAGAGAAATGCTTTGAATACACTGTGATACATTTTTCAACATACAAATTTTGATACCAACGAGACCAACGAAATTTGAAAGATACTTAAGGTAGTTAAAAAACCCCGGCTGGGTTTGGTCTGATTGGCTAAGGTATTCTTGTAATGGACTTTTGAAGAAATGTTTTCTTTTTCAAATCATATCTCGTAAACTATTGGAAAGTTTACCTTACTGTCTTTAGTAATTTTGTGGCTCTTGACCACGCCTACAAAACACTGAGGAACAGCTGAAAAAAAAAACAGTCTTCATGCTCAAAATTACGAAAATGTAAAAATTTTTTAACCTCTTCCATAGTTTTTTTACTTTTATCTTAAAAACAGCCACCAATAGCAATGATTGTAAAGAGAGACAGTTGGCAATCATGAATTCTTTACCGAAAAGCTTACTAAAGATAGAATCGGGAGATTCTTGATTCTTTTTTATCTTCTATGTTCCCAAACGTGCATCTAACCTCAAAAGCATAAAAATATTTAACGGCCGTACCTTCTGTACAATTCTGATCAACCAGATTTGTTTGATCGTTCGTGAACGCCATAGACAGTATGCAAACGTTGATACTGTTAAATTTTAAGCTGGTTGAACAAAAAACAATATCGAATGCTATTTGGTATGCCGGTCATATGGACAGATCCAAATGAACATGATAAAGAGAAGTGCTACGGGTGCATAAGTAGAATAAACGCAAAAAAATGTCAAAGAAAATTTACGTTCCAGGTCCCCATGCTTCACTTTCACAGCAACATTCGGATCCACCACTTTTGGTGTCGGAGTCCGGATACAGTAACGGTAATGACTGAGAAGACCGATCCCAACGACCCAATGTTTGTGCCGGAATAAGAAACCGATGGACCAGAGCTCGTAACACAAGCTACAATGGATTACGTTGCCGCTGAGCTGGGATTGTCTCAACGCAAATCTGTATTTTTATCTAAATAGTTAATTTTACGAGTTTAATTTAAACGTTTATAAGTTTCTAGCGCAACATTATATAAAAGAATAACACTAAGCAACAAGGTTCAGTATATTGAAAGGTTGGTGGTGATTCTAGATGATTTTCGTGTGCTGAACACGAATCTGTTTTCAGAAATGGTTCATAAAGTTGAAAAAAGTGCCTGTTTTTACCCTTTTCAGACGCGTTTTGTGAGGAACCTATACTTTTGTTTTGACTTTTTTTGATATTATCGTAAATTACTATTTCTTAACTTTAAAATAAACTATCCCAAAGAATTGTACGATTTTTAAAGCAAACAGTTACCATTTTGATTACTTAGTTTTGATAATAATAAAATAACAAAACTGTCTACTGCACAAAAGTATGCATTGCAGAAACAGTATAACCGGCTAGTAATTTGTATAGAATTTCAATGAAAATATTCAACAAAACCCATTGCATACATTGGGGCAGCATCAATAAATAGAATTTTTGTGAACTCGGATACAATTACTAAAAATGATTTATTTTCATTGGAAAAAATCGTAGAATTGTTTGGGATAGTTTATTTTAAAGTGAGGGAGTAGTTCTTTCCGATAATATCAAAGAAAGGCAAAACAAAAGTACAGGTTCTCAAGTCAATTCTGGCATTTTTTGTATCTTTAAGCTCAAATTACTAAAAAATCTCGACGTGGTGGACCATTTCTGAAAACAGATTCGTGTTCAGCACACGAAATTCATCTAGAATCACAACCGACCCTTTAATATATTGAAAAAATTTGTTGCCTTTTGTAATCTAATTAAATTGTTATATTCATTAAAAATTATCGCATTTTTCGTAACTGCATTCTCGGAATAAATTCTATATTGAAATGGTGGCGGTTTTAAAAAAAAAAAATATTGTTGCTGTAGCAGCAGTTGGGGAGTTCGACCACAAAAGTGGATTAATTCAGTGGAATTATTCAGTTCGAATATGTTACTATAAATAAAAATAAAAAAATAGTGGGCATAGTGGAACACCCGGTACGAGCAAATCTCTTTACGACGATAATTCTGATTGTAAGTGTAAATACTGGCGAAAAGAATTTTTTTTTGGATTCGTTTAGATAAACTCAATCATGAGATATCAATCAAAGGATAGAACTAATTTCGAACAAATTTTGGACTATGATTTCGGAAATATAAGAAAAATATTTCTGACTGTATAAATAAATATATCATGAAAAACTACATTAGTCGTTGGAACATCTATTGTTAAAGACTGGAAAGTGTCTACTTTTTCTAAAGAAAATTAATTTTCTTTAAGATGACTCAAACAGATTTGTAATTAAGTTCAGGAACTAAAATGACAGTCGGTGTTTTTGGTAGGGTGTCAACTATGGGCATGAAATCCCGGTTTTACTTCTTAATTCATTGTTTAAGGGAGCGAGGTTATTCGATATTAAGTCAGGAACGGATTATACAAACGAATTAAACATTATAATTTATCGCACAGAATTTACAACTTCAGTTCATGGCAGCCACTTTTCAATTAATATTCAACTCAAATTTGTTTTCCCTCTTTTTACTATAAAAACTTTTTTGGTTTCGAAAGATATTCCATTCCAAATTACTCAACGTTAGACTACTTTCGTTCCATTCGATCTGTCAAAGTTTGAGTCAAATCAAACTACTATATCTTATAGCTGCCATAGGAACGATAGGTTTTGTTTTGGTTTAAGTATAAAAAACGTGATTATATCTGAAGATATCTTGAGCAAAATCACCACAAATATGTGGGACTATTTACTTAAGTCTCTGACCAAATTTGATTAAAATCGGACTTTTATATCTTATAGCTCGGATACGAATGATAATTCAACTAAATATTACGTGTGGCACTTGCATATGTTGCCAAGTGACATAAGAAAATCGTAGAATATATGTTTTTCAATATTAAATATAAAAAAATCGCTTGCATCAGAAATGCTGTAATACGACACACTGTCATGCTGCTCTACAGGTTTTAATAGAGCCAGATAAGCGATCCAATTTATTTTAAGCGAACCCAATTTCTTTTTCGGCAGTTTCCGGTTGCTGTAAACTATAGGATTTTAGCTTATAAAAAACATATTTAATATACATGTAAGAAATATAAAAATATCTAAGAGTGCTAGCTTGCGGGCTCGAGGTCAAGAAGAATACTCCATGTTGTCGATTTGTTTCCAATATATTTCGGATGCACATCGGCATCCGTCTTCAGGGACACTACAGGGAACTATTCACCAATTATAACAATACATTTAAACAAAATTTTGAACATTTTTACATACAATATTTAACACGTCTGTACCGCTTGACGTGGAGTTTAACACTAAGCTATTGTTTGTTCAGTAGGTGTCTGTATATGTGGGCGCAGTTGTCGGTGTCCGTTTTGTAGTTTAGTCTCTTGTCTGTTGTTGTATTTATTATATGTAACATTTCGAGAGTGAAGCGTTTTTTGTAGTTGTTCTCTTGTTGTAAGATTGTGATTTCTTCGAAATTCGGCGAGTGTCCGCTCTCCATACAGTGTGTCGACAGTGCAGTTTTTTGTATGGTCGTTTGGTGTCGGAGTTTATAATCGGATTTATGTTGGGATATCCTCGTTTTGAGTTTTGACTTTGTTGTTCCTATGTATAGTTTGTTGCACGCGTTTTCCGAATTCCCATTACATGGTATTTTGTATATCACGTTACTTTTGTCTGTTTTGTCAATTTTAGACTTCGTCTTGTTGAATAGTTGTCCCATTGTGTTTGTTGGTTTGTGAGCTATTTGTATGACATTTTTGTTGAAGCAATCGGATTTTGCAAAACGTTCTGAGAGGTCCGGTACATAGGTTAGTGGTCTATACGACTTGGGTTGTCTATCCTCTCTTGGATTTGCTGTCTTGTTTCTCTCTATTAATGTTTTTATAACACTCATCGGAAAGTCATTAGTCTGCAGTATAATTTTAATTTCGGAAATAACGTCATTGTGGTATGTCTCGTCGCTAATACTCAGCATTCTGTTAATACAGCTAACCGCTGTATTTATAATCATATTTTTTGGGTGTTTTGAGTAAAAATTGATTATTCGTCCTGATGCCGTGGGTTTTTTGTACCATTTAAGTTTTACTTTATCTCCATGTCTATTAATAGTCGTATCCAAATAGGGAAGTGTTCCATCTATTTCCAACTCCGTGGTGAATTTCAAGTTCCGATGGAAAGAGTTGAGTGCGTCTAGTGTATTTTGGACCTCGGTTTCCTTGATTATCGCAAATAAGTCGTCTACATATTTAGTGAGCAGTCTTGGTGGGTGTGTCAGTTTCTTTATTGTGTTGTCAAGTAATTCTTCCATCACAATGTCAGCTATTACTGGAGATGCTGGGGATCCCATTGGCATGCCTTTCAATTGTGTGAATATCTGATCCTCGAACTTGAAATATCTTTTTTCAACTATGCAAAATTTTATAATTTCCATAAACAGTAGTTTTGGTATGCTGGTGTATTCCTGTATTGATGTCCATTTCTTCCTAATGATGTCTAAAGCTAAATCTGTGGGAATACTCGGAAATAGTGAGACTACATCGAATGACACTAATTTCTCCTCCTCTGAAATGTGGATGTCATTGGTCCGTTGCTTGAATTCCATTGAGTTCTTCACATTGTAAATGGAATCAGCCGTAATGTTCCTTAAGATCTGTACTATGTATCTACATAGCCCACTGGAGGGTGCATCTAAAGACGAGCAAATTGGTCTAAGTGGGGTTCCTTCCTTGTGAATTTTGGGTAGTCCGTATATCCTAGGGGGCAGCGCTGTACTAGTCGTCAGCTTATTTTTTTCCTTCTTGGAAATGATCTCTAACTTAAACAGTTGGTCTACCAAACTGTTGTTTTTATTTTGCAATCTTGTGGTTGGATCCTGTCTTAGTTTCCTATATGTGCACAAGTCCCCTAATATGTCCATCATTTTATTCTTATAATCGTCCTTTTCTATTGCCACCGTCTTGTTTCCTTTGTCTGCATTTAAAATCAAAATATTGTCATTTGTCTTCAGAAATTTCCGTGTCTGTTCCACTGTATCTAGAATTGCACGATCTCGCGTGCTCTCTCTGTTTTTGGATTTGGCATCTTTCAAAAGTAAAGAGAATCTTGTCCGCGCTGATTCTTGTTTCTCCTTATCTCCTAATGTTTGCACAAGTTCCTCTCCATCTGCAATGTATTTGAAGAGAGGAAATCTCTTCCTATCCACTGGTACCGCAAACTTCGGGCCTTTTGCAAGCAAAGCTTGTATGTTCGGCGGAAACTCTGCATTGGTTTTGTTTACGAACCATTCGGAGGACTTGTTGTTGTATGCAAAGATTTGGTTCCGTTCTTTGCGTAGTCTCTCATGTTTCCTTTCTTGTCGTTCCTTAAGTGTTGTTGTTAGGTTGTTACAAAACTGCACTGTCGACACACTGTATGGAGAGCGGACACTCGCCGAATTTCGAAGAAACCACAATCTTACAACAAGAGAACAACTACAAGAAACGCTTCACTCTCGAAATGTTACATATAATAAATACAACAACAGACAAGAGACTAAACTACAAAACGGACACCGACAACTGCGCCCACATATACAGACACCTACTGAACAAACAATAGCTTAGTGTTAAACTCCACGTCAAGCGGTACAGACGTGTTAAATATTGTATGTAAAAATGTTCAAAATTTTGTTTAAATGTATTGTTATAATTGGTGAATTGTTCCTTGTAGTGTCCCTGAAGACGGATGCCGATGTGCATCCGAAAAATATTGGAAACAAATCAACAAATTGAGTTTTCTTCTTGACCTCGAGCCCGCAAGCAGCACTATTACAATTAGAAAGGTCGCTAACCAACAACTTTAAAAATATCTATTAGTTTTTCTCAAAAAAATACTCCATGTTTCGAAGTCCTTATTTCTGGCTTCTTGAGCCTCTAACTCAATTTGCCTATTGGTTAAAGAGAGTTTTTTTTTTATTATTTCGAGGCCTTGAATTAAAAATTTTAACAAAAGTAAACATTTTGAACACAAATCAAGAAAGAATTCACTTTATATTTAGGGAAATTAGTCAATTTGTTCGCCTCCTCACAAGTTGCGAAAGTATATTACACTTTGAAGGAAGATTACTCGGATCCTATAATGACTAGAGCCGGGCCTGCAAGAATAACTTCATATGTGTCCCCTCTTCTATCTCTCTTCTTATGACTCTTGCAAATTCGAACGCAACAACAATGATGCAGATGCGTCATCAGCGTAGGTTAGCGATTGACACGCCTCGCATGGCCGAATGCATTTTGCTATTCACGCCGACACAAGCCAAGCGCTCGCACTCACGCAAACAAAAATCGGGTTTCTCTTTCTATTCCTTGTGGTTATTGTTGCTTAAGATATATTTTCTTCATTTGCATTGGTATCCACGCGCACGTAAGCTGACTTTGGACACCCCTGGACTAGAGCATTACTGTTCTTCCAAGTCTAATGCAGAATTTAATATGATAAAGCACAAATATGTGCATTAATCCACATTTTGAGGTCCTATACCCCACTATGCGCTGGACTAAAGCGTAACCGTTTGTGTTTCAGTTTTTGCTGTCTTTGAGATGAGCTGTTCAGATGTGTGCGGACGGTTATTACGAGCTCTATACTCAATTGATTTACTTACTTACCCTTCGCTCTCCACAAATACCAAAACAATACTAATTTCGATTAATTGTTTTTTAATATATTTGATTTTCTTTTAACATATTTTGTGCAGTACAAAATGAAGACAAAAAGAGTGGGAGATATTAGCATAGCAGCAGATAGAGAGAGATAGAGAGAGAGAGAAAGCCATAGCTTTTCATTTATCATCATAAGAAGTAGGTATAAACACAGACATCACACCGCATCTGCCCCCCGGGACAGGTGTTTTAAATGCATTTTTCATGTTTTTGCATTTTCTAATTTTAATTTTTCTTTTTTGGGGGACGTGGAGGTGGTCTGTCTGATTGTTAGCGTTTTCTTTTTTTTTTTTAAACTTTGTTCAACAATTGCATTACTACAAATACCATAATAATTATAGATATAATATACATAAGTTGGATTTTCTTTTGAGAGGACACATCCCGCTCTAACCCGAGCAGGCGGTGCACAAAGGTTTATTCTCCTCCACAGCAAATGTGCTGGCCGTGATGGGTGTGGCGCATTTCTATGGGAAGAAAAGATGAGAATCGGTTGCTTCTAGAGAGAGAGAGAGAGAGAAAGAGATCCCCAATACTCACTCACCTTGCACTTGAAGCAATCCCGGTGCCATTTGGCATTCAGCGCCACAATGGCATTCTCCGTAATGGGTTGAGCACAGCCCGCACATCGTGCGGCAAACAAATGCTCAAAGTCCAGGCGGCAGTAGGGAAGACCATCGCGCTCATAGAATGAGGTACCCACCAGTGGTTTCTTGCATGGTCCGGCACACACAAAGCAATCCTCATGCCAAGACTGTTCCATGGCCTTAATGGTGCGCTGTGGATGTAGAGAGAAAACGAGAAAAATGAGAATTGTGGCATACTTTTAGGCGAATCAATCACTGACTGAGAGGAAGATGAAGTTTCCAATACTTTTTCTCTACTCTGAGTCTTCAGTCAACGAGGAAATTTCAAAGTAAAAAAGCAGACTCCGACAACTGAGGCCTTTGAAATAAAGTTATAGTAACTAGGTGTTTAGGTTCAGAAATGATTGATGTTAAGCCCGTTCCAACATCAATGAGAAGAGATCAGAAATGCTGCTGATGCAAGTCGTTAGGATAGCAAGTTCTAATCCGACTCTAGTTTCAGTGACTTAAACTTGTGACCTGCTCCCTAAAAAACATTTTGGTCCTTAAAGCCGATTCTGCGATCCTCTTCGCTGCCAGCTCCTTCTTACGTGCACTATTTTCCAAGTTCTACTCAACCTATCAGTGTTCTTCATCTTGTGATCCACTATCTACAATCACTAGGGATGTAAACCAGCTCTGAACCGAACCACACCGTTTTTCCGGCTCGTAAACTGTTGTACTTTCATAAACCAAGAGCCGCACCAAAACACAACCTGTTGTAGAACGATCGGGATGGAATTTATTCAGTTTGAGAATTCAGTCTTAAGAAGTATCATATTTGTTTTGTTCATGGGTTTATTTAGATTGAGTATAAAGCATTCTTAAGTCCAAAAACGACAGTTTATATTATTAAAATAAGAACAAACAAGAATTTTTCAAACCCATCTATATTATGTTACCACAAATACAAATTTGTCGAAAATTTTAGTTAACACGTTCTTAATTCAAGTATTATACCAAATTTCTTGGACTCTCAATGTCAAGCCAAATTAAGTTAAACTAATATATAAGTAAGAATCTGTGTTTGTTTCTCACACTTGGCTTATGAAGTGTTGTTTCTGACCATCAGTACACAGAGACAAATAAAAAAATGCAAAATCTATACGAAAATGTAGGATTTCTACACGTTTTTACGGGAATTTGTTACCCATTACGTTTGTGTAGCTTTTCTACATGCCGCGTTTAGTTTTCTCATTTCTACAAACGGTGGGAAATGGTTCGTGGGGGTGGGTTATTATTATTTGGAAGCGGCTACATCCGAAGTAGATGCCTCTGTTAGATATCTGATATATCAAAATCAATAACAAAACCGCAACATATTCTACTTAATCACAACATTTAACTTTTAGTATCTATTTCTATTTTAAGCTTTACAATCACTTCCTCAATAAGTACGTTCGCCTTAATGATGATGAATAATATTCGCCTGGTGCATCTAGTATACCCATATCTGCATGTGCACTTTTTCTGCGATGCATTACAATCTTTATGGCGTATCAAGACAAATGTTGACAATATTAATTACATTGACGCCCCTCGTCGTCATTTGGCACTCATAAAATGTTAAAGTTTATGACAAACAGACCTCGTCAGGCCGTGCTGCAACTACGCGTTCCCATATGTAATCGAATGAGATGATGATGTTGCGTACTCACCTCCAGAATGGGCTGCTTGCAGCCGTAACAGGTGCCCGAATAGTTTTTCACAAAGCATTCAGAACACACCGGTTCACCGTTTTGTATATTGAAGGTGGCCTCCGTGATCGGTCGTTGGCAATCCTTGCAAGCAAAATGCTCCGGATGCCAGGTCTTGCCCAAAGCGGTAATAATGCGTTGCTGGATGACCTCATTGCATTTGTGACAGACTGAAGCTGGCTCTGACTGTGGGGGAGGAGAAGATAAAAATGCTTTAATATTATGAATGAAAATCACGTACTTAGACTTAGGAGGTCGGAGTTAGTCGAAATCACAAACCGCAAAAACCGATTTACGTAATTCAAAAGCCACAAAAACACACATTAAACATTAATAAATAATGAACAATCATCATAATACAATTTGTATAACAATAATCATGAATCTTGTGACTGAGAGCAAACAAGTTTGGGGAAGAGGTTGATATTGCAGCTAAATGAAGGGAATCTTAAGTAGCAGCTATGTGCCTCGGCTGAGGCTACGGAACTGTGAGCCATTCGGTGCTCCCGGCCCTCGATCTGCAGTTTTTGGATCAAAAGGAGAGTCGAAAAGAGCTCCGAGCTTGAGGCATTGCCTAAGGAAGAAAAGGAAAATCTGCTCATTGGTACGAAAATGGCACTAACAAATGATGAAACTTCCATTTAAGAATATAATCCACATGACCGGGTATGGTGTAGCTTTCCCCTCTACTCCTCTTACCTAAAACAGAGGTTTTTATGAAAAAATTCATTAACTTTGCTTAATCGTGTAAATTCCTACTTACGGTCTAACGCTGTAAGCATTAACTCTTCAAGCTACTCGAGTACAAAGCTGTCAAATTGACTTTTGTGTGTGTTAATAAATGTCAGTCTGACTACGAAACCCCATAGATGAAACGATTTTTAACAAAAAACGATGGATAAGAAAACATTTTTTCAATGAGCATTGTTTACAGTTCCATCAGGACCGGGAGCTAGGATTTCAGTAATGAATTAGGATAAGAAATTCCAAATGATCAGACATAATTTAGCCACTGAAAAATAAAGTACTAAGGTGGAGTACCATAGGGTTAAGTCTGATTTTAGTAAGTAGTGTTGGATTGTTCAAGAGTGAGTGAACAAAATTTAGTGGTTCACTTAACTGAACAAGTGAACATGTTGTTTTTCAATGGTTCATTTTTGTTCAGTGTGATTTTTCACTTAGTTCGGTAACTGCTCAGCTATTATTATACTCTGTACCGAAGGTACATAGAGTATATTAAGTTTGTGCAAAAGTATGTAACAGGGAGAAGGAATCGTTTCCGACCCTATAAAGTATATATATTCTTGATCAGCATCAACAGCCGATTCGATATAGCCATGTCCGTCTGTCCGTCCGTCCGTCTGTCCGTCCGTATGAACGAAGAGATCTCAGAGATGGTAAGAGATAGAGGTTTGACATGTATGGGACATATATTTCTTATACTTGCAGGCAGATCAAGTTTATTTTCAATTTTTGCCACGCCCCCTCCCGCCCCCGTAATTTGGAAAATCATATTCCAATATCTCCTACAGTTTTGGAGATAGATCGTTCGTTCCTTCTAGAGATACCTTGTAGACAAAATTATTTATCGATTTGCTGAAGGAATGATCAAGATCGGATGAACGATACTCAAGTTATGGGCAAAAAACGGCCAGTTAACACCACCCACCCCCCCCCAACAACCACAGCAACATACCCTAACCGTTCAACACAGGCAATCTTAGTGCGAGAGAGAAAGAGAGAGAAACTTAGAGAGCGCACCGCGTTGTGCGCGGGGTGTTAACTGGCCGTTTGACTCCTGAGAAAATGCGAGTGTAAGGGTACAGAGTATGTTATAGTCGGGCTTGACCGACTTTCTTTCTTGTTTTCTTTGTGTCAGTCCAAAGCGTTCTTTTTATTAAAAATCTTTGATTAAAAAGTGAGGTAGCTGACAAGTAGTCAAAATGCCTAAATGGGAACTGCAATAAAGGATTACAATTAGTTCGAATCAGCTCAACTGAACAACCGAAAAACTGAGCAATTTAAATGAGTTGACTCACTTGCTGAAAAAAAGAACAATAGAACATATTCAGTGAAATGAACAACCTTTACCCAAAACTATTTGTAAGGCTTTCGATCTTGTAAACTCTGTTCAAAAAGTTGTCTTCCAAATTTCGTAGTCTAACTGTATCCAGTTAAGTTGTGCACCTGTGACGAAAATGTGAACGTGTCACGGTGTGTCACGACGAGTACCGACATGATCGTGAGCCAATCACAGAGTTTCATGCGTGAGCATTCTCGATTCGAACTTGAGAACTACAGCGTCTCAATTATGCTACGTTCAAGAACTTATGAGTGTTTACTTATGAGCAGATTCAGTACAAGTAACATTTTAGAAGCGTTGCCAATTGTGTGCGCTGCAGCCGAACCAGTTGAGATGCCGTGCAAATCGTGTTCTTCAGTACATGATGGGCCCCGAGTTCAAGTCACCCCAGAGTAAGAAAAATTTGTATGAAATTATTAATAATAATTCGACGACTTTCAGAATTAGTATATTGGTAATTGCACTGTGGTGTGTGGTATTAGTATTGTATGTGCTATTTGTACTGGTGCTGTGTTATACTTATGAGTTTTACTGTAAACAATGGTAAAATAACTATTTTTATTGGATGAAGCATTTTCAACCGTCATTTCTGGTTGAAATCTACTGTGCTAACGTAGTATTTACGCTATGTGTTACGCCTCTTATACTGTACCCGGCGGTAAGTTCAACCCAAAATTATGGGTAGGAACATTTTAACCGCAGAATTTTATGAATTTTCCGACAAAGTTTTTTCTGTGTAGTCTTTTAAACGGTATATATAAAGTTCATTCGTAAAATAGAACAATGCACACTGATCAGAATGCCCAAAAAGTTATGGATCGAACTGATTTTATAGTTGTACTCAATGATCCTGATTTGAAGTTCGTCGGTTAAACCAAAGATTTATAGATATATATGTAGGGTCATTGGTTAAACTTTGGCTCGCAGTCAAAGTCAACTGATTAAGTGCAGTCCTGACTTATCGAAAATCGGTGGCCAATATTGATAGACTTTGTACGTGTAGAGCACAAAAGCCACAGCGGCTTATCCATTAAAGAAAGAATAATTTGGAAATGTGGAAAATATTCGTACAGGTATGCCAAATATATGCTTTATAGTCCGATTTGCTGATATTGTGTTTTTTGTTGTGTTTGTTCAACTGTCGCTGGTTTACTTTAATAGCGAAATCTAACAAATTTAATCTTGTCTGGTGGAGTACAGCTTTTATGCTGCACACAACTAAAAGCGTCAAATTGTTCCCAAAAATGTATAGATTAATGTGTAATTAATCTGTTCTACCCGTTTTTGCCCCTTTTGGAACTAATTTAAAGCTAATATTGTTGCAAAAGCAAAGAAGATTAGGATTGGGGGCCGATCTATGATAGTGTGATAGGTCTTTTAGCAGGATCATTCGATTTTGGGAAAAAAGGTGCATAAAACCAATTTATATGTTTGAGTTAAGGATACAATTTCTTCTGTGCTCCATTAAATAATAGAAAAACTTTAACCTATTTTTCCTATTCTTCATAAAGCTAGATTTTGTTCAAAGATATTTGAACAGTGCAGTGTGAGCCCAGGTACCTGCGCTTGGGACTCAAGTACGAGTACCTAAAACCCGAAAAACTGAAGATATAGTGAATTAGAGAAGACAGAGGACTCTCCATTTATGTTTCCTAAGATTTTTTTCTGTCATCAGACCATTTTTCAGAATTTTTTAAACTTGGAAAAACAAAACGATTTTAAAAAAATAACCATATTTTTCATATTAAGAACCAGCAATTTGTATCTTATGAACAAATTCAAAACTTCGTGTTTGTTTTTTCTGTAAGGTCAAACAATGCAGCTTACACTAAAACAAAGTTGGTTGGAAGAGGTTAATTTATGTGGTTACAGGACCTATTAAGTGCTGGGGGAAAACTGACAATTGATTTGAATTCGGCGACCCAATATATATATGCAACTTTGCAATCATCTCTGTTGCAAACGTTGTCCTTTATTTGTAAGCCAATGTAATCTTTTAAAATCGAAATATATTCCGATATACTATTATATACTATTTGAAGCTATAAAACGGATCCGATCGGTCCACAACTTTTTCCGAAATTAACTATGTACCTGTGCCAAATTTGAATCCGATATCTTAATATTTTGACTTAATGCCACATTTTCGGGCTTTCTGACCACTGTACAGTGATGGGCAACCCATTTGATGGTGTGCAAATGAGAACGTTTGAGTGACACTTCGCACAAGAGTAAATCACGCATCTACTCTTAAGTCACCTTGCCCAAGACTGTGTGCGATATTAGTTACATCAGCAAAGCGCTCAGTTTTAAGTACCTGTGCTAAGGGCTTAACAATTAACGTAATCATAGCACGTTTTCAACATTAACACCTTTAACAGAATGCTGCAAGTATTTAGTGGCCACCCATGACGCTGACTTTAAGGGGTTAATTTCAAAATGTTTTGCCATTAGCCAAGTTTCAAACTAGCCAAGTTTTCCACCCATTTTGGGTGGCTGTCGATTTTTACTGATAAGCGGGGCCACAACGAAACTCATAAAAATAGAAATAAACATAAAGTTAAATAGCATTCGATCGTAAATTTTGCCAATTTGCACGCTCACTTGCAGTTGCACTATGGCGGCTGTGGGTGGGGTGGTTGCGGTGCTTGCGGTGTTATTTGCTGATTGGGTTTACTTTATTTACATTTGGCCCAAAAGCTGCCGGTAATTTTCAAATTAAATTTGCCCAAATTAAACGCACATTAATTTTTTCGGGGCACTTTGGCTGGGGGTTGCTTGTTTAGAGTTTTTGCGCCAGATGTAGAAACAGCAACAAGAGCCACGAAGACGACGTCTCACTTAGATCATCGCTAGAGTTAGATTTGAATTAAACAAACACGCACCGAGAAGTGAGAAAGAGCCAAGGGGCGCACATACACAAACACACACACACACAGTTTGCCTCCGCCCAACACCATTTAAAAAGAAAACAATAACAAAAGCTACGACAACAGTAACAAAATACAAATTAACAAAAGTTTCAACACTTTCAAGGGGCAACAAACAAACAAACAACAAAAAAAAAACGGTAGACTGTAAGAAATAGGGAATACTCTTTCGAGAAATTTAAATGCTGATTCCAGTCCAGTGTGCGCAAAGCTATAAATGAGAACTTATTTGGAGAATCCTTACAAAGTAAGTGGTACGAAATATCATTCGTCTTCTTTTAGTCAAGTAAAACAATGCTCACAGATTTTTTTAACGTCACCTTTTTTTGGATCGCTAGCCAGAAATGCCCTGCATAGTTAAGAACCATCAATATGTTGAATTTAGCTCAAGTACGAAAGCAGTGAAAGTGAATCAAACATATTTTCGTCGACGACACACAGCTTTGTTAGAAATTCCACTTCCGCAAAAATTTAGTGATTTCAAACCTATTTTGTACCAGATTTTGTCTCGCAATCACAAGACTTTTGCGGAAGTGGAAATGAGTCCAAAACTGAAAGTCTACTTTTAGCTTAATATTTTTATCCCAGTTTTTGTCTAATTTCTTGTATCCCCTCCAAAATAGTGGGTTTCTTCAAGCTCCTCAAAATCTCTTTCATTTCTAGGGAATATGCTTAATATATTTTCATGGTAAAAAGCTGTCGTTTTTGCTTCAAATCAATGTCCTTGTTTCCACAGCTCTGAATAATGTTCGCCAATGATCGATGATAATATCGATTCCGCTCACAATCCGCTGATTGAACAGGTTTGAAAGTATATCGGCTTTCGCGCTTACCAACAACAAGTGGTGTGGCAAATTTAGCTATTTTCCCACCAGATCTAGCTATTTTGTAATTTCGATAGTCGGAAACTATTTAGTTTTGCCGGAACGTGCAATTCAATTTTTTTTTTTTTTTTTAAATATTTGCCATTTTCTTTCTATTTCAAAAGAGCAAAAAATCTGATAAATCAGACTGGAATTTCTCTCTTTTGAAAATGAATTTTCCTTTTTTTAGCTGGTTTGAACGTGTGACAATATTCAGCTATTTAGACAGATAAAAATACCTATTTAAAACTGTACTATCAGCATTTATCAAAAATCGATATGAAATTTTGACCTTATATAATAACTTCCTGTTGTCATTTTCAAGTTTATGCAGAATCGGAATGGATAAATGCTCCAAATGTCCATTTCTGAAGTCCGATTGTGTTTTACGGCTTTTAATTTCAAATTTCCGTTTATCTTTGACTTTTTGTTGGCAAAATGTTTTAACCAAATGTCTTGGAATTTTGATCTTTTATCAATTCCGATTGACAGAATTCGTTTTTGGCAGTAAATATTTTATGGAATTCCCAACCAGGACCGGGAGGTTCCTGAAACAGCTGTACAGTCTACCAGCCTCCTTTGTGGTGTGGTGTGTTCCTGTTTTAGAGTAAAGTGCAAGCATAACATGACCTCAAGCCTGCTTAAGATTGCGAGTTTTTAGCTATCTTTTATAGTTATTTTACACATGGCCATTTTTAGCTATAACTTAACAGTGGATTTAGCTACTTTTCGGATTCAACAGTTGGCAACACTGACAACAAGCACATTTGGCTGGCCCTGCATAAAACGCCGGAGCCTGTTTCTCTCTCTCTCTCTTTATGTCTTATCTATATCAGCGATTGTCACTGGATGCCCCCAGAGGCCGAAGACATTGCGCTATTTACACATATACGAGCCGAACGCATGCCTAAGCTGAGACCAAGAAAGTAAAGCCCTTCAGTCGCTGGCCAGCGTTCGATGCGGTCAGATCGAAGCTGGTTCACGGCGTTTTATTTTCGCACACCAATACACTCTCACCTAATGGCCTCGCTCTCGCTGACCAACGCTGATATATATCTGTCAGCAGCGCTGCTCAGCCCATGCAAAAACTCATACGAGGTGATTCTCGCTCAATCGTTATTGAGCCGAACGAACGATTTGGGATTTCCTCGAATTGAATAGAATGAAGACAAGCATGATTATAATCATAGCACCAACAAAGTTGGATTGGTTTGATTGAATAAAAATCAGCAGCGAACATGTGTGTGTATGCAAGTTTGATCGGCTGATCACAAAGCTAGGTTTTTTCGGTTGTTGATTAATGTAGGAACGTATTACCATCACACGAAGCCGTTCTTAGGTTCAGTGGCATTTCGTGGGTTTTTGTGATGGTTTATTTTGGCAGGAAAGCAAACCTAGTTGCTTTAATGGTACTTTACACAGTTGGTGTGGCGCCACAGCAGCGTTGAGTAGTACTTCACAGAGTTCGTGTGGAGTCTCAGCGGCAATGGCTAATACTTCACAAAGTTTGGCTATTGAGAATACTTTACACTGTTCGTGTGGGCAGTGCGTAGAACTTCACACAGTTTGTGTGACACCACAGCGGCAATGGGCAGTATTTTACACAGTTCGTCTAGCGCCACTCCGGCAATGGTTAGTACTTTACGCAGTTTGTCAGTTTAAAGTTATATACAACCTGTGGCAGGTACTAGGAATATTACATTCGGGCTTGACCGGCTGTCTTAATTGGTTTATATTGTTGTGGTGCGGCGTGAGCGGAGAAAGAGAGGCTGCCCACACAAATGCGAACCCAAGTGCATGCAAACATATACACAAAATTCGCCTTTACAAGGTCGTTCTCAACAAATTGGTCAGAAGAAGAAATATGCAAAACTAAAACGAAAAAGCTATTTAGGCTGAACAGAACTGAAAATGTTTTTTGTCTCTGACACGAACTGTTAATGATACTGAGGTAACTTGATTACCTCTGTAAGTAAAGTGAGCTGGTACACTTCAAATGATAACCAATTTCTGGTTTCACACAATTTCTGCAATATTGCTTTAGCGCTTTATAGGCCTTTCAAACTGAAAAAAAACATTGAGGTCAAATTGAAATATGGGCATTTCCACCAAAAGGTCCACTAAGACCAAAAAATTAAAAGTGCTTAAAAACACTCTGTTTTATCAAATTTTCAAAGGGAAACAATTAAATTGATGTAATGTAAGCCAATTTTACATTTAATCATAACCCACTTCGAAATATTCGGTTTCATGGCTGCGCTAGCGCGAATTTTCTAATTTGGACATAAATATTGCACATTTTTTTGATAAAAGTGCCTATCGATTGCACTTACTTTTACTATCTAAAATCTTTCTGAGAGTACAAAGGGTTATAAAAAAGTGCAAAAGAAACCATGAGAAACTATGTGATTGCAATTAATCGTAAGTTTTTGCTTCGCATTATACCGAAACCACATAAATAAAATGACGGAAAAAAGTGTCGCGTTTGCAATGTCACGTATCGAATCATATTTTATTTTGAAATACAAAAAATAAACAACATTTCTCGATCAAATAAATTCTAATATACAGATAAATTATTCAACAACATTTTAAAATTAGTTGCACTAAATGGTTTTGGCAGATCTCGCTAAGTTTTGCTTTTATATTGATGGACAAAAACATCACTTCCGTTTTTTGTCGCGTGCGAATCGCTTTTTGATTGGCTTTATCTGGAAACCAGCACTAGGTGTGCTCTACTTTTTTCTCACTAAATAAAGTGCTTCGAAAGTGCTATAAGTTAAAGTAACAAAAGAAAACAAAATTATTTTAATTTGACTTCTATTCCACTTTAAATGCGTACGACTGTCGCGTTCGACATCATGGAAATACCCATATATAGTTTTATCATATAATTTTTATACAATTTTCATATCTTTTGGATGATTTTCAGCTCCATTGGATACAAATGTAAGATCAATTTAACATTAAATGGATGTTACCTTTTTAAGTTATTAAAACTATCCAGTTCAAATGGATACCAAAATCATTCAATGGATCATCAACAAATATACTTTTTTTCTGTGCACTAGTCTGCTTTACTTTCTGGGAAATTGTAGCTGGAATTGCGCAGTTTATTTTGAATATTCTGCAGATACTTAAAATTTCAATGCCTGCCTCTTATCAAACTGCACGCTTAATTAAATTCCAAATCTTAAGGAAGTCAGGCAGTCAGTTATCCATGTTTTAGGTAAGGGCACTTAGAGGCCCTTTATGCCCTTTATACAGCTCAAAACGAAATTCAATACAAATTCAGTAATGTTCGTGGTCAAACCCGATCAAATTCTAACAGATCTTTCTTACTCAACTTTAGTTAAAAATGGGCAATAGTTCCCAATTCCTTATTCGACAATACCAACTACATACTTATACTCACATAAAAACCTAATGGCCTTATTTGCTCCAAAAAGACTAGTGCCATTATCTTGTATGGTCAATGTTATGGCATTCAAATGGCCATTAAGTATACGCACTGTAAAACGTTTTTCTGGCAATTTGTTCATTGCCAGCCGCGTTGATTGACAACCCCACTGATTGATGGCCACAGCCAGAGCTTTATGAGAATTTTCCGCCTACAACTCACAGCACATCTTCCATATTCCATCTCCCCATCCTAGCAACATGATTCATTCGTACAATATTTTAATTATCGCAGTATGAATAAACAGAAAATACAAATTGAAATTGTTTTGACTTATTGTGCTGCTCCAATTATTTGTTTTTGTTGTTTTTGGATGCCGGCATACAAAATTCGCGCGGCTTTTTCTTTTCTTTTTGGGTTTTTTTTTCTGTGGTGTTGCAATTAACTGATAAGAAATGGAAAATAGTATAAAAATTGCATGCAGGTGAAGTGAAAAAACCTGAACTAGAGACAGCGAGAGAGAGAGAGAGAGAGAGATAGAGGGGAAGGGAGAGACAGAGCATGAAAGCGGGAAGCCATAGAGTTGAACATGCTAGCTCAGTTCGTAGACCCAATTCTTATCGCTCGTTTGTTTCTAGTTGAACTAAGCCTAGACTTACATTATTTTATATTTTATTTCAATTTTCCAGACTTTCTGACAGTTCAAGGGACTTTCATTAAGGGCGGATTGATTCTCATAATCATATGAGACGCAACGCAAATCATTGGATTTTTGTATCAAGTTACCAAAAATTTGTGTCTGATTTAACGAATTTAATTGCTCACTAAAACAGAGATAATCCCAGTGAAACTTGATCTTTAAAGACTCGTTTGGGACTTACTTTAGAATACATATAGAAATTTGCATATCTTTTCAATTCTAAGTTGACATTTACAATAATAAATGGAATACTCAACTGTCAAGTTGTTATGACTAAATGCTTTAAAACGACGATGATGATGATGATGACGATGATGATATTTATGTAGTGTGGGTTTTGTGGTCTTATTTGACTCATTGAACAACTTTGAAGCGAAAGAAAGTTACAGCCCACACGGAATCGAAATTGAAATTGAAATTTGGGGAGGCAACTCTTGAAATTTTTGGTGGGTAATTAACATAAATACTAATAAGGCAGAGTCCGCAGACCATTTTGGGTTGATGGTTTAAAATTTTAGTTTGTAACACTCCGAAATTCCACGCACACTCGTCTGTTATGAATCTTGCACATGGTTAGACACTTTAACAAAAAATCAAAAAAAAAAAAAATTAAACATAAAACCGTTTTTGGGAAGGCGGCCAACGCGGCGTATGAGCAACAATCGCAACCTGTTTGCCTACGCCCACGTCCGGAGATCGGTTTTTCGTTTGTTCGATTTTGGTTCAAGCCAGCTGGGAGCAGACAGTTAGGCAGCCAGCCAGACGGCCAGCCGGTTGGAAAGCATTTGATTTCGGTTTTGAATTCAACCTTCTCCACCTCCTCCTTCTACTTTGGCTTAGTTTGTTGCTTGATTTATGTTTTGACTTACCATTTTATTATTTTTGTTTGTATTTTTGTTGGTTTTGTGGTGAGATTTATAACTTGAACAAAATTGAATAAAAACAAATGATTTATTTTTATAAGTAAGGTAATATATATAACTTTCGAAAAGATCACTTAGATCGGCAGAATCACAATAAAAAAAATGGAAGAAAAAAAATGTATTTATTGCTTTAATTTATTATAACTGGTAAGGCACAGCTCGCCGCACTAAGTTTAAGCTCTCATTAAATATGTTTACATTTTTATTTAACTATATACAATATGCCATATCAGCTAATCAAGCACACCTAGCCTAGCTTTGTCTCAATTAAATTTTTCTAATTTGACTCTTAATCAAGCTTCTCTGCTCTCTCTTGGTTTTAGTTTGTGTCCTACAGCTTAATGCCGAATTTGAAGGGTGTAGTTTAGATACAATTTTTCCAGCATTTGACTTGATATGTAAACTTATTTAGAACAACTCGCCTGGCTAAGCCTTCTATACACTTTTCGCTCCAAGGTCTAAGCTGAAATTCTCTGCACACTCTTGGCTTGTGTGCATTTGCAAAGCTTTTCCTTTATGGCTACTCAAATTTTTAGTAGATGACTTCATATGTAAACCGATCAAGAACACCTTACCCTTTCCTCCCCTTCTAACTACTGTTTTCTATTTTCTATACACTGACTTCTGACAATTAAGAATGACGAGAGCGTAAGCTAACTTTGAAATACCTGTTACTTAGGGGAAGCAATGTTTAATAGCCTTCCCTTATGTTAATTAACAATGCATTAACATTAATTTTAACATATTAACATTATGTTATGACAAAAGTTGTTTCCCTTAAAGAAAAATCGAAAAGTATGCTACGCTTTTATGAAAATTTTAGAGATTATAGCAATTAAGCGATTATGGGGGTGCGTTTGGCTGATGGTGGTCCAGGCAAAGACTGCTGATGATTTGGCAGAGATGCCAATGAAACAGCTGTTCGGTCAACTAGTCTCCTTTGTGGAGTGACGTGTTCCTGTTCTAAAGTTATGTGGAAGCATAACGATACCTCGAGCCTGCAAAAACTTGAAGGTTTGCTTGATTTGATGATTACAGATATTGCAAACATAACTTATTGAGCTGGAGCCTACTATAAGTTCTATGCGTGCTTTTCAAAGAGGTCACTAAAAAAGTCACATTGCGATATGCGTCAGCAATAGGCAGTTGTTAGAAACTTAACCAAAAATAGTTTCATTAAAATACAACAAAATCCTCTGTTTGATTGCATTTGGGCAATTTAAACAAACTAAGGGGAGAGAATTTGCCACACTAATACCAAAGGGCCTAAATGGCCCTTTCTGCTTCTGCCACTTGGCGTTGGCCGTTGATGTCGAATTTTGCTATAAAGGCCCTTGGCATTCCCAAGATGTTATTGTAATGCTGGCATGAGAAGGCTTCTGCCGACTTACAGAAGACAGACAAATACTGCTAATGATTGAATCGGGAGACTCATGAAATAGCTATACATTCGACCAGCCTCCTTTGTGGTGTGTGTGTGAGTCTTGTTTTTAAAAAATTATGACAAAATTATAGCTTTACACTGTTTAATGCATGAGACATGGTAATCTAGTAGTCCTGCATTTCCCCATGAAATTCTATGAATTTGAAAAACTATTCAAATTTAAAACATAACAAAAAGCAGGACTACTAGACTATCATGTCTCATGTGTCAAAGGCAGCCTAACTGATAGACCTGGAGCCTTCTTAAAGTTCTATGATTGATTTCAGTGACAGTCGGGTGTGTCACAGAAATATCTAGAGGTTTTCGTGTATACGTTAGCAGTTCAAACTAAAGCTGTTTGACTTTATAGTTAAAGGGGCACAAATATGCCCGGCTACTAGATTAGATGACGAAAGTTGAGAGATTTGAAACCGCCTGCTCAAAGCCAAGAAGAAGAAAGATGGCAATAATATGAAATAAACTACATACGAAATTTGGTTTCTCTAGATCTTCTAGTCTCTAAGATCCAGGTGTTTATACAGACGGACGGACAAGGCTAAATCGTCTCGGCTGTTGACGCTAATCAAGAATATATACATTTTATATGGTCAGAGATGTTTCCTTCTGTCTGTTACATTCATTTGGACGACTTTAGTATACCATTTTGGCTGTACGAGTAAAGTGTATACAAATTCAAGACGAGCTTCTCTACACTCGTTTATCTTAAATGAGATCTAAAACTTAAAAGTTTTGCCAGGTATTTTACAAATAGGACAAGCTTCTCTGCACCATCTCGGCTTCAGTGAGAGCTCAAAATTCAAAGCTTGAAAGCTTGGACTACCAAACGGCAAAGTTTGAAAGGTTCTGGAACTGCAGCACAAATGAGCGAGAGCTCCAGCTTAACGCCTAATAAAGCTTACTTAAAACTATCCCATAAAATCTCAACCTCCTCTTGTATTTATTCCCCTTCTACTTGTATCATAATTTAAGCCAGATTTTCACCTCGGCTAATACCCCTAACAGAATATTTGTATAAGAAAAAGTTTAATGCAAAATGTTTGAAACAAAATTTCAAAAATTTTCGCAATATATAAAAATCTACTACATACCTAATCTAAAAAGCCCTAAATCACAAATTATAAAGTAAAAAAAATACATATAAAATTAAATGACAAAACATTTGAAGTTTTTGAAAGTTTTGAAAATATTTGAAAATTTAGAAAAAGTGTTTTAACTTAAAAACTAGTTTGGTTTTGGAAAAAAATACATTATTTACAAAAAGTAAAGCATTGAAAATGTTTAATTATTAAACAAAAATTGAATTCTTTAGAAAGCAAAGTCTTATATATGGTACAAGACTCTCTAATTTCTATACTTTTGGCTATTCTATTTGAGTACTCAACATTTTTTCAATGTATAGAGGAAAATTTTAACTAATTTAAAGAGGTTTCGATATATTGATGAAAATTTTTGAAAATTCTGAAAATTTTAGAAAGTTTTGAATATGTGTTAAAATTTAAGAAATAGCTTTTTATAGATGAAAAACTGATTATTCCACTCATTTTAGTTTACAACAATAGAGGAAAGCTAACTTCGGCTCGGCAGAAGTTTATAAACCCTTGCAGCTCTTACAATTTATATACATAAATGTAGGTTTAAAAAGAGTTTTGATTCCAAAATTTAAATTTAGCTTTGAAAAATGTTAGCCAAGAGATTTCCTAAACTGAGGAATAGATAGCGCAACGATATATTCATCCGATTTGGTTCAAACTCGGCAAAATTGTGTTGAAACATATAATATTCATAACTAGAAATCATAAAGACTCTACCTTTGAAAGAACAAATAAAGGAAAGCTAACTTCGGCTCGACCGAAGTTTATATACACTTGCAGCTTGTATAATTTATATAAAATAAGGTTTTAAATGATTTTCGTCGAAAATTCTTAGCTGAGTTATTTCCCAAACTCAGCAATAGATGGAGTCACTACTTTGACCATTTGCTTGCCAGTTTGTTATATAGCAGCTAATCGATATATTCATCAGATTTGGAACAAATTCTCTAAAATTGGGTGGAAACTGATAATATTTATAACTGGGAAGAATGAAGACTCTACAATTGAAAACAAAAAAGTTTTTCTTACTAGAACTACTTTTTCGACCGATCGTTCCTATGGCAGCTATATTCTATAGTCATCCGACTTGAATTAAAATTGGCAAAATTGTGTGGTAGCATAAAATATTGACCAATAACAAGTTTGGGAGCGATAGCATTGAAAACAACAAAGTTTTTCCTACTAAGACTTTTTCAGACCTATCTTTTGTAGGTTAGCAATACTATATAGTTGACCGATTTTCATCAAACTAGGTGGAATTATGTAAAAGCATAGAAAACTTATAAATACGAGGTTCGGGGATATTTGCGTTGAAAATAAAAAGTTTTTTTCACTGTACCTACTTTTCGACCAATCGTCCCTATGGCAGCTATATGCTATAGTCGTCCAATCCGGCCGGTTCCGACCGGTTCGGCCGGTTCCGAAAGTTTGGTAAAGATAGCTTTGAAACTGAGGTAGGATATAGCATAGAAACAGACGGTCGGACTGACAGACGGACTTGGGTATATCATCTCAGCTCGTCATGCTGATCAAGAATATATATACTTTATGTGGTCGGAGATGCTTCCTTCTATGCGTTACAAACATCTGGACAATTTTAATATACCCTCTGCAAGGTTATAAAAATTGATTCCTTTTCCTTCATAAAACCGAAAATTTCAAGTTTTCCAAAACAAAGTCTGAAATTTCTACAAATATATGTAAACTTTTACGGTACAGAACATTTTTCCAATATATAAATTAAAATTCACTTCAATTGCAGAATTTTCGAAATATTCGAATAGTTCTGAAAATTCAAAAAATATATTGTAACTTAAGAAAACGGTTGCTGAAAGACACATAACAAACTAAGACCAAACAAAATTTTGAAAACTGCCAAAATTTAGATTTTAACAAGACTTTGAAAATTTTAAATGATGAATCGATGACATTTTTACACCTTTAAATAAGTTTTCAGCATTTTCAAAGATTTATAAAACTCTCAACATTTCCAAAAAGTAATCTAAAACAAAACCATTTCATCAAAGTAGCATTGGAAAACTTGTCTAGCACAACTCTTACTCTATTTAATATCAAGTCTCTTGGCAAAACCCTCAAAACATCTGTACAAAAAATTACTAAACAAATTTACAACCAAATATTTATTTTTCCTAAATATTTTATTTTTCGTACAAATTTATGTTGATAATCAAAACGCACAGAAATCCAAACTACGCGACGAGAAACCGCGAACCGCGAACCGAACCGGCGAACGTCGACTAAGAAACTAAAAACCAAAGCAGAGGCAGCAGCAGAGGCAACAGAGCAGCAGCCACCGCTGTCCGCAGAGCGACAGAGAGCGAGAGACAAAGAGAAATGGCAGCAATAGCAGCATTAATGGAGTCCGCTGAGGCGGCAGAGCTAAGGTACGAGGGTCGCAACCCAAAGCCGCGCAAGCGCCGCGAAACCTTAAGCCACAAAAGCTGGGATGACAGTCCATTGGGTAAGGGTAAGAGTAAGTCGGTGGTCAAAAAGAAAGCGCCCACCACCAGCGCCACCTGCCAGAGCAAACCACCGAAGGGGGATAGCCTTCGTGCAACGCGTCAGCTGTATAAATCCGTCAAGGCCAAAGTGGATTCACATCTTTGCTCTGGCCGAAGCAGCATTTCCCGTATGCCCAGTGCGGGTCAAAGCAAACCCCTCGCCGAGGCACATCAGCACTTGGACCTGATGCTAAGCAACATCGAGCAGGGCAGCGATCCCGTATTACCACGTCGCACCACTAAGCCCTTGCGTCGCCCAAATGAGCGTCCCACTCCACCGGCTCCTGCCGGTTCACCCATGCTGAGCGCGCGACGCAGTCGCTTGAAAATTCTAGATGTTCGTACCAATACCTTCATCAGCTACGAGGAGTCCCAGCGCAGAGCTAACGCCAGGCGAAGCTCCAACATACCACTTAGCCAGAATCCACATCTACTGCCGCCCGGCCAAAAACACGCCCTGATTGACTTGCTCTCACGTGCCGAACAACGAGACAAGACAATTGTGGAGATATTGAAGGCCACGCCGGGTGATCCCTCGCGGGATACTATGCGGATGATGCTCCAAATGTTGTGAGTAGTTCGAAATGTTTTTGTCTTTCGATTTAGTTTTGTTTTGATTTTGTTTATGGGGTTAACCAAGCGAACTGAATCCAAATGATGTCATCGCTCGTCAGCTGCCTGAGCGAAGAGCGAGCCCCAACAATAACGTGGCTGCGCTCTCAGCTGACGCCATCGTCGCTGCTGCCGGCGCGGCGCTGGTTGTGGGGAGTTATTACTCACCCGGCAACGACGACGCCGACAACAACGACGTCGGCGACTCCCCAAGTTCGCTGGCGTTTGCAAAAAAAAAAAAAAACAAAACTAAAAAAAATCAACAAAATTTGCGTTCGCCTCAGTCGCTGCTGCAGGCGATTAGAAGCCACAATTGCTTCCACTTTTTGTTAAGGTCTACGTATGCCCTTTAAGCCACATTCCATTTTCCCTTAAAAGGGAGCAATATGGTTAAGGACATTTTGTTGAAACTTTAAAGGGTAAAGCTTTTTAAAACAAAACCGAAATACATTCAAGGGAGTCCGATTCTAACTTTAGACTGCAGATTTTAGTATCGAAATTTAATTTAATTTTCTTTCCTTTCTCTAAACATGTTCTAAGCTTTAAAATGTACATATTCAGCCATGTTCTCAATTCCACTTCCACAAAAGTTCTACGATTTAGAGTCCAAATCTAGTACTAAACCCGGTTTTAAATCACAAAATTTTTGTGGAAGTGGAATTGAGAACATGGCTGATTATACCAAACAGTTACACTTTTTTTGGCGAAGATAGACAATACAAACATGTGCTTGAGACTACATAAATGTTGCCCTAAGTAAGCAACGGTTGTTGTTGCAAATTTCCTTTAGGATTCATTACGAATTTTGCATCGCATACCTTTGGGCTGTAGACCATTTTCAGTATATCTTCGCTTAAAAAATTTGTAGAATGTTTTGGTTTAATTTAATTTAAAGCTAAGAAATAGTACTTTAAGATATTTTCAAAACAAGTTTTATTAACTCACAAAACTAGCCTAAGAATGGTATAAATGGTCATTTTATGCCACTTTAAGCTCAAATTACCTACAATCCCAGCGCACTATAGGAAATTTTGTCATTTATTATTTCCAAATGTGATTAAAACTTAACATTTTTTTCTCATTAGCTCACAAATACATCAGTCTTCAATGTTACATAAAACGAATTTTGATTTTACAGTGCTCTGTTAACTGAGCAGCTGTTTAACTCAGGTTATGCTAACGAATAACAGTTCAAAAACGAAAAGTATTCTCAAATATTTTTAATAGAATCTAATCATTGTGGTATGTAGTCCTATATGTTAGTTCCTTTGATCTTTAGTAACTTATCGTGGTATCCTTGTAGTTGAGGTTATTCCTGATTCATCTCACAAAAAAAAAATTGTGAAGAAATTCAACTTTACAAAGCCCTACCAATTTTTGTTTGGATTTGTTAGGGCTTGACTTTTTGCACCTTGTAGAGCCATCTATCCGCTTTCGTTTCACTTTGTCTTAATCTGTCTTTTCCGCATTTTTTGCGAAATTTCATTTTTGTGGGACAACCTCATTTTCTCCAAAATGCGACGAGTAGATCTCCCAAAGAAGTTGTTATTTTTGATTACTTTAGAGTGGGGTTAATTCATCTGAAAGATATTAAAAAGAAAAGGAAGGCATATTTTGTGCAAATCTGGCGATGAAGGGGCGGAAATATTACCGAGAACCACATGAAAACAGTGTGTCGTCTCCGATTGTCATTTACGCTTAAGGGTATTAGAGGTCCGAGGAAACAAGCTGCTGATTTATCAATATCTGAGTACGTAAAAGAGGACAAGCTGACCTTGCAGCAGTTCTTAAGTTACTTTCTATAAGTCCGGATAAGGTAAAAATGATCCGAAATATAATGTCACACCCCATCAAGAACCCTTTGCGGTTAATTAATGTTTGAAATTTGGGAAAATTTCCTATAGTGTAACGTGATGAATTATTTTCCAAAACAGATTTGTATTTAGCAAGCAAAATATCATCTAGAATCAGTTCCACTCAGACCTCGCAAAAAACTGTTAACACACAATGAAAAGAGGTTGCAAAAAGACACTTCGAATTCTGTTTTGCTCAATATCTGTTTTCGCTCAAGCAAAGAGCGCTTTTTTCGTTTCTGTTTTGCTCATGTCTTTCCAGCCGTTTCCGTTTTGCCGAGAACCGACTTCCAGAGGGTCTTCTACCCAGCAAAGAATATGTGCGTTTTCTGACACTTTTTTATGCATTACCGTCATAATGTGCACAAAAAAGGGTCCGGAATGAGCTATTTTTTCTATGAAACCGGTCGTACTTAATGTGGAAGATTTCTGAGTCTGATCTGACTCTTTTCTGACACAGAAATAAGCATAGAAAAACCTCATAAAATACATATAAAAGTAACTTTTCTAGGCACTTGAAGGGCTACTGAAAGGCTCTTTTCAGACGCATATTGGAGTGCAGATCCGGAAATGCTCAGACATAAGTGATTTTTATGAGCGCGTGCCTAGATAGCACTGAATATGCTCCAAAAACCCTCAAATTTATGTGTTTACTCCAAAAACGCTCTTAAGCACGGCTCTGTTTAGACACATAATTTGGAGCGCTCCGAACTTGGTTTGCTGGGTCTGATCTGATCGCACTGGAAAGTTTTGAGGGTTATTTGCGAGCTCTGGTTCCACTCCTTCAATTAACTAGAAAAAGTTAAATTCCGCTGGCTTAAGTAATTCTTTGGATTTGATTAAATACTAATTATAAAAATAAAGCTAAGTTTTAAACATGAATTGACTGTTTCCAACATTTTAAAATAAATTATACAGTATATTTGGCTTATTTTTATTTTAAGTCATTAAGCACTTTCTTTCAATTAAGTATATAAATTCGTCTCTCGTCATCTTAATCATCTGGCGTGAGACTTGAGCTTGAGACCTTGAACTAATGAACGTGAATGAAATGTCATTTAAAAGGTTTACACTTTCATAGCATATTTCCACAACAGACACTTAAAGTTGGTTTATAAACAAAACAGAAAGTTCTTTATTATTGTGTATATTTATTGAAAGCTATACAAATCTTAGTAATAGTATAAATGTGAAAGTTTGTATGTTTGTATGTTTATGGTCTGGTGTGTCAGATAAACTTATAGATTAAACTTAGAGATTACCTTGTTACTTTATGTGAAAGATAACTTTATGTATAATATGTGAAATCGGCCCTTCATGTTTGTATGTTTGTTACTCAATCACGCAGAAATGAGTAATCGGATTCGTATGAAATTTGGCACACAGATAGTTTATAGCCTGGAGACTGATGACAATTGAACAGTCTAAGATATTGCGAAATTTACGGAAATTTTAAAATTTTCATAGGACCTAAGATTATTACGAAGATGGGGTATATTATATAGGAGGTATACCCCAAAACCGCATAAATTTGTCAAATTTGTATTTAAGTAGTTACGGAGCTGTAGGTTGAACGGTCCAAAAGATTGCTAGACTTGCTAATAATAGATAGAGAAGATTTGATGGATGGCAATTTAGACGGGTAAATAGGAAGTGTAGATAGAATGTGTGCACCGAATGTTCCAAAAAATTGCGAAATTTGCAAAACTCTCTTTTGAGCTTACTCTATCATAAAGACGGGTAATCAGGCATATAAATAGGAGGAGTAGATCAAATGGTCGAAAAAGCTCAAATTGTCTTACTAATAGTATAATTGTGAAACATTTTTGTTGGTATGTTTGTTATTCAATTACGCTGAAATGAAATTTGACACAAAGATAGTTAATAACCTGAACTTTTTTTTAAATGGTCCAAGAGACAGCGAAATTTGTAAATTTTACACATGATTTCATATCAGATCCCCAAGTCTCACCTCTCTCGAAGAGGCGGCAAGGAAGTCTCCCAAACAACTATTGGCATTTGCCAAAACGTCAAAGATCCTCTTGGATTTCTCTAATGGTACCCAGAAAAACCACCCGGCCTCACTAATTACAGTAAGGTCTATGTGTGGCCCCTAAAAAGGGCCAGCCGGAGCTACCTACGTATTTCAATTGTAGACGTCTAAATAGGAAGTGAAGACCAATCGGTCCAAAAAAAATCGAGTTATTTCGCAAAATTTTATAATCAGTTTCGATGATCATGAAGATGTAACAATTGGCATTGGCAATTGATTCTTAGGAGGTGTAAGCCAATCGGTTAAAAAAAAATCTGAAAATTTTAAAATAATCCTTTTATGAGCTTAGATTATCATGAAGACTGCTAAATATATAGTGTAAATCAAACGGTAAAAAAAATCGCGAAATTTGGAAAATTTTATAATGAGTTTAGATTATCGTAAGCAGTAATAGTTGACAATTGTAGAACGGTAAATAGAAGGTGATGGCCAATCGGTTTAAAAGAATGACGAACATTGCAAAATTTTTATATTTGTTTAGAGTGTAATGAAGACGTGTAAACAGGAGTTGTAAATCAGACGGTCTAAAAAAGAGAAATTTTTAAAATTTTCCTATGGGCTTCGATTATCATGAAGACGGGTAAATAGTCTGATGGTGCAGATCAAAAGTTGTACAAAATTGTGAAATCTGCTAAAATTTATATTGAGTTCAGATTTTTATGAAGTTTTGATAGATGACAATAGTCAAGTAAGAGTCACTTCTTTGTGTAGTGTTTAAAATACTAAAGGGGGCGTAGGAATGCACGCCCGGTACCTGCTAGTAATCAGTCTTAATGCTTAGGCATTATACCAAGAAGATGACTCCAATATTGCCCGTCTATATTTGCTTTCATTACATTTTGCAAATTTCCCTTGCTTAAAGAGATGATTGTAAAAAGATGCGGTTGGTAATCAGGATTCAATTCAGATTTGAAAAGTAGGAAGTGCTCGCATTCGTGACTGATTTCAGTACGGATTTCAGTACAACATGAAACTCACCAATAAGTTTAGTGCTGAAATTAAAGTTTAAAAGAAGTAAAGGTCAAGAATTAGTAGTGTCACTGAAAAAAGGTGTATCTCTACGAATAAACCATTAATGGGGAACCGCTGGATAGAATATAAAAGGTCGATGATTTGGGTGTATTGTTTGAAACTATTGTGAACTTTAACAGGCATCATCATAGGATTCATCAAGAGATGTTACAAAGAGTTTATGATAACTTACTACCAAACTTCTATAAACTTCACTAGTCCTGCCTCTGATCTCCGCATCTGACTTATCAATTCACTAGCAGTTTCTGATTTTTGCCTTTCGTGACCTAAACTGGGACTCCAACAGGAATTTGCCTTCCTATGAACGGAGATTACGCTTAATAGAGCTTCGTTCACTTAAGTCCAGATGAATTTGTCATGCTCTTAATTTGGTTCACAAACTTTTAACAGATTCACTCCATTTTGTATCTGCACTCTGACCACTCAGGCTGTTAGTTGGATGGGCCAATAAATTAATCCCACCGGTTCAGAGTTCGTTATAGCTGGGTTTGAATGTGGAAGGTGAACACATCGGGGAGGCTGATGATGGGATCGGGTGGTTCTTGCCGCCGTCAACAGCTTAGTTGGTTAAGGTGTGTGGTACTAGGTTTGACACTTAGTCGCGCCGCGTAGGTCTGGGTTCGAATCCCGGGTAAGGCATGGTCTTTTCTTCTTCATCAAAAAAAAATCAACAAAATCAAAAAAAAAAAAAAAAAAAAAACAGCTGTACAGTCTTTCAGCCTCCTTTGTGGTGTAGTGTTTTCCTGTTTTAAAGTTATGTGTAAACATATCATGACCTTACTTACTTCACCTTATCGGGGATTTGTGCTGAGGACCTCGAAAGTCTGAACCCACGGACGACTGCTTCTTAGCTCACACGACTGTAAAGCACATGCGAAAGAGATCGACCAACTCATAGTGAAGAATGTTGCCATAAGTACTTAGCAATAAGGCACTCAGCAAACAACAAGCCCTGTAGCCCAGTGGGAAGACTATTGCCTTAGAACTTGAAGGTTGTAGGCTTAAATCCACGCAGAAGCATAGTTGTTTTTAATGTTTTCCGAAAAGGTTGCGTTTGCTGACAACTATAAGCAACTTTTGCATTGTACACCTAAAGAGCCTGTTTCATCAACCTCCCAGCCGAATCTTCAGTAGGCTTTCTGCTAAAGAATGCACTTCTTACAATCATTGCCTTAATCAGTTGGGAACTGCATAAGCAATGAAACCCAAAATATACAAGTAATGATGCTTTTTGGTGTTATGCTTAAGCTTTTAGGCTGAACTTTAAAGTTATGTGCAAACATAACATGACCTCGAGCCAGCTAAAACTTGCTAGTTTGATCTTTAATATTTATGTTTAATTGAACATTGTTAAACTAACCTCCCAAAAGTAAATAAATTCATGACCGAAATGCATTTTAAGGCAGCAAAGATTTCAATACCATCCCTTCTTAATTAGGGATAAAGCGGTATTTTTTAGCGAGAAGCCTACTGAAGATAGAACCGGAAAGTTCTTGAAACAGTACTGTATAGGCAACCAGCACTTTGTGGCATACCAGCTGTAATGCAAATGCAATTTTTTGGACCCTGAGTCAGCTAAACTCGCTAATTAAACATTAGACAGGTCGCCAAATACATTACCAATTCTTCGGAAAAGCTGGAAAATTGTATGCTTCCTTCCCAAGATCACTGAAACTATAAAGTGTACAGGAACCCACCAAGTTCTAGACTAGCTTTCAATACTTTCGTTATTTGCTTCTAGAAAAGCGAAACGATTAATCGACTTAAGTTTGCTTTTTACTCAAATTAATTTAAGAATTTTCGTGCTCTTTTATAGGTTATATTCTTATATATTACTTATTTTACTTATATTCAGCTTTATAAAACTTAAATAGGACACAAGCTTAAATTGTGAGTCAATTCTTTTAAATAATACTTAATAATAATAATTTATTTGACTTTTCACAAATGGATTGAATTAGTTTCATGCTTTTATGGGTCTGGGATCGAAAATAGTGGCCCTGTCCACTCTTACCGTAGAGTGTTCAATTTTTACGTTGTTTAATTAACGTTGCGTTGTTACGTTGCAACTTAATCTAACTGGAGTTGTACAAGGCTTTTGTCCGAAAAAGAAGTTGTGAATAATGTTTTACAAAGTGTTGACATATTTTGTCATGCTTTGAGTGTAGCCTAACCTGTCCAATGCTACGTGAAGGTCTTATCATTTAGTGAAGACAACTGGAGGCTTAAGCTTTATCTATTGACGGTTCGATATGCAACATTTTAGTAGTGAGTGACGAAAGAACGCCCCGCTGGGATTTCCAAAGTTTCTCTCTCTTTCTTTGATCACGCTTGAGTGCTCTCTTTAAATGGCTGTGTAAGTAGCTCATCCCTCTGGAACGCTTAGACCGAACCTAATCGCTCTCAAGTTAAAAATTTGCAACTGATTTGCTTTGCAAATTTCAAATTTTGCTGCTGATATGAAGAGCTCTCGTAATCAAATACTACGATCGCTAATCGGCAACTGTTTGCCTTTGGAATTTGCGTTGTGTTTTTTTTTTTTTTGATAAAAAATTTACCTAAGCTTTGAATATATACAAACTATAGAGATACATATATATATATAGGTATGCAAATATAACCAAAGCATGCAATTTCAAGCGTCTTTGCTTTGCCCTTTTCGATTTCTGTTTTTCTTACTTTTCTTTATTATTTGTTTGATCAATAAATTTGCACCTCCCTCCGCCCCAGCCCCCACCGCTAACACTGCTCTGCTATCTATGCCAAAAAAGTGGTTGCCTCATCGACTACGCTCATCACATAGTAGCTGACGGTGTTTATTAATTAATTCTTTCAGAGTTTTTTTTTATATTTTTATTTTTGTTTGGCTTCTCCATTTCCCCAGTTTGATTGTGTCATATTAATCACGAGGGCTTAACCCCACCCCAAAAAAATGAAGCACAAATGAATGAATGAATGAATGTAAGGTCCTTATCATACACTATGCTAGCCACAAGAAAAGGGGCTAAGCGAATGTGTCGAGTGGTAGAAGTGTAAAGATATTCCAAAATATTTACAAAAATCTATACTCTTTTTATACTCTGCACCGAAGGTACATAGAGTATATTAAGTTTGTGCAAAAGTATGTAACAGGGAGAAGGAATCGTTTCCGATCCTATAAAGTATATATATTCTTGATCAGCATTAACAGCCGAGTCGATATAGCCATGTCCGTCTGTCCGTCTGTCTGTATGAACGCGCAGATCTCAGAGATGGTAAGAGATAGAGGTTTGACATGTATGGGACATATATTTCTTATACTTGCAGGCAGATCAAGTTTATTTCAATTATATCTAGTAATAAAGAAGGAATAATAAAGATCGGATGAACGATACACAATTTATGAGTACAAAAAAATTTACGACACACCCACCCAGCCAACCACCGCTGTATTCAAACAAACACACTCCTTGGATGTATTATAATATTATAATCGGGGGCAAATGAACTGGTACAGAGTATGTTATAGTCGGGCTTGACCGACTTTCTCACTTGTTTGTCTATATTTTTTACAATGCACCATAATCCTAAAATTGATTATTTTTTGGCAAACATTACCAAAAATAATAGACATAAATTTCAGGGCTGCAAACCCCTCTAAGATCGGTTCGGGTGTTTGGGTTTTTGGGTTCGGGTTCACGGAGCGGGCTCAGAAAGTTGCTGAACCTAGGTTCGGGTTAGAGACGGGTTTCAGGAATAATTCGTTTTTAAAAGTTCATTTAACATGCAAGTAAATTGGAACAACTTTATTCAAATATTAATATTTTTTCTATATAAAATTATGTTTATTGTGGATAAAACAAATTTAATAGTGGAAAAAACTTGTGCTCGACTAAAACTTGTGATGCAGGAACAGCTAAATCAACATATGGTCATTTCGAAACTGACGTGACGTTACGTTCGTACGTTAAGATGTTGCTCAAAAAATATGAAAATCTTGGATTTTTTAAAAGATTGTTGCATATTTGGGTAGCAATTAAGTAGCACTATAATCAGCAAAAACAATGACATGAATCGATCATAAGGAGTTAAAGATATAAGCAAACATATATGCTGGCGTGACGTTACATAAAACGAAAGTGGGTTTTGACTTGTTTTAGAAAAATGCAAAACTCTGCGAATTGGGCAAATCTTTTTGTATAAAAATTTTTTTTGTATGATTTGAAATAATTCACGTTTATTTTCCAGGTTATCTTATTCAAAAATGTTTGCCCAATTTTCTTTTATTTGCATAAGTACCTGAAGTGACGTTACCTGACGTTACGTTACTCAAATTTCCTCATTATATTTATGTTGTTTTTGTTATAATATAAAGCAGAAACTAACAGTTAATTGCTATCATAAAGTTTCTTATGGTGTCTTCAGCATTATTTTTTAACTCTTTGTACCCTTAGAAATAGTTTAGAGACCAAAAATCGATGCAATCTTGAGGTATTTTTATGATAGCAAAACGAGAAAAATGGCGCACGCGCGACTTTACATTCGAAAATCTCGAAATGAGTTATAAATATTATATATTTAAAATGGCTCATATTAGCTCATTTTGATTATTTCCCCCTGAAAATATGATACAAAATAGTGTTTTTAAGTACTTTTAAGTACTTTTTTTGGTCCCGGTGGACTTTTCTTTGGAAATGCCCATATTCTAGCTTCTTTACTTTAAAAAATTAGAATTTTAAGTTAATTTTTGAATACCTCCAAAAAAAAGCAAAGAAGTTGTTCATTATGTATTTGTCACTTTTTCTTTTTTTTCTAGCTCCTAAAGCTGTATTTACACTTGTCTGATATCTCATATGATATGGTTAAAAATTTTGTCAGTTCATTGTTAGTTGGCTGTACAAAAAACTCATGAGAAACTCTGATTGGCTACACATGATACAATAACTACGAGGTAGCGCGCAACCGGAAGTGCCTTTTCGCATGGGCGAGAATTTATTGAACCACTGGTGATTCAACATACAACAACCAGGACCACTCAGTCGTTAATTACATTTTTGAAATGGCTGAAAAATACCTCAGTTCATTGTGAGTTGGCTGTCAAAAAACTCAAATGAGAAACTCCACTAGGCTTTAAGGCAGCGCCTTTTCGCATGCGCAAAAATTTATCGAACCAGATGGCTACAACACACTCAAATCCAGGGCCACTCGGTCGTTAGTTTCATTTTAACAGAGTTCTATTTGGACAGCTTTCGATAGAAGTTCGACACTACATTAGGAAATCGAAGACTACCATGTCGGTTCAATACACCAGATTTCAACTTAAGAGTCATCGAACCAAGGCCGACTAAGAATATCGAAGTTATTGTTTCATGGATTGGCTACTTCTCATTTATTCAGAACACTTTGGAGCTTCCCACACGAGATATCAGACACATCAGCTTTATCTAAAGATTTCATTTGATCTTCATATGAATATGAACTTTGTGAAGAATCATTGATGCTTTTATTAATTAGTTCCTTTTGACGATTATAAAATTCAGCAATATGTCTGTTTGCAAACGGTCAAAAAATTAAGTTTCTTGGATCCAAAAAAGAGAATTGGGCTTGAATGTAGAATGTGAGAACGATTTTCTAAGAACTCTTTAAATATATTGGAAAAAAGCAAAAACATTATACTTTTTTTCCGAACCAAACCCTTTAAAACATTTTTTGCACTGGTTCAGGTTCGGGCGTAAAACATTTTCCGGTTCAGGTTCGGTTTGGACTTTCCGAAAATCCCGGAGTCTCCGACTCCGAAGCGGTTTGCAATCCTGATAAATTTATTAGCCCTCTTCTTATTTCTTTCGTGTGTTTTCCTTATTTTTATGCAAGTCTAAAAGAATTAAAATCATTAATGTGTTAATATATTTTCTTATTTGATCAAACCCTTTTACTTTTTTCATTTCATTCCAAGTCTAATGAACGAAAAATAATAACAAAACCATGACCAAATGATCATAATGTTCTCTGTAAACTTTCGCTGATTAATATTTTAATTTCAATACTAAAATTGAAATTGCTGAAATACAGCAACTAAAGCGCAAATATTCTGAAAAACTTCTAGCACACCCTAATGAACTTGCACAATCTCTCACCCTGCAAGCAACGCATTCTCGCCTCCGAAGAAAAGATCTACCAACCCAGCGACTGAATTAAAGGGCCGCAGAACATAAACCAGCTCCAATAGGAGATGGTTGTACAATAGTTTCTAGATTAAGATTTGAAAAATTATTGTTAGTCTCATTAAGAGAAGATTCAATAAATACTAAAAAAGCTAAAAAAAAAAAAAAAAAATATACTAAAATTATATTCTTAGCTATTTTTTTTGGTAATAATATAACATATATTTTATTTTATCGATTTGAATCATGACGGAAGGGTCAGTCATTTTTCAAGATGCAATTTAAAAACGAGATTTCTTAATTTGTTTGTAGATGAAGAACGTATGGTATGTTTTTGAGGAAGTGGTCTTGTTTTAAGGACGGAAAAATTTAGAACGGAATGTGTAAAGAATGAAGAAATTTGTGTTACCTTTAAGAAGGCCATTTTTTCAGAGTTTAGCACTTACAACATTTTAATTTTCCCACGCGGTACTGACAGCTGAACGTAAAATCAAGTGTGACCCTTCAAGCATCAAATATCAAACGGTCACACTGCCTTGTCTGCAGATAGATTTGGAAATGTGGAAAGCAAAATTCAAGTTCGTTACGTTGCTTTCAATATTCATTCAAAAATTTTGATAGGTAGCCTCGGCATAAATACAAACTATTTTTCGCAATTCAATCAGCTGCTTCTGCCACACAAGTTGGCCATAAGCATTCCGATGACTAAGAGTGCAAATATTAGAAATTTTTTGAAACCACCTCAGATGACACCCTTTCTTTTGTTATGGAAGGTATCAACCATCGGACGTCAGTAACAAGGCTGCAAACCGATCATAAACCGAACCCTAGAGAACCGAACCTACGAAATTGTAAACTTCACGAGCCTGGACCCGAACTGCACCCCCTCTGCTTAGAAAAAGGTTCGGTTCAAGGAATAACTTTAATCATTTTTTTCAGTGCTTATAAAATTTTCGTAATATATTTTACGGATAAACATAATTAATATATCATTCGAAAATTATATTCCAACTTCGGGTTGTTACAACTTCAAGAAGGAAATAAATTACAAGTCCAGTACTTTAAAAGCACCAAGTAACTATAATGAATAAGTTCCATTCGGGTATTGATATATTATTGTAAAAGATTCGCAAGCTGGAAGTTTCCTACTCAAATATGTCAATAATACGTCTTATTTTTTTTACCAAAAATTGTCAAAGCGATCTAAGAATCCATGAACCAAGCTTGGAATAGCTTCAATAAGTAAAGTAGTAAAACGAATTTAAGAGGTTTGCAGCCTTGCTTAATATAAAGCAAACTATTGCAGAACCGGTTCTACATAACATTTTTTGACGTTCAGCTAATGAACTTAAAAAGAATTCATAGCCGTAAAAGTTAAGATGAAATTATTAAAATATTCCACAAATTCTTATAATTTCGGGTGTGCATTTAAAACTTGAATAAACTTGCATTTTTCGAATTCAATTGAACTATTTCTTCAATTTACAAAAGTTCTTTACACAAAACAGAACACAATATAAGCAATTAGAGTATAGCCCAGTCGTTGTTTTAAAAATTTCAAATATTGTTTTATACTTTTTCCTATTTTTGGCATTGGCCTTGTGGCCTCTGTTGAGTAAATAAGGGAGAAGGAGGAGCAGTGGGAAGGTCGTGTGTGTGTGTGTGTGCAATTTACCCAGCGGAACGCATTGCGTGCCGTTGGCCCATATGAAACTTAATACTCGTAGTCCCTGCTTACTCTATGCTAATGATGACTCCATCTCTATCTTTTTCAGGCCCCTTAAGGCTGGCGATTCACCCTATAGCGAGAAGTTCTGGGCCGGACATCGTTATCTAAAAGATCGTCAGAAATTGCATCAGAAACTCAAGCCAAACGACATACGCTATAAGGAGGTAAAAATTCTACGTGGAGATAATGGACATATCTTCGTCTCGCGTACCCTGGAGGAAGAGCTAAAGGATGAGAAAATGGTGTTGGATATAATGGAGGCGGAGTTGCTAAAAACTGGCAAACCTTTAAACAAGCGCCAAGAGCAGGCGATGAAAGAGCGAGCCGAGCTAGATGAGCGTAAGCAGCAGGTGAGAGATTGTCGTGCAAGTCGTCAACTTGAATTGGTAGTGCAGGAAGCGGAGGAGGAGGAAGAGGAGGAAGATGAAGACGACGATCCTACGCCCCGTGCAGATGATACCAGTAGGTATACCGTTGTGCTCAATCAGCGGGAACATTTCCAATGCCAATGCCAACGCAGCTGCCTCTACCATAATCCGTATGATCGCAAGCCCTGGCAGTTGTATTCCAAGTAAGTTTCCTACTTACTTTCCCTCTCTCTCTCTCTCTCTCTCTCTCTCTCTCACTCTGTCACTCTTGCCTTTTCCAGAGTGGCCAATAATCTTAGCTCCGATTTGATGAACAACGTGGATTCCGAATTTAATCGCAGCATGGCCAACTATATCAAAGATTTTGTGGACAACGAAACGCGCCGCTAAAGCTGAAGACACATATTTTGATTTTTTGTTTGGTTAAATTTTAGCGAATTATTGAGAAAAACAAGCGTAAGTGTATACCGGAGCGCTGGACTTGAAACGGGCGCCCCTGCACACATTTGCGTTAATCTGAATTGGAAAATTGTGATAAAGTAATAAAAAGGGAAAAACATTAAATATCAACAAAGATGAGTAATTGATTCCCGCCTCACAGCAGGCAACTAAAGAAACATTATGTTGGCGGTCTTAGAAGCTATGCCAAAGATTTAACACCCTATAAGGTCGCGTCGACAGGCAAGACACACATAATATACATATATTGTCTCGCTCGCTCACACTGCACCCTTTGCGTCGTCTGCTTGTGCGACTAGCAGGAGCCGCGCGCCCATATACATGGACTTTGAGGCAATTGCACTTGCTGCTTGTGCAAATCGGCGCCTCAAACCAAACTTCGACTATTCGGGTAATATAATTCTGACCTTGCGAAGCGCAAACCGAAAAGGACCCCATCAATTGAGTCTGGAGTCACTTTTTTGTGCATTTTCTGGTGAAGATGCGCTTTCAAAATCGTTTCAAAATTTGTTGTTTTACGAGTTTAATTAAGAAAGAAAAGCAAATGTCAAGTGGCATAAATACATAGAAAGTACGGGCTAACTTCCACATTCAAAGACTGCCAAAGTTCTATAGAATTTAGATTGATGTGTACCTAAAATTTCAAGTATGTTTTGTTCTTCGATGTTCTTAAATTAAGTACGAAACACTACTAAACAATCATTTTAGAAATGTTTCCGTTCATATTTTCTTGTATTAAGCATGAATCAATCTTGTATGGAAAAATTAGGAATAAGAAATTAATAATAATATAACTTTTTATACTCTGTACCAAAGGTACACAAAAAATATTAAGTTTGTGCAAAGTATGTAACAGGGAGAAGGAATCATTTCCGACCGCATAAAGAATATATATATTTTTGATCAGCATCAGTAGCCGAGTCGATATAGCCATGTCCTTTTGTACGTCTGTCTGTCCGTCCGTAAGAACGAAGAGATCTCAGAGATGGTAAGAGATAGAGTTTTTACATGTTTGGGACATATAATTCTTACTGATCAAGTTTATTTTCAATTTTCTACACGCCCCCACCGCCCCCGTAATTTGGAAAAAACCTCATCTTCCATATGTTTGTAAATAGATTTTTCGTACCTTCTACGCATATAAAGTAGTCAGTATTATTTATCGAAATGATAAAGATCGGATGAACGATAGTCGAGTTATAACGAAAACAAGCGATGGGCAGCACTTCACAAACTTTATGATTTTTTTGCACTTTGTGTGGCTTCTAACTTAAAGTAATCAGATATATATAAACTTTGGGGGTACAGAGTAAGTTACAGTCAGGCTTGACCGACTTTCTTTGTTGTTTTTATCTAGTTTTATATATATAAATAATATGCTCAGACTCGCTATCCTCATTTAAATCCATAGAAAACATTGAAAACCACAGTTATTACCCATGAACCATCCGAACACTACTAACATGACATCAAAACAATATAAAACTTATGTGGATTCCAAGCCACATCAACATAAAAGGAATGACTAAATCAGCAAATGGTGAATCAATACCAGCAAAACAGACATCAAAACACACTTAAAAAACCCACAGATACCCAAAAAGCAACAACTCATAATTGGAGCTCAGACTGGTACAAAAACATAAATCCCAAAAGGAACAAATATATCAAACATCGAGAAATTTACGAAACAAGAGAAAAACTAGACTAGACCAACTAAAAATAATAAGACTATGACTTGAGCATGCAGAATTCACAAACCAACACTATATAGATAAAAACATTGCCAAACGCCCCTCTGCCAAAACGGTGTTAAGGATGGGCATTGGGTTAAGATGAGTTTGGTGTTTAAGATGGTATTAAATATCAAACTCATCTTAACCCAATGTCCATCCTTAACACCAGCCCAAATACAATTCGACCTCTTGACAAACACATCAATGGACAACCTTAAACTTATACTAAAATTCCTCAAAAATACTAACCTTTACCGAATTATTTGAAGACGAATCTCCACAAGTTGTAACACATTGCTTAAGGAGTGAGGGTAGTTTTCTGACCTACAGAAATACCATCTTGGTCTTTGATTAATTAATGGCCGTTCGATCTTATCAAACGGGGACCTCGTTTCAAGAACAAATTTTGGAAATAGCTTTAGGATTGTATGATCTTATAGCCAGAACTTTTTGTGACAATTCTATGTTCACTTAAGAATTTATCAGAATTTTATTAGAATATATCAGACTTTTAGCAAGAACATTTTTTACTTATTTTAAGAGTTAAGCGCGTATGACTTAAGACCTAAAAGATTGCTTTAAAAGATTTTATAATAGTTTGAAATGTACTTAACATAACCTGAAACAGACTTAAATCAAGTAAATCGAGATTGGATAAAGTCCTATTTGAAATAAGAACTTTGCACCTGTTTCAAGGCTTTTTGTATTTAAGTTGCTAATATACTTGTCCGATTTCTCACATTACCTTAGGAAGTTATGAGTTGGCTGTTAAAAACTCTTATGAGAATCTCAGAAAGGCTATTTCTCATGTAATCAGAACATTTTTTGAGCTTCTCAGATTGACTTTTATAATATCTGAACTCAGACCTGTGAAATACCACACAGGAAATGAGTTGCCATCAACTTATAACGAGAACCAAATATACCTAAATTTTTATGATGTTCTTGAAATGAAGAAAGTTCAACTTGACCGGAGAAAAATTGTACTTGAAGTGAGAACATTGTACTACAAATGAGTAAAACCGTTCATACACTGTTTTTGGCAACGTTTGTGCACATCTTGAGTCCAATGTTTGTGGATTTTTTCCCCAGTGCAGCATTGACACCGTTTGTACTTGATTCAAGTACACAATTCCTGGTTTTTTTCTGAGTGTTTGTCGGAAACAGCCGAAAATGTAATTTTGTCACTCCGCATCATATATGTAGGTAATATTCAAAATCAGCCTCAAATTTTCAAATTCAAAACATGCTCATAGTGGGCAGCCGAAGTGAATTTTTATATCATACATTTTGTTACAATTTCCGTCATTTGACTAGCAAACAGCCACAACAGAACAGCTAAATTACCAGGCGAACAGAAATCAACAGGCAGCATTCAATTGCATTTTGTTGTAGCAACTGAATTAGCGTGACATACTCTTAGGAGGGTGATGGGAATTGATTTATTGCATGCCCCCAAAAGCAGGCCATGATAATTGTATTTCGTTGCGGCAAAGCAGCGCGTTGCAGATTTCTGTTCGCCTGTTAGTTTCGCTGTTCGGTTGTGGCTATTTCCTAGGCAAATGGCGGAAATTGTAACAAATTTGAAAGTAAAAAATTCCCTTTGCTGGGTGCCAGAAATTTGTTTTAATTTTGAACAGTAGCTGCCGCTGTAAATGACTTTTGGTTGCCTCCTAAAAGCATGCTTCAAAATTCTGAAACTTGCAGCTTACTATTGAAGGCTGGCTTTTTAATAATTTAATAAGTTTACAATAAATATGCAAAATAAACACTATATATATTCAATATCTTAACTATTTGAGCATCAAATTTTGCATATAAATTACTTGTGTGTTATTTCAAAATTAAAGCATATGAACTAATAGAATTTCCTGTGCATTATGGTCTAAAAGTCGATCTAAGCACTTAAATATGGGCACATTTAGTTACCATGACTAATGTATGGACAGGAAACCAATTTAGATTTATTTATTTATTATTTATTAATAATTTTCACCCTTAATTCTAATTTTCACAAAATTTAATGCCAAAAAGTGGATATTTTGAAGCGCCAGCTAAAGAACATCAAAGGAATAGTTGGTGCGGGCAAATTGATAGGGAAATGGTTGGCAGGATCTATGATTTCTACTTGGTACATTCAAGCTTATCTTGACTGACAATTTAGGACGGTCGTTCAAAAATAACTATGACCCAATAGTTCTTCAATCTTCTGGAGTTAAGAGACGCAGCAGCGCACACTTATTTAAATACTGTGGCAAAGTATCAGAAAAGCGCAAATTTCTGTGCCTCTTTTTATAATAAACTTCACTAATAGCACACAATAGGTCCAATAAAAGACCAACTTTAAGTCGATTTTTACTACCAATTCAATGGCAGGGAGCATAAGCGATGCGCTGAAATACTTACGACTTACGAAAAAACTCTACGCATGTCGTACCCCATATCTGAATATCCCAGTTAGAGGAAGGTATAATGATTGCGTTGTATTCAAGGATTTTGCAATGCAACGAAAGATCGCTAAGAAACGTGAGAGGCCCATCGAGCTCCTTCGTCTTGGTTGCTGCATAAGTCATATGGGCTTTCCAGGTCAGAGTCACGTCAAGGTATTTGGACGCAGAGTCCGAATACGGAATTTTTGATGCTAGGAGCTACTTTCCCTGGTGATATTGCATTTTATTAAGACTTACAAGAGACACCCCGGACACTTGCTCACAACAGCATTGAAACAAAAACGCAAGACAAAATCGAAAGCATTGCTTCGCCAGTGCGCGAACAATGCCCACAGACGAATTCTGTTTACTGACGAGAAAATTTTCACCATCGTTCAACAAACAGAACGATAGAGTGTATTCTGTGTCAACGAAACAAGCGGCCGAACTCATTCCGAGAGTTCAGAGAGGTCACCATCCGGCTTTTGTGATGGTTTGGTGGGGTCACCAAGCTATATTTTTGTAAACATGGATTCAAAAATACAGCGAAAGTCTAACAAGTCGACGTTTTGGAAAAGGTTGTGAAGCCTCTTAACACGACATTATTTGCAAACAAGCCGTGAACCTTTTAACAGTCTCCGCTCCAGCTCACAAGGCAAAAACGACTCAAACATGGCTAAAAAACCATTTAACGAACTTCATTTCTACGGATGATTGGCGTGCTGGTAGCCCAGACCTGAATCCGTTCTCGAGGCTATGGCTTGCTCTCCTCGACACCCGAACAGTGGACAATTTCTCAATGCATGAGGTGCGCACTGCGATCGATGAGTGGCCAGAGAGACTTCGGCGTTGCTGGAAGCCACAAGGCAGCCATTTCGAATAAGTTGTTCTACGATTTGTAGCCATTGAGTGACCGAAGTTTTGAAAAATATTCATTCGTTTTCATTTTATCACTAAAAAAAGCCGTGTACCAAAACAATAGCAATTACTATATCTGATCAATTTAAGTTAGAAGCCTCACAAAGTGGCAAAAAAGCCATAAAGTGTGCGAAGTGCTGCCCATCGCAGTTGCGGCCGGTACTAACCATCATAATCTTGATTACTAAACCATCTATCTAAATATCTGTGGGAGATATGACGTTCTTTCCAATTGCATGGTAAAAATTGAAAAGAAGTTTATGTGCCATACATTTTAAACCTCTATCTCTTACCTTCTCTGGTATCTCTTCGCTCATACGGACGGACATGGCTATATCGACTCGGTTGATGATGCTGATCAAGAATATATATACTTTATAGGGTCGGAAATGATTCGTTCTCCCTGTTACATACATTTGCATAAACTTAATATACTCTGTGTACCTTAGGTGCAGAGCAGAGATCTGCAAGAGTGCCCGTTTTTTTGACTGCATTAATACTCGCTTTAAAAGCGTATGGGGTGTGACTGACTCTCGAACTTTTGCAGACGAGTCAAATACACACTCGTTCTGTTATTGGTATTTTTGCGAATGAGTGTCTGCTTGATCGTCTGTTAAAGTGGTTGTTTCTTGCAGTCATTCGAGGCACTCGAGTGTGAAAAATATCTAGTACGAATGCAGTACACTTGAAGTTGCAGTGCAATCGTGCAGATCTCTGGTACAGAGTATAAAAATACAACAAAATTATCGAATGGTTATTGTTCGAGGTGTTTGGTAGGTATGTATAAGGTTCTCGTTTGAACCTTGGTTCGGCCCCTGGTTTACCCAACTTTAATAGAAATGCAATTTATGTGTTTTATTTTTATACACTTGAAAAGTGTATTATCGTTTTGTCCAGGAGTTTGCAACTTATAGAAGGAATCATCTCCGACCACATAAAGTATATATATTCTTGATCAGTATGACGAGCTGAGTCGATTGAGCTTTGTCTGTCTGTCTGTTTCTACGAGAACTAGTCCCTCAGTTTTGAAGCTATTGAGCTGAAATTTTGCACAGAGTCTTCTTTTATCAGATGACTACTTCTTGTAGCTGCCATAGAAACGATTGTTTGAAAAATGTGTTTTTGTGAGAATGTTAGCGTTCTTAAACTCGGTCATTATTAAAGTTAAAGAACCTTTGGAGCGAGCTTTTTCAAGTGTATTAAAACTTCGACACAGACGAAGCTAGCTTCCTTTGTCGTCTAAATATTCGGAGTTTTTTTACTTTTGATCAGACAAACCAAATTTTAAGGTATAAAAGTACGATCAACTGAGACTTCATGCTGATAAGAAAGTTAACGTAATTGACTTGAAACTCGGTTTGTAAGGACGGTATGCGAAATATTTTGTGATGATATTTTTCGATGTTCGAAAGGTAAATGTTAAACACTACAAAGACCAACAGTGAACAGGTCCAGAATCGAACCCCCCAGAAAGATTTTTAAGTCCTTCAAACCGGACCATGAACTGAACCTTCAAAACTTAAGACCTCCCGAACCCGAACCGGACCAAATCAGTTTGTTAAACATGACTTCAGCTATATTTATAAAAACTTACATAGTTTTCTATACATTTTTTTTATGATACATACAATTTAATTAATTCGAAAGGGTTTACTCTACTAATGATTTTTCAACTAGTGTTTTTCAATTAGTTTCGATTCTTTGGCGGCCTTGCGTTGATCCGCAGTAAAGACGACTTCCTGCAGAGCTTTGGCCTGTTCTGGAGTCAGATTGGAGGTGAGAAGAGCATACCAGGCCTGATCTTGTGCGGAAAGGGCTGTAAAAACTTCCTTAAATGTCCAGTATTCATCTATGGCGCTTTCCTTCTCCTTGTCATCTATGGGCGTGTCATAAGATTCCAGACTCGTTTCTGGCTCGTCATTGTCTGTCAGTTCGGACTGGATCTCGAAACCAGCGTCGGCTTCCCTAGTCTCGGCAAATTCGTCAGTGGGTAACGAAATCTCGCCGTCATCACCATCCTCCTCCTCTTTCTCTTCTTCCTTCTCATGAGCACGGCATGCGTAGGCACGCTTCAGGCCATCAAATAACAAGATGAGAGAGGGCACAATTTTGCCAGCCACCTCGCTTAGTACCTGCGGCTTTGCCTCACCCAATGAAATAAGTGTACACAGACCCAAAACACACAATTTGCGATCATGAATACCCTCGAAACAGTCCATATCATCCAGCCATTCTTTTATAAAATATGAACTTATGGGCTCACTATTTGGCTGTGACCACTTGTCCAGTATTGAAAGCAACAACATTGGATTATAGTAGAGTGCTGCAATCACCACCTGCAAGCACATGGTTCGTAACGCCGAGGACTCAACTTCGAGTGTCAGACACGACAAGGCTAATTCCACAAACATATGGATCACAGCGTCAATATGACCCTTGCATTGCAGTATTACGACTTCCATAAGTTTGGCTGCAAGACATTGGCGATTCTCGTCGGGACTGCCCGTAAGTATCTTTAAAAAAGAAAGGAGGAGATTATCTAAGAACACCAAGAGAGTTCCGAACTTATACGTACCGTTTTGCACATGTCGAGAATGGCCAACAATCGATGAGGATTGGATAGAAAGGCGGCTGTATCCACCGTCACATAGTTATGCAAAGCATGCGCCATATCTGGGAAGTTGTTGATGCCATCTTTTTTAAACACCTGATAAATCATTTCTAGCATTTGCCACATCTCCGGAGATATGGCCTTGGCGGTGAGGTCAGTGACCACAGTAAAGGTATACTTATAGAAATCCGAAATGCTATGCGTGAATATGTGATTCGCCATGTCAACCACAATGGGATGAAAAGTTACCAGCACTTCTGGATGCTCCTCCATGGCAACCAGCAAACTTTCAATCGTAAAGTATAGACTCAAGGCCTCATTCGACTCCCGCACGTGACTTAAAGTGAAGGCCAAGTGCTGGAATATATCCGTAGCCACCGGCAAAAGGTGCTCCGAAAAAGTGCACACAAGTAGTTGCATCACATCGGTCAAAACGTCCATCTTCGTCACCCGAATTAAAGTCAGCAGCTCCTGGGTGATCTCAATAACCTGCGATTCCACATATTTTTGTGCATCATTATAAAAGGATAGGAACAGCTTAAGGTCAATGGCTGACTGCACTTTCACCGGCAGTTCCTTATCTGTTAATAGTGCATTTGTAATCAAGAGCATTATTTTGCAGAGAATATTGGGATATTTGATTTTCACATCGCAAAAGCATTCTAATACCCAACATGCACGGTAGCGTATATGCCCGGCAGGATTTTGGAAATGCGGTAAAACATTTTCAGTCAGTATCGACTCCACTTGATGACGGTACACAGACTTATTGAGCAGCTCATTAGCCAAGGTGCCCATCATATGGAGGGCACCATCCTTTTGCTTATTATTCGCATTCGGTGAGGTAATGACTTGCATAATGGTATTCATGGCCTCGGACAGCATACCCGTACACTTTTGGCAAACGGAGTCAAGCAGAGACTTAGCCGCCGGCACTGGTGTGGCATCTTTATTGAAGATGTCGAATTCCACACATATATACTCAAAGGGATTACTTTCCCATAACTCTTGATCGGAATCGCTGAATGACATTATGGGAAAGATGACATCCTGTATGACAGCTACCATATGGGGTTTGAGTAGTTTCCAGGTGTAGGAATAGTTGACCGCAGTCTTTATATACTTTAGCACATCCTTGAGTGCACTTGGCGAGATATAGACACGATTACGATACTGGTCCAGTATCTTTAGTAGCACCTCCAGTACACCCTGACTAAAGGTGGGCAAATACCATTCCGCGAATTTATCATACTTTTCGACCACATATCCCGGACTGCCATAGCGCTTAAACATGCGCACCATAATGTGCAGAGCCCAGTTTTTGGTCTGCCAATAGGGAGACTCTGTACGCTCATCATCCTGCAAATGCGAACAATCGGGCACTGAACGATCTGCTATCTGTCGGCATATCTCCATCCACTGTAAGAAGACCTCCTTGGTTATCAAATCCAATGGGAGGCAATATTCCGTCAGCGCGTAGTAAATTTGGAGTATTTGTTTCTGTAGCAGCACCGATTGTTCGGATTGCTCGTTCAGCAGGTGGATTATCAATTGATAGATCATGGGCAATAACAGTTTCATGGCTTCAATTAAAGGTGTACGCTCCTTGGAACGATTATTTTGAAAGACCTCGACCAATTGATGCATGGTAACCAAGGCACCATTCCAGCCATTGACATCGGGATTTTGCAAATAGATGCCAATTTTATCCACCACTTGGGGCCAGCGACCGGGGAAATCGCTTTCGATGATGTATTTCACGCAGACGGAGAGTTCAACTCTAATCAATTCAGGTGCATAAACAATGGCCTCCACAATGGCACCACGTATTATGGCACGATCCTGTTCGTGTATCGAGAATGGTATTGGTTCACCCGGTTCAACCTCAAGAGCCGACCAGCTGCTGTTAATCAAATGCTTCATACAGAGCGCTCCAGACTCTCGGACTGGCTGCTCCAGTGTGGTTTGCATTACAATTTGCAATAAGGTCGGCACAAATCCAACGATTTCTTGCATCTGTACCAGTTGATCCACAGCTCCCTTTATTTGCTCCGGGTCAATAGTTGCGCGCAACAGTTCTGTAAGTTTTTGTGCATCCATTTTTTTACCTTAGTCGTTTCTGTTACTAATACTCTAGTGTTTGTCGGCTGATTGTGTGTGATTTTCACTTTTTAATTTTGTATATATTTTTGTTCTGAGCGTGTTGACCCGTTAGTGTAGATTATAAGAATGAACTAAAACCTTAGATGTTGGGGAATGTACCCCAAACACAAAAAGCATAGCCTACTACTTTTCTATTCTAAACAATACTAAATAGCATTTTACATAGAATTTTATCAATGCCTCAAAGGCTAAATAGTTGAAAATTAAAACCAAGTTCTTCTTCTTTCAGCCATCCAGTGAGACAGCTGCTGTTGCCTAATAAATTGAAGACGCCAGCGATACCATTCTTGATTTAGACGTCTGGATTTCAGATTGGTCAACCAAAATTACCGATTTCTCCATATTGTTGATGAAACAAGAGTAATTGCAAGAGTAATTCTTCTTCGGATTTCCAGGCTGATGTTGTTGGCGCTGGCTGTCATTGATCCGAGGTAGACAAAATCCTCTACAACCTTAAAGTTTTACTCTCCCATTGTAACAAATTGTTACGTGGATACTAGGTACCTCGGCTTGTCCTCATTTAGCGCTAACTCCATCAGTTTAGACTGCTTCTAAATCTCTGAAAACGCTATTTGGCACATAATTTACCCGATCTGTTGGCATTTGGACACTGGCTCAGTGTATACTTCATCAGCAGATTAAAGAAGTCACACAATAAGGTATCACCCAGACTAAAACCTCTTTTGGTATCAAACGATTCGGAAAGGTTCTTTCCTATTTTGACGGAACTTTTAGTGCTGGTACTTTGCTGGTATACCAAAGGTAGACAGGGCTTTAAAGAACCTTGACCTCATCGATGTGTCGAAGGCGGCTTTAAATTCAACAAAAAGATGGTAGGTTAAATAGGCCGCTCGGTTAAGGCCGAGTTCAGCCAGAGGCTTTACGGCCCATTGTCATGCCTAGTTTGGGGAAGGGAAATGGGGTGGTAGGTGGGGTTGGTTGGGTTCTGACGGTCAGGTACTACGCATGTAAGATCCAGTGATTGAAAAGGTACTCAATTTTCTTACCTACGTAAGGTACAAGGTAAATGTCAAAAAATATACCTAGGTAAGGTAAAAGGTTTACGCAATTTCCAGTACCGAGGTAAAGGTACTTTTAAATTTAAAAGAACGGTTTAAAAATGGAAAATTGTGCTTAATATCTTAAGCTATGCTATCTCGATTTTATAACGTAACATCAGCTTCGAAAATTTCGTTACATTGTCTGTTTCGTTTTGTGTATTTGGCCTCCACTGTTAAAAATTCTTTCAATAGAACATTTCAAAATACTTAAGTAAAGATTCAAAAGATTTGCTATAATCGGCAAGATAAGTTAAGGCTTCCATTTCAATGTTGGAATTTTCATCAGAATTCTCAGTTTCATCTATTCTTCCATTACTAGTATCCTCAAAGACTTCAGAACCCTTTATATTTGAACTTTCATTGACAACAGTTTCCAAATTTACCGTAAGTTCTTCAACAAGCCAATCCTTAAAACACTTCACAATTTAGTTGTTTTAATATGGATTTCACGTCAATTTGAATTTTGTATGTATCATAGTAGACAAAACCAAAGTCTAAGGAAGAGTTCTAGAGCCTGTTCAGCATATTTCGTGACAACTGAGTTCAAAGTGTGTGATGCGTATCTAATGTGCCTTGGCAAAATAATTTCAGCAACAGCTGAACTATCCAGGTCTATTACTTTTAAATCAGACTCTTCTAAAAACTGTACACTATTAATGCTTTACAGAAGTTGGATGAATTATCTGTAACTATTCCACATAAATTGGTATTTCTAAGTCCGTATTTGCTATGACTTTAGCTATATTCATGTGTGGGGGAAAATCGCACACGTTTATATGCAAGCGCAAGAAAATGACGATGTAGATTGCTAACTATACCTATATGGTGGCTAGTTACACCAAAGTAGCTTTTGTTATTGCAACTCCAGATATCGGCAGTCGTGCAAATAAAATGAGTATTTTTCTTATACTATTCTTTTTTGACTTTCGAAAAAATGTCTAGATTTAAAACCTGGTTTCAGTACAAAATTGGTCTTAAAATCGAAAAGTTTTTGGGAAAGTGGAAATGGGAGCACTGCTAATAGTCCTCCTTCCTCTTATCTAGCTAGGATCGTATAGTTTTTGAACAGGGAATGTAGCCACAAACAGGTCCCTGAAACTTTTTTTTTTCAACATGGCAGAGCGGCAACATCTCTTGGCTATAATGTAATCGACGCGAAAAATTTCTCGTACGAAAAGTACCTACGGTATGCGGAATGAAATACGAACATTTTTATAAAGGCAGTCACATAGTTTTAAGACAGACAAGCAGAAAACAAATTATTGGAAAAGTATCGGTACTATTCCAGCATGCATTACACCAAAGATGAGCTTTTTAAATAATGCACAGTAGCAATTATGTAATTGAATGCAGCAGAGCGTCGAAAGCTAATTTGCATATATTGCAACAACAACCCAAAGCAGACGAAAAATTAAATATTTCATTATTTTTCGGCAATAAGATTCAAGAAAATTTTTCTTTATAAAGTAATATAGGATGTAAAGAGTGGAAAGCAAATGGAGGAAAAGCCTGGATCCGGAGAAAAATTCTTCTTATAGCGATCTGAATTAAGAGCTAAATCAAAGAATGAAATTGTGGGGCGCACAGCCAAATCATATCGTGCGCTGGCAAAAAGCTATAATTTGAGTGACAAAACTAGCAAAAATATATTAAAGACATGGGAGTAATCAATTGTTCTAAAAAAAACCGTGCCTACTGTTTCTGAACAGCAAATCATTAATCATCGGCTAAGAGCACTTTAAAGAAATTTGTTCTCTTCAAACTCGTCAAAAGTTTGTATTATGGATGATGAGACTTATTTCACAGAAGAGGGCCACGAGTGGACACCCATGCACTATTTCAAGCTTTCTAACACTAAACCACCTGTAAATGTCACTCAAATCACAAAAACCAAGTATCCTAAGAAGGATTTACTGCGGCTGACCATAAGTGAACGTGGCATCAGCAAACCCGTCGTTTTCAAGGCAGGATTAGCTGTTAATACGACGATTTGGAAAGACTATTGCCTACCAGTGCTTAAACAATTTATTGAAAAGCATCATGCGAATGATACACGGTCTTTTGGACCGATTTGGCACCTGCTCATTATGCCAAAAAAACACTGGAGACACTTGATATATTAACAATATGTATGCAAAACCCCCCAATGTACTCGAATTAAGGACAATTGAAAAATTTTGTTCCAATTTGAAAAAAAGTCTACGGCAAAGGATATAAGCCCAAAAACATCAATTGATTTATCTTAAAAATCAAAATGGAGCTTGCGAAAATCGATACAAGCGGAATTCAAAAGAAGATGCGCGTAGTTCCCCAAAATATAAGGAAGACTGATTGCTATGGTCACGAATTTTTTTGTAAAATTACCTTAAAGTGTAAATAAAAACATAACCAGAATATAAATTTCTCGCATATCAAATGTATTTTCTCCTATTCTTAAAGAATTTGTTCGTAATTCATTTCGCATACCTTAGTCCCTTACCAATTGACAAGGTAAATGAAAATTAAGACTTAGGTAAGGTAAATGGTACTCGAATTTGAAAATACCGAGGTAAGGTAAAAGGTACACAAAATATGTATATAGGTATGTACCTTTTTTATTTTTTATTTGTATCTAGGTACACCCAAACACTGGTAAAATCGTGTCGTTAATATATGTCTATCTAAACCCTCATGTGGAGTCGACAAAAAGAGCCAGGTCCTTCAAGGGCAGATCTGCCAGACTGCCTAGGTCTTCAAAGAATGGTTTTCCCAGATGCTGGGTACGCTTCCTAAGAAGTGCAGTCGCAAAGAAGGTGTTGGATGCTTTCTATGTCTCCCTCATTCCCACAACTACGACCATGGCCATGTGACCTATGGTGCAGTGCCCCCCGATCATGGTTCTAGTCCTGTTCTTGCTAAGGTATAGGAGTTGGGAAGTTCTTTAAGGTAAGTACCTGGGCCAGAGTGATCGGGAGATGTGACAGCCAGGTGCGAAGTCCCATAGTCGTACCGACCTAGTTCTGGATTTTCGATGTACTTCTGTCATGATGTCCTGCAGGGGTCTTTGTATATCCGTTACCGCTTGTGTCATGGGTAGCGCTGAACCATTCCTTTCGCACTCGTCCGCTCCCTCGTTGCCGGGTATGCCGGCGTGGCCAGGTACCCAGACGAGAGCGATGGAGTGTTGTTGGATTTGGTTCAAGGCTGTCACCGTGCTGCGGACTAGGTTACTTTTTGTGGCGTTTGATGACAAAGCTTTAATGGCAGCCTGACTGTCAAAAAGATGGTAAGTTTTGATACCTTTCTCATAGGTCTTCTCCAGGATAGTGGTGGATTTACCAGGTCTAAACATACACTGATAAGTTGCAATCAGTGTGCTAATAAGCGGCTTTAGACGTACACAAATAATGTAATCTTATAAGCGATGGGAAGGTGACTGATCCCACGGTAGTTGGCGCAAACTGCAGGGTCTCTTTTTTTTTAAAAGTGGGCAAATTACACTTAGACTCCAATGTTTGGGCATGCTTTCTTCGGACTTACCAGCTTACCATGTATCAATTTGTCAATACCTATGAATATAAACGTTCTAAGGAGCGTACACCATTAATTGAAGCCATGAAACTGTTATTTACCATGATCTATCAATTGATAACACTGTGCAACACTAAAAAGTTTATAGAGTCGAGACTAAAAAATTCCGAAAGGGTATGATAGTAGTACAAAAACCTTCGCTGGGTTTGGTCTGGTTAGCTGCCGTTTTCTTTTTATTGAACTTTAAAGTTTTCAGCTTCTGACTGGGACTTGCAACTTCATATCTGGTAAACTATTTGGAATTTCGCTTTGACCTCTTAGAGAAAGTTGTTGCTTTTGGCTTGGCTTACAAAACATTTCTAAGTAGCAAGTCAAAAAAGTCACATCTATATACTCAAAAGTACAAAAAATTCGTAAAATCATCATGTTTTCCCTCATTTTGTACTGTTTTTCAACTTTGTCTTGAAAACTGTAACGAATTTGACTAAGCAATGCAGGACAAAAACGTAGCTAAGACTTAAATAAACAAACTGTTGGAACATACCAACTTCATTCGATTGGTCCTTCATATAGTTACGGGCCCTTAAGTATGTAGAATTGTAATCAAAACTCGAAAAATGGCAATTTTTAGTTGCAATTGGCTGACACAGTCATAAATTTCGATTTTAATGTATTAAATCAACAAAATAGTAAGAAAACTTAACTTAAAAATTGTAATTTAAAAATGTAATATATATATTTTTTACCGAAAATATTCGTTTATTTGAGTTTTTATGACAGTTGTACGTGCTTGTGGGCCTATAACTATATGAAAGAGTAACTAAATGAAGTGGGTTCGTTCTAACGTTTTATTTATTTTGGTCTAAGACACAACTTTGTGCTGTATTACTGGTCCAAATTTGTAATGGGTTTCAAGATGAAGTTGAAAAACTGTAAAAAAGTGGTAAAAACTTGGTTTTGTTGAGAATCTTTTGTAATTTTGAGTATAAAGATGTAATTTTTTCGATTTGCAACAAACAAATGTTTTGTAGGCCAAACCAAGAGCAGCAACTTTGCCAACGATATAAAAGCAAAATTCAAAATAGTTTACGAGATATGGAATCGTAAATCCTACTCTGAAGCGAAAAAGTTCAAAGTGCAATAAAAAGAAAACGGCAGCTAATCAGACTAAACCAAGACAGGGTTTTTATACTACCATCATACCCTTTCAGAATTTTTTGGTCTCGACGCTATTAACTTTTTTGAGTTCAAAAATGTGTCACAGTGTAATCCGCCTCATAATCCGAACAATCGGTGCTGCTACAGAAACAAATACTCCAAATTTACTATGCCATTCGATTTTATAACCAAGAAGGTCTTCTTACAGTGGATGGAGATGCCGGCAGATAGCAGATCATTCAGTGCACGATTGTTCGCATTGGAAGCATTATGAGCGTACAGACTCTTCCTATTGGAAGACCAAAAAGTGGGCTCTGCACATTATGGTGCGCATGTTTGAGCGCTATGGCAGTCCGGGAAATGTGATCAGCGAAAAGTATAGTCAGCGTGTACTGGAAGTGCTACTAAGGATACTGGACCAGTATCGTTATAGTGCCTATATCTCGCCACGTGTTCTCACGGATGTACTCAACTATCCAAACAATGCAGTCAGCCATGCCTACACCTGGACACTAATAAGTGAAGTCAAAAGTCTTCGTCGATAAGCCAGCTAGGAATCAAGACTTGGAAGGTAACATTACTCGCATAATTCGCGAGATACCCGTAGCATTGCTGGAAAGAGTGATCCAAAATTGGACCATACGTCGTAGTCGCGGTCCACATTTGAATAAAATTATATTTAAAAAGCAAATGTCAGAGATAACTAATAATAAAGATTCCATGTAACTAACAAAATAAACTTCTTAGGCCCAATTTCTCAAAAGTTGCGGTTAGGTACCGGCCGGTCAAATTTGCCGGCCGGAATTACCAGAGGTTAAGTCTTTTGGTTTTCTCAACGAGACTTACCGGCAGGTTCACCCGATAGCGATTAATTGCTATCGCTGCAAAAGTGTGACCTGACACTGTCGACGAAACTGCTGTTTGTTTTGGCTTTTTTTTAATGCTATTGTTGTCGCTGGTAATTATTTGGCAAAATAATTATATAAAATTGCTTGCGATGATGAATCAATGTGAAACACCGAAAAGACCAAAAGTGAAGAACTTTTCTGCGGCTGAGGAACATTTGCTTGTAGACTTTTTGAGTCAAACAAATGCATTTTGTACAACAAAAAGAGGGATTCGGATACCTGGAAGCAGAAGGCCTGGGCTTGGAGATCAGTTTGCCGCCTTGCCGGAGTTCATCGCCCTTGAAAAGACTTACGGGATTAGTACGAGAATTTGAAAAAACGATCGGGAAAATAATTCGCAATTAAGAAGCGGGAGACTTTTCGAACTGTGGCGGCATTCCCAGCACCGCTGTCTGTTTCCAAAAAATTCGTGGCATGATCCCAAGCTCAGTCACAGGATTTTAAAATGTGGTTGATAATGATGGTACGTTTTATTTATGATATGTAAGCTTTAAAAATATTTAATTGACTTCTAAAATTTTACAAAAATCAATCAGTCAGTGTCTGTTAGTGATGGCCAGAACTGCACGATTTGCCGAAGGAAGTCTGACTCAACAGAAGTCGCCCGCAATGATAAGGAAGAAGCCACTTGCATAAGAGCGCAGCGCCACCATAAGTTTGCTCTCTGACAACAATCCACGATTCCTGCTAACAATCCAAATCATAATAAATTGAATCACAACTGAAGTTAAGGTTTTACCTGTTACTTAGCGAAGATATTTGATCTCTAATCCTAGCAAGAAATATTTGACATGCTTTGAGTTTGTTAACCTGAATCGTTGAACAAATTTGGCATCATCCAGATCGAAAAAATAATAAATACTCTCCCTGTACTCTCTCGTATTATTTTTTCATTGCTCCGTCTTGGGTTATGTGGGTATAACCACCACCATGTTGGCCATTGTGGTAATACAGTACCTGGTGCTGGCCGTGCGTGTGGATAATATTTTCATTATGGTGCACACGTATCAGCGGTTAGAGCACTATCGGTATACCACATCGTATGAGGCGATTGCTGGTGCCATTGGCCAGGTGGGCCCTTCGATTTTGTAGACGGCGGGCAGTGAGTTGGCCTGCTCTTACCGCCTGAATCTTCCATTTCCATTGCGTGGATGTAAGAAATTTGTTTATTTATAAAGAATTTGTTTTGGCAATTGACAAAGTCAACATTACAAATTTTGAACACAGCTGTTTGTCGATCGATAAAAATATCGATAATTCTATCGCAACTTGCCGGCAGGTTAAAATTTGACCCCATCGTGAGGCAGCGGTTAACTTTGCCGCTCGGTTCTCGCCAAAGACAGCATGAGACACGCAAATTTCGGCTAACCTGCCGGTAAGTTTGACTAACCGGACATTGAGAAATTGGGCCTTAATGGAAGACCTTTTACGATCCATAAGAGCTTTTTTCCTTCCAAAATTAATCGAAAATAGTTTTTTTTTAGCAAAAGTCATTCTTTTCATATAATTTTTTTCTCAAAATGAAATTCAATCTTTTATCTTTTATACAGGCAACTTAGCAACTACTAAGTAAGTAAGTTTAGTTTTAAATACTAAATGGATCGTTCGTAAATAGCCTAGGACTACTAGTAAGAGTATACACATATGTATGTATGTATCTGTAAGTAAGTATAAACAAGCAGGCATAAACAACCAAATGAAGTGAATCATTAAGCTCTCTTATACTAAGATTCTAGTGGAACTGTTAAATGGGATAAATTCTGATAAAATAACTCATTTCAGTAAATAAAGTCACTTGCTCATCTTTCACTGAGTCTCACAATAGTGTTGTTGTTGTTCACTTTCTTTACTCATTTGTTAACAAGGTTGCAAACTGGTCCGGAACCTTCTTACCGGACCATGAACTGAACCTTTTAAACTTAAGACCTGCCGAACCCAAACCGAACCTAATCAGTTTCGAAAAGGATTCAGTTCAAAAAATGACTTCCCTTTATATTTATAAGAACTTAAATAGATTTCTGTGCATGCGGTTTTTAATTCGTATTTAAGTTTGAAAGGGAAATTAAAGCAAAAGTCATTTTGTGAAATTTAAGTAACTACTAACGTCACGACGTTAAAGGTAGAGGCTACCTTCAAATTTCAAAGACTAGGTACTATTGGTAGCAGTGGAAGAGGGCGGTATGAAGGAAAACAATAATGAACATGCCTAGCATTTTTACCGATTTATTCATATTCACCGAATATAGAGGAAAAATTCTTAAACGAACTAACAAGCTATAAACCAAGGCTCGTACCAAAACAATAGGTTTCGAATATAGAGGACAAATTCTTAAACGAACTAACATGCTATAAACCAAGGCTCGTACCAAAATCTTCGTTTCGACAAGCTTAGTAATTGGTCCGAGAACCGAACTATAGACTACATGAATGGTTCGCATAATCGGACCGAACCTTCTATAGAATTATAGAGGTTTGCAGTATATGTTTTAATTTGTTCAGTGGCTTACTCACTGGTTCATCTATTTCTTTTTTGTTCAGTTGTTCTATTTGTTTACCACTCTTTTATAAGTTTTTTTCAAGCGTTCTTAGCTCTAGCTTTAGGGCAACCCTAAAATTTGTCAAAAAGGCAGTATAACAATCGCAACCCTGCAATTATTTTGTCATGTTTCCTAATTCTAACGGCAAGAGGCGATGGTTGACAATGGTTTTAGCAAAGAGTTTAATGAAAGTTTTGACATTAGTTTTCATTCTTTTGACATAAAAGGGCTAATTTTTATCATCCCATCGTTAGTTTAGCGCTACAACACCTTGAAAAGATATAGAGACAGTCAAGCAATTCTTTTTAAAGAAAGTTTGCAGAAGAACAGGCAAATTTATTCTCGAGTTTCTCCCCGAAGAAACTTACAAAAGAGCTGCAAAATAGACAAACTTCTATGAAAATCTGATAGAATTGCCTATCTTATCTCCGGCGACAAAACTGTACAAAAAAGAGCAAGTACATATGTGAGTAAGTGGACAATATAGAGCAAAGCTAAGTTCACACAGGCAAATAATTTGCTCAAATTTTGATAAAGATTTGTCTAAATAGGCCAAATTGGCCAACTTTTCGACCAAATTTGATCAAACTATTTGCGTACGGAATCATAGTTGAAGTGCTGGCTTTTGAGCTAAATTTTCATCAAAATTTGTGCAAATTATTTGCTTAGAGCCAAAACAGAGCACTTGACAAAGAACATATTAAATTTTGTACAGTTTAGTCAGCAACTCCTTATTGTTCACTTACTCATACCCCAGCATACACTACCACAAGTATAAAGCCTGGTATAAGAGTCCTATAAACCCACTTCAATAAGCCTGTCGGTGTCTGCCTGTGTGTTTTGTATGCATGTGGATGTCTGGTAGTGGCTTGGTCTAAAAAAAATTCACTTAACTAAAGCTTAATTCGAAAGTGTCTGTGTGTGTGTGTGTGGGGGAGTAAAAAAAAGTACGATAAATATGAGTGTGGTGTTGTGTGTTGTGGGTGTAAGAAATTGTACAAGTTGGGGGGCGTTAATCATCACGAATTCAGAGCAATTTGGAGCAGCTCTCTTCGGCGGCAGCGCAATTGGTAGAGCGAGGCAGGAACTGTATATGCTGCCAGGTGGCATTGAATCTAAAAGCGAAAGAGAAGTCATCACACACCAAATGAAAAGAGCAAGAGCATGCACTCACAAATATCTTTCGGCCAGCTGACGTTCCACATGTGGCTTAATTCTGGCATAATCCTTGTCCGCTATTATGGTGCTACAATGTTGTTGCATATAGGCCAAGGTATACAGCTCATTCTCATTAAAGGAACGCAATCCCGGTACACGCAAGCGTTGGGTTAAACGTAAGGCCTCATAGGTGCCAGCCTGATCAATCCCCGCGCCCTGGATGGCGTTGCCGGCATCAATGGCGGAAACAAAGGTGGTCAGAGCACGTGCGGCGGTGCGTGCTGCACTCAAGGTCACATGGAAACTCTTCAAGGCTTGCGGCGACAACTCATTCAGTTCATGGGCCAAACGTGGCGGTTGTCCCGCACTCAAACAATTCACATCCGGTGGAGCATACTTAATCTCGGGTATGGCATCGCCTTGATCAATGCTCTGGGCATTGAATTGTAGCAGAAAAGTGGAAAAGTTTTCAATCAAAGTCTCTAGAATATCCGTGCCAATGCGGGCAAAGTTAAGGGCGCTGGGAAGAGAGTGAGATAAGGGATTACAGCAAAACAAAAATGAATGCCATTAGGCTTACACCGGAAAACGGTAGTCATAGTACTCGGTCCCCAGCATTACACGCGACACCAGCAACATATTCAGTTTATTCGAATAGGCAATGGCCTGTGGATAGTCCCTTGTGTACATCTCGGAAACAATGCTGTAAAAATACCGAAAAATTAGTTTTGTTTTCCCCTCACTCTTAAGCTAAAACCTACACATCCAGCATGTCTTGCGTTTTCAACTTCTTCTCCATGCGCAATCTTCGGAATGTCCATATCGATTCCAAATGATCCACAAAATACAAATTGTTCAGCATCAAATCATTGTAATAATCCTTGAGATAATTCGGCTGCTCCAGCACCTCATTGGGTATGCCAAATTGTAGACGCATCTCATTAAGTTTTTGATTGAGAAACTCTTTGGCTGGCGTCTCCAGCCAATTGGCCTGCCTCAGTGAATCCTGCAGCTGATTGCGTAGACTATAGAACATAAGACGCAGAAATTCCTCATTGCCCTGAGATTTATTGAGACCTCGTTCGGTTTTGTGGTTGCTACGCTCAAATTGTTGCCGCGCCGGCTGCTGTTGCAGTGCATCCACAGCAAAGGGTAACCAATCGCGCACCACTTTGCTGCAGATCAACCAACGTGGATAGCTGGCTGTGCGTCCATAAATGGAATGATCAAAATGCTCAATCAGTGTGCGATAGTCCTTGGAAAGATGCGGTAACATTTGATGTGCCAGAGACCAGATGATAAAGTTGTTGATGGGTCTGGAATAAGGGATAACATATAGAGGTTTCTAAAGATGTGGCGAGAATACTCACTTTCTGTCGGAGGTGGAGAGCAGGGTGGACAGCTCATTTAAGACCTCAACATCACGTACCAGAACTTCAGTATCTTCGGTGATTTTGGTTTTGGGAAATATGGCCTGCAGGGACTCCAAAATGGGTAGCTAAAAGCAAGAGAAAATGGAAGATTTTAAAGATTTTATAAAGACTAAACCAGATTTCGAGGAGCAACATCATGCAGCAGAGAGTTATAACAGGGAGTACCACAAGTTGGAGTCTTTTCGATACTTTCACCACATGAGGTTAAAATAGTTTCAGGAAAAGACTTCAAGACCCTATCTTCGATACTGCCTAACTGTTTCCAAAGTATAAACCCTTCGCAGTCAGCCAATTATTCAAGTACTAGAAGGAGAGGGAAACAAGGTACAAGGAGACCATCGCTGAAAGTTTTTAGAGCAAAGAGAAGGAGAAAGATGAGCCCGAAAAATCGGCAGGATAAGCCAAGCTGTAACTGATGAATGCACACATAGGACTGCACCTGAGAAACTCGATCCTTTTCTTATTTCGACCAATTCCTCCACAACAGCCAAGCCAGAAATCGTCGGTCAAATCCACGGAATGATTATGTACGATTGAGGAATGAGAGTGATTAAGGCGACCGAGACTGTGGGCGTCTCGACTGAGCGGGTACATCACCTTTTTTACGAAAAAGCTGTTTGCGCGATGGGTGCCGCGTTTTTGTTTGAACTGTGGCGTACAATGCGCAATACGTTCAAGTGGCCCATGCGACACTCAGTTGAGGCTTGTTACCCCGAACCCCAGGCAAAACAGCAGCCCACCTTCCACCCAACCGACGGAGATGCGCAGCCGCTAACGTGCTACACGAAAACGCGAAGGAAAAACATAGGTAATATTAACTACAGGCTAAATAAGTCAATGGCTAAATAAGTTAAGTGGGTGTCATTCAATTTCAAGAGATTTAATTTTCTTATTTGAAAATCTAGTTAGAATGCTTGTGTCCAAGATAATGTTCCATTTCCTCTGTTTACGAAGGTACTGAATTTCATACAACTTTTGTATGCGGATAAAGTTGCCGCGGTCTGGTACGGAACTAAAATGTCAGAGTGGTTTAAAACCAATACTGGTGTCAAGCAGGGCTGCATCCTCACTCTTTGTTGATGATATTACTGATATACTACCTGGAGGCATCGTTATGGGCAACAAATTTATCAAAACTCTGTTGTATGCCGACGATATGTGCATTCTTTTCAACTCACCTCACGGCTTACAGGAAATGATTGATGTTCTTTTTAACTATTGTCAGTTGTGGAATTTGCAAATAAATATATCAAAATCGAAAGTTATGGTGATACAGAAATCCAGAGGCAGATACATGAACACGGAAAAGTAGACTTTAAATGGAACCGAGCTAGAAAGGGTTACGTCCTATAAATACTTGGGTGTTACATTAACACAGAACATGAGCTTTACCAAACATGTTAATGGAAAATTAAAGGAGTCTAAAACGGCGGTAAACTCGACCTGGAAAAGCTTGCTAAGTAAAAACGACATATAACCGAGCTGCAAATATAAAGTTTTCCAAGTAACAGTAACGGCAATCATGTGCTATGCTGCGGAATTATGGGGATTCAAACAATTTGATGATATTGAACGCCTGTTAACATTCTTTGTTAAAAAGTTGTTTAGATTACCACAAAACACACCCAATTATGCCATATACATTGAAACCGGGCTTCCAACACTATTCACGTACACTCTGAGTCGTCACCTCAAAAATTATGCAAATGCCGGACTACCCAAAATTATTACCAAACACCTCCTCAATGAAAGGTCTCAGTTTTTTGAGAACTGGATCTCTATCGCAAATGCAAGTGGGGCAGAACTAATGATAAGTACAGTGCCGCTCAACTGAATAGGTTTGAAAAATCTTTCTTACATTTTTCCCTCTTTCTTTGTTCCAATTGAATTTTTTTTAATCTTTTCTTTTTATTTTGAACCTTTTTTGTTTACTCCATTGTATGCAAGAAAAAAGTAACGGGACAAATGCAACGGTAATTCAGAATTTTGCTTTCATCGTGAAATTCGCTAAATGTGTGCTCTATTTTTAGGCTCAACTGAATAGGTTTGACACTTTTGACTTCACTTTTTAATTGACTTCGTGATTGAAAAGAGTTGAATTCTTTTGTATTCCAAAATTTAAAGCAACTGCTATCAGATTTTTTCATTTTGAAAATGTCAAATAAAAGGCTTTATTGAAACTGGCTTAAAACACTATGAAATAGCCAAGAAAATCGGTCGAAGTCAAAACGTTGTGAGTAATTTTCTCCGTAATGAAGGAGATTATGGAAAAAAAATGAATGGAGGAAAAAAATATGCAACTACAGCATCGGAAAGGCGAAAAAAGTTCAACCTCGATGGACCGGATGGCTATAATTACTATTTCCACGATATGTGAAAGGAAGAATGTTTTTTAAGTCGTCAACACTCTTGTGTAGGTGGAGAAATGGTGCGAATGGTGCATGCGAGCTCCAGTTTGTCACCTCAAAGATGAACGCAAATGTGTGCAAGACTGTGCTCCAAAAGGCTTTTCCCCAGTTTTCGGAGATTTATAGTCATATTCCATGGACGTACCAAAATGACAACGCTCCCATCCATACCGCTCGGGTTTTAAAACAGTGGATTAAAGCAGACCCGGCCAGCCATAGCTACCACGAGCCGAAGTCAGTCGTGCTTTTACGCAACCAAAACGTCAAATTGCTCGAGTGGCCGCCTTACTCCCCTGACATTAACATTATCGAGAACATTTGGGGACTTTTGTCCAGGATAGTATATATAGTGTCAAAAATTGAAAATAAACTTGATCAACCTGCAAGTATAAGAAATATATGTCCTATACATGTCAAACCTCTATCTCTTACCATCTCTGAGATCTCTTCGTTTATACGGACGGACGGACAGACGGACATGGCTATATCGACTCGGCTGTTGATGCTGATCAAGAATATATATACTTTATAGGGTCGGAAACGATTCCTTCTCCCTGTTACATACTTTTGCACAAACTTAATATACTCTATGTACCTTCGGTACAGAGTATAAAAAGTCAAACCTATTCAGTTGAGCGGCACTGTATAACCTGGAAAAATGACCGGGCGCAATTTATTCAAAAAACGTCTCAATCTGCTGGAAAATTGGTTTTGGGTTGCTATTTGGTGAAGAGAAGAGATTTCCGTGACACCTCCGTATATATTAGTTTTTTAAGCAAGCAGAGAAGATTTCGAGTTGATTACTCGGTAAAGTTTATTGTACTTAGAACAGAGGACACGAAACGGTGCATGCATGGCATAGTTAGTTGTACAACGATTCAGTTATTGGGGGATAAAGTCTAAAAGGAATGTTGAGGTTAATTTGGCTAACCAACATAGTTGAGTCGATTTCACCATTAATTAGTCTTTGTAAAAAGATTATCCCATGCATATTAGATTAAAGTAAGTTTTCGATGTATAGAGATCATCAAATGCCTGCGACCAGCGCATAATAAACCCAAGAACACTCCTGGCCATATAAACAGTAGCAGTTACATGAGAGAGACATAGATCGACACCTTCCATCTTTTTGTTGCTAATAAATCCGCCTTCGATTCAAGCTTATTTGAAGCCCTACCTACCTTTGGTATACCAGCAAAGACGAAGTACCTAGTATTCACGCGCAGTGAGTCTACGCGTAACAATGGAAGACTACAGCTTTTAGGTTGTAAAGTATTTTGTCTACCTCGGAACAATGATAACCTGCGATAACAACACCAGTCTGGAAATCCGAAGAAGAATTACTCTTGCAAACCGATGCTACTATGGGCTCAGTTGGGAGTTCAAGAGCAGAGCCCTCCCTCGAAAAACGAAAATAGCGCTATACAAGTCGCTTATCATCCCAGTCCAGCAATATGGCGCAGAACCATGGACATTAACAGCAGCCTGATGAGGCGCTGACTGGCGTTTTCGAGCGAAAGATTCTTCGGAGGATTTATGGAACTTTAAAAGTTCATTCGTTTTCATTTTATGTACCAAAACAATTGCGAGTACTAGGTACTCTGTACCAAAGGTTCTGTTATAGGTATGTATTTCCGACCATTGAAAGCATATGTATTTTTGATCAGCATCAACAGCCGAGTCGATATAGCCATGTCCGTCTGTATGAACGCACAAATCACAGAGATGGTAAGAGATATAGATTTGACATGTATAGGACATATACTTTTTCTACTTGCAGGCAGATCAAATTTATTTTTAATTTTTACGATTTTCCCAAACACATGAAATAATTGCTACTACATTGGCTGAAGTTCATAGCAAATACCGACTTTTTACACTTTTGAAGGAAACACGTGAATTCTGAGTTTTTAGAAGAGTCTGATTAAAAGGTAATAGAGCGGCATAGTTCAGCTGATGCTGAAATTATTTTTGCGAGAATTTTGTATTTTTTAATGAATTGATTAATGTTACTGACATTTTCGCTAAGTCTATTGGTTCTTAATTTAGTTTATTTATTCGGCTCTAGCCCAGAGCTACAAGATGATCCTTATTGTGATCGCACAAGTCAAAATTTTGCAGGGCAAATCCCGTTGTAGTTTAGGATTTTCCCTGACTTCAATGCTTGAAAGATTTGAAATATTGTAATCAATTTAAAGATGCTCTTATAAAAGCAGTTTTAACTTCAAGCGTGGCAAAGACCTTTGCCTTAAATCAGTGGTGTTCAAACTGCCAAAAGCCTATCCCATGGGATAGAAACTTACAATTCTGCCGGCGTCGGAGTCGACACACGTATAGAGCAGAGTCCGGCCCCTCCCTATTAAAAGTGTATATATACAACATCGCTCTGCGGCAGCGACGTCGACACACCGACAGCTCTCTTCTGCAACAACAAAGATGTGCTAAATGAGCGTGCTCTCGCTTGGCTAAACACACGCACGCAACGCCAAAATGAGCATGTGTGTTTTGCCGACCCTGGTAAAGAGAGAGAGAGAGAGAATAGGTGTGTTCTATAAATAGCACGCTCGGCTTTTTGTTTTACTTCAAGAGACACTTGAAATTTGGTTGTCAAATTGTTTGTTAAGGCCTACAACACACATTCGTGTAGAATTCAGTTCTAACTAACATCTCGGATAGCAAACATGTCTACAAAAAATAAAAACTAAGTGAAAAAAAATTGTGGAAAAATAAATTTCAAAATTCAGTAGTGTTCTTTTTCGGATTTTTTTATATTTCTTAAGTGAGTAAGAAAAAAACAAGTCAAAAGTGGAATTTTGGTGCAATTATAACTTTCATTTGCAGCTCCGTCGTAGTCGGCCCGCTACTCTTTATCACACCTTCGGTTGTTTTTATGTTTTTCCAATATTTAAGTATTTCTTTAAATTTACACAATTCATGTCGTGTTGCCATCGTCAGTTGCACCATTTGTCCAGATCATCAGCTGGTCCTATGTTATTTCTACCACTTGAACATGTATTTTTTACGCCCTTAATGGGTAAGTTTTTTTGACTAACCCATCTAAACCTCTTCTATAAGGTCCTACCCTTTCGTTGATTGATTTTTAAGGGGAAATCGTTATAATTGGAAATATGACCAAGTACGTTCCAAGTCCATGGATTTTCGCTTTAATTTGTGCTCCAACAAAGAAGGTGGAAAAAATCACCAAAATTATGAATTGTGAGTAAAAAGTGATATTTATTATTTGGTCTTTGGTTTTTCATAATATTTTATCTGTAGATGCTGCGGCAAAGTGATGAAAAAATGCTTGGAAAATCTTGTTCAATAGGGAAAAGAATGCCTTGCCGGGTACTCAATTTAATTCAAATTAAATTTTTTGCGCTGCTGTGCCACAAAAACCAAGAACGATTACAACTTTCCTTTGCAACTCTTGCCATCGTCAGTTGCACCATTTGCCCAGATCATCAGCTGGTCTTATGTTATTTCTGCCACTTGAACATATATTTTTGCACTCTTAATGGGTAAGATTATTTGACTAACCCATCTAAACCTCTTCTATAAAGTCCTGCCTTTTAGTTGATTGATTTTTAAGGGGAAATCGAGAACCAAGAAAACCAAGAACGATTACAACTTTCACTTGCAACTCTCCATTGTCAGTAGAATCACATTGCCCAGATCATCAGCTGGTCTTATGTTATTTCTACCAATTGAACATATATTTTAACGCTCTTAATGGGTTTCTTTAGGTTTACACAATTCGTGTGAGTATGGAAAAAACAAACCAAGAAGATCATTTTAGTACGCTTACAACTTTCATTTGCAGCTCTTGTTATCGTCAGTTGCACCATTTGCCCAGATCATCAGCTGGTCTTATGTTATTTCTGCCACTTGAACATATATTTTTGCGCTCTTAATGGGTAAGATTATTTGACCAACCCATCTAAACCTCTTCTATAAGGTCCTACCCTTTAGTTGATTGATTTTTAAGGGGAAATCGTTATGATTGGAAATTTGTCCACGTACGTTCCAAGTCCAGGCATTTTCGTTTTAATTTGTGCTCTAACAAAGAAGGTTTAAAAAATCACCAAAATTATGAATTGTGAGTAAAAGTGATATTATTATTTGGTCTTTGGTTTTTCATAATATTTTATCTGCAGATGCTGCGGCAAAGTGTTGAAAAAAAGCTTAGAAAATCTTGTTCAATGGGGAAAAGAATGCCTGGTTTTTTGCGCTACTGTGCCACAAAAACCAAGAACGATTACAACTTTCCCTTGCAACTCTTGCCATCGTCAGTTGCACCATTTGCCCAGATCATCAGCTGGTCTTATGTTATTTCTGCCACTTGAACATATATTTTTGCGCTCTTAATGGGTAAGATTATTTGACTAACCCATCTTAACCTCTTCTATAAAGTCCTGCCCTTTAGTTGATTGATTTTTAAGGGGAAATTGAGAACCAAGAAAACCAAGAACGATTACAACTTTCATTTGCAACTCTTGCCATCGTCAGTTGCACCATTTGTCCAGATCATCAGCTGGTCTTATGTTATTTCTACCAATTGAACATATATTTTTGCGGTCTTAATGGGTTCTTTAGGTTTACACAATTCGTGTGAGTATGGAAAAAACAAACCAAGAAGATCATTTTAGTACGATTACAACTTTCATTTGCAGCTCCTGTCATCGTCACTTGCACCATTTGCCCAGATCATCAGCTGGTCTTATGTTATTTCTACCACTTGAACATATATTATTGCGCTCTTAATGGGTAAGATTATTTGACTAACCCATCTAAACCTCTTCTATAAGGTCCTACCCTTTAGTTGATTGATTTTTAAGGGGAAATCGTTATGATTTGAAATTTGACCCAGTACATTCCAAGTCCATAGATTTTCGCTTTAATTTGTGCTCCAACAAAGAAGGTGGAAAAAATCACCAAAATTATGAATTGTGAGTAAAAAGTGATGTTGTTTGGTCTTTGGTTTTTCATAATATTTTATCTGCAGATGCTGCGGCAAAGTGTTGAAAAAATGCTTAGAAAATCTTGATCAATGGGGAAAAGAATGCCTGGGTTCAACTTAAATTTTTTACGCTGCTGTGCCACAAAAACCAAGAACGATTACAACTTTCCTTTGCAACTCTTGCCATCGTCAGTTGCACCATTTGCCCAGATCATCAGCTGGTCTTATGTTATTTCTGCCACTTAAACATATATTGTTGCGCTCTCAATGGGTAAAGAACCGCGAACTGTATGAGCTCCATTGGGACACCAGTCTAACCATGCGCATAAAACAAAAGCGGCTGCGCTGGATAGGACATGTTACCACCTCTATGGATGAACAAGCTCCAGCAAGAATGGTGTACAATTGGGAGAAAAGGCACGAGGACGACAGAAACTGAGATGGGGGAAGACATTGCACATTGGGCTGAATTGCCCTTTTTTGGTAAAAACTCTAAAAATAAAGATAGAAAGTTGAAACTTCAAATATTTGCTGTTTATTTTAGGAGTTAATTTCGAATTTATTTTTTTGCCGGTGTAACCAGGCCACCCCCGCCACCTACATACATCTCCTCCGTCAGTTTCAAAGCTATCTTTACTCAACTTTGTACAAAGTTTATAGGTACATTTGTTGTAACCGGCCGGATCAGAAGACTATAGCATATAGCCGCCATAGGAACGATCGGCCGAAAAACAAGTCTTAGTGATAAAAACTTTTTTGTTTTATTAGTTTTCTATGCTTTTTCATAATTCTAGCAAGTTTTATGAAAATCGGACAACTGTATAATATAGCTGCCATATAAAAGATAGCTCTAAGGAATAGTCTTAATAAGAAACACTTTTTTGTTGTTAATGCTATCGCTCCAAAACTCCATATTTATAAATATTATATGCTTCCTCATAATTCTGCTAAGTTTGGTCCAAATCGGTTGACTGTAGCATATGGCTGCCACAGGAAAAATCGATCGAATGAATGAAATTGTGGAATGAAAATCATTTAAAATCATCGAGCTGCAAAGGTATATAAGCTTTGGTTGAGCCGAAGTTAACGTGCCTCTATTTTTTGTCATTAAGCTTTCTGAAACGAAATTTCGGTTTATTTGATCGCGCAGCCAGTCAACCAAACTTACAGCAAATCGACAAGTCGAAAATTTACTATGTCTAAATATATTCAAGTATTTCGAAATTGCGCAAATATGCTCTTAAGTTGTTAACTCTATATAAATGTATACACAATAACACTCACTACCACATTATCACTTTCGGTAATCCGGCGTCATCTTGCTAGTTCTGCTCCACGAGGCACAAATATTGAGGCTAGGTTCTACATAAAATATGTTCCATCAATAACATTAAATACAACACGAAACAAAAGCTTATCTAATTTAAGCGCTTTGCACTAGAAAATACATACCTTTATGAGTATTTTGCATATTTTAAGCCGCCATAATATACAATCTAATTAGAATTGCTGATAATCAAACATTCACCAAATTTTAAGCACAAACAAGGCACAATTAGCCTAGCACAAACAGGTCACTTTAACGGGCTGTCTTTTACTTAGGGGAGACATTTATTTAACGGAAATAATATTAAGATTATGTAAATATTAAAAAATAATTTTGGACTTTATGCCAAAAAAATGAATGAGGAATTCCGCCCAATGTGCATTGCCTAGCTTGGTGTCGACAACTGGTGCCAGCTCGCACGAAACAGAGGCGACTGGCGCGCATTGGAACTGTTAAGATTTAAGAGATTATCTTGACACCAAGACTGTAATGCAGGGGTGCCCAGAATGAGCTTACGGCAGCGTAAAAACGAATACAAATGCACAAAATAAATCTTAAGCAATAAAAACAACAAGAAATAGAAACCAGATATTTGCTTGTGTGCGCAAAACAACGAGTGCCTGGCTTGCGGAATAGGCTTGTGCACCCCTGCTGTAATGCATCCAAGTCAGCTTGCAAATTATAGCAGGAAACCAACTCATTATATGTTAAACATAGTTTCACATCATCGGCGAATATAAGCACACGAGATTGAGTCAAGATTGAAGACCATTGATAAACAGAGCAATAGACCCAAGTGACTACCTTGGGGTACTCTAGAGGTAGTCCGGATTCGCTTAGAATAATATAATATATATTATATATATATATATATATATTATATATAATAATAATGTATAAAAATATACTTTTTGGATTCTAGTACTTAGGTAATCAGTGATCTAACTTAGGTTAGTTGGAAAACCGATTAAACTCTGTTTATGAAGCAGCAAGGGGTGATTCACAGAATCAAAAGCCTTACTAAAACCAGTTAGCTCTAAGAGGTTTGTGATAGTAGATGGACGCTTCACAAATTCATGTTGGAACTACATAAATGTTACAGTTGAGATGTCAGAATTCTCTCAAAGTCTTTAGGAATTGGAAATACCCCAATGATTCTCAACATCGAACTTATTACCTTTTTTCTGGATGGGAATGATAAATGTTAAGTTATCATAGCTAGTAGGTATTATCAGAGAAAGTACGAAACAAGAATATACAGCCATGCTCCCATGTTTACTTTCCCGTAAGTTTTATGATTTGGAGGGTCGGAACATATTACATATTATACATTTGCAGAAACTGGTTATAACCTTTTGAACTGTCCAGCCTTACTTCATAGTAGAAAATGTGAATACTTACAGATGGCGCATTGCTCTTCAATTCCGCTAGACGCATCATTTTATTCAATTGTCGCTCCCTGCCCGCCTTGGCTGCCTCAATATGGGTAACAATGCGACGTTCATAGTGAAAAATATCATCGGCAAACAGATCCGCCTCATGGGATACAATGCCTAAAAATACAATGCCAGAGAAAATTAAAACACTTAAATCCAGATTAGTTAAAGTCAACTTACCCATTTTGATGGCAAAGTCCCGCAACAAGAGTTTATAGCCCTTGACCACCTCCTCATCCGCATCACTGCCATAAAAATACTTATCCGGCATACCAATATCACCCTCATCCAAGGTAATAACATAGTCATGGGGATTGCTATAGCCATTCGTCACACTGACACGATAATAAGGAAAGATGCCATATTTGGCCTGTAAAAGGACCAGGGAACGTTTATATTGCCAAGATAGCAAACGATTGATATCATGAAAAGCCTGCCAGCCACCTGAAAAGAGAGGGAAGAGGTAAGAGAAAGAATTTAGTATCAGGTGGTGATTGGGGAATGACCCAACAGAACTGGTGGTAGTAGGCAAGCAAGCATCAAACGCTAATCAAATTCCGCAAAATCACAAACTTGAGTTTGGTGGTGGTAAGGGGAGGGGGTTGGGGTCAATATGATGGCAGGTTTATAACAATTAAAAGCGCTAAAATGTTTGGTTGCAATGTCTTGAAAATTTCAGAGCGCTCTCTTGCAATCATAAACAGAAATCACTGAAAACAACGAATTTGGTATGCTCTTGCTTAAGTTGGTTGCTTAATTGGTGAAAGCAGCAAAGATCTCAATGTGATGATGTCCAATATTGCAGAATCCCACTACAATCCGTCTCCGAGAAGACATGACCTGCAGAAGGACATGCACCTTTCGTTAGTTAGGGGCACTTAAGAATTAGAGATGGATTTGCCATGTAATGTTTTATTCACGAAAGTATTTATCATTTCTAAATCGTTTAGATAAGTTTTATGGAAGAAAAATTATTTAGTTTTAACGTAGGGAGTATCGGTGAATTCCAATTTTGTGTGTATCACAGCGTCAGACTCATTTGAGGCGAAATTTTCTGAATCCAACTTGTAATTAGACTTACAGTCTATCGAAAAAAATAACAACTGTGTGCAAATCGGTGCAAAACAAACTTGTGCATTTTGAAAAGACCTTGAAACGACCTTCAATTTCGCGTCAAGCACAAATCGAAACAAGCCGAAACTATACACTTACTATCCCACTCTTTCAAAAAATAAATATGAAATTTTTAAAGCTTCACAACTTTTTTAGTCAAATAGTTTTCTGTCCACTTTTGATGCAAAATTAAATAAATACACTGTGCACTGTCTAAATTTTGCACGCTAAGCTAGTCTCGGTCGCTTAAACTGACTGCATTTTGTTGAGGCGCTGTCTGCCGTTACGCATTTACTTTGTTACTTTGAAATTCACTTCGAAGCGAGTGCGACTGAGTGGCGCCAGCTGCCAAAAAATAGCTCCCTTTGCCATTTTCAAGGGAAGAAATCATATTTAAATTTTCCTCTTTTGATCGCCGCTGCGTATATGAAGTTCGTCTGTTCAATATCTTCTTTGTGATTGATGTCATCCTCGTCTTTCATCTATGTTCCAAGTCCAATACTATTGTATTTTCAAAATACTTTTTTCAACTGAGTGGCCTGTTGTGTTGGGCTCTATTATTTGGGGTAGTTATTATTAAAACGCATTTTCTTAATTTTACCGCCTTCCTAATTATGTATTTAGCAGTGTTTATTTTCTGGTTTAAATTGTAGTTGATAATTCAGCCTGAACCCATGGGTTTTGTGTACCAGTTGAACGTTATAGTCTCATTTTCCCTATTTATTTTCATGGGAAGATTTGGAAGATTTGGTAGTTTGTTGCCTTGTTCTCTTGCTAAAGTGAATTGTTTTCTTCGGTGTTCCTTTTTTAGTGTTTCTACAATTACTTTAATATCTTTGGCCATTATAATGCATATAATGTCGTCTACATATTTCGACAGATGTTTCACGTGTATATGACCCTTCGTCGTGCTACGAATCGGTGGAAAAACATTTCCTCCTGTGCAGTAGCGAGGCTTACGTGGTCAACATTCGACCAAAAACGTACTAACACGCTTTTAAGTCACAGAAGAGACCACATATCAATTCTGGTGGGGACCCTCACGGGTCACTGTCTTATTGGCAGACACGCAGCAAGCCTAGGCGTCACTTACCATGACTTCTGCAGAAATAGCGTATACGAAGAAGAGGAGGAATCGGTACAACACCTTCTTTGCAATTGCCCCGCCTTGAGTAGGAGACTCAGGACACTTGGTCAACCTCCGGTACTCAACCTCTCGGGGACATCCGGACAAGAGATTACGGCTCTACTAAAATTCATTCTGTCCACACAATAGTTCAGTACCGAGGACCCCCCTCAGTTTTAAAAGGGTTAATAGGGAATAAATATGGTCTAAGTGGGAGAGCGACTTGTCGCTCTCAGCCATCGCAACCTAACCTAACCTAACCGCTACGTGTATATACATTGAGTTTAGTTTTCTAATCGCATCTTCTTGTACCTTGTCAAACGGTGATAATTGGTTTCCCATAGGCATTCCAAATATCTGGTTGTATACAGATCCCATTGTATGTAAAGAAGGTTGTTTTCAAATAGGCAAAAGTCAAATATTTCTTTAAATTGTTTTTTTTTTCGGTATGTTTGTGTGAGGGGCTTCATCTATCCATCTGTCCATTATGTTGTTTATAGTAAATGACGCCGAAATATTAGTAAATAGTGATATCACATCGAATGGTATCAATATTTCGTCATCCTCTATTTAGAGTTCCTTTAATTTATTCCTTAATTGTATTGAGTTCAGCATGTTGTAGTCTTCCGATACTATGGGTTTAAGTATATATTCTATGTGTTTTGCTAATCTGTAACACGTGACGGTTGTTGATGATGCAATGGGTTTAAGTGGTGTGTTCCCTTTGTAAATTTTCGGCAATCTATATATTTGTGGGGCGCTTCATTTATCAATTTGAAGACGTAGGAAAGCTTCTTCGTTTTTTTGTCAAACGAGTGTTATTGTCAAACGAGGAGTCTCCAACTAGGCAATACACCTAGAAACAAGACTTCCCACCATGTTACCATATACCATGCAAATACATTTCGAATACGTTACCAAGACCATGCAAATATCATCCACTCGTCTCCCAAGAGTTGTTACAAAGTATCTGCTTGAGACGAAAACGCAGTTTATTCGCACTTGAGAATCCAACGATTATAACACAAGGAGCGTTTGGCAAGGTCAACTTTTACGAAGTATTGACCATAGAGAGAGAGCCAGTTTCGAAGCAGAAGTTCGAGTTAGCCAGTCCCGCACTTCTTGCAGTACAACCTTTCGGCTAGGAACTACTTTCAAGATGACCTCAAAGCCGCAACCATATCAGTTATTTTCCATGCGAGAACCGAACTAACGAGACTGAGCTATAACCCATATAGTACCGGAGAGAGAGAGGGGACACTGAACATTTTCTTGCCCAGTGCCCGATACTGAACAAACTCTGGGTGCTACACTTGGGAAAATCAATCCTGTCGCACTCCCTTACTTTCTACTTGCGGGAGAGCCTGCAATATCGCTGAAGCTTCCTTAACCGTAGTCCGGTGAGATGTGATCTGGAAACCAGGAATGCATCGAGTCACATTTGCTAGGCTAACGGCCACAGCTTGTATTTTAATTAGTTAAACTTCAGAGTTATCGTGTTGTTTTGCCTAACTAGTTGTGTTGTTGGATCCTTTCTTAGTGTTCTGTAGGTTGTTCTGTCTGACAGCATAGTGTTCATCTTATTGTTGTAATCTTCTCTGGATAAAGCTACTGTTTTGATTCCCTTGTCTGCTTGTGTTATTATCAAATTGTCTCTGTGTGTTTTTAAGAATTTTTCTAAAATTCTAACTTGAAAAGACTTGTTTTTTTTTTGTAATTTTTCTACAGCAAAGTTTCTTGAAATGTTGCAGTCTAAAAGTTTTGGGAACACTTCAATACCCGATATTAGTTTTAGTAGTTTTAGTTTTAATAAAGTTTGTAGCAGCAATATTTAAAGTATTTTCAAAAGATTTTAATTTTGAAATCTGTAATTCATTTTCTCTTAGAAACCAATTTGAAAATGCCATAATGCTTTTGCAATTTAAAAATTCACATATATTCCCCCCCATAGTCAAAGTACCCAAATTTCAAAGCAAAAAAAAATAAGTCACATAGAAATTGATTGTGTTTTAGTTTTGTGTGCATTAACAATTAGCGCCTGGCGAATCCCCAAGAAAGCTAGCCGGATTTTTGTATTTTTGGCTGTTATAGTTTTTTAACGATTTATTGCAAATCAAACTGGCCAACTGGCGACCACTTTAATTAACTTCAATTAAAGAAGCTCGAGGCTGGTATAAAAGCTGACAGTTGACACCAAACAGGGCATCAATCCAGTGGAATAGCTGTAGCAGGCAACAAGTTCACCTTAAGGTTCCCAGCAGAAAGAAGCAAAGATGAACAAGTTTGTGGTAAGTGTAGCAGCAAACTCATCAGGAACTCACCTAATCCACAAATCGTTTAGTTGGTATTGGCCTGCTGCCTGGCTGTGCTGAATAATGGTACATGGGCCCGTCCCCAAGTGGGTTATGCGTATCAGGCTGGTGGTCATAATGGTAATGTACCCAGCACAGTGCTGACCACATCTTATCAACCCACTGCCTCGGGCAACACCTACTTCAATTCATTGCCCTCAGTGGGTCAGTATAATGTGGGATCAGCTGGTTATGTGCCCTCCACTCAGATCACCACAATCAGTGGTGGCGGTGCCAATAGTGGTGGCAGTTACTCTATTGGATCGTCACAGAACTTTGGCGGCAGTTCTGATGCCAGCGATAGCATTGGTCTGACTGGTATTCATCCTGGTCCCACCATCAACTATAACGAACAGGAGGCTTACATTAGCCATTTGGCCAATTTTCAACCTGCTCAAGTGACCAAGCATTTCTACATTCACACCGCCCCCGAGGATCATGATGAGCAGCAGATTGTACGTTATGTGAATGTGGGACGTCCCCAGAAGAACTATCGTGTGGTGTTCATCAATGCACCCACTTCGACCACAAGCAAGGCCAAGATTATTGCCAATGTGGCTCCTGTTGAGGACAAGACTGCCATCTATGTGCTGTCCAAGAAATCGAATGCTTTGGATGTTAGCGCCGAGGTGGTTACTCAACGTCCTGTTAACCACAAGCCCGAGGTGTTCTTTGTGAAGTACAAGACACCGCAGGAGGCACTGCATGCCCAGCAAACTATTCAGGGTAAGTTTGGATGAGAAAGCTCTAAGGGAAAACACTTGAGCGATACTCGTAAAAAATTAACTACTTTTAGAGTTTAGATGTCAGACATCGTGGCCAAAAAGCATGGCTAAGACTGCAAAAACAAAAAAGATGTTCCGCATTCTTTGATGTTGTAGAATTCGAACCCACTAGAGCTTCTGTATTGAAGACTTTCCGTAATACTATTGCAAAACAATCCGTTAAGATACTTGAAAAATCCAAGCGCTGCTCAAGAACATGTTTCGAACACCTTGTGTTAAAATTGAAGCAAAATAATTGCGAAATCAAAAAGAACAAGTTTTCGCCTACAGACATTTCAATAGATTGTCTTGATTTAAGTAGCGAAAAGACATATTCAGTTATATAGAGTTGCCACCCGTGTCTCGACATATATCTCAACAATGTTATTCGACCGAAATGTTCCCACTTCGTAGTAACTCAATAACTACGCAGTCAACGAGCTGAGTACGCATAGCGCACCATTAGGAGGGTTGTCGAATAACTAGAAAATATCTGTGTAGATATTTTTTCGACATTGAAATAATATCATTTGGATATTGATATTTTGTTGTGAGAAACATCGATATTATCGATATTTTCATTAAAAGAAGACAGATTTTTACAAAAAGCAGGCCTAAGGAGGTAATCAAGGTGTCATGTGACTATTTTCAAAAGATATGAATTTCGAACAAGCAAGTTTTAGCCGGCTCGAGGTCATGTTATGCTTGCACATAACTTTGAAAACAGGAACACACCACACCACAAAGGCGTTGTCTTTAGCTGTCGGTTTTTGCTTATATGCTGACTTGGAATTTCCAAGCAGTCATAGCAATGTTGTCTGCTGATTTGCAGTCGATGGGCAAATACTACAAAAGATAGAACCGGGAGGTTCTTGAAACAATTGTATAGTCGGCCAGGCTCATTTGTGGTGTTGTGTGTTCCTGCATTACGATATGTGGAAACATAACATGTAGAGCAAAAATTTTTTGGGATGAGGTAATTTGGAGCACACTTAAATTCAAAAGAAAACTCTCAGCAAACCTCACTTTTTGTGGCCGAAACCAATCAAAATATATTCGATATCCGGTATATCGATTCAGAAATTTATTCGATAGTGATATATCGTCTTTTTAAGTAAAAATATCAATATTTGAATATATCGATATCATTTTCGGCATCTTTAATTAGGACTCTGAGGAGGCTCCCACTAAGGGTCCCAAAGCAGAGCTCGCAAAAGGCTGTCAACACTTTAGAGTAGAGTAAAAAGACACATTTAATAACCTTGCTTCACTGGAGAACATTCAATCACATTCTCAGAAAGTGGACGTTTCCTTGTTCCACTGACGAATGTTATTTATGGTCACACTAGCGTAAGCAACCAGAGCGGGCAAACAAACGAAACGAAACGTTTCTGAATCGTTTCGTTTCTTTCTTTGCACAGAGCGAAACACTAACAAAACCCGATAAAATGCAACGGTAAAAAAATGAGTTCCGTTCAGTTTGCGTTCGTGAGAGCAAACTAAACGTAAAGCGAAATGCTCTCATCTTGTGAAGGGAACAAAGGGAATCGGAACGATATGCAACGAGGGCGAATAGTTCGGAAACGTTTGCTGCTCAATTTGTATACACTTTTTTTTTTACTTCTTTGATTCTCTCAGCTTTGTTGTTTTGCATATATTTCATTCCCAAACGTTTCAAGGCAGCGCAGCTGTCGCGAGAACAATATTCCAATCGTTTCGTTTGCGCTCTTCGGCAATATAAAGTTAGTGGTTTCGTTTTCCCTGACTATAGTAACCGATACAAAACAAATGAATAGTTTCTTCTCTTTCGCGAACGGTTCGTTAAACGTTCCGTTTGTTTGCCCGCTCTGTAAGCAACTAACATTGCTATATCTGCCATTGTAAATCAAAGTTCGCTATCCACATATCAAGCAGCATGCTCTCCTGGTAGTCCCACCACGATATAGCTAGCTTGCGGGATTCATACATAAGAAATATTCGGCCATGCTCCCATATTCGCTTTCGCAAAAATTTTGCGATTAAGAGTTAACATTTGGTCCAAAAACCGGTTTGAAATCGAAAAAATTATTCCGAAAGTGAAAATGAGAGCATGGCTGATTACTGCAATTTAACATTTTAAAACAAGAATTGAAACATTTTCCGCTTGCCTTGGCCTTGCACAGCTCATGGGCGTAGTCGGTTTTCAATAAAAGTTTTTCATACACTTCTTCCCCTTGTGCTAAGCCCCCCGCCACTGAGCTAGAACACTCTCCGCTCATTCACAGAGCAGCTGTTCCTATTGATGACGATTGGCAACTTCGATAGCATATAGAAAATCTAGCCTTTAAGCGGAAAATAGCTATATGTTGTGACAGCGGCTAGATCATCCGTGGCAGTGACTTGATCATCCGTCGTGGAAGCTCTACCGAATGGACATTTATCTCTTATGAGGAAATACACAGAAAGAATGAGGTCATTTAGATCATTCAGCGGATGACCAGTGGAACAAGGGTATTTTTCTGCCCTTTGCTCAATAGAGATGCGCTCAAGCAAAGAGAGCTTTTTTCGTTTCTCTTTCGCTCTTGTCTTTCCCTGACCGTTTTGCCGAGAGCAAAGTGGCGCCAGTGTGTGCGTCTCGGGCAACGATCTTTTCATATATGTGGAGTATGCGGAAATTCAGTTTACGCCTAATTTATTATGTAAAATGTACATACATAACCCCACCGCCTACCACACAAACAAAAGGAAAAACAAAAAAAAAACTTTTTGCAGACACTTATTGTGTTGTGCACATTTGCAGAAAGTTGGCTCCAGTGTCCTTTTAAGTTGTTATTGGCAAACAGGCCTTTTCAAAAGTGTGCCTAAAAGACTGCTTAAATGTGTGATTTCGGAGTTTTAGCATGCTCACTAGCATAACCCACAAAGAATCCGTGCGGGCTTCTCTATTAGTCTTTGTTTTTTTTTAACGTACTCCTTGAATCAGCGGTGGGCACAAAATTTTACAACAACAACAGCAGAAAATTCAACCCTTATCAGCGAGATTGGACGTCTGCTTGTGCGTCAAGCTGATGCCGCTACCCATAGATTTTGTTGTTGTAACTCACTTCGCAGCGAGGCAGTGGCTTGTGAGACAAACTGGCGCCAGTTGCCGAAAACAAACTCTCGGAGCAATGGGAGTAATTGGGAGCAATGGTTGCCTTAAATCATTCGAGATAACCCAGACAGAGTGTTTCGAGATTGCACTTTGGCTGTTTTTGTTCAGTCTTCTTTTTTTAGCGATTTAATGAATCGTCAGTCACGGTAAAATCGTTCTCCTTTTTTCACATTTTGCAGTTTCTACCTGCAACTGTCCCAAACTAGAAAAGTATTAATTTTCCACGCATACTGGACGCATAAATGTTCGGGTTTTCTCTTTATTTGGTCCGTACTGCTTGTGTTTCAAACTTGTATATGAAAATTTGTACGGTACTTTGAGAAAATTTAGAAAAAATGCAGTTTGATTCTCTGTACCAAAGGTACACAGAGTATATTAAGTTTGTGCAAAAGTATGTAACAGGGAGAAGGAATAATTGCCGACCCTCTAAAGTATGTATATTCTTGATCAGCCGTGTCAATATGGCCATGTCCCTCTGTCCGTCTGTCTGTATAAACGCACAGATCTCAGAGATGGTAAGAGATAGAAGTTTCACATGTATGGGACATAAACTTCTTATACCTGCAGGCAGATCAAGTTTATTTTCATTTTTTGTCACGCCAGCTACCGTCCACGCAATTTGGAAAAAACGTCGGATCTGGCACAGTTTTTTTTGTAGTAGATGGTTCGTACCTTTTAGAGATATTAAGTAATCAAGATTATTTGTCAATTTGCCGAAGAAATGATAAAGATCGGTTGAACGATAGTCGAGTTATAAGGAAAACAAAAAATTATGATGGGTAGTACTGGCCGCGATGGGCAGCACTTCACACACTTTATGACTTTTTTGCCATTTTATGTGGTTTCTAGCTTAAATTGATCAGATATTTGTATACCAACTTTGGGGGTATGTTATAGTCGGGCTTGACCGACTTTCAAGCTTACTTTCAAGCATTGCCATATTCCTGTAGCTTTATGAAAATCTTTTTTCCTTTTCTTTCTAAATTCAAAAGAATACAGCCTTGATCCTGGAACTACATATACATTAATTTTAGTGATCAGCAAAGTAAAAGCTGCATCGGCATGTCCTTAATCAACTGTTTTTATGCATAGGAACAAAATGAGTTTATCTTTTTCTTGGACTGGATTACAGCAGTAACAGAAACGATTGAGCTAACTTATGTTCTAACAAAGTTTTATAAGGAAAACTCCTTAAAATATACATTATGTCTATGGCAAATTGAAGAATGGATCGAAAATTTCGAAAGATTCTCAAAGGTACTTAGGCCGTAGTTAATCTTAACAAATATTAATTTTTCTGAGTGTTATTGGGCTACTATTTTGAAAAAATGAGCTTTCACTGCTTAAACCCGCATTATTTTGAAGCATTACCCAAGAATGTTGCCTTAATTTAAACTTTTCCTGATAGTAAATCTTTCTTTAAAAGTTTCTTAATTTCCAAAAAGTCTTTATTTAATCCTATCTTTTTATCTTATTTTTCTCCCTTATCCAGCCAACTACGATGCCTTGGGTGGCAGCAGCCACACCAGCGATGAGGGCCTCATTCCCGTCTCCTCAGTTATTGGTAGTTTGGGTGACAATGGAGCCTCTGGTGTGCTGACCGATAGTAATGGTAGCCTTAACATTGTGGGCACGGGCGGTGTACCCACTGTTGAGGGTAGCTACAATAATCTGGCCATCGATGCCGAAGGTAGCCACCATCAGGTGATTAGCACTATTGGTGGATCCTCGGGACTGGGTGCCAATATAGCCGGTACCAACACTCAGGTCACCTATCTGCCCGTTAAGCCTGTGAGGAAGTAGTTGCCTACTTGAACACCACTGGATGAAACTATTTTGGACAATTATGATTCTAGCAAAAACTGAGAATTTGCGATTTTTTTCCTCCTAATATTATTTGCAATTTTTTTTTTAATAAAACTTAAGCATTCTTATAAGCATTCAAAAAAAACGTACACAGAAACTTGGAACTTTTATTACAATTGACACCTTGCATCATTTTACGGTGTGTGGCATTTGGTCAGCTTCCAAACCGACCAACCGCAAGCGGCCAGCTCAACTCAACTCAACTACCACCAACCACAATCGATAATAAATAAATTAGCGTCTTAAAAGAAATCCAAAAACTCAAAAAGACTCAAGGTCAGGCAGTGCATTAAAATACCAAAAAGTATTAAATGATAAATATGTATATATATTTTATATATGTAGATACACGTCGAATAGGTAAAAAAGGCACGCCCCTTCAAAGATCGCATCGCGGCGCCAACAAATTTATTATCAATTACAACCGAAAGCTGCCTTATCTGCATATCAAAAGATAATCACACCTACTAAATAAAAGAGAAAAGAAGAAGACGACGGTACGGTAGCCACCGTCGAAAGATTTGTCCCTCGAACGCGCTCAAGATACTGTCAACATCAATAAAATGTTACATAAATTTCCATTCGCAGCGATCGCATAGATATGGCTCGAATTATGGATATGGAATGCCTAATTGATAATTATCATTTTGTTTCACAGTTCGATTTAAGATTTAGTCGTTAATAAAACAAAACAAAAACTTAGAGTGCATTTCCCATTCACCAGTATTTTATTGGTTTGTATTCTGTCATCAATCTCCAAAGCTTATAAATATCAAAATTCAAATTATGTTTTATGGGTGCAATTTTTCATTTTGGCAATTTTGTTTTCTTTTGAGGCGACCTCCAGGGCTTGGGTGAATGGTTTGTGTCCAGGCTATAAACAATCAACATTCAGCTGAGTCAGCGAGCGATTTTAAGCTGGTGATGATGCTTCTTGGCTTAGGGGTCACCTTATATGGTTATTGTTTAGGTGAATCAACATGGTCTTAAGCATATTATTTATGATACTTTTAGGGTAAATTTATGGAAGAAAAACAGCAAAGACAAGACAACCTGTTAGAGTTCTGATTTCAAGGACTACAAAATAATCAAAAATTGGGAAATATTTTTTTGGAAATTTCTATGATTTTAAGAGAGTTTGAAAACACGAAAATTTTAGTTTTTGGATTCAGAATTTGTAGATCGTTGCTTTGACATAAATGTGCTTTGCTTTCACCAGGTAATCAGAAGAAACTGGGAATTATTATCCAAAAAGGTGCACACCCATCAGTAGTCCTGCCGGATGAACAATCCCCCCCTTATTTTCTCCTAATTTAGTTCAAAACGTTTATACCTTTAGTCGTCGTGTGAAAGGTTTATATTAATTTCGAGACCTTTTGATTAGCAACCACGGCTAAGTCGATTTATCCTTGTCCGTCCAAAAATAAGATTGTTTAAGAATAGGTTATCGATTAACCTGAAAAGCCTATAAGTCCCATTTTGCTAGTCACAATTTGCAAGACACAGTTTGCAAGTCAAAGTTTGCAAGTCACAGTTTCCAAGTCACAGTTTGCAAGTCAGAGTTGGTAGGTCTCAGTTTGTAATTCACAGTTTGTAAGTCACATTTGGAAGGAACAGTTTGAAGCTAACAGTTTGTAATAAGTTTGAAAGTCAGTTTGGAAGACACAGATTTAAGGCCACCGTTTTAAAGTCACAAGTTTGAAGGAACAATTTAGGACTCAACGGCCAGAAGTCATCGGTTAAGAGTCACAGTTTAAGCATCCTAGCTTGATCCATACTTTATTGCAGGGGCCGGGAAAACATACACGCTCAATTTATTTCGCACTGCGTTGTTGTTTCGAAAGAGCGCAGCGACCAGCTTATACTCAGTGGCGAAGCGTGGAGTTCTGCCGCCTGGGGTGGAAGTCAAATTTGCCGCCTCAACTTATGTATCTTTTTCAGTTTAAACCCTGTTTTTATATGTACAAATTTCTTTTTCTTATTACTTATAGCATAGAACCCAGTCGTATGTTAAGCCTCAGCAAGCAAATAGCCCGGTGGTGCAGCTAATTGCCTTAGAACGGCGAGGTCGATGGAAAAGATTTTTTTATACTCTGTACCAAAGGTACACAGAGTATATTAAGTTTGTGCAAGAGTATGTAACAGCCAGAAGGAATCATCTCCGACCCTATAAAGTATATATATTCTTGATCAGCACCAACAGCCGAGTCGATATAGCCATGTCCGTCTGTCTGTCTGTCCGTCCGTCCGTACGAACAAACAGATCTCAGAAATGGTAAGAGATAGAGGTTTGATATGTATGGGAAATATATTTCTTATATTTGCAGGCAGATCAAGTTTATTTTCAATTTTTGAAACGCCCCTCCCGTCCCCGCAATTCGGAAAAAACCTCATATTATTTATTAAAAAAATTATTTGTCGATTTGCTGAAGGAATGATAAAGATCGGATGAACGATACTCAAGTTATGAGCACTAACGGCCAGTTAACACCCCCCACCCACACCCATAACCACAGCATTCCTTTCAACAGAAGTAATCTTAGTTAAAGAGTGAGAGAGAGAGAGAGAAACTTAGAGATGAGCGCGTATAACTCGTGAGCAAATGCGAGCTGCGACATTAAGGGTACAGAGTATGTTATAGTATGGTCCCAAAATCGATTTAAATTTATTAGCCCTTCTGTTTTCACTTTCGTGTGTTCTCTTCGCTTTTATGTCCAAAAGGACTTAAATCATTAAAACATAAATATGATTTCTTTTTTATCAACGTTTTTTTAGATTTCATTTTATTTTATGTCGAATGAATTATGTGAACGAAATATAAGAGCAAAACTATGAACAAATGGTCATGATTTTAGAGCGCCATACTATTCTCAGTTTAGTAAAAAAAATTCTTAGCATCACTATTAGATATGGTCTAGTTTAAGAAGATTATAAACTTTAGTAAGCACAGCGGGCCCTGATTTGCATGTGACGGGTGCTCCCTGAGGTAGCTACAAAAGCTCGAAGACGCGCTAATTCTGAAGTTTCTTCACATTAACTCAATCATGAATGTGGCCTGCTGAAGCAAACTTGCTCGCCAATTCCTGAAATTGCCGAAACCTATCCTTAATTTCTACGATGAATAATAATTACTGCCATCGATAATGACATAATTTATATTCCTCGCCCAGGGGGTTCCATGGATGCCAAGGTCTTCAGACATATCTTTTGCATACCTAAAAGCGCCAACTACCTATAGTGACTTCTGTAAAGTTCTTATTTTCTGAGCGCTCAATGATATACTAAAGTCCTTTGCTTGCAGATATTTTTGGGCGTCATTTTTTGCCAAGGAACGAAGGGAGAATTTTCTATCTAGAGGGGTTATCGTGAAGATCTGACATTCGTAATGTAGTAGAGGACTAAAAATAAGGCGATTCTTGAGAGTACGATACATTGAAATTTACGAACGAAATTTTTAGTGCCTTAATATTAATGTGAAAAACATTTCTAAGATTTATATTTAAGAAATATCATCAATACTTATATTGTAAGAATTTGCCGACCCTAAAAATCAATTTTTTGCTCGAAAACGCAATAAATTTCGTTTCCAAACGCCTAGGAAAAATATTTAAAAATTCCAAAAAAATTTTTTATTTCTTCCACTTAAGAACCGCACTTCCTCGAAGAAAATTAGATATCGATGAACAAAATCTATGAATAAATACAGGAGCTGTGAGCAATTGAGTGCTGTAAAAGTGGTGTTTTTGAGATTTTTAAAAAATAAATTTTCATTTGCTTCGACTTTTGTTCTGTTCTGGAATTTTTTTTCTGATCTGGATATTCGCCCACTTCTAATATTGACCAAAAGACGAAGAAAAATGAAAAAACAAATTTTCTATACACTTAAAATACTCAAATTTGACTGTTAGTTCCTTCACTTAAATTGATCCAGCTACCATATTTATTCATAGATTTTCTTCAACAGTACCTTATTATCTTTGTAGAAGTGCGATTCTTAAGTCAAAAGAATAAAAATTATTTTTTTTGATTTTTTTATATTTTTTCTAGGCGATTAAAAATGAAATTTCTTGAATTTTCGAGCAAAAAATCGTATTTTTATAGTCTGTACCGAAGGTACATAGAGTATATTAAGTTTGTGCAAAAGTATGTAACAGGGAGAAGGAATCGTTTCCGACCCTATAAAGTATATATATTCTTGATCAGCACCAACAGCCGATTCGATATAGCCATGTCCGTCTGTCTGTCTGTCCGTCCGTCCGTACGAACAAACAGATCTCAGAAATGGTAAGAGATAGAGGTTTGATATGTTTGGGAAATATATTTCTTATACTTGCAGGCAGATCAAGTCTATTTTCAATTTTTGCCACGCCCCCTCCCGCCCCCGCAATATGGAAAAAAACGTCATATCTCCTACAGTTTTTATGATAGATCGTTCGTACCTTCTAGAGATACCTTGTAAACAAAATTATTTATCGATTTGCTGAAGGAATGATAAAGATCGGATGAACGATTCTCAAGTTATGAGCAAAAAACGGCCAGTAAACACCAACCACCCCCCCACCCATCACCACAGCATTCTATTGAACGGCAATCTTAGTGAGAGAGAGAGAGAGAGAGAGAGTGAAACTTAGAGATGAGCGCGTATAACTCGTGAGCAAATGCGAGCTGCGACGTTAAGGGTACAGAGTATGTTATAGTCGGGCTTGACCGACTTTCTTTCTTGTTTTAAATATTTTTGGTCATTGTATTCAAACTTCTAAACCGCTTTGAAAACAATGTTCTACGTTATTATTGTAAATTTAATGACCTTTCGATCTTATCGATATATCTTATTTATATCTTGCTTGAAACCGTCTAACGATTATGAATTGAGATATGGCATAAAATGTAAGTGCACCTACCGAAAAAATGAAAAAAATTCATATAATATATGAAAAACGTAGCCATGAAAAATTTTTAATATCGATTTTTGAGATCACCAATTCAAACTACACTTAAAATTAGTTTCAGTAGAAATGAGTCCTTTAATTTTGTTTTTTTGTAAACTAGTGAAATGTTCAGCTTTTGGCGGTATTTAATCCGATTGAAACATGAGCATTCTTTGATATAGAACTTCCCCTCAGAAGTGAATATAGCTGTAATGAATTATGGCACAAGCACTAAAAATAGCTTAAGATTATGCGCGATTTTAGTACTGTTTTAGTATCTAAACTCATGCCTTCAAGAAATAACGCCCTGCCTGTGTTAAATTCGTGACCGCAAAGCATGTAAGGGAAGGATTCTCGCATTACCGAGATTCAAAGAAAACGTTCAGCATGCCTTCAGCCTGATGAACCATGTGAAAGCCAAATTGCTCAAAGCAGTTAAATATTATTTTAGACACAAGAGTGGTTTTTAGATTGCTGATCCAGCAATCGGTAACCAATCATACTTTTTGTTCGATTCCATCTCAGCTATCATGACCGAATTTATTTGCTGAATGGGCCCAATGTTAAAAAAAATACATATCGAAAAAAAAAAAACAAAAAACATTAAGTAAAAAAGAAAACTGTGCTCCATGACTGGACTTGATCCCACGACCTCGACGTTTTCTAAGAATGTCTTGTCCACTCGACCACGGCCCCTGTTGCTTGATGAGTGGCAAAATGTCAACTGCTTTGGTCGTGTCTCTTCTAAGAATCATTGATTTTCTTATGTTTTTTTTTTTTATCAAAATTTTGGACCTCATATTCACAAAACACTTACCTTATGGTATAACCGACTTAACTAATGTAACTCACTGTTTAAAAGTAACAGTTAAAGAGTCCTAGTTTTGGAGTTAACGTTGCAAAGACAGTTTTTTTTTTATTTTTTGGATATAGAATCCGACTTGAAGTCACCTTTTAAGAATCCTAGTTTGAAAGTCACGGTTTATGAGTCCTAGTTTCAAAGCTACTGTTTGGAAGTTACATTGTAGAAGTCGCCGGCCACGTATTTATACCCAACACTGTTTTAGACTCACCCTTTAAAAGTCCCAGTTTGAGAGTTACCGTTTGTAAGTAACAGTTTGAAAGTCACCGTTAACGAGTCATGGTATATTCACAGTTTTGGAGTCACCGTTTAAAAGCAATAGTTTGGGAGTCGCCGTTTAAGACTCACAGTTTTTGCATCACCGTTCAACAATCTCGAGCTGTAGATTTCTGTGGCGGCTTACTAGGTACAGATCTTGCAAAGGTCCAAAGACCGCAACCTAAGGTTCGATAAGGTTAGAATTTTGGACCTTGGACTTGCCAACGGATTTGAAACTCCGGACCGAACTGAAACGAACCTATTTCAGCGATTGGAGTGTTTGTTTTAAGGCAGCTCAATACAGAGTCGGTTATCTGTATAGCAGTTTCTTGAGAACATTTCAAATTTCATTGACCACCTGATGCGATTTTAATCCCCTGCTCAATTTTCCCCTAAAAGTAAAGCACATCATTAGCTAAACCATAATCAAAGTGTGAAATTTGATTTAAAAATCTAGACACATATCTTTCATTCATGCAACTTTTAACGAAATTTGCAAATAAAAGAGATACAAGTCCATTAAACCAGTTTGCTAGGCCTATTGATTGATACCGCCGCTGGGTGATGAGGTGGATAAGGTGCCGTTTTTTTTAGCCAAACTATGAACATTCACACACACACACATGCAAACACGGTGGCTCAATTCAAGTTCAATGTCAGTCATGCCAAAACCGTTCTAATTTGAATAAATTTTAGGTCAGCTCTCTGAAGAAGAGGCGACGACATAGGCTCGAAGTTCGAAGTGAACAAATTTGCATAAACCAAAGACGCGACGTAGCCGCCGGCAGAGGTGGAGCTGCGCCGAAGCATATATAACTCAAGTGGAGCGGCGACAAATGCATTCATTGCCTCGCAGCAATTTGTCAACGCAGCAGCAACTCCAAAGCAAAGCAGCCCAAGGATTACCCTTCTAGCTCATCATCAACCACCACCTCCACTCCATAAAGAAAATGTTGTCTTTTAGCCTCATCGGGATTACAGTCTTACTGGCTGCCGTGACCCAGGCACGTCCACAGTATGGCTACGAGCCAGCTGGTCCCGGGGACTTACTCCTCGGCGGTGTTGGAGGTGGCCCTAGTGGAGGATTGGTAGCCGGTCTGCCCCACCGAGGTGGCGATAAATATCTACCCCCAGCCAGCACCACACCCGCTCCCATTATCAACAAGAAATTCTATTTGGTTTCGGCTCCCGAGGATCATTCCAATGATGGCAAGGTCAAGCATTTGGTGCTGGGTCGCCCGCAGAAAAACTATCGTGTGGTCTTCATCAAGGCGCCAGCCGGTGACAATGCCAATGTCAAATACTCGGCCGAGTTTGCTCCTCAAGAGGAGAAGACAGTCATCTATGTGTTGAGCAAGAAGGATAACGATGTGGATGCCAATGACATTGCCACCCCAGCGCCCACACAGCCCAGCAAGCCGGAGGTGTTCTTCATCAAGTACAAAACCGATGAGGAGGCACAACAGGCCCAGAAGGAAATCCAGGGACAATACGACAAACTGGGCGGTACCAATGAATTCCAGGAGGATACCAATGCGCCCATCACTTCGGTCATTGGTAGTCTGGATGGCCTGAATCCCGATGGCAGCTACAACTATCGTCAGATTAATAGGCCACAGGTGTCATCGCCCCATTCACAGTATCTGCCCAGTCTGCTGAAGCACTAGAAATTCCTTAGAAGTTGTTGAAATTTTTTTTTTGTTTAATTTTAAGCGCGAATTTCGATTTTGTTATGTTTTTTTTTTTATCTTGTTGTTGTTAATAAAAAATGTTTTATTTAAAAAAAAAATAGTAGAAAAACCTTCGCTTTGATTTTTGTTTTTCCCGGCCATTAAATTGAATTAAGTCAAAATTCAATGTGTCCAAATCGAAACGAATAAAAAAAGAAGAAAACGACTCAAAATTGAAATCAAAATTAGCTTAAATGAAGTGAGAAATCAAAATAAGCTCATCAAATTTAATTAAATGGAATAAAACTTTTGGTCGGTTTGGGCCATTAAACTGACGCTGCATAAACGACGACCAAGCGGGGCGATTAAGAGTGTTGAAACAGTCACGAAGAAAAGTATGCGCCTTTGAAATGGAATCAAAGTTTTCGAGTTGTGAATCCTTTCTGATGAATGGATTAGGGTATGCTATTGGAATGAACAAATCGAAACTGTGAGAATGAAAATGCCGGCCACCTCCAAGGGACTTTAAGGAAACAGTGGCAAATTGATAACCGCAATTTTGTAAGCGGAAAATAAATATTAGTATTATGATAAGTAAAACTGTAGGTTGGGGGAGGAACGCCCCCTAATACTATTTCGACGAGCTTAAAACCATCCGTGTCAAAATTGATTATCCCAACCGTATCAGTTCGGGATATTGACGTCACATAGTATATCGTACGTAGATAAACCCTCTTGGTTGCTGAGTATAGTCGAGTGATCCGAAATACGCAAGTTTCAGGCATTGCCTTCTTGTAGTCTGAGAGTTGTTGTGACAGTTAGTTGCCTTGATACAAGGTCTGTTGGTGGTAGGTGGATTGGTGCTGATTAACTATTCCGCTGGTGCCGTTTGAAGGGTGCCACTAGGTAATATATCTTTGCTGTGCAGAATCTGAAGCAAGTGTCTTTTGCTTATGCATGTCTGTTGCGCGGGTGCCTCAGTAAACTGCAAGTGTGTATGCGTGCTTCTGTGCTATTTTGTATACTTCCTTTTTACGCTTTGCCTACGCCCTTAGCCCAACATTGACAAAAAAGGACACTGTGCTGAGATTTGTCTCTATTTGCTAAACAGAGAACACGAGAAAAACAAAATCAAGTGTTCTGTTGAAAGAGTGAGCGAGTCAGTTGAATTTGTCCATTTCGGTAAGCAGACAGCATAGATAAATTTGGTTGACCATACTTTCTGAGCTCTGGTAGAAACTGACACGAACAATACCATTTTTACCCTTTTTAACTCTAGCAGTCGAAAAAACAGCTGAAAGTAGCTGGACTTTGTTGAAATAGGTAAAGGAATAATCAAAGAACATATTTGAAATATTTGGCAGAAATAAAACATAATAAATTTTTTTTATTTTCCATCAAAGTTGAAAAATAGTGAAACGAGAAGGCCAAGCTAACTTCGTCTGTGCCGAAGTTTTTATACCCTTGCTTTTTGAAATTTCAGAGTTTCAGAACGCTTACTTAAAAATCTAAAAAAATGTTTAACTAAATCCCATTTTCCGACAGATAAACATCTGATTTCGACCAAATTTCGCGAATCTTTTTGAAAACATATCAAATTAACAATCGCGGAGTTTAAGAAAGATAAAATTTAAAACAGAAAAGTTTTTTCTCACTAAGACTCATTTTCCGACCGATCGGTCCTATGGCAACCATAAGGTATAGTCACCCGATGTCGATCAACTTTTTCAAATTAGTTTGAAAGCGTTTAATATTAAGAATCACCGACATTAAGAACGATTTACTTGAAAACAAAGAAATTTTTTTTAACTAAGACCCATTTTCCAACCGATCGGTCCTATGGCAGCTATAAGATATAGTCATCCGATTTTGACCACAATTTGCAAATCTGTTTGCCGTATACATATAATATTAATAATAGCCGAATTTTATGACGCTAGCATTGAAAACAAAAAAGTTTTTCTTACTAAGACCTATTTTCCGACCGATGGTTCCTATGACAGCTATAAGATATTGTCATCCGATCTTCACCAAAATTTGCAAATATGTTTGAAAGCATATAATATTAATAATGGCCGAGTTTAAGGCTGCTAACATTGAAAACAAAAAAGGTTTTCTCACTAAGACCAATTTTTTGACCGATGGTTCCTATGACAGCTATAAGATATAGTTATCCGATCCGGTCGGTTCAGTTCGATAGCCTTAAAACTGAGAGACTAGTTTGCGCAGAAACAGACGGACAGACAGACGGACGGACAAAGCTCAATCGATTCAGCTCGTCGCCCTGATCAAGAATATATAAAGTTTATGGGGTCGGAAATGAATATTTCTATGCGTTGCAAACTTCTGGGCAAAATTATAATACCCTTTGCAAGGGTATAAAAAAAATTACCATTCGTTACCTAGTTTTCTTGATATTCTACCTGAAACTGGACCAAATTGCCTAAAAATTGTGGGTTTTTTTAAAACTGAAAATCTGTCAACTTTAAAGAATTATATCTCCAGATCTAAAAATCTGATTTTATTAAGGTAGCAAATTTGAAATCTTTTAAAAGTGTCCTATAAGATGAGTTTATTCAAAATATCGTAAGCGCAAATGAAATTTTTGATTTTTGCAACCTCATTTGTTCTAATGGTACCACTGTTCGAGGCGTAGGCGAGATCTGGCGTCGAAATCATAGTTAAGAATGTAAGCAGATGGCAGCTCGCCGCCCAGCGAGCAACAAGGACCGTGGTCGAGTGGACAAGACATTCGCTTAGAAAATGTCGAGGTCGTGGATCAAGTGCCCGTAGGAGCACAGATTTGTAATTTTTTCTATTTTTATTTGAGGTGTTTTTACCATTGTCTTTATTTTATACAATCCTTTAATCGATTCTTCACACTCGAAATGTTCAACATTAAATGAATTGACGGCCGACCGCTCACATCTGACAACGACAGTGTTGTGCTCTCAATAAGCGATTGCGCTCTCCTCTTAGTAGTTTCTGCACACACCCGTCTCCCATGAAAAACGAAACTGTAAGGGCGTGTTCAGCGCTATTCTCTCAAATATTGCTTGCCCTCTCCGCTCCAATACTTCTCCTCAATCCCCTTGCCTGTAAAAACCAAATTGAGAACGAATTTAGCTAGATTTCAAGAGGGAAATTCTTGAAAATTCAAGAACGAATAGATTTTTTCAAGGGCGTTCGTACTTAAATTATGCGTTCTACTTTTTTCTTAGTGTATAATACAGCGAAGCCCAGTCGTATGCTCTTTGGGTACGTTTTGTTTTTGTAATTGCACCGAAGATAGGAAATCAATGATCATTTAGATGGAGGGTGCGAGGTATACAAAACGACACACATGCAAACGAATTCGTGTGTATGCGTCGCATAGATCAAAAACCGGTTTTGTTCTCTTCGTTGATTTGTGTTGGCGCGCGCAAGCAAACTGACCAACAACAATACCCTTATTGGTGAGTGCTCTGCCGTATGCTGGTTTTGGGCATGCTTGGTATAATAATTTCATCACATTCGCACTTTAACTTTGTTTTGCAGTTTTTGTAGTTTTTTTTTATAAAGCAGAGGTCGTCACCGAGTGCAGAGAAGTTGCCACAGTCAACTGAGAAAATGTTCGTATGCATTTATTTACAAGTAAATTAGCAGAGAGGTTTCAAAAGCTGCTTTGTTTTACTTTGGTTTACGCGTGCAAAACTGTGCGCAACATAAATACAATTTATGTTTTCAAAATAAATGTCATTTGAAAATAGGATAATAACTGAGTTGGTTACGTTGGAATAATAAATTAAATTCTCATTAAAACTGCAAACTCAATTAGTTTTGGTTTTCGTCATGCTCTTTAAGCGTTTTTCCCGTCATTCATATCACAGAGAGATCATTTATCATTTAACCCAAGATAAAATATATTGTGGCCTAGCGCAGGGCGCATCATTCAACGCCCTCGTTGCTTGACTAATGATCACGGCTGCTGCCTGCTCTGTCCATTTGGTTCAGCCTCGCTGCTGATTAGTAGATTAATTTCGCCGTCGTCGTCGTCGTCGTCGTTGGTCTTCATCTGGTGTGTTGTCAACAAGTCGAGGGAGACAATTAAATTATCAACACAAAGCCAACGCATTTTTTTTTTCTTCTTGGATTTTTGGTCTTCATTTATTGAACTGGTTCGAGATCGGCAAAAGATCGCATTCGATTTGCATAAATTGACGCGTAATTCCCACACTTTCATGTCGCATTTAAGCAAAATGGTACAGCTAATTTGATTTATGATTAGTTTTATGAACGAAAAATGCGGGGAACAAAGATTTTCATGCACAATTAATTTTCCACATTTTCAAGTTTGTTGCCCAAGTCTTTTGTTTTTGAATTTTGGCAGATTTGTGGTTGCAGATTAAAGGTTGATATATAAAGAAAAGAAAAGTCTCAGTTAACTGGTTCATTTCAAACATGTTGTTTCTCAGTCTCTGCCTCATTTGGAGCCTGCATCAACGGCCGACTCACTCGCAATTGCTTAACTCCTATCTACCAGACGCGGCTCCTTTGGCTCCTATAATTACCAAACAATTCTACACCATTTCTGCAGCTGAGGATTCGCCGGATTTACCAGTGCAGCACAAACATTTAGTGATTGGACAGCCTCGGCGTAATTATCGTGTAATTTTCATACGTGCACCAACAGCTGAACAAGATCAAGTGAAATATACCGCCGAATTGGCACCACAAGAGGAACGTACCGTCATCTATGTATTGAGCCGTAAACCCCACGAATTGGAAGCTCACAATATTGTGACACCAGCACCGCCAGAGTCCACACAAAAACCCGAAATATTCTTCATCAAGTACAAAACTAACGAAGAGGCAGTCGCCGCTCAACGGGAGATACAAACACAATATGATCAACTGGGCGGCAATACGGAATATTTGGCACCCCAGGTGGCACCCATACAATCTGTGATAGGCAAAGTGGGAGTAAATGCTGCAACTGGCTATCATTATCAGTCACCCTTGACTGCAATGGTCTCCACTGTGTTAGCGCCACCAAATCTACGCTACGGCGGCTACTAAAACATTTAAATTTGCATAAAAATTGCCAACCAAACCAAAAAAAATAAAAAACGAGAAAGCCAAGCTAACTTCGTCTGTGCCGAAGTTTTTATACCCTTGCAAATGCAAATGTCACAGTTCAAGAACGCTTACATAAAAATCAAAAAATTTTGTAACTTAAACCTATTTTCCGACAGATAAACGTCTGAAAAAAGTTTTTCTCACTAAGACTCAATTTCCGACCGATCGGCCCTATGGCAGCCTTAAGATATAGTCATCCGATTTCGGCCCAATTTTGCGAATCTATTTGAAAGCATATTAAATAAGTCATCAGCGAGTTTAAGGTTAGCGTCCTTAAACTTAAACTTAAACTTAAACAAAAAAATTTTTTACCAAGACTCATGTTCGACCGATCGGTCCTATGGCAACCATAAGATATAGTCACCCGATGTCGATCAACTTTTTCAAATTAGTTTGAAAGCTAATAATATGTATAATCACCGACCTTAAGAACGATTTACTTAAAAACAAAAAAGTTTTTTTTTACTTAGACCCATTTTCCGACCGATCGGTCCTATGGCAGCTATAAGATATAGTCATCCGATTTTGACCAAAATTTGCAAACCTGTTTGAAAGCATATAATATTATTAATGACCGAGTTTAATCACGTTAACCTTGAAAACAAACAAGTTTTTCTCACTAAAACCCATTTTTCGACCTATGGTTCCTATGGCAGCTATAAGATATAGTCATCCGATTTTGACCAAAATTTTCAAATCTGTTTGAAAGTGAATAATATTGTTAATGACCGAGTTTAATCACGTTAACATTGAAAACAAAAAAGTTTTTCTCACTAAAACCCATTTTTCGACCGATGGTTCCTATGGCAGCTATAAGATATAGTGATCCGATCCGGTCGGTTCCGACATATTAGCAGCGTGCAGTAAAAAGAAGACTCTGTGCAAAATTTCAGCTCGATAGCTTTAAAACTGAGAGACTAGTTTGCGTAGAAACAGACGGACAGACAGACGGACAGACAGACGGACAGACAGACGGACAGACAGACGGACAGACAGACGGACAGACAGACGGACGGACAAAGCTCAATGAACTCAGCTCGTCCCCCTGATCAAGAATATATATAGTTTATGGGGTCGGAAATGAATATTTCTATGCGTTGCAAACTTCTGGGCAAAATTATAATACCCTTTGCAAGGGTATAAAAAGATAGCGAACGCATAAATAAAGAAATAGTTTTCGCTCCGCAGTTGTGTTTCTTTTTTTTTGCTGTTATCTGATATGCGATTTTTTTAAAAAGTGCTTTGACCCTGTGCTAAACGACAGGAGATCCAAGATAAAATTCCATATGAAATATTTTAATACCACTTCAAACACATTAAAAATGGAATTTCGTTGAACTGAGGCAGAAAACTTCCCCAAAGTGTTGTGTTTCAATATTATAATGGTTTTTTTTTTTTGTATCAATATAAACCTAGAGAGTATCAAATTGATATTTTGGGTGTTAATTTGATACTTAGAATATTAATTTGATACGCAAAAGTATTAATTTGAAACTATAAATGTTCAATGTCAACGAATACTAGTTCGAAAATTCCAAGAGTCATGCTCATGCACATCAGTACTTAGTTAAAAAGAAAACACTTTCCCAGACGACGTGCGAAAGATAAATTAATGGATTTCAATATGGAGCACGAACTTCTATACTTACAAGGTAAGTTGAAGCAGCTAAGCATACTTATGTTGTGGTGGTTTTTTTTGGCAAACATATGTAAATAACAAAAGTAACTCTTTGGACAGAACATATACCACGCTACAATGCTGCTGTGCCTGTTTTAGCGCTTTGACAATGCACAAGGCGAGAGATTCGTAACGAAGACGGCTGCAGAAGAGGCGTTTTTTACTCAGATTCTCTGCGAAGGCGTTAAGATTTACATGTATGGATCCCAGCATGAGGCAAATCCATTACAGTGACTTGTGATTTAACAAGATCCGTGTGAACACGGAGCAGTCAGAGTAAGAGAACTATGTTTCCCATAGTGACGTGTCCACAACTGACGATTTCATTACATTAGTGTTAATAAAATACATTTTGTATAGTAAATTGTTATGTTTTAATTTCAATTGCAGTTTGTAGAGAACTGAATTTATAGTACAAACTTGTTAAGAAAAAATTTTAAATTGATAAAAGCTAATATCAAAATGATACTTAGAGTTTGACAGTTGAAATATCAAATTGATAAGACCTAGTATCAAATTGAAGCTAAAAACTTAGTACAAAAAAGTGTCAACCTACCAGTTAATATCAATTTGATATCCTCGAAATATCATTTTAATACTTTTGAAAATATCAAGTTAAGTTGAAGTATTAAAGAGAGTTTGATACTTAATAGTTTCAAATTGAGGACTAAATAGTTTCATTTTGATGATTACTTTTTTTTGGGGTGTATGAATGTAATATAATATTGTTAAAGTTTCAAGTTATGTTTAGGTAGGATTTCAAATCATAATATATTATCCAAATATTTTGGAACGTTTCGTTGACATTTATTTTTCATCAATTTTCCAAGCTTCCTCGTCAACTACACACAACCTAAACGCTAAGATATTGATAATTTAATTAATTTAATTTTTAATTTTTATCAGTAATTTTCATTAGTCCCAAAAGTAAACACTAAGACGGCATTTTGAAATATTCCAACCCCAATTTTGGAAAATACAGGCTTCTAGGTCAAATCTTAATTTTAAAGATTAACCATAACCGAAATATCCATTAAACTCCATTACCCATGTCGACTTTTACAGGCAGGACTGTAAATTTTCTAAAATTCGAGTTTGAGTACGCAAAATTTGATGGATTTAGACAAAATTTCAGAAACTCCGGACAAATTTGTTACTCAAGATGACCTGATATTATTATTTTCACCCGATATCGATAAATTTAAATTACTATCGCTATTGTTATTGTACTCTGTACCAAAGGTACACAGAGTATATTAAGTTTGTGCAAAAGTATGTAACAGGGAGAAGGAATCATTTCCGACCCTATAAAGTATATATATTCTTGATCAGCATCAACAGCCGAGTCGATATAGCCATGTCCGTCTGTCCGTTCGTCCGTCCGTCTGTCTGTCCGTCTGTATGAACCCACAGATCTCAGAGATGGTAAGAGATAGAGATTTGACATGTATGGGACATATATTTCTTATACTTGCAGGCAGATCAAGTCTATTTTTATTTTTTGCAACGCCCCCTCCGCCCCCGCAATTTGTAAAAAACGTCATATCTCCCACAGTTTTGTAGATAGATTGTTTATACATTCTAGAGATATTTAGTAGTCAAGATTTGTTTATCTTTTTTATGCAAAAATGATAAAGATAAAAAAGTTAATTCCCCCACCCTGGCAGTAGAGGCGTCATCTATACGTCAGTTTTGAAAATCCCTTATTGTTCAATGCAAGTAGTGGAACCATCTATTGTTCAGCAGTGCTGCTTTCAGCTGCTACTACAGGTACAGAGTATATTACAGTCGGGCTTGACCGACTTTCTTACTTGTTCACCATAGAAATGTTGCATAATTAAGTAAATACAGACTATTAAAATGTGAAATCGCTTAACTATCCACTTATGTTTCGGTTACAAAATACCCTGCACCCTTAATTTGAAATATTTTCACTCATTTGCACGAATATAGTATTCACACATACAGGCCTTAAAAACGAGGCAATTTGAGTCGCTGTCGAAAAGCAAGCAAAGTCGTTTCGTGTATAACTTCGGTGTTTTTTGTCGCACCTTTTTGGAATTTCTTGCTCTTATAGTCTTTGATATAGACTAGTTCATACAGACAATCAGACGGATTTTTTCTAATAGACCCTTTTTTTTTAATTATGCTGGGTTGGGTCGACAAGTGCTCTCAGTATTTATCACCAGGGACATTTTGACATCTCTGAAACATTCAACAACGTGCCTATTACGGCGATAATAATACCCAGCCTTCAAACTGGGAATCAACAAACTTCTAAATCGTAGAGTTGGGATCAATCAAAGAAGGACACACCCCAGGGTAGAGTTCTATTGCAACCTCAGTTCGGTTCAGCAGCTGATTAGTTTTCAATTCGATTCACGAGCTTGAATAAGTGGTTGTTTTTGGTTCAGACCAGCTCTAAGGAACCTTTGCTAGTTTACCATACCGATGACAGTAGAGAGCAATCCCTCAAGTATGCCAAATAGCCAACTTTAATCAGCTGCACTGCTGTTTGGCCAAAGTCAAACTACTACTGATATTTCTCTTTGCAACTTCTTCTCTAACTTCAAAGTGTCAACCCAAATGGGTATCTCCACTTAAACTTAACTTCAATTTACATAAATTTGGCAAATCGCAACAGAAATAAAATTAAAAGAAAAAAACCAACAAAATTATATGTGTTTAAATTCCAAAACGGCAATGCATCTTTTTTGTTTTTTTTTCTACTTTTTTATAGATTTATTTGCATTTGCATTTAATTAATGTGATTTTAGAGATGCGGCAGCAGCCAACACATTTGGGCATCAACTGGACGACCTTTTTTTGATTGGCAGCAACAACTTTTGGCAGCGATTAATCTTGAAATTCGCCAAAACAAACAAAAACAAAAGAAATGTTATGCAATCCCACGTATGGGCGAGGTCAGTGCAACAAAACTGTTCTTTTGGGTTTTCCATCATCATCTTCCATCAGTTTGGAGTTTCAAGGCTTTTGCATAAATCATAAGTAGAGTGACCCAGCCCCAAAGCGCATTCAAATTATGGCAATTATATTGAAATATCTTTTGGATAAAACAGCCGCCGTTTGGAATTTCTGCTTTTAAGTCTTTTGCTTAACTAAAAATAGACCATGACACAACATAATCAAAAAGTAAAGAAGATGCGCGCGGTGACAACATTTGTGTTTAAGCTTATCAAATGGAAATGCTTTAATTTATAGACCCCGCCAATGATTAAGCAAGCCACCGACAACGCTGTCTCAGTCTCGGAGTTGATTTGCCAAGACACACACGCACACACACTACAGGCCTAGTCTACAGACTGTGTGCACTCAAAGAAAAAAAAGCAACATAAGTTCAAATACAGGTACATATTTAAAAGTTGGATAAAGTATCCGACTCGAAGGACCAAATGTTGTAGAGGGTTAATGTTCTGCTGATGATCGTGAGGTAGGCTTGGAAATACTTTAATGAAAACTTCATGGGTTGGTCTTGCCCACTTTTGCACCGAAAAAGTAATGGCAACTGGGGAATGGAAGTCATTCTGAGCTTTAGAAAAGCGACTGACTAGCAGCAGACATATTGTTTAAGAAAATTCTGAGTATACCCCTAGCCTTGGAGATTGGCTTGCATACGTAGGGAAAACCCTGATTTATGATAAAAAGAATCGACTACATCATGTCTTACAGCTAAAATAATCAGAAATCAGGATAAAGCATGGCTAATTGCCCCAATGCTCTAAGCTTCGTCGAAAATGATATCATTTTATAAATTTTTTAAATCAAAATTCATTCTTCACCCTTTTTTTTATCAGTGTACGTCTCTTCTTTGATTTCCATTCCCTCACTTTAAAACCCACTGAAATCAATGCCAATAAATTGTTAATATGCCTTTGGCAAATTTTTTATATAATTTTTGTATTTATTTTTTGTGATTTGGCTTAATGCTTTTGCACATAATTAAATTCTTGTTAACAAACAATGGCTAAAATACGTCAGAGAAATATTAAAAAAATAAAAAACCCGGAAGTCTCAAATTTCTTCACCAAGAAATGTTCTTTGGGCGTTTTGTGTTGGCTGGTAGACAGCTAACAAATTGTGTTCATTAATAAACATAATTTAGTGAAACTGAAAAAAAAGACAGCAAGTGAGAAGACTTTGAAAGAGAAGAAGAGAGAACTGAAGCTGAAAGAAAACGAAAGCTGAGAGGGGGGAAAGTGATAAAAGAAACTTGCATAATACAGAACTAGAGTTTTATCCCGTCATTATTTACGTCGCGTCCAAAAAAGAGAGTTCTTTTTAAGCCAAGTCGGATTACCAAGTGGCAAACCGTTCATATAATGAACTTAGCATTTGGAAACAACGGAATTATTACTGAAGAATCGAATTAAAGATAGTAAATCTGTCTGGTCAATGGGGAGAGGAGTAAATGGATCACAATCTCGTAGCAGATGCAGTACGCATGGCTCGGCACTTTGAAAGCCTCTTGTACGTTAACCCAGATAGCCTTGTCAACATCAAGTAGAAGAGCTAGACACACACATTAATAGGGGAGAAGTTCAAGCAGCTATAAGAAATGCACCAGAAAATACCAGCTGAATTCTTCAAGGTAGCAAAGTGACATTTATGCTATATTACTGCATCAAAAGTTTTTGGTGTCAGCTGTTTGCAATTATTGAATGAATCGTTCGAAAATCGTGTTGTCGAAATTGGCCTGCATAAATGCGGCTACGAAAAAAGTGAAATCTTTCAGATGTTGCGCCCACTGGAAATTACCCGAAACTTTGTATATCGTACCGTGAAGTAATTTGAGGATACTGATGGAATAAAAGACCTCGCGAAATCCGCGCACTGTGCGCAAGTAGAAAATCATGTCTCGTGAGATGAGTATCAGCAAAGACAGCAAACGTAACTTGGAACTCAGTGCATACAAGAGACACACCGGCCACTTGCTCACAACAGCATTGAAACAAAAACGCAACACCAAATCGAAAGCATTGCGTCGCCGGTCCATGAACAATGCCCACAGACGAATTCTGTTTACTGACGAGAAAATTTTTACCATAGAGGAATCGTTCAACAAACAGAACGACAGAGTGTATGCTGTGTCATCAAAACAAGCGTCCGAACTCATTCCGAAAGTTCGGAGAGGTCACCATGCGGCTTATGTAATGGTGTGGTGGGGAGTCGCCTATGATGGGATCACCAAGCTCCATATTTGTGAAAAAGGAGTCAAAACTTCGGCGAAAGTGTATCAATCCAACGTTTTGGAAAAGGTTGCGAAGCCTCTCAACACGACATTATTTGCAAACAAGCCGTGGACCTTTCAACAAAACTCCGCTCCAGCTCAGAAGACAAAAACAACTCAAAGATGGCTAAAAAAACCATGTACCGAACTTCATTTCTACGGATGATTAGCCTGCTGGTAGACCAGACCTGAATACATTGGACTACAAACGGTGGTCCGTTCTCGAGGCCAGTGTACAAATACCTAGGCACATACCTAGATACATATTTTGTACACATTTTACCTTACCTCGCTATTTTCAAATTCGAGTACCTTTTACCTTACCTAGGTCTTAATTTTCATTTACCTTGTCAATAGGTTAGATACCAGGTACTTTTCTTACTTGATTTTTTTCGCTCCGATTACATTATAGCAGAGATGCTGCCGAAAAGAAAAGTATCAGGGACCTGTTTGTGGCTTTAACTCTAGGTCCGGTAAACATTCCGTGTTCAAGAACTATGCGATCCATGCTATATAAGAGAAGGGCGGACTATTAACCGTGCTCCCATTTTCTATTTCGCAAAAATTTTACGATGTTAATACCAATTTTATACTGAAAACCGGTTTTAAATCGATAAATTTTTACGAAAGTAAAAATAGGAGGAGGATATTTTTAAAATACTCATTTTATTAGTACGACTGCCGATATCTGGAGTTGCAATAACAAAAGCTGCTTTGGTATAACTGGCCACTATATAGGTAGAAATACCAATCTACATCGTCATTCTCTCGTGCTCACATATAAACGTGTGCGATTCTCCCTACACACATGATATACTTGCTACTATATCAGCTGAAGTTCATAGCAAATACAGACCTAGAAATACCAATATATGTGGAACAGTTACAGATAATTCATCCAACTTTGTAAAGCATTTATAGTGTACATTATTTAGAAGAGTCCGATTTAAAGGTAATAAGCCTGGATAGTTCAGCTGTTGCTGAAATTATTTTGCCAAGGCACTTTGGATGTGCATCACACACTTTGAACTTAGTTTTCAAGAAAGTTGCTGAACAGGCAGTACAATTCTTCCTTAAAGAAAGCAACGGCAATTTGGAATGCTGATAACAGATCTAATGTAACCGCAAATGAAGTGCAGAAAATTTGTAAGCTTAAATTAATAGCTCTTTGCGCCTCGAGATGGAACAGTTTTCATGCCATCATGAAATAATGTTACTGACATTTTCGATAAATTGATCTTTTGCAGGGCGAATCTCGTTGTTATTTAGGATTTTTCTGTCTTATTTACTTCTAGTAATACATAGACTTAATTGCTTGAACAATTTGAAATATTGTGATCCACTTAAGGATGCTCTTAAAAAAGGAGTTTTAAAACGATTTTCTTTAATTGAAAACTTGACTTCGAGCGAGACAAAGACTTTAATTTTGTCCACATATTAAAACAACTAAATTGTAAAGTGTTTGAAAGATTGGCTTGTTGAAGAAATTATGGAAAATTTTGAAACTGTTGTCAATGAGAGTTCAAATACAAAGGATTCTGAAGACTTTTAAGAACAAGGTGACGAAATATTCGACGCTGTTGTTATAATAATAATAAAATAAAACATTATCGGCCGTGTTCTACAAACCTCTGACAACCCAAAAGCAACCCAAATGCAATTCAAATGTTGCGAATTTTGTGGCGACATTTAGACTATGTTTAGCTAATAAAGAGATTTGCGTCAAATATAATAATGAGGAACAAATCTTGAATGCTTAGCTGATCGAATTGCATTAATATTATTCAAGATTGGATGGGTTTTAAGTAATAAAAAAGAATTTTAAAATATTGTTCACCAAAACAATGCAAAAGTAAAGCAGAAAGCAAACCTGCCAACTTATTCCAAATGTGACAATATCATTTTCGGAGTTTTAATTTTCTTTTCAAAATTAAAAGTTTGTTCGCTGAAGTATAAATTTAACAAGATTATGTGGATAAATTAGCAGTTTATTAAAATATGATTTAAAAGGTTAATTCAATGAAGTATCGAATCAAACCTATAGTTAAATTCTATCGGCGAGAATTTCAAACTACAAATGGAAGTCAAGTTATTAGCAGTCAAATTTTTAATTGCACTTTTTACCAGGGCTGCAAACCGGTTTTGAACCGAACCGGTTCGAACCCGGAATTCCGGCTTATTTTTTACTGTGAACCAACCTTACCTTTCATACGCAGTTTATATTACATACACATAGACCACAATACTTCCAGTCAGAGATATTAATTTGAAATATACTACATATTGGATGTAAACATCTTTGTACACCGCACAATGTATTGAACGATTTAATTTTCATCTTATACATATACATATGCGCCAATCTAAGCAGCTCGGTGCATGCTACTGCAGAAATATGTCAGCCGTCTTGTCCAGCAACAAAAGTACATACATTTATACAGACAGAAGTGTGTGCCACACGCAGCGTTGTCAATTTAGCTGTTTTTCCCACCAGATATAGCTCTCTGGTAGGCTCGAATCTTGGAAACTTTTCAGTTTTGCCGGAACCTGTAATTCTAGCTAATTATTTGACATTTAGACATTTTTGACTTTTTTTTAGAGGGCGGACAAAAGATTTATACACTAGCTTAGAAGGAAGTCCATATCCAGCACACAAGCGCCAACCTCACGTAAATTATAATCGACGTCTTACAGTCTTACAATGTATCTTGGCGTCAAGTGTATACCTATTGTATTGTTATTTTAAATATATTGCGTTTTACCCAACGAACCAAGGTTCGAACCAAAACCAACGCCCAAAAACCTCGAACCTCAAATTTCCGAACCTTAACCGTTGTTAAATTTTGGTTCGAACCCGCAAGCCGGAGGTTCCCAAAAATTTTTTGGGTTTGCAGCCCTGCTTTTTACATTTTTTTGATCTTTAACAATTTTAGGATTTTAGGAAACATAGAACTCCGGAGGAAGAGGCAGTAATGCCATAAGGAAAAACAGTCGGATATCGCGGCAGAAAAGTAGCTTACGCTTCATCAGAAATTAAAAATGGATTGCATCATTTCTGAAACTCTTGTTACGATTATGTCTCCCTCGCCAACGGCCTTCTCTCAGCAATATTCAAACAGCAGCATTTGGCTTCGAAACTACCAAATAAAATTTGAATCCTACATTAATTTAAACTATTTTGAAGCCTACAATCCTGTCGTGGCAGCCCCAACGCAAAAACTACCGAAATCTAAATCTAATCTCCTAAACGAAATCTCCGACATTTGCAGAACACCGACATTTGGATTGGTTGTTTTTCAAAAACAACTGACCCCAAAATCTGTAGAGATTTCTGGAACACATTGGTATATAAAATCACAATATTAAATTTTTTTAACATTCTTTCTAAATTAAAAGTACCTTTTTGTACCTTTACCTAGCTACTGGAAATTCCGTATACCTTTTACCTTACCTAGGTATATTTTTTGACTTCTAACTTGGACCTTACTACTCGACACCCAAATATTGAGTCTTTGAAGCGCGCCCTTGTTCGAACAGTGGACAATTTCTCAATGCATGAGGTGCGCACTGAGATCGATGAGTGACAAGAGAGACTTCGGAAAACTTCGTTTACATTCTAGGTATAGACTACTTAACAACGTCGCTTTCGGGAGGCAATTGAATGGAGGTTCGCGCTTAAAACTCACCAAACGCCCTACAAAATACATACATACATACATATGATGGACGAATTGTACGCATACTGCTGCCTTTGTGGTCTTGAAGTCAACACAGAAAAAAACTAAAATCATGGTCGTAAGGGACAACCGAGGTCGCACCGCTGCTTATGAGAAATGGTACATGAATTCAGCAAATGATCGAACGGGTTACCTCCTTCAAATATCTGGGAATTACTCTGTCCCCCAAAATGTCGCTGAACGTACACATGCAAGCAAAAATTAGAGACTCTACTAAAGCTCTTAATAGTACGTGGAAAAATAAATGTTTGAAGCCACTGCCCGTTCAATTCTGTGTTATGAATCTCAGATGTGGGGTTTCAGGACATACGAAGAAATAGAAAGACTTTAAAGATATTTTATTTAAAAAGCCTTTCGTCTACCACGTATTTCGCCGAACTATGCAATCCACGTAGAAACTAGTCTTCCTTCGCTTTTTACTTATACTCTGAGCTCACACTTTGGATACATTAGAACAGGGGTGCCCACAATGAGCTTACGGCCGGACACGGACAAAATATATCTCAAGCAATAACAACAACAACAGAAGTAGAAAGAGAAACCCGATTTTTGTTTGTGTGTGTGTGTGCCACCGTGAATAGCGAAAAGAGTTCGGCCAGTGCAACTAAATTGAGTTGGTCTTTAAACTGAACAAGTTAACATGTTCTTCAATTCATTTTTGTTCAGAGTCTTGTTTAGTCTATCTTGTTCAGTCTGCCTTCCTGTGATTTGTTCTTGAGTAGAGCTGTTCAGTCTCAGTAGCGTTTGGTAAAATGTAAACAATTTTACTACAAATTATTCAGTTGTTTACTTTTTTTGTTTAGTTGCTCCTTAGATATACTCAATGAACAGAATAAATCAAGTAAGTCAGCCACTGAACAAAAAGGAGCAATTAAAGTAGAACTTGCTCACTTATTTAGTTTAGTGAACATCTCATTATTGTTTTTTTTCTCAGCAATACACTTCTGGGTGGTCTAAAACATCCAGAACAATGTGAATGAAACCATTGGCTAAGAAATTGAACAACTGAGCAAGTGACCAAAAGAGTAAGTAATCATCTGAGCAGGTGAACAATTAAGAAAGTAAGCAATTGATCAAGTAAACAACAGCAAGTGAACAACTGTGTTAGTATACAACTGAGCAAGTATACAATTGAACAGGTGAACAACTAAGAAAGTGAACAACTGAGTGAGAGACAAACGGAGTAAGTAATTAACTGAGCAGGTGAACAATTGAGAAAGTAAGCAATTGATCAAGTAAACAACAGCAAGTGAACAACTGAGACAGTATACAACTGAGCAAGAAAACAATCGAAAAACTGAGCAAAGTAAACAACTGAGCAACCTTACAACTGAGCAAATTAACCATTGAGCAATTCATTTCCGCTGATCCTGGCGTCACCCCCAAAAACACGTGCCAGTCTGCGGCTAATGTGGAATATGCAGGTCGCTGTGCGATTATAAAAATTAAACAAATTTCAAGCTCAACTTAATTCGAATGGTTTTTGTCAAGTTCTTTGAACTTGATACATACAATCAGACAAAATTGATCAATTCATCAACCACTCAAGCTTTTTTGGCCAATTTGCATTCATTTCGAGACAGCGAAAAATGCAACCGAAATGAAACCACTTTGTTGGTTTGCCATGATGATTTATGGCCACGCACCGAAGGAAGACACACACTCAGAGAGAAGAAAGAGCGAACAGGCAAAGCAAACAAGTCAAATGTCAGAGGTCCGGCATAGCCAAATAATTGAGCAATTAATTATAGAAAAAAAAGACAAACAGATTTCGATATTATTAATGTTTAGAGCTATAAAAGGCCAAGATTAGAGCTAGGAAGAGACATTAGTTAATCAACACAGCAAGTGAAAACCCCAGAAGATGCGTCTCTTTGTGGTAGGATCAAAAGGAATATATTGTTTTTTTTTCTGTTTTTTTTTTGTAACTTTTTTTTTGTGTGTTCTTTAGACTCTGTTTAGTTTGTTGGCTTTGGGCCAGGCCAAGCCTCAGGGCTATAACTATGGCAGCGGCATTTCGGGTTCTTTAACGGGCGGCAGTGGTGGATTTTTGAGTGCTCCCAGTAATACCCAAAATGTGGCCACGTATGGACCGTTGGGTGCTTTTCAAAGTGCCAGTGTGGGCTCGCTGGTAGGCAGCAGCGGTAGCAGTGGCAGCTCTGGTGGTTCCGGCTTTAGTCACTCCGCTCCCACTCAGTTTGGTGGCTTTGGAGGACACCAAGGTTCTTTGGGCTCAACGTCTTCTTCAGGCGGCTTTGGAGGAGTAGGACACCAAGGCTCTTCGGTCTCATCTTCTTCAGGCGGCTTTGGAGGAGTAGGCCACCAAGGCTCTTCGGTCTCATCTTCTTCAGGCGGCTTTGGAGGAGTAGGACACCAAGGCTCTTCTTCCTCAGGTGGCAGCGGTTTCACTGGTTTTGCGGCCACACCAAATATTGGTTTTGGTGCTCTAACCGGCTATCAGGCTCCTTCCTATCAACAGCAACAACAGCAGGAGGAACAACGTGGCTTCCAGGCTCCGCTCATACATAAACAGTTCTTTACCATTGCCGCTCCTGAAGAGCATGATAGTCTGGAGCGTTCCAAACATTTGGTCATTGGTCGTCCACAGAAGAATTATCGTGTGGTCTTCATCAAGGCTCCCTCCTCGAGCAATGCCAATGTGCGTCTATCTGCCGAATATGCACCCAAGGAGGAGAAGACTGTCATTTATGTGCTCAGCAAGAAGGATTCCTCGCTGGAGGTCAATGACATAGCCACACCAGCACCCACAGTGCCCAGCAAACCGGAGGTCTTCTTCATCAAATATAAGACAGACGCCGAGGCGGCTCATGCCCAGCAACAGATTCAGGGTGAGTTTTTTTTTTTTTGGCTAGGGAATAAGTTTCGCAAGAATTGAGTGCAACTGTGGCTTCTACCATTCCAGCTGAATACGATAAAATCGAAGGCTCCTCAGAGCACTCGGATGGCGGTGTGGCTCCTGCTCAGTCTGTGGTGGGCATACTTGATGGTGGTGCAGCCGGTGGTGCAATTGGTGCTGCTGAAAGCTCACAAATCCAGAGCACTGATGGCGGCTTCTCTACCATTAGCTCTGGGGGCAGCAGCTCAGGCATTTTTGCCGGTGGTAATGCTGGTAGCAATCAAATCATTGCCAGCCATAAGACTGTCCAAAGTGCCACCTATCTGCCACCTAATGGCAAGTAAGGAGTACACAAAAAAGAGACGCATCAATAGATCCCTAACTGATTTTTTTTTTGCAATAGTTTAATAATCGAATGTTGTTATTTTGAAATTCCAATAAACTTTTAGTCACAGGAAAAAAGTTTATATTTAATCTATAATTATAAGACAGGGAACACACAATATATTTAAAAGACTTGACCCACGACTGCAGGTTAACAACTGCCCTCTACTTGGGAGCGCAGACCAAAGGCAAGCTTTGGTTGGGTATGTGTGTATACTTGTTATAGTTTCTAATACAAGTCATGGTCGATTATCTAAAGCAGCGGTGGGCACCACAATTTGAGTTTGGCAGCAGTCCAACAACAACAACCCTTATCAGCTGCACCTGTTGCCGTGTGCCGATTCGCATGGATTTTGTGGTTTTATCCAGAGCTGCAAACCGGTGCAGAGTTGAACCGCTTTTGGGAAGTCCGAACCGAATCTGAGCCGGATTTTTTTCCCGAACCCGAACCTTAACCGGAGCATAAAAAAGAATCGAAAAGTGTTGAAAAGCTGCTAAAAGGTGATTTTTTTAGCAACTTTCTTTTTGGTTACACTGTTTTGGGCACAAACGAACAACGCTTGCAGATTTCATGCTCGGTTAAGAAAGTGCATCGTGCACTTCTTCCATTTGATGGTCAGTTTGGGCGATTCGGAATGTTGTGACTAAATTTCGCACCAAATTTACATTATTGGACATTAAACCACCAACACGCATACTTAGAGTGCGAACAGAGGAAAATATCGCAGCTGTATCCGCCAGTGTTGTTAATGACCGTGAATTATCGATTCGGCGCCGTTCTTAGCAATTGGACATGTGCTACACTCCACTGTGTGGATAATTTTGCGGAAGGATTTGGGTATAAAACCTTTTAAAATACAGCTGGTGCTACCACAACGGCTAACTTTTGGTGAATGGGCGCTGGCAAAGTTTGATGAAGATCCACTTTATTATCGGAAAATTGTTTTCAGCGATATTAAATATTCTTTTGATTTTGACCAAACTAGGCTAAAACTGTTTATTTCTAAATTTGAACAAGCTGCCATTAAAAATATACAACTATTTTCTACCAAGACTAGTTTTGTGCAACTTTATTCCTACTATGGCATACAACATTGATAAAGTGAAACGATTTTTATCACATCTTTTCAGATCACTAAATCGCGATTTGGTAAAAACCTGCTTTTGTTTTGACTCTGTTTTGTATTTTCGTATAATACTTAACTGTCCCGAACAGCGAAGATATACCATTTTGAATTTGTATGCTCGAAATTTTCTGTTGCCTTTATTTTTCGGTTCTGGCTTTGAGTTTGAAATGGTTCTTCTCGGTATACGATGCCGGTTCAAGTTCCGGCTTGTTATTTTCCACTTACCCACAGAGTTAATGGCCCGTTTCAACAGCATTTCCGATTGACTTTTATCCAGTGTATCAATTTCGCGACAACTGCGATATAAACTACTTATGGTCGTTTCCACCGAGAAGGCGCCCTCGGCAGCATTTGGCAGTTTGGAAATAAAACGATTCAGTTCATTGAGCTCTGGGAGAGAAGAAAAACCAACTTTAATCAGCGACTCCCGTTGCACTCTTTACCATTATCCGTACTCACCCTGATACTCATTATAAGTCTTGTAATTCCATTCGCCACGTTTGATCACAAAATAATCGCCCTGCGTATAATCTTTTTCAAAATTGCCACAGGCCCAGTCATATGTCTCCTGGCAGGGACTCTTCGAGGTGTTGGCCCATAACAAAATCTGACGACTGCTGGCCACACATTCCGGATCCAAGCATAGCGGGGCACGCATATGGAAGGGCACTTCGGGCCAAAACGCGCATAGCATGATGATATTGATGAAGAGAAGGGCACACAAACAGGCGGTGGTTATATAAAGTATGCGACGCTTGCGCGATAAACGCATCAGGGCATCGAAGGAGCGACGTCCTGGAAGCAGCAAGGCTATAGCATGTGTGCGTGTATATGTGGAAATGGTAACATGAAATGGAAATGGAAATGAAAATGAAATGAATGGCTACAGGTTGGTTGTACTCGACTAACCCCTGAGTCCCTGAGCCGAAGGATGCGTTGAGTTGGGTGTATGAGCTGTCGGCGTTATACCTCCTGCACCTCCACCTCCTCCTGGTCCCCCACCTGGGGGCTCAACTGTGGATCCAGCAGCTGCCTCCAAGTCTTTGGCTGTTAAACCCGTCTCATCCATGTGCAGTTTCTGTTGATTTGTGGTTAAGGGTGCTGTTTCACTACCCTCAATCTGTTGTTGTTGTTGTTGTTTACTTCTCATCTCTTCGGGATTGTTGTGTAGTTTATAGCTACGATCGTCCACCTCATCAATGGCACAGATTGTGGGCTTATATTTGCCCTGATTGATAGCCATGGTTCTGTTTCCTGCTAAGCGTAAAGCAAATGGTTGGTGTCCGAGCTTAGTGTGGACACATTGTTCTGTGGAGATAAGAAATTAGGGAAAAGTTTAATTTTGATTTGAATTTCGAACCGCTACAAGCTAAGTTTACAAAAATAATGCATACTTTTTGTCTTTTCCGTAAGAACTTAATAAACTGATCTTTGGAAAAAAGGATTTAGGGAATTCTCAACTAATTCCAAAGAGCTTGAAGCGGACAGCAAAGTCTGCTGATGATAGAAGACCTATGTGCCATAGTGTCAGTATATTTAGCTGGACAAGCATCTCACATTCTGTATCCATATCGATGCGCTTGTGAGGCCACCATATGCTAGAGATGAGAAACTAGGATGGCATCTGCCTCACTTTGATGTGAGGTGTATATTAAACAAGGCCATCATAGCAGCTGACTGCCCTCTGCACAAGACACCTGGTAATAACCAAATACATATATTGAATGATTCTAGATGATTTACGTGTGCTGAACACGAATCACGTCTGGATTTTTAAGCCTATTTTTACCCTTTTTAGAAGCTTTTTGTGGGGAAACCACACTTTATTTTTAACACTCTTTAATATTATCCTAAAGTCCTATTTCTTAACTTAAAAATAAACTATGCCAAACAATTGTACGATTTTATTAAGCAAAGATATATCCATCTTTATGAATGCATGTGCAAATTTGTAATGTGTGTTGTTAAAAGAATTGTTTAGAATTCAATACAAATGTCTAGCAGAATGATGCTGTTTTTGACATGGCATCCCTTTGGGCAGTAGATCATTTTGTTATTTCGTTGCATTCACAATGGTATAATTTAATATAATAAACAATCATAGAGTTATTTCGAATAGTTTATTTTAAAATAATTAATATAATTTATTTGGCGACCTTTCTAATGTTTAATTAGTGAGTTTAGCTGGTTCTAGGTCCGAAATTTTAGTATAATAATTTACGATATCATAAAAAGTCTTCACAAAACGAACTTATAAATGGTTCAAATAGGCATATTAAGCAACTTTAATCGTGTTCACAACAGAATCGTGTTCAGCATACAAAAATCATCTAGAATCACCACCACCCCTTCTATAAACGGGAACTTGTGGCCTAGTATAAACTAAAAAATCAAGCTAAAGAAAGGGATTTGTTTTCAACTGCGATATGAAACAGTTGTAAAGATTCTGATACGTGTTCTTATCGATTAAAGTACTGCCAGGCACCTGTAGTAGCGCACACACAGGTGGAAAGACTAAGCCTAAAAGTATGCAGTTAAAAGCCGGCACCTAAAAATATGCAGCTAAAGTTGCGTCTTCCGTTTTACTTTTAGCAGTAAGCTTGCAGCAGAATTATGAACTGTTTTCGATTTTTTTTTTGCATTTTTTATACTCTGTACCGAAGGTACATAGAGTATATTAAGTTTGTGCAAAAGTATGTAACAGGGAGAAGGAATCATTTCCGACCCTATAAAGTATATATATTCTTGATCAGCATCAACAGCCGAGTCGATATAGCCATGTCCGTCTGTCCGTCCGTCCGTCCGTCCGTCCGTCCGTCTGTCCGTCCGTATGAACGAAGAGATCTCAGAGATGGTAAGAGATAGAGGTTTGACATGTATGGGGCATATATTTCTTATACTTGCAGGCAGATCAAGTTTATTTTCAATTTTTGCCACGCCCCCTCCCGCCCCCGCAATTTGGAAAAAACGTCATATCTCCTACAGTTTTGAAGATAGATCGTTCGTACCTTCTAGAGATACCTGGTAAATAAAATTATTTATCGATTTGCTGAAGGAATGATAAAGATCGGATGAACGATACTCAAGTTATGAGCAAAAAACGGCCAATAAACACCCATCACCACCCCACCCACCACCGCAGCATTCTATTGAACGTCAATCTTAGTGAGGAGAGAGAGAGAGAGAGAGAGTGAAACTTAGAGATGAGCGCGTATAACTCGTGAGCAAATGCGAGCTGAGACGTTAAGGGTACAGAGTATGTTATAGTCGGGCTTGACCGACTTTCTTTCTTGTTTATAGCTTGGATATTTGAGAATATCGCCCTGAAAGGATTTTTTGAAATTCTAAATACTTTAGAAGATATAGATTTTTTTGTCATTTTGGCAGAAGGCAGTTGCTGAAGGAACTGTAAAGAGTTTTAAGCACACGTATGCACCCTTAGACAACAAGGTGCTGGAAGTCATAAAACCAATATACGAAGCGCTGTCATCAGATGATCTGTTGGGTAGGTGCCTTGGATCGGAAACACAAAATATCAACGAGTCCTTCAATGCAGCTCCTAAACAAATTCATTCTGGCGCACGCACTATCGGCATTGCAAATTTCATCGCTGCCTGTATTTTTAACTAAGGTTAAAAATTATCATTATCATTATTATCATTATCACGAATTGATAACCGACTAAACCGCTCAGAAACTAGAACTGCGGCCGCATCTAAAGAAGGCAAAATGGCACTCAGAGCAGAGAGAGCTGCTCCTGAAAACAGTTTTTTTAAAGATGAGGAAGGTCCGCTGTATGCAGCTGACATCGCCGACTAATATCTGTAAAAATATATCTGTAATATTTTTGGTTACTTTTAAAACAATTTTTTCGGACTGCCAAGCCACTTTTCTCCAGTTCTACTTAACCGATTTTGATGAAACAAAATGCAATCGACCCAGAATTGTCAGCATTCTCAAACTGCTTTTTACATTTTTGATTTATTATTTTTTTTTTTGCAAAAAAATAACTCAAACTTTAAACGCATTTATCTCGAAACCACGTTTTTCGAACTGGCGGCCATGATATCTCCAGTTGCACTGAACCAATTTTGATGAAACTAAGTGAAATCAACGCAGAATTGTCACCATTCTGGTCTGACAGTCAATAACAATTTGAAAAAGATATTTACTATTTTTTTTACACTAAACTACAAAAGAGGGAATAAAATCTAATTTTAATTTTTCAATGGCCGCCATTTTGTCAAAAAAAATCACAAAATTTTTTTCGAGGGGTCAGACCAGAATGATATCTATACTGATTATAACCCCGTTTTTACTTTTAATTTCAGACAACCTGGAGACGAGAAATCGTGGCCGCCAGTACTATACCTATTTTTTTTGGACCCCCCACTTTGACGGCCAAAAACTTTTTGAACAGCCCTCATATCGAAGCAGAAACATTTTTTTGTTTACTTTAATCAGTTTGTAACACAATAAAAAACCAGAATTGGAAAAACTCTTTGCGTTTTCAAATATGATATTTTTTAAGAAAGGTCCAAAAAACAGCCTCGACATGGAGAATCTCCCTTAAGCCTTTGATGGCCGATTCGTAGAAGTTTTAAATTCTATTAATTTCCCCTTTTATTAGAATACAATTTTAAATATTTTTGATCGAATATCGGTTGGCATCTATACACCCCAAGCTGCGACGTATTTCCGGGCAAGGGGCTAGCTAGCCTCCCCAACCACAAGCGACATTTTTTCACGAAAAAAATCTTTAAGCCGCGCAGACGTGCGATTTTAAACCAATTTTGAAGTCTAAGTCCAGCTGTAATTAACATTAGTGAAAGCCAAATTGAATATCAAACAAAGATATTCAACAAAATTTAAACTGTTATCTACAGAGCCCAAGCTCCATAGAGCAGATAACCTCATAATCTATGAGCTAGAGTCACAGAGCATAACCAATCAACCAATTGGCAAAGGAGCTGTAGTGTCAAATCAAAGTGAAAAACCAAGCTAAAGACTTCCGTACCAGAACAGAAATTGAGGCTCTAATTGAATAATATAGAGGTAAGATCTGAGCATAAGCCAATAGTTTTGCATAGTGAAAAGCTATGTGAAATTGAAACAAAAGAGCTAACCGAATACCAGCATATACCTCAGGGAAATAAGTATATGTGCATACATGTTTTCATTTCTCTCTTTCTCATAGTAATCGTACATTGGTTTGAACACCCTGTATACAAAAAAGGTTCGGTTTAAACAATCATTTACGTCAATTTCTTAAGATCTTTTCTAGTTTTCTTATTATTATGACCGCTAAAAACTATTTTATAATATAGTGCAGAATGGCTTGAGTTGATAATTGAAAATGCTTTTTCGAAATCTAATCCATATTGAGATTTCGAGAAGTAAGAAAAACATAAGTATAGTCGGAAAAGGGGAAAACAAATGCATTTGGAATTTTGGATGAGTCCTTTATAAGCTCTTTTAAGGATTAAAGATGCTAAATTCAGATCAATGTCATGTGTTTAAAGAAGATTCGGAAATGAATCATGGATATGCCCAACACGTGATTTATTAAAACTAGAAAAAGACTCGCAAATGATTGGAAATATGACTCGAAATTGAGTCAAAACTGATGAGAAAAACGGACCATAAGCGACTCTTTAAGAAGATTCTCGGCTTGGGCACCATATTCTCCCGACAAAAGTATCATTTATGACTATTTTAATCAGACAGAGGACTCAAAAAAAGACTCAAATGTGATCAGAAATTTCATAAAATGCTGGCTGGGTATGTACGTAGAGGGCGAGGCTTCCAAAATTCAAAGGTACTTTTGAAAGACTTTTTAGAACACCAATAAGGAATAAGGAATATTGTCCAGTTGACTTGACGACTCATATATGTACATAGCTTGGCAATCTGGACGCGTTCTCCTGATCAAATCTATGTCTAAATTTTGACCAAATGTTAAGGCAAAAATTGGTCAACTATTTAACAATCTTTGAACCCAGACTCAAACCAAACCCGTGGGTTCGATTAGTACAGGAACCGATCCGCGAACTGAACCTTACACTTTACCACGGGTTCATACCTCCGGACCGAACCTTAACCAAAATTTTACGGGTTTGCAGCCTTGTGTTGGTTAGGCAAAATTTTGTTGTTGCAATCTATATTGGGAATGATTATGCAAAATTCTTCTTTGATTCCCGATCTTAGTACCGTTATCACACATTTGCGTGCGTTGCTTAGGAAATAAGTATATGTGCAAACAGAAAATAGTGTGTATTTGACGTTCAGCGTGACACAAAGTAGATGTTGGTTGATTAATTTGGTTTGTAGAAATAAATTAATAACGTAAATTAAGTTGTTGCAATTTCGATTTTCCCTAAGAATGCCTTCGTCAACCGAGGATCGCGGTCTAATCCATGGATTAAAAGAAAGTGGAGCTACCATCTCAGAAATAGCTTTTAAGGGTCTCGACACAGAAATACGGTTACAAATTTGTTTAAAAATCCAAACTCTTAAAGTCAGATCGCACGCAGTGGTAGACCAAGCAACATCGATGACAGGTGCTAGCGTGAAATTAAGCGCCTCGCTGTAAAAAAGCACATGTCTTACAACTAAATTAGACGTCATTTGGAGCTCAATGTATGTAGAAGACGGGTACATCAACTTTTAATGGAAAATAAAAACATTAGATATAGGTGCCGGATGCCTGTACCGAAGCTACTACCACGACACCTTCATGCTCGTTTGTCACTTGCAGGTAGGCATAATTTTTGAACCGCAGAATTTCGCAATGTTATTTTTTTCGGACGAGAAAAAGTTCAATCGAGATGGTCCTAATGGCTGTCATAAGTATTGCCGTGACTTAAGACAACCAAGAGAAACTTGCAACTGATGGTTTGGGCGTGTTTTGGATATGCAGAAGTCTCGCATTTGTTTTATTTCAACAAAAACAAATTCGGATATCTTCATTTAGTTGCTGGTCAGTGAATTGATAGAATTTGCAGGCGACCTTTACGAAGATAGATGTATATTTTAGCAGAACAACGCTCCAATCCACACTTCATAAGCCACAGTCTTATTTTTCCAAAAAAAAAAAACCCCGTTCTAGAGTGGCCGGCGATATGTCCTGACTTTAACCCAATTGAGGACCTCTGGGGAATCTTTTCAGCTAATATTTACAAAACAAGAAGGCAGTTTGACAACATGAAGCAATTAAAGCATGCTTTGATTGCAGAATGGGACTTAATAAGCAATGTCACTCTTCAAAATTAAACTCGATCTAATTGCTTTTGTTGAAGCTACATTTAATATCACAAACGTCAATGCACATACGAAAGGGTGATTTTTATGCTATTTGGTTTTTCAGTGTATACTTTTTGACACCTCACGCGTGATTCGTAACATGTGGCAACGCCAAAAATGCTCATTAAGGTTTGCCATTGCGGCCAGTGCATTGCGGCCAGTGCACCCTGGAAAAAGCATTGTTTTTCTAAAACAATGAAAATCGCAACGTTACAGTCAATGGAGCAAAGTAACGTGCGATGATTACCGGTTTGTTTTTTGCCAAAATGGATGAATTGGACTTGGTGGTTTCAACAAGACGTTGCATGACATGCCACACTGCAAGCGAAACCATGGACCAATTGAGAGGCGAGTGTGGTGAGCAATTACGTGAAGTCTCTCGTGTACAGGGACAAGCCAGCCACAATTACAGCCCTGGAAGACACATTAAAGCTGGTGAGACACCGGCTGAAATGCTGAAAAAAGTATGCCAAAATGGGAGCTTACTGATGGACCACCTCAGGCGTAGCCGCGGGCAACATTTACATGAAATAATCTTTAAAAAGAAAATGGCAAGCATTGATGTGTTGCTCCAAATAAATATTTCATTCACTATTGCAAATTTCCTGTTTTTTTCAAATTTTTGATAAACAAACGCTTTAAAAATCACCCTTTATGTACTTATTTCGCTGAGGTACATAACAAAATAAGAAAAAGTAAAACTCTCCTAAATTTTTGGATGATGATCAAATTGGCTGGAATGATGGTGTTGTGTTCCGAAAATTAATCCAAACCCAAAAACATTCTGAAGGCATTGCAAATACTTCACAGCTGGAAAAATATCTTTCACCACTGGATCTCCCATAAGCCGTAAGTGTTTGCCTATGTGGCTACAAAGAAACTTTCAATTTTGAAGGAGTACGAGCTGTACGAAAACAGTTTCTGATGCGCTTGGATTGGCAACTCTCCTATATTTCATAAAGAGAAACTATGTTCCCCAGACATCAATACAAAAAAAATTTGGTAAATTTTAAATTTTTATTACTAAATGCATACCAATTATGATATGGCAAATTGTCATATTGTACCCTTTAATTTCAGCATCTTTTCTTTAATTTCACTTGCGCTTAGTATACGATTTTTTTTTGCAATTAATTTCCAACTCAAACGAAATACAACAAGATTTGAAATGTTAATGTTACATTCAGTCAGAATGGCCAAATTGTAAGAGAATTTTCGAAATACTAACTCAATAAAGGTCTTTATAAAAACTCAGATCTCTAGGTTAAGCGGTTTGAGGTCGATTGGATAAAAAGAGATAATAACTAATATAACGATAAAGCACTCACGAGAATGTTTTTTTGAGAAAGTTTGTCATAACTTCATTTCTTTACAATTTTTGCTTTCTATCATCTCCATTTTCAGACTTGAACCTTGAGTTTAATTAAAATTTTTATCAATTATTTCTTAAATTTTTAGACAAGTTAAACCAAGGCCAATAATCTTTTAAGCCCCCAGACACTAGAAGCGATAAGTTGTGGTCAGTTTGGTCAACAAGTAGGATTTGTAAAAACTGAATAGAAACTTTTGGTATATGGTTTTATCTTATCAGTTGCGATTATGGCCTAATACATTTCCATTTTTAGTCACTGGCCGTGGACTATAAAGAATGTCGTCTCACACTCTTGCTGTGTGCTGTATGAGTGTGATAACTTTTAGGGTTTTAGGTTCATAAAATATATTTTGTAATATGGTACCCAGATTAGATCTAAAAAGATTGCCTTCAGAGGGTATGAACAAAATTGGATATACAAATTTTAATTGAAAAAGCTAATTATTTTTGCTAAGAATGTTAAGTTGTGAGTGTTGTTCAAATTTGAGAAAAATGCCTTCATCCGATGTACAAAGAAGTGAAGAATTAAGAAGGCAGAAGATAAGTGTAATCTATTTCAAAGATAACTGGATTAACACTACTTTGATTTATATTTTGATAATGCTTAGTCTTGAATGATTCATTGAGTTCGAAATTCAATTATTCTAAAAAAAACCTAGAAACTCTTTTATCAAACTGAATGTTACAGTTTCGAACAAATTAAAATTTTGTGATCGGGACGGGACGAGAACGGAAATATATTAAAATCCTCGATAACTAAAAATATTATAGTCAGATTGGACCTTGAACCGGAATCTTATACTGAAAGAAACACAATTAAACTCAGAATCGGTAGCGGAATCGATATTTTGAATTTTCCATATTCGAGAACCGATGTTTTTGGAACCGATCGTACCGTAATTTCGAAAACTTGTACCCAAGTAAACTAGAACCTAAACAGAACCTTTTAGCAAAACAAAAGTTTTAGTACGTACCAGAAACAGAACCGTAATTAAAGTTCAAGGATAAACTTTTGAGGCGAGACAGAAACAAAGATTTATTTTAGTGACTTTTGGTTCAGTTTTGGCAGGGCTGTATATAGGAATTACCATTACAATTTTTTGCGTAATTAAAATGTAATTTCTATTACAATTACAATTAGTTCGTAACTAAAACTTACAATTACCATTACAATTATTTGAACCATTATACATAAAAATTTAATTATTCTTAATTAAAAGTAATTGAAGTAATTTCCGGTGCAATATTTCATTACATGAAAGTATTTGCACTGTTAATTAAATTTTTTATTATGAAACAATTGTAATTGCTTTGGTAATTTCGACTTACAACCTTAAATATTGATACAGGATAGACATGAAATCGAATTCTCTAGTGTGTATACACTCAGAGAAAGATTAAATCAAAAACCAGATACAAAATCGTTGTCAACAAGACAGTGAGGAGGGTTAAGTGAACGATGAGAGTAAGTCAAGTTGAGAAGTATAGCTGAAACTCTTAAATCCAAAAATTCGTGAAAAAAAACGTATTTGTATAAAGAAATTCGTTCTTTAATCTACAAATCAGCATTCTAACCGAACTTTTGATATCGAATTTGCTTGATTCTAGCATAAAATAATATATTTTCCGTATTTTGCTCAACCGGCGCGCAATAGTAGAGGCCGAGACCTGTTCTGCTTAATTTTTTTCTGTCTTTGATGTGTGCTGAGCTAAGTGAAAGTATGTATTGATGGGTTTTCCGGTTAGATACTTTTTCCCTTTTCATTTTTATTTAACACGATGATTATAGCAAACTCAAACGATTTATCAATTTGGAATCGATACTTAAAAACCCTCTTTCTTCTTCTATAATTTTAATTTGACTTACTTTACTTAATTCGTATTACTTTTTCTAACTTAAGTCCTATTTTTGTATTTTTTGAGCCCCTCAAACGCTTGGGCAGCTATTTTGTCTGGTCAAAATATATATCATATAAATAATAAAATTTTGTCAAAATTAAACAGTGTGACCGTACTTTCTTGAAACCTACACTAAGCAACCAAATGATAATTTCTCAATTAATAATCCCAAAATTAAAATTTTAACTTTTTTTTGGGTTATAAAACAAAAAAAAAACCCTATTGGCTTAAGCTTAACGTTTGATAATCAAAAGATTACCTTGAGACATGATATACTACACACACACACACACATTCCTCCAAGTTTTGCGCAATCAAGAAACCTTTTTTTTTGTTGCTGTAATGTAGAACATCGCAGATAAGTGAAAATTGCCCTGAGATAGCGGGCACTTAACTTTTTTCGTACATACTCTCGTTTATATACATAATATAGAGTAAAACAGATCAGTCTGGGCAATGCCTGGCCACATTTGACTTCTTTTCAATTTTAAATTGACAACAATTGCGGACAATTGGCCGCACAAGTCCAGACGCAGTCGATGGTTCTTTGGTCATTTTAGGATTTCTTAGTGGCGGAGAGTGCATAAATTTTAATTAAGCAAAAAAAAACAAAAAAAAACGTGTGGGTAATTAAAAATGCAACGGCAACCAAAGTGGGTTAGATTCCAAAGGGTTTGACTTTTACTGCGCTTGGCTAAGCACCTGAAACATTGTGTGGTTATGCTGAATGCTGTTGATGCTGCATGGCTGGTACACTATTTGAAATTTGATAGCATGTTTGTTAGTTAATCTGTGAGGAAAGTAAGGCAAAAACACCCACACAAAAGAGTCGGAACGGGGGTTAATTAGAAAAAGAAAAAAAAAACGGCACATAGAACACGCGACAATTTATCAAGCGCAATTAGAGAGCAGCAGTGCATGGAAATGGGAGGGTGTCAGCATAAACATCATATAAGCCCAGGGAATAATGTCGTAACGGTAGCAGTTGACCAAAATTAAACGTTTTAAAATCAGTTGTGGAATCGTAATCGTTACCGGAAACAATATTAAACTATTTTGGAGAATTACAAAAAAAAAGAAGAGGAAAGCTAACTTCGGCTCAACCGAAGTTTATATACCCTTGTAGCTTGATGGCGCCACTACTCTGAGCTTTTGCTTGCTAGTTTGTTATATGGCAGCTATACGATATATTCATCCGATTTTAACCGAACTCCCCAAAATTGTGTGGAAACTGATAATATTCCAAACTGGAAGGTATAAAGACGCTACCATTGAAAACAAGAAAGTTTTTCTCACTTGAACTACTTTTTCGAATGATAGTTTCTATGGCAGCTATATGCTGTAGTCATCCGATTAGGATCAAACATGGTAGAATTGTGTAGTAGCATATAATATTGATCAGTAACAAGTTTGGGAGCGATAGCATTGAAAATAAAAAGTTTTGCCTACAAATACTTTTTATCAAACATATCTTTTGTATGACAGCTATACTATATAGTTGGCCGATTTTCATAAAACTTGGTGGAATTATGTGAAAGCATAGAAAACTTAGAAATACGAGGTCTGGGGGCGTTTGCATTAAAAACAAAGAAGTTGTTCTCACTAAAAATAGTTTTTCGACCGATCGTTCCTATGGCAGCTATATGCTATAGTCATCCGATCCGGCCGGTTCCGACAAATGTACAGCGTATGTGTACCAAAAGACTTTGTGTAAAGTTTGGTTACGATAGCTTTAAAACTGACGGTGGAGATAGCATAGAAACAGACGGACTGACAGACGAACATGACTATATCAGCACAGCTTGTCAGGCTGATCAAGAATATATATACTTAAAATTAAAAACGAAATATAAAAACGAAAAAAGGAAGTTTTCCGGACGCACTGTGATTCAGCGGCCATGTTCCCCACCCTACCATGATCACCAGGAGCAGGTATAAACTGGTGTAGAGATGCGCGGGACCCGAAAAAAGTGTGGGATCAGGCGGGACGGGATTAAATTGAAAATTGTACGGGATAAACGCAAAATCGATCGGAAATTTTTCGGCCTCAGCAAGATTAAGCACAGCAATGAGATCAATTAATCGATAATTACTTTATCGAACTAGTCAAACGGTCACACATACATCCGAATTCAAAAATTTACAAACAGCATATAAAAGCCAAACTTTTAACCAGGGATTGAGACTGAGACAAATTTCGGTTTCGGTCATGACATCTATATTGCCCTAAAGCTGATTTTAACTGTATAGGAATCGGACAAGCATCCTATGTCTGTTCCGTTACTAACCAAGCAACCTATGTCCGTTTCCCATGATATAACAGCAACCAAAATTTAGCTATTGGCCGTGTGAGACACCGCAACCGATACCGAAAATCGTTTCGGTTTTAATTCCTGCTTTTAACAACTTGCTAGACAAGTTTTAAATGTGCCAACTAGCGAGAGGGTGCTCTCTACGTACAGTATAATACTGGAAGAAAGACGCACTTGCCTTCTAGGCAATAACTTTGAAAAGATTCTGTTCCTTAATGAAAATAACTAAGAAATTACGAACAGTTAAAAATCTATATCTAAGCATTATTTTAAGCCGTTATTTTCTTCATAAGTAAATTTAAATATTTTCTTATAATTTTGTACAAAAAAAGTGTCTTAAATTTCTAAAAAATATATTTAAGGTCTGAATCGGGACAGCTCGGGATCGGGACGGGACGGAATCGAATAGAAAATTTGGGTTCGAGATCGGGACGGGACGGGAAAGACTCGGTCGGGATGGGGACGTGACGGGAACGATTTTCTTTCCAGCGCCCATCCCTAAACTGGTGCCCATTGGTGATCCCTGCTGGTTGGAACAAAAGAATTTCAGTCGTATACCACTGTGGGCAAGAAATATTGAGAAATTTAAATTTGAAATTGTTGGGGATTCCGAAAGCGACAAATGTTTCTTATTTTTAAGTTGGCAACACTGTCATTGACATCTGTGCAAAATTACACGTCAAAATATTCATAAGTGTTTGTAATACACGTCCTCTTCTAAAAAGCTAAAAGTGAATTTTTCGTTTATTATAATGTCTGAAACTTTGTGTTGAAAATGTTGCAGAAGGCCTTCGGTGAGCAAGCTCTATTGTAAACAAAAGTTTATGAGTGGTACAAAATGTTCAAAGAGGGTCGGAATCAACATCAACTGATGAGCTCAACAAAATCAAAGAATTGGTGCTTAAAAATCGTCGATTGACAGTCCGAGACCTTACTAACAAACAGTTACTAAACAGTAATTCGTGATAGTTTTACCAAAAACTCGACCCATATCGTTCCGCACCCACCTTATCGCCTGACTTGGCATCATGTATCAAGAGACAACTCCCTAGACACCGTTTTCAATCGATAGCAGAGATAGAAACCAAAACGAAGAAGGATTGGAAGGACATACCGGAACAGATTTTTGCAGCAATCGGGAGGACTATTTTGAGGGGTATGAAATGAATTTACAAAAATAAATTAAAAAAATTTTGATTTAAAAACAAATTCGCGTTATTTTTTGCTCAGTTTAGTCGAGAACTTCATTATTCTTCCTGAGGCTGAACATTACTAAAGACTAAAAGAACTAATAAGTCGGTTTGGTTCACATTTAAATATGTATGGTACGATAATGAATACTCCACAAATTAATTTCGTTTCAATGATTCACTTGTCACAAATTATAAATTTCGTATGCTCAACACATTTCCGCAACATCTTGACCCTCTTTATTATGATTTGAATTTGTTTTATTTTTTTTGAACCATTTTTGCTGAGTTCAGCTCAAAAGCACTAATTGCCGCGGCGGCACTTTTCAAATAGGTTGGCGGCTCAAATTGTGGCTTCGATTTGTTGTTTTTGTTTTTAGCCAATGTTGCACTTAGAGTGGGGCTTCCTGGTTTATGAATGAACCGCATCCACTTGCTTATCACAAAAGAAGATGCTGCGGCGCATTTCAATAATGTTTATATTTGGGGGTTGATTTTTGCTCAGAGCACACATATTGGATTTTGGATATTAAGACGCAGTTGTTGGCTTTCGAGCAGGGGTAGATAAGAAGTAGCAGCAGGTTTTGTGACTCGAAAAAAAACCTAAATCACTTCCGACCCAAAATTACAAAAATTTTGTATCCCAATTTCCTGCAGCAATTATGATTGCCAAAAAAAAAAAAAAGAATCAATTTGACACAATTGACAATGTCACGGTTTCTAAACCCGAATCGTACCTGTCGTTTAAATTTCATTTGTTGTTGTGTTGTTGGGTTGTTCGCATTGTCTGCTATTGACATTTAATTTGAGTTAATGGCACGTCAACGACAACTCTTATCAATAGTGTCAAGATAGAGGCGATAAACACACGAGAGAAGGAAAGACCAATTTTGTATTGGGCAGTTAGTTAGCTAGTTCGAACGATGATGATGATGATGATAACCCTGTCCCCTTATACAATCAGACTTGGGTTGAAAAATTTATGAAAATATGTCAGCTAATTTGTCAGCCAAGTACATAGTTAAAGTCACTACAAAAAGAAAAGAAAAAACAATCGTTTGATTACAAATAAAAGTGATATGAGTATATATTATAGGAAACTAGTTGTCCCGGAGCGGGTTGCTACGCCGCCTTTAGTATTTTAAACACAAAACGATGAAGTGAATCTTACATTTCAATTGCCACCTATCAAAACTCAATTTAAAATTTAGCTAATTTCGCGATTTTGTAGACCTTTCGATTTTCACCGATGTTCATGCTAAACTAAACCAGCGGTGGGCACGAAATTTGAGTTTGGATGCAGCCCAACAACAACTACAGAAAAAACAACCGTTATCAGCAAGTCTCGATCGCCCAAAATGCACCTGTTGCGCCTCTGTGAGCGCGTCTTGTAGGCGCCGTGCTCCGATTTGCATGGACTTTGTTGTTGTTTACAATTCGAATCGAGTTAATTGCGACGCAGTTTATTATGAGACTGACTGACGCCAATTGGCAGAACAAAAATCTAGGAGCAATGGGAGCAAGGGCTTGCCCACCGCTGATCTAAACACATATGGGCATTTCTAAACTGACGTGACGTTACGTTTGTACGAAAAATTGTTTTTAAAATATATGAAAATCTTGAATTTTTAAAGATTGTTCTATATTTGGGTAGCAATAAAGTAACACTATAATCAGCAAAAACAATGACATCAATCGATCATAAGGAGTTAAAGATATAAGCAAACATACATGCTGGCGTGACGTTACATAAAACGAAAGTGGGTTTTGACTTGTTTTAGAAAATTACAAAACTGTGCGAATTGGGCTCAGCTTTTTGTACACAAATTTTTGTACTAGGATTTGAAATAATACAAGTTTATTTTCCAGGATATCTTATTCAAAAATATTTTCTCAATTTTTTTTTATTTGCATAAGTATCTGACGTGACGTTAACTGACGTTAAGTTACTTAAATTTCCTCATTTTATTTATGTTGTTTTTGTTATAATATAAAGCAAAAACTTACAGTTAATAGCAATTATAGTTTCTTATGGTGTCTTATGCAATATTTTTTATCTCTTTGTACCCTTAGAAATATTTCAGAGACCAAAAATCAATGCAAACTAAAGGCATTTTTATGATGACAAAACGTATCCAAATGAGCAAAATGGCGCTTGCGCGACTTTGCATTCGAGAATCTCGAAGTGGGTTATGAATATATTTAAAATTGGCTTATATTAGTTAATTTTTAGTCTTTCCACATGAAAATATGATAAAAAATATTGTTTTTAAGTACTTTTCATTTTTTGGTCTTGGCGGAAATTTTTTTCTATTGATCAATCGATCTATTTATCGTCTTCATGACAATCAAAACTCAATTTAGCAAATTTTTCAAAATTTTGGGAACCGTTTGATCTACACCTTCTATTTACCCGAATATTTATTTGATATCGTGTTCCTATGCCGGCTGACTCTAGCTTCCATATCAGAAGTATTAATGACACTTTTCTTGAGCTTCATTTTTAATCCACGCTCTTTAGCTGACAAATGCCCTCCATGTGGCATGCTAGGATAAAAATCTCTCATAGAATTATTGATTTAGTTTATAAATGCATCCACAAGCTACTTGTCGTTTTTTTTTTATACACTTGAAAAGTGTATTATAATTTCGCCCAGGAGTTTGCAACGCATAGAAGGAATCATCTCCGAACACATAAAGTATATATATTCTTGATCAGCATGACGAGCTGAGTCGATTGAGCTTTGTCTGTCCGTCTGTCTGTTTCTACGCGAAATAGTCCCTCAGTTTTGAAGCTATCGAGCTGAAATTTTGGACAGTCTTCTTTTAGCTAATATGTCGTAACCGCCGGGATCGGACGACTACTTCTTGTGGCTGCCATAGAAACTATCGCTCGGAAAACGGGTTTAAGTGAGTCTAACTTTTTTGATTTCAATATTAGCCTTCTAAAACTCGATTATTATTAAAATTATGTGTTTTCGAACTGATCTGCGAAGTTTGCTCGAAATCGCTAACCGTCGGCAGAGACGAAGTTAACTTTGCTTTCTCGTTAATAAAGCTTATCGGGTTAAGGCCTGTTCTGAGAAGCGCGGAAAATAAATTTTTATGACGCACTCCATATAAAAAAAACAGTGGCGGAAACTTTCCGCGTCGGAATTTCGTTTCTGAATTCTGAGACGCGCTAAATAAATAGACAATTGGCCTATCGATAGTTGACGTATCGATAGCGGTGTGGGTCGTGAGTGGATTGAATGAACAGCTGATGCCATGGCGGAAATATAAGCAGCTCATTTTTTTGACGTCAAAATCGACAATGCACGGGAAACATGAACCCAAAAGAAAACGCACCGAGAGATTCAATCGTGAGGAAACTATTAGCTAAGGGCCACAAATCAGCCCAAGAAAGTTACGAAATCAGCACTGGAGTGCCATACCCCTAAAATCGTCTCCTATGCCAACGGACGCAAGCGTCCGCACTCGGTGGATGCCAAACAAACAGGTGGTGACATCCAAACCCGGTCATCAAGTTTACCACCACTGCGGACCAGCTAAAAATAGAGTTGGATAGCGAAACGACTGCTGTGGGCAGCACTGCCAGCTCCAGCGGTGTGGGCGTGGCTGTCAAACGTGAACGCCAGGAGGAGGATTTTGAAATAAAACAATAATTTTGTTTGAAAACTAAAAATATATTTTCCAATCTTTAGCATTGCGTCTCACTTGAGAACTAAAATGATGGCACAGCCCAAATCCATGATTTGCAGATACTCCGAGCCGCTGTCCTGGAGACGATAGCAGCATTCCTACAAAGAAATGCATATTCAACCAACTTTGAATCTAGCATCAAAAGTGCTACCCCCCCCATATTGTCGCATTTCTGGGAATTCGTCAGTGCCGCATGAAGCACTATGTACTCCACAAACTGCTTCAGCTGACCCACACTGTAGGCGGATGACCCAATCTCTTGTACAAACTTCTCCAAACGATTACTGTTGCCCGAACGGCAGACTTCCAAATAATCCTTCAAGTAGAAGTCCGGGATTATGCCCGACATCTCAAACAGATCAGCCTTGTTGACGACATGCTCGACCCCATTAAGACGATGGCAGGACGCATATCATCTCCCAATATCCGTAAAATAGACTGGTAGGCCTCCTCCTCGATCTGCACCTACTCCAAGTGTGTCTCAAACGGGCAATAATTTGATCCTCGCCCAACGCCTTGAACCGGAATTTGATGCCGTTACCTCCATCAACATACATATCTGTGTTCCTGTTGCCCAGCTTAATTAAACTATTTTTGAAAAAAAAAACACTTTCAACTTTTGTTTGTAAACAAAACAAAACAGCTGATCCCCAGTGTGGCCGTTTCTGTATTTGGTCTCTTTGGGCCTCTATATGGGCTCACTAATAATTTATGTGGATGCTAAATTTATTATGTGCAATTTAGCGAGCTAAATTTTCCGCGCTTCTCAGAACAGGCCTTTAACGGGACGCCCACCGCCAAATGCACATCAAACTTAGCTCGCACATATACTTATTTACTAAGAAAATGCGATCACACCACACAAAATTTATAATAACGGTACCAAGAATGGTGACCAGAGGAGAATTTTGCATAGGCATCTAAAAAGAGAATACAAGAACACACTTTTGTATACCAACAACAAGTGTAGTGTTGCTATTATGAAAAATATAGAGAATATATTTATGCACATATACTTATTTCACTGAGGTAAATCCAAATTCAGATTTCTTTAACGGTCAAAACTTTTTCGTAAAGAGCTTTGCTCGTTTTCAACTTAAAATCGGCAAACAAAAAACTGATGAACAATTTTGTAGGGCTTATTTGAAGAACAAAACAGAGCAAAGATCCCAGTTTTACATACAGTGAGACACTCGTTCATATGTACATATGTAATTTTAGCGACACATCCCCATTTGTTGAATAAATTGTTCCCTATTCTTCGCTTGATTTGCATGATTTTTCATATTTACCCATACGAAGCGTAAGGAAAACAGCAAAAACCGCTCGAGCGTTAAGTTGAAACGATTAACGGAAAGAGGTGCGGTTAGGGTTTAGCTATTAGCTGGGCTTTGAACACTTACATATGTATGTGTGTGTATGTATTTACATGGAGTGTGCTACAAACAATGGCAACAAAGTGCGTAGTACTTAGGAGTCACAACAAAAGCGAATGCGGGTCGCCGCCAAAAGGTAAAAGCGCGTAAATGCAGGGAGGGGAAGTGGGAGGGCGATGCGTGAGCGCCACAATGCGCAAATGCGCAAAGAGCTGAAGAAGCCGACAACAAAGTGCATGGTAATAAGCGGGTACATATACGAAAATAGCGGTATTTCTTGCTAAAAAGATCACCATTCCAGCGGAAGCGGAAGCAACGGTGGGGGAGTAAACGTTATTTGTACATTGCATATGTACATATGTAAATAGTATTTACTAAATACCCTTGCAGAGCTGTCATTTTACAGTTACTTTTACTCTATTGCATTGTGTGTATTTGCATACAGGTGTCACAATTGGAACAAATGTTCCTAAGCTGGTGTAAACAGCTCCTTAAGCCAAATCGTTTAACTTTCCCAACTAATCACAGGGTGTCCTGTCTACCAGTTAATCCCGTTTGCAATTCAATGTCAAACGCTTATTGCTTTAACAAAGTTCCATGTGTGTATTGTTTTTGTTTTTTTTTTTGTTTAGTACGTGCTCGAGTCTCTGCCAACTGCCGGACGTTCTTACGCATTAATTATGGGAATTTTTGTTACGCGATGGAAAACTGACACGCAGACGCAGGCGCAGCAGCAGCAGAAACAGAGAGAAAATATATACCAAAAAGGAAGAGAAAGAAGAAGAAGAAGAAAACAGAGCACAAATGCAGCAAGCAGCAGCAGCATCCCAACGCGTAAGTGAAAGAAGGTTTATGCGTAAACTGAATTCATGATGATTTGAAATAAATTCAATTTTTGAGCCATTTTTCTCACCTTACCCTCTGCAACTCTATTCCGGTGACGCTATCTTGAAATTATTGTACGAAAACTTTGCATAGTATTTAATTAGAAGACCGAAAAAATACGTATTTTTATAAATTTTTATACTCTGTACCGAAGGTACATAGAGTATATTAAGTTTGTGCAAAAGTATGTAACAGGGAGAAGGAATCGTTTCCGACCCTATAAAGTATATATATTCTTGATCAGCATCAACAGCCGAGTCGATATAGCCATGTCCGTCTGTCTGTCCGTATGAACGAAGAGATCTCAGAGATGGTAAGAGATAGAGGTTTGACATGTATGGGGCATATATTTCTTATACTTGCAGGCAGATCAAGTTTATTTTCAATTTTTGCCACGCCCCCTCCCGCCCCCGCAATTTGGAAAAAACTTCATATCTCCTACAGTTTTGGAGATAGATCGTTCGTTAGAGATCGTCTAGAGATACCTTGTAAATAAAATTATTTATTATTTGCTGAAGGAATGATAAAGATCGGATGAACGATACTCAAGTTATGGACAAAAAACGGCCAGTTAAAACCACCCACCCCCCCCCCCCCCACCAATAACCACAGCAAAATACCCTAACCGTTCAACACAGGCAATCTTAGTGCGAGAGAGAAAGAGAGAGAGAGAGAGAAACTTAGAGAGCGCACCGCGTTGTGCGCGGGGTGTGGCCGACTCCTGAGCAAATGCGAGTGTAAGGGTACAGAGTATGTTATAGTCGGGCTTGACCGACTTTCTTTCTTGTTCAAATCATTCTTATGCTTAAAAATTGGGCTGTTTAAACACAAAATTCCAATTTTTTTTACAACTGTGAACCGAACGTTAAACAAAACGAAAGTGGAGAAAAATGCTGAACCTAAACCTGTTACGAATCTTACTTTTCGGTTCTGTACAACAAAATTATTGACATCTTATTACCATTAAAATTATTACCATCTGTTCAATATTTGTGCGACAAAGACTTGAAATCGTCACGAAAGTATAATGGATACTTATTATAAATTCTAAAAAGCCGTTTAAAATAAGCAATAACAAGCGCCACTCACAATTAGCTTTGTTTTTAAAATCCTTGATTCCACGTTCAGAAGATGACGAAAGTTATCTCGGTTACTTTGACTCTAACAAACGTGTTCCAAACAATAACAGAGAACCGACTAAATCAAATATCAAACAATTTAAAGCTATTGCGCTTTCAGTTTTCAGTCGATAGAGCCTTAAAACTATTTTGTCTGATCAAAAGTACAGAAATTCTGAATATTATTTTGAATATTAGTCATTCTTTATTTTTTTATTTTATTTATTTAGAGTCGACAAACAAATGCTGTCAACAAAAGTATAAATACGTTACAAAAAAAATTTTATGAGCTAAGGAAGCCTATCAAAGAAAATCTAATAAAATTACAAAATAAACTAATAACGACTCCGACACGGTGGGGGTATTTTATTTGCCCGTCCGGCCAGCTATGCCCCTATTCACAGCCGATTGTAGTCAGAGGCGTTATTAGAGCTAACAAAAACTTTAATAATATAGAGATCGAGAAAAGGGAGAGAGAGAAAAAACCAAAACCTTTAGTTATGTAGGAGCAAAGGAAAAAATAAGATAATATAATAGAAATTAAACTAAAACAGAGATAGAGAGAAAAAGAGAAAACTATCTAAAAGAAATCTTTAAAAAAAAAAAAAATGTATCCGTAAAACTTAAAACTAAATAACCGGAAAATCTCTGACCCGGTGGGGGCGGATTTTTTAGCCAGTCCGGCAAGCTATGCCCCTACTCACAGCTGGGAGTGGTCAGAGATTTCCCCGGAGATAATTATAGAGAGACGTTTTTAGAGAGAAGAGAGAGAGTTCTGTTGAGAGCAGGTGATTGAGATCATTGTAATTCTTACATAAAACCCGAAATCGATTATGCTGGGCATAATCAGTTGTGCATCTAGACAAGATAAAAGGAAAATAGTTTCTAGTTGGCCTAGAAGGAACGGAAAAGTTAAGGCGACCTAAAAGATCAGAAGAGTCTACATCACCGATAATTAGCTTATGAATAAAAGAAACACCTAAGACTGTTCTACGATTAGCTAACGAAGGAAGGTTAATAAGCAAGAGTCTGCTGGAGTACGATGGCAGACGAAGGTTAGGGTCCCAATTTAGTCCACGAAGAGCAAAAAGCAAAAATTGCTTTTGTACTGATTCGATACGATCGAAAATCATATAAGTTGCATTTCAATTAAATTTGGGTAAAACTTGAACCGAAACCCTCTCCCAAACAACTCGAACCTAATATTTATTTCCGAACATTAACTATTAATTTCGATTCAAACCTGCGAATCGGAGCTAAAAACAATTATTGGGTTTGCAGTCCAGCTTAAAATAGAATTTAACATCGGAACCGAGCAGATCGGATGACTACTTCTTATAGAAACTATCACTCGGAAAATGGGTTGTTGTGAGAAAAACATTTTGTTTTCAATGTTAGCGTTATAAAACTCGGTCATTATTAAAATTATGTGTTTTAAAATTGATCTGCGAAGTTTGGTTGAGATCGCAAGCCGTTGGACTGAGCTTTTTGAAGAGTATTAAAATATCGGCACAGACGAAGTATTGCTTTGCTTTCTCGTTATCTTTCAGACTAATAAAGCTAGAATTCCCATTGTTTGAATTTTCGACCTAAGTTAAGAAATCCATATTTAAATATTAACAATTATTAAGTTCCACGTTCGCGCCAACTTCACAAACACCTATATCTAGGTAGAGAAGGAAACTTTCTACATATCTAAACAACTGCAGTATTTTCTTGAAATTTTATAAAAAATGAAAAAATAATAAGTACAGCTATATGGGCAAGTATTTGGAATTTCTTAAAAGTTCAAATTAGCGACGTGATTATTTAAGCTGTTGGTAAAGTCTGCTGACAGGGTCCATGAATATAATTTGGTTAAATAAAATGCTGTCATTTATAATCAATTCTGAATAGCAATCGCATTTTAAAACCATTCAAAGAGAGTTAAGACCTGATTTCAATGCTAGTTGCGCCGAAAGTTTTCTAAATTTTCTTGCGTCTTAAGAATCTACACAGATATTATCTATCAACGCAATACAAAGATATTGTAATACATGGGCTTTGTCAATTAACATATCGAAGTCGAAAGTGTTAATATTTAAGAAGCATTGGAGAAGACTTGCCAGAAATGAAAAATAGAAAATGGCTAGAAGTAGTCAAGGAATACAAATATCTGGGAATGCTTATCGCATACAATGTCAACTACAAAAAACACCTTGAAGAAAAACTAGAGCAGGCGAAGGTGGCAATAAACAGCACATGGAAGTCCTTCTTATGCAGAAAAGATGTAAAACACAGCTTAAAGTACAAACTTTTCGAGGCCACAGCGAGAGCTGTAATGTGCTATGCAAGCCAAGTTTGGGGGGACGTAGAATACGAGGAGGTTGAAAAACTCTTACGTTTTTTTGTTAAAGAAATATTCCGACTCCCACAATATATCCCTAATCGTATTTTGATGCTGGAAACTGGACTGTCACCGCTCTATACATACACACTTGATACGAATGTCAACTTTATTATAAAAGTGCTCAACATGCCAAGCTACCGCATTCCAAATATAGTCGCTACGCTTCTATTAAGCCAGCGAAAATAGTGCTTGGAAATTGATCAATCGCATAGAAACAGATGGAGAGCTGAAACGGAAACAAGTACGTCAAGGCTAATATACAAAGAACTTGAGCTCAACTTATCAAGTCTAAACTATTTTAATGATGCCTACAAGGCGGAGACACTATAAAAAATATAATGCTAGTCAGGAGCGAATGTATCAGACTACACTTTATACCTCACATCTTGGAGCAGGAAACAAACTGTACAATTTGTAACTGTAGGGAAAAGGAGGATGTGTACCACTTTTTCGGAAGATGTCTCATGCTGAAAGAAATAAGATCCGACCTTTTTGGAAGAGAAGAGTTGAGCAATATCGAGATAATAGAGATTCTGAAGTTCTGTAGCATAGAATACTTGATTTTAAACGGAATTATTAGGCTCTATTTTGCAATACAACTCAAAAGTAACAAAAAAGCTCAAAAATAGCTCAACCTAATTAAAAAATTTGCCAAATTTGTAGCTGATAGCATTTTCCAAAAATTAATAGCATTTTCACTTTAAATAGCTTTGCAACACTGGTCAAGTAAGCGCCTGTCAATTTAGCGACGCCATGAGCTTCCCGACGCTAAGGAACGGAAACTTTAGTTTGTCTGAGTTCGACTAAGCGTAAGTGGCCTGTCGGAATTTTACAAAAGCTTTCCGACTGCCTTTTATTTATAGGTAGTTGACACTTGTCGGAATCGATTTAGTTTTTCTGAGTACTAAGCTTAAGGAGCTATATCACCCAAGTATAAGAAACATTTTCACATAAATTGTCAAATTTGTGAGTAATATTTATCCTGATATTTGGGGGAAAAAAATTCTTTAAATTTGAGCAATTTTCAAGGCATAAACCTTAAGCTATTCTTGGCGCTATTTTGAGTCCCAATTGCTAAGAAGTTTTGGTGACTCTCGGCGGTTTTAAACTAAGAAAAAAGTAAAACGAATTATTTGAGTACGAAGGCTTTTGAAAATATTGAATAATTCTCGAATTTTTATTCTGACATCGAGCTAGATTCGTTCTCATTCTCGGAGGGGAGTACGGTCAATGGAATCGGCAAGCAAACTTGAATAATTAAGCGTCATGGATCAAAAGTTTCCAATTAAAAGTTCATTCTGGGATCAAAAAGTTCTTATCATTCTAACCGTACTTCTGACATTGAACATAATCCAAGTATGAAATTTTCTATTTTTTCTATATGTGTAGGCTGTTTTGAGTAAGATTGTGCTAAAATATGCGACTATTTATCTCGTCTTTACACCTTTTTACTTGTGGTTTTGAAGAAAATTCAATGATTTTTTACCATGCATAAACAAAATTCCCACAAAACTGGAAAGTATTTGATTTCTTGATTGGAACGGGATTGAATTAAAAAATTTACACAGAATTGAGACGGGCTTCAATTAATAATTTTCGTTCCTGCTTCCAACTCAGAAAACAATAAAAATTAAAAATATGTTTCGAAAACCTTTTCAAATGAAGCTGCGCACTTTTCATTGAAACACCGATTTCACATATTTTTAAAAAGTTGAATTTTTCAAAAAATCCAGTTTGTGATTTAAGTTGACGCATAAACGTAGTTATTTCAGCACAAGTCTTTTTGGTCACTTGGAGAACCGGTTCTGCCGGCATTTCACACATACACACACACACACAGAGTTATAACTACGGCTTGAAGGTGTACTTGCTGGTTGTCGTTTGGTACATGATCTGGCCTTTTGCGGCTACACACACACACACACACACACACACGTAGACAACATTAAATTTACCTTCTGATTATAATTATTTATTAATGCTTGCTCAACGGGCGGCAGTTAACACATTATATTTAATTATTCCAATTTTTATTCACACACTTGGTTAGCGCTTCTTTTTCGCACTTAACACTTCCCAAACAACAACAACAAAAACAACAAAAATTTGAGGGGAAAAATCAGTTGCAGTTAAATTTCTTTTACGCGCCTCAATTTCAACTTTCAACGAATTGTGGCCCCGTCGAACGTGTACCGCTATGTTGCTTTCTCAATGATTACTGGGGAGAAAAGCGAGAAACGCAAACGCAACAGAACGTCAGAATGAAGAGAGAGAGAGAGAGAACCGTGGCAAATGAGAGCATAAGGCTTGTGACGTCACAGCAATTGCAGCAACGGCACACATAAGACAGCTGTTAAGCAGTGTTGACAATTTAGCTATTTTCCCCACAAGATTTAGCTATTTTGTACGGTCGATAGCTATTTTGTACGGTAATTCTAGCTATTTTGGAAAAAGTACTTGCCATTTTTGAATTTATGTTCTATGAATTTTTCATTCTTTTAACTATTTCAAACGTGTAATTTTATTCAGCTATTCAGGCACTTTCTACAAACCTCTAACAACCCAAAAGCTACCCAAAAGCAATTGTCGGTGTTCCAGAAACCTTCTATGGTTGTTTTCAAATGTTGCAAATTTTGTGAAAACATTTGGTCTATGTTTTGCTGATGAGGCACAAAACTATAACGCTTAACTGATCGAACTGCAATAATATTTTTAAAGATTTTATGAGTTTTCAAAATATTGTCCACCAAAACAATGCAAAAGTCAGAGGGCAACAGAAAGTGACAATAAACAAACCTGCCAACTTATTCCAATTATAACAATAACATTTTCGGAGTTTTAATATTCTTTTCAAAGCTAAAAGTTTATACTCTTAAATGAAAAATAAATTAAACAAGATGTGAAAAAATGAGCAGTTTAATAAAGTACGATTTCGGACTTGTCACCATGCAAAATGCACATCCTTATAACTTCTTATTCACTAACGAAGTTGTTCCCAAAACTAAAAAGTTCCATTCCAAAGAATGCTTGTTAGAAATGGTATTTTAGCATAGGTTTTTTTTGCTGCCTTCAACTTCGTGAATCGTTCGGGTTTCCTTTCCAATTTCTCTTTCTCAAAGAACGGTTACAGAAGTGCATCCATCGGAAAGGAATATTCCATGCATGCGGCGTTCGCTGCGTAAAGAGGCTGCAGGAAATACATAAGTCCCCAATGAATAAGGCCCCAAAAGATAAAATGAAATAAGGCCCCAAATTTGGGGTCTTAAAATACCTGAAAACAAACTTGAAAATATTTTTTAATTTGGATTTTTAGTAAAATAAACTATCTATAACATTAAAAAATAATGAAAATTTTAATACAAAAAAAAAACGCGCAATTTTAAAAAAAAAAAGAAAGTAAGACCTTCTAATAAAAATGAAATAAGGATCCAAAAAATTAGTTTTGTAGTCTTATTTCATTTCTTCTTTTGGGGTATTATTTCATTATGAAAGAAAGGACCCAAAAAAGGAAATAACCGCCCAAATTTTATTAAAGATGGTTTTTGTTGTTTTCTGTATAGTTTTTTGGGGCCTACTTTCATTTTTTTTTCGCGTAAAGAATGTGTAAATCCATTTTTGATGGCATGAAAAACAGCATGCTAGACACTAGGGATGCCGAAAATATTATTGATATATCGAATTATCGATATTTTTGCCCAAAAGACAAATATCATTATTGCATATTTTTCCAAGGCGATATATCGAAAATCGAATATTTTTTGGTGATATTTTTGTTTTAGCGTTCGGACACACTGTTGCTAATAACTGTTTCTTGTGCTCTGGACATGTAAAGCAAAATGTTTAAAAGTTATTTTATTAAAGTTGATGCACAGAAATCGCAGGGCAAACTGATCAATAAAGTTGTTGGCAACTCTACAAATATTAAGGCGCACTTAAAAGCAAAGCATAGAAATGCTTGGCTGAAATGTAGCCCATCTTTAGAAACGGTAAATGCTAGGCCGTCCGCACACTGCTCGTATCGTCATCGTAGCAATTTTACGAACAAAATGCCTAAAATTTGATGACGCTCTGATGTCGCACACTGGATTTGGAAGGGAAAACAACATACTTGCAGCTTGACTACTATCGTCATGCTGCACGCATGTTTTTCTCCCTTCAAACAAAAGTGTGCAACATCAAGGTGACATCAAATTTTAGATTTTTTTACGTATAAATATGTATGTATAAATGATATTGACTTCTTGGAATTTGTGGGAATTTTAATTTACCGTTGTTTACGCTGGAACGGGCCCCTATTAAGTTCTGGATGGAAGAGAAAGACGAATTGCCAGTGCTTTCTGACTTGGCATTGTCATATCTTATTACACCGGGAAGCTCTGTGCCATCAGAACGCTTGGCTTCGGCTATAAAAAGTGTGGTTTCTAAACTCAGAAACCGAATGACCGATGAGCACATAACTCAACGGGTCTTTCTAATATTTTTGTCTAAAGATTATTGGTAAAATCAGAAGATCTTACTTTGCAGTTCGAATGCTCTATTTTGAGAGATGATGAATTTAAAAAGTAAACACTTCTTTCGCTCCATAAATTTAAATTCATGACTAAGTTTGCAGAATGTCTTATGTTATATGGGTCATACTTTTATAAACCGAACAGTTAAAAAACTCACCATTTTTGATATCAATAAAAAAAAGTCCGAAATTAGATCTCGAACGTAGAAACGTAATTTTCGGTTTTGCAAAAATATTTTTTGTTAATTTTATAAACAATTTCAAAAATCGTCAGAAACGGAAAAATGGAAAAAAAGGGTTTTTTAAAAACTGGATTTCTCAGGTTTGGTTTATCGGACAGGTCTCGTGTTGATATCGCTGAATTGTATTTTAATGTATCTACTAAAATAATAATTTTATAACTTTTTAAATTATTTAATAATATTAAGTAATTGTTGCTAAATTGTATATATAATTTTTACTCAGTGTTAACTACCACGATATAGCTTCTCGGAATATACAACTAATTGCCCTTAACAAAACTTAAATTACGGTGCTTTCAAAAAGATTGAGACTTTTATAGTTTAAAAGATATTAATTATAAAAGTTATAGACATGTCGTGATCTAATTCCGGATTTTTTTTTTATTAAAATCAAAAATGATGAGTTTTTTAACTGTTCGGTTTATAAAAGAATGACCCATATATAAAATAAAAAATTAATATCTGTTAATTTAATAAATATACATTAAATCTATATTTTTAAGCGCCGTCAGAATGTTGTTCATATAACGCGTCAAATGACGCCTCAATTACCTCAATAGACCTGTTCATTGTTAAGATCCGGATTTTTATTGAAAAATATATATATAAATATATATAATATATAAATCGAAATGAAACTTTTTCAATATCTTCAAAAATATCGATATAGATATTTTTAAAATATTCGAAAACCCTACTAGACACTTGTGTTTATATGAAATAATCAAACAATAAATATTTATACAAAAAAGTTTTTAATTGAATTAAATCCTGTAATTTTTTAATCAGATGAAATTATATATTCATTTTTAATGTTAAAATCGATTGTGCACACTTTTTTTGCCTACATTACCGCTTAATAAAAGCAACTATTTGTCCTTTGATGATATTTATTTAATCTGGATCCTCCTCTCTGGAATTTTAAAATAAATAATTAATGATACAAACAATAAAGCATTAGTTATTAATTTGAATACTTACACACTTACTGGAACTTCGTGTGCCTTAATTTTTTGTACTTATTATATATCAGAATGCTTCACAGCATTAATATTCTCATCGCAAACGATGTCTGTCTTATTTTTCTTTCTCCTTTTGTGCATCCTTCGATTATATCTTCTTCTTTTAAATGTATCATGTTTTTTTCCATAAACGCATGCCAAAACCACTGTCTATAGAAGGGACGGTTTCATGATATGCTGACTCCAAACACATGAAAAGGGACGTGTTAGAAAAAACCAGCGTTCGGAAATCGTTCGAGTTTTTCTTTGCGTTCTTTCTTGTTGTTTACTCGTGTCAAAAGTACAACCCAGAGAAGGGACGGTTTCATGTTATAGTGAACTTTAGCCTTCCACGCACATGAGTAAACAATGTAGATACAATTTCTAACATAATTTTTAAAAATCAGTATGAAAAATGGCATTACTTTGGGAACCATGTTCCGCTAAGTCCTGCTGGGTATATTTAACAGTCGATTTAGCTACTTTTGGGCTTTAACAGTTGGCAACACTTCTGTTAAGAGTAAGCGCGTGTTGAGGGGGAAAATTTAAAACCAAAATTTAACAGACGATGTGGCGCCCTCTAGCGATTTCAACCGACTGCTGTTATTTAATATGATGTTTACACTAGGAGGGCGGTATAGGCTGTTCACACTGATGCCCATCTAACATCATTATCAAAGATGTTCCATAAGCATTTGCCGCGCCGAAATTTATCATCACTCCAACATCTTCTGGGAATGCTGCTATTTTACTTCGTTCCAATTAGTATTTTCACTTTAGTTTTTGGTCAAAAAATCCTTAAAAGAAGCGCTAACGTCCCAGGTTTTCTTCCAACTTTACATGGTAAGACAGTACGAAAAAATACTAAAGATATCCTTGTCATTCACTGCGAAAGATAAGCAATGTCAACGTAAAGGATTGACAAAATATGCATAATTAATGCAAAAATATAAAAAAATCCAAACCAACAATTGCTAGAAACAGACTTTTGGTCAGTTGGAAAAGGTGAACGAGCTTGCTTGTGACAGATCGTTGCAGTTTTCTGGTGTGGTCGCTAAAGCTGACTGCTGTCAGCGTGTGATATTTTAGCCAGAGATGAAGTTCAGCCACACTTGGCCAGAGATGGTGTGTCGCTGCTAGACCCAGCCATTGGTACCGCCACAGATTCTTGTACGTCCTCTGAATCCTTAAAAGAAACGCTAACGTCTCAGGTTTTCTTCTAACTTTACATGGTCAGACAGTACGAAAAAATACTAAAGATCTCTTTTCTGTTCTTGGATCGCCCGTACTTACACCAAATCTTAACCCTTTAAGCACTTTCTTAAGAATAACGTTTCAAAAGTGTCTTAATGACCGATTTCACATCATCTAGATAGCTGCTATGTGTTAGATAAACTAAGAATTTACTCTATTATATGTCAGTTTATGTGAAGTCGGCCCTTAATCTTACAAGGTACGGCAGTACGAAAAAATATTAAAAGTTCAAGCAGGCTTTGAAATTAAAGACACACTCACGCCAAACTCCCCATCAAACAGTATCATTCTACCTTAAACGATAAACGAATAACGTCTGGAAAGTTTCTAAAATTTGTGAGGAAAGTTAATTTTTCGGATTTTACAATGTACGCCAGTACGAAAATATATTAAAAGTTCAAGCAGGCTTTGAAATTAAAGACACACTCACTCCAAACTCCCCACCAAACAGTATAATTCTACCTTAAACGATAAACGAATAACGTCTGGAAAGTTTCTAAAATTTGTGAGGAAAGTTAATTTTTCGGATTTTACAATGTACGCCAGCCAGTCCGAAAACACATGATAGCTCAAGCAGGCTTTGAAATTAAAGACACACTCACTCCAAACTTCCCACCAAAAAGTATTATTCTACCTTAAACGATAAACGAATAACGTCTCGAAAGTTTCGAAAATTTGTGAGGAAAGTTAATTTTTTCATTTTCCCAAATCTAAACTCAAAACTCAAGTACGTTGTGAAATTAAAGACACACTCACTCCATAAACCGATTAAACAGTTTTGTTCGACAGGCACAACTATAACGAGCAAAATGCAGAACTTATTGGATCTCCCGGAAGAAGAACCCCACAGAAGCGGCGATGAAGATAGCAGCGATGAAGATAGCGACTATGATGAGGTGGAAAATGCACCATTCGCGTGCATAATATGCATGCGCACGGCTCGTGAGCCTCTCGTATGCTTCTGCGGCCATCACTTTTGTAAAAAATGTATTTGGAGATGGATCGGCCTGAACAGACCCAACGCCAAATGTCCCGTCTGCCGTGCTATAATAGGACCAAATACTCTAATTGCTTTAAGGAACGGTGGGAGCGTAGCGTATCCCAGATGCAAATCCCTGGCCGACCAACACGGGGAATTTGTCATTAAAGAAATCGCTGTGCCCCAGTTCAGCATGTTCAGCAAGGGTTTCGTACGGCAAGTCCCAGAGCTGTTCCCACGCATTCAACCGTTGCCGCCGCAGTTGCTGCGCGACGTGCCGCAACCTAACACCATTCGTTACTTTGTGGATTACTCTGTGGGTCCGCGCTTATTGATCTTACTTTTGGCGCTTTTTTGCATGTTTCTTATTTTGGTGTATCGAGATTAACCTTGGAACTGACAGATACCTAACTAGTTATTAGTTTTTGTAAATTTTTAAACGTTTTTGGATCAACAGTGCATAAAATTTGATGGTTTAAGGTTGAAGTGTACAGTGTTGGGACTACTTTCTCAGGGGTTCTTTCAATAAGCAGGTACAGTTGAGCTTACTGAGCTATGAAGCTAATACGAAGTTCTGTGGCTTCTTCGAAAACCAAAATGTAAGGGTGAAATTACCTTTTTCAAAGTTCTAAGATTTTGGACAGCGAGAATAAGAAGCAAGACTAGTTAAAGACTTTCTTGATTTGTAGATTATGATGATTGGCAACCTGAACAGCAGCTCCTTTTTTTTCGAATCTTTAAAGAACTGTTTTTTTTTCTTACCATTTCTTGGACTTCTTAGTATGTTACAGGTAAAGGTCTTGAATCATATAGCCGGTTTTTTAATCTTTTTAATCTAATCGTGCCCAAGACCCATCTGACTTCAAAAGTGCGAAAGCTAGAGTTTACTTACGCGCTTGTACATTTGTGTGAATTTACAAATGTTTGAAGCTCGGAAATCGACAAATTTTTCATCATTTCGGCGCATGATACAATAACTACATGGTAGCGCACTGCGCAGTCTCGATTTTTTCAGTCGGCCTTGGTTCGATGGCTCAAAATTGTAATCTTCTGTATCGAACCTAAGTGCGAACCTTCTATCGAAAGCTATCAAAAACTGTAAGTAACAACTCAGTGGCCTTGGAGATTGTTACCCCGTTTATATGTGGAGAAATACGCGGTAACTTACCTCTAATTTGTCCATTTAATCACCCTGCAAACGTGTTTAAATGCACAAATACGCCGTAAGTTCTCCACATATAAACGGGGTATCAGTCTGTTTTAGCCCTGTGGTTCGCTAAATTCTCGCGCATGCGAAAAGCCACTTCCGGTTGCGCTACCTTTTAGTTATTGTATCAGGATTTGATCAGTCTTGTAACTTGTCATGGTAAGTGAGCACAACAGACCGCTGTTTTTGCTTAACCTTTTGATTTTCCTTACTCCAGAATATAAATAGCCTGACCGAAATACCTTAAGACCTTCTGGAAGACAACAAAAATTTGTGTTCCTGAAGTATTTTTTCCAAATAGCTAAGGCAGTTGTCAAAAACTCAGTTTTGTAGCCCTTCATGATGGTTATCAATTCGGCTTTTGCTTCCATCTGTTAAATTAACATTTGTTTTCGGATTTTTAAAGTTACAGAAGTCCGAAAAATGCTAAAAAATCTATTTATGTTCTGGAATCGCCCGTAATACGTTAAGCCCATTCTCAAGAACTGGGACCCGTCTTTTCCTTCAATCGGTTTAAAAACTATTTTTTCCGAATTTTCCAAGCTCAGTGGGAAAAAGTGCTCCAAACCTATGAACCGGTTTAAAACCGTTTGGATACCAGTTTTGGACCAGTAAAATATCCAACTCCATATACCAACCTACAGACCAGATTGTAATTTCATTGCTTAAATTACTTCTGAGATATGGCTCTGAACTTTTTAACCGATTCGAAACCGGTTCAATATCGGTCCTGATCCCGGAAAATATCCAGACTACCAGCCTGATAATCAGGTTTCAAGTTTATAGCTTAAATTAATGGTAAGATATGACTCTGAACCACTGTTTAAACGTTTCGAAAACAGTTCGATACCGGTTCAATACCGGTCCAAATCCAGTAAAATATTTAACTTTATGTTTTCAACCTACAGGCCAAATTTAAAGTTCATAGCTAGAATGACTTTTGAGATATGGCTCTGAACCACTTTTTAACCGTTTTTAACAGTTTTCGAACCGGTTCACAGACTTGAGATATAGCCTATGACTCTTTCCTGATCGACAAAAAAATACTGTGAAGATCGGTTCAGCGGTCTAGACGTCTATAAGGAACAAACAAACATACATACAAATCAGGGCTGCAAACCGGTTTTGAACCGAACCGGTTCGAACCCGGAATTCCGGCTTTTTTTTACTGTCAACCGAACCACAAGGACGAAAATAGATGAACCCGAACCCGTTCCGAACCCAAGCTTTTGGTTCGGTTAAAAAAAAAAGAATATACACATTAAAAATTATTTGGGTACCCTTCTATGTACGTAACATCCAAGTCGACAATTAGAAATATAACAATACGGAAAGTCGGTCACGCCAGACTATGATATACTTTGCACATGCGAAAGTGTATATATGCATACACTTCATAGGGTCAAAGATGCTTTGATCTGGCGGTTACATACATTTACACAAATATTCTTTGTACCTAAATCAGACACTAAATCAGAGATAACTGGCACAAATTTTTCATCTCATACATATACATATCGAAAAACTTTATTGCCAGCTTGCCATGAAGCTTTGCCTGCTTCGACTGCCCCCCTACACCTCTTCCCTACAAACAAAAACTTCATGAAGTTTGCTTCACCGTGTAAATGCGGATTAACAATGTATTTAGGCGTCAAGTGTATACCTATTGTATTGTTATTTTAAATATTATGGGGAAAAACCTGCAACGAACCAAGGTTCGAACCAAAACCAACGCCCAAAAAACTCGAACCTCAAATTTCCGAACCTTAACCGTTGATTAGTTTTGGTTCGAACCAGCAAACCGGAGGTTCCGGAGGTTTTTTTTGGGTTTGCAGCCCTGATACAAAAATTCTTTCACTTTTATATATATTTACATACTTATGTATAGATTCTATCCGATGTACAGTTCCACAAAACTCTAGAGATTTTAGGGTCCATTTATTTGTATTTGAAACGAGAGCGTAAGTTAAAGTCGGCTCTAACCGACTTCGATATACCCGTTACTCATGGAAACAAATGTTTAATAGCCTTCCTGTGTGCCTGCAGTGGGTCTGCCGAAAAGTATGCAACATTTTTTTAACTCGGCTATTTATCATCCGATCTAGATGTTGCGAATATAAATGTGCGTTTTAAATTTGAGATCGATATCTCAAAAATTGTGGGAGTTATTCAACATTTTTTATTGTGGGGGCGTGGCAAAAATAAAAATGAAATAAACTTGATCTGCGTGCAGACAATAAGAGTCTACATTTCAAAATTGGTTGCTCTAGCTCTTCTAGTCTCTGAGATCTAGGTGTTCATACAGACAGACAAACAGACGGACATTTGAGATTATATCGACTCGGCTGTTGATGCTGATCAAGAATATATATACTTTATATGGTCGGAAATGAATCCTTCTGCCTGTTACATACATTTGCACGACTTTAGTATACCCTTTTACTCTACGAGTAACGGGTATAACAACTATCACACAAAATCAAATCACTTTGCAGTAACGAACTAAAAATCATGTTGATTATCGTCAGCTTGGTCGAATATAAAAATAATATAAAATTTATTTTAATAAACAGCGGAAAATGCTGTACCCAAAACTTCAAAAGAAAATTAAAATATTAGTAAATTTATGCGAAAAGACTTTCATCGTTCCAGCGATGAAGAGTTTTTTCAACTTCCCCTTAAAGGACAGCAATCTTTCGGGTTGTCAGTATTTCCACAACATTGGATTTTGTCCATCGTTTCTGCCCTCATGCTGTTGCAGATTGAATTCTGATTAATATTTTCAAAGATATTGGTGCGGATTCTTCTAAAAGCTTAAAGTCTAAAATGTCTAATTGTGAATCAGTGAACGGTGAATCAAACCGAAACCGCGGTTTAATTTGCCACAAAAATCATGTTAAGGATCGATGATTAAGATCGAATAGAGATGGTCGCGAAAAAAGTGAGAGATTGGGTCGGGACGGGATTTGATTAAAAATTGTTGGTCGGAATCGGGACGGGATGGGATCGAATTATCTTTCCCGTGCATATCCCTACTAGAAGGTAATATTTCTTCTGGGCTGTACGTGATCTAAAATGGGCAGGTTCCGATGATGCTCGCAACGCCCGATTCTATGTGCTCGCCCGGGCTCTAACTCCTCCGTAAATTTGACTTTTGAATCCAAATCAGCCTCTCGAGGTTGATTTTGATTCCGATTCTGATTTTTGTTTTATTTTACAGTTTTTGTGTCATTTTCTGCAGGTTATCTGGTCCCACCGTATTTAAAATAAGAATCAGAACCAAAATCAATTTGCAGGAACACCCCTTATATTAAAATTTTTGTAATTTGTGGTTTTTTAGAACCGAAACTGGGTGCTCTGGGATGATGATGAGCTCAAAATAATTGAGCTCAAGTAGTATGGTAACGTGACAGCCAAAATAGTAACCTTACTATTCTACAGTTGTGTAACAAATGTCAAAAAATTACTGTGTACACAGTAAGAAAAGTTACTTACTGTAAACATAGGTAACTTTGTGGGTGGGCAACACTTATGCAGGGCTTACATTACGTCACAGAGAGTCACATTTGAGTGTCACAGCGCAATGTAAGCGGTTAAACTGTTACGCCAATGTAAACCATTTTGAATTGTGTCACAAATTGTCACAGAAAATAGAGTCAAAGTGTGACGCAAGGTATAGCCAGCACTGCTACCCAACATATCGATATGGCATCAATCGATACTTAAGAGCCAAAGAAGTATCATCTCTACTTCCTTTCGCTCGCTGTCGGTCACTTGCTTGTTGTCTGCCAACCAATTCAGCTGTATAAAGCTGTAAGAAGAACAAATTTATTAAAATTGAAAAGAAATAAAAAGAAAAATTCCAAAAACAAATTGTTATTCACAAAAAGGTGAGTGGAAGTGGAAATATAACCTCGGTAATTCAATTCATAGTGATACATGCAGCATACATTTTGTTCTTAAACTCGATAAGGATAATGGAACATTCTTGAACATAAATCAATTTGTGGGCAACTGGCTTAAAACAGGGGTGCCCAGAAAGAGCAAACGGGCGCGTGAATGCCAATGCAAATGCACAAAATAACAACAAGAAATAGAAAGAGGAAACAGATTTTTGTGTGTGTGTGTGTGTGTGTGTGGTCGTTGCAGTCTCAAGCACAAGCGCGCGAGGCGAGCAAAGGCTACATTGTTGTTGCTTATTAATTTGCAAGAGACATAGGAGAGAGAGAGAGAGAGAAGAGAGTCGCATATGATGTTGTTGTTGCAGTCTGCACGCGCCAACAACAAACCTTAGCTCGGAAAGAAACAGAGGAGAGCACGCATATGAAATTGTTGTTGCTTTATGCAGGCTTATGGACACGTAGAACCTCTGCTCGTGAGCTATTCCTTTGCGCAAAGCAACGAGTGCGTGGCTTGCAGAATGGGCGCGGGCACCCCTGGCTTAAAACTTTAATTACTTCAACTTTGTGTGGTTGTTTGTCATGCTGGGTCATTATGTTGCTATTTCTTTCTCGCTGACAGCTGCCAGTGGTGTGAAACGCGTTAAGTGAAAATAATTAATTTGCATTTGGTTTTTTATTATGCTTTGTCCACAGGGATAATGGAGAACATTGGACCAATCGGCTCGATGCCTCAACGCGAGATTCAACGCATGTACCACGCCGAGGCCTTGGACTTGAATGATGCCAGCTATAACACCAGCAACAGCAGCAGCCATCGCCTGGGACCCTGGGGAGCATTCACTGGAAGGCAGGCTGACGTGGACCCCACGCTGTACCTATGAAGACCAAATTTATCACTAGCAACAGGCAGCGAACCACTGATGGTAAACGCGGTGGCAATGTTTGTACTTCATCGGTGCATTGTGCTTCCATATCAGTTGGGCTCATCAAACCCCACCTTCATGACAATTTGATCTCAATACTAGACCTTGGCGAGACGAATTCGCTGGACACCAGGCGGACGTGGACCGAACAGATGTAGCTTTCAAGACCATTTTTAATACTATGCTAGTACTATTAAAATTGGTCTTGATAGGTACAGCTGTTGGGTCTTCGTTGGCCTCGTGTTCAGCGAATTCTTCTCGCCAACGTCTAGGATTGAGATTTAAATTTTGTCATGAAGGTGGAGCTTGATGAGCCCACTAATATGGAACCTCAATGAGTCGATCAAGTCCAAACATCGTCACCGCTTTTCCCAGCTATGGTACCGCTGCCAACCAAACGTCGCCAGGACTTCGAGGAAGCGCCCCAACAACCGGAGCCAAAACAAAAGTGTGGTTTTGTCTGGCCAGAAGAAGAAGATATAAAAATATAACGACATTTTCTTAACCTACATATATACCACCATCACACTCATACAAAAGAATTTTAATAAATTTGGATTTTTTAAAATTATGAACAACATTTTGGTGCTTCTTTAATACCCAGTTCTTAGCTCAACAAATGACAAAAAATTCGCTGTGGTTTGGATGGACGTTGACGTACAATGCGCAGTACGTTCAAGTGGCCCACGCGAACCCCAGGCTAAATTGTAATCAACACAGAGGACACGAAACGGTTCATGCAAGGCATAGTTAGTATTACAACGATTTAGTGATAGGGGGATAAAATTACGAGTCGGTCTAATAGGAACGTTGAGGTTAGTTTGGCCAACCAACTCAGTTGAGTCGATTTATTTAGACCATTGATTAGTCTATGTATAAAGATTACTGCAAGCATAACTCTACGGTTGATAAGGGAGGGAAGGTTAATCAAAAGAAGTCTATTAGAGTACGATGGTAAACGGACCTCAGGATTCCAGCCCAGACCACGAAGAGCAAGCAATGAAAACTGTTTTTGCACAGATTCAATTCTATCTTGATGGGTCGAATATTGCGGAGACCACACACATGATCCATGCTCGAGAATCGGACGGACAAAAGAAGTGTACAAAATCATCAAATTCCTTCGACCAGCGCTTAATAAACCCAAGAACACTCCTGGGCCTTACAAACAGTCGCAGTAACATGAGAATCAAATTTAAGTAGGTGATCAAGAATTACCCCTAGATCATTTACCTCATTGGCTGAATCATTTAAGCACTCAAGTGGGACATTATCAAGCATATAAGTGAAGAATTGTGGCAAGCTTCTGTAAAATGTTATAGATTCACATCATGAGTCAAGACTGACGGAAGATCATTTATGAAGAGTGTAAAAAGCAATGGACCCAAGTGACTAACTTGGGGTACTCCAGAGGTAACCTGGATTAGTTTCGAATATGAATTACAAAATATAACTTTTTGCGTTCTAGAACTTAGGTAATTAGAGATCCAACTAAGAAGGTTAGTTGGAAAACCAATTAAACTCAGTTTATGAAGCAACAAGGAGTGATTAACAGAATCAAAAGCCTTACTAAAATCAGTATAAATAACGTCAGTTTGCATCTTACATAAGAACCCTTTGATCACAAATGATGTAAGCTCTAATAAGTTAGTGGTAGTAGATCGACGCTTCACAAATCCATGTTGATAGGGTGAAATAATGGAACTACATAAATGTTGCAATTGAGATGTCATAATCTGGTCTGCAAACCCAATAAATTTGTTCGGAGCTCCGATTCGCGGGTTTGAACCGAAATTTGCCAATGGTTTATGTTCGGAATTTATAGGTTCTAGGTTTTTGGGCGAAGGTTTTGTTTCGAACATTGGTTCGGCCCAAGTTTTACGCAAAATTTAATAGAAATCCAATTTATGTGATTAATATTCAAAATAAAGTCTACCTTCCATATAGCGAATCTCAACGGCACCAATAATAACTTCGCGTAATATAGAGAAAGAAATACGAAATTGCAGTGTTCAGGCAACGAATTCTTTATATAGAGAACTTCGTTGTACGGAAGCTCGTAATAGAGAAGTTCGACTGTAGTATTCAGAATTTCTGTACTTTTGCTAAGACAAAACAAATTTTAAGACCTGATCAACTGAGACATCATAGTGCTGATACGTTTACATTAATAAGCTGTCAAAATTTTTCAAATGTTTAATTTAATCGGTTCTCTATTAGTGCCATCAAAGACTCTTAATTCTATTATTACTTATTTCTAGAAATTATATTAAAAATCCTTTATACTTTCTTAATGATTTCGAATCTTTGTAGCACAATATTGATAACAACAAATTGGCAAGAGTTCAGAATGTCTTTAATTTTTTGTACCGAACCGAAAATTTAGGTTCGGAAGCGGTTCAGGTTTAGCAAATTTTTGAACTTTGGTTTGGTTTAAGGTTCGGTTCATAACCGGTTTGCAGCCCTGGTCATAATTCTCTCAAAAGGAATTGCAGACATCTTGGAAATACCCCTATAATTCTCAACATCCGACTTATTACCTTTTTTATGGAGAGGAATGATAAAAGATTCCTTCCACAAAACAGGGAAAGAGGATGACTCAAGAGACAATTCAAATAATTTATGAATAGGCTTACAAAGTGCATCAGCACAAAACCTAAGTACACAAGCAGGTACTCCATCGGGACCCGGGGCATACACAGTTTTGACAGAGCTAAGATCGCAAAGGAGAGAGCTTTCAGTGATTACAGGGCTAAATATATAATTAGACCCATTCAACTGATAGGGGTATGGTTGATTCGGAAAGAAGCTTGAAGACGAGTAGGTTGACGTAAAAAACTCGACACACAGATCAGCTATGGCCTGATCGGTGTTTGCTTTCGCATTACCATACCGCACAGAAGAGGGCATAGTGGAAGATTTGCGTTTAGAGTTAACAAACGTGTCAAACTGCTTAGGATTAAAGAATGCAACGGTTAAGATAGTCTTTATAACATTGCACATTAAATCTAGAACGAGCATCAACATAACAGGAGAAATCAGCCGATTTTTTCGAATTCCTATACTTTTTGAAATACCTTGACTTCTAGTTCTTCAAATTTATTAGTTCTCTTGTGAACCAAGGCTGCCTATCAGGACAGCGAGGGAGCTCAAAAAGCGGAGAACAAGGTATCATAAAAAGGTTGTATGGCAACATCAATATCTGTACAAGTGTACAATTGAGACCAATCGGTTTCAAAAATTAAATCGTTAAGTTTTAAAAAATGTGTTTTTTGAAAACAATGGGTTTTGCCTCCGTAAAGTTGGTCAGGTCAGCATGATGATCTTCTGGATGTACTGCTGTAGCATGTGTGACTTGGCGGCGAAAATGGTATTGGGCAGCGGTCCCTGGGTGATCACATAGCACTTGGCCACGTAGTCGGGGCCCTATCAGGGAAACGTTAAGAAATGGAAGTGATTTATAAAGTTGAAGTTTGGTTCGCCCATTTCTTACACTGCTCGCCACTTGAATAGGACACCACTAAAGTCGATTTTCTATAGTTAATTGCTGCTAAACCAAGCCATCTAGGAGAATAATTTTTGTTTTCTTATAAAGTTTATTTAAATGTAGTAATTAGACGAAAATTACAAAATTATTCAAAAGTTGCAAGTATACAAAAAACATTGTTAACCAATAAGTAACTAATTTTGGAGTCTTAATTTTGCACCGCTTGAATAGGACACTTTATCTAAAAACCATTTAAGAATATTTCAATCGTTTTCAAATAACAATATTACTTAAATAAGAAATTACTAACATGTTTTTAAACCAAAAAAAGTTTTTAATAGTGTGTTGAGCCTCCTTTTTTCTCCAAAACCTCACACATTCGGTCTGGAAGGGATGCATACAATTTTCCCAAATAATTCAACGATATCGAGTCCCATGCTAATTTGATCGCTGCAATTAGTTCGGGAACGCTCGAATATTGCTGACCTGATCCATATACTTCACGTGTTAGCCATCCCCACACATTCTCAATGATATTCAAGTCCGGTGAATAGGGTGGCCAGTTTAATAACTCTACGTTTTGGCTCGCTATATACGATTTAACAATCCGGGCCGTATGTATAGGGGCATTATCATGTTGATAAATCCATTTCAGATTTGCAAAAAGAGTTTGGAAGTGAGGAAAGGCCTCTTTCAATATACCATTATAACACAACGCATTCATGGTGGTTGGAATAAATTTAAGCTCACAGGTGCCATAATAGGAAATGGCCCCCCATACCATAATACCTCCAGCACTGCTGTGCAACTTATCAAGATGGTGTGGTTCTTTTCGAAGATCATGAAAATAGTAGCTGTAGCCATCGGGGCCCTCCAAATTAAACCTTTTTTCGTCCGAAAAGACAACACGTTGCCACTCCGAAGTCCAGGTGACATGTGCGCGCGCGAAATCAAGGCGTTGTAACTTCCGTGCCGGGTTAAGAGGTGGCTTCTTCTTGATTTTTAGTCTCTTCAGGTGTGTAGCATTATTAATAACACGACGCATGGTTGTCAAACTTGCTTTAACGTTGCATTTTTCCCTTATCTTGGCCAAAGAGTCGTGCGAATTGGAAGCTTCTCTTAATATAAGTCGCTTGTCCGCGATGGTAAGCACACTGTGGGTGCGGCCCTTCATTTTTTTTACCATAATTAGCCTCATTGTTTAAAAAATTTGTTATGGCGTGACGGCTCCTGTCGACTTTTTTTTTGCTATTTTGGCAATAGAAAGGCCAGAATCCTTGTAAGCTTGTATTTTTCCTTTCTCCGACTCAGATAATGAAGTGCCACTGGGAGCGGGCATTTGGTTTGTGGCCGTTTTACTGTCGCGATCATTGAGCACCGGCGGCTGTTCAATGATTTTCCTTTTGGTCTGGTAGCTGTGATCGAAGACATAGTTAAGGCGAATCAAATCGAACTGATTGGGGGGACTGGAGTGTGAAGTGTTTGAATGCTGGCCAAATAGATTTTAAGCTCCACGGTTTGTGGTGACAGGAGACGCCACATGATGTTGCAGACCGTGCTCCGGTCCGTCGGTGTTCTCTGGCGGGTTTCCGAGTGTTTCTTATCCGGAAAGTCTCGCACCTCGCTCCTCACTTTCACGGCGTTTATTAAATTCAGCTTGCCCGCCATAAAAAGTGCCATTAGGTGACTTTTTAGATGCGCTCATTTTCAATTTGGCCTTCCAATTTCGCCGCACAAATTAGAATCGAAACCTATTTTGCTCACGTCACGGCAAAAAAGAGGCGGTAATAGCACTTAAAGGCCATGTTAACTTTGAACACAACGTGTGGCAAACGTAAGCATTTTTCGCGATTGGTAGAAACCGAATATGAAACGGCCACACGAAAAAATTCCTTAGCTGTTTTTTTTATATAGAGTTTTTCATTTCGCGGCCGTTTCCGTACCCATGGACACCGACCTTAACCAAACAATTTTTTTATTTTTAATTTGACGAAATGAGCCGAACAAGCCATGTACTGAGGATCTTTTCCGAAAGTGGGAGCCAAAAGTCTGTAAGTTTTTAACGAAGTGACAGACCTTCCGATACAGCTTTGGCTATTCGATAGAGATATAAAACGTCTGTCGAAGGGATTTTTTTCATTTAAATTATCCTGATTTGCTTATAAGTTTTGCAAATGACTTCACAATAAAAATAAAGCTGAAAAAAAGCCGGATTTTCCGCTTCCCGCTGTTTGTAAATTTTTCCCGCAAGGCTAAAAATGACGGGAAAAAAAGCTGATTTGGCAACACTGCTGCTCACTGACACTAGTTGACGGCTCTGACACTTGGTTTCACTTAACGCCGCTCTCTGTTGTCTGTTTAATGTAAACACTTTGCTGCTAGCATTGCCCTCTGTTGTCTGTTTAATGTACTTAATGCTGCCCAACCACTTCCCGTTAAACCGTTAGAAATTTAAAAATTCAAAAATTTTCAGTTCACTTTTTTTTTCATTCATTTCTTTATCATTTATTAATATTAAATAAAATATTATGTTTAATAAAAAAAAAAATTAGCAAATTACAAAAGAAAAAAAAAACATCAATTAATAAGTACAGTTAATAAATTAAACAATATCGCGCATAATTGAAACTAACTTTGTTTTTTTTTTTAATTTTTAGTAAGAGGGAGGTTTATTTCGAGAGTACACCAAAAGAAGTCGATCCACGCTTCTGGCGATGTAGTACAGAAATAAATGCATTAGTATTTACACATATAATAATTAATCAAGGGCAAACTTTAAGTTTTCCAACAAACTGCAAGAATAAACACTCTAAATGTAGCACCTACCGCTTGCTGGCCTGGCAGTATACATAATAAAGGGGAAGGGGGAGGGGGGGGGGGGGGTGAAATATTGCTAACACACTCACTCACCCACATACACACACTCGCACACACACGCTCACACACACACACACACATTCACTTAGCCTAGGTATTTTTCGGCTCCTACAAACTTTCTTCATCTTTAGTACAGATTAATATAGCACGTTTTGTGGTCCAGTTTCACATATATATAAAAACCGTTACGCTTTTTAGAAAGTTCTTAATTTCGTGACTAGGCAAGTTTTATGTTTTTTAGGTTTTCTTTTAAGGGCCTGTATCCAGCACTAAGGAAAATTCCTGCCAGTAATACATGATTAAGATTAAGCACTGTATGAAGTTTGACAGAAACTTGTAGTTTCCGCTGTGCTGAAAACCCGGCTTAAATATTACAAAATCAACGCAAAAAAGGGCGCTCTCTCTTTCTCTATCTCTCTGGTTTGAAACTTGGCTAAGCGCGTTCGTTGTTAGTTTGTTTGTCCAGGGCCCCTCAATTGGTTTCGGGTATAGGATTTTTAGTACGTTTTTCTTTTTAGTGCAGAGGAGCCCTAGCTGCACAATTGTTGTTGCAAAGCAGCCATCACTTGCTGGTGGTTGTTGTTGCTTGACATCCCTGGTTTAGTACGAAGTTAATTGTTCGTATGTTTTGATTTCTAGTGTTGTTATTATTGTTGCGGTTGTCGAGTTTGTAGTGTCTACAGATGCTCATCACCATGGTAGCCATTTCTTAAGGGTTGTCGCTCCTGCGAGTGATCCGTGGGTCGATTGCGCTTGAAGAAACCGCACTGTAGGTAGAGAGAAAGTGAAAGAATTAGATAGTAAAACAAATCATGTCTGGAAATGAGCCATCGCTGTCACAGTCTGACCTCGGAACTTGCCGCACACCGTACGTTCATTTTACCAAACGAGAATTGTTTATTGTTTAAGTTATATCAAATAAAGTTTGTCACCAAATGGCTCGACGCAAATGGGCTAAGCTTGGCTCCCCACACAACCGAGTCTGTCCTCAGGAAACGCGTAGAAAATGCTAGCGTGAGAGTCGGAGAGCAGCTGATAAGATCGAAGGAGACCCTAAAATACTTGTGTGTAATGCTAGACCACACACTCAATTTCAAAAACCACCTGGAGTACGCAGAAGAGAAGGCCGTTAAGGCCATAAATGCATTAAACGGCAAAATGGCATTGATCTGCAATGTGATCAGCTCAATTTTTATACTCTGTACCGAAGGTACATAGAGTATATTAAGTTTGTGCAAAAGTATGTAACAGGGAGAAGGAATCGTTTCCGACCCTATAAAGTATATATATTCTTGATCAGCATCAACAGCCGATTCGATATAGCCATGTCCGTCTGTCCGTCTGTCTGTCTGTCCGTCTGTCTGTCCGTATGAACGAAGAGATCTCAGAGATGGTAATAGATAGAGGTTTGACATGTATGGGGCATATATTTCTTATACTTGCAGGCAGATCAAGTTTATTTTCAATTTTTGGCACGCCCCCTCCCGCCCTCGCAATTTGGAAAAAACGTCATAACTCCTACAGTTTTGAATATAGATCGTTCGTACCTTCTAGAGATACCTTGTAAACAAAATTATTTATCGATTTGCTGAAGAAATGATAAAGATCGGATGAACGACACTCAAGTTATGAGCAAAAAACGGCCAGTAGACACCCACCACCCACCCACCCATTACCACAGCATTCTATTGAACGGCAATCTTAGCGAGAGAGAGAGAGAGAGTGAAACTTAGAGATGAGCGCGTATAACTCGTGAGCAAATGCGAGCTGCGACGTTAAGGGTACAGAGTATGTTACAGTCGGGCTTGACCGACTTTCTTTCTTGTTTTATATGCATCGCCAATATGGGCCCCTGCGCTGGCGGTCCCTTCTTACAGAAGTCGGCCAAGCCCGGATTTTCTCAAACCAAGTACGTGAAGGATTGATTTGAGTATGGAATTTTCAATCCCGGAATTCTTGTCTTGATCCCGACTTAAGCTCACACTGGATTGATTTTATCTTGTTATTCGAGCTCGATTTGATCCCTCAGTAGGATCCAATCAAGAAGGTCCAATATTGATTTAAGCTCGATATTCGTACTTGATTTGATCTCGAAGTCGGTTTGGTGCATGAATACCCGAAATTTAATTGAGCTCGTTACTCGGACTACATCCAATCCGAAAAATGATTGCATCAAACATGACACGAGATTGACTTTAGCTTGATGTTTAAACTCATTTTGAACCCAAAATAGCAACTCACAAGAACTCCATGCTACTTTTTTAACGACCTTTTTGATTATCAAACCAGCAAGTTCTAGCCGGCTCGAGGTCATTAGTTTGCATACAACTGTAAAACCAGTACACAAACAGCATTACAATGGAGGCTGGTCCCTATTGAAGTCTCTTCAATAGACTTCACCCATCAACTGCAATTCAGCAGCTACCTTCTCATGCTGGTATTACTATAACTGGTAGGAAATTCCAAGGTAACGGTTAGCGCAAAAAACCCACACCACCAATAACTGCTGTGCTCACAGAAAAATTTGTATATGTGGAGCAGGATCAATACAAACCACAGTGCCCAGGGTCAAGTTGCTGCCACCTGGAACTAATTTAGAGTCCTTTTGGAGGGATCTAGAGCTAAATTTGGAGCTAAATCTGTAAATCGTTCTGCCAGAGGACATCGAGGATGCACATGCCTTGTTTCTCAACAAGGTGTATGCAGCAGCGATTAATGCAAGGACTAAACCGTATCCCTCGCCTTCCACCTGCCCCTGACACTCTGCTCCTCATCAAGAGAAGACTCCGGAAACAATACGCTCGTACTCGTGACCCTATAGTTGATTGAGTCTATCGCAGAGTGTCAAACCGGTGGAAACTGATCGATTTCTAATGAACGTCCCATCAGATGAGAGCATCAATTACACAGTTCGACAAAATCTAACTTTTTTTAAAAACCCAGCATAAGACCCTGAAATTATGATAAAATGGCATCTGTAAGCATCACCTCATACCCAGTTTTACGAAAAGTACTTTTGTACTTGCAACACACAGCGACAACAATTTTAACTCAGTTTTTAATAGCTTAAGATAAAAATTTTGAAAATTCAGCAAATGTGGACAGTCATTGGGAACGCAATATAAACAAGAAAGAAAGTCGGTCAAGCCCGACTATAACATACTCTATAGCCTTACTACCCTCGCATTTGCTCACGAGTCAAGAGAGGCAATCTTAGTGAAAGAGAGAGAGAGAAACTTAGTGAGTTTAACCAACGTTATGCCCTGGTTCGCGGTTTATTGGCAATTTTGTACTAGCAATTGCCTTAGAACAACATTGACCATTAAGGGAAGGTCTCGTTATATTGGTACATAACTTTAAAACAGGGACACACCACACCACAAAGGACCGAACAGCTGTTTCAATGGTATCTCTACCATATATCATCAGCGGTCTTCACCTGGTACCACAATCCCTGTGTCTGTTTCTCCACCAAAGACAATTTTAATTGAAATTTTACTTTTTCTTGGTGGCAATGACGAATTTTACTCATAAGATTAATTACATAATTTTGGGGAAGCCTGTGATACCCGAATGGTCAATGTTGCTCAGAGGCAATTGATGGTACAAAATTGCCTATAGTCCGCGAACCAAAGCTTCCTTTGTGAATCTGAAAACACAGTTTGGTCTATTTTTACGTCTGGCTCATAGTCCATATGGAGTGGTTCGTGGGTGAATATAAAATTGGTACTCCAATTCGCGGTTTTTTTGGCTGTCGAGTACCATCTCTTAGGGACATACAACAGTCCATTATACCATCATAAAAATCTACCGTGCGCTTTTAAAGATATTCAAGAGTGAAGGTTTAGCTCCTTCTGGAGGTACCCTAACCAATTGCCCGATTGAAGTGCATTATTTGTGTTGCGTTCCCAATGACCCTGTTCACATTTGCTGAATTTTACAGATTTTTATCTTAAGCCCTTAAAATCTAAGATAAAATTGTTGTCGTTGTGTATTCCAAGTACAAAATTACCCATAAATCGCGAACCGAGGCTTTATTTGAAAAACTGGATATGAGGTGATGCTTACAGAGGTCCCTTTTATCATAATTTAAGGGTCCCATGCCAGGGTTTTTTTTAGTGTTGTACTGTGTTATGCTCTCTGGTCTGTCACCAGGAGGTACAAACGTCAAGCAAACCAAAAATTTCTGATCCAAAGGTCTGATGGCACTCGGGCTAAATACCCCAAGGATTGAACTGTATTCAAAATTCGCAGAGTGGAACGAACGACAACAAGACGCTGAAGGACATACTCTTCCAACTATTAATATTCAACTCACTGTTGAGACTGCGATACATCCCGAGAGTCTGGAAGAAGACCCAGATCGTTATGATCCACAAGGCTCGGATGAGTACTTCAGATGTTAAAAGAGTTTGGTTTCGTTGGTGTCGAAAATCATTGCTGCAGTACATGTACCGATTTTGCAGATGGGCAAGGCGCTGGCGAAGTGTACCAATGTCACCTACACGTTAAGGAGAGAGGACTGCCTGAAGATCAACATCTAGCCCATCATCAAGGACACGGGTACCTGGGAGTGTACCTTGACAGGCGCCTGACTTTTGGCTTGCACATAAACCAGCTGACAAGTTCTCGAATTTATCATCAAGCCGTTAACGAGAGGCATTACAAAAACCATCAATCCGAGGAACTATGAAAACCCTCAATCCGAGGCACTATGAAAGTCCTCAACAAGAGTCACCACGAAGCCCTCGACCCGAGGCAACCTCAACCAGCCCGTACGAACTTGCTTATCGACCCCCCATTGAAGAAACGAACTCAACCGAGGTAACCATTGACCAACCAACTATGCTCAGTACCACGGATTCATCAGTTTCTGCATTTAACTGAAAAAGTTCGTCGACTCAACTACTCTACCAACAACACACATAGAAAGTCATTCGCTACCCGCATGGTCACTGGAATTGGACTTGTTTGACAGGTGTTTTCAACAATACGGTGCCACACAGCACGCGAAGCTATGGACCAATTGAGAGCTTTGATTTCCATGCTTAAGGCTCAGCTGTTTATCGATGGAACTCTAAGCTCTAATGGATTTCTCTACTCACCTTGTACAGCAGCAATACGAGCAGTAATAAGATCAAGGTTCCGGCACAAACAGCCAAGATCACAACCCAAAGGGGAACCACATCGGGTACTTGCTGTGGTTCCGGCTGTGCCTTGTAGAAGATCTCATGTGACTTGATGATCGCATCCTTGGGCTCACCAATAAAGGGTAATCGTGTTACATTAGCCACAGCCAAAGTGGAGATATTTAGTGGAACATTCGAGGCCAATTTCTCCATTGTTTTGGCCACAACGCGAGCACGTATAGCCACAAAGGCGGCATCAGCATCCTCGGTGCCCAGATTAGTGACCTCACAGCGTATGGTGCGACATTTGGCGGCCTGGCAGGGTGAATTGAGATCGATTTGTGTGGGTAAATCGGAGGCGGCGAGGTCATCGTTGGAACGACGCAAACGCTGTGGCTGCTGCTGCTGGGAGGAGGAGGAGCTGGAAGAAGACCAGTGTTGGGTGTGACCCTGACCCTGACCCTGATGTAGATTATCCTCATCGTATCCGTAATAGGGCTTACCGCCGGAGCTGTAGACTACATGATGTTGCTGCTGTTGCTGCGGATGGTTGCGTTGTTGCTGTTGCAGCTGCTGTTGCTGCAGTTGCTGCTGCTGCTGTTGCACTTGCTGTTGCTCCTGCTGCCTGCGATGATACAGCTCATTGTCCACATTTGAGCGTGGCAGTGTATCCAAATCCAAAGTTCCTGAATGAAACTGACCAGAACGTCCGCCATAGATGGACTTATCGCTCGTGGGCAAATTCAGCTGCTGCACACGGGTGTGATACTGGGAACTCGACTGGCTAGGAGCTGCAGCTTCTAAGTCACCACCAACACCCGCCATTTGTATGTGTCCCTGTGTACTGTGCCCACGCAGTTGGGCACTTGGCTGTCCACTGCTGGAGGTGAAGTTATAGCTGTAACTTTGATTCATTGTAGGTTCGATCACCATTTGCGCCGCCTGATTGGCACGTCCCTGATGCACGTAGGAGGCATCACCGGTCGCATCTTGGGCATCCTCATTCTCCAGCACATTCTTTTCCTTCTTGGTAAATTGGAACTGATTGCGATTGCTCACGATGACACCATGAACTGGCGCAGAGTTCTGTTGACCCTGCGAGATCTCCACTCCGCTGACTCCCGCAGCTGATCCCGCCGTATTACTGATGGATCCTTGGGCATGTAGATACGATTTCGTTCTGAGTTTCTCATTCAAAATCAAATTCATTACGTTCACTTCACTGATCTCGTCGCATTTGATTTTGCCATCGGTTTCGGGTTGATTCAGTAGATACATCAGTGGATCTCCGGCAATGGTCTCATAGGGATAATGTATGTGGACCACTGCCTTTTCTATAATCGACGGACGATCATTGCGTATCTCATAGATATGCACCAACTGCGGACCCAAGTCCTCCTCTCTGGTGGCATTCACAATGTTCTGATAGTCATCGGCCTTGTACAGCTGATAGTCGGGCAGCGAGGTACCCTTAATGCTAAGATCCGTGTCCACCCAAATGCCCACACTTTGACGCCACACATTATCAAGATGGGAACCCTTCTTCTCCAGATTTGTAGAATTGGCCTCGCCATAAAAATCATAACTGGAAGAGCTGCCAAATTTCTCGGCAGGCACGAGGCTGATCACAAAATGAGCCTGCAAAAAGAAACAAAAAGAGATTAGCCAGAGGGATTGCCATACTGCTCTTCCCTGCCGAAACTTACCAATTTGCCCGACTCCAGGGGGTTTCCTATGTCACACTTGAGCGTATGATTATTGGCCGCTGAGGGTGCTGAACAGGTAATGGGTGCATCATTCTTATCGCCCAATTGCTGTAGCTTACGGAATTCCAGATCACGTGGCGTTACCATATAGAAGGCCGCCTCAAAGGCATCCTCATTGTGGTTGGTGATCATAACTTCGATTTTGAGGGGTTCGTGTGAGCCAAACAAATATTTGTTTACGGTTCTGGCCAAAAGGTAATGGAAATATTTGAAAGGGATTAGCGAAATAACTAGCGAAAAAGGGTAAGTACATTCCCTGGTACGTTGCCAGGGGCTCATACTGAGAGAAAGTATCAAGTAATTCACACTTAAGTAATGCAATTACGAACTGAATGGTCTACTGAACTTTACTCACTGATCTCTAATCTACTTACTGTACAACTTTGTGCTTTACTCACTGCTTTAGTCGTTGCTCATACGGAGCTCCACTCACTACTCTGCTCTTAAATCTACTCACTGCTCTACTATTGTTCTTTCCACAACTTTCTGCTCACTGCTCAACTCTCTTCCCAACTCACTACTCAGCTCTGCACTCAACTCTCTGTCCTACACACTGAAATACTTACAGATCACTGATTTGCTTGTTAATCTACTCACTGCTTACTGATTTAATCTCTGTTAAACTCACTGCTCACTGCTTTGCTCTCTGATCTACACATTGCTCTATTCACTGCTCAGATCTCACTCTCACAACTCCTCTGCTCTTTGTTTTCGCACTGCTCGCTGTTCTAAACCCTGTTCTACTCACTGCTCATTGATCTTTTTTCACTGCTCTACTCATGCTTTACTGCTCTACTCACTGCTCTTCTCAGAGCTGACTCACTCCTCTTTACTCACTGTGCTACCCACTGATCACTGCTCTGCTCTCTAATTTATCCACTGCTCGCTGCTCAACTCTCTACTCTACTCACTGCTCTATTTTCAGCCCTATTCAGTGGTCTACTCTTTCCCAATTACTTTGCACACTCTTTACTACTCTGCTCTTTAGTTTACTCACTGCTCGCTGCTTTGCTCTTCCCACTGCTCTGACTCACTCCTCCTCTCTCTAATCTACTCACTGCACACATTGAACCAATTCCCTTCCCTTCCCTGGCCCCCATTCAACTTACTTAATATCCAGCTTAAGATCGGGCTCACAAATGTTATCCAGACCACAATTCTTTTGTATATTGATCGCATCACGCAATACAATCTCCCGATTCTGATCAATCACCGGCTCCAGTATGTCGCGTTTACGTCTGACCACTGGCTCAGAGGCTCGATAACTTTTCAGATTGTAGCGCGCCTCCACTTCCAGTGGCGTTAACTTATCCTGTACACCATCCACCAAATAAACCGTCTCATTCAGGCAATATCTTTGGGCATACATCAGGCGTATGGTCTGATTTCGTACATTTCTACCCTCATCGCGAAGGAAGAACATGCGGGGATTGCGCGTCTTCTTGGCATCCAGCAGCCAGGAGACTTCAAAGTCCAGCTGGTTGGGCAAATAGCGACCCGTATAGCTCCAGCAGGTGGTCAGCAGCATGCACGCCACATTCTTGTGATCGCGCTGCAGCTGACAATTGCGATCGTCCAGCGAGATCAGTTTGGAGGGACTGGCGAAGATCGTCTCAGCATTGACAGCGGCCACGGGACGCGACTTAAAGATAAAGACCTGAGCGGAGTCATAGGCGCCCACAGCCAGATCCGGATAGGTATTACCATCCATGTCAACGCCTCCGGATAGGGCAAAGCCAAAGGTATGCGGATAGGGGGCACCCTCCACCAGTTGCTCGGCCTTGATGATCTGTGAGGGTTTGGCCAACGGACCCAGGGCAGAGCCATGATAGATGTAGACCACACCACGTCCTTCGGGCCCATCGTAGGGTGCACCCACCGCAAAGTCCCCAAAGCCATCACCGTTCACATCGCCCAGTGTGGTCAGAGCCAGGCCGAAGCGTCCCTTGGATTGCACACCGTCGCGTATGTGCTCGATGGACCAGCGGGTGTCACCGCCCTGCAGCAGAATGTAGACACGACCCACATCGTATTTGCCCTCCACATTGTTGGGCTCCGTGTACATGGGTGCACCAATGATCAGATCATCCAGACCATCGCCATCCACATCGCCACTGGCCAGCGAATACCCAAAATATTCACCAATCTGATGGCCCGTGATATTGAGTATATTCGACATATTCCAATGATTCACCACGATTTTGCCCACCAAATTGGCACCGCGTGGCATACCAATGGCCACATCCTCCGTGTGATCATTATTGAAGTCACCGGTGATCATGGAATAGCCCAGATACGAATCATCATTGGCCGAAGAGCTTTCGGTTGTAGAGAATAGCTGATTCTCGGGTTTGGTCACATCCTGCGAGCTGGCTTGACCTGTGAAGAGTTGGTGTTTGGTTAATATAATTTCCAGTTGAGTGAGCTTATCACATTTGTTCTTCTTGTGTACTAACTACTTCATGCGGGACAACAACAACAACAAAAAGCAAGTGCTACGATACAATGACAATTGCACCACAAATTGACGTTCTACTGCTAGACGTGCATGGGATTAGCAATTGGTTAATGTGTGTGTGTGTGTTTTTTTTTTCCCAGATTAGTAACCCCTTGGTCAACATGCAAAAGCAAACACAAAGCTTAAATTTAGCTAGGACACAAACCAATTACGATCAAGTGCTTACGAGCTACTACAGTTCAATGATGGGTGGAAAGAGAAGCTAAGGCAAGGTATACAAATTAAGAATTTCATGCTTGTTTTACAAAATTTTCAATGTCATCCATGGTCTTATATTTCTGTAATTGGTTACTCATAAAACTAAATTTCGTAATTCTAGAAAAAGTAAAGAAAAAAAAAACAGGAGGCTGTTGTGTGTTTCTGTTAAAAACATAACATGACCTTGAGCCTGCTAGTTTGATTATTATAAAGGTTGTAAAAACAGTTACATATGTACAAAAAACGCTACGCACGGCGTTGTTGTTGAAGCTAAACCAAAAATAGTTTCATTTATAGCAAAAAAAAACCAAGGTTTGAATGCTTTTCTACACTCAGACTTATTGGTCACTGTGTTAGCAGTGGGGAGAAAATCTCTCTTACTAATACAGTAAGGTCATTTGAGAACACACACACACACAAAGTGTCCGCAGAGGAAGTGCTCCAAGTTGCTAGGAGTCGATGCCAAATAGAGCATTAAGGCATAAGGCGGAAGTCTTCGCAGAGCTGCACAACAAATGGCTATTGGAAGGAGTATTCCCTGGAAAGTGGAAGGTACAGAAGCTGGTTCTAATACCCAAACCAGGCAGGGCACCGGGAGAAGCCGCGTCATACACACCGAGCTGCCTGATCGACTCAGCAGGAAAAGTCTTTGAAAAACTCGTCCGCACAGTCTCGTCTGGCAGTGATCTTTCCCAGAACCAGTACGGGTTCAGGAAGGCGAGGTCTACAGCCGATGCCATCAAGAAGCGCGATAGAGGATACCAGATGCAGAAACGGCGAGAAGGAATACTGTCTAGTGGTTACATTAGATATCCGCAACGCCCTTAACTCTGCTAGGTGGAGCTGCATTCTAGGGGCCCTAACAAACTTCAGCAACAGGGTACTCAAATACGATACCAGTGCATGTACGGAGACGTACAACGTTACCGAAGGCGTTCCGCAAGGATCCGTTCTAGGTCCACTACTGTGTCACGTAATGTACGATGGCATCCTACGACTATCCCTCCCCCCAAGAGAGCAAGTCGTTGCTGTGGTGGTAGTGGCAAAACACCTTAAGCAGGTAGAGTTGTTGTTGTAACCAAGCTATCAGGCAGATAGAATCGTGGCTCTACTCAGTGGGCTTAGAATTAGCACCCCACAAGACTGAAGCTGTCCTTATTAGCAGCCGGAAAAAGGTGAAGACTGCAGACATTACCGTGGGTAATGCAGTGCTCACTTCAAAGAGAGGAGTAATGCTGGATACCAGGCTCAGCTTCCGAGAGCACATGGACTACGTAAGCCGAGCGCTTCAAGGATAATGCTAAATACCAGAGACCCGAAGCAAAGTCGAAGGTTACTGCTCAACAGCGTTACGAGGTCGACCATGTTGTACGCTGCTTCAATCTGGTTGGAGATGAAAAGCTACAGTCGTGGTCTGGAGGCAATCCGCATATGCTGTGCATTCCGAACATTGTCAGATGACGCAGCGCTAGTCATTGCAGGAGTGCCGCCCCTGGATGAATTAGCCGCAGTGAACACTAAGGTGTTTAATGAGGTTCACGGCAGCAGCCTTCCAGCAACTCACAAAAAGACAGTGCGAACTTCTGCCCAGGAAGAAAGTTTACTTAGGTGGCAACGCTGGTGGGATTCATCCACCAAGGGTCGGTGGACTCACCGCCTCATCCCAAACCTTGAAGAATGGACTAATAGGAGGCATGGGCAGGTAAACTTCTACCTTACCCAGCTGCTTTCGAAGGTACCTGTACCGCTTTGTGCAAGAGGAAGATGCAAGCTGCACCTACTGCGGGAATTTAGAGGAGGATGCTGAGGAGGATGTTCAGAAGTGCCAGGCAGCACTTAGAGTGAGCTCTAGGCACGAGATGGCTGTCAGTTGAGAGCATAGTCCCACTCATGTTGGAAAGCAGCGCGAACTGGGAGCATAAGCAGCTTCTGTTATGATCGAGTTGCGTAGATTGGAGCGGAGTAGAAGGAGCACGATGTAGTAAGGGCACTGAGAGTTTTGTGAAGCAATGCTTAACGGCTGTACCGCAGAATCGCAGCCACCTTCCTCTACTTGGCAACTTGGCGCTGTATCGCAGTGCCCGGTTTTTGCTGTTAAGTCGCTTTGGAATTCCCAAGCGGTTATAACAGCGCTGGCATGAGGAGGCAGCTGCTGGCTTGCAGTAGTCAGGCAAAGACCGCTAAAGATTGAACTGGGAAACTTATGAAACAGCTGTGGTGTTGTGTGCTTCTTGAGCCAGCTAAAACAGTCACATATAAAAAAATAATTGACCTAAATTGTAGAACATTTTCTAATATCAGTTGGATTTCATCCTAGAAAATAAGAAACAAGAATTCAATACCTAATTTCCAGGTCATTTTCTATATACATATATAAAAATGAATGTTTGTTTGTCTGTCTGTCCCTTATGCCTGCCTAAGCCGTTCATCCGATTGTAATGAAACTTTGGAGAATGGTTGGACGCCTGCCCGTCATGGTTTCTGCGTTAACAAAATGGGCGAAACATGCTCCAAAAACCGCAAAATTTACTAAGTTATACCGTTCATCCGATTGTAATGAAACTTTGGGGCATGGTTGAACGGGAAGGATTCCAAGTTGATGAAATGGGCGGGAAATGCAAAAAACTTTGCAAAATTACCATATGAGTATTAATGAAAGCGCTTAATGTTTAGATTACAATGAAGGCGTTGGTAAATGGAAGCTGTAGCTTAAACGGCCCAAGAAGTTGCGAAATTTGAACATTTTTCATTTGAGCCTGGATGAATATGAAGATTTGATAGACGGCAATTGTAGACGGGTAAACGGTCGCAAATTTTTCACTTGAGTTTAGTTTATCATGAAGACAAAGTCGAACTTCGAAAGCCGTAATTTACAATTGGATTCCCAGTCATAAGTGCATGAATGAAACGGGAAATAGTCTTTATATATAGATGAATGTTTGTCTGTCTGTATCGTGCATCCGATCTTAATCATTCCTTTGGCAGATCGATGAATAATCTTGATTACTAAATAACTCTGGAAGATACGAACCATCTATCTACATAACTGTGGGAGATATGACGTTTCTTCCAAATTGCGGGGGCCGGAAAATAAACTTGATCTGCCTGCAAATATAAGAAATATTTGTTCCATATATGTCAAACCTCTATCTTTTACCATATCTGAGATCTCTTCTTTCATACGGACAGACGGACAGCGAAAACGGCAATATCGACTCGGCTGTTGATGCTGATCAAGAATATATATAGGTTTTATATAGAGTCGAAAATGATTCCTACTTCAAACTTAATATACTCTGTGTACCTTTGGTACAGAACATGAAATACCTCCGACTCCGATATACCTCTTTACTCAGTTGCCTTATGTTAATTAACAGAGCATTACCCTTAATGTTCACATACTAACATTATGTTAGCAGACAGCGCATGCTGACCTCAAATATATATCAAAAGTTGTGTTCCTTAAGTAAAGACCCAAAAGTAGGCCACATTTTTTATAATTAACAGACACCGCATGCAGCCCCCAAATATGTATATGACAATTATCTTATAACTTTGCTATTCATTACACAGGCCAACAAAATTACCACTTTGGTGAGGTCCAGCCTTCTTTGTATTAAATTTTGTCCAGAATTAGTGCACTAAACTGGATTTTTCAACGAGAAGGCTGGATCAAAATGGCTGTTGGTCTGTGTTATCCGATCTGTATGAAAATTTTCATACATTTGCAGATTACTTTAATGTAAGAAGGGAAGAAGAAGTAGGAAAGTACGGATGAAGTTGAATAATATTGAAATAAAACTTTACTCTCTCAATTTTGATCAGCAATCTAGCAAGAGCTAACTTTCGAACCACAACCTTGCAGGTTGCGAAACTGCAAACTTAAGGCGTCAGCAAACTTGTACTCACTTTTATATTTAATCATGCTCAGCATCTTTTTTTTATAAGCTTCTCTTTCCACTTGTCTGTTCTATAGGTTTACTTAGATTACAAATGGTATGCTAGGTGAATATGGTTTGCCACACTTATTGGTGGGGCAAGTGAGACTTAGCCTAGACAACAACCAAAGCAGCAGTATGCATTTTAGGAAACGTTTGTGTGGTTGATCCTTTTTTTTTTTTTGTTTTCTTTAGGTTAGCGAAGCTTTCGACACATGATATCCATAATGAGTTGTTCTAAGCACTAAGACACCATTATGGAGAGCGAGGCGTTTGTGGTGGTTGTCGGTCTTCTGTACACTGGGTTAATTTGTTTATTTTTTTCGTTTGCTTTTTTTTGTATATTATTACCTCCAGTGCCGAAGGGCTGATAAAAAGGCGGCTTAAATGGAAACTCGGCATCGGGCGGTATTGAGTAGGTTTGTCCTTTTTTATGTTTAATCGGTATTATAGTTTTTGGGTAAAGGTTTTTTTGGTTTTTGGTTGGTGGTGTGGAAAGTGTTGGTGGATTGGTGGATTGGGAGGTACAGTTTCGGTACAGAATGCATACGTTTGGTACAAAAATGGCATGCATTTTGCGCCGACACAAGATACATTAAGAATAGAACGAGAGAGAGAGAGAGAAAGAGAATACATAATTTTGATTAATTAACTAAAAAACATGATGACGCATTATACGGTACAAGGTACAAGGTACAGGTACAGTTAAAGTAATTGATATAAATACGGTTAAATTACAGTACATTACGTTTTACAATCAAAGTTGTGTTTGTTTTTGTCGAGTTGTACATATGTTTGGTTAGCATAATGTGTGAATTTTGTTTCGTAATTACTTTTTTTTTTTGGGTTGGGGTTGGGGTTAGATTCTAGCAGCGACGACAAATGCGACGACAGGGTTCATAAATATAAGCCAAATTGGGTTAAGAATTTCGGTGACAACAACTCGACAACACATACAAATAGAGAGTCATAAGTATACTAGGGCTAGAGGATACTGTGTAGAAGGACTTGGGCTTAGATATGTAGTTGGAGTATCTTACTAACTATGGGACTAAAATTTGGCACCAAATGCAATTCATGCACTAGAACAAGGGAAAAATGCATAGGAATCGATTTTGTTGATCAATCTCTTAATTTTAGACACCCGCTTAGAACTAGGTACGTTATTCACTAGGGACAGTATTAAGAAAAAGCTCAACAATTCAGACAAAATTAAAAACGTTTTCGTGGAAAGTTCTAGCTAGTAGAAGAAATACATGGGGAAGGGTTGGGGAACCAGGCTACAGGTTCAACTTAAGGTTCTAGGCTCTGGCTGGTAAATAACTAAAATACAAAATACATACAGTAAAAATATATATATATATATATGTATAAAGACGACAATACAGGGTAAACGGAATGTGGGAAAAACGTGCACTTACCTTGCCAATACCAACTGCCAGGTGCCCCAATAAACAGACGCGAGCCATTCTGCAAAAAGAGAGGGTAAAATGAAAATTTACCAAAAATAAAAAATAAAACTAGAAATGAATGCAAATGTTATGCCACGATCCCAACGAGGTGCCAACTAAACGTGCCCACGCTCCAAACTTACAAAAAGCAAAAAAAGAAGAAGAACAAAATACACAAAATTCATTCAAGCTGGTTGAGGCCTTAGCTTTAGCTGCATGTAATAACTCAATGCGGCCAAAATAAAGTGAAAGAATTGGCAAAGCTATGGAAAAGGCGACAAGCAGTTGCACTGTAATTTTAGAATACGTAGACTGACAGGACGCTGAAATAGCTATACAGCTATGCTGTTTCCAAATGTAAGACACAAGCCGAAACAAAGGGAGAAGAGATTTAGAAATTAGTTAGGAAAGCAATAAAGACAGGGTTTTAAGGTCAAGCTAACTTCGTCTGTGCCGAAGTTTTTATACCCTTGCAAATGCTGTTTTTGAAATGTAACTAAAACCCATTTTCCGACAGATAAACATCTGATTTCGACCAAATTTCGCGAATCTTTTTGAAAACATATCCAATCAACAAACGCCGAGTTTAAGAACGAAAAAGTTGAAAACAAAAAAGTTCTTCTCAGTAAGACTCATTTTCCGACAAATCGGCCCTATGGCAGCCTTAAGATATAGTCAAATTTTGCGAATCTATTTGAAAGCATATAGAATTAGTAATCAGCGAGTTTAAGGACGCTAACATTAAAAACTCAAAAAAAATTTCTTACTAAGACCCATTTTCGACCGATCGGTCCTATGGCAACCATAAGATATAGTCACCCGATGTCGATCAACTTTTTCAAATTAGTTTGAAAGCGTATAATATTATTAATCACTAAACTTAAGAACGATTTACTTAACAAAAAACAGGTTTTTTCACTAAGACCCATTTTCCGACCGATCGGTCCTATGACAGCTATAAGATATAGTCATCCTATTTTGACGAAAGCTTGCAAATCTGTTTGAAAACATATAATATTAATAATGGCCGAGTTTAGGGACGATAAAATTGAAATCAAAAAAGTTTTTCTCACTAAGACCCATTTTCCGACCGATGGTTCCTATGACAGCTATGAGATATAGTCATCCGATCTCGACCAAAATTTGCAAATCTGTTTGAAAGCATATAATATTAATACTGGCTGAGTTTAAGGACGCTAGCATTGAAAACAAAAAAGTTTTTATCACGAAGACCCATTTTGCGACCGATGGTTCCTATGACAGCTATGAGATATAGTCATCCGATCTCGACCAAAATTTGCAAATCTGTTTGAAAGCATATAATATTTATACTGGCTGAGTTTAGGGACGATAAAATTGAAATCAAAAAAGTAGTTCTTACTAAGACCCATTTTCCGACCGATGGTTCCTATGGCAGCTATAAGATATAGTCAGTAGCGTGCAGTAAAAAGAAGACTCTATCTAATTTTCAGCTCGATAGCTTTAAAACTGACAGACAGACGGACGGACAAAGCTCAATCGACTCATCTCGTCGCCCTGATCAAGAATATATTATATATAGTTTATGGGGCCGAAATGAATATTTCTATGCGCTGTAAACTTCTGGGCAAAATTATAATACCCTTTGCAAGGGTATAAAAACGAAGAGTTAAGTGAACCAAGTGAAGGGAAGTAATAAAAAAAAGAAGTGAATAAGAGAATAGCTTCTTAGAATTTTTAATTTTTAGCAAAAGAGAACGGATTCGAATTTTCGATTAGATGTTACGATGCCTACAGAGCAGTAGTCGCAGTCGCCAACCGCCTCAGGTAAGAAAGGGGGACAAGAGGGAAAAAAATATAAGTAAACAAGTAAGAGAGTCGATTAAGTACGACTGTAATATACTCTGTTCATGCCAAAGCTTAGACACTCTTTCGCTCTCTCTAGATTGTCATGCCTGTGCCGCAGGGGCCGAACACATTTCGCTATTCAGACCGACACGAGCCGAACGCATGCCGAAGCTAGTGCCAAGATAGCAGACAGTTTTCCAGTCGCTGGCCAGCGGTCTATAAAAACTCTCTAGTACGGCTGGGGTCAGTCACTCTTTTTTCGTCAACCCAGCGTTGCTCTTTGTACGGTAATGCGTCGTGCCGCCTGTCAAATTGTAAAATGGGCCGAACGCTAAACAGAGAGAGAGAGAGAGAAGGCGTACGCTCTAATTTTTTTCCGTGAGAGAGCGTGTGCAAAGAATAGGAAAGGATTTCAAAAAAAGGTGTATCAATCCTCGAACACCCTTTCAGTGAAATATTTCACAGTATGCCAGTGGAATGCATTATGGCGTTCCATGCATGTCATTGGGTCGAACGAGCGTCGCTTATGTCGCTTCTCTACATGGCATCGTGTCGAACGAGAGTCGGTTATGTTGCTTCTCTGCATGGCATTACGTCGTCCTAGCGTGCCTGGAGAACCGTTAACGTATTGAGCGGACATCGCCTTGAAAAATACGTCAGTCGAGCCCATTGTGAGGGAAATAAGCGAGCGTCAACGACAGTCACAAAATCGTCAACGGAACGTTGATACAGCGTGGATCGGCCGTACTAGAGGGAAAGGTCAGAGATGGTTTTTGCGTCGCACCAATACACTCTCACTTTTTGGCCTCGCTTTTCCTGACAAACGCTGATTAGTATCAGTGGTCGGCAATAAGATCTTTTCAATTGTCTGCACAAAAAAGGTTATCTTTAACATCAAATATTTGAAACAGCTACCAATTCCGATTCCGCATGATCTCAACGAAATCAAAAACGTGAACAGAACTGTTTCTTCATTCAAAATCAAGTTTTTTGGATAACACTATCTATGAAGTACACTATCAATGTTCAAACTATCGATGGTGCCCACGATAGTTATATCGATAGTTATCTAACGAGCTTAAGAGTTAAACTGAACAGGAGGCGGCGGTTAGTTTGACTAACCGAACATTGAGAAATCGATACTCAAACTGTGTTCTTTTAATGTGGTTATTTCCCCGATTTATCCCCCAAGTATAACATTAAATTCTAAAATATATCGAGAAACTTTTTTTTTTTTTAATTTTCAGCTAGTCGGCTATACCCCAATTCCCCTAAAAGCCTTATAGATAATTTGCATACTCACACTATTGATGGCCGCACTGAAGCCAGCCTGACACGAGCCCTGTCGATGATAGCCCCAGTTATCTGAAAGAGAGAGAGAGACAGACTGTGGTGAGAGGGGGGTCAAGTCACTTACAGTTTTGGTCCTTATTATGTATTGTGGTAATTCTCATCATAAATGTTTGCACAAGCTCAATGAGAGGAGCGTGTGGGCCTTAAGGGCCAGGGCCAGGCACAATAAATTGCAAATAATTACCGCAGCAATGCAATAAATTGCACTGTGATTTGTCAGTCGAAGATGGCAGATGCCAGATGGAGTTGCAGTTGGAGTTGAGATGCCAGTGAAACATAAAAGGATTAGAGCGCGCCTTGGGGGCAGCATAAAAACTGGACAAACAAAAAGGCAGTTCTCCCCCCGATCCCTGACTCCAACCACATCCTTTTGTTTTGGCACCGCCTTTTGTCTGGCGCATCAGCAGCAGCAGCAACTACCGCACCGCAGCAACATGTTTGTATGTGTGTATGTATGTATGTATGTCGCCTGCCTCTCTGTACAAAATCAACAGCCAGATCGTGCGTTTGATCAAATTAAACGATAACAATTTGTCTCCGAAGTGTTTCAATTTGAGCGCAAATCGAAAAGACAACAAAAAAACCAGAAGACACCAGCAACATGTTGCTGACGTACACACACGCACACACACACACAGCAACACGCAAGCCTTTGGCTTTGGTTGTTGTAGTAATTCCCATAATAAAATTCGCCCCCGTCTTGAATTACAATTAGTTTTTAGCAAGGGCACACAGCACAGACTCGAACTTGGACTTTACCTGGCTTTTGTTGCTGCAAGTCCAGCTTTTTTGTTTTGTTTTGTTTGTTTGTTTGTATGTGTTGCTGCCTGGCTTTACCCTTTTTTTGTGCTGCTCTCTCATTTCTCATTCGTCTTAACTATTAGTTTGGCATTTTGTGCGTTAAGTTGGTATTTATTGCTTTCAGTGATGTCGGAATGTTCGCTGGGCCAAACTGTCAAGATGGGTTGATGTTGTCGGTGTTGTTGCTGCTGCTGCTAATCATTTCACAACAACAGCAACATTAATAACGCAACACGCTATTGGCAAATAGGGGAGCTGACCGAGCGATGCGTTTAGAATGATTAAATTGCCCTTGGATTGATTTCTTTCCTGGAGGCCAACAGATTGAGCAATTGGTAAGTGGCAAGAGATTCGCTTTGAAATAACCAAAATTCATGAAACAAAAACTTTTTTAAGACCGAAAAATAAGAGTGCTGCTGACGTGTAACCCGACTACAAAATACCCTATATTTTTGCTGTCTACTATTTTACACATATATTCACGAGAGCTTTTACATGATGCATTGAATTAAGTGCTGCATCCGGCTCGAAGGACCAAAGGTTCATGCTAACTTCCGCGTTTTTTGTCCGATTTTGTTCACCCATTTTTAATGAAGTAATTTCGTCTGTGCAGAATACACTTTGCAAACGCTTGCTCCAAGTGATCTTTCCAATAGGATGTGTATATAAAGGATTTAGAAGTCAGATTTTATTAAATTTCTACTTCTATCATCTAAAACCAGGGATTAAAACCGACGGTTACGGTTATTAAAATCAACTTGTATCAGTTCCGGTTTCGGTTAAGGTTATTTGTTTTTATTTCATATATTCGTATCAATTGCGCTTACCGCTTTTACGTCCAATTTGTTTCTTACTGAATTCATTATAAATAGTTGTCCGGCACTTTTGTACTTGTTGTACTTGTGTACAAGGAACTGCGAATACTTCTTTCGAACATTGAACCTGTTCTGTTGTGGGTGTTTAAAGTAATTTTCTTCTCACCATTTGAGAATATTTGGTATTAGAGTCCAATCGTTTAACATCACGAAACGCGTTTAATGCAACGTTTGAAATATTTCTTAATTCTTATTTAGCTTGTGGCTAAACTGAAGAAATATCACTTTTGCATGTTTGATTTTCTTCATATGGATTGATGTCTTCTCCAACGTAAGCTATCTGGCTTAAAACCGTATTTTCGTGTTATTTCTTGGAAATCAAAACTTTTCCGATAGATCGCACTCAGGTACGAGAACAGGCCTGACCATTTTGTATGCATGTGTTTATGTGTGTGTACACAATGAACACATAATTATTACACGAGCAAAGCGAGACTTTTGTTGGCGTGCTTACTGCAAATCCTTTATTACACAGAGCACACAGGAGCTATTTGCAAATTGTATATTAACATTTAGTATGCTATGAAGAGGAAGAGTCTTTAATACCATGCAATCGAATAGTCAGCAAGCGCAGGCAGAGAAATGAGAGCTCGTTGACTAAATTTGCTAAACTCATTGACTGAAATTCTGCCATCGTCTCTACTGCTACTGCTGCCGAAACATAGAATGTATCCCAGCAAACCAAGTTCGGAGCGCTCCAAATTATGTGTCTGAAAAGAGCCGAGCTTAAGAGCGTTTTTGGAGTAAACACAAACATTTGAGAGTATTCCGAGTACATTCAGTACTTTCTAAGCACGGGCTCATAAAAAGCACTTATGTCTGAGCATTTTCGGAGTTGCACTCCAATTCTTTCAGGAGGCTATTCCGCCCTTCAAGCCCTTCAAGTGCCTAGAAAAAAAGTAACTTTTATGTGTCATTTATAAGGTTTTTAGAGGTTTTTATGTGGTTGGGACGATGAAAGCACTTATATATGTGTCTGAAAAGAGTCAGTTTCGACTCAGAAATCTTGAACGTTAAGAGCGACCGTTGTCATAGAAAAAACGCTCATTCCGGACTCTTTTTTTTTCTTCTTTTGTGCACATTATGACGGTGAATGCTCATAAAAAAAGGTCTGAGTGTCGTTAAAAGTCAGGAGGCTGTGATGTGAAACATGATGCTAAATTTAAGGCACTGTTAACTCACTGTTATGTCGCTGTCAAGTCACTGTTAAGTCACAGTTAAGTCATAGTTAAGTCATAGTTAAGTCACTGTTAATTCACTGTTAAGTCAGTGTGAAGTCACTGTCAAGTCAGTCTCAAGTCACTGTCAAGTCACTGTTTAGTCACTGTTTAGTCACTGTTTAGTCACTGTTTAGTCACTGTTTAGTCACTGTTTAGTCACTGTTTCCCCTGTTTCCACACTTTGCAACAGCCCTTTTTCAATACTTCACAAAACAACAACACAAAATACACGCTGACATCAAATTTTACTCCTACTAAAGTCCTCCGTACCGAAATTTAAGATGTTTCACGTCAAAAGTGTCAGAAAACGCACATATTGCTTGCTGGGTATGCATGTACAAGTGATTTGCTATTGATGGACACTTTCCGTAGCGATGAGAGTTTGACTTGATGGATAATCAGGACTACTGTAAATAAATGTTCTTACCTTTCTCAGACTATAATGAAATATTACAAATATTGTTTGTCTCATTATATTTTAAAATTCGGATTCGTTTATGGTTAACCAAAAGAATTTCCATTTCGATTTCGGTTACGGTTACTAGAAAAATGTATTTCGGTTTCGGTTTCGGTGACGCTTTCGGTTCGATTTGGGTTTACCGCTTAAAAATAACGGTTGTTGTTTTGGTTGGATACCCTGCCTAAAACCAAATAAAAAACATTATTTGGCTGATCGATCCTTTTGCTAGTCACCCAATTTTTACCAAAATTGAGTTTAAGATCAATAAGATTAAAAACCAAAAAGTTTTTCTAACTAAGACCCATTTTCAGACCATAAGGTCATATGATAGCTATAGGATATATCCACCGGATTTCACACAAATTTTTCATATCTGTTTGAAATTCAAGGCTAACACTGAAAATAAACAGTTTTTCTCACTAAAAAGTTCTTTCAGACCAAAAGGTTCTATGGTAGCTATAGCGTATAGTCCCCCGTTTGGAATTTTAACTTTTAAGGCCTATTTCCAGAACGCACGAAAATAACATTTTATGTCGAACTTCACATGCATAGAAACACTTTTGAACTGTTTTGAAATCTGAATGCTATTGCACAGCAGTCTTATTTGTATGAAGTATTGTGCCGAAATAAATGTTTATGTCATCTGGAATCAAGCCTTTAGGTCTTTATAAAAGTAAATATTATATTTGGCTTTACACAGCCCAAAGGGCCGAGTCTTTGCTTAACTGTAAATAGTCCACGACAAAACATTATCATAAAGTAAAGAGAGAGGTGCAAACATTTTTGTTTAAGCCTTTTATATTAAGAAACCGTAATTTATAGACCCCACCAATATTTGCTGTCTCCGTTTTTAACGCACACTTCACTTGTAGATTAAAAATAAAAAAAAAGGAAATTTAATTTTCTGGTGCATAGAATAAAATGCTGGATCCGGCTCGAAGGACCAAATGTTTATAATGTTTAAATAAGAAAAGTTCAATGATAAAATGGAATAAGACGAACTTTTTTGTATTCTACCACCATTTAAAAGCTTTACTAATTGCAGTGCGACTTAAAGAACCAAATGTTTATAATGTTTTAAAAAGAACTGATCGGTGGTAAAATGAAAAGAGACGGGCTCTTTAGAATATAACATCATTTAAATGTTCGCCGCGGTTTTTAATAGTGGCGGTGTGTTTAGGATTTGTGAATGCAGATGGGCGCGAAACGGGATTGAATTTAAAATTTAAGGTCCCAAAAGATTTTAAACGGAATTAGTTCATAATACACAAAGCGACAAAATTAAACTTTTGGTAAGGCCTATGAACGGTACCAGTACATTGTGAAGGTAAGAACACCTCATACTCAATTTTTCTAGATCAACTCGAGTTTCCATTTAATGGGCACATTTATACTAGCAAGACACTGACACAACATGTGTTGCTGTTTGAAAAAAGATGAGAGCTAAAATTTTGAAAAATACTATACACCAAAGATGAAAGGAGTCATTAGAATTCCCCACCTCCAAATTACCCATAAAGATCAAACTTAGAAACTTGATTGTATGGAAAACCACACGATAGAATTTTCAAAGATTTTAAATTTATTGAGATACTGACCAATAAAATGTGTCCTTATGAGATGGTAATATGCAATGAAAAACTGCTATATTTGATACCGTATTTGACTGCAACCACAACCTTTTTGAGCGTTGCACTGTGTAAACTAGACTAATTTTTCAAAATGGAATGAGACCCGAAATTATTTGAGGTCGGAATCGAAAGGGTACGAGATTAAATTGAAAATTTGTGTTAGAGAAGTAAAGGAAAAAGCGGAAGGGGCTAAAATTCTTTCTTTCTTTCTCTAGATTGTATACTTATTTGTGTTCTAAACAGGGATTAATTCCGAAACGAATTTCGGATTCGTTACCGGTTTTGGTACGTCCCAAAATGAATGTTTTGGTTAAAGACTCTAATTCGGTTTTCAATCAATTTCGATTGTTTTACGGTACCCGGATTTTTATTTCGGTATAAGTACTACTATTTTTTGTTATATTGGATAAAACGAATCCAAATTCAACACAAAATGAAGGGTTTCACATTCTTTCACAGCTGATTCTCTATACTAAACTAAGGGATCTCCACTTGATTCACTTATCTAGTTTTAAAACAAACGGATCACACTTTACTTTCCCTAAAAGGAATTATGTACACCGTGACCTCTTTTCTTCCCTTTGTTCCCACCACACACATGGCATGATTTATGGGAGATGCGTTAATTCATTGTCACATGTCATTCACGCATACTAAACCCCCATCGTATTAGTTCAGCATTTAGTATTTTTATTTCTTTTTTTTTTAATGTTTTGTATTCATTTCAAATATTTGATTTGATGTTTGCTTAGTCATCGCACTATATGTGTATCTGAATGATGTGTATATACGAGAATATATATAAATTTAGAACCAACGAACTCGCTGGCTGGACATGCACACATGTGGCACCTCCACCTTCTCCGCCTTCTCCTGGTTTTGCTCCAATGAGTTTTGCTTAGGTGAGAGTATTTTTAGCATCGCTTTAACAGATGGGGGCTAGAGATTATACACACAGAAGTCGTCGGCTGTAGATATTTCAATGCGCGTATTTGGTGTACAATATGCAGCTGGTGGGAGTTGTGAAATTTTTGATCGTTTTTAAAAATGGGAAACTAGTTTTCAAGAACTGGAACAAGGGTTTTGGAAAGTGATAATTTTGTGAGTAAAATGTGACCACAAAGTTAGAGCCCCAAAAGAAGGCGTTCATCGATGTTTGCTGTCTCCGTCTCTGACTTGAGTTGTTAACACAAACTGAATACTTGTAAACTCAAAAAAAAAAAACAACGTAAAACCGTAATTTTAGTGCATTGAATAAAATGCTGTATCCGGCTCGAAGGAACAAATGTTCATAGTGTTACCTTAAAAACGCATAGGTTGCTTCTAGAAACTAGGTACCCAAAAGGTTTCTTAAGACGGCACTCTAAAGAAAGTACCCGAAGAAAAAAGGAGGCACCAAATTGAAACTTAAAAAGTAATCCTTCTTCATTAGGCACCCAGAACTTTAAAGTGGGTTCTTAAAAGTAGTTTTACAATATAAAGTTCCCCTTAAACAGTTCCACAAAAGTAGAAACTAGAAAGTGGGTTCCTAAAAGTAAGTTTCCAATATAAAGTTCTGTTTAAATAGTTCCCAAAAGTAGGCTTTTAGGCAAAAGTAAACATTCTAGAGAAGATTCCTTAAAGTAAGTTACCAAAAAGTATGTCCTAAAAAAAAGACCATCAAAGTAAGTCTTCTAAATGAGGTCTTTAAATCAAAGTTACCAAAAGTAGTTCATTTAAGCCCTATACGGACATCCGACGTTCGTAATTTAGCTAACTTCGTCATATGTTTCGTCACCGTGGAACTTAAGAGTAGTGTGATCAGAATTAAGAAAAAATTATGCAGAAAATATAAGTTTGTGATATTATTAGTTTAACTGGCGGCGGGTCACACTGCTCGATCATTTTGCTGTATTTTGTTTTGAATGATAAACTGACGGCAGAGCTTATGGCTGATCTCGACAAATAACCACGCTTCGTGCATGCTAGTGTGCACAACAAGAACGGCTTCCTGACGTACTACAATATCATGATCAGTCGCCAGATGCCAAGATGTTTTTTTTGTAAAAGCTCGGATACTTCTCCCCAAGAAAGATCCCATGGCCCCGAATTGGGCCTGCTCAGAATGCAGCAGCAGCTACAACAACACCTGTATGCTGCCCATCTCAGTGATGCCACTGATTCACCCGGGTCAGAATGCCGTCCACCTAAGGCAACTAGCCTAAATTCACATACTACAATGCCCATTGTGTTTGCCCGGTGCCTTCACTGCGTGGTTGTCCACCTAGTACTAAGTTAGTTTTATTATATTATAGCTGCACACCTGCGTTTACGCTGTGCAGATGCCTTGAGGCATTTGAGCTTAGTCGGGATCTCGCAATTCACTCAAAAAAAAATGGAAAGATCGCAAATGACATCCCGCTCTTTCAACATTTCAAACAAAAATTTCCAAACGACTCTTTACTTTTTCCTTTCCGCCATGGTTTTTATATTATTTTTTTAAAAATCAGAAAATATTTAAAAGTAAGTTCCTACGCTCCTAGAATTAGGTCATTAAAATACACAGCCCTACCCCCATTTGCACTTTCGCAAACAGTTTGCGATTTTAAGGCCAAATTGGTTCCGAAAACCGATTTAAAATCTCAAAAATTTTTAAAAAGAAAATGGAAGCACGTCTGATAACACTGTGCAGCACTAAAAAGTTGATCGAGTCGAGAACTTTATACTATTTATATTTCGGGAATAGCAAATAATAACATAAACTTTTAAACGAAAATGGCTTTATTGTTTTTCAAAATATTCTCCATGAAAATATATGTACTTTTGCATTCGATTAAGCCAATTTTCGAAACACTTTTTAAATTCCGATTGAAACTATTTCGTACGGCGTAGAAAAACGTTCACCTCGCAGTTTATTTTTTATATTTGGGATTAAAAAGAAATCATTGGGTGCTAAATCAGGGCTGTACGGCGAATGGCCCAGAAATTCGACGTTTCGGCCTCTCAAGAAGTCGCTTGTGGGACGTGATGTGTGAGAGCTCGCATTGTCATGATGGAGCATAATTCGTCGGCGGCTGGTTTTGCGAATTTTTCCCACTGAAGCCTGTCAAACAAATGGTCGTGCCCCACTCAGAATTGACCGTCCTACGTTGCTCAAGCGGAACAGTTGTCACATGATCCATTCGGTCGAAGAAACAGGCGACCATTTGCTTCGCAGTGCTTCGTGAGCGAACAACTTTTGGGGGATTTGGCTCGTCTTGGAACACCCACACGGTTGATTGCTGGATTGAGTCACATGACGATCTTGCATTATCAGTTCACGCACAGCATCGATGTTTTCTGGCACAACAACCGATTTTGGGTGACCTTCACAGAATTCGTCGCAGAGCGAACTACGACCACGATTGAGTTCACTATACCAGCGTATATACAGTGGTTTTTGATGGTGTTTTATCGCCATACAAAGAACTGAGTTCATCGACAAACTCTCGTTGAGATGATTCACCTCGAAAGTTGTGAAAAATAATCCAACGTAAACCTTCTCTTGATATATTCAGATTTTTTCAACTCACTGTAAACAAACAAATAGCGATAGTACATCAAATCGTTGTGAGCCCGTTTATGCTAAAAAATGTCAAACTTTATTTTGATATAACCAGATTTTAACTATTGACAATAGTGTCATCAGTTCCCGATATATAAATAATACCCAACGTATGATGGTAGTATAAAAACCTTCTGATTGGGATTTGCAACTTCAAATCTCCTAAATTACTTGGAATTTCGAAGGTCTTAGACGAAGTTCAAGTGATCTTGTTTTGGCTAACAAGTCTTAAAAGGCACATCTTCGTACTTAAAATTACAAGTAAGTCATAAAATCATCATGTTTTTCCCTCGTTTTGTACAATTTTTTTAATTTTGAGTATGAAGATGTCATTTTTTTGATTTGCTAGAAGCAAATGTTTTGTAGGCCAAGCCCAAAGCAACATTCAAAATAATTTACGAGATATGTTCAACGAGCAATAAAAAGAAACCGGCAGCTAATCAAACCAAATCCAGACAAGGTTGTTATACTACCCTCGCATCATTTCAGAATTTTATAGTCTCGACGCGATCAACTTTGTTAAGTTCAAAAATGTGTCACAGTTTGGAATAATAAACTTTCTAGAAGTTCTGCATTGGATCCTAACTAAATTTGACAAATCTCCCACTTCCCACAAATCATTTACAATTTGTGATTAATTTCAAGGAATCCGAACAACCAACATTTGCGTCTCGTTTTTGCCATATTATTTATCATTTTCTTTTCGTGCGTTCCGTTATCCGACACCATTTCACCCCTGGCCCTCCGGACTGACAGTTTTGCATTTTGTGCCCTTCAAGGGATTCCCTTAACACTCAAATTACCACACAAAATCAAAAAATTACACCAAATTGTTGGCGGCTTAATCTCACTTACTTGTGCGACACGGCGATATCTCATGGAACTGTTCGAAATTGTGCGAGGTGAAGCAGGTGCCAACTGGATCATAGAGTAGTCTTTTAGATGGATTCATCGAATGGAAGACATAGCGTGGTGCACAGGCCTGGAAAAAATAAATAAAATAAAATGATAAAAGTACACGATGAAAATAAAATCACAAACAAACAAAATAAAACGATGAGTTGGAGGCATGGAAATTATTTTGTGAAGATGTGAAACAATGGCAGGCCCAGCCGCCATGCAGTGGCATTCCAAAAATGGCCAAAGCGAATTACCAAGATGCGGCACAGTGTGGCCAAATAGAATGGAAAATGGAGACAGTTTTTATTAAGTAATTGAATTTTAGTAAGTAATTAAAACGAAATATTCTTAAATCTGAAAGAAGTTGAGGAAAGTTCAACTCTTTGGAATAAAATTGTTCTTGAAGTGAAATCATTGTAAAGGGTGACTCATCAATATACTTTTTTAGATATTACGCGTGACTTGTGGCATTCCATCTTATTTTTGTTAAGGATTGTTGGACAAATCATCATGGAAAGACTCACACCACAACAACGTCTCCAAATTATTCAGATGTGTTGCGAAAATCAGCGTTCTGTGAAAAATGTGTACATATGGTGTGCATCATCGACCTTCAGAGACCACTATTTGCAAAACCATCGACAAAATTGAGCCTCTGTGTACGTTATTGGTTAATACGCGAGGAGGAGAATATTGCGAATGCAGCGGAGAGTGTAGTTGCAGACGGTGACCTATCGATTCGAGGCCAATCTAAACATTTCGGTTTATCGTATTTGACAACTTGGCAAGGATATTGGCCTAAAGGCTTACAAAATCCAATTCGCTTAAGAATTAAAGCCGCCAGAATTGAATACGCACTTGAATTTCAGTTATGAGCTCAGTCATTTCTGCAGTCATGAGCTCTGCAACAGCTCAATGAAGAAACGCTGTCCGTGACAAGACCCATTTCTGGCTAAATGGATACCTCAACAAACAAAATTATCGCATTTGGACCGATGAGCAACCCGAAGAGACTCTCGAACTACGGTTAAATCCACAAAATGCACTGTTTGTTGTGTTTGGTATAAGCTGCTGGAATCATCGGTCCGTATTTCTTTAAAAATAAGGCCGGACAGTACATAACCGTCAATGGCCAGCGCTACCGCACCATGATAAATGACTTTTGGTTACTTGAAATCATAGTTCGTAAATCACTCTCAAACCTATTTTCAGTTCGCTCTGCTCACGTTACTGAGCGAAAAGCAAAGAAAAAACGGGCTCGTGCTGCCCTCAACCGAATGTGCTCTGTTATCTCGTGCACTGTTAAGTAGCTGTAGTTGAACTTACAGCACTGATCGGTCTGACAGCAACCCCTTAACAGGCCCAAGTCAGTCAATCGGTCATAAAATGAGTGCTTCTCGAAGATCAAACTGTCAAAATGTTAGTTGAAAAGGTTGCAGACTTTAGCGTGGTCTGGCACTTAGCATAAGCAGAGAGAGAGTCGGGAATGTCGCATACATATGTACATATTGCTAGCCGACCATTACACACCAATGCATACATACGAAAAATACCTTTTGAGTGTGTGAATTTCGTCAAAAGGGCCAAGACAGACTTGAGGAGAAAAAAACCAAAAAATGTGTTTCTCTCCTCTCACAACCAAAAAGGGAAGCAGTGACAGCTGTTAAAGGCGAAAAATGTTATTTTCTGACAAAGGCAAACGGGGGACCGATTTTTGCAACCTCTACCTTAAATTGAAGCCCTTGATGTCGGCGACATTTGATTTCAGCGCGAAACAAGAGCTTTATTGAGAAATCATTTCGGTAAGCAGCTTATTTAGCGTTCCGGACCTGTCAACTGGCCGCCTAGATCATGTGATATCACACCACTGGACTTTTTCCGGTGGGGTTACGTAAAGTCAAAAGTCTTTGTCGATAAGCCAGCTACGATTCAAGACTTAGAAGCCAACATTACTTGCGTAATTCGTGAGATACCCGTAGCTATGCTGGAAAGAGTGATTCAAAATTGGACCATTTACGGCGTAGTCGCCGTCAACATTTGAATGCAACTATCTTTAAAAAGAAAATGTTTGAGATATTTCTTTCAGCCCATAATAAAGATTCCACCATCCAATTCCATTTTTTGTGTTTTATTTGTAACTTAAAAAAAAAAACTTCTTCATGGAGCACTCTTTACAATAAACGAGAAAATCTGTTCTTACTTTGATTTTAACAACGTTTGTGCTCAACTTGAGTCCAATGTTCTATAAAAAATTTCTAAGTTATTCTTAAGAGAGAAAACTCTGAAAAATTTTTGTAAAAAATATTGAATTTCATTCTAACCAAGAATTTGTCACAGAACAACCTTCTTGATTCAAATATTGTTTTTCTAAAATCAAATCAAGAACTTTCGATGAATGAAAATTTTTGAAGCGACTTTAGAACTGGAAAAATAGTTAGACAAAAGTCTTAACAATTTTAGAAAATCTGCCACTAAGGTCTGAAAATATGACCAGATAAATGGGAAAATATAATGGAAAAGCAATCCACAAGTAAAATTTTTTTGAACTATTTTTTGAAAAATTTAAGGTTTGTAAGCCAAGTACGCAAAATAATTAGACAATAGTCTTACCGACTAAGGTCAGAAAATATGGCCAGATATTTGTGAAAATTTACCCACAAGGAAAATTACCGAAAAATATTCTATAGGAACTATTTTTATTATTTCGATTGACTTCAAATTGACGGTTTGTAAGCTAAGTACGAGAAACATTTAGATATTTTACAAAATTTTTATGGGTATAATTTGCTTTATGCAAATGATTTCAAACAGAATCTGTAAGCTAAATACACCAAATAGTTGGAAAATATTTTCCATGCTCGTCCGGAAAATCAGTTTGGAAAATGGAATACAAAAATTATACATAAAAATCGGAATTCAATTTGAAAAGAGAAGCATTTGTTAGTTCCTTTATCTTCCTTCTTTGGCACCACGGTGCTTAACCACTGCCTCCTCATCGTGTATATATAGTTTTATAATGTATAAATGGCTGGCAGTTGGACATAAAACACGCACGAGGCGGCCTGCCTTCGGCTGCCTGCCTTCAATGCCAAATATGGTTTGGTACCAATGCCTGCTCCGGCAGTGCACTCTGTGTGTTTTTTTTGTGTGAGATCTCTTAGCCAGGCATTGTGGTGTACACCGTCCACCGACGTCTCTACTTCACAACTGCAATTACTTTTACAAATTTATACATATTGTGCCATTTATGGGCAAGAAGTGCCTCTCCTCTTTGGCTCTGACATAAACTCAAAATGACGCGCTATCGCCAAAAATGCATGCTGATCGGTAAGCAAAAGCCAAAGGAGTTGAAGCCACCATTCAAATGCCCCCATTGAATCCCAAATCTATGCAACAACAACAACAGAAAACCAAATCACAGTCAGAAATATTGCCCTGGTGGAACAATTCAATTGAATAGCCTGGCGGTCCGCCATCCCCCTCCCCCACCGCCAACAGCCCATTGTCCCAGGCAATAAGTTAATAGCCTTTTCCTATTAAAAACTTTATTATCAGTTAAGCTACATAGGAATTTTTTGTTGTAGTTTTATTTGCAGTTCGCTGTAAAGATGTGGAGTTTGATATGCAAATTGTGGTGGTAAACAGCAACAACAGGTAAAAAGAGAAGTAAAGGAAGCCAAGTACAAGCTGAAAGAGGTGCAGGAACAACAGTTTATCAATTTCGAACACAATTTGGCTTAATAACTGAATTTAGTTCAAGTTCTAGTTTAAGCAGCAGACAGAGTGACCGTACAACAAAAAACGTTTTTTAAGTAAGATTGTGCTAAATTATGTGTAAAACCTTTTATTGAAAGTGGCCACTTTAAAAAGTTAAGGCTAGAAATATAAAATTTCGTAAAGTCCACACCTAGTTTTTCGCTGATCCATGTGAAAATTCATTTCTTAAATGGAAAAATTACTTTGTGAATTGGGAAAATTAATGTCTAGGGTCGGAGGGGTCTAAGGACAATACGGATTAAATTCGTGTTGTATCCTATTTTATCAAAAAAAAAACAACCCCAAGGTGGAAGGGACATTCGACTGTACTTAGTGTGGAGTAGGGCTGAAAACCTCTTAAAAATCGGCATTAGTTCACTCTAGTGTTCGAGCTAGCGAAACTTTTCAGAAGGTCGCTAAACTGGGGTTCAGGAATAATTCAGTTCTTTGCTAATTCAGAAAACTCTTTCGTAAATTGAAACAAACATGAACATTTTATTCATATATAGAAGTTTCGAGGCTTGAGGCTTTTTCGAGCTTGGATCATCGAACTTTTTAACAGGCTCCAGGTCAGTAAGTCATGGAGCAATGTGTTTAAGAGATAAAATTTATGCTGCCCATCAATGGTCTACTGTACAGCTGTTTCAAGAACCTACCGGTTCTATCATCAGCAAGCTTTGCCCATCTTTTGGAAATTAGCAAAGGCCATCTCTTGCCAGCATTGCTATGACTGGTTTGGGAGTTGCAAAGGCAGCACAAGTGCAAAAACTGACAACCACTCCAAATTGGCAGAAGACTTTGTGTATGGCCCTTCTGTATTAGTGATGCATATTCTCTCCACTCAGTTAACACACTTGTTATTAGTTAATCATTAGTGTGTCTTCCAGCAATCTTTCATTATTACTGACTCTATAGCTGGATAAAACAATGATATGATGATATGATATATATGATAAATATCCTCGTAAAATTTTAAATCAAAAATGGTAAACTCCAAAAGTTTACTGTGTCGTACATAGGAAAAAAACTACCAACTTTTTGTTGCCCTGGGGAATGTTTATAAAATCGCATGTAAAAGTGTAAATACTTTAAGTGTTAAAGTATCGGCTAAGAATACTTGGTATCGTACTTATTTGACATAGAAATTTAGATACATGTTTATCTGTATAGGCTGAGTGGATAGGATTGTAGACTTGTTTTTTTTTTATATTCCGGCTTGAGTCCCGGTAAAGGATGGTGGATCTATAATCTTTCTTTTTCTTGTTTTTTTTTATTAGAAAAGCCCTAAAATTCGCTGTTAATATTAAGTGTTGAATCTCAATTAACAGCGAAATTCACAGCCTGTCAAAAACAGCTGGTTTACCACAACAATTACTAGGGTAAATCACAAGGAGACGCTCACTAGCTCATGTGTGGTAAATTTACCAATTTCGTTTTGACGAGGGCTGGCTGAATACAAATACAAATGCACAAAATATATCTCAAGCAACAACAACAACTTTACAAAGAAAGAGAAACGCGATTTGTTGTTTGTGTGTCGAGCGAGGCGAGCGCTAACTACGCATAAGCAACATTGTTGTTGCTTTTTAATTTGCCAGAGACTTAGGAGAGAGAGAGAAGAGTGTCACATATGATGTTGCGCCAACAACAAAACCTTAGCTCGGAAAGAAAGAGAGGAGAGCACGCATATGAATTTGTAGTTGCTTTATGTAGGCTTATACCGCGCGTGCCTCGTATACGCGCAAGCTATTACTTTGCGCAAAACAACAACGAGTGCGTGGCCTGTGGAATAGGCTTGGACACCTCTACCCTAAATGAAAGTTTTTCCAAAACTTTAAGGCTTAAAGATTACTTTTCATCTTTATCAGAAGATAAACATGCTGAGCATAAGCATGGCATTAGTTCCTTTTGAATATTATACAATAGAGCAAAATGATTCTTTACAATCTGTTTTTATTCCAAGGCTTACAAATATTGGAAAATTGCAAACTTGACAGCAGCTGGAAAAAATGTAATAGAGCAAGTTTTTTAAACCGAACTCCTTGCTTCGTTTTTTTTTTTTTCCCCGGCTCAAGTTCGGGAAGAGAAAATTGTTCTGCTCCGGTTCACGTTCGGTATGGACCGAAAATTTCGAAGTCTGCGACTCCGAAGCAGTTCAACTCTGAACTGGCTTACAGCCCAGGTATCGAGTACTAAGTTTTCAGTAGTAAGTATCGAGTACGAATCGAATCAAGTACTTCACTTAGTATCGTGTACTAAGTATCAAGTACTGAGTAACGAGCACTTAGTATCGAGAACTTAGTATAGAGTATTTAGTGTCGAGTACTGATAACCGAGTAATATATATCAAGTACTGAGTATCGAGTAGTAAGTATCGAGTACTGAGTATCAAGTACTGAGTAAGGAGCACTTAGTATCAAGTACTTAGTATCGAGTTCAGAGTAACAGAAACGCACACACAAATAAGAAAAAAAGTGTTGAACATACAACATGTTTCTCACACCTTTTTTAAGCAGATTTCTCTTGGTAAATAGCTTCCCTCGTATCGGACGTCGCACAGTGGTCCAGAACCGCTCAAAATTTTGAATTCATTTATTTTTTGTTTGATTACAAATTGTTTAGTAGTTCCAGAGCTATAGAGCGCCAAAGTCAACATTTTGTAAAATATGTTTCCTTTCAAGCACCTGCAGGCCACATTAATAAAGCCAGTGTGCAGATTTTTGATCAGAATCTATATAAGGTAATGCTCAGCTGTTTTTCAAAACTACAATTTAGTCGGTCAAGGTTTAGTTGCGTTTCCTATATTATTTAAATTTTTCACACCTGGTGTTACCTTCATTGCACCTGAATCCACAAAAAAGAGTGTAAGGCTCAACATTTTTATCGAACTTATTTTTTTAGTTATTTCCAGATTTCTACCAAGTTTCGAGCCAATCCGGACGTCATTTAGATATAGCTCCCATACAAAATTAATATTTTTTTAAACTTTTTATTGAAAAATTCGAATTTTTAGTAAATATTTTTGAAAACCATTATTTTTATTTGTGTAAATTGGGGTTTAGATTAGTTTTTAGTTGTTTTCATATTTCTACCAAGTTAAAAGCCAATCGGACATCATTTAGATATAGCTACCATACATTTTCGAGAAAAATTTTTTGTAGACTTTTGAAGACAACTTTTGCCAGCCTCGGAAAGTTAAGAAATAGGTGTAACATAGGTACCTGCGGCAAAAGCAATTGTTAACAAACTACAACTTCGATTTTGAAATGTTATATATTTATCAAAAGACAAATAGTGCACCTATCCAGCAAGTTTTTAACAACTTAAAAATGCTCATTATAGCCGAAGATATGATAAGTCAAACTTAATTTATAAACCAAAATTTTTGCATTTTTCGGATTGCGAAAAATTGACTAAGTTTAGGCGGCTATAACATTTATATTCGTAAACATATCAAAGCAATATTTTGGCTACCTTAAATTGTGTATTTAAACTGTAGATTTATCTAAAAAAACGTTTAACTTTTGAACAAAAATGAAATTAGGGTTTTGTCCAAGGCGGGGCGCGGCTGGACCAATTTCCAAGGTCGGTAATCCCATTTCATCATTTTGGTATATAAAATCCTTTTTTTTTTCCTTTGATCTTTTGACTTGTCAACAGCATTCCTCTTTAGGCTCTTAGTCTTTAACCAAATTGTTTTGTCTTGTTCTGGAAATATGGCTTAAGCTTTCTGTCCATTTTTCATTTCCTTTTGTAGCAAAAGCACAAAAAAAAAAAAAATAAACATATTTTGAATGAATTTTGTGTTTTTTTTTTTTTTTGGGTTTGTTTATTGCCCATGTTTGGTGCATACCAAAACGCCAACGATAAATTTTTGAGACATTAAACTGCACTTTCGCAGACGCCGTCATCTCGCTTGCCCCTATGCCGAGCAAACCGGGGACTAACAACACAACAAAAGTCAAAAGTCAACACGTTTGACATGGTCGACATGCAGACGTTACCATTGCGAATGCTAAAGAATTGGCCCGGGGGCAGGCCAGCAGATGCAGAAGGTATGGTGTGTGGCTGTGTATGTTTGTGTGTGTGTGTCATGGCCATATTTGAGTTCAATAGCGCTGGCAATTTCACAGAGATCGTGTCGATGATCATGTCGCAATCGCAACAACCACAAAAAAAAGGAAACGAAACGAGACCGGCGGCACGACAGGCGGCACATGCCCCCAGTGATGGTGGGGAGGGGGGGGGAGTGGGTGGTAGACGCGCCCCAATCGATGAGTTTAATAGAATGTCAACTTGTAACTATATTGATTATAATGGGCCCTGGGTGAGCTGAAACCTTAGCTAGACCTAAGCTGAAATGGGATCGTGGGTTAACTTCAGAGTTTGGGAAATAGCTAGCATTTAGTGTGACCAGGTGCGTTTTGACATCTCGAAATTGTTGTGATTACTTTTACTTTCACTCAAGTAAGTTAGAAAAGTTTATTTTTTGAGCTAAAGTTGAAAGTGTTTCTTTCTGTAGTTCTCAGTTGATCAAAAAAAGAAACCTAAACAGAACTTTTTACGGAAACATTAGTTTTGTACTTTATTATTTGACGCCTCAAATTTGTACAAAGAATTTGTTAAAGTATCAAGAAACTAAGGCTGATAAACTATTTAGATATCTTACCCAAACCTCGTCCCCCACCTTACTTAAAGTCCATTTTAATGCTCATCGATGGTGATGTAGTCCTGTTCCCATTTGGGGCACTTGGCGTAACAATACAAAATCGATGGCCTCCTGTTAATGGTCACCTGAAGGCCAGGTCAGTCACAAAAGCGCGTGGCGGAAGTGCCCTGGACGCACACACACAATGAATGCTTAACGGTACATTCTTGGTCGAAATCAAATGGGCCAAATCAAAGTTAATTGAGAACTAAAGTGAAAATCAAACTGTTTATGGGCAAAATTCTTTCAATGTGGGTGGGTAGGCACGCCAACGCAATTAACCACAAACGAGGCACACCTCGAAAACGTACAATCTATGTTTGACGCAATCCTCGTCAAACCACAAAAGATGACAAAATCACATGAAGGCAAAATGCAACATGGAAACCCCAACCCAGACCACGTTGTATTCTCTCATGTCATGTCATGTTTTGTGGAAAGGTCTCAGTTTTCCATGGCAATGAAGGCGCCCACCTGTTTTGATCTGTCTTTGCTTGCACTTTCAATGGGGATTTGACATTTTAACGAGGTTCTTTGATTCGGATGATGCCATCCAGGGGGAGAATGGTGGGGTGGGGGACAATAACAGTCAGTCAGTGGGTCAGAAAATGAAAGTCTTGAACAATTTAAAGGTGTCACATAAAAGTTGAGTTTTAGTGCGCGGCGTTAAATGGGATTTGGGAAGGCGTGGGCATAAAATAGAACTAAGAAGGTTTATGGTCAATGAACACAAAGAATTGATGGAGTAAAATGAGGCAAGACTTTGATAGTTTGGTGAATTTTTGATTCTGTAAAATTTTAACAAAAAATAGAGAAAATTTTACCAAAGCCAAGAAGTAAAAAAGTAACTAAGGTCCACGAAAATATATTTTGAAAACCTACATTTGTATATTTTCTATACTCACCACAACCAAATCATTATCCCGTCCAGTGGCCACAGTAGCTCCCATCCATTGATATGATTTTCGATCAATTACAAAACCCGCCGTATTCCGATTGTTTCCTAAATAAAGACAAACAAAAAATCGTACAATTATTATTAGCTTCATTGTGGAGAGTCGGAGGTAGGAGTAGCAGGTTTCAAGTTGAAATTTACAAAAAAAAAATAATAAAATTTCGTGCGACAAACGGAAATGAACAATTTAGTGAAATGAATCTGGGCAGGCGGAGGTGGAGGTGCGCATAAGACAAAAAGCAAACTAATTAAGTTGCTCCACTGTTATACAAAACACTTGAGAAGATTATGATGGACACTTCCGTTTATACAGTTTTTGTGCGTTTTAAGGCAAATGATTTATGACATAATTGCTGTGGAAATTTGAGATAGATTAAGACATATTTTTGGTGTAGACTGTACATAAATAGAGTCGTAAGGGTGGGAAGGATGAGTAGGGATGAAATTGAATGGCAAATTCATGAAGATGGATCGAGGGGCAAAGGTACCTATTCCAGCTTTGCCCCTGGAAGCCGGGTAAGAGAAACAAAAAAAAATTATATTTAAAAAAATTTGCGGAAGTGAAAACACCTTTTAATAACAACAAATAAGAAGTAAAATTTTGAGTTTTGAATTTCAGCTTAAAAGATAAGCTACAATACAGCTACAAAGCACACCTCATTTTGCCGGCAACTCGTCGCTTTTTGGCAAAAGTTTGTCAAGAAGAGCGAAGCCAAAAAGTGAGAGTGTATTGGTGTGCGACCTACTTCATCGACCGCTTGCCAGCGACTGAAAAGTTTTTTGCTCTCTTGGCAATCGCCTCGTCATACCTTCGGATAGCGAAATGAGTTCGGCACCAGCGGGCCACGCGTGACAAACGCTGCACTAGAGTGACCAGCACTGAGGTACAAGAAAACAAAGGCAAACAACAAAGAATTCAACTAATGAAAAAGAAAGAAAATACCCTTAGGAAAGAAAACAGAGAAAAAAGAAGCGGGAAATTAAGAAGGGAGGAACTAATTCAAATAAACAGGGAAACAGAAGAGAGACAAGATATGAGAAAGAGACGAGAAGGAACGAAAAAGAAACAAGTGATAAATAACACGTATTTAAAAGAGAGAGACGAAAACAATAAAGGTAAGTAAGCAGGGGCAAATAAGAATGGAAAAAGGGAAAACTTTTAGAAGAGACACAGAAGAAAGAAAACAAGGAGGAAGAAATGGTACAAACAAGAAATGAAAGCAGAAAGAAGAGATTAAGAATAAGCTCAGAAACAATAAAAAGAAGCTTACAGAAGAAAAGGGAAAAGATGTGTGAACAGGATCAACTGAAGGTACAAAAGATAGAGAGAAATAATAGAATGAAAAGAAAATGAAAATAAGAACGAAAATGGAACATATATTAAAAGAGAAGTAAAAGAGAAACGAGAGCAAGAAAACTAAATGAGCCTGGACTAAGACATACAGAAATAAGAAAAAAAAGGAAGAAAGAAAGAAAAAGTTACACAAATGACACAAAGCAAGCTGAAATTATAAAGAATCAATGTACAAAAATTGAAAAGACAGAAAAGAAGCATCCAACGATAGGAAAAGAGAAAGATACTCAAGAAAATATAAGCAATATAGATAATAATACACATGATACTAAACAGTATGAAAGAAGAAAGAAAAAATTAAAAGCTGACAGAGTTAGAACCAAGTAAGACAGAAAGAACAAACAGAAGCAAATGAAAACGAAAAAGAACGAAGAAACTCTACAAATGAGACAACGCAAGGTGAAATAATACAGAGAGAATGAATAAAAATGAAGAATACACAAAAGGAAGGAAGAAACCAGAAGAAAGACATAAAGAACTAGCAAAAACAAAGGATATGGAACAGGGTTTGTCAGCAAGACCGAGGCAAAAGAGTGAGAGAGCATTGGTGTGTAAGTGACGCAAAGCAGCTCTGACCTACTTCATCGACCGCTGGCCAGTGACCGAAAAGCTGTTTTCTCTTTTGGCACAAGCCTCGGCATACCTTCGTCTCGTGTCGGTGTGAATAGCGAAATGTGTTCGGCTTATCGATAAGACCGTAATTAAATCACAAATTATTTGCGAAAGTTAAATTAAAATCAAGGCTACTTACAATATTTGTACAATGAGAGAAGAGAAGAACGCAAAAGAAATGGATAGAAAACGAAATCAAAAAGGTACGGCTGCCTTTATACTTGTCATATCTCTAAATAGAAATGTTGTCAAAATTCTCTAAAGAGAAACTCTTATGAAATAGAACCTGTCCTATTTCATCGAAAAAGGCAAAATTTTCGAAATATTTCGAGTTATTTGATTAGCTTTTACACTATCGTCAGAGAGTCTGTAAATGTAAAGGCAGATTTATCAAATAGAAGATTAAATTTTCCAAATATTTCGAGATATTTGCTTTGCTATTACACTATCGTCAGAGAATGTCTTTAGATATTAATGACAAGCGTAAAGGCAGCTTAACAATATTTATTTTCTTCAAATGAATCACTAATTTGTTGACCCAAGATGGCTATGATTGATTTTATTCAAATGATTCGATGAGTAACCAACCTGCTAGCTGTATAAAGCATCTGTTTACTCCTGGTCAAGCATTTTTAGATGAGTCAAAATGTATAAGACACATTAGTAGAAGGTGTGAAAAGAGAGGGGGGGCCCTCCCATTAGAACCAAATGGCAAAATTTATGCATGCCAGACCTTGAGAATATATGTGCAATATATGTGTGTGCTCATCATCATTTCCGTTTTGCACTCAGGAAGTTCCTCTAAAAATATTCCTTTTATTTTTGTTGCTTTGCATTTTAACGCATGCTTCGCATGTTAAGAAGCCAAATGCGACTGCGCGCGCGTATGGGACCCATAAATAAACAGCCCAACTGGCAATTTCTATGGCGCCAATTTGATGAAGGCGCCAGGCTACTTGCATATATATGTATATACTAATGGAAGGGGAGGGGGCCGAGGAGCACACCACTTACCTTTCGAATCGAATGCCACCAATTTGCAGTCATCGTCATTCATGCTGCATTTAAAGACACCGCCGGCCTCCACCACACCCTGTTGATATCGGGATGTATCATATTTGGGGGCGCCCACAATTAAACTGCAACTGCAAAGAAAAAAAAGAAGAAGGGGGAATTTGAGTATATCACAAGTGGGTAGGTACAAGCCCACAAAAATTCCGGGTGGGTTAATAGCGCACCCGAACTTTTGTGTCATTTTATGGGCTAGCGGGTGTCTTTGGACGACCGGTATTAGCGAAGCTTGATAGTTAGTACTCTATATTCAGCACTCGATACTTAGTACTAGATAAAACAACCCAACACTGTTTTTGGTGCAGGCCTATTTCGATGTGATTATGGTAAATATGGATTGCACTGAACAAAACTGCATCATTGGGTTTGTTCTATCAGCTCTTGTTTCCAAGATTCCAAGTTTAAAATTTTCTCAAAATAAATCACCACCTCTCTTGTGGTTGTTGAATTTGCATTTTAACAACCTAGGCATATAGACCAACAAATGCTCTAGTTATGAGATTTTTTTGCATTTATATCAGCTTGTTTGGCAGAGCTATGGGAGGAAAACTAGATTGTCACTCTAAGGGCTGCGCACACATGTACCTGAAAGATGAACAGAATTTGTTTCGGCAAACCTATCATTTTGAAGGTGCGCTTACATGTTGCTGACCTGAGCTTTTAGCTTATTCATTTTATTCTTCCTAGCAATAAGGTGTCGCCTCGATTCTGTAGGGTGTAGAGAAAATTTAAACAAAGGAAAAAAAGAAAATGGGTTTACGGGACTGTTACTGTTAAAGAGACATTGGGTAAATTTCATAATTTATATGGTCAATTACGAACGTATCCAATAAACTTTTATGAATACGCCAGAATGGATATGGACACTTGCTACAATATTTTCAACAAAACAGGGAATCGCATTCAGAAGTAGGAAAGTTTTATTCATTCACATCTACATATGTAAGTATGTATGTGAGCTTTTTAATTTTGCATGTTATTTTGTGATAAAAGAGCATATAACATACTTGTGGCTTTGACATTTTTTGAGATTGTCTCCCAAACTTTATCCGTCACAATTCTATTGGAATAGTTTTAGTTTTTAGTGCAATTTCACTTAATAATGTTTCGTAGTCCATGACTTCTGTGTAACTGTCGCCGTTACAGAATACATCAGCGAGCTGAAATAAACAAGCATGCTTGTTCATTCAAACAAAGCTGAACTTACAGCTGAATTTAAATGTTCAATGAAGCGCACTTGCATGCATGTAGTGTGTTTGTTGTTCGTAAGCTTAAGGTTCGGCCTAAAGTTCTGCCGTCAGTTCATCTTTCAGCTGCATGTGTGCGCGTCGCCTAAGGGCCGATTTCTCTTCTTCCTGATAGCTGCCATATGTCAGATAAGCTCACAATTTACTCTATTTGTAAGATGAGAAATCGTATACACAGAAAAAAAAATGTTAGGATATTTTCAATCTTTTTAATCTTGGAGTTGAAAATTCAATCTCGACTTACAAGCCTTTCGAACTTGTATCATTCCAAATGTGCTTACTCCAATCCCCTTCGAGATCAAATGTTCATAAATAAGAGAGCGAGAGCGACAAAATTTAAGTAGCATTTTAAAATTAGGGAGCGAGAGCGACAGAATTTAAGTAGCATTTTAAAATTAGGGAGCGAGAGCGACCAAATTTAAGTAGCATTTTTGATATGCGGCAACAAACGATGGCGATATTCGTCAGGAATGAGATGAAATTCCATTTGTGTTCAAGTGCGCATGGTCATGGGTTCGAATCCCAGTTGAGCTCATAAAATTTTTATTTTTCTTTGTTTTTCAGAAGTTTTAAATAAACCAAAACTGGTGTGGGTCTTGAAGTGTATTAGGATGTCCTATGGAATCTGGCGAAGGAAAGGAAGAAGAGAGGTATCTTTCCTTGGATCAAATCAATATTACATATCGAGATCAAAAACAATCTCGAACATGCTTAAAATGATCCTGTATTGAGATTAAATTGTTCTTGAATTTTTTGCTTTATTTAATCTTTTTTAAGAATACCCCGGGATAAATGTAATCTATTTTAGGATTAAAGAAGTCGGATCAACTCAATCCTTTTTCGGATCGGGTCAAGAATATCCGGGATTACGTTGCTTTCATTACCGATTGGGCTTAATTTGATCCCGTATGGACTGATTTCTCTTTTGAGTATAGGAACTGTAAAGAGGCTACTTGATTCATCATAAATTGTTAAATGTTTACATGTAGATGGTGAATTCCATGTTAAATCAAGTAGCCCTTTCACAGTTCCCATACAAATATTCAGAGGGAATCTAGTTTTCCTCCCATAAAGTGAAATATGTATTTTCGTCTCAAACAGGCCGAAATATGCCAAATAAACTGAAATGAACGCCATAAAAATCGCCTAATTAGATCATGTGTTTGGCTATATGCTCAAACAGCTAAAATATTAATCCAATAACCGTGTAGTTTTAACTGAATGATTTATTATGAAAAAAATGTCATAAATCGAGAGTAGTCGGACTTTAGAGGCCAATGAGGACACTTTCTGCTGTACTTAAATAGCGCCTTTGATTTTTTAAAGATGCATTGATATGTGCTCTATCGAAAATAGCTCATAAATCCAGATATTTATGCCTAGCGTGGCCTACATAAGTTCTAGAGTGCCATATCATGGAAACAAGAGGTGAGGGAGCTAAACCGAAAGCAGTTTTGGAATCAGTAAACATAAACTTATCATAATTTCAAATTAATTTCAACAGGGCTGCACACCACAAAGTTGGTCATTTTGTGGGCTTGTGTGATCACCTGAGCATATAGTACTCGGTACTCAGAACACGATACTAGATACTCGGTACTCGATACTAGATACTCAGTACTAAGTATTCGATACTCAGTACTCGATTCTCAGTACTCTATGCAGAGTGCTTGATACTCAGTACTCGACTTTAAGCATTCCATACTGAGTACTCGATACTAATTGCTCAGTACTCTATACTCGGTACTTAGTAAGCATTAAACACACAACCCACTTGCTGCTACAGCAAATGGTAAAAATGGATGACTTTGCAAAGAAAAAGGCGTACCCAAAAGAATCGGTCGAAAAAAAACAAAATTGTTTAAGTTTTGCCCCTCCCGTTGAATGTCCGTAAAAGAGCTTCGCTATAAAAATGCCACCATTCTTGAATTGGATTTTATACCCTTGCAGAGGGTATATTAAAATTGTCCAGATGTTTGTTACGCATAGAAGGAAGCATTTCCGACCAGTCTTGATCAGCATGACGAGCTGAGTTGATATAACCATTACCGTCTGTCTGTTTCTATGATATCTCCTCCGCCAGTTGTAATACTATCTTTACCAAATTTTGCACAAAGTCTTTAAGTACAAATACGCTGTAAATTTGTCGGAATGACTATGCGTATAGCTGCCATAGGAACGATCGGTCGAAAAACTAGCATTATTGAGAAAAACTGAGTGAGAAATTACAGAATTGCTATGAACGCTTGGGAATCCCAAAGGCAGGCTTGTAGCAAAAATCCGACAACAGTAGCAATCGCCAAATCACAGAAGCTTTGTATGTGTGTGCATGCCCCGTACGGGCATGAGGTAGCCTCTGTCAGCTCATTAAAGATAGGCAAAGATAGCTGATGATTGAATTGAGGAAATTCATGAAATAGCTATACGATCAACCGGCCTCCTTTGTTATGTAGTGCGTGTCTTGTTTTGGAAAAGTTATGAACATAAATCATAACTTATTGACCTAGAGCCTGCTAAAAGTTTCACATAATTCTGATAAGTATGATTCAAATAGGATAACTATAGCACATAGCTGCCGTAGGACCGATCGTTCGAAAAAGTAGTTCTAGTGAGAAAACCTTTTTTGTTAGACAATGACAGCTACTTATTACTTTCCAGTAATGAATTTTATCTGTTTCAACACAATCGGGTATCGTATAGCTGCCATATAAACAACTCAAAAGCATATGGCTGGCTGCTGGGGTTTATAAACTTCGACCAAGCCGAAGTTAGCTTTGCTCTATTTTCCGATATTGTTATAGTTCATTAAAATTTTGCTTATTTCACATCACTGCACTTGTGTAACAACATGTTCTGAGCACTCGTACCCTAAATAATCTCAAACTCTTCGTTGCTGATGTAAAATGTGACCTAAAAACCTTAAGGCTCTGGGGCATTATTCACTCTCTGCGATTAATATTTATAATCTTACTCAAATTAAAAATGCAATTCAACAGCTTTAAAATATTTCCGTCTTTACTTAATATCAGCATACCATACTCATGGTTCGTTCAACTTGATTGCCCAAAAATCTTCTGTTTGCGTTTGTATGTGTGTAAAATATAAATCTTAATGTTTTTGGTTTGGTTCTTAATCAATAAAATGCAAATACGTTCTGCAAGGCGCCCACTTGTGTAGACAAGTGGAACCTGTTTCTATAGCGTCCCATTGTCATTTTTGAGGCCCGGAGGCTGGCTTCATAAATTTGTTTAATTTATATTTCAAACGAGAATGATCAAATCAAGCTATTCGATGAATGCCAATGATGTCAGCACGCTGACTGTGTGGAAAGAGTGGGAGCATAAAAACGATCTAGATAAACATAAACAAATTCATTAATTAACCCAAAAATCGAAATGATGCAAAGATTGCATATATAAAATTAGATTGCAAATTATGTGGATGAAAGGACCGGAAGGGGCTTGATATTGCTATACAGATAAGCAGATTATTGCAGTCATATTTTTAGGCATAAATTGCATCCATACATGTGTGACATTCCCACATAAAAGACTTTTCAAATCTCCAGGAAGAAACGGTTTTTTTATCTCTGGGAGGTAACGATTTCTTATCTCCATGAATTGACGCTTTCGTATCTCCAGAAGTTACTTATTCTTCTTTTTTTGTATCCCTTAGAAGGCTTTCTTATCCATTCTATCTACCAGAAGAAACGGTTTCTTCCCAAAGACAGATAAGAATCCTACTGGAAGAAATACTTGCTGGGTATAATGATTTTTTTATATCTTTTTACTATGCTATCAAAGTTTCATTAAAAATTGAAATCCCATTCACGCGCATTACAATATAGCATTTATTACATCCCCAGTGCCCGCTTGATTCATTCATGGTTATTTTCCCCCCCTCCCTGCCCTCCTGCTCTGTTTCTTCTCTTCTTTCACGCATCTGTGCGATTTTTGCTTTATTCAAGCGTCAAATTGTTGCATGTGGGCGCGCGCGCGGCCGCTCTCCTTTGCCGCAGAGCCAAAGCCAAAGTTGAGGTCGGGTTGGGTCGGAACCGTTTTTAATCAACTCTCTCTCAAGTGTTTGATTTGCGCCGTTTGCGACTGCTTCCACTCTAGGCAGTAGTTATATATTTATTTTCAGTTTTTATTATTTTCAATTTTAATGAAGGCCCATTTACCCCCGTGGCAGCACCCTAAGCAGAAATGAGCGGCGGTCGGCGGACCCTTCAATGGTTTTTGCCGCACTTCCGCAATGAATGCTAATGACAGCTGTCAATGTGCGTGCCAATGATGGACTACCACTAGTAACAGAGGAATGCTTGAGGGAGGGCAAGGGTGAGCCCAGTATGAGAATGGTACATACTACCTACTTGGTACTATATGCATGATCAAAAGGGGGGTGTGGTAAGTCGGTGATCAGCTAAATGATTTTTAAAAGCAAAGTTGACTTTACAAAAGTTATAACAAAGGGAAGAAAGTAAACTGAATACTTTATATTCCTCTTAACGTTTTTCGCATTTCATCCTAAAAGCTAAAAACATTCTAACTGCTCAAATTTTGGTTCATTGTGAGAAAATGCGGCACCCATAATAGTTTCAACCCTTTAATATCAGTCATTTAACTGAACTGATATGATCTCACATTCGCTCGGTCTTCAAAAACGACAAACACATTTTCTAGTAACATACAAACTGCTCAATTTTTTATTACAGCCTTTTATGCTCTCATATTCGCTCCGTTTTAAAGAATATCAGATCGCTAAAACTAACACATTAACATTAGAAAATTTATATTTAGATTTTTAAAGGTTTTCAAAGTTGAACATTTTCATATTCGAAAGTTAAATACAGGCATGTTCTCAATTCCACTTTCACGGCAAATTTTCAAAAGTGAAACACCGAAACGGAAAAGTTTTTCTTTTCAAAAAGTATTGATTGATAGTCGGTGGAATGAAAAGTAATTGCAAGATGTGCTTAAAATGAATTTTCTTAAATCTTTGATCAATTTAGAAATTATTAGTGAAATTTGCTTTACACTTAATTTTTAATTGATTTACAAAGAATTTTTTGTTTTAGGGGGTTGTAAGTGTGGTTTTTCGGGAATTTTTTTCAAGATCAATTAAAACATAGTTCTTTGAATTTTTTACCATATATTTAGTTACTATTGAAGTACACTTAGAAATTTTTTGAACTCAAAATATTGAAAACTTTCCGTGATACAGCGCGGGAAAATAGTTCAGGTAAAGAAAAAGTTCTGCATTGGTCAACACGATTCCAGCAGACTGAGTGATCAGATATCAAAAAGGAAAAAAACATTTTAACCTGTGTGACTGTAGCTATGAGATATACTAGGATTATTTGAATATATTGAAAAATAAAAATTTTACGTGACTTTGAATTTTTTTTTCTTAAAAAACACTTTTTTTGGGCGAAACGAGGTGACCCTTTTCAATTATCCTAGTATAGCTTGTAGCCCCACGTGTGCTGAACATACCCTAAAAATTTCAAGGCGATCGGTCAAGTCGTTTTTGAGATATCATGGTTTCGAGAAAAACGCGTTTGAAAGTTCAGTGTATGATCAAGTTTATATGTAAACACGTATATTCTTAGCTCCATAACTTTCTAACGACATCGAATATCGAAAAATCCTTTTAAACACATCTACATAATATATAGATACGATTTATGAAAAAAAAATATTCTATATTTTTTGAAACCATCACACGGGTCAACCCCCTTATCATGTCCAGAATTTGACAGTGAGAGCCAAAAATTCTGCCTCTCTTATCCTCGACTGTTCCATTTTCGATAGTTTCGCCGGGAATTGTGGTTTCTCTCTTATGCATCTAGTGTGAATCTCGTTTGGATCAGTGGCTTCGATTTACTTTTCAGATTAGTGGAATTGAGAGATTGCAGAGAGAAAGTTACCATTAAAATAGTAGACTTGAGGCGCAAATTTTAGTTGCAGTATTTATATTAATTATGAGGGAATTTGTTCTTGAGAATTACAAGTGGTCTCATTTATGCAATGTGCATTGGTGAATTCTTAGGCAGATTCAATACAAGTACGATTTAACACGCGTTGTCAACTGCGCTCGTGGCAGCCGAGCCAGTTGAGGCAGCATGCAAATCGTGTTAAGTCCATGGGCCCCCGAGTTCGAGTCACCCCACAGTAAGAAAATTTGTTTAATAAAATTATTAATAATTCGATGTTTTTCAGAATTAGTATGTGGTGTTTTCACTGTGATGCGTGGTATTTGTACTGATGCTGTGTGACACTTATGAGTTTTTACTGTAATCAATGGTAAAATAACTATTTTTATTGGTTGGAGCGTTTTCAACCGTCATTTCTGGTTGAAATCTACTGTGCTAACGTAGTTATTACACAATGTGTTACGCCTCTTTTACTATACCTGGCGGTAAGTTCAACCCACAATTATGGGCGCATTTTAACCGCAGAATTGGTTGAATTTACCGAAAATTTTTTTTCTGTGTATGAGCAGAAAAAATAGTTTGTAATTTTCCTGACACCTACCTGTCGGAATGTCAGCAGCAAAAGTACGACAAAGTAATTTGAAACCAACTAAAAGATTGCCCATAACTTCTGCATTCCATATATCCTCCAAATATCCCTCAATACTTAGCCAAATTCAAATGCAAGCAAAGCATAGTGTGACCGCTAGCAGACGGTTTAGTTTGTCTTAGTACTACTAAGCAATTACAACAAGCAGGACAACTAGATTATCAGACGCAGCAAAAATTTTCTAAATTTAGTAAGTTGACAACTTTGTGGCGAGAACTGAAAGATTTTAATTGACTTTGTACTTTCATTCAATAAATACCTATCATAGGCCGCTATTTGTGACCCCTGTGAAAGTTTAAGAGTCTGGTCCTTCGAGCCGGACAACATAAAAAGTCTTTTACTTAACTATTATTATGCAACAAAAGCTCTTAAACCTTAGAATTTACACCAACTTGAGTTTAACTTAAACAAATTTTGATATTTTGGAGACAAATGGCCTTTTATTTATTTGATTAAAATTAAACTAAAAGCCCGAAAGTAGTCTAAAATCTATTACAAACCCTTAAACTAGACACAGTTTAGACAAATGTGGACTAGATTTAACTTTCTCAAGCTGAGTTACTTAGTTCCTGCCTAATTTCGTTTAAAATTTCAAACATAACCAACTTAAAAATCAAACACTTTTAGTAAAAATATAAACAAATTATATGCAGTATCTTCCTCAGTTTACCTTTCTATATGGTATATGAACTATATATGCTCGCAAAAAAACACTTGATAGTTTATAGTTTTTAAATTCGAGTCATAGAAAGACTTAACCTTATAAACAAATTGTCGAAAGAAGACAAGAATTTGGATTTACGTGAAAGTACAAGTTAAACTAAACATATGAAATCTTTGAAAATATTTTAAAAACTCAAATAATAGTTACTTATTCTGCAAAAGATTCCTTTCATTAAATGCTACTGAATCTTTTATTTTTGTTACCCAGATGGTAATAGTAAAGCTAGCCCTACTTAATGTCTCTAACCATTATATTTTGGGAAATTGTAACATTTGACATTAAGCTACCTATATTTATTCATATGGTTCTGGCAAAACCACAGTACATTTTAAGCTGTCTTAAGGAACAGCTATCACAATATCAATTAAAAATTTTAAAGGAACCTTACACTGAATATTCCAAAGAACCCAAGGTTTTTTACATCACAATCTCTATAGTCTATTGCCCAATTAAGACGCTTTGTAACAAACTTTTTTTTCGAGATAAATGTTATTCTAGAACTGAGATTGGAAAACAAATTGTTAAATAAATCACTTAAAAAGTGTTTCCAGGGGGGTATAGAAGAAACAAAAAGACCCCAAACCCAACAAATTGGCAGGGGCAACAGCACGCGTCAAGTCAATAGAATCGCTTGTGCAATGAACCAAAAATAAAATCCCACAAAAAGCGTTTTGTTCTTTTTTTTTATACAGGCAAATATAATCAAAATCAATGAATGCGCTTCAATTAAAAACGTTTGAAATGAATGAAATACACCAACACCCCACCCAGGCGCCAAAGAACAATACACTACGAGTAGGTTTTCCCCCTCCCTCTCCTCTCTCTCTCTCAATGTCTCAATTACCAAATCCAAACAATTTTCCGCACACATGTCGCACAAATTAACTGGAACTGGCCAAAGAAAAAAGGAAAGAAAACATAAACGAAAAAGAAAAGAAAAACCTTTCTTGTACAAGGAGCGATCGCTCACTGAATGCTAAATCGAAGGGAACGCGTCGCGTGCAGCAAAACAGCCGCAATAAAAATAATGTTTAAAAATAAACTTATTTTTTTCGTGTCTGTTGTGTACCTTGGGTACCCCTGGACAACAACAGCAGCAGCAGCAGCACATGCTGCACCACATCCGTTTGAAAGGATAGTGTCTGAAGCGGGAGAGAAAGAGAGAGATCGTCATGTGGGTGCGCGCGTGTGAAGCTGCGCATGCTTCCTGCCTTCTCGACTCTGTCTGGTTGTCATGTGAATGGGACTGAAGTGTATGGAATGCCACGTGTATAGTGTGTGAGATATGTATGCGACCTAGGCAAACAGCTGCAAATCCCTCAAATACCTCCCTTAAGGCAGTGCTGTCCCCGTAGAGGACACATTTACAAAAAACTGAGCGCTATGTTGATGTAGCTTTTATACGGAATATAATAATTTCCAAATATTTAAATTTTTGCTTAATTTTGTATAATATTTTCAATTATTGCATTACGCACACTATCAAAAATGAAGCGATTTTTGACGTTTGAATTGATTTACCGTTAGCTACACCCAGTAGCGAACTGACCATATTGATTTACTTCAAGTCCGTCTTATGCAGTTTGAAGGTATAATTTAATAGACCAAGGGAATGTGAGAGTGTAAAAGCTCTAATAGAATAGTAAAAACACTGATATTAGAGGTTTGGAGTTATTAAAACTATACGGAGCAAGATGGGTGCTGCATTTACTCACAATGAACCAAAAATCAAGCAGTTTGAATGGTGCTAGAGAATATGTTTGTCCTATTTAATACAAATGTTTGGTTGTGCCCGCTTGACGTCATCCTCAAACAGGATTGTAATAGAAAAGTTCAGTGAAACTTAGAGCTTGTTCGTCAAAATGATTTTACTGTAACCTTCAAAAATTTTCAGATGCATATATCGATGAACTGAACTAATTCATTTATTGTTGCGGTTTATGGTTCGACTTAACCGTTTTGAACTGGACTGGGACTCGGTTTGATTTAAGGTCAATTTGCATCTCCGCATATAACAGCAATGGCTCTAAGAATCGGTTCGGATAAGAACCTTTCATATTAATATTTACCCGCACCTCAACCTAAACCGAACCGTATCACAGTGGGCGAAATGACCAATTTAGCGAAACGTAATTAATATCTTCCAAAGTAAATGAGATAATCGCAATCTGTTTTTTTTTCTTAAAGGTAGGAATAAAATCAATATAAAAAATTTAAAAAAAAGTTTTTAATAAAAATTTTTTTATTTTTTAAGTTAAAAATAAAACTTTTTTTAATTTCAAAAAGATTGCTTAGTTTTTGAAAGTTGGAAAAATAGAAAAAAAAATTTTTTTTTATTTTTAATAACCTTTTTCCGGTTGCCGGTTCGCCCACTGTGTGCATCGGTCTTAAAAAGGTTCGGTTCTAAAAACATGATTATCAAAAAATTCTAAAACTTTAAAGATCCGAATCGTCTTCCCTAATGCACCGTTAACCCTAATGAAACCTCTAAGAACCAAAGATTAAACTCGAAACCGCAACCCTTAGCCGCTTTAACCACTTTAAAATTTGTAACTGAAACCGTAACCGAAAAAAAAATTTCCCATAACCGTAAAGCTATAACCTTTATAAACATAACCGGTAATCAGTACCGAAAAAGATACAAATATATGGGTTATTTCCGTTTTTTCCTCTAATAGTAAAAATTTCGATAAACGAAAAATTTTTTGAAGAACAAATTAAGGGAAAGATGAAGAAGGTACAGATTTTAGTTAGCTGCGTTGTATCTTTGTCGTTCCTCATCTTTGATTTTACTTGTTATGCCAATTTGTTTGTATGCAAACGTAAGTATTCACACATGTTGTGCTTATTTGCGCGATGGCCTTTTTCAAGTTACACTCTCCCTCTGAATGTGAGTGAAAAAGAAAACCTTAAACATGCTTATGTAAGTATTGCTTATATGCTTACATTGTATTCTGTTTGTTTCGTGTGCCTTTATGCTGGGATTACATTGCGTCACAAAGTGTTACCTTCAGTGTCACAGCGCAAAATTCCCAAAGCATTCAGTACTTTTACTGAATAAATAAGATTCCAAATGGAGCCGCTTTTGTCTGCATGATATGTGAAAGTGATATTTTAAACCAATAACTGTACAATAACCAGAACAAGGTTAATAACCGTAACCCGTACCGTAACCCATATCCCACACCGTAATATAACCGTAGCTAGTAACCGTACCTCTAACCGTTATTCATTTCGATTTTAATCTCTGCTTAGAATTGGTTCGGATAGGTTTTTTAGGGTCCCTTGAACCGTACCATAGACCGAACCTTTCATATAATTTTTCACTCGAACCTCAATCAAAGCCAAACATCTTCCTTTTGAAAAAAGTATATTATTTAGTAATTTATGTATTTGGGTAATTTGGCCCCGTTTAAATGATCGCTGGACAGCAGCCAATGCAAAAATGAGATTTAATTACAACAATTGGTAAACAAAACCTTCAAAAACCACAGCATAATTATGGGGCTGTTATTTTACACCATTGGAATCCCCAAGTGTTTATTCACCCAATACAAGTTGTATAAAAACGAAGTTTGCAGGTTTTTGAAGCGTGAAAAGCAATTAGTCCGCTGATGAGAGAATTGTGGTGATTCTCGAAACAGCGCTGTACGCACATACCATTGCTAGTCCAAAATGTTGTAATTAATCTCTGTTAATTTGTGTTGATTATATTGAATTATAATAAACCGTGTTGACCTCGAGCCGGCTTAAAACCAACTTTGACTAAATTTAGTAATAGATATAATATATAAAAAAATATATATTATTTAGTAAAAGTTTCTAAATTTCAAAGCCTGACAGCGGGTTGGAATTTTCGTAGGTTTGCAGCCTTGGTTTCAAATCACGTGCCGGCTACTATTATAATTGGAAACGAAATGGTTGTTACCGGTAGGTACCCATATACCAAAATAAAAATCCCTATCAAAAGCGAAACAAAACCGATACCGAAATTTGTTTCTAGATCAATAAGTGCCGAGCCGTTATCTTAAACGGTAAGGCATCATTTCGGTGCGGTTTGATACAGAAACGATTCAGCCCACTGTCACAAGAAATGGGCAAAGTACATTGAAATGTTTGCGACACGTAAGGAAGTACGGAAATAGTAGAATATATATACATATATATTCGCTCTCGCTCTCGTAGTCTGGCGTTTAGTTGATCTTTAAGTGGGTTTGTCGATTGCATAAGTTGCCGGTTGCCAGTTGCTCGTTGCCAGCTGCCAAGCGGTTGATCTGTCGGTCGCTTGCTTTTGTTGTGGTTATGAAATGGCAAACGGCAGCAGCCACAGCAGCAGCAGCAGACAATGAAAATGTAATTGATTTCAAATATTTACTGTACTTTGGCATTTTGTTGTTGTTGCTGCTGTGCTGCCTTCTGGCCATTTAATTGACGCTTGATTGCAGACACTCAAGATAGAGATCAGCTGAAAACCCAAAAACCCAAACTCAAGCCCACCGCATCCTGCATACGGAAGTGTCAATGTGTATAAAAGGTGTTGGAAAAACACACACACATACAGCCAGCCAGCCAGCCAGCAGAGCAGTCGCCACATGCTGTGGGCCTTTAGGTAAATGGCTCAATGAACAAACAAAAGGAAAACCTCCATTTCCAACCATTTCAAGCGCCGCGTCACGTGTGAACGCTTCGTCTTTTTCCCAGAGAAATGAGGCGCACACATGTTTAGCGCCGAAACGCCCTCACTCACGCCCTCACCCTCGGCTCGGTCGTGGCTTACTAGTGACTTGGCGATTTTGTGTACGTAAATAGAAGAGCAAACTTCCCAAGTGAAACGGAAAAAAGGTTTATGGGAAAACAGTCTAGGTCAAAAGTTAGTGATCGGAAACGAACGACCACCTTGATGATCGATAAAGATGGTAGGTGAAGAGATAGGAAAATGGTCGTTAAATCAATAAACCAATATGATAACCATTAGGTAATTTTCAAAATCTTTGAATTATAAACAAACGTTGACCTTGAGCCGGCTAAAAAAACACTAACAAAAATAATGTTTAGATATGTGAAACTTTTAATTGAACGTGTCTAATTGGAACTGGCCAAGTCTAACAATATAACAAGTAAGAAAGTCGGTCAAGCCCGACCCGTAATATACTCTGTACCTGGAGTATCAGCTGAAAGCAGCGCTGCTGAACAATAGATGGCGCCACTACTTGCTTTGAACAATGAGGGATTTTCAAAACTTAGCAATAGATGACGCCACTACTTCCAGCACTGCGGCTACGAACTTTCTTTTGGTCATAACTTGAGTATAGATCATCCGATTTTTAGCATTTCTTTGGCCAATCGATAAACAATCTTAATTACTAAATATCTTTAGAAGTTACGAACCATCTATCTATAAAACTTTGGGAGATATGAGGATTTTTCCACATTGCGGGGGCGGAGGGGGCGTGGCAAAATAAACTTGATCTGCTTGCAAGTATAAGAAATAAATGTCCCATACATGTCAAACCACTATCTCTTACCATCTCTGAGATCTTTTCGTTCATACGGACAGACAGACGGACATGGCGATATCGACTCGGCTGTTGATGCTGATCAAGGATATATACAGCCATGTTCTCATATCCACTTCCACAAAAATTAGGTGATTTAAAACCGGTTTTAGAATTAGATTTAGATTCTAAATCACAAAAATATTGTGGAAGTGGAATTGAGAACATGGCTGATATACTCTATAGGGTCGGAAATGATTCCTTCTCCCTGTTACATACTTTTGCACAAACTTAACATACTATGTGTACCTTTGGTACAGAGTATAAAAAGTGTCTTTTCTCCATCTCTTTCTACAGCTTGTTATGGGTATTTGCACTGCCATAAGCAAGGTGGGGGCACCCCTGCTATTAGATATAAATCCAATATAAAAAATTGTTAAGAAAATTTCAATATTTCCGCAAAAAGTTGCCTTGAAAGTAGGTTTCCTTTATTTTAAATTCAAAATAATTAAAAGATCATATTTTTTTCATCATCTTGGTCCCCTGTTCCCCCCACTCCCATGCATCATAAATCTGTTTATCAGTTCAGACTGCCATTTATTTCAATCATCCACTGAAGACGACTCTCCCATTCTCCATTCCCCCATCTATTGCGCTTTATTTATGTCTTGACTCGGGCGCATCCCATTGCACTAAATCTATACGCATAAGTAAATAAAATTTTGTAAATGATATGGAAACTATGGCACAATTTGCCTTTGAACCGTAACCGTTGGCAATGGGAATGCTTTGACCCTACAGCCACACATAAAAAACGATGATGAGAGAAAAAAGCCAATTCTCGGCCTTTGGCCTTTCGCTTGAATTCATATATGAGAGTGAAATATGCTTCATGATGATGATAAGAATAAGTTCAGTTCAGCTTGATGAAGCGTGCTAATCAGTCGGCGACTAAGAGTAATGCCTTTCATAGACCACTTTTCGCACGTTCAGAGAAGCTCAACGGAGAAGAGATGCTAACCAACGATAGGCGAGGTGAGAGTCTTAACCCATGAAGTGAAGCTATCAAAGCGACAGCATCTGGCTACAGCTGGAGCTACGTGGTCTGTGTGTGAGAATGGCCTTTGGCCACAACAGAGCTCTTCATTTCTTTCCTCGGCATTGAGTGCACTTTAGAAAAAGCAGGAAAATTATTTAAATGCAACGTTAAAATGTTTACAATTCAATAAACAGACGCAAATAAAGAACACAAAAGCACCCAAAGAGCTGCGGACAGAAAGACACAAAGCACTTTATTTAGTGGAATTTGTAGATACTGAAGATGTGTGGGTACAAATGGAGTCAACTAACGAAGCTTTTAATGCTCTATGAGTTTGCTTTTTGGGACAAGAATAGGAAGCAGGAAAGAGATGAAGAGACAAACACAAAAACAATTGCACTACTAGGAAGCCTCTGGATTAAGTGATAACCCAGTTGAATACTCGTAACTGTGAAACCTAGAAATTCTGAAGAAGTTTTGGTTCCGGTTTGGCCGGTCCCTTAAATCACTGGCTTCAAACCTTGGTTTACAACTTATACGATCGTTACACAAATTTACCAGCTATTTTCGCTGGGGTTTGAGTATGATGTATTTTATCATATTTGCTGTGGAACAAATTATTGAAATTCCTAAAGAAGATGATTTAGGAACATTTTTATTTGAAAAGATATATAAAACTAAATGTTTATAAGCTTACTTGTTCCATATAGGCGTCTAAAATACTTAAATATTCACAGTATCAGGAATGATCGTTTGATGTTTGAAGTCTTTAAGCCGGCTTAAAAGCCGTTCAAAGTTTTATTTCAAAAATGATATAAACTATATGCTTAAAATGCCCATCATAAAGCGGTTTCCAAACCAGTTTAATCCGGTTCAAAAGTTCTTCAGAGAAAATATCAAAAATTAGGTGTGTTGAACGGTTCATAGGTGGTTGAGAACCATACTTGAGAAATCTTTAAAGCTATACACTTGAAATTGAATGTACAGTTGAGTAAAAGGTATTTAGTTGGTTCTTTGTTAACGGCTTAAAAGTGGAAACCGGTTTTAAACAGTCTAAAATTCTACATAAGGTACAGTCCAACCCTTTCGATCCCTTTTTAAAGTCTATCGTTCTAAGGTCTTAGGTTCGGACCGATTTCTAAACTAATTCAACCTAAGGTTCTGGTTCGATAATGTTCTTATAATGTTGATGTGATAAAAATGACCCGCAGATTTCGCGTTTTTGACAAACTGAGAAACAAAGATTTACAAGTTCTTCATGATTCATTGTTTAATAGGTCTGGTGGTATTCCCTTGAACTTCAGGCCTATCGCTTCATCGTGTAAATTCAAATTAATGCTGCTTTCGGTACCGAAACCTATTCCAACGAGAAGTGTGCGGTTTTGCAGCAAAGCTCACAGTATTTCATACTCAGGACTCGATATTCAGTACTCGATACTCAGTACTTGATACTCAGTAGTCCATACTCAGTACTCCATACTCTACTCGATGCTCAGTGCTTGAAACTCAGTCATCAATGCTCAGTACTCGATACTCAGTAGTCGATATTCAGTAGTCTATACTCAATACTCGATACTCAGTACTTTATACTCAGGACTCGATCCTCTATACTCAGTACTTTATACTCAGTAGTCCATACACAGTACTCGATACTCAGTACTTTATACTCAATACTCAGTGCTTGAAACTTAGATATCGTTGCTCAGTACTCGATACTAGGCACTCGATACTCAGTAATCGATGCTCAGTACATGATGGAAGTGCTATCCAAGTGTACAGGTACAAAGTCATTTGCTCACTTCTTAAACTTGTTGTTCAGTTGTTCACTTTACTCACTCATTAAAATTGGGCGAATTTAACAACTGAACCAAAAAGAAGTAGTGAGTAAGCAGCTGAGCAACTGAACAATAAAGAGCATTTGCAGAAGAACTCATTTTTGATACGGTTTTTCTGCTTCAACAATTGACATTTATTACCAGAAACGATCTCTTTTTTTCTCTTTTTTTGAGCATCAAAAAGCCAAAGTTGAACCAACATCTCGAGCAATTCATTTCAAGTTTATCTACAGAATTAACACATTGTGTGTGTGTGTTTGTTGTGATGTGTTGATACACTTACTCCAAACTGAAGGGCAAACTCTTGAGTGCGTTCAAAAGCTGAAAATTACCTGACTTGAGCTACCCAAAGTACAATGAGATAATTGTGTGTTAAATGCGCGCAAACAAACAAGGGGGAGGGGTTGGGGATAGAGCTAACTAGTTGTGGTTATTGTTTATATGGCAAAGTTGTTGGCCAATGCGGTTTGCCCTGATGTATCCGTATCTAAAGAGAATTACAAAACTATTTGTATCTGTATCTTTGTATCTCAGTTGGGTTGACATAGTTTCTCAGTGCTGCGTGAAGCTGTGCGCTATTTACGGTCAAGTGTTTGGCACAAGGTTGGCCATGAAGCTGTAGATGATGATGATGCTTCACCCAATTGGCCAAATAAAGTCGTTAAAGTCCGTTAGAAGCAGCAGCTGCGCTTGACCAGGCGCACAGGTTTCCTTACACAGATCGTCAGCCTGGCTCATTAGACTGACCTGGTTCTAACAAAGAATGGACAAGTGAAATTTTTGAAAAAAAAAGAATACAATATTTTTTTTCATTTTCATAACAAGCACCATGTTATTTCCTCAGTTTGCTATCAGCTCACTCACCATGGAGGCTGTTTTCTTGGTCTTAGATAAGACTTTATCACCCAAAAGAAAAACTGAAGAAGAAAACCCGATAAAGACGAACCCAAATTGCTTAAGAAACAAGCAAGTAAAGGGCCAAAAAAAAAGAACAACATGTAAATGACATACAAAATCGTTTCACGGCTCATTATTTCCGGTACACCAGATGTCACTGTCAGTGTCAGAAGGTCGAGTACACTTGGGGAAAAATATAAAATAAATATATGTTGCCAGAGTATCAAATTCTAATCTGGACTTTTTAAATGAGAATCTTTCATGCTCAATTTAAGTACACCTGAAATTTGTGATATTAAAATACCTATACCTCCCCTTTTTGCTAAGTGTACGAAGACGGTATTTTACTTACTTGCCGCTTTGATGACCAAAGTAATCGTTGCGTGCCTTATGTAGTGCAATGCTGAATCCAAACATGGAAGTTTTCATCTGACGAAATCTCACATAACTGGGCAGATCGATATTATAGCAGTTTATCGTCTGTGGCAGATTGAGGAACATCAGCCAGAGCAGGGCCGCCAGTCCCAGTTGAAAGGCTTTCTTCATTTCGTTTGTTGTGGTTTTTTCTTTAGTTTTCTTGATTTACTTTCGTTTTCACACTCGCGTTTCGTTAATTTTTTTTTAAGATTTTGTAAATTTTCTTAATGCATTTTCACAGCTGTTGTTGTTGGCCTAAATTATTGTTTAAATTGCATGTTAAACAGGGCAAATAAAAAGCATGTGGTCAACCCACACACTCAAACACAGACACAAACACTCAAGCACGATCTCAACCTTGGCCCAAATGACTTGAAAAAAAAAACAACTCAACTCAGCGAAATTCAAAAAGAACGCGCAGCCGCCCCACACAAAGATTTCAAACAGAGAGCGTACGAATTTGTCTCTCATTTTCTTAAAATTTCAAATCAAGTTTTCGACATTAAAATATGCTCGAATATGTGTGTGTGTACAAATGAACATATCTATGCTATGTGCTAAGATCAGAGGGTACATTGGGCTGGACATAAATGGTCTTCTGTCTGCTATTATCGAAATAAAAGTTGATAGAATTACAGATACAAATGGTATAAAGTGAGCCTCGTGTGCCCATCAAACGTAGGAAAAACTTGATCAAAAAAAAAACTATGAGAATTCTGCACTGTAAAACTATTGGGTTGAATCTAGAGCTCAAGTAATCCCAAAATCTAAGCTTAGATTCGAGCCCTCAGAGAACAAAAGTTTAAGCAATTCTTACCAAATGCTGAATAAATAAAACAAAAATTGTCAGCTCCCGGGGTCAAATCAACGATCTAAGCTAAGATTCGGACTTAAGAGTGCTCAGAGAACACAGTTTCAAGCAAATCTGACCAAAAGCAGCTCTAATTAGCATAAAACTCGATCCATAAAACAAAAATTGTCAGCTCTCGGGGTCGAATCAACAACCGTCAAATTATGAGCTATTCATTCAGTGCTGAGAACTAAACTTTATCATAAATTATCAACAATTTCAACTTCTGAGGAGTATTAAGCTTAGTTCAGTTAGATTTCTTGTGGGGAATTTTACAAAAATTTTGTCGCTTACAACAAAAAAGTCAAAAGCCAGGGACTTTAGTGAAAGTCAGAAAATCAATGTCAGAAAAAGCTGCTCCAATTACCATACCAACGATCGTCGAATAATGAGTTAGGCACTTAGCGATTAGAGCTAAAATTCATCGTCAATGTATGAAAGACTGCGAGTTCTGGTATGGAGATATATTGATATTGTAACAAGTTTACTGATACGAAAAATTTAGGGAGTTTATATGAAGCTTATATTTGGAAATATGCATTAAAAGCGCGTTGATCTTTTATTAGATTAGAGTGGTTTTAGTGTTTAATTGCCTTCAAATTTAATTGGAAAGAGGGAATATATGGCTTCCATCACTTTCAAGATGATTACCTTCGGTGTATCGCAAGGTAGTCACTTAGGACCTTTACTTTTTGGTTTGTTTATTAATGATCTTCCTCAGGTTGTTAAGTCATCTCAAGTCTTAATGTTTGCGATTGATGTTAAGCTGTCTATGACGCTATCTTCTCCTGATGCGTATAAATATCTTTAACTTGATCTTGATAATCTTCAATCTTGGTGCAATGTTATTATGATCTCGATCATAATAAATGCAAGTTCATATCGTTTTACCGAACTAAACCTGCTCTGAATACATACTTTATTGATCAAAAATCTCTGGATCTCATTACCTCAGTTCATGATCTGGGGGTATTATTTGATCACCAGCTTTGCTTTTACGACCACATCTTTGTCATATCCAACAAAGGTAAAAGTTTGCTAAGTTTCATTAAGCAATGGTCTAAGGAGTTTGACGATCCATACATAACCAGGCTTCTTTACGTGTCTCTCTTTCGCCCATCGCTAGAGTATTGCTCAAGTATTTGGTCACCTCAATATAGTTTCAATCAAGATAAACTGGAGTCGGTTCAAAAGCAGTTTCTTCTCTTTGCGCTTAGGAACTTAAACTGGGATGCTGGTCGCCGTTTGCCTCCCTATATAAATGGGCTACGGCTTCTGAACTTAAGATAAATAAATACGTGGCTTTACAGCCCCCCCAAAGGGCCAAGCCGAGCATCTAGGCGTGAGTGCTTGAAAGGGAAAGGGACCAAAAGTTTAACGCCTAATCCAAACGGCAAAGTTTGAGAAGCTTTTTCATGTCTAGTTACTTCACAGCTGGCGCCAATAGCTGGTGAAGGTGACGGATGAGTAAAAGTTGTTTTCTAAAGAACAAAACTTTGTATTAAATGTTCCGAGGCGGAATAGAACGCACTCGTCTACACACACTACCGGTGCAGCACACCCGGCCACACTGCCTAACTTGAACTGGAACTTGACTTCTTTAAAAGACCGTAGGAATAGCCACGGAGCGATTGTTCTGCATAAGCTGGTTGTTGGTAATGTAGATTCGTCTATCCTCCCAAAGCTTCTGAACTGGAACGCCCTTTTCGTCCGCTATCTTTGCAAGTGTACAAATCAAATCAATTACGCCCTTCATGATCCCTTTCGAATCCTCGTTTACTACACATATTGTCATTTCATTGCTTCCATTATATTTATCAATTCCCGTAATCTTTTAGCTTTTTTGTCTGCACCGAATTTATAAATCTACGGCGCCGGCCAATCGTTATGCCTCTCATATCGTAAAAAAGTTCTCCTTATTTGTTCGGTGCAGAAGATACGTAGATTTAAGTATTTTCATACACACTTGCAGACAATTGCTTATCTTCCAATAGCCCATAGCCATCGGTGGCCGAAGCCATTCGTGTTTTTCACACAGACGCTAGCCGAATATATGAAAGTTTGAATCGGTAAAAAGAGAGATAAAAAGTAAATACAAGCACATTTTCTGTCCACTCTCGCTCTCTCTGTGACACTCAGTTTAATGCACCCGTTTCTACATTCGACTGCTCACTGTATTATATAAACAATACAATTTCAACTTTTGAGTTCATCCTCATATAGGACAGTTCTCTTTTCAACTTGCAAGTTTGAGCAACAATTTAACGGTTTTATTAGCACAGTTAATTTTTTTTCAGCCATGGGACCAGCATATTAATTGGCCCTCTCTCTCTCGCTGTCTGTGTGTCGCTGCTCTCTCACATGATCAACTTGAAATTGGTTGGTTGGGCCATTATGGCGATTGTTTTCACAATTTAATTGTCGTTGTGGTTGTGGAGTCGTCTATGAATGGCAGCCGCCTATCAATGAGTTGTCGTTGTGGCGCCCACACCATCCACAGACATGCGAGCAAAATGCGCCAGCTTTGGCCTCTGCCCACTTGTCAAATGTCACCTGCGTTGACGCCAACGCCGCCTACGTGTTGTGTGCTAAATGCAATTGCCGGGGTTTAAAACTTGACTAAAAGGGACAGTCCGTTATTTTTGGCAACCTGTTTGAAAGTGTGTATTACGTCATCATGCAGACAGAGAGAGAGAGAGAGCGAGAGATCGAATGAGATGCTGAATCAGCCAAAATCTAAGCAGATAAGTAAACAAGAACACAGCGAAACAGTCAACATCTTTGAGACAACAAAATGGGAAAGGGTAAAGGCAAAAGTCGACACATTGTTACCCTGGAAGTGCAAGAGTTTAGTGAATAACACAAAATTGTTATTGGCAAATATTTACTGGTACCCATTCCAAGGCTTTATACCAGTGGTGTCCAAACTCACACACGAAGTAAATGTTGACATTTCAACATGAGCAACAAGCAAACGGACAAATGCCTCGTGAGAGAACACGCCGAACACGCGCATAAGAGAGCAAGCCGCCAAGCGTGCTGTTAATAGAACATATTAATTCTCTCTATACGTGTGTCGTCTGCGACGCCTGCAGAATTATAAGTTCCTATCCCATGGGATACTAAACAAAAGCCCTTTCGGTTCGGCTTCAGCTGGACTATACACCAAACCCTACAGATAAAGCACCACTCGAACCTGAACCCGAATTGTAGCGCTTCTTTTTTAAAACGAGCTGAACGCATGCCGAGAATTGTGCCAAGAGATATATTTTTCATATATTCAGTCGCTGGCCAGCGATAGATGAAAAAGGTCAGAGCTGCCTTGCGTCGCTTTATTTTCGCTCATTAATACGATCTCACTTTTTGGTCTCACTCTTTTTTGCCAAACGCTAGTAGCACAGAATTCGCTAAATTTGTGAAAACCTTCCGATCGATGTTTTTCTTGATTCTTCTATTCTTGATCCTTTCCTCTAGGTTTTAGTCCGTCCCTTCAATAAATTCTGAGCTAATAACCAAAACCTTAGGTCCCCGAACCGAACCTTAAGCTTGACAACGGGTTGGTACCTTCAAATTTTTAAAGGTTTTGCAGCCTTGATTAGAAATTAATTTTACGACGTACCTTTTCCCAAATAGCAGTAGAACGCTTCGCGGATTAATTACACAAGGCAACAAAATCCAGCTTTTTACAATCTTTATGCAGATTTACCATTTTTTCTTAGTGTTTGTGTTGTCCTGATTCCAGATCTACTATCAGTTTTCCCACACATCATCCACAGTTTTAAAGATAAGGCGGAAAATATGAATTTGGAATAACTGGCGACATTTTGAATTATGTTCGTGCACACTTTTGGAAACACGCCCCAAGGAACTGAACTTTGGCAGACCTTAATATGGGAAAACAGCTACCATAATAGAGAAATAGCTATCCTTTCACTTAGCCAAGCAGTGTTTAATGCGCTAAGGAGCAATAAGTTCACCTCTAAGCTAGTCTTAGAGACAAAGAACATATTGACTCAACTTGTGGGGGCACAATAGACCAGAATCCGATGAAATATCGTGGAGCCAGCGTATCAGCGTAAATAACATTTCCAATCCAATGAGATTCGAACGCCACCACATTGAAAGATAAACCGCTGTATGATGTTCCAAAATCGGTACATTTCTATACCCTTAGTTTGTAACGCATAGAAGGAAGCATCTCCGACCACACAAAGTATATAGCTGAGTTGATATAGCCAAGTCCGTCAGTCCGTCCGTCTGTTTCTATGCTATCTCCTCCGTCAGTTCTAAATCTATCTTAACCAAACTTTGCACGAAGCCTTTTGGTACAAATACGCTACACATTTGTCGGAACCGGCCGGTTCGAATGAGTATAGCATATAGCTGTCATAGGAACCATCGGTCGAAAAAGTAGTTTTAGTGAGAAAAACTTTTTTGTCTTCAACGCAAACGTCTTCAAACCTCGTATTTTTAAGTTTTTAATGCTTTCACATAATTCCACCAAGTTTAATGAAAATCGGGCAACGATATAGTACAGCTGCCATACAAAAGGTATGTCTGAAAAATGTCTTAGTAGGAAAAACTTTTTTATTTTATTTTACAATGCTATCGCTCAAAAACTTCTTGCTGATCAATTTTATATGCTACCACACAATTCTGCCAAGTTTGAACCAAATTGAAAGACTATAGCATATAGCTGTCATAGGAACCATCGGTCGAAAAAGTAGTTTTAGTGAGAAAAACTTTTTTGTTTTCAATGGTAGCATCTTTATACCTTCCAGTTGTGTATATTATAAGTTTCCACACAATTTTGGGGTTAGGTTTCCTCTATTTTTCTTTCAACTTTTTTCTAGGTTTAATAAATCAAACTTCAAAATTTTGTATATTCAAGAATTTTTGCCCTTTACATTAACAGCCATTTTCACTTTCGCAAAAATTTGACAATTTTGAGACCGAATTTGTTCCGAAAATCGGTTTGAAATCGCAAAATTCTTGAAAATGGAAGCATGGCTGTATGTTTAGTAAAGCTTTTCATAATATTTTGAAATTTGTTTTCTCAAATTGAGGGTGAATCACCCTAGGAATTTCTTATTTGGGTTGTGTAGAAACTGTAAGATTAACTGCATTTCCTTTCTTTTTCCAATGGTCCAAATTAAAACTTTTTTTAAGGCACAAAAATACATTTTTATGTCCAACTTCACCCGAATAGAATCACTTTTGAACTGTTTTGAATAGCAGTCTCATTTGAATGAAGTATTGTGCCGAAATAAATTGTTATGCCATCTAAAAACCCGTCTTTAAGCTTCAATAATTTGTCATTTTTCAAATTAATCACTCTTCACTTAAGAGTTTCAAATTATTTGCAATTTTCATGAGAAGATATTTGACTCATAGTATGCATCATTTTGCTAAAGCAAAACGTTAAACGATGCCTCTTAAATTTACGAGAAAATAGAACTGACTCAACAAAACTTGTGAATGAATGACAGGTTGATGTCATTGGACTCTATTAGAAATACCTAGGGTGTTACATGCCGTCTCCCTTTCTCCGTTTCTTAAAAACAAAACACAAACATTTTGTGTTTAGTCTTGAAAATGTATCAATTTTATTCATCAGCATGTAGCACGTGCTTCCATTTTCACTTTCACGCACAATTTTGCTACCTAAAACCGGTTTAAGTTTCGAATTGAAATACTTTAAAATTCTTACAAAATTAATTCAACAAACTTTAGTTAATCCGTAATTTTTTTTGCATAAAAATAAATAGAAACTCGGAATTCAAATTGGTAAACCCACTTCAAACCTTCATTTATTTACATTTTTTGAGAATTCTTCGAATGTTTTTTAGAACTAAGAACTTTTAATAATTGCAAATTTTTGTTTGAAATTCGTACAAATTCACGAATCAAACAGCTGGTTCAAAATTTGACAGTTTTCCTTTGACAGATGGTAAACGGGAAATTTATTCCATTTTCACTTTCGCAAAAATTTTGCGTTTTTAAACCGGCTTTCGGTACAAAATTGTGCTTAAAATCGCAAAATTTTTGCGAAAGTGAAAATGAAAGCACAGCTGTATATAATTCTTAGTTCTCAAGAATATTAAAATATCAGTAAAATGGCAAAAAAAAAACAAATTTTACACAAATTTTTAGTTGAAAATCAATTTCATAAAATTTGCATTTAGAAAACTTTTTCGAAAAAAATTCCACATGAAAATTTCAAGAGATTCCATAACATCTGGACAAAAGATTAATTTGACTTCTACGTTTGCGTTAACAGCAACAACAACAACAACAACAAACGATCACTTGTCTAAAAATAAATTATTTTATACACACATCTGTATCTGTGTTTGGAGAGTAAAAAGCCAAATGAGAGGAGATCCCAAAAGATATGACACAGCGTACGCCCAGCCAATAGGTATACACATACATACGTACATATATGTATAGAAATATATATCGGAGTGTGATTTAAAAATAACAGCCACCATTAGTATAAAACACAACAAAAGTAGAATCAACTAACTGGCCCCAAACGCTCACGCTGCTAGATTTTCGCCTACTCAAAACCAAAAAGAGTGCCTAAGTAAGATCGAGAGCAAGTGAGATAGGTGGTAAGATTGTGTTATTTATTATTAATTTTGTTGTTTTTTTTGTTGTTTTTTGGTAGTTTGTGTGGGCTTTTGAGCAGCAGTGAGTAGGCAGTGCTATATATATATTATTATTTTTTTTTTCAAATTTCCGTTATTGTTTGATGTCAATATAAACATAAACACACGCACACACACACAACACTTGAAAAAAATATTCAACTGTCTTTGGCACTTTTCAATTTTGTTTAATTTTTAAATCCTACGTAGTTGTAACGGTTTTCGATCGCGCGCGCTTTTCTCTCGCTCAGCTCACCAGCTCAACCGCCGAATCGCCTCTGCAATGGGAGAACCGTTTTTTTTTTATTTGACCGCTCTCAAATGTGCTAACGCGTGCACGCAAAATGCCAAAACGAAAATCTCCTAACGCCTGCCGTGACACGTGCCGTTCGCCAAGCAGCAGTGATGTCAAATCAGCTATCTTCATCTAATCTAGCTTGAAAAATTAGCAAATTGCGCGAGGCGGGAAATATGCATTTTTTCAAAAACTATTTTATTTTGTTTTTTAAGGTAAGGCCTAATTTATGCAAAACTTGCAAAAAAAAAAATACTGTTCGCCCATAATCAAATGGAAGCTACACATTTTTGTATCGATTGCCAATTACAAAAATAAAATAATTAATTGTCCCATTTCTACTAAAATTTTGTTTTTTAGTATAATTTGGAATTTACTGATTCGCTCCTTCGAAACATAGATATTTTTATCTAAGCTGCAGCATCGATGATATCTTTCAATCCTCGATGTTTTTATATCCCGTTTGTAATTACTTGACCCCTATCACAGATTTGAAAGAAAAATAGTTGGTATAACGCCTCATTGATGTTCCTTTACGATCATGACAATAAACTGATGAGAATAATTTTTTCGGATTTACCCCGAGTTTTTAAGTACGAATATCGTAAAACACTTTGCAGAGAATCCATAACTTCTTAATTCAAAATTCAATAACTCCCAAACCATTAACTTAATCTTCCTTTCCTTCTATGTATGGCCTTTTAAAATCGGTTATGCTGTTGGGAAGATGTCGTGAAATATATAAGCTCACCTCTCGCGGACCGGTTCTTGCACTTATCGAACCTAACTTTTTTGTTTAAGACTTAATTCATAGATAGTTGACAGACTTTTGACTCCATTTTCGATCAAAATATTAACATATTTTTGTTTAGGAGGACACATCCTCAAAATTGGAAGATAGCCTCACTTACGATTTTTCTTTTGTCGTCTTTCAACGTAACTTATGCTTATGATTTTGGATATGATTTCTGAGATGCATCTTACATTTTTTTTACCCGTTTTAGGTTTAAGAAAGTTAAAAGTGATTCAGCAGTGTCACAGAAATCTCTTCCAACCATCCAAAATTTGAATTTAATTCTTACTAAAGTGCCATATCGTCCCTACAGTCCCAGATCCAGGTGTGGGAAGTGTATGAAGCATATTATTTAATTTTAGCTGTTTAGTTTGAAGCCAATTAAACTTGTAGTTTAAATTTAAACGGATAGCAATGCACGTGGCAACCATAGTATATGAATACATTTCAAAATCTGGCCACACTGCCCCAAAACAGTTGGCAGTTCCTTTTGTTGAGGTTATACCAAGCTCAAGCGACGCACACGTGTTTAAGCATTTCTTAACTAATTAGCCATGTCCGACGAAAAGTATGAAGTAGCTGAAAAAGCTAACGATGTGCAGCCACAGGCAGCTGCCAAAATGGAGGAGCAGCCAAAGCACCAAACTGACGAGACGGAGACTCCCTCTGCTGACGAGTCTAAGTCGGATGTCAGCAAAGCAGAGCTCGCCATCATAGGCCAACTGGAGTATTACTTCGGAGATGCCAATCTGAAGCGTGACAAGTTTCTGCGCGATCAGATTGCCAAAAACGAGGACGGCTGGGTGCCTCTCTCCTTACTCATCACCTTCAAGCGTTTGGCTTCGCTGGAAACAGATTTCACCAAAATCATCGAGGCTTTGAATAAATCCGATGAGGATCTGGTGCTGGTCAGTGAGGACAAGCTCAATTTGCGTCGTAATCCAAAGCGTCCCATACCTGAGCGACGCTTCGACGAGTCGACGGAAATACAGGAGCGTACAGTCTATGCCAAGGCAGATTTTTTGGAGAAGTATGAAATGAAATCCAAGCCAGAGTCAGGCATAGAGTTGCCCAAAAATGCCATACTGGTGTTCGAGGGTGCCCCAGAGAACTCCACGCGCGAGGAGATACGCGAGGCATTTGAGAAAGTCAACGATTTTTACATAGCCTACATTGAGTTCAACCAGGGGGATACCAAGGGTTTAGTGCGTTTGACCGAGCCAGATGCTGCCGAAAAGTACTTGGCGAAGGTGGAAAATCACCAGATAAAATTCAACGACGAAGTCACTTTGACCCTACGCCAAGCCTCTGAAGAAGAGGAAATCAAATTTATGGAACTTCAGGGCAAACGCAAACGACATGGCGGCGACGGTGGTGATCACAGCTATGCCAACAAAAAGGCCCGTCTGGAGTAAGAGTTGTCGCAAGAGCAAAAATCTCAGCTAATAGCTACCTATATATATATAATATAATCATACATAAACCAATATGTAATTCAAAGAAAAGAAAAGAAACACTAATTTTTTGTTTGTAAAACTAAAACTACAAAATGAATGAATTTCCACATTTTTCTTTAAATAAATGACAAAACTACAAAATAAACTTCTTTTTTCAAATCCAAAAAATCAAATCTAGGTTCATAGCTTCTTTAATCGTGTTTTTGCCGGTTCGAGATTTCATACACTTAAGAGTTTCGGATCATGCTGCCGGTTTAAGGGTCCCAACAAAAGGAGTTTGGTTCTGGAACGGGTGAAAATACTGACTACGTGGCACCAGAATACTAAGAAAGACATAGAGCAGTCAATTTGAAGAAAAAAGCTTTTGGAGAAGAAGAGTTAAAAAAAACCTAATTGAACTCCATGACCTTCTGATCGATTCGATTACAAAATTTATACTGAGAATTACATTTTTTTTCCTTTAGGCAGATAATAAAACACAAGGATAAAGTAGACTCAGTTTGATATTCAGCTTACTTACATGGATATGGCCATTTCCATTCAGTCCGCTAGAACGTCGAACAAATTTAGAGATAAAACAAGTGAGAAAGTCTCTGTACCTACAGTCTTTTGATCATAACTTGCAGCGAACTTTGCTCACTTTTGTGCGCAATGTGACCTCCGTGACGACAACAAGAAGCGTTCACATCAAAGTGCCCATTCGGCTTGTCACAGCACTGTGACATGCAATTTCTGTGACGCCAATGCGAACACTTTTGACTTCTGAGTACTTTGGGCACAGAGGGTCACAGACGACATTGTCACGATGTGATGCTATGTAAACCTAACCTTACATCTGAGACTCAAGTGGTCAATCAGATTTCCGTATGGGAAACACAACAATGAATTTAAGTGAGCATTTATATGTTTGCCTATGTAACTGAGTGTCGACCACAAGTGTTATGTGACCGTTCTCTGGTTTTTTTACATTCTGGTCTGACTTCAATATGGCGAGCGAGGTAAGTTATCAGGATGATTTAAAGTTTTGATAATGAAATAATTATTTATTTAATGCAATTTAGAATACAAATGAGCCTCTTTTGAAGAAAAGAATTGCCAGCGGCCTAAAGTGGACAGAGTCAGAAGTGCTTGAAACAGCCAAAGCGGTAAGTTTGCCGGCATACACCGGCTTGGTGAGGGAGGAGAAGAAACGGAAGATGCTACAAATTATATTTCCAGCCTACTTACAGCCGAAATACTCATATCCGGATTGAATGGACTTGGAGCCGAAATAACCAAGAACATAATCCTGTTCGGCATCAACTCTGTGAAGCTGCATGACGACAAACTGGTCACTGAGGAAGACTTTTGCTCACAATTCCTGGCTGCAGGGCAGAGGCATCTCTAGAGCGCACCCGTTCTCTAAATTCGATGGTATGTATATCCTCACTCAACCGCTCAGGGAGAAAACCAAGGACTTCTTTGGCCAGTTCAATGTGATGGTCGTGAATCGCCAGAGCAATGAGGAATTGCAGAGCATAGATGGATGTCGTGATAAGTTCTTCTCCAGCGATGTCTGTATGTGTGCGATGTGAGTATGATTGCCAATCGATGATTTCGCCATCTAAAACCCCCTTCTGTACCCTTTCAGGCATTTCATCAAGTACAAGATAATCTTAAAACCCAAGGAGAAGGTTAAATACGAAACGTTGTCTACGCCCGTGCAACTTGAAGTACAGTATCCAGCCTATTCGGCATGGCTGGACTTTGATGTGACTGCCCCGGGATACCAGCGCCAGGCATAGTTATACTTGGGATTCTTCAACAATTTCGTTTTTCCTGTCCATGCGATCCCATATACAAAACCAGGAAGTCGGACCTTAAACTGTTACAGACCATCCGTGATGATCTACTGTTCACATCGGCTCTTAGTAACGTACTCTTAACCGCGATTGCAACGCTGTCTAAGTTCTTCTTGTTAACTATTTGTAAGTAGATTAAGTTCTGTGTACCAGATATTCTCATAGTTATCATTAAACAAAAAATAATGTATCAAACCTTACATTTATATCTACTTTTAGATCGACTAATACAACATCCAGTGTTTGAAACCGATTTACTCAATCAAATCTATACAACAGCTACTGTACCATAGTCGAATCCGACAAATCTTATCGAAAGTCAAAACCGTAAAAGGCCTGATATAAAAGAAACACTCTCGACTTACTCATTAGCATCAACCAATTGCCCTCTCGGGTGTGCTCTGCTTCTGGAAATTCGACGGCTAAAACCAGTTGTTTTCAAAAAACAGATTTTTTAATTTTTGAAACCGATTGGTCTCTATTCTACACTTGTACAGATATTGATGTTGCCATACAACTTTTTTATGATACCTTGTACTCGCTTTTTGATGTTTGTGTTCCACTTGAGCTCCCTCGCTGTCCTGATAGGCAGCCTTGGTTCACAAGAGAACTTATAAATTTAAAGAACTAGAAGTCAAGGTATTTCAAAAAGTATAAGAATTCGAAAAAATCATCTGGATACTCGTTCTAGTTTTAATGTGCTTAACGCACAATGTTATATAGACTATCTTAACCGTTGCAGGCTTCAATTCTCGCACAATCCTAAGCAGTTTTAAACGTTTGTTAACTCTAAACGCAAATCTACTACTATGCCCTTTGCTGTGCGGTATGGTAATGCGAAAGCAAACACTGATCAGGCCATAGCCGATCTGTTTGCCGAGTTTTTTACGTCAACCTACTCGTCTTCCATCTTCTTTGCGAATCAATAATACCCCTATCAGTTGAATGGGTCTAATTGTATATTTAGCCCTGTAATGTAACTCTGTTAAACCTGTGTATGCACCGGGTCCCGATGGAGTACCTGGTTGTGTACTTAGGTTTTGTGCTGATGCACTTTGTAAGCCTATTCATAAATTATTTGAATTGTCTCTTGAGTCATCCTCTTTCCCTGTGTTGTGGAAGGAATCTTTTATCATTCCTCTCCATAAAAAAGGTAATAAGTCGGATGTTGAGAATTATAGGGGTATTTCCAAGTTGTCTGCAATTCATTTTTAGAGAATTATTACCAGCGCTGCAAACCGGCTATGAACCGAACCTTAAACCAAACCAAAGTTCAAAAATTTGCTAAACCTGAACTGATTCCGAACCTAAATTTTCGGTTCGGTACAAAAAATTAAAGACATTCTAAACTCTTGCCAATTTGTTGTTATCAATATTGTGCTACAAAGATTCGAAATCATTAAGAAAGTATAAAGGATTTTTAATATAATTTCTAGAAATAAGTAATAATAGAATTAAGAGTCTTTGATGGCACAAATAGAGAACCGATTAAATTAAACATTTGAAAAATTTTGACAGCTTATTAATGTAAACGTATCAGTACTATGATGTCTCAGTTGATCAGGTCTTAAAATTTGTTTTGTCCTAGCAAAAGTACAGAAATTCTGAATACTACAGTCGAACTTCTCTATTACGAGCTTCCGTACAACGAAGTTATCTATATAAAGAATTCGTTGCCTGAACACTGCAATTTCGTATTTCTTTCTCTATATTACGCGAAGTTATTATTGGTGCCGTTGAGATTCGCTATTTGGAAGGTAGACTTTATTTTGAATATTAATCACATAAATTGGATTTCTATTAAATTTTGCGTAAAACTTGGGCCGAACCAATGTTCGAAACAAAACCTTCGCCCAAAAACCTATAACCTAAAATTTCCGAACATTAACCATTGGCAAATTTCGATTTGAACCCGCGAATCGGAGCTCCGAACAAATTTATTGGGTTTGCAGCCCAGATTATGACATCTCAATTGCAACATTTAAGTAGTTCCATTATTTCACCCTATCAACATGGATTTGTGAAGCGTCGATCTACTACCACTAACTTATTAGAGCTTACATCATAAGTGATCAAAGGGTTTTTATGTAAGATGCAAACTGACGTTATTTATACTGATTTTAGTAAGGCTTTTGATTCTGTTAATCGCTCCTTGTTGCTTCATAAACTGAGTTTAATTGGTTTTCCAACTAACCTTCTTAGTTGGATCTCTAATTACCTAAGTTCTAGAACGCAAAAAGTTCTATTTTGTAATTCATATTCGAAACTAATCCAGGTTACCTTTGGAGCACCCCAAGGTAGTCACTTGGTCCATTGCTTTTTACTCTCTTCATAAATGATCTTCCGTCAGTCTTGACTCATGATGTGAATCTATAACATTCTACAGAAGCTTGCCACAATTCTTCACTTATATGCTTGATAATGTCCCCACTTGAGTGCTTAAATGATTCAGCCAATGAGGTAAATGATCTAGGGGTAATTCTTGATCACCGACTTAAATTTGACTCTCATGTTACTGCTACTGTTTGTAAGGCCAGGAGTGTTCTTGGGTTTATTAAGCGCTGGTGGAAGGAATTTGATGATTTTGTACACTTCTCTTGTCCGTCCGTTTCTCGAGCATGGATCATGTGTGTGGTCTCCGCAATATTCGACCCATCAAGATAGAATTGAATTTGTGCAAAAACAGTTTTTATTGTTTGCTCTTCGTGGTCTGGGCTGGAATCCTGAGGTCCGTTAACCATCGTACTCTAGTAGACTTCTTTTGATTAACCTTCCCTCCCTTATTAACCGTAGAGTTATGCTTGCAGTAATCTTTATACATAGACTAATTAATGGTCGAAATAAATCGACTCAACTGAGTTGGTTGGCCAAACTAACCTCAACGTTCCTATTAGACCGACTCGTAATTTTATCCCCCTATCACTAAATCGTTGTAATACTAACTATGCCTTGCATGAACCGTTTCGTATCCTCTGTGTTAATTACAATTTTGCCTGGGGTTCACAAGCTTTGGCTTGTTGTCGCATGGGCCACTTGAATGTACTGCGCATTGTACGTCAACGTCCATCCAAACCACAGCGAAAGTTTTGTCATTTGTTGCGCTAAGAACTGGGTATTAAAGAAGCACCAAAATGTTGTTCAAAATTTTAAAAAATCCAAATTTATTAAAATTCTTTTGCATGAGTGTGATGGTGGTATATATGTAGGTTAAGAAAATGTCGTTATATTTTTATATCTTCTTTTGGCCAGACAAAACCACGCTTTTGTTTTGGCTCCGGTTATTGGGGCGCTTCCTCGAAGTAATGGCGACGTTTGGTTGGCAGCGGTACCATAGCTGGGAAAAGCGGTGACGATGTTTGGACTTGATCGACGCATTGAGGTTCCGTATTAGTGGGCTCATCAAGCTCCACCTTCATGACAAAATTTAAATCTCAATCCTAGACGTTGGCGAGAAGAATTCGCTGAACACGAGGCCAACGAAGACCCAACAGCTGTACCTATCAAGACCAATTTTAATAGTACTAGCATAGTATTAAAAATGGTCTTGAAAGCTACATCTGTTCGGTCCACGTCCGCCTGGTGTCCAGCGAATTCGTCTCGCCAAGGTCTAGTATTGAGATCAAATTGTCATGAAGGTGGGGTTTGATGAGCCCACTAATATGGAAGCACAATGCACCGATGAAGTACAAACATTGCTACCGCGTTTACCATCAGTGGTTCGCTGCCTGTTGCTAGTGATAAATTTGGTCTTCATAGGTACAGCGTGGGGTCCACGTCAGCCTGCCTTCCAGTGAATGCTCCCCAGGGTCCCAGGCGATGGCTGCTGCAGTTGCTGGTGTTATAGCTGGCATCATTCAAGTCCAAGGCCTCGGCGTGGTACCTGCGTTGAGGCATTGAGTCGATTGGTCCAATGTTCTCCATAAACTCTGTGGACAAAGCATAATAAAAAACCAAATGCAAATTAATTAATTTTCACTTAACGCGTTTCACACCACTGGCAGCTGTCGGCGAGAAAGAGAAAGAAATAACAACCTAATGACCCAGCATGACAAACAACCACAAAAAGTTGAAGTAGTTAAAGTTTTAAGTCAGGGGTGCCCGCGCCCATTCCGCAAGCCACGCACTCGTTGCTTTGCGCAATGGAATAGCTCACGAGCAGAGGTTCTACGTGTCCATAAGCCTGCATAAAGCAAAAACAGTTTCATATGCGTGCTCTCCTCTGTTTCTTTCCGAGCTAAGGTTTTTTGTTGGCGCGTGCAGACCTGCAACAACAACATCATATGCGACTCTCTTCTCTCTCTCTCTCTCTCCTATGTCTCTTGCAAATTAATAAGCAACAACAATGTAGCCTTTGCTCGCCTCGCGCGCTTGTGCTTGAGACTGCAACGACCACACACACACACACACACACAAAAATCTGTTTCCTCTTTCTATTTCTTGTGGTTATTTTGTGCATTTGCATTGGCGTTTGCTCTTTCTGTGCACCCCTGTTCTAAGCCAGTTGCCAACAAATTGATTTATGTTCAAGAATGTTCCATTATCCTTATCGAGTTTAAGAACAAAATGTATGCTGCATGCATCACCATGAATTGAATTACCGAGGTTATATTTCCACTTCCACTCACCTTTTTGTGAATACCAATTTGTTTTTGGAATTATTCTTTTTATTTCTTTTCAATGTTAATAAATTTGTTCTTCTTACATCTTTATACAGCTGAATTGGTTGGCAGACAACAAGCAAGTGGCCGACAGCGAGCGAAAGCAAGTAGAGATGATACTTCTTAAGCTCTTAAGTATCGATTGATGCCATATCGATATGTTGGGTAGTAATGCTGGCTGTACCTTGCGTCACACTGTGACTCTATTTTATGTGATAGTTAGTGACACAATTCAAAATTGTTCACATTGGCGTAACTGAAAGTGATTTCTGTGATAAGGCATTTTCCGCTTACATTGCGCTGTGACACTCAAATGTGACTCTCAGTGACGCAATGTAAGCCCAGCATAAGTGTGCCCACCGCTGATGTAGATGACAATGTCGCAAATTAAGTGCAACTTTAATTGATTCAACTTAAAATAAAAACGTATATTTGCAATCATGTTTTTTGTTTGTTTAATTATTGTGCTGATATATTTAGTTATTTTTGCATCAAAAGCGGATATTAAACTATTTGTTATAAACCGCTTTCCAAAAATTTTTTTTAGAAACGTTTTTTATATATGAATTTTTTTTAAATTTTTTCGTTAAGTACTACTGAGATCAAATTGAAAGGTGAATTTTCTTATATTTTCAAAATCTTTATTTATTTATCCAAATCAATTTCATCCCCTTCCACTGCAATACACTTATGCCAACGAATTTTGCAGATATCATAGCAATTGGCAAAGTCCTCTTTCGGAATGGCCTTCAGATCCGTCTCCGATTCAGCTTTTATCATCTCAATCGAATCAAAACAGTGTCCACGGAGCGGTCTCTTAAGTTTGCTGAATAGCCAGAAGTCACACGAAGCCAAATCAGATGAATAAGCGGGTTGCGGAGCGATATTTGTTGAATTTTTGGGGAAATGCGCACGAATATCCAGATCAATGATTCAATAGCGTAAAATACAAGAAAGTTGGAGCAAATCGGACAGATCAGTTATACGGCAGCTATATGAAATAGTATGCCAAATCGAACCATATTCGATAAGTCGCTAAAGAAGCTTTTAATACGTGTTCAAACCGAATTTCAGTTCAATATCTTTAATAACAACGAATTTGATGCAAATAGGCCAGATCATTTAGATGGCAGCTACATATATGAAATAGTGTGCTGAAATGAACAAAATTCGATAAGTAGCTTAAGGAGCTTAAAACACATGTTCAAAAACACTTGAAAAGCGTAAAATCCAACAAAGTTTGTTGAAATCGGCCAGATCGGCTATATGGAAGCTTTATGAAATAATGGTTCAAGTTGAATCTGATTTTGTAAGTCGTAAAAGGAGCTAAAAATACGAGTACAAAACAAATTTCAGTTCCGTAGCATAAGAAACAACAAAATCTGCCAGATCGGTTATATGCCAGCTATATAAAATAATGGTCTAAATTGAGTGAATCTTTGCAAGTCGTCTTTGGGGTCCATAATATGCGTACAAAACAAATTTGGGGTCAATATCTTAGTAACTAGAGTTTATGCCAAAAAAAAGGCCGTGTTAGATGACGCATTATCGTGATGCAAAAATTAAGAGTTGTTTCCCCTCGACTTTGGCACTATATTCGTTCAACTGATCGGTTGTTTCGGGGTCGTAAGCGTAGATCCAAATCTCATCTCTAGTTATGATGCATTTCATTACGTCCTGATAGTCAGAAAACATTGTTTTACAAATGCTAAGTCGACGATCTTTTTAAAAAAAAAATGGGGTGTTTTTGGAACCATTCGAGATATGACTCTTCTTAAGCACAATTCGTCACTCAGAATCGCCTTTAATAGTCAATTGACGATTTCCAAGCACCATTTCTTTGACTTGCTTGACGTGATGTTCATCAGTCCGTGATGTTTTTGGCCGATTAGATACCTAATTCTTCTCAACACTCTTGCGGCCGGCCTTGAATTCTTTATACTACTTGTAAACATTCTTTGAAGACAGCGTCTGATCCCCAAAGGCTATCTGCAGCAGTCTCAACGTTTCCGCAACCGAAGTGTCATTCCGTAAATAAAATTTAATGCAACTTCTTTGTTCATTAAATTAAGACGTCAATTTAGACTCACAAAACGAAGCGTATCTTAAACATTAATAAATATTTTTACGTGAAATTTCGCACAGCTGTCACTAACAGTATTACCAAGTAACAGAAAGCAAAGAAATTTTGGATTGGAAAAACCCTGTAAGTTTCAATTAAAAATCACCTTTCAATTTGATCATAGTAGTTAATATCTCAAGTTGATTGGCACAATGGCTATCTGTGATGAAAATAATGACAAATGTATTAATATTCTTGAAGAAAATATCGAACCCATTACCGCTTTTTCAAAAAGTTGGCCTTTTTTTTGGCTTTTACCCAAAAAGTTGACATCACTGTCAGGAAGGGATTTTCTTGAATTGGGAGTAGTGTGACCAAATTCGATTATTTTTGAGATTAGTGAGACCATTTTCGATTTTTTGTAAACTTAGTGATACCGTATTTGTATTATTTTCCGCCTTTGCATGCTGCTCGAACCACAGGAACGGTCCAATTCGCCTGAATCCAAAATGCCTCCCGACGCTCAAGTGACCAGCGACAGTGACTTGGAAACCATACTCGAAGAGTTCAAACTTCGAGCGGAGCGTCGCAAAAGTGTGCCAGGTGCTGCTGATGGTGACGGCGAAGAATTAGTCGTGGGCCCCAAATACGTCTGCAGCATTTGCCAGGAGAAGTTCAAGCGACTGGATCAATTGGATCGTCATGAGTATCATCATACTGGCTTGGTAAGACTTTCCAAACAGTGGTATTCCCATACATATATTTTCTCTTGTAGAAACGTCATGCCTGCACGTACGAAGGCTGCGACAAGAGTTACTCCATACTCACCCATTTGAGGCGTCATTTGCGCACCACCCATGAACGTCCCGACGCTGCTGCCCAAAAGACCATCAAATGCAGCGTCCTGGAGTGTAATAAAATGTTCACCTCGTCGAGTAACATGCAGCGACATGTGCGTGACAATCACGAGTCTCCCCGGGAATATCCCTGTGCACATTGTCCACTGAAATTCTCACAGAAATTGAAGTTGAAACGTCACGAGATCCGGGAGCACACACAGCAGTATCCATTTCGTTGTGAGAAATGTGAGCGGGGCTTCTATCAGCAATGGCAACAGGAGAGCCATCAGCAGAGTTGTAAACAGTACTCGTACAAGTGTCCGGGCTGTCCCCTCGAGTTTACTAAATGGTCTTTGTATACCAAACATTGTCGCGAGACTTTGCATGGCCGGAAACGTCATCGTTGTGTGGACTGTGGTGAGTGTTATGACAAGCCGAGCGATTTGAAGCAACATCGTGATGTCAAACATCAAGAGGAGCCCAAATCCTTTGCCTGTCCCAAGGAGGGTTGCACCCGCAGCTACAGCTATGAGCGCAATCTGCGCCAGCATCTGTTGTCCTCCCATAAGGGTAGACGGTTCGAGTGTCAGGCGGTAAATTGTGGTCGTGACTTCAGCAGTGGACAAAATCTGGCCAAGCACTGGGACCGAGATCATCATACCGAGGAGGATAAGAAAGCCAAGACAGAACCAAAGCCTCCAAAGGCCTCACGCAAGCGTCGTCGCGATGCGGGTAAAAGCAAACGCTCGCGTCTTGCCAAACTAAGCTACTTGCAACTGGATAAAGAGACCGAGGAGGCGGTGCGTCAGCGGGAGCCCGCAGCTTTGGATGAGATAATGCAGCAGCTACTGGAAACTGAAGATGTGGAAATTGACTAAATTTAAATATTTATTAAACAACTTTAATGAAAATTACAACGAATTGGTTATTTTGCGGCTGCGCATCTGTTCCAGCCATTGATCGTACTGCTGTTGCGGTGTCTGTGGCTCCTGGTAGTAGTGCAGCGGCGGTTCACCCTCCTCCAGTCGCACAAAGTAGTGACAGTGTTTGTATTCCACGCGACCCAAGCGACCGCGTGCATGGCGACGCATACCCTTGAACACGCGCCCCTTGCCCACAAAGGATTCGGCTATCCACAGATTGCTTTTGTATTCCACATTGTGCCGCTGCACGGCCATCTCTTGGGCCTCCAGTATGGTCTCCTTGACATCGGTGGCACCCTTTTTGAGCACAAAGTTTAGCTGCTTCAGAGCCTCATCCACAGACATGCCACGCACAAAGGCCGCAATGTACCACATTTTGTCTGGACTATATTTGATGTTGCTGCGCAAGTGACACACATACTGAAAAAAACACAAACAAAAGATTGATAAAGGATTTGCTTTGGCATTTCGGTACCATAACTAACCGCTTTGCGTGGCTCCTCCTCCGTTGACTGTGGCGGATGCACCGTTTTGTTGTACTCCAGCCAATTGCGTGGTCCCTGGCTCTGTTTGTTCCATTTGGAAGAGAGTGCAGCGCAGGTGTGCAGGGGGCTTTGACGGGCGGCAACGGAAAGGCTCGTTTGAATGGTTTGCAAACTCAGCTGAGATATGTTTCGTATTAATTTGTGCATTTTAATTGAAATATTGTCCCCACAATGCGGTCGCGTAACCTGCCAGCAGAAACCAGGGCTGATTGAAAATGAATGACCAGCCCTGGTCCAATCAGCTGTGCAATTAGGGCTGTAGAAATATAGCTAGAAACTAGCTATGTTAAATATTTTCGGGCCAAAAACTGCTAGAAACTAGCCAAGTTAAGTGACTGTGTGATTGGCGGGAAAATACAAGTTTTCAAAAAAGAACGTAATATTTAAATTGCACACAGTTTGCTTATGCTTTAAATAGAATTTGGAAGACATTTATGATGTATTTCAATCAAATAAATAAAAAATGTAATATTGGAAATCTGTCTAAAAGGTTATACAGCCATGCTCCCATTTTCGCTTTCCCAAAAATTTTACGATTTTGAGCCCGAATTTGGTACAAAACCGGTCATGGCCGAAGAAGAAGGTGAATTTGACCGAAAAATCATCTTTTCGGATGAAGCACATTTCCACCTTGGTGGTTATGTTAATAAACAAAATTGTCGCATCTGGGGCACAGAAAATCCGCATATCGTTGTCGAGAAGCCAATGCACCCACCACGTGTCACTGTTTGGATCGGACTTTGGTCTCGAGGCATCATTGGTTCATTTTTCTTTGAAAATGAAAAAGGAGCCACCGTGACCGTGAATGGTGAGCGCAACCGCGCAATGATTGGTTCTTCGAGGAAATTGAAGCGGAAGACTTGGACGATATTTGGTTTGGCCAAATTTGTATTATTTTGAAAACTAGTGTAATTAGTGTAAAAATTTGCGTGCGTAATTAACACATCGGGAATTTATTGGTTCAGCACTTTTTAAAAGAGAATTAAAGCTCCCACCTTTCGTTTTGCTGTTGTTTTTTAAATTGGGCGCCTTTGTTTGTGATTTTTTTAAATGCTAGACTGTCGGTCACACTTAAACCTAATCGACAGTTTCATCGATTCGATATTCGATGTACTAACGCCTGAAGGCAAAATATAAAGAAACGGTCACCCTGCATGCTGTCACTGTAAACAAACCCTGGAACGCAAGTTATACATTCAATAAGGAATACGAGTCGTCGACAGCCACATATGAATGCAAACGTAGGCGGAGGCGCAGCAGGCGCTGGCGCTGGAGCTGGGCCTGGATTAGCAGCAGCTGGAGGAGGGGGAGGAGGAGCAGCAGCTGGTGGTGGCGACAACAGTGTGGGCAATGCCACAGCCAATGGCTCGGATGGTGGCTCGGCCGTGGCCAATGCCCAACAGGATGATCAGGATGCCAAGCGTCGCAAGTGCTTGGAATCAGATGAGACGCAAGATGGGGCTAGTACCGTGAGTATGGGCCATGTCTCTGCACAATTGCTTAGTTGTCTTACATTCCATTGTATTACCCCTCGCAGATGATTGATGCCAACAGCGTGCTAAACAAGATTGCCCATTTGTATGCGGAGCAATTAATGTCCGACATTGTGCTCCTGGTCGATGGCAAAGAGTATCCCGCCCATCGGGTCATACTTTGCGCCAGCAGCGATGTGTTTCAGGTGATGCTCATGAATCCGGAGTGGAATGAGTGCAGCAAGCATGTGATTGAGCTGCACGAGGAGTCCTGCTGTTCGGCGGTCTTTCCACAGTTCATCAAGTATCTGTATGTGGGCCACATCGAGGTCACCCTGCAGACGGTGATGCCCATGCTGGCCCTCTCCGACAAGTACAATGTGCGCGATCTCATCGATCTGTGTGTGGGCTATATGATGAAGCATGTGGCCAAGGCGGCCACCAGTGGCTATCTGGTCTCGTGGCTGCAGTACACACTCTCCTTTACGCCCACGCACAATGACCTCACCGAAACGCTGAAGCGTTTCCTCAAATGGAACCTGGAAATGGTGGCCGAGTCCAAGGACTTTGTGGACATGGATCCGGCCATATTGCAGCTGTTGCTGCAACAGAACGACCTGGTCGTGACCAGCGAGTACAAATTGTTTACCATACTGCAGACTTGGCTGCTGCATCGCCGTGACCAATTCGAGGACAAGCGTCAGGTGGCGTCGGTCGTCAGCTTTATAGAGTTGATCGAACAGACGGTCATACACATACGCTTTGGTATGATGACGCCACGTGAGCTGGCCCATCTGTTGATGGTGCCACTGATCGAGTATCACAAGGAGTTTCTGGTGGGGCGCATTGCGATTGGCATGAGCTATCAGTCCGGCCAGGAGGATCGGGTGCGTGAGGTGCGCAGCTCTGAGTATGGCGAATTGCAGTTCACGCCGCGTCTCTACTGGAACGACACATGGAGCGTGGGCATTGATGTGCACAATTTCGATGAGATCGAGGACTATAAGAACTATGTGACCTGTTTCTTTTCCCAGCGTCACATTGCCGAGACTGAAGACGGTGAGTGAAAAAACAGTAATTATTGTATCACTTTTTGTGCTCTGTGGAATTAGACTAGATTTCTCAAATGAATTTGAGTCAGTCATTTAAGGTCAGTTTACAACCCCATAGAACCTAGACTAGTGAATTCTGAGATTATCCCGTGAAAAAGCTAAGCATAACGACCGTAGCACCTCATCTGCAGCTGCCTAGCAACTATTAAGCTAAACACCTCAACACCCCTTTATCGATTCACCCAAAAATATGTTGGCCCTTGCCAAAACGTCGCAGATATTGTGTCGAGAAAGACTTGGGGGGGGAAAAGCCAACAGAAGTTCAAGTCTGCTATCTACGTGCGGCAAGGCCTGGCCAAGCTTTGTATGAACAACGCACCAAACAGTCCTACTTGACCCAGCGGTGGCAAAAAACTTCTTAAATCCAAATATAAGGTTTAAAAATTTCACATTTAAATTTTATATGATGTTACATTATTAAAATGATTATCATATACCATCGCGATTGTGTAATATAACCAGAGTTTCGAATGTTTCTTTTTGGTTTAGGTATTTGGCCTCTACTGCTAACAAATTCTTTCAATAGGGGTAGAGCTAGGCAAAATGGTATAATACTTATAAAAAAGCTATATGCTATAGTCATCCGATCTGGCCGGTTCCGACAAATGTGCAGCGTCTTTGTACCAAAAGAATTCGTGCAAAGTTTAGTTAAGAAAGCTTTAAAACTGACGGAGGTTACCTTTTTCGCATACCTTACATACCTAATTTGTGTGAATGTCCGTCGTTTACTCTCGCGCTTACTCTCCCGCTCTCTCTTGCGCTCTTATCAAAAGCGCTGACAGAGCAAGACATACAGAACAATTCACAGAGCAAGAGATACAGAACAGCTCACAGAGGAAGAGATACAGAACAGCTCTCTGAGCAAAAGAGACTGAACAGCTCTTAGAACAACTCAAGAACTCAGAGCAAGACAGACTGAACAAGACTCGCTGAACAAAAATTAACCATTGAAGAACACCTCAATTTTGTTCATTCACTCATGAACAACCCAACGTACTGCCGCTTGGAAGACTATTTTGAGCTTGATTTGGCATTTCATGACGCCTTTAAGGCCACTTTCGCATCTTTCAGCTTCTCACAGAGGTGAACCTTAAATGACATTTACTGTGTTAAGCTGTAAATGGGAAATCGAATAGATTTAGATTTTTTCTCAAAGTCCTCTTTCGGTATAGCCCTTAATTCCTTCTTCGTTTCGATTTTTATCTCTTTTATCGATTCAAAACGCTGTCCACGGAGCGTTCTCTTGAGTTTAGCGAATAGCCAGAAGTCACATGGTGCTAAGTCAGGGGAATACGGTATTTGTAGAACGATATGGGTCAAGGTTTTGGCGAAATGATCACGAATTACTGTTTCTGTTTTTTATGAAATTAAGCGTTTTTGGCCCCAAAGGAGATTTCACTTTTCTGAGGCCCAAACGGTCATTCAAAATGGTGTTCACTGATCCTTACGATTTCCAACAAGGTCAGCAAGGTCTCAGAGTGTCAATCGACGATTTTAGAGATCGTCGTCCTGGCCGTGCCTCGTCTTTAAGGCTTTCTCGATCCTCTTTGAACATTTTGTACCGCTCATAAACTCTTGTTTTCGTTACAGCTTGCTCACCCAAAGGCCTTCTGCAACATTTTTTACACAAAATTTAATGGAACTACGTTGTTGAATAGTTGCAGACAGGGGCGTTCTCTCTAAATTTCCATTTTTACTTCAAAAAGTGCACATGCATACCAGAGAACGGCTTCGATCGATTGCAAACCGCTCATACATTATTCAACACCCGAATAAACAGGCTTCGCGCTCTATTCATCAAACTTGCATACTCAACATGTTCGCAGCAGAGTTTTATTCGAGCCAATTGTCGGCACTCTGATTATAATCATGTTCGACTTCATTCCAATCAGTTCGGCTGATTGTTCGTTAGGCTCAACGACGATTGTTTAGAGTGAGCGAAAATCACCTCGTATGAATAAACTCTTGCAAAGACGCATAGGCAGTGACGGCGCTGCTGACAGCTATGCAAAAGAGAGAGATGGAAAGAGTGAAACCTCTCGCTCAACGCGGTGGCCGGTCAACGCTGAGTTTTGTTCGATCGAACACATAAACGTCTGATCAAAAAACTCTAGCTGAACCGCTCGATTCGACTGCCGGTATGAGCTGAATATATTCAGCACTGAGTTCTGTTCGATGAATAAATATGAACACACACGTTGAATCACAAAACGCCGCTCGATGCGATTGCGTTGTGAGTTGAATATATTCAGCTCTGAGTTTTGTTGATTGATTAAATGTGAGTAAGAATTTTTGTGCATGAGCCAATCAAGAAAAAAGTGATACTTGCAGTTCTCTGATGCATACATTATGTTCTATTTCCTAATAATCAATTAAGGTAATCGGGATCAATTTAAATCAATTTTGTACAGATAACGCCTTTTCTTTAGGTTTCAAGCTTACTTTTTAACGATTAACTTTAAGTATAAGAGTCTTTATTTAAACCATCTTTGGGAGTCCTTTAGGGGCAGATATGCCAGACTACCCAGGTCTTCGAAAAATGGTTTTCCCAGAGAAGTGCAGGGCAGACGGAAAGAAGGTGTTTGATGCTTTCTATCTCCGTTTCATTCTCACAACTACAACAGGGTTCAGGGTGGTACTCTCATTCTGATGGCATGGCACATGACCTACAGTGCACTACCTCTTTATGACTTCTATCATAGTTTTAATCCTGTCCTTGCTAAAGTATGGGAGTTGGGAAGTGCTATTTATTGAGTATCTTGGCTAGAATGAACGGGAGATGCTCTAGTTCTGGTTTTCCGCTTATCTGTTCCTTGCGCACTCATCTGCTCCCTCGTTGCCACGTACTCCTACTCTTTCTCATTCCTACAGCTTCCACCTAAGTCACTTTGGGCGTCGCATACCGTATGCTTACAGCTTAAGCTGGATGGTTTTTCTCCTGGAGAAACTTAAGTCCAGTGCCCTGTCTTGTCAGTTTGTCTGCTAACTAATTTCCCTTAATGTAGCAGTGCACAGGAGATTAGACGGCCCTGTGCCCTTCAATTTTCAACGTCTTGTTGCAACCATCTGTTCTCCAGTTCCAATGTATTCCATTTAGATGATGATGTGTAGGGTTTAGTGAATTAAAGTTGTTGCACCTGGCTTCTCAAGTCGACTCAAACCTCCTCCTTGGGGACAGAGCGATGCAGCCAATTTCTATTTTTATGCTCTTTTCAGTTAAACCCTTTACTTACATCTACTCCATTCTCTCTCCCACAGATTCTTGCATGACCTGGGAGATTGAATTTTTCCCGCGAGGCGTTAAATATAATAAGGCCAAAATGGTTTGTGGTGAAGATGTGCCTGGTTGCGCATTGAATACCGTACGCTTGCGTGTCACCTGCAAGCATCAAAATATTGGCCAGGAACGCTTTAAGGTAAGTACCTAAATATAACTTAAAAGCACCTCAAATACCTCTATCTCCCTTTACACAGATTGCTGTGCTCATCGTGGGTGTACAGAACAAGATTACCCACATAAGGACTGTGGTGGAACGTACCGAATACTTTTCGGATATTGCGCGTGTCATCAATTTGGACAACTTGTTGCCGTACGAAGAGCTGGAGCATACATCGCTCTATTTGAGTCCACATTTGACGGGCAATCAACGCAATACGCTCTCACTGCATGTGGTGATCACGCCCATGGGCAAATACACATGCCGTGACACGCCGCCATTTCAATTCTAATCCTCTCCATATTTGTATTTCTTCCATAGGGCGCATGTAATCCAAATCTGAATAGGAACGCGTTACATACATTTTTTTTGTTTTTAAGTTTAAGTCAGGGCAACCACCCCAAACACCCCCACCCCCACCCCCACCCCCTCATCATGTGACTTTTCCAATTTGCAATTGCCATACCCTAAGCAGAGGGTATCAGTCAGTCTGTCTCTGTCTGTCTGTTGATTTCGAAGCGTACTAGTCTCTTAGTCTTAGACTTTGGAACGTAAGTTACATTCTTACGATGGATTTGGTCGATAAATAAATTGCGTAAATCTGGAAAATGTATATATATATAAAGGTATATATCCCCCAACTTTTGTTATTTCAAGGTATAGCCACAAATTACACACCTTACCAACTTTTAGGAGTATTACTTAGGGCTTAAGGAGGGCAATCTTGCGAATTTAGGCTATCTTCGAATGGAAACCACTATTTTCGTTTAATAAATCTCGTATGAAATTGAAAACATGGTTCGATTTTAAAGCTCTTCTTTGTAAAATGAATGTTATAAGCCAAAACCTTTTGAAAAACTGATCCTTCAACACTATTTTAGGTATTATGTATGTATATGGGGTTTAGTGAACTGTTTTTGATTTTAGTCAAAGTTTCATCTGGCTAGCTCAAGGTCTCTGGTTGAGTATAAATCTTTATAACCAACACAAATCAACAGATACAACATTTTGGAATAGTAGATGTTTATATACGTTTTGCAACAAGTTTGTTTTCAAATAATTCAATAACGAAACCCCATTGAATTTTGTAGCTTAAACCTTTGGTTTCAAGAAATGACTTTAAATAAATGCATGGAAAAATCTTTAAAGATTTGTTCAATATTTTCAAAAACCTTCAAATTTTTTGCCGGCTCTAGGTTTTGCTATGTTGGTACATAACTTTAAAACAGGGACACACCACACCACAAAGGAGGTTAGTTGACCGAACAGCTGTTTCCATGGTATCTCTACCATATCATCAGCGGTCTTCACCTGGTACCACAATCAGAAAACAACTCCCTCCTCATGCCTGAGATGCCATAATCGCTTGGGAACTCCAATGCGATTCAATAGCAAAAACCAGACACAACGAGCCAGAGCCGCGCTGTCTGTGGCCTTTGTACGTGTGTGTGTCCCCCAATGGTCTTACAATGTTAGTGAGAGAGATTTCCTCCCCACTGCTAACACAGTGACCAATAAGTCTGAGTGCAGAATTGCATTCAAACAGGGGTTTTTGTTGGTATAAACGAAACTGTTTTTAGTTTCAACAACAACGCCGTGCCTAGCGTTTTATACATGCATGTATGTTTTAACGACCTTTATGTTAATTAAATCTTCAAATTTTTTGCCGGCTCTAGGTCTCGCTATGTTGGTACATAACTCAAAAATAATAAAAATATTCATGGCTTAAATAAACTCGTCGATAAGGTCGGTGCTTTAATTTTAACTAAGTCGTTTTACAAAGCTCCATAGCAAAAACTTTCTTAAGAGAGTAAAAGTATACTGTTTATTCGGTTCTATACAAGTTTTTAAGAGTTATGAAATCGATAAAAAGTCTATTGTTCAAGTTGTGGATCAAATGATATTCCCTTTTATGCTAGGTATGGAATTTCTAGCAAAATTCTTTTAAAATTATCAAAGACATCATTTTACTGGCAGCTTTTTCAATAGTTTGTCTTGACTTAAGTAGCAAAATAGTCTTAACAATAACACAACGTTGCCAGCGGATGCTTAGCGTCTCACTACATAGTTTTTAGTTACAAGCAGTTTTTTTTTAATTGGATTCGTTCAAAACCCTAAACGTTCAGTTGTTGTTGTTGATTTTTGGTCCACTGAACGCGATTCTACTTGCTTATCTCTCCATCCAAAGACACATTTTAAAGTGGAACCACAATTTGTCATTTGTGTGCTGTCTGTGTGTTCATTTGTTCGGCCGACTTGGGTCTTCTGCGTCTGTTGCAAATGTAAAGAAAAAAAAACTGTACATTTTAGGGAAAATTAGAAAAGAACATTAGAAAACCGTTCCTAATTCAAATTTATTCCAAATTTTTAATTTAATCCCGTCCTAACCAAAATCCAAGTTAGTTCTCTAGTTATTAAAAATGCATTTCCTTAGTACAACACTCAAAAATTTGAGAAATATATGACTTACATTAGTTTCCCTAAAGCGAAACGATTAAAACCATCCGAAACAGTTGAGAAAACGTACAGAAAGTAAAATTATCTAAGCAAATATATCGTTTAACCACGCTAAAAGCTAGTTTCTAGTACAATTTGGTGAATATTTAGCAACTATTTAGTTGAGGCTCGTTTTTATTTGCCTGCTAAGGTTGGTTTTTAAGCTCTTTGGAGAAATTTGGAAACAAAGTTGGGCCCTCTCAACCCTTATTTTAAGTGTTTTCTAACTCTAACTTGTCCAAAATTAAATGCATTTTTTGTTTCACTTACATTTTGATGCGGTTTCTTCACATTTCCATGTCCGCCACTGTTGCCATCTCACTCTGTTTCATGCAAGCTTTAATTTCTTATGATATATGGTATTTTAAGTTGTTCTCTCTCTCACTCTTCATGCTTCAGAGATTTTGTGTGCCAAACTTATTCCAGTTTTTGTAATCCATTTGCCTATGAAATGAAAACTTCGGCTTACCGAAGGTTTGCTTTTCCCTTCTTAAGTATATAAAATTACGTATGTTGAAATGTTGGCAGCTTAATGCCAATTACGAGTACATAAACAAAAACGAACACTGAATTTTAGACTATGGAAAAAAACATTTTTTTTGTTTCTAAAACAAATAACATTGATTTGTATAGAATTTTATATTTGTATTCTAAAGAATATATATGTATTTTTTTTGTAAACTAAGAATGGATTGATCTTTACCATTTTATACGATATTTTGTTGAATTTACGCTTTAAAACCCAACTAGAAGTCATTAATTTTGGCAATGCACAAACTCACAGTAGAAAAGTTCTGAATCAGAATCAAATACCCAGCCTATGCCCTAGCAGCACTATTGTTTTTTCAAAGCACCAAGCCACACCCGTCAATAACCGGGTATTCCTTAGCTCTTTCTTGAAGTTGTTGTTATTTGAGAACTGAGTTTTTTTCATTTGGATATCTGGCAATGGGTATCCCGGAAGCTAAATTATACGCATTCACCAAATTTGTGTAGTTTTACCTAAATTTTGTAGACTTAAGCTTTGTAAGATTGATAGTTTGTAGCATCTATAGCTCCCTTCTCTCCACTTCTTCTTCCTCGACTGTTCTTCTGAAAGTCTTTTTTTGTCTGGTGGAACGACGCTATCCAAAGGCTCCCATTCGTGTTGACTACCTGCATATTAGCTTGTTAAAATAGTTCACTATTTCCTATTCAGTTTTAAATTCGATTCAAGCATGGGTTGACAAGGTTCCGGAATGTGAAGTGGTAACTCTAGAAATAATCAAAAAATTCACATTTACATACAGTTTAGAGCTAAAAAGAAAAATGCACGGTCGCCACTTTTGAATTTCGCTAAGAATTCACTTAATTTTCTTTCTAAGGTGCTTAAAGAAACGCTAGGCATTTTAGGGGGAAGCAATAACAGCTCTACCAAGACACAACCTTGCCCATTATATGAGGGGGAGAAAAAAAAAGCTTAAATACTATGAAAAATTTTAGTGCTTGGATACCAAATTTTTAGCGTCTTCCTTGTTGACCCTCGTAGTCATTCTATGCTTACTGCTTACTTCAGCTCTGAGATCTCTGAGTGTACATTTATTTTTAGTTTTGTTTTTTTTTTGTTTTTATTTACTTGAACGTATTTCTTTTTTTGTTACAATTCCTTATGGCTAATAAAGCCAGGTGGTAAAGATCTATTGTATATACAATTTATATATGTATATTAAAAGAAAAAAAATTAAATAAAAACGACAAATTTGCATGTTGCTTACTCACACGAATGTGTTTTTACCACCACAGTAAACTATTTTACAATTCTCTGGAGATTAAACTTAGTAAGATTGTGTTTTTGCAAAGGAAACTTACAAAATTGGCCTAGGCAAAATACAGGGTGATGACAAATAACTTGTGACTTTGCCGCTGAATGTCATTAAGTGTGCTGAAATGGCTAAAAGGACATTAGTCCTATGCAAAAGACATGCCTAAAGCCCTTGGCATCCATGAAACCTCAAAGGGGAAGAATAAAAATCATATTTTTATCGGTGGCAATAAAAACGTTAATTTGTCCTACGAAAACGAACAAATGCGAAAACTTTTCGAGTCGATGTACAAAATTTTTGAAGAATTTCATAATAGGTTTTGGCAGTTGATGGACATGGCGAGCAAGTTTAATTACCGCTCTCCTGGATTCGTTCGAATTGGTGATAAGGTATTGGCGAAGAATAATACTTTGTAGAAGTCAGGATGAATTTGCGGCCCCTATCTTAATAAAACAAAGTCGGGTTAGTTACATATATATAAAGCAGAATACCCTCAAAAATATATTTAAATGGTCCAATAGACCGCGAAATTTGCAAATTTTTCATACGAGTTAATATTATTAAGAAGATTTAATGGCAATTGTAGACGGGTAAATAGGATGTGAAGGTCAATCGGTACAAAAAACTCGCGAAAATTTGAACAATTTTATAATAAGTCTAGATTATCGTAAAGATTTAATAGTTGGAAATTGAAGAAAGGTAAATTGGAGGTGTAGATCAAATGGTTCAAAAAAGCTCGAAAATTTTTAAATTTTATATAGAGTTTAGATGATCACTAGACGGGCAAATAGACGATGGGTAAAGATCAAAGATTAGTTCTAAAAAATTGGCGAAAATGACTAAATTTTTTATTAGCTTAAATTATCATGAGCACGGGAAAATATATAGATGGTGAAGATCGAAGGGTCCACCTATTCACCTAATTATACTCTGTACCGAAGGTACATAGAGTATATTAAGTTTGTGCAAAAGTATGTAACAGGGAGAAGGAATCGTTTCCGACCCTATAAAGTATATATATTCTTGATCAGCATCAACAGCCGAGTCGATATAGCCATGTCCGTCTGTCCGTCTGTCCGTCCGTCCGTCCGTATGATCGAAGAGATCTCAGAGATGGTAAGAGATAGAGGTTTGACATGTATGGGGCATATATTTGTTATACTTGCAGGCAGATCAAGTTTATTTTCAATTTTTTCCACGCCCCCTCCCGCCCCCGCAATTTGGAAAAAACTACATATCTCCTACAGTTTTGAAGATAGATCGTTCGTTCCTTCTAGAGATACCTTGTAAACAAAATTATTTATCGATGCTGAAGGAATGATAAAGATCGGATGAATGATACTCAAGTTATGGGCAAAAAACGGCCAGCTAACACCACCCACCCCCCCACCAACAACCTCAGCAACATACCCTAACCGTTCAACACAGGCAATCTTAGTGCGAGAGAGAAAGAGAGAGAGAAACTTAGAGAGCGCACCGCGTTGTGCGCGGGGTGTTAACTGGCCGTTTGACTCCTGAGCAAATGCGAGTGTAAGGGTACAGAGTATGTTATAGTCGGGCTTGACCGACTTTCTTTCTTGTTTTATAATGAGTTTAGATCAACGGTGGGCAGCAAAAATAACGGAAAGGGTAAATAACGGTCCGGGTTGCGCAGGTAAGAAGGGCTATAAGGCTGCCCACCGCTGGTTAAGATTATCATGACGATTTCACTTCTTCGTTTTTTTGTTGAAAATACTAAAGGGAGCGGTAGCGACCCACTCCGGGTACCTACTATTAGATACATAAGTCGAATTTTCCTCCCCCAACTTATCATAGACGTATAAGAAGTGTGTTACAGGCCGGTGTGACCGATGTAAGGTTACTTGACGAAATTTCTGTGTGCTGGATTCATGAAGTGAAGTATCTAAGGCCATCACAATAAATGAAATATTTTTCAACATCGAAAACTCACATGCCCAACTATTTTGAATACATATGCTGCCTTTACACTTGTCATACATCTCTAAAGAGACTCTCTGACGATAGTGTAATAGCAAACCAAATAACTCTAAATATTTAGAAAATTTTGCCTTCTTGATTTCCATTCTAAGCTTACAAACCGAGCTTCAAGTCAATCGAATAAGAAATTTTTATTTTCCGAACTAAATTTATCGGACATTATCCCACCCTGGAGTTGGATTTTCCAACATTAGAAACACAAATTATTTTGCATACTATTCTTACAAACCGAGGAAGGCCATTTTCCTAAAGATGAAAAACAGTTTTGCCCATACAAAATTTTCCGGACCTTTTTCGTGGATTTTCCCACCCATCCTTCCCTTTCCCTCGCCATCTTCAGAGAATGAGTCCAGAACGAGCCTTATCTTATAGAATGCAGTTCAATCTCACTCTATTTATCATACGGTTTGTAGGCCTCAAGCCGATTTTTGTTTTCCAATAGCTTTGACAGTCCACACACAGCACTTAATACACTTTTGTGAATACATGGACTAGGGCCTTCTAAAGATTTGAAATACCAAACTTTAGAAGTATGCGGTGTATAAAAAACAATTGTCAATTAGTAAACAGTGAGTCACAGAGGTGCGTTCACATAGACTGACAGGTTATCCGATTTTTTTGTGTCAGTCATCTGGTAGTCTGTTTAGACTGAGTAGAATACATGGGAAATATGGCTGATTTCTCTAAACATATATGACAACAGTCAACTGGCAGGTGTTCACACATGTATGGAAGCCATTGGCATCTAAAAATATGACAGCCTGTGCATGTGTGTGTTACGCATAATTGACCTAAGTCAGCATTTTTTTTATGCTTTACAAACTCTTAAGTTAGATAGGGCCTACATGAGTTTTATTTGGTAAGGGAAGTATATACCTCAGATAAGTCTATATATTTATATATGGAAGTATATGTCTGCATATTATTTATCAGCTTTTGCGAAATCTGTTTATTCTGGTAAAACATCACCATAAAAGTATTAAGTCGCCGGCCCCCTAACATGGGTGACCTTTGAAGTTTCCAATAAGGCAAAGTCTTACTTGATATAAGGTATAAACAGTGATTGGAAAAGGACGCATTTTTCGTACCTAGGTAAGGCACAAGGTAAATATAGAAAAATATATCTAGGTAAGGTAAAATATCTCCGGAGCTTAAAGTACAAAAGAGGTGCTTTTTAAGCATCGTTTCCATGAACATTTTCAGGCCGTAAACTATCTAACCGAATTTTTTGAGGCTTCCTCGAAATTTAACATATTCGTTTACTAGGTGCACAGAAATCGTCAAAATATTCTTGGAAAACAGTGGAATATTTCTGTGTACCGAGATTTCTAAAAATTGTACATTGACATACATGTTTTTGACGTTTTAAATCACAAATAGATTTGCTTCTTATCTTTTAGACTTTTTCGGATAGAATTCCCCTATTAATTTCGACCGTAATTAAATTTTTTTTTGAAATAATAATGAAAGCAATAAGTTCAAAATTAGTGACGACTCCAAAACCGCCTCAAAAACGTACCAACTTACAGCCGGAAACTTTCTAAACTGTTAATCAATTGGAATATTATTATTAAATTTCCTAAAAAAAGCCTCGACCTAGAATGATAGCAAAGCAATAGGAACAAGTTTTTGGAACTTCTAATAAGGCAAAATTAGCAATTGGATTATTTAAAAGTCGAGCAAAGTCCACTGGTGATATCCCTTGTGGGCATAAAAACAGCTATACAGGCCACGAGCATTTGGTTTGTTGTGTGTGAACTACAATGCTTTAAACAATAATCAACTCTGAATAGCAATCGCTTTTAGATAACATGCAAAAGAAAGTTCATGTACCTTATTTCAATGCAGGTTACGCTTACAGTTTTCCGTACTCCCCCCACTTACACTGTATTAAGGATCAATATGGCCTATCAGCTCAAAACAATGTTTTTAAACATGTTTCACGAATCCTCATTGAAATTAAAGTACCTAATCCCTTACTTTCTGTCAAGGTAAGTGCAAATTTTGACCTAGGCAAGGATAAAGGTAGGTAAAATGTACAAAAAGTATTTAATTCCTAACTTTTGGGTATAAGCAGCGATGCGCTATACGGAGCAAAAAGCAATAAAAAGTTTTCACCATTTCAAAACGTGGCATAAAAACCAAAAAAAAAAACGAAATAATGAATTTTTAATGTAAACAACTAAGGGCCGATTTCTCATCTTCTACATAGAGCTATCTGTCACATAAAGTAACAAATAACAGAGCAAGTTGAACGTTTATCTGACACATAGCAGCTATCTGGAAGAAGAGAAATCGGCCCTTACACTTTGTTTGTTGTAGTTTTGGTTACTGCGACCTTTGTTTAGATTTTTTTGCCCAGCCTGATTTTAAGAAATTAGAAAGCTACAACTTTGAATTAATGTTCCTAAGAAATTGAACTTTATGGTCATTGTGTAAAAGGCGAAAGTTATGAATTTAAGATATAGATAATCCAAATCAAAGTTGGAAAATGTACAGCACGTGAAACATACGTCTAGTGTGACCAGACAAGCCGAAAATTGAAGTTTCTGGTATATCTATATTAAATTGCGTCACTTTACTCGATCAGCAGAGTTTTGTCTTGAAAGCAATTGTCAACTATTCTACATGCTGCCAACAAAGATGAAAACTGCTTGAATATGATAGTCAAAAAGCTGACTATTAACTTCGACTAATTACTCTAGCACAATTTTTTTATTTGAATTTTTATTAAGCATGTGCAATTGTAATTATTATTGGCCCAAATGAAGTTAGTTTCAACTTATTTTTAGTTTAACTTCAGTTGATCGCTGATGTTTTGAAAGTACAAGAAGCTCGACGTGATTTTGAGTGGGTTCAATGTTCAAAGTATAGTATAGTGAGGTACACAGCCTATTTACATAGACTCACAAACATTAACTGTTAAGCGTAGCATTAATACTTAGTTGTTAAATGTGGCGAAATCGTTACTTCTGCTTCTTCTTCCATTGTTACTCCGCACGTCCACGAACTCGAAAACAAAGTAGACTTACCATTGTTTATTGCATACTTAAGCTGTTGCTGATAATATTGGGCAGCATACAAAATCCATCTACTTAATGGGCCAATTGTTTGAGTTATGTACGTGCTGGGCCTTACCTCTTAATACCTGTCTCATTTCATCTGAAAACTTAAAAACCAACCCACTTGCCGTCATCAGAGTAGCTTAAGAAATGACATGAATGAATGAAGTCACTTGAAAAAAGTCAATGTCATTATATTATGAATACTTTGGCATAGTACATGATAGGAAATGCTAAAAGAGTTGACTTTTCCATTACCACAGAAAACGATGATCAACAACAAAGCCAAAGCAGCACAAATTTAAAGGCCTAGAGAATACTTATCTTGTGTCGTTTACTTTATCATATAACCATATAGATTAGGCATAAGATGCGATTCAGTTCTATATCTTCAACATCTTTCAGATTGGCCTTAAAAACACCCCCCTACCAAAACATACAGCGTCTTATCAGCTGCCAATGAACTCATGATATGGCGATTCCCCTGCTCTCCCAGCTTTCCGCTGAATTGCAGATTTTGGAGAGGTTCTTCTGGCGGTTCGTGGTTTATGACACAAAAGTTTTGCATATAGCTTTGGAAACGAACTTCGGGCACGTACCGCTGCGCCGTAACTATATTAAAAAGTCAACGTTTTGTTATAAGCATTTGTCAGTTGGAATTAGGTAGAGCCAGTGACCGTCGCATCCAGGGCAGGGATTTATTATTATAATTTTTTTTTTCCAAACGGAATTCCATGGATAATCCCGCGTATGTGATCGACAGTGAACTTGAGTTTGGTAAGTGAGACAAAAAAAAAGAGATTGGTTTCAATTTGCTATGCTTTATTATTGCCAAAATGACTTTTTGTTTTGGTATACATATATGTGGTATATATATATATATATATATATAGATCAGTATGTGTGGTATACATATATGCCCATCAGTTACAGATTCAATTACTATATGGTAATATATCATAATTTATGAATTTCAATTCTCATGTGTGGTTTGCGGATGCAGTTCTTTGGTGTAAATGTGTGTGTGTGGGTGTGTAAGTGTAGGTGTAAACACGTTTGTAGTTTTGGTTGAGAAAGTCTTGCACTAGCTATTTGTAATCGCGCTTTCAATTTTACTTTCGCCAAAATTTTGAGATTTTGAGATAAATTTCGGTACAAAAACCGGTTTTAAATCGCAAAATTTATGCGGAAGTGAAAATGGAAACATGGAATATATATCAATACTTTCAAATTCGATCGAAATCCAGCACATTCGTTGACAAAACTACAGTACACAATTTGTAAGACCGCTGATAAATTTTCATTCAAGAATTTGTTTTCAATCGGAAAACAGTTTAGAATAATTTTACAAAATTTTTTTAAAACAGCGATTGACACGTCTGTCCCGCAGGAACCGAACGCATGTTGAGGCTGGCCAGTGGTAGATGAAGTAGGTCTGGCTTACGTCGCCGAACCGCTCTCACTTTTAGACCTTGCTCTTGTTGACAAACCCTGCTTTAGAATTATTTTGATTACGTTTTTACAACACTTGGTCTCATTTTCCAATATTTTTACGTTCCGGAGCTGGTAGATTAACTGAAATTAGTGTAGACTTATTCCAACCATTCTTTATCGCGTGTGTGTGTGTGTGTATATATTCTTGGGTAACTCTATAGTTTAGCTAATTATTGTTTTTTTGGTTTTTAGCATTCGCTAGCTGCCTTGTTAAGCAGTGTCCTAGGTGGGGTGTTTGCTTGCTTCGCCGCTGTGAGTGGTAGTAGTTGTAGTAGTAGTAGAGTTACATTGTGACTGAGTGAAGTTCTAGTGGATGTGGGTCCCGTGTGTTCTAAGTAAGTGTTTATGCCTGGGTGTATACAAGTAGTATATAACTATCGTAACTATTGTTCAACATCACTATTATTTATTTCGGATATATGTATGTAAGTATGTGGTATGCAGTATGCAGAAGTATTAAATTGTATACTTTCAATATGTATGTATATAGTGTTTTTGTTTTCCCATTTTGATATAGTATGCAGTAGAATTTGCCATTTGATTTTTGTATACATAACACTGATGGAAAACAATTTGACTTTTGGCAATCTCACGGATGAGAGAAGCTAGTCGAGGGTGAAATTTGTTTTTATTTTTCAAATTTCACTATTTGCTTAGTTGTTTACTGGTTCAGATGCTCATATTTTTCAAAAAAAAAATGCTCATAAATCTGTTTAACAATAACAGTTATCTTTACAGATGGGCACCCAATGGCCCCTTATGCAAGAAACCACAAAATTCAATTAAAGCGACTCTGCGACGCCATAGAAAATGCTGCCAAAAATGAAAACTGCTTACTGTTGTAGCGCCCTCTCTTTTAGATTTTAATGCCAACCGCTAATTTACACGAATCGAGAGTTTCGTGTAGCTTTTCCTTTTATATAAATACTTTAAATTGTACTTTTATAACAGAGATGCTCAGAGCCAGCGTACGGCGGCGTGGACATCGATACCAATGAAGAAAATATTTCTGAAGCCACAACACATAAGAAATAGAAAACCGATTGTGTGTCTGGTGCACACGAAATCATTCGTCGCCATATTTGTTGTAGCGTTCGATTTTGCACAGGGGAAAAACGCTGCAGGAACTATTCTAAAAGAAGGGACGTTTGCATGGGTTCTTGTTGTAGGTTCAACTTCGGAAAAAAGCTCGGGTTTCCGTTCCAATTTAGCACAGGTGCTCCATGCGTGCCATTGTAAGGGACGTTTGCATGTTATGCAGACTTCTTCACTTCTACTGCAAAAAGAAACGTGCATCATACAGATTTTATGCCTTCTTTTATACTAAAAAAATTGGTAGTGCATTCTTCCCTGAAAAAATTAAGTTCTTTTGGCAGCGACTGGGTATGCATAAGTGCCTATACGCGCGGCTATCGCTATGAGCAAAACAACAACGAATACGCAGTGTGTATGCACTAGTGATGGGTTGTTCATGAGTGTGTAGATAAAATTGAGTTGATCACTTAACTGAACAAGTGAACATGTTCTTCTTTAATTGTTCATTTTTATTCAGTGAGAGTTGTTCGGTTGTTCTTGTTAGTTGTTCAGAGTAAGTTTTTCTGTTTGAGTTGTTCAGAGTAAGCTGTTCAGTTTGAGTTGTTCAATTGTTCTTGCTGAATCAGTTGTTCAGTCCCTCTTGCTCAGTCAATAGTTCACTGCTATGTTCAGTTACTAGTTTATTAAGTTACTCAGTGTGACCTGATCAGTAACTGTTGACTTACTTCGGTAACTGCTCGGTTATTATTTTCTATAATTTGTCAGTTTAAAGCGTTGTTTTATTAGGTGGCTAACAAATAGTCAAAATGACGCTGTGGGAACAGCAACAAAGGATTACAATTTGTTTGAATTGTTGCTAATCATGAATATATATGCCTTTAGGTTAGTAGACGAGCAAGTAAACTGATCAACTGAACAAATGAACAACTGAAAAACTAAACGAATGAACAACTGAACAGCAGAGCAATTTTAGTGATTTGACTCACTTTGAATAAAAGAACAAGTGAACATGTTCAGGGAAATGAACAACCTTTACCCAACACTAGTGGGGACCCCCGGTGTCACAGAAATCTCATCCAACTAAATTCCAACCCAAAACCAATTCTCGGTGTCACAGAAATCTCTTTCGGTTGGTTTCAAATCTCTCGTGTTTTATCAGGAGATTTAGCAAAATTCACCACCCAAACAATTCTGACAAGTAATATTAGTTTTGGAAATGTAAACAACATTATTTTTCTGGATATGTTGCATCAAATGAATAAATTATTTGATTAGTTTAAACATTGCAATTTGCGTTTTAATAATTATTCGCAAAACCAACCAAAGTGTTTTGTATTTGTCAAAAGCAGCCACCTCAAGTGGCGCCATCTGCAGCTTGGTCGCTATCTATGTAAGAGCAAGCTGACTAAGGGCTGGCAAGTTACACTTCATGAGTGGCGCGAACACATTTTTAAATTTCGCATGTTATTTTTGGAGAATATGAAATGAATATATATAAATTTGAATTATAATTTAAAAAAATGCCGGGATACAAACTAGCATCTCATATAAGAAAAGGCATCAAGCCTAAACACTCAGCCCACTTCTATTGTGTAAAGCAAGTAACTAACTTTCCATATACGAGACCTCCTAAATGTTGTGAGAAGCAAAATTCCTGGGTTCGAAACCGTTGGAATGGCTACGGTTGGGTTCGCGGACTACCAAACTTATCGAACCAAGGGTTTGGGTTCGAAGTTCTTTAGATCGTTGAATAATTTTTGCGTATATTTTTAGTCAAATTAAGCAAAGTAGTTTAAAAATAGGATCTTTTCGGCAGTATTCTTTTTTAAAAGAGGAATCATTCCTTCAAGTTATTCGATACGTCAAGTTTTGTATTGTCATTTTAAACTTGACTTTTGCTTCAATTCCCTTCTAAAAGACGAAATATTCCGAAATCGGATATGATTTCTTGAATTTTTTGAACCCTATTTCAAACAAAAGTGGTCCGTGGAGGTCATAATTCTAGAATGCTCGGTTCATGGTCGGGTAAAGTCTATTTTTCACCTGAAAAATTGGTCAGACGCAATCTTTGTTAACGCCCAATGCTTTTTTGAACCCTGTATTCTTTTACCTCTTAGGAGGTCTTATAAAAGAACAGCCTACTTTAAAGAGCCCACAGACTTTTGCTATATTCAAAAAGGCCCGCTACGAGCTAAGCCCTTAACGATAACAAATCTGTTTGTAAGTTGAAATGTTAAATTACTGTTAAGTCACTGCTAAGTCACTGTTAAGTCACTGTTAGCCCCTCTTCCCACCCTCGCACTCTTCCACTCGGAGACTTTACAAATACAAAATGCAAAGACAAGGCGTACCTAGGCGAATTAGTCGCAAAGAAAAAATTTTTATTGTTCGCTCTAAAAATATATTTTTTGCCACTTCATACGGCAAATGTGGTTATCCCTATAGGAAATATTTTGGTTCCTTGTTTGTAAAAGCTAAGATTTCGAACCCAGAAGAGGAGCAATATAGTCTAGTTTGCGTGAAGCTGTTCATTTCAGTGAACAAAGTCAGTTGTTAACTTTTTAGTGAACAACTGAACAATAAACAACTGGAAAGATAAGGGTTCGTGGTGCTCTCTTTGTCGGCAATACACACTTCCCACAAAAGGCCTCAAGTAAATACCGAGAAAGTACTAGTTCTGTATATCCTATGTTATCTTATCGATAGCTCAAGAAACAGTGAATTTTAATTATTTACAAATTTGCGTTGTCGGGTCCAATTTGAATTATTTGTAGTTTTTTAGTATGGGAGTTTCGTGAAGTTGGTTCACCGATAAGCGGTTATCACAAAAACTATTCACAAGATGAGCTTTTCGGAGCATTATATATCGGACCATTATCTGAGGCGAAGACTGAAGTAGCTGGAAAAGCTACAGATCAGGCATCAGTCAAAAAGGAGGAGCAGCCCGCTGCTGCCGAGTCCGAGTCGGATGTCAGCAAAGCAGAGCTCGCCATCATACGCCAACTGAAACACTATTTTGGAGATGATTATCTCAATAATCACGAGTTTCTGCGCGAGCAGATTGCCAAAAACGAGGACGGCTGGGTGCCTCTTTCCATACTCATCACCTTCAAGCGTTTGGCTTCGATGGAGACTGATTTCACCAAAATCATTGAGGCTTTAAATAAATCCGATGAGGGTTTGCTGAAGGTCAGTGAGGATAAGCTGAGCTTGCGTCGCCATCCTGAGTGTCCCATACTTGAGTGGCCCAAGGAGATAAAGGCGCGGACAGTCTATGCCAAGGGTTTCCCTCTAGACTCACAGATGAGTGACTTCTTTGTTCGATTTAAGAAAGTACTCAATGTGATCATGCTCAAGGATTATGACAAGCCCAACAAATCGTATAAATTCAATGGCAGCATTTTCATCACCTTTGCAAATAACCATCAGGCTAAATCATTTATGAAGATGAAGAAGCTCTGGTACAAGGAACGCGAAATGCTGCTCAAATGGCAGGGGCACTATCTCAAGGAGAAGCAGGATCAAAAGCCAGAACCAGGCATTGAGTTGCCCAAAAATGCCATACTGGTGTTCGAGGGTGCCCCACAGAGATCCACGCGCGAGGAGATACGCGAGGCATTTAAGAAAGTCAAAGACTTTGACATAGCCTACATTAGGTTCTACCGCGGAGATACCAAGGGCTTAGAAAAGTACCTGGCAAAGGCGGAGGATAACAAGATCCAATTCAACGACGAATTCACTTTGACCCTAGGCAAAGCCATAGAAAAAGAGGAAAAACCAATTCCGGACAAGGCCGTTAATTTCATGCAGAAACGTCGCGATTTGGTCGCAAACGACATGGCGGCTGAGACGGTTGTCATCAAAAGGATGGCAACAAAAAGACCCGTGGTGAGTAAGAGTTGTCGTTGAAAAAAGTCAAACCAAGAACAAAAATCTCTAAATCCATATGTAAATCAAAGAGAAGAAGAGAAAATTACTAATTTATTTTTGTAGAACCAAACAAAATACAAAACGAAATATTTTCCACATTTTTCTTTAAATTCTTAAATCGTTTGTATCGTAAAATCGTAAAAAGTTTCCGATCAGGCTGCGGTTTGAGGGTCCCACCAAACGGAGTTGGTAGCCTTGCGTTTTCATAAGTGGAATGAATGAAAACTTTTGAAAACGAAAATGCTGGCTTAGTGGCACCAGCATACTGAGAAAAACATAGAGCAGTCAATTTGGAATTGACATCCTGACCCGCTCTTCCGATAACATGAAAACATCAAAATTTAACAATCCCAGAAAATGCTGTGGTAGCCTTTTGCCTAGCTGCACCTAATATTCTTTCATTTTGATCTAGAGAAAGAGTTTGTCTGCCAGTATCAAATGAGCAACTGAACCATAAAGAGCAATTCCCTTGAATTTAGCCGTTTCTTTTACCAAATTGCTTTCCATCCCCACTATGTATGGGAGTTTAACGGTGTTAGGAGTGGCTGTGTTTGATATGAGTCAGCGTCCGAGATTACAATCTTGACTTGGAGTTCTAATAGTTGATCCTCCGCCCCCGCCCTTAAGTAACTTGAACTGTCGTTTGGCCAGCTACATACACTCTCACATATGTACGTAAAAAAAAAAAAAAAAATATCGGAGCGTTCCAGGCGCTTACTTCTCAAAGATTAGTTCACCCGTTAGGAACGGATTGAGGTATGTCTGGGCATCATAGCCCGATACTGTGGCCGTGGTGGTGCGTCTACGTGCCTGCGCCCCACCCCGCCGCTCGCCATGGGCATGACTGTGGGCATGATGCGATGGCCGCTTCTCTTCGCTGGGACTGAGGATCAGCGGTATGGGCATGGAGGTATACAATTGCAGCGGCTGTTGCACTATGGTCCCGGCCGGCGGATTGAGTGGTGTATCCATGTAGCCATGCGGCACTGGTGCCGGCGCTGTGGCCGCCTGCTGTTCGCCCAGTGCAAAATTGGCAGCGGATGTGGTGGCCACTGCAGAGGCGGAACTCGAACTGGCCAATTTCTTTTGGCCACCGGCACGTGCACGATGATGCTTGTAGTGACCGCGATGTGACTTGCGTTTGACATGTCCCGACATGTCTGACGGCGGCGAAGTGTCCAACAGCAGGGGCAAGTGATGAACAGACTGGGATGCTGCTGCTGGCTGCAACGAGGGCGACTCTAGGCGAAATGGTAACTCACCCAGATCGCCGCTGCTGCTGTTGGTCGTCGTCGGCAGAGAGGTTAGTTTCTTGATCGGTTCACGTGGATGCGGATGCGCCTGTATTATGGTAGCGGTCGCAAATATCTCCTGGAAGCGATTGCTCGCATCCAGCTGCTGCAGTTGCAGATGTTGCTTTTGTAGGAATTGCTGACGCTGCTGCTGCAAGTGATTGAGGATGCGATACTGCTCGAGGATGTGCTTGTAGAACTGCTCCGCGGTGACTTCCGATGAGTTTAGTAGGCGTATGGCAATTTTTTCGGGTATCACAATTTTGTCTGCAAAATATGGAAAGAGAGGGAAATGTTTACAAATTTGAAGTTCAATGAGGCAGCAGCTGCTCAGCGGCATGAAGAAGGAAGAAAGAAAAGTGCATAAGGAAGACGAATAAGGTTTAGGTTTATTAGAACTAGGTTACTGTAAAAAGTGAGAATTAACATTAATTGAACTAAATTGGTACTACCGAAGTTTATGTACCCAATTTTAAACAACTTTGAAAATATTCAAGAAAATACTGGAACATGACTGGATCTTTAACACTGTTGAGAATACCAACACGCTCCAACTCTAACATAAACTGATTAGATCACTTCATTGCACTTAACTCCAAAAATAATTGTTGCTAGTTTAAGTAACTTTCTAAAATAGGTCGCATTTTTTTTAAATTTCAGAATAATATATTGTAGATTGATAAAATTACCAACGTTACTGTTCATTATAACGACCACTTGAACATTATAAGGTTGAATGGTCAATATTCATGCACTTAGAAAACAATTTGTTGTGAATTTAAGTAATAGGACTTTTTTTGAATTCCCGGGTTCTTAGAAATATTTTCTAATATATAAAAAAAGTTTTCTGGAACTTAACTTCTTAAAAGCAAAAAAAGAATAGATTTTTCTGATATATAGAGCTCAGTTTTCTAAAATCACTTTCTTACAACTAGGGCAAAATTTACCTCAAGATATATATATTTTAATTTCTTATTATTAGGGTTAACCCTAAAAATCCTATTGCAATTTCTTAAAAACAGGAAATATTTTCTGAAAATAATTTTCTAAATAATGTAGTTTTAAGAAAAATTACGTAGCAAATTACTTCTATTTCTAAAAAAAGGCCTTTTAAGAAGAAACAAATTTCCATAGAAAATAGACTCCAAATTCTACTCAACTCAACCACCGCACAGTGTGTCGTTTAGAACAATCTAGAACGTGAAAAAACGGGAGGGCCAAGCTAACTTCGTCTGTGCCGAAATTGTTATATCCTTGCAAATGCGGTTTTTGAAATATCAGAGTTTAAGAACGCTAGCATTAAAATCAAAAAATTTTCTAACTAAAACCTATTTTCCGACAGAAAGTCATTTGATTTCAACCGAATTTCGTGAATCTTTTTAAGTTTTTCTCACAAAGACTCATTTTCCGACCGATGACATAGACATCCGATCCGGTCGGTTCCGACATATCAGAAGTGTGCAGAAAAAGAAGACTCTGTGCACAGTTTCAGCTCGATAGCTTTCAAATTAAGAGACTAGTTTTCGTAGAAACAGGCAGACAGATATATAGACTGACGGACAACGCTCAATCGACTCGGCTCGTCGCCCTGATCAAGAATATATATAGTTTATGGGGTCGGAAATGAATATTTCTATGCGTCGCAAACTTCTGGGAAAAATTATAATACTCTTTGCAAGGGTATAAAAATTATTCTAGAGGAGTGGTCGGACATGCACTGTTCGCCAGTTACGTGCACTTAAGGTTAAGAGATGGGGATTTCTATGTAATTATACCCGTTACTCGTAGAGTAAAAAGAGTATACTAAAGTCGCGCAAATGTATGTAATAAATAGAAGGAAACATTTCCGTCCATAAAATATGTTGAATAACCCCCACAACTTTAAAAATATCAATCTCAAATTTAAAGCTTACATTTATATTCGCAATATGTATAATCCCTCAAATTTTCATATAGATAGTCGAGCTAAGAAAATGTTGCATACTTTTCGGCTTCTGAAATCTGAATTCGTTTTCAATTCAAAAGATACCGATTTAACTTCCAGAGATCGTGGACTAAAAAAATGTATATTATACCCTTGCAGAGGGTGTATTAAAATTGTCCAGATATTTGTAACTCTTAGAAGGATGACGATATATGAGATGATATAGCCATGTCCATCTGTTCATCTGTCTGTCCGTCTCTTTCTATGCTATTTCCTCCGTCAATTTTAAAGATATTTTGACCAAACTTTGCTCGAAGTCCTTAGGTAGAAAAACGCTGCACATTTCTCGAAACCGGCAGGATCGGATTACTATAATACAGTGCCGCTCAACTGAATAGGTTTGACTTTTTTTTAGGTTTGAACCGATGTATCTCTGTAACAAGCACTCCGATATAAGCGATCTCAATTTCGTTGTATAAAGAAATCAATCATTTATGAAATAGCAAAGTTTCTGTTCTATTAGTTTTGTTTTTATATAATTTTTATTATTTTTTCAAAAACATAGCAAAAAATCTCCATTTTTTTTGGCTCAACTGAATAGGTTTGACCACTAAAACTATTAAACAAAAGTATATAAAGCAAAATTTCAAGGCACTGGGTAACTTAAATAATAAAGGACACTGTTTTAGCATTATTTAGTATTTGGTATGCCCTCCCTTGTTCTTAATTATTTCAAACCTACGGTTTGGTAAGGAATCATAATATTTTTCAATTTCATTTAGTGAAATTGTTGACCAGGCTTTTTTAATTGCTTCAACTAGGGTCCCAGAGTCACTAAATTGTCTTCCTTTTTCGTATACTCTCCTGGACAAAAGTCCCCAAATGTTCTCGATAATGTTAATATCAGGGGAGTAAGGCGGCCACTCGAGCAATTTGACGTTTAGGTCTTTAATCCTCCGTTTTACAACCCGAGCGGTATGGATGGGAGCGTTGTCATGTTGGTACGTCCATGGCATATGACCATAAATCTCCGAAAACTGGGGAAAAGCCTTTTGGAGCACAGTCTTGTACACATTTGCATTTATCTTCGAGGTGGCAAACTGGAGCTCGCATGTTCCATAAAACGATATGGCTCCCCACACCATTACTCCACCTGCACAAGATTGATGACGACTTAAAAAACATTCTTCCTTTCGCATATCGTGGAAATAGTAATTATAGCCATCCGGTGCATCGAGGTTGAACTTCTTTTCGTCGGAGAAGACCACCGTCTTCCGCTCCTTGTTCCACGTCATGTGTTCTCGGGCAAATCGTTGTCGTGCTTCCTTACGAGCATCATTGAGAGGTGGTTTTTTATTTATTTTCAATCTCTTCAAGTGTTTGGCGCTTCGAATAATTCGTTTTACCGTTTCCACACTAGCATTTACGCCGCATTCTTCCCTAATTTTACCAGCAGAAAGGTGGGAATTTAAGGCAGTTCGTAGGATAAGTCGCCTCTCGGTTGCTGTTTTTGCATATTTTTTTCCTCCATTCATTTTTTTTTCATAGTCTGCTTCATTACGGAGATAATTACTCACAACGTTTTGACTTCGACCGATTTTCTTGGCTATTTCCTAGTGCTTTAAGCCAGATTCGACATAGCCTTTTATTTGACCTTTTTCAAAATCGGTTAAAGATTTTCCGCTTCCCATTTTACTAAAAACTCATAGCAGTTGCTTTAAATTTTGGAATACAAAAAGTGAAGTCAAAAGTGCCAAACCTATTCAGTTGAGCCAAAAAAAAACAAAAATAGAGATTTTTTGCTATGTTTTTGAAAAAATGATACAAATTATATAAAAACAAAACTAACAGAACAGAAACTTTGCTATTTCACAAATGATTGATTTCTTTATACAACAAAATTGATTTCGCTTAAGTCGGAGTGCTTGTTACAGTGATACAACGTTTCAAACCTAAAAAAAAAAGTCAAACCTATTCAGTTGAGCTGTATATAGCTGCTATAGGAACGATCGTTTGCAAAATTAGTTTTGGTGAGAAAAATTTTTTTGTTTTTAATGCAACTTCGTACTTATAAGTTATCTTTTTTTTTTTTCATAATTCCACCAAGCTTGAGAATCTTACAACTATATAGTATAGTTGCCATACAAAAGATAGGTCTAAACAAAAGTCTTAGTAAGAAAAACTATTTTATTTTCAATGCTATTACTTCCAATCTTGATATTTATTAATATTGTATGCTTTCACATAATTCTCCTACTTTTGAACCAAATTGGATGAGTATAGCATATAACTGCCATAGGAACGATCGGGCGAAAAGTAGTTCTAGTGAGAAAAACTTATTTGTTTGCAATGGTAGCGTCGTTATACTTTCCAGTTATGAATAGTTTCTGCTTCAGCACAATTTTGTCGAGTTTGATCAAAATTTGGATGAATATATCGTACAGCTGCCATATAACAAACTGGCGGGCAAAGGGCAGGCTGCAAGGGTATATGAACTTCGGTCGAACCGAAGTTAACTTTCCTCTATTTTTATACTCTGTACTAAAGGTACAAAGAGTATATTAAGTTTGTGCAAAAGTAAGTAACCGGGTTAAGAAATCATTTCCGACCCTATACAGTATATATATTCTTGATCATCATCAACAGCCGTGTCGATATAGGCATGTCCGTCTGTAAGAGATAAAGGTTTGACATGTATTTGACATATACTTCTTATACTTGCAGGCAGATCAAGTTTATATTCAATTTTTGCCACTCCCCCTCCCGCCACCGCAATGTAGGGAAAACGTCATATATTCCACAGTTTTATAGATAGATGGTTCGTACCTTTTACGAATATTTCTTAATCAGAATTATTTAACGATCCGCTAAAGGAATGGTGAAGATCGGATGAACGATTGTCGAGTTATAAAGAAAACAAACAATTATGATGGGTAGCACCAAAGATTTATAGATATTATAGATGACGCATGTGAAACAGAAAACGATTTTCTTGGAAGCTGACATTGGATCCCAATTTTTGTTTCTCGCTGCCCTTACGAGGAATATATGTATGTATTGAAATCTAGCTATACGTTTTAATAATGGGGTGTTGATTAATAGCAAGGATTTATAGATATTATAGATGACTCATGTGAAAGAAAAAACGATTGTTCTTGGGAGCTGGCATTGGATCCCAAAAATAAAAATTAAAAATCTTTGTATGAGATGCGGTATCTATATATGTAATCTAATTTAAATTGATGATATATATACAAACTGTGGGGGGATACATACAGCATATTATAATCGGGCTTGACCGACTTTCTTTCTTGTTTTGCTTTGATTTCTTAGGGTTTCACTTAAATCCTTATTTTTATTGACAAAAAGAATCCTTTAAGGGGGCAGCCTCTTTGATTTATCACTTGTGCATTTAAATGTTCACTCTAATGTACGTACTTGAACTTTGTTTCAACAGAATCAATTTACAAAGATGGCATAAACCTTACCCATGGACATTAAACATTCTGACTTGTGTAACTGAAACCGCAAGAAACAACTTTAGATCTTTCAAGGAATATGTATGTATGATACTATTTGATGTTTCGGTTCTTTTTGGTCATTTCGGTTATAAAAAGATCAGTTCTTGAACTAGAAATTTCAAAAATTTAAATTTTTCGGCTCTAAGTTCTTCTAATTTCCTGAAAAACGCTGGATATTTAAAAATCTTTGCCATTCCGAAAAAGTTTCTTTTTCTGAACAACATAAAAATAATAATAATTGGAAATAGATTGAGAACTTGAAATGACTGTACAGATGTACTACATATGTATGTATGTATATGTAAACGACAGTCAGGTGCAGTGACATGTGCTGCACCCATGAGAAAGTGCGAGTATGTATGTGTATGTGTGTGTGCAAAGGCAACCCATTGACCCAATTTCAAGTTGATTTACAAAATAGCAACACCCTGAGCCACTCTCACGCCCCCTCCCCTTCCCCCTCCCCAACCACCTAACTAACAACAGTTCAGCACAGTTTTAGCTGTTGCCTACTTTATGGCCCATGTCCCAGATTAACTAGTTTGTCTCGGTTGACCAACGGACCCAAGTGACCCCTTTTTGCTTACTTACCACAGTGATTGCCCTTGGTAACAAATGGCCGTATGGTTGGATCCCATATGAATATATAGTATAGGGACAACATGATGGCCGCCAATGAGACGCATAGCACATAGACGGCTACGGTTAGGATGCGGATGACCTTACGATTGCTTTGCTGTGGCTGATAGCAGCGACTTATTGTCTCCGTGGGCGGCAGTTTCACTTTCTCCTCCAGCGAATTGACTTTGGAGTTCATTTTGATTTGTGTTGATTGAGATGGGGAGAGAGCGATGCCGTTTTGATATGTTTTTTTTTTTAATTTTTAAGATTTTAAATGCAATTTTTTGTACAGTTTTTTGCAAAGCGGACGCGTCGTTGCCTGTTCCTCACGTGGCCCAAAACACCGCAGAAATCAAATTCCAACCGACGCGTCGAGCGTATGCAAGCGAAATGAGCCTGGAGCCGATGGCAACGAGTCCGGAACCTGGCCCAGGCGTCGTCGTAGTCGTCGTCGACTGTTGTTGTCGGTCGCTGTTCGTGGCCCAACTCGTGCTGCTGATGCTACTGCTGTTGGTGTGGTGGGCGGAGACGGCGGGGTCGGCGATCTTCATTCATAAAAATGCCTGTTTACGCCTGCCTGGCAATGTCTCATTTCGAATTAAAGGCGAAAATTTATTTCGTGTTTATGCTAAAAGTGCAGCGGACACGCGCTGCTGGCAATCCCCAAAACAACACGTCTTCTGTGTCCAATGAGTCAGTTGTCGGAAATTAATCAAAACAGCAGCCATGCCAATTGCATTCCCATTCCCAATCCCAGCCGCCTGTGTCAGTCAACCTTCGCGCGAAGGACACAACTCAAGGCAACAACAAACAGTAAATCCCCATCCCCACCTTTTGTTGGCGACAGTGACACCTTCGTTTTCGTTCGTGCTCTTGGGGAGGTTAACGAACTGCAACTGGGTCACTAGGACAACGAATGCAACTACGAATCGAAGAAGTGAGAAACGAGTGACAGAGCGAGAGCACGCGGAATGGGGCGGTGGGGGTGGGGGTTGCAATTCTGGCCATTGATTTTGTTGTATAAGCTTGGCACACACACACACACACACACCCCAGGATGTAGGCCACACTCACACATGTGTAACTGCACTGAATCATTGTAGGAAAGTTACCCTCAAGGAGTTTTCATCGTCGTTGGCTTCGAAAAAGATGGGCTCGACTTATGACAAATTTCCGTTTCCTGTGCCACAGGCCCACTTTATGCAAAGTCAACATAAGGGTTGTCCAACTGGAACGAATTCCTAAGAATTTTGTCTCCAATAGTGAAAAATATACAAAACTCAAGCGAAAGTGAGCAGTGAAATGTTGAAAATGCCCATTGCATTCCCATTGAGCACGGTCGCCACAAAATGAAGCTGTATAGAAAACCCTGTGTCCTTGTTGTTCCGGAGGTTCGGTACTTGATGGTGTTTTTTGGAAAAGGAAAATACTGCTAAAACCTAGGATAAAATAGTTATAATCAAATCTATTGCAGCTAAATCTTAACTTAGGCTGTCCTTCCTTCATAAATCCTACCATAAGCTCCAATTCAAGGATACAAAAGACCCAAATTTTCACCCAATCCAAAACTTGATTAATGAACTGAAGCCTTGAAGCCCTTACCTTTAAATTGTATTCCAACTTTTCACCAAGACAATTTGAACTCAAGATGAGTTTATGATGAATGATGAGGATGAAGTCTAAATTCAAGAATTTTTTTCTCAAAATTTTAAAATTTTAGGTTAAGCACAAATGTCTAAAAAAATGTTTTAAATGCCACAGACTGAGTGGTCGTAAAAAGGGTTGATTCAACCGGTTCGGTTTTTTTGTGTCCATCAAAACGGACCCATAACCGAAAATTTTAAATATTTAACCTCACAAACCTGACCCAAACCGGACACCCTCGGCTTGCAAAAAGTTCAGTTCAAAGAATAACTTTGCTATCAAAATATTATATATTGACCGGATACAAAAATTTCATAGTGCTGAGTCGGACCATTATCATTTCAGAATTATATCCAAACTCCTCATATTTCAACTTCGAGAATGAAATAAAACTTAAGTCGTGTTGTTAAATGGCAAAAAAAAGTGATGTTAGGAAATTTGTCTCAACGATCTAGGAATCAAAGAATCAAGCTTCGAACTTTAGTTTCCATAAGTAAATGAACTGGTCCGAGAACCGAACCTTAGTCTTTTCCATGGGTTCGTACCCCCGAAATGAACCATCTAAAAACTCACATCCAGACTCAAAACATAAAAAGGATCTGGCGGGATGAAAAGGGCGAATTGCCACATTTTGGCCGCAAAAACGAGCAATATTTTGAAATATTTATTCCAAATCCGTTTTTACAAGCAATTCATATGTCAATGTCAATGAAGTTAAATTTTTGTAATTAAAATATGGGAATAGAGGTGTCGAAAAGAGTTTAACAGTATCTATCCATAATACTCTCAAACAATAAATATTGAACCTGGATATGGCAATGCAGTTAAATTTAAGGGGTAAATCGTAAAAATATTGTTATTTTTATAATTTATTTGGCATTTAACGAAAAGCACATAGTACATATTTTTTGAACAGTTCCCGCATATTTCAAAATTCGCTTAAAACAAAAACAAGGATAATCCGCGCGATTTTTTGCTTACAAAATATTCGTAATTCGCGATGTATCGCAGGAAATTTTTTCATGACCTTGTTATCAAATTTATATAATTATTTCTATTACAAAATGAAGTCAAGTTGTTTAGATTTTTTGCTCTGTTCATCGACGATTCAGTCCCCTGTAAGTCCGATTTTTAAACTCAATGGGGGGGATTGATCACCTTAATAGAAAATTCAAGCACGAAAGGTGTGGAACAATCGTATGCTTGAAGCAATCCGAAAATGTTCATTTCAAGTACGGATCCTACTTGAAAATCAAATGATCCTGCGTCAAGATTAAAGTAACTACGAAATTTCAATGAAAATGCGAAAGAGCAAATTCGAAACTAAACTCAGAAAAAGGTTTTTACCCATTTAAGACACATACACAAATTTTTTTGCCTTTTGTTGTGTTGTTTTTTGCATTTTGGTTGCCTTGGAAATCCATACCAGTTATATCACTCCTGACATGGAGAGGTTCCTGGTGATTTGCAGTCGTTGGGCCAAGTTTCTTGAAAATAGAATCTGAAGGTTTTGGAAAAACATTAACCTTTTCAATTGCATCAATTCGAGTTCAAATAACGGCAAAAAATCGAACCCGTGTGTGTTTGAAATATGCCAATTTCGAGCGAAAGTCAAGCTAAAGCAATGTTTAAACCCGTTACTCGTAAAGTAAAGTCGTGCAAATGTATGTAACAGGCAGAAGGAAACATTTCCGCCCATATAAAGTATATATATTCTTGAACAAAGGAAATGAATTAGTGCAGCGGTGGGCATGAAATTTGAGTTTGGGAGCAGCCCAACAACAACAACAGAAAAAACAACAGCAAGTCCCGATCGCTCAAAATGCACCTGTTGCGCCGTCTGCGTGCGCGTCTTGTAGGCACCGCGCTTCGATTCGCATGGACTTTGTTGTTGTTCACAATTTAAGGCGAGTTAATTGCGCCATTTGCCGAAAAAAAAATCTCCGAGCAATGGGAGCTAGAGCTTGCCCACCGCTGGATAAGTGCATTTGCAGCAGTAAAAACCAGTTTTTTCGACGCAGCTTATCGACTTGTTGTAAACAAATTCGACAGTCTGTTCGGCCGGTGAGTGTATCAGGGCCGCTGTGTTGAGAAAACATAGCATTACTTAGAAGATTTATAAGCTATGCGAGAATGTGTGGATTGTTCATTCGATTTTCGATGATTGCAAGGACCAATGTTTTGGAAAGCGTATTTAAAAATGTGCGTCTTGTGTCGTTTCGATTGATTCCCCCGTTTTGTTTTGTAAATGATATGAGTGGCCAATGCTATTAATCAATAATGTTGCAGAAAAATGTAAGTGTCCAGTGTCTGGTTGGCCGTTTTATTGTAAAATGCGTTAGCATTTGGTCCATAGAATCAACGCCAGCTTTAGTTTTAAAACAAAATCGCTTTGAGTTTCATGGCTTCCCCTTCAACATGTTTTGTGTAATGAAAGGTGGAAAGCAAATTGACTGCCAAAACGAAACAAAATTGTCACAAAAACGAAACACAGTTGAACGTATTGGCCGGTCATTTTTTTTCAACACTTCTTTGGTAAGACATTTTTTGCCAATCCTTGAGCCCCTTCGAATGTTGTGAAAAAATGATCGGATATCTGTGTTCTGCCGGTGTTGGTGTAACGATTTGCAAAATCCATCAATACATTTTCACCTTGATTCACCTCTCGATGGGCTCCTTCTTCCTTTCCAGTGCACAATTTTCCTTGCAACGGAAATTTTGTCTTTGATTCGCATGCCCACCATACTTTTATGCCATACCTTGCCGGTTTCGATGAAATATATTGAGTAAATTTAGTTCGGCCTCGATATGGAAACAGTTGCTCATCGACGGTTATATTTTTAAACGGTTCATAATATTTGGCAAGATTTTCATTCAAAAAATTCCATATATCACGAATTTCACGCTTTGTGTGTTTGTAAACGAAATGCACGCTTACGACTATCATCAAAACGCCACAACAGCTTTGAATCCTTCATATTATGATGCGCAACATAGAATGGAATAGAATATGTAATGTAAGAGAGCTAAAAAAGCCACATATTAAAAAGTTTTTGAAAAGTGGCTTAAGTTGTTTTTTGAACCGAACCTTATTCCAAACGGTTATCATTCTAGTAGGTTCGATTCATGGTCCAATAATCATCATCACCCAAATATCTTATTTTGATCTTGAAATGATTCGAATTATTTCAATTTCTTTTGAAATTCATAGGAACTGAATACTTATAAAAAGTATGCTATAGAAAATTTGTAGATTAGAGATTTTCAATTTGCTCTCACCTTATCAACATGGGCTAGCCAAGGGTGGGCGGCTTCTTTTGGCCCTTGAACACGGGCGGCATACGTGAGTCCCAAAAGAAGACATGATAGATGGACAGAATGAAGCCCAAACTGCACAGACCACACAAATAGATGACAATTACAAAGTAGCGTGCAAATCGTTCCGTACAAGTCGGCTCAGCAAACACAATCTCCTCCAGCTGTGGTGTTTTTGGTATGTACGAGCAAGTGTTGCGCCTGGGCGCACTGCTGCTGGCCAGGCGCACACTACGACCATGGGAGGGGGTCGGTGCGGGCTCATCCGACTTAACATTGGACTCGATAATATTGACAATTTTGGCCAAACTGGCAACGCCCGCGGGCGTGGTCGTGGGCGTGGATGACATGCTACTGGACACAGTCGTGGTGCCCGCTGTGCGGCGTGCCGATTACTGATTTGATGGGTCTGGCGTGAACGTCGATTAAATCAAAATCAAATGGACATGGACTTGGATGGTGACGCAAGCTTTGGTGGGGGGAGGGTTCGCACCAACTCTACGATTTAGTGGAACGTACAAAAGCGGATTAATTTTGTGCGTGGCTGTCAAGTTGCATTTTGCTTTGCCCCCCAAGGGCCCTCGAATTAATCCCGAATGGCGAATGCGAATAGCAGACGCCAACTGACCTAGCACAACAACACTCACCGGATACGGAGCCGGATAGGGGTGGGTGGTGGAGGGCATAGACCCTACTCCGCCCTAGCCAATGGGATGCGTATGCTTGAACACGGGCAGCGGCGGCATCCGCGAGTCCCATATAAACAAGTAGTACATGGCCAACGACAGACCCATGCCACTCACTCCGCCCATGTACAGAATGAGGGTGAGCAGCCGGAAGGTCTTTGACTCGAAGAAGTCATTCGATTTTGGCACTTGAATCTCCTCATCCTTGGCCTCATTGACCACGGCGGCCAGATTGGACATTGTAACTTGTGACATTTTGCTACCGATACGAAACTAAGCGAACTAGAGAAGAGCTCTGTCTCTGGAGGCGTACCAACGGTGAACTAACGGGCACTGGCTAGCAGCCGGGGCTCCCGTCCCGTATTAGTTGCCGTCGCGTCGGCAGCGACGCGTTCGTTTTGCGGTTTTTGTCTCTCTTCTGGTCAACTAGCGCTAGACAAAGTGTGGCAGCGTCTTGGCCAGTTACGCTAATAAGATTCCACAGTCTCACAACCCACACCCACACCCACTCCCCCAACCGGCTGCTACATCACGTGCACACTTCGACAGCCACTTGACCTGGTTTGATTTCGTCAGGTGGTTTTCTTGCTTTGTTTTGTTGCTGCGCGCACCCATCAAAATTTTTGAGAATCAATTCATTCAAGGAAGTGCTCAACTAAGAGAGAAGGAATGACAGCTTTGATCGGAAAGGTCGATGGGCACTCAGTAGCCCCGTTGCGCCCTCATGCTGGGCCAGTTATTCCTCTTAAAGTGAAACTCAAATTTATTTTGTGGTTGCTGCGCACTTCAGCTAGATTTTGGCAGACGAAAACCCCAAGGTTTTGGTCAAATTTCCTTTCTCCCGAAATATGACGACGCTACCGAAATTTCCCACGTCTCCCACCGAAAAATCGTGATGTTTTAATGCCTACAAAAAGACAAAATATGACGAAATACCGAACAATCATGACGTTTCCGAAAAATCCGCACATCTTCAAAATTACCAACGTTTCCAAAAAGTTAAGACACTCCCGAAAATTTCGACCCTTTTCGAGAAAACGGTTCAATCTCCCGAAAAATCATGTTGAGGCATCTCCACAGCTACCTTAAGGGACATTAATCCTTATGTTTTGATATTCTCAAAGTTCACGACAAATACCGATGCTTCCAAAAAAGTTCACTTGCTTGTGCCAAGTCTTCAAAAAATTCTAAGTATCACGACCTTCAATCCGACTTCAAAATAACGCTTTCAAAATAACCGATGCTCGCGAAAAATCAATTCACTGACTCAAATTCATGAATTTTGAAAAAAACCCGAAAAGATCTTGTTTTTTAAGACTTTTTACCAAGCTTAAAACCAAGTGGTAACGCTTTTGAAGGAATGGAAGCTTTTGAAAAATGCCAACCTTTTCAAAAATGTCCATATTCACCAAAAATGCAGACGTTCGAAGAAAAAAAGATCCCAACGTTACCAAAATATCGTAACATAAGCGAATTCCAAATTTATGGAAGTTCCGGAAAAGTCAATTCTTTCCAGGAAAATTGCGAATTTTTTACTAATACCGAATATACTCAATTTTTGAAGAAGTTTTTAGGTTGTTTGCAACCGACAGATTATGTTGAAGTTCTTAAAAAACACAGACTATTTTGAACATTTTCATGCTTATCCCAATAGTTCCGAAGATCACAATGTTCCAATAATATCCCTACATAACTGTAAATCCTCGACGGTTGTGAATAATAAAATCACTACGTTCCAAAATTTATTGACGTTTCCGAAAAGAGAATTTACTAAAAAAATCGCAAAAGTTGTTCAGCTGACAAAAAATCATGATGCCTCTTGAATTTTCGACGTTTCAGAAAATCAAGCAACTTCCAAAAAGTGTCGGAAAATTGTCAACGTTTACGTTACGTTCAAAATTCCCGAAGTTTTCAAAAGTTCCAACGTTTCCAAAATATTCCAACTCCGTCGTTTCTAAAGAATGTCTTAAACCGAAATGTCAAATATTGAAATACTGAATAGACAGAATAGACAACCGACAGGAAATCCTAAAGTTCTTAAAAACTGCCTACTATTTCGAAAATGTCTCTTATGAAAAATGCAGACGTTTAGGAAAAATCCCAAAGATCCCAGCGTTTCTCAAAAATCCTTACATAACCGGAAAACCGCGAAGGAACTATTATTATTCCTGATAAGTGATTTCGCTTCACGACTTTTTAATAAAATTCAAAAAAATGTCCAAATATTGTCAAACTCTCAAAACTTCATGATTCCTCTTGAATTTCCGACGTTCCAGAAGAGTCAATAGAAACCGAAAAAAATCCTTATGTTTCTGAAAATTTTCGCCCTTACGGAAAATACCGACACGAACGTTCTTTAAAATTCCCGATTGTTCCGAAAAATTCCGACGTTCCCAAAACATTCCAATTCTGCCGGAAAATCACGAATTTTTGTTAAATACCGAAAAGACTTCCAATAATCTTCCAAAATCACGACTGTAACTTTAAATTCCGTCTTTTTCGAAAAAAAAATACCCATAAAATTTCGACTTTTTTATTAAGAAGTATCCTCTAGTCGTATATGCCATCATTTCTACTGCTGAGACCAATGGTCATTGGCAAATCCAATTAGCTGAGTGGGGAGGGGAAAGGGTGGAGGCTTGACATGTGATGGCACCCACCCGACTTACCTTTACACCTATTGGTACTCGTGCACCTTCTGCACCGGGTGACCGCCAATCGAAACGGGAAACTTGAGATGTATATCCGGCATGCTGGAGTCAAAGAAGATCAAATAGTAAACGGCCAATGCCATGCCCAGGCTACTAATCCCACCCACGTAGAGAAAGACCGAGATCCAACGAAATGTTTGGGTCTCGAAAAATGCCGACAGTGACTGCTCCTTGGGTAGGCGCACCTCATCAGGCAATGTTTGCTCCTCCGTGGCCAAAAGGTTCGCTGGTGCCATGTCGACTGTTCGGCAAAGCATCCGAAATTGGCCTCTTAAGGCATTACCAATTATGCAAATGGGGGAAAACGATTGATTGATTGATTGACACTAACTCTGATTGACTGTCATCCATTTCTGTAGGTAATGGCAAGAAGAAGAACAATCCACCGCCGAGCCATAGCTTCGAGGAGGCCATCACACTGACGGGCGTCGGTTGGTTTCACTACAAACTGCTGCTGATCTGCGGACTTTGCTTCATGGCCGTTATGGTGGAGATAATAGGAGTTAGTTTGATCATGAATCAGATGAAATGTGACCTCCAGCCGACGCTGGAACAGCAGGGTATACTAGCCTCGGCTGGTTTCCTTGGGGTGGTGCTCAGCTCGCATGCCATGGGCTTTCTAGCGGACACTTGGGGGCGGGTGGCCCTGCTTCGCTATGCTTTATCACTCAGTGCTGTGTGCTCCATTATCTCTGCATTCTCGGTGAACATTTGGATGCTCATAGTGTTTCGTTTCTTGACCGGATTTTTCATCTCCGGGGGTCAAGCGTGCGTGTTCAGCTTGTGCGGGGAGTTCCATGGCAATGGCTCGCGCGTACGTCATGTGACTCTGTTATCTGTATTTATGTGTGTGGCCGTGATGTTTGCACCAGGTGAGGGTCCATCTCTAATGTTTGCTCATAACTAAAAGTAACAATGCACACATAAAGTTCTGAGCATACATAACTTAAAAGACCTCGAAAATATTTTCTGAAGTTTTTGCTTTTACCAGCCATGGGCATCTGCATCCTGCCTCTTCAAATCGATACGATGGTGTTGGGACTGCGCTTCTCCTCATGGCGTATTCTACTGATCGCCGATGTATCCATCTCCCTGCTAGCCCTGGCCGGTCTCTTTATGCTACCCGAAACGCCCAAATACGAGCTGGTTCAGGGCAAAGCTGATTTGGCCCTGGAAACGCTGCGTCGCATCTATGCCCAGAATTCGGGTCGTCCGGGCAAGGAATTTATAGTCCAACAGCTGGATCTGCAGACGGGTGGCGCCAGCCTCGCCAATGTGCATGGATTCTGTGATGCCGTACGCCTTATATGGCATCAGACTGTACCGCTTTTCTATCGCTCCCGCGTGTTCCACACCCTTAACATATGTTTCATACAGTTCCTCATTTATGGCATTGCTCAGGGCATCTTTATGTGGTTCCCCACCATTTTGGATGCACTGGGCTCAGAGGAAGGCAGCAACTCATTGCTGTGCGAGGTCCTGCAGGATCTAAATGTGGCTGCACCGGCCACGAATACAAGTAGCAATGGTAGCGAAGTCTGCACCGTGGATGTCGATGTGAATACCTATCAGGTATTGATCACCATTGGAGGCACCTTTATGGTCATTTATCTAATCTTTGCCTATACGATTGATATGATTGGAAAACGAAATTTGTTGAGTGAGTATAAAATTAGTGTTAAGAGAAAAAATTTGGATGCTTTCAGCTGAACAGCTTGATGCCTGATCAATGATGGATCAAATAATTTTCGTGGCAAAATTTTAGTTATTTTTCAAGAAATTTGATCACTGATTAATGAGATACTTTTTTGTCATTTTCACTGCCAAAACATGAGGTCCAAAAATTGCTAAATTAGTAAAAAAACGAGAAGGCCAAGCTAACTTCGTCTGTGCCGAAGTTTTTATATCCTTGCAAAAGCTGATTTTGAAATGTCAGAGTTTAAGAACGCTTACATAAAAATCAAACATTTTTCTAACTAAAACTCATTTTCCGACAGATAAACATTTGATTTCGAACAAATTTCGCGAATCTTTTTGAAAACATATCAAATTAACAATCGCCGAGTTTAAGAAAGATAAAATTTAAAACCAAAAAATTCACTAAGACTTATTTTCCGACCGATCGTTCCTATGGCAGCCTTAAGATATAGTCATCCAATTTCGACCAAATTTTGCGAATGTATTTGAAAGCATATAGAATTAGTAATCAGTGAGTTTAAGAACGCTTACATTAAAAACAAACAAAAATTTCATCCTAAGAACCATTTTCAACCGACTGGTTCTATGGCAACCATAAGAGTCACCCGATGTCGATCAACTTTTCCAAATTAGTTTGAAAGCGCTTAATATTAAGAATCAGCGACCTTAAGAACGATTTACTTGAAAACAAAAAACAACAGAGCACTAAGACCCACTTTCCGACCGATCGGTCCTATGGCAGCTATAAGATATGGTCATCAGATTTTGACCAAAATTTGGAAATCTGTTTGAAAGCATATAATATTCATAATGGACGAGATTGAGGACGCCAACATTGAAAACAAAAAAGTTTTTCTCAGTAAGACCCATTTTCCGACCGATGATTCCTTTGACAGCTATTAGATATAGTCATCCGATCTTGACCAAAATTTGCAAATCTTTTAGAAAGCATATAATATTTACAATGGCCGAGTTTTTTTTCTCACTAAGCCCCATTTTTTGACCGATGGCAGCTATAAGATATGGTCATCCGATATGGTTCCGTTATATTAGCAGTGTGCAGTAAAAATAAGACTCTGTGCAAAATTTCAGCTCGATAGCCTTTAAACTGAGAGACTAGTTTGCTTAGAAACAGACAGACATACGGACGGACAAAGCTCAATCGACTCAGCTCGTCGCCCTGATCAAGAATATGTATAGTTCATGGGGTCGGAAATGAATATTTCTATGCGTTGCCAACTTCTGGGCAAAATTATCAAACAATTCATAGAAATAGCTAAATATATATAATATATATAAGAAGTAGCAAAAAATATTCCTTAGGGTCAAAACATAAGCAAAAAGGCGTTTTTCGGATTGAAAACAACGAAAAACTTAAAAATAATTTAAGATATAAGAATACTTAAAATAGGCTTCAAAACTTGCTCTGGAGACAGAATCTCCGGTTTTTTTTTTAGGAAGTTCAAGCAAAGCCTGAATCGAAGCACAAAGAAACTGTAAGTGGTTCGGTTCTAACCGGAACATTGGCAGATCTGAACTTAAGGAAAAGTGGCGACTTCATTCAAATGAGCAAATGCATCCTTAGCTTATTTTTGGCTTATATCTATAAAATTATACTCAATTATTTCACCGACAAGTCTTAGTTGGGGCAATATTTGCAATTCATACGCTGCCAATTCATAGTTGCTAAATTTTTTTGTGTCAGTCATCTGACAGTCTATTCAGAGTGAGCATACTAGAGGTGGCAAAAATTCGAGGTTCATGGCATTGATTTTTCCCATTTTTAGAACAACATCGATTAAAATCAATTAAACTCGTTTTTTAAATTTGACTGGAGTAAATACTTAGGTCATATTTCTCATCTTCTAGAAGGCATTATGTGTCACATTAACTAACAAATGTAAATTGTTAGTTTGTCTAACACATAAGAGCTTTCTATAAGATAAATCGGACTTGAATGAATAAGAATTCAAAAATATGTAGCAAAATGAATAAAATTTGAGTGAACTTAAATTATGCCAATTCATGTGTAAAAGAGGGTTTTTTTCGGTTTTCGGGTTTTTATTTACAAACTATTTATACGGGTTTCTATATACACACAGTTTTATATTTACAATGTCTCTAATGGGTTGTCTATACATGGGTAGATATCTGTCTGTCTGTCTGTCTACTACTTCTACTGCGTTCCACTCTCGGTCTCGTCATCGTCCATTTCATTTACAGTGTAATCATCATTCGATTTCTTAAAAATCCCTTTACACTAAAATATCGGTACATCTATACATATTTACATCATGGAGGTCATTTTCAAATAATTCCAAAGACTACACAAAAATGATCATTGGTTACCAAAAACGCATAATGTGCAATGCGAATGTAGAATTGAGCACAGTACATATAGGTCAACACACGAATTACTTACAAGAATATTTTTTGATTTTCCTCCCTTTCGTGATCCCCCAATACCAATATGTTTTGTCCGAAAAAATCAAGTTTTGGACGTTCGAGTTGGAGAAGTTCAACTGTTTTTCTAATGATTATGCCTTCAATCATCCCTGCTAAATTCACTTCTGTGGTATTGTACTAAGGGGAAGGTCTATAGCAAAGAATGCTTAGACTTCAGACGGATTTATTAGACATTTTTTCGCACTACGTTTCAAAAATAACGAAATGTGGAGTTCACAAATCAAGTCCAAAAATTTTTTAGTAGGACATAGAACTTTTTAGAGGTCTCTTGCTCAATAAGTTATGATTTTGTTCATAACATTTCTAAAACAAGACACGCACAACACCACAAATTAGGCTGGTTGACCGTACCATCAGCGATCTTTGCCTATCTTTAATAAGCTGTCAGAGGCTACCTCATGACAAAAGTGCTATGACCGCTTGGGAATCCCAAATGCAGGCTTGTAACAAAATCCGACACCAGCAGCAATCGCCAAGTCACAGAAGCTTTGTGTGTGTGCATGCCCCGTACCCGCCCATCTGTTGTTAGTGGGGGAAATTCTCTCCGCGCAGTTAACACAGTCGCCAATTGATTGCATTGTCCAAATGCAATCAAACAGGGGTTTTTGTTGTTTTTTAATGAAACTATTTTTGGTTTTAGTTTCTAACAGTTTTAGTCAAAGTTTTTGCTTTAAGCTGGCTCAACTCAATTAAACAGAGATAAATTACAACATTTTTGTAATAGCAATGGTATGTAGCTGTTACGGAATTGACCACAATTCACTCACCAACAGACTTGTTGCTTTCACACTTCAACCACTTGAAAATTTCGGTATTTATTTCAATGGTGTGAAATCAAAGCCTGAAATTCTGATATGAAGTCTCAGCCTGAAATTATGATATGGGTTTTTGAAGGTGTTACCAATTGTTGTAAATTAAATCTGTTGAATTTTTGGCTGTTGCTAAAGTCTGGACATTTTTGTTCAGTGATAATTTTAGCTGGTTCCGTGAAGGGATCGAACACATTGTCTGTAGAGTAATTTAAATAAGGGATTGTATACCGGTTCTTGACCGAACCGGTGAAAGCGGTTCGGGTAGCTTCGGTTCATTTCATCAACTTCTACTAACTAAATTTAGATACTTTTGAAATAGAAAGCGAAAACTGTTGTTGAAAAGCTCTTAAGTACATTTTGATATGTCTAGATAGATATTTGTAAGTTTTGGAATTTATATCACACATAGACCGAATTGTTCTTTTTATACACTTGAAAAGTGTATTATAATTTTGCCCAGGATAGCAGGATCAGCACGACGAACTGAGTCGATTGAGCTTTGTCCGCCCGTCCATCTGTCTGTTTCTACGCGAACTAGTCCCTCAGTTTTTAAGCTATCGAGCTGAAGTTTTGCACAGAGTCTTCTTTTGGCTGCGCCCTGCTAATATGTCGGAACCGCCCGGATCGGATGACTACTTCTTGTAGCTGCCATAGAAATGTTCGGTCGGAAAATGGGTTTTAGTGAGAAAAACTTTTTTGTTTTCAATATTAGCGCTCTTAAACTCGGTCATTGTTAATGTTATATGTTTTTAAGCTGATCTGCAAAGTTTGGCCGAAATCGCTAACCTTTGAAGCTAACTTTTTCAAGTGTATTAAAACTTCGGCAAACGAAGTTAGCTTTGCTTTCTCGTTTCTTCTAGTCTTCTTCTTAAGGAAAGATAGATGTTGAGATCAGGGAATCAAACCAGAACCGGTACCGCATACCGAAAAGAACCGATTTAAACTCTTAACCAGAACCGGAACCCATATTTTCAATTTATTTCATACCACCGGTATCCGAGTACCGATATTTTTGGAACCGAAAAGAACCGTAACATTGTACCGGTACAGTTTCGGTTCTGAGTGCAACAACTAGACTGCTAATTCTCTTAATTGTAATCTTAAATGAATAGATTCTGGTTGGCAAATCTTGTGTATAGTGAAATAGAAAAAGGCAAGACAAAGCTCTTTGAAAATAATGCATTCCTATTTGGTTTCCAAGACCCTCATTATAAAGCAATGCGAACAACAGAAAAGTTCTGCTTTAACTACTTTAGTAGATACAGGTCTGTTACCAATTCCGAAAACGAGTGAAGTTGCCGCAAATCGAGTTCAATGCTGTTCTGAATTTCGCGAATAGTGTAGATCAGGTCCGTAATAGCAAATCGTAAGCAAATCGATCGGAATTGGGAGCAGAAAAAAGTAAAACGTTCGTTTTCGTGTTTACTTTTTATACTCTGTACCGAAGGTACATAGAGTATATTAAGTTTGTGCAAAAGTATGTAACAGGGAGAAGGAATCGTTTCCGACCCTATAAAGTATATATATTCTTGATCAGCATCAACAGCCGAGTCGATATAGCCATGTCCGTCTGTCCGTCCGTCCGTCCGTCCGTCCGTATGAACGAAGAGATCTCAGAGATGTTAAGAGATAGAGGTTTGACATATATGGGGCATATATTTCTTATAGTTGCAGGCAGATCAAGTTTATTTTCAATTTTTGCCACGCCCACTCCCGCCCCCGCAATTTGGAAAAAACGTCATATCTCCTACAGTTTTGAAGATAGATCGTTTGTACCTTCTAGAGATACCTTGTAAACAAAATTATTTATCGATTTGCTGAAGGAATGATAAAGATCGGATGAACGATACTCAAGTTATGAGCAAAAAACGGCCAGTAAACACCCAGCACCACCCCACCCACCACCGCAGCATTCTATTGAACGGCAGTCTTAGTGAGAGAGAGAGAGAGAGAGAGAGAGAGAGTGAAACTTAGAGATGAGCGAGTATAACTCGTGAGCAAATGCGAGCTGAGATGTTAAGGGTACAGAGTATGTTATAGTCGGGCTTGACCAACTTTCTTTCTTGTTTTTTAAATGTTCGGAATTCGGAACAGTACAGATATATTCAAAGTTTTTATCCAAGTGCAACTAAATGAGGAGAGCAGCTCTGACATAAATGCTTTATCTGAAAGTGGAGGCGACGACGATGCAAATATGTATTTGTATGAGGAGAAACAGGACAATACAAATAGTTCAGTATTTTCATACAACTGTTCAGTGTGTGATTCAAGATTTTTCTGAGCTTAAAACGATTTCAAAATAAAGAAGATAAATCCGACGAAGTGTCCTGAATTGTATGAACTGTCAACAGTTCCTAAGTGATCGTAGGAATGAAGCTTTATTAATCTCCGCTATGAAATCAGATGGTCGCAAAAAAAACAAAATGAAGGCTCTTTCTTTAAATTTTACCGGTACATACCGAAATAAAAATCCAGGTACCAATACGGAACCGAATACCGAAATAATGTTAGAATCAAAACAGAACCATAAGTTTTGGTAGGTACCAGAACCGGAACCGATATACGATTCGGTCTGATTCCCTGGTTGTGAATTTTACCATATTTCTTTGATCAAGAAATTCGCTCTTAGATCAAGAGTTTTCATTCTTACTGTACTTTTGACATCGTTAATTCTTGCATATTTCCTCTAACCGTAGGCTGCAAACCGGTCTAAAAACCAAACCCAGAAGAGCCGGTTCGGTTCCAGTTTTTTTGAGTCCATCGAAGCGGACCTTCTAAATCTATTACCTCCCGAACCTGAACTGGAATCTGAAACCAAAGCTGAACCCGAACCGAAAAATTCAGTCGATTTTTTAACCATTGCTTAGCACTGGGTCGGTTGGTACATTATTTACTAAATATCCGTTTTGTAAATCATATCCAATATCGGTATATTGCGACTATAAAGAGTAAACTGTGACATGGCAATACAAACTTCTCATATAATATCTAAGTACCAGTGACTTGGTAGCATTAATAATTGTGGTCCAACTCATCAAATAGTTTGGTAAATTAAATGAGCTCTCTTCTACAAATCTAAGGCCTAGCAAAACCAGAATTCATATTTTAAGAATCAAGCTTCGGTCCTTGAAACAATCCTTATAATTCTCGATGGGTTGGAACATCCGTACCGAACATTTTCCGAACAGAAATCCTCTATTTGTTCTCCAAGTGTCAGCCAAGCAAAGTAAACGTTTTCAAAGATCTTAATTCAAGAGTTTGTTAATAGCTCTTACATGGTTTAAATAGATTTAAGATAGAAATTTACTTAAATTTTAAAAATCTTCAAAATTACTTTTTTTAAATTTTCCTTTTGCTTCTCCTTTTTCAGTCAGTTGGATGATACTCTCCATGATCTGTGTGGTGGGCTTACATTGGGTCCAACAATTTTCCCTTGTCGTCATTGCCCTAACGATTACCATGGCCATTGGTAATTGTGGCGGATTGGTCTGCACCATGGCCATGGAGTTCTATCCCACACATATCAATGCCATGGGCATGTGCTTCATCATGATGGTGGGTCGTTTGGGTGCCGTTGTGGGTAGCAATGTATTGGGACGTTTGATCTTCAGTAGCTGTGAAGTTGTCTTTTGGGCTTTGCTCGGTGTGATGGTGCTATTGGCCATCATGGGATTTTTCCTGCCCGAACAAACCAGACAGAAGTCACTGGTGTCTACACCAACGCCGTCGGCAACGGGAACAGCCATAGTGACAGCCACAACGACACCGATCCTGGCGGTTAGCTCTAAGTAAGATTAGTTCTATGTTCTAGTTGTAAATTTTGTTTGAGTAAAGTCATTTGAGCCAAGCAGAACGGGAATTGGAAATGGGAACGGGAGCAAACTGCATTGGAAATGGATTAGGTAAATGTTTGTGCTCATTCTTGATGCCGAGTTGCTGTCGTCGGAGTTGGCTGCATTAACATTCTCTGCACTGACAGTGGACTATGGGTAAAAATGCCAAGTTTTTATAATGTAAATCAATTTTGAATTTGCTTCATTTTATTTGACCTTAATTCTTGCCAAATGTTGAGAAGTGCATGCCAAGTTGTTCCGTGTTTTTTGTCTGATCTTATTGAGATGTTCAGAATAGCTAGATATAAGGCCTAGGTTAATTTTGTATTTTTTGAAAATGTGTTGGGATAAACAAAAACTTTATTTTGGACCCTTAGTCGACGGCTTTATTTATAAAGAACACCAATTGTAAACCAAATTTATTGAATTTGATTCAAATACAAAAGAAAGCTTTCGTGCCCATAGTCCATTTGGACAGTTGACCATGGTGCCTCCGGGGAGCAGGGGCCCACCACTAAACGCATTCCAACTCTGCGCAACTGCAATCGCTTTGCTCTTTTATTATTTATTCAGTAAACGGGTGTTTGCTCCGCCGGCTGGGGCACAGAGTCAGAGTCCCATAGTCATAGTCCATCTGCTGCCAATCATAACTGCCTCAGTACGTACATAACACACACGTCGCCCAAGAAGCGTCCGCGTATTAGTATTGTCGTTGTCCATTGATTGCCTAACTGCGCATTTCTCGACTTATATGGGCATTGGCCAGATAACCACATAACAACTGCCAGTCCCAGGTCCCAGTCCCAGTCTCCCCAATCACACAATCACAGTCTCGGTGCGAATGTCGATGCCAATGCCAGTTCCATTAGCTACGTGGAAACATCTTAGTATCTCGCCATCTGTGGGGGCTGCAAATGGAGTGTGGATCAGTCCACACAACCCACATTTACAGCCTGAACTAGTACAACATTTAGTTCAGCCTTCACTTCCAACTGCACAAACACACACACACAGACAGAGAGAACGAGAGAAGAGACACACACAGAGCAAAAACCAAAAAACTACAGCAAAAATATATGTTCTAAATTCTAGAATGCTAAATTCTTAACCCTAGTAGTGAGGATGCTGGGGGGAAAAAGGGAGATTTATTACAATTTTAGGCTTACTTTGGAAAAGTCGGCGGAGGCAAAGAACCGAAAATGAGTTAGGAAGACCCAGCGTGGTAAGACATTGCCCAGCAGGGTGTGAACAACTGGAGCCAACGGAAGCAGAAAAGATCTTTCAAAGGATTGAGGATCTTTTGAATACTCAAGATGTTTAACTTCGACGTCTTTTAAGGCTATAAAGTACATCTATCAAATCCACCGAACCGTATTGTCATATATTGCGGTGTTCGGTTCGGTTTATAGACACGAATTAACGCTTCAATTTGGTATGGTTCAATTTAGAACTGGCTTGTATTCCAGGTTTTTCGTAACTAAAACCGTTAACTCCTTAAAAAATGGATCCAAAAACAAACGGGCAACGTTTATGGTTAATCTAGGTCCGAAAAGCTGTGCATAGCATAATTTAATATGAATATACTAACTTTTAAAAGCTTAATAAAGCCCCCCGGAGTTGACCGCATTTCCGCAGAGTTTATTCGATTTGCAACACCACTGTTTCTGCAAAAGTTCTGCAAACGGAAGCTTTTAACGAGATGTTTGAGACGGGAAGGATTTCGGATAGCTTCAAAAAGGGCACAATATTCCCCATCTTTAGAATGGGAGATCCAAAAGATGGTAGAAATTATAGGGGTATCACGTTTCAAAACTCAACCTTCTCCACAGTGCTACTACAACGTTTAAGCGATTGGATCTCAGATGAAGATTTTCTTACAGAGTACCAGGCGAAAAGGATTCTCGACAATTGGCAATATATTTTGCGTCTCCACAATCGCCAGATCCTATTTAGATAGCGGTAGAAAACTGAATGCTTTTTTTTGATGATTTTAGTGTGGCTTTCGACTCTATAGACAGACACTATAGTCTATAGACACTTATGTTCAAACTAAGCAGTCTAGGCATCTCGTCGAAATTTTTAAACACGCTCCAGGAAATTTACCTCGGAATCGAAGCTGCAGTATGGGACGGGAGCTCCTTATCGGGGTGGTTTTCTACAAAGTCTGGATTCAAGCAAGGTTACCTCTTAAGTCTAGTCCTCTTCTCCTTATACCTAAACGACTTACAAGACTACACAGAAAAAAAAGTCATGATATTTTCAACCTTTTCAATCTTGAAGTAAGCCCGGCATGAGCTTGAAAATTCAATCTTGACTTACAGGATATTCTACACAATTCAAGCTTTCAGGGATTGGCCCAATCCTTTCGAACTTGTAATATTCCAAATGTGCTTAATTCAATCCCCTTTGAGATCACATGTTCATTAATAAGAGAGCGACAAAATTTAAGTAGCATTTTTGACATGCAGCTACAAACGCGACGGTCGTGAGCTATGAAACGCTATTCCATTCGTGTTCAGTGCGCATGGTCGTGAGTTCGAATCCCAGTTTTTATATATTATATCTTTGTTTTTCAGAAGTTTTAAACAAACATAAACTGGAGTGGTTCTTGTAGTGTGTATCCTACACGTTTCGTGTAGCTTTTCAACACGTCGCGTTTAGCTTTCTCATTTCAACACGTGGCGTGCAGAAAAGCTACACAAACGTTATGGGTTGAAAATCCCGGTCAAAACGTGTAGAAATCACACATTTTCGTGTATCTTTTGCATATTTTTTTCTCTGTGTACCGATTGGGGTTGATTTGATCCCGTATGGATTGATTTTTTTTTTTTTTTGTTTGAGTGTAGCTCCCACAAGGTATCTCGGTAAACGGACGCTAAATGGAAGTCCTTGTGTATGCAGATGATATTGTGGTTTCGCTGAATCTTTTTTAGCTATGCAACACTCTATAGATGCATCGCAGGTTTACTGTAAACTCTGGGGGCTTCGAATAAACTTCGATAAGTCCAAGATCATGGCGTTCAAAAAGCACTGGAGGAGACTGGCTGCAAACGAAAAATGGCATTTGGAGGATGATGAGCTTCAGGTTGTTAAGGGCTACAAATATCTGGGAATATGCATTCACCATTACGCACAATTTAAGTATCACTTAAAAGAAAAGCTGAAGAACGCGAAAACAGCTATTAATAGCACCTGGGAATGCCTTCTCAGCAAACGAGACATACCCATAAGCATCAAGTTCAAGCTATTTTGTGGTAAGGTCGATCATGTGCTACGGCTTAATTCAATATGATAAAGTTGATAATTTACTCAGATATTTTATAAAGAAACTTTTCCACCTGCCCCAATACACCCCAAATATAATGTTGTGATTAGAGACAGGGCATCAGCTACATGCAAAAGGTTCTGAGCAAGCACGAGCACAGACTGCTTAAGATTTTAGCGATACTTTTTTGCAACGAAAGAAAGCAGTGCTTTCAAGAGAGGGAAAACTTAGCAGCTACCCATAATGAATTGCTGAATCTCGAGGACTGTTCGTCATGGAGACTCTAGACGCGAAAAATCTTAATGAAAATGGATGCATCGTATACTGCACGCTTCATCCAAGAATCACATAGAAGCGAAGAAAGGGAAATTTATAGAGTACTTTACTACGATCTTGGAGAGAGAAACTATTTAACGAGGCATTTACCACAAGTCAGAGCCGTTTAATCTTCATGGCACGATGCGAGCTTTTGGGACTAATCTCTATGCCGAATATAACGCGAACAGATACAAACAGCACTCTATGCAATTGGCAGGAATAAGAAAACGTTATTCACTTCATCGGAAAATGCCAAATACTACGAGAGCATAGAACAATGCTGTTAGGCATTGAATACATTTAGTCAACTACTTAGGTCAAGCCCTACTCTACACTCAGAAAATAATTTTTCTATATTTTAGAAAATAGCCCACTAAAATTTAGAAAAACATTTCTTAACTATGGTTTCGACGCTAATAATTTAATACTTATTAATACTTATTCCAAAGTGCTACGAAAAATGCGGGTGGGTGATGGGCTGGGATGGTGGAGTGGGAGGGGGGTCTGTGGAAAAACAACCATATTTATGTATCTGATCAATTTAAGTTAGAAGCCACACAAAGTGGCAAAAAAGCCATAAAGTGTGTGAAGTGCTGCCCATTGCCGTTGCGGCACGTGTTACCCATCATAATTGTTTGTTTTCCTTATAACTCGACTCTCGTATATCCGATATTCACAATTCCTTTGGCGGATCAATAAATAATACTAATTACTAAATATGCGTAAAAGGTACGAACCGTCTATCTGCAAAACTGTGGGAGATATGACAAAATTGCGGGGGCGTGGTAAAAAAGAACAAAAACTTGATCTGCCTGCAAGTATAAGAAGTATATGCCCAATACATGTCAAACCTCTATCTCTTACCATATCTGAGATCTCTTCGTTCATACAGACAGACGGACAGTCAGACAAACAGACGGACATGGCTATATCGACTCGACTGTTGATGTTAATCAAGAATATATATACTTTATAGGGTCAGAAATGATTCCTTCTCCCTGTTACATACTTTTGCACAAACTTAATGTACCCTGTGTACCTTTCGTATGTATTGTGTAAACAAGCTATGTTTTTGTGGGGTTGAATGTACTAAAAAGCGACTCATATGCTTACACACAAATCCATCTTGAAATAGACATTCAGTATATTTTTAGCTATGGTATGAGCAACGAGCACTTCACGAACGGCAAAGATTGGGTGCCCACAGGCTAAGCGCACGCCGTGCATTTATTGTTGTTTTGCGCAAAGATAGCCGCGCGTATAGGCACTTACACAGACAGTGCTCTCACATACAGCCCATAGCACAAGCCAAACTTCAAATGTGTTCTCTTTTCTCTTTCTCTACTATGCCTCTTGGCAATTCGAACACAACAAAAAAGTTGTGTATGCGTCGTCTTTAATGTATATTTTGTTGTTGGGGTCCCCCAATATAATTTCGTTTAAAAAAATCGGAGGCAATAATCGGGTTTCTATTTCTATTTTTTGTGGTTGTTTTTTGGTGTCTACGCGGCCGTAAGCTGGCTGTGGGCACCTCTGATCTACAGGGAGAAGCTAACTTTGTGAGGATGTTCAAACAGCTCTTGCTTCTGGGATAGAGATTTTGAGGGGCAAGCTATACCATTACACCTTTTTGCTACAAACAAAAGCTTTTCGAAAAACTTTATGAAATTTTATTAATTGGGTAAATTCGGTCTTAGTCCCTACTTACTTTTCCAAGTTGTTCGATTGCCGCGTTCTCTCTCTCCGTCTCTCTCACAATCGACTGTTTGTACCGGCAGCTGCTAGCGAATCTTTGTTTGCTAATAGCTTCAATATATTTCAACTGAAGACAAGCAACAGTTCCCTGGCAAGTTAATGAGCTAACTTATGGCTTAGCTCGTCTCCACTTCAGCTCAATTCCCAATTGTCGCATCTCAATTCAAAAATTCAACAAGTGTCGTGCCATCGTCTGGCAAATTAGCCAGTAAGCGGTGTTCCATCAATCTTGATGGGGCCCCATTGACCCACAATGGGCACAAATTAGCATTAGCTGTGCAAACAAAAGCTTCTGCGCTCGCTTCTGGGTCATGCGAAGCAGTTAGAGGAGTGGAGGGAACCCTCAAATAGGAGGAAGTGAAAAGAAGGAGCCCCAGCAACAAACCGCAACGTGCCGTGAAATAAAATCAGAGATAAACATGGCACAGCCAAATGAAGGCAACACCAGCCACGCTCGAGCCGAACCCGCGGTACCAGCATCTTTTGCAAATGGCTAAAATAGTTAAATAGTCGCGACTTAGCCAAATTGGCACGAGGCGGCTGACGGACGGCGAAAAGGAGCAATAGCAATAGCAATAGCAATTGCCATAAGAACCGACCGAGTCCAAGTCAAGTGCGTTGAGGAATTACAATGATGATGACAGGCGAAGCACAGTGGATAAATTGAGGCTAACAAGTAACGTAAATATGTTTGAGAGTTATAGAATTTCATAGATTCAAATCTATTTTGAAAGTACAAAATTTCTAAGAAAAAACTTATATACAGGCTCAATGTTCTCAATTCCACTTCCACGGCAACTTTTCGAAAGTGGAATTGATTTGTGTTCTTGCAACACCAAACCGAAAAAGTTTTTCGATTGTTGGGGGAATGAAATGTAATTACCAAATTACGCACTCGTACAATTGCTTGATGTACATAAAGTAAATTTTCTTTAACTCTGTGATCAATTTAGAAATTGTTTTTGAAATTTGATTCACAAAAATTTTTTTTTGTTAAATATGTCCAGAATTTCGCAGTGATAGCCAAACTCGAAAACGAAACCGAAGCGGGATTGCGTTAGATTTACTTTTCAAAAAGTATTGGAATTGAGAACACGCCTGAATATTCTCTCTCAAAAACCGCTTAAGCTAAGTGACACACCGGGAGCCGAAGCCATGCATCAATGGATTGTCAGAGAGAGAGAGACAGGTGTATTTTTCTGTCCTCTCCATTTGGCCTGTCCTGTTAAAGAAAAAAGGCTGCTCATGCTTAAGAAGTTGATTTTACCAAATATTGGAGCAGATCAGCCGTGCTTCCATTTATGCTTTCGTCAAAATTTTGCGATTTCAAACCGATTTCTTTTTTTTACCAAATTTGATCTCCAAATCGCAAATAAGTGGAATAAAACACCGATTGTAAAGAAGAGCAAGGCCAAAAAGTGAGAGGGTATTGGTATGCGAAAATAAAGCGACTCAAACAAACTTTAAACTACTTCAGCGACCGCTGGCCAGCGACTGAAAAGCTATTCACGCTGTTGGCAAAACCATGGACATGCGTTCGGCTTGTGCCGGTGTGAATAGCGGAATGTCTTCGGCCAGGCGTGACAATCGCTGCACTAAAACCACCGCTTCGGTTCATTATACCTATATTCCGTGTTTATTGTCCGTTTGTGGTATTTCTCGATATTTCAAAGGTGTCAGATTCTTCCCATGACCCACTGTGCAACATAGGTACCTAAAGATGTGCATGTGAGGTGAGCGAATTGATTGATGATCCATTCAGTTCGGCTGTCGGCGAGCGGCGTGAGTGAGTGGAGCTGCTCACGCACATCGCTGATGGAGTGTGCCTGTCATAGAGCGCACCAGGCCGATAGTTTACACGCCAAGTGCAAGAAAGAATTGAAACGGGCAGAGAAGAACGGCTGATGATGCCAAATTCAAAAAAGTGGACTGTGCATGCGTGGAATGGGAATGAGTACACACAGACGAAGACGACTAACTGACTGACTTGGGGGCAACAATGTTGCCCAGGCTGCGGGCCCCGGCCATGTTGAGCTAATGAAGCGAACGACCAGGACTACGACGGCGACGCCCGCCAAGTTAAAACGTTATTTAATCACAATCCAGCAGTCTGCATCTGCGTCTGCAACGGCGACAGGTGCTGGTTGGTTGGTTGGTTGTTCCAGCGGTTTCAGAATCGCAAAAGAATGCTGGCGCGACGGCCAATCAATTCTCAGAAATGAAAACGCCGTCTTCGGCTGGTTGTTGGCACAATTGTGCGATGCAGCCGCGCAGCCGGCAGAGCCACATAAAAGAATGCGAAGAAGAAATGCAAAATGCAAACAACAACACCAACACCAGCAACAACAACAACATCAACACCAGCAACAACAACCACAACCACTTTCCAAATGCATTCATGATGTTTACCGTTTAAATGCACCCAGTTTTGCCTAAGAGAAAGAAAGATTGCCAGCGACTGAGAGCGAGAGAGTGCAAGCTCCTCTCTAACAACAGCAGAAGAAAAGCAAACTGTAATTTCAGCTACCCACACGAACGTGCGAGCGAGAAGGCCAACTGCCAAGCTGCCAATTCCCGTACCCAAACGATGCAAAACTTTTGTATATTTTGGGAAATATTGGACAGATGATGGGAATGGCAGCCTACTGGAGTAAGGCGGAAACGGAAGTCTAAACATACAAAGCCGTTACTATACGAAAACATCAACCAAGATGATTGGCATTTCCAATTGGATTTCATCAGATGAGTTGACATACGTTCAAAAAAAATTAGGCTCTGTGAGCTCAACTTTTGGATTTGTGCTTTTCTTATGCATACCTCAAGCAGAATACTTAGTGGGGTAGATGAGGCAAGATGCTCCTTATTGTTCAGTTGTGCCATTGCTTACTCACTTGCTCAGCCAAAGAGGAAAGCGTTTGAATTGCGGATTTTCTGAAAACAAAACTTATTTTCCAAGTAACGAATTTTTTTAAAAATGTCTTTTTTTTTTAGAGAGCAAATGTCGTATAATACTTTTCCGAAAGATAAATAATTTTCAACAATAGTTAAGAAAATATTAAGTGTTAAAATCAAAAAATGAAATTTAATTTCTGTATTTATTTTACGATATTTTAGTTTTAAAAATAGAGGAGAGCTTCCTTCGGCTCGACCGAAGTTTATATACTCTTGCAGCTTGTATTATTCATATAATTTAAGGTTTTAAGTGATTTTCATCGAACATTCTTAGCTGAGTTATTTCCCAAACTCATCAATAGATGGCAGCCATACGATATATATTTCAGATTTTGACCAAACTTCCCAAAATTGTGTGGAAACTGATATTATTAATACTTGGAAAGTAAAAAAACGCTACCATTGAAAACAAAAAAGTTTTTCTCACTAGAACTACTTTTTCGACCGATCGTTCCTATGGCAGCTATATGCTATAGTCATCCGATTTGGATCAAACTTGGCAGAATTGTGTGGAAACATATAATACTGATCAGTAACAAGTTTGGGAGCGATAGCATTGAAAACAAACAAGTTTTTCCTACTAAGACTTTTTTCAGAACTATATTTTGTATGACAGCTATACTATATAGTTGACCGATTTTCATCAAACTTGGTGGAATTGTATTAAAGCATAGAAAACCTATTAATACGATTTGGATTAAAAAAGGAAGGAAGTGCCTTTTTATCGCACTGCACCATCGCAAGATTTTCTTGCTACACGTCTATGAAGCTTTATATACTTGTCAGTGCGGTGATTGATCCAAGTTGAGCTGTTCTCATGTCAATCACTTTTGGAGCTTTTATCTAGTATCACTTTTCTTTGAAAATGCATTTTCAGTTCATAAAGATTGCGATTTACATGCTGAAACTTTCTCACTTCAAAGTTTCTTTGAACACAAAGAGCTTTCAAAAGCTTCTCTTTTTTGCTTTAAAGCAGGGTTCCCCAAGCAGAGAGCGCGAAAATGTGACACACAGTGAGGCATGACTACGGCAAGCATTCGGTGCGAACTGGAGAGAACGTTCATGCCCCAGGTGCTATCGCTGGGGAACTCTGCTTTAAAGCACGTTGTCTCTGCTTATTCATAAATTGTTCTGGCAAAATATCTGTTCACATTGCCGACCTCTGCTTTAAGACACCCAAATATCTTATTCGAAAAAATCTCCATGAACTGCTTGGACATTTATACATTTATATATATTGACTTATTTAGTAGAAAAACAATGAAATACGTAGAAAATTCTGAAATATGTGCTGTGCCAGATTCTGTTACTACCACTGCTGGGTATACTTTGGTCGAACCCTTTTTTCCCTATGCCAGCTTTTGATACCTGTTCGTTTTTGCTTACGCTTTAAGTTCAAGTTCAAGTGCGCTTAAGCGTCGCTGCGCGACGCGTCGACTGCGCGGCTGTGGGTCGAACTTGAATGTCGCTGTGCACTCGCAGTTATTCCTGCAGGAACTGAACTAAGTTTGGGTGGCGGGTGCAATTATTGACGTTTTTTGTATTATTGCCAAACGGCATCTAATTGGCAACCGATTCTATGTCATTAGGCCGCCTGATTAGCGGCGCCGGCATAAGATGTGTCTCAGTCGGTGTCTGTGGCTTAGCCCACGACGAGTGTATGCCAAGTGCCACTAGAAGAACAGCGCAAGCCGAACCCAGTCTCAGCCCCACTTCGGACTTGGAGGCAGAAACGAGCGTCTGAACGGGTGCCAAGTCGGTGCCAACAACAAGTTCTTAACGTAGCTGCCGCTGCTGCTGTCGCGACGTCGTCGTCGTCGTTGCCGCCGCTGTTGTTGTGCTCATTTGTGCAGTTGACTGCGACAGCGACAGCGACGCAAAAAGCTCATGGCGCAGCCGCAGCAGCCAAACACAAGCTTACAATGCAGATGGGTGCGTGACTCACGATGATTGAGATACCTAATAAAATGTAGAGGATTGGGTATCCCGTAGCAAGAAATCTTTTATTGATGAAGTGATATTTAATCTTTTATGGCTGTGTATAGAGACGAGGATGGGACAATAAGTACCCCAACTGGATGCCCTGTATGCTTTAGTATGGACTATAACTTGATTGTATGATCTGCATATTTTTCAATTCGATTCGGGTAATGGCAAATGTCCATTTCTGTTCTTGGACCAACTTAAAGCACTTCTTTCAAACTTTCAAAGCTAAGGAAGCTCGAAAAATGCCAGCTTTAACTTAAATCTGTTTGGAAAGCATTTTTTCCGGACTGTCAAAGTTACGGCAGTTCATAAAGATGCCAAAAATATAAACCCTTCATTCAGGATAATGTCCCGGCTTTTCCCAAAATCTCTTCGTAATGTACTTTTCTCCGTACTTTTAAAGGTACGGCTGTTGGAACAAATGCTATAAACAGCCATGCTCCCATTTTAGCTTTCAAGGCTGTAAATTTCGGGTTTGTTCTTTACGTAATTCCGTCAAATTGTGGTTAGATAGGGTACCATTTTCTCCCGACAAAAGTATCATTTATGATCAGAAAACTAGCGTTGAGGACTCGAAAAAGACTCGAATGTGATCAGAAATTTCTTAAAATGCTTGCTGGGAAGCTGATAGATCTTATGATCTATTTGAACCTCTCTTTGAATTGGTTCATTTAAGTTTTTCTGAAAACTAAAGATCAGTTTGCATTGTAACCTTTGGTTGGGAATGGAACAAAGCAACTTTAGCAATGAACGAACACAAAGGTATTGGCTTTTTATTGCACTGCACCATTGCACACTTTTGTAGCCACACGTTTATGATGATACTTATACTTTTCGGTGCAGTGATTGAATCGGGTTGTGCTGATTTTAATCACTTTTAGAACATTTGTTCTCAAATTTATAGAGCGAAGCTTATTTATGAACGTTCGACTGGGGGACTAAATATAGAAAAATGTTGTCTTTGCAACAGATTCTTTTGGGTACGTCTTGTGTATTGTTTTTGTGTTTTTATCATTTGCCGTAGCAGCCGGTGGGTTGTGTGTTTGTGGGTGTGTGGAGGGGTGATGGAGTGATTAAAGAGTGACTAAACAGTGACTTAACAGTGACTTAACAGTTTAAAATCAGATTTATCGTCGTAAAGGGCTTCGCTCGTACCGGGCGTCCCATGAAACCTACTCTTTTTAAGTCCTTAAGTTGACTATAAATCTCAAACACTTTGATTCGTTTATTTAAGACAGTTTCGTTATTTTTCCCTCTGCTTTGTCATATATTGAGTAAGGGCCCCATAATCCAAGGAATTACGTACCGATTTGACCTTTTTTTTAATTTTATCGATAATACGAAAACAATGAAATCAACAGTCTATAATTAAGTTTAGATCTCTTGGTCAAACACGCTCGTGAGCGCTTTTGTTCTCACGTGAATGTTCCCATCGTTAGCGCACCTCTGCTGTGGTCGCCGCAGTCGCGGCAGGTTGCCGCAGATTTTGCGCTCGTTTCTGTATCTTGGACTTTGCGTCTTTCTCTGTGTGTGTGTTGGCTTGATTTTCTTCTTCTGTTCCCGACAGTTACATTACGAGGCCAAAGAAAGTATCTTTGACTGGCCTCGCGTATTTCGCGTTCGTCGCTCGTCGAGTTCACACGTGCTGCTCGCTTTAGCGCTTGCGCATCCAACGCAGAATATCCCGTACATGAATCTTCGCTCGGATCGTGATCGAGTCTCGTTTTTCTCGTGTGTGCTTAAAGAGTGTCCAGTGTATTTTTTTGTTGTTCTACCAATTACCGTTACACTCCGCACAGAGTGATAGAGAGAGAGAGAGAGAGAGAGAGAGAAAGGTTGCTTTTGCAGTGAAGTGAGTGTACTTGTTGTTGTTGTTGTTGTTGCTCTCAGCCTTCAGACCCAGCGCACTTCGAGTGGCAATTTGCACTTGTACCTTTTTGTTTTTTTTTTTTTATTTTTTTTTCAAGTGTATTTAACCAGGATATCATTTAGACGAGGGGTGTGTGTGTGGAGTCTGTGGCAGAGCCGATTAACCAGCTAGACAGCAAAATGCAACCGAGCATTTCATGCTTTCTAATTTTCCCAATTAGCACGAATGCGGCTCGTTTGTCCATTGCTTGGTTGCCTCTTCTTCACGTCTCCACTTCTCCAGAATCGAAATCAAAATCAAACCAATCTAACGCTTTGCGTGCTCGCCGCTGCTTTCCAAAGTCTTTTCCCAACTAAAACTGCCGTGGAAAAGTCATAATCATAATAATAATCATAACGATCATACGTGTTACACACACACAGAGAGAGAGAGAGAGGGAGAGAGGGGGAGACAGAAGTGGCAACGTCACGGCGGGCTACCCCAGTTCCCGTTCCCATTCCCATTCCCATACCCAGGCACCACACCTGTGCTACACCTGCAGCAGCAACTGATATCCACGCACCAATTATTTTCTTCCAATTCTGGAACTGTTTTCTATTTATTTACTTTTCTCGCACTTGTCAATTCGAAACTAATCACTAATCAGCGGTTGGTACCGAAATGATCATCAATTTTTTCTCTAATTAATTGGTTGCTTGGCTGGTTTTCCCCTCTAGAAGAAATTTCATTTCACACCAACCTATTACTTATAACTTTTCAACAATTTTTGTTTAGTTTCTAAAGCTGAGGAGGGTTACAGATAAAGTAGAGAGAGAGAAAGAGAGAAAGCATCATCATAAGGACTTCTTGCCCTTGGAGATTCGAAAAGATTTTCTTCTATAGGTAAGTGAATCAAAATGTATTAATAATTTTAAAATGGATTAAAAACTTGAATTAAACCAAAGCAAAATGCAGCAACTAGAAATGACATCTTTGACCATAAATTGTGAATATTTGCTGGGTTCTTCATGAGCCTAATTCTCGCTTTATGCGATAATCGTGTGTCTAAATGGGTGGTTCCAATCTTGTGGTTGCTTCACAGTGACCGTGAATGAAATGCTCACGGCTCTACTGAAGGTTTCAACTCGCTTAATTCAAAGAAAACGAAAATATCCTTGACTCTAAATAGTTATTTCTGTTATTATTTTTAACCAAGATCGCAAGAAAGCGTCAAAACGGCTGCAAAACTGAGTCAGAACTTTTTAATCTTTAGCATGAGACGCGTATAAGTCTAAGGGAACCGTTCTCGACATTCGTTTTAAGAAATGTCGGACACTATTTAAAAGAAGAGTTTGCTAATCTATACAAGAATGTGGTCGTCTCTGATAAGCTACTCCACACAAGAATTTACGAGTCTACAAATTAGAAGCAGATGTTCATTCAATGAAAATTGAGAGAATTATATCGTACATTTTGGAGGCCAAAAGTACGCAAAGAACTAAATTTATTGATAAGTGTATGATTTGTTGATCCCGAATTTTGAGATCCAAAAGTTTGCTTGCTCTGACCATTCAGTTACTTCTCCTCGCTTTTAAGAAAATAAATTAAGAAAGACTTAAACTCATTTTCCATTTTCCTAACTATTGAAGAATGAATAAACTTATTTTCAATGGCGTTTGTGGAATAAACTAGCAGGATTTATAGGCTTTGCTGGGTGGCTTTGCAGAAGGAGTCGAATACTAGAGAGGAGTCTCCTACTTTACAGTTATGTTTGCTGCTCTTCGGTAGAGAAGACTGCTCGTTTGAAAAGAGTGCTACTCAACAGAACAATCTGATACTCTGCAGAAAAATGTGATAATTTACAAAAAACTCTGATACTCTTCAGAAGATTCTCTTGATCTTCAGAAGAGAGTGTGAGTTTACAAATAACTCTGCTAGACTATAGTATTATGATACTCTACAGAAGAGTTTATTTATTATAAGAATCAAATACTCTATGGAAGAGTTAGCTACTTTACAGATAGTCTGCTTATCTACAGAAGAGTGTGCTATTTTACAGCAGAGTCTGCCAATCAACAGAAGAGTGTTTTTTATACTTAAAAGCGAAGAATCTAAGAACAACTATGGGAGATTTTTCTGCTTTACAGAAGCTCATGCTAGTTTACTGAAGAGTCTGCTTATCTGCAGCAGAGTGTGAGAGATCACAAAAATAAATATTCTGCTAATCAAAGAAAAAGTTGAAAACTCTACAAAAGAGTCTAATTAGCAAAAGAATCTAATGCTCTAAGCAAGAGTTAGCTACTCTACCGAAGTCTGTGCGAGTTAAGAAAAGAATCTAATCTACTCTACATCAGATGGTTACTCAAAAGAAAAGTAGGATACTTTATAGAATGGTTTATTCAACTGAAGAACCTAATACTCTACAAAACGTCTGCCCTTCTACAGAAGAGAGAACAGGTTTACAAAAGATTCTACTACGCTATAGTAGATAATGTGACCCAAAAGAATAGTAGTATTCAACAAGAATTAAATTCTATATGCGCGATTTTGCAATCGAGTCTGCTTATCTACAAAAGAGTGTGCTACGCTTCAAAAAAGTATCTTTTAAGCTACAGTTGGGTACTCTACAAAAAAGTCTTATTAACAAAAGAATCTAATACTCTATGGAAGAGTTAGCCGTTCACTGAAGAATATAATCAACCCTATAGAAGATTGTAATTCAAAAGAAAGGTAGTATATTCTACAGAAGCTAAAGAATCTAGCACTCTTTGAAAGAAGAAGAGTCTGCTAATTCTACTAAACTGCAGAAGAATCTGATAAAAAAAAGAATCTACTATGTATGCAACAGTAGATTGTGTTTCTCAAAAACAACGAAGGATGTGTTATAGAAGGGTATGCTACAGCAGACAAAAGGCATTGATGCCCTATGTCCCACACGGAATTGGAACTAGAAAAAGAAGAGATGCTACAGAAGAGTATGCTAGATTGGGTTCTTCAAAAGAAAAGTAAAATAGCGTTAGGGATAGGGCAGGATTGAGTCTATTCAGCAGAATAGTATAATACTTATACTACAGAAGAGTTAGCTAATCTAAGCAAAAGTCTATTTCTTAACAGCTGAGTCTGGTGCTCTACAGAAGAGTCTTCTTCTCAACAACAGACTATGATTCAATATATATATTTCTGACTTGAACAGCCCAAAGAGTCAAAGCCAAACTTTTCTTTCAGAGAAATTCAACAAATAAGTTTACTCTCTTCACAATGCTCTACAAATGATGAAGAGTCTGGTATTCTACTGAAAATGTCTACTCTATAGAAGAATCATTTGAAGAAACTATTTAGATTGACTAAAATAACTTAGGTATGGCAAATAAAGTTAAAAAACTTTTTGGTTTGAAGAGACCCACTTAAATTTACAAAAATGTTTGGTCAAGCTCAAATCTTCTTTTCACATATTTCCCAGCGTATTATATCAGATTCATGAATGCAAACACTTTCTCATAATTCTCCCCTAATTATTTGACCACAAAAGAAATAATTGTCACTTATATGTTTTGACACCTGAAAAAAACAACAAACCATTCAGCTTCGTTCAACGAAAGGTTGTGACAGCCTCAAATGATTAATGAAGAAATGGCAAACTTTCTTGTGCATAACTGACAGCACTTACATGTCAAATGGTGACAAATGAAGATGGCGGTCCCTTTGGGAAAACCCAACACCTACATAGATCTCTCGCCAAGTTAAACATATTTTTAGTTAGCCTAAAAACTGACACCAGTTTTGGGCCAGTGACTGATATATGCAGATTTCTTAGATGATATACGCCTGATTTCTATCACAAATCTTGGACACACACAGACATACACACACCGGACTGGTAGCCTGGTGCTAATGCATTTGATCCGTTTCGGAGCGCATTAAATGCACCGTTAACTACTTCGAATTCTAATTAAGCTGATGCGACAATCCAAAGCATGCCGCCTGGTGGCACAATAAACTCAATTCTTTGCCATGGCAAAAAAAAAGAACTGTTGTATGATGTGGAGAGAGAGAGGCAAAAACAAACACGCGACTTGGCCATAAATGCAATGCCAAGTTGCCCATTTGTCGTGTTGCAGGTTGCAAGTCGTCAGATCAGCAACGGTTCTCTCTCGCTCTTTCTCTCTGTGGCCTCAAATCAGCTTGCCTGGCTTTGCCGCGTCTGAGCCAAAGTCTGGCCGTGCACATTCTCCTCCTCTATGTGTGTGTGTCATTTGGATTCATTTGAAATTCATTCATTGTTTGACTTTGGCCAACAAAACTTTTGTCGACAGCTTCCATCGACAGCCTGCTCTTTCACCGATGGATGTGAACAATATGCAGATAGTTCAGTCGGACCAGTCTTTTCTTACAAAAAAAAAAAAATGTTAATTTGTTTTCAACAAGACACAAATTAATGTCGGCTTCTCTCAGTCTAACTGTTCTTTTTGCCTTTCTACAAATGCCCAAGTTTACATGCGACTTTTGGACATTCCAATAATGAAATGGAAATTTTTCAGCTCAAGTGTGGGGAAAAGTGAGAGTTCAAAATCAGGCAGCCCACACCTATACAACAAATAAACAAAAAGTATCTCTGATTTTAAATGTTTTCATAGCTGTCGCTGTAACCGACTCCTCCTACGATCCACTTCCTCTTTCATCTGATGACAGAATTAGCCAGTCCGATTTTAATGAGATTTTAACAACTTTTCGCAAATTATTATATTATTTTGGTATTATTCGCCGGTTCGAACCAAAATTTAACAAAGGTTAATTTTCATAAATTTGATATCCACATACAATAGCGTTCTACATTGTCATCTTCGAAAAGCAATATGGACAATGGCACTGCTTGCTTTTGTGCATCATTAAAGAAACTTTACTAATGCAAAACTTCGATCTACAAATTGAATTTTAAATTAAACGACATTTTACTTGCCCAAAGACCGCGGTCAGATTTTATAAATGTCTAAAATTTTGGTACGGAAAAGATTTAGATTCAGCTATTTATTCACAAATTGCTCGGGTTAAGGTTTGAAGTGCTGGTGGCGACCGTGCTTCGTACCCATGAAGCACTATGCAAATGAACATTCTATTCCGACTTTGTCACTGCGAAGAGGGTGGCAAAGTCTCAACAGCCAGAAGAAGTCTTCTCCGACCATATAAAGTACTTCAAGACTGGCTCAAAATAATAGATTTTGGAAAAACAAACCTCATATCTCCCACAGTTTTGTAGATAGATAACCATAATACCTTCCAAAACATATTTAGTAATCAGCATTATTTATCAATCTGCCAAAGGAATGACAAAGATCGGATATACGATAGTCAAGCAATGAGCAAAAGAAAGTTCGCAGCCGCAATGCTGCTTTTACTGCGACTGCAGGTACAGAGTATATTACCGAGTTTCTAGACTTTCTATTTTAGATGCATTCAGAAAATTAATTTTCTATATTTAAGAAAATCGCACTAAAATTTAGAAAAAATTTCTATATATAAGAACATTTTTTCTGAAATTTTAGAAATTTTTCTAAAGTTTAGGGTGAATTTGCTTTATTGCCTTTTCTTATTATACCCTTGTAGAGGGTATATTAAAATTGTCCAGAGGTAGAAGGAAGCATCCCTGACTACATAAAGCATATATATATTTTTGATCAGCATGACGAGCTGAGTTGATATAGCCATGTCTTTCAGTCCGTCTGTTTCTAAGCTATCTCCTCCGTCAGTTTAAAAGATATGTTTTAACTCTTTTTGTACCAATACGCTGCCCATTTGTCGAAATCGGCCGGATCGGATGACTATAGCACACAGCTGCCATAGGAACCATCGGTCAAAAAACTAGTTTTAGTGAGAAAAAGTTTTTTGTTTTCAATGCAAACGTCCCCAAACCCCGAATTTTTAAGATTTCTATGTTTTCACAAAATTCCACCATGTTTGATGAAAATCGGACAACTATATAGTATAGCTGCCATACTAAAGATAGGTCTGAAAAAAGTCTTAGCAGAAAAACTTTTTTGTTTTCAATGCTTTCGCTCCCAAACTTGTTACTGGTCAATGTTATATGCTACGACACAATTGTGCCAAGTTTGATCCAAAGCGAATGACTATAGAATAAAGCGACCATAGGAGCGATTGGTCGAAAAAGTAATTCTAGTGAGAAAAACTTTTTTGTTTTCAATGTTAGCGTCTTGATACTTTCCAGTTATGAATATTATCGGTTTCCACACAATTTTGGGTAGCTTGGTCGAAGTCGGATGAATGTATGGTATAGCTGCCATATATCAAACTGACAAGTAAATGGTCAAAGTAGTGGCGCCATCTATTGCAGAGTTTGGGAAATAGCTCAGCTAAGAATTTTTGACGAAAATCATTTGAAACCTTAAATTATATTACCCTATTTTATTTAGGGTTATTTTGCCTTTGATTTTAGAAAATATTTGTTAAGAATTTAAGGTATTCTGCCCTAAAATTAAGAAAATAAACCCTAATTTTAAGAGTTTTTCTGAATCCTTTCTTAGAATGTTTGCGGAATGGCTTTTGTGCTATATGCTGTCGTTCGGTTTTAACGACGAAGACGTCTATGTGAGGGCATATGCTTGCACACACTAATGCACATTCGCAATGCATGAAGAATGTGGATGTATTGAGCAAGTTTTTGTTTTGCCTTCACATGCTTCACACCATTAAAGGATTGTATAAAATAAAGACAATGTTAAAAACACCTCAAATAAAAAGCAAAACAAGATAGAAATTCGGACTATTACATACTCTGAACCAAGATATACTTAACACGGTAGCCGCATTCGCTCTTTCGCTCTCTTTGCTTACTTCTTAAATGTCACTCTGTAAACAACCCTTGTGAGCGACGCATCTCCGACGACGATTTTTTTTTGTGTTCAGCTTCTTATTTAGGAAGTTGTGAGAAAGCGAGTGCGGCTACCTTGTTAAGTATACCTTGCTCTGTACCAGGGTTCCCCAAGCAGAGCACGAAAATGTGACTATGTCTCTCTCTAACACTCAGTGATGCATGACTTCGGCAATCATTCGGTGTGAATTGACGAGTATGTTCGTGCCCCAGGGCCTATCGCTGGGGAACTCTGCTCTGTACCTTACCCTCGCATTTGCTCACGAGTCAAGAGAGGCAATCTTAGTGAGAGAGAGAGAGAGAGCAGAGGAGGGGCAGGAGGGGGCGTGGCAAAATTAAAAATAAACTTGATCTGCCTGCAAGTATAAGAAATATATGTCCCATACATATCAAACCTCTATCTCTTACCATCTCTCAGATCTGTGCGTTCATACAGACGGACAGACAGACAGACGGACAGCCGGACATGGCTATATCGACTCGGCTGTTGATGCTGATCCGGAATATATATACTTTATAGGGTCGGAAATGATTCCTTCTCCCTGTTACATACTTTTGCACCAACTTAATATACTCTGTGTACCTTTGTTACAACTGGAAAAACTATGCTCCTAAGGTCTAAAGTCTTGTCCACTCGACCACGGTCCTTGTAGCTTATTGAACTGCCCAAAACCAACTGCGTACATTCTTAACTATGATTTTGACGCCAGGTCTTGATTATGCCTGATAGTCGAGTGAGTTAAGGCGTCTTAGGGCCGATTTCTCTTCTTGCAGATAGCTGCTATGGGCCAGATAAGCTCACAATTTACTCTGCTATTTGTATTTGTTTCTCAGTTATCGAGAGGTAACGAGTTTAAGTCCCAGTAAAGTAAAAAAAAAATTCAAAATTTAAGCCTAGTACTGAGGGCGTTCGAATTTTCCTTTCGTCACAGTATTTCTTCACATAAATAGAAACACTTTCTAAAAGCACATGAGCATCAAAGCAAAGCCAAGGTTGACTGTTTTTTTTTTTTAAATTGCCATGATATTTAGAACACATTTTCCATTTTTTAGAACATTTTTTCTTAAAATTAAGGCCAATTGATTATCAAATCAGGAAGAAAATGGCAATTTTTAGGGAGACGTGTTTTTTGAGTGTGCAACAGAAAAGTTTTAAGTTTAAGTCGGTCCTGCCCGACTTCGATATACCTTTTACTCAGGGGAAGAAATGTTTAATAGCCTGCCCTTATGTTAATTAACAGAGCATGGCCCCTCAGCAACACGGAGTACGTCACGTGATTAGTAAATTGACCTTGGGCCAGCCCATAGCCACCAGTGGCCGAAGTCGCTCGTGATTTTGACACAGGCATGAGCCGAATTTGTGAATGTGGGAAACGGAAGTACAGAAAGCAAGTAAATCGGCTGAAGTCTTTCGTGCTCACCAGAACAATCACATTTTCAGTCCTCTCCATTTCAGTTGCGGTAAATGATACAGCACAAGAGGGAAATGTAATTGAGTTCGATAACTTTTTATCATTTTCACTAAGCTAGCATTTAAATTCAAATCGTTTTCTTTGCCACTGAATCATTTAAACAGTTTTATTTGATAACATTTAACAAGTGCAAATTGCATCTTTCTTACATTTTGTAAATTTAGCGTAAATTTATAATTTGGAAATTACGATAAATGAGACACTCTTGAGTTGGGTATTTTTAAACATCGTCGTTATCGTCTTCTGAGGTTAAAATCGATTGAAACGGATCCGAAATATTGAATATGAAACTGAAACTCCACAATAATAATAAACCAAAACATCTGGTTTTTGGTAACAAATTTTCGTCGTAAGGTAGGTTTTACTGTAAGAAGAATATAAATTTAGCCAATCTTTACCTCAAAACCTCTGGGAATACTCACCCTAATCTTTTTTAAAAAGATTTTCAAAAAGTTTGGAAATGATGTTGCAAATCTCAGGGGTTAAAACAAAGGAGGCTGATTGCATTGTCTTTGGCTCAACCGGCTTCTTCTCCTGCGGCTTAGCCCCCTCTCCATTAGAAGGTTCCGTAGCGCCAGTAGGCTCCGCCTTGGATGTCATTTTTTTCTCCAGGGATTTTTCAATCATGTCATTGAATTTGAGTTTTTGAGAATTTGAGAACTCAAAGGAGCGGTGCAGCTCAGAGGTTGCCGGTTGAGGTAGCGGCTTCAACACTTCCTCCTGCATGTTCGTCTGCTCGTTCAACACTTCCACCGGCATGTTAGGCTTCTCCTGCAACCCTAACTCCTGCATGTTCGTCTGCTCGTTCAACACTTCCATCGGCATGTTAGGCTTCTCCTGCAACCCTAGCTCCTGCATGTTCGTCTGCTGGTTCAACACTTCCACCTGCATGTTAGGCTTCTCCAGCAACCCTACCTCCTGCATGTTCGGCTTCTGCTTCTTTACTTCCTCCTGCATGTTCGGGTGCTGCTTTAAAGCTACCTCCTGCATGTTCGGCTTTTCCTTTTTTACTTCCTCCTGCATGTTCGGGTGCTGCTTTAACCCTACCTCCTGCATGTTCGGCTTTTCCTTTTTTACTTCCTCCTGCATGTTCGGGTGCTGCTTTAACCCTACCTCCTGCATGTTAGGCATCTTCTTCACGCTTGACTGCATACATAAGCGAGTGATACCAGCAACACGATCGTCAAACGCCATCTTAAAAATATCTTTCATGCGTATGGCACGCAGGGTTTCAACCAAGTTTGTTAAAACGCTCCACTTCGACATGGTATCGGTTTCGCGAGCGAAAAGAGTGCGAAAAGCGGTCTTTGTGGAGGGATTGAAAAAATTTTGCAAATAATGTAAAAAATTAAAAAAAAATTTTTGTTATAGCTTTTGAAAAAGTGGGGATACGTTTTCTTGAACACTGACTAAAGAGTAATGAAATTGTAACTTCTGACTGCTACATACATAAAGTAAACTGACTGCTTTGTTATTAAATATTTTAGTTTTTTCTTTAAAAAATTTGTATATTTGTATACATTTGCTTCTTTCTTTTTCATCTCTCTCTCAATCAAGTAAGACCATCCGGCTTTGGTACAGCTATTTTCCTTAAGAAGGGTAACCATTAACGGATTACAGGAAATTTGTACAGGGTTGTATAGGGTTTATGATCAGACCAATTTTTGATTATGAAGCACTTGTCTCTCCCATCATACCACCAAAATTATAAGTACTTATTCCAAACTATCGTGGCTTAAACAGAGTCTTCAGACCACGCTTATGGGATCTGCCATTCCACAATAATCGTAGAATCTACCTTAGTATGATTTTACTGCATCAAAAGTTTTGCGGTTCCCCACAAACTATCCTTATCGAGAGGCACCACGAAAGTCCTCAACGAGAGGCACTAATGCGAGGCAACCTCATCTGGTTCGAAGTACTAATGTTGTGTCGGAGGGTGTCTTTTTGATGTTCAACTTAGCTTAGGCCTTAATTTTTAACTTCTATTCTGAGAGAGATAAAAGCGTTTACATCAGTGATCAGGAACTACTATCTTTTCTCAGTTAATTCTTCATCCAAATTAATTTGTAATTCGCATTTTTTATCAGTGTTTAATTCTCCACTTGAATATTTACCAAAATTGGGTCTTCAAATTCAACAACTATTAATATCAAGCTGGAAACTGGGAAAGGAGAGCTTAGGTTTGGTTGCTTTTGCCTTAGTTACATTTCTGACTCTTGTCTCTGGGCATTGTTCGCTCTGTTGACTCTGGTGACAATCTCCCCCGTGGGGGTGGAAGGAGGACTGGGGAGAGCGGATGTTGATGCAGTTGTCGTCGTCATGTCGTTTGCAGTCAACAGCCTGGCAGACAATTTCTCACAAAACTTTTGTCCCAGGCTGTGAGGGGTGTGAGTGAATTCCCAAGCATTAAGTTGCTTTGCAATTCCGCCCATGGCCGACAGTTCCATTGGCCATTTTGAACATTTGAAGTGACATTTGGCTGACAACAGTTGGAAACACAAAGTCACTTAATTTTTTGAATTTAATAAAATTCTGGCTTTAAATTAATAGTGCTAAATGGAGCAAGGATGGAGAATGGTTCAAAGGCTCCAAATGGGAAATGAAAAGAGGTTGCTTTAATTAGACAGCCAACATAGTGAGCACTTAATTTGAGTAATATACCAGAAATCTTTAGCTTTTAACAATTATCGATATGAAAGTCTGGAAAGGAATTAAGGTATAGCTTAAAAACAAGACATATAAACAAGGCTGCAAACCGGTCCTGAACCGGAGCCCAATCAACCGGATCTGTTTGGTTTTCGAACCGAACCATGAACCAAAACTCAAACCGGGCCCAATGTATACAAAACAAGAGAGAAAGTCGGTCAAGCCCGACTATAATATATACTCTGTAAGAGTTCAGGCCGCCGCTCGCATTTGCTCCCGACTCTAATATTATAGTACCTCCAAGCAGCCTCGCGGTTATCGTGCAATATTTTTGTTATACGCTCATCTCTAAGTTTCTCTCTCTCTCTCTCACTCACTATGATTGCCTTTGATGAATGGAATGCTGTGGTGGTGGTGTTACCTGGGTGTTTTTGCCTCATAACTTGAGTATCGTTTATCCGATCTTGATCGTTTGATAAATTTGGCAAATAGATAAATAATGCTAATTACTAACTATATTTAGAAGGTACGGACCATCTATCATCCAAACTGTGGGAGTTAGGACGCTTTTTCCAAATTTTGGGGGCGGGAGGGGGCGTGGCAAAAATTGAAAATTAACTTGGTCCCATACATGTCAAACTTCTATCTCTTACCATCTCTGAGATCTGTGCGACAGGGCTGTATCGACTCGGCTGTTGATGCTGATCAGGAATTTATACACTTTATAGGGTCGGAAGTGATTCCTTCTTCCTGTTACATACTTTTGCTCAAACTTATTATACCCTGTGTACCTTCGGTATAGAGTGCAAAAAGGTTCGAAAAAGGTTCAAATAATCATTTCAATCAATTTCTTAAGAACTTTAATAACATTCTTAATATTATGACCGGAGAAAATAATATTATTATAAAGAATCGGTTGAAATAATAGTTACAGATGAGTATTAGAAATTCAATCCATATTGCGATTTTGACATGGAAATAAAACATAAGTCAAGGTGGAAAAGGAAAAAAGATGGAAAAATCCTATTCAGAAACAAAGTTGCCGCCAACTCGAAACAAGAACGAAATATTCTCAACTTTACTGAGCACAAATGTGTTAAATGTAATTGACTGTTTCTTACACTGTTACTCACAACGTTTGTGCTCATGTTGAGTCCAATGTTCTTTATCTTTTTCCACTGTGTAACAAAAGAACTGAGGCTATCTTTCAAAATATAAAGATCTAGCTCTTTTGAAATAATTTTAAGTGGACCTATGAATGATACCAATATGAAATGTGGTCCATTCGACTTCTTCTGATCCAAAAATTGGCTACATTTTTACCGAAAGTAGAGACAAAAATCATTTTCTTGGATATTCTTGGAAATCTGTTCAATTTAAGAATAAATCGGGTTGCAATTTTGAAGTAAAAGTTTTTACCTGAACCAAAAAAAAACCAAATACATACAATTACGTCTTTTTGTGCCTCTTGATATTTTGTGTTTTTTCCTCACGATCCGCCCTGCAAAATATTTTGTAAATTTGTATTCACTTCAGATGTTTGTAACGTATAGAAGGAAGTATCTCCGACCACATAATGTATATATATTCTTGATCAGCATGACGAGATGAGTTGATTTTGTCATGTCCGTCTGTTTCAATGCTATCTCCTCCCTCAGTTCAAAGGATGACTATAGCATATTGTTGCTATAGTTTTACTAAGAAAAACTTTTCTTTTAATTTCAAATGTTTCCAAACTTTATATTTTTAAATGAATGATGAAAATCAGACTGCTTTAGGTATAACGCATAGCTGCCATAGAAAATATAAGTCTGAAAAATGGTTCTAGTGAGAAACATTTTTATGTTTTTAATAGAATCGTCTTCAAACTTGGCATTTATATATTTTTAATATTTTTTCACACAATTCCACTTAGTTTGATCAAAATCAGATGAATAAAGCATTTTACTGCCATTGGAACGATCGATCGAAAAACTAGTTTTAATGAGAACAACTTTTTTGTTTTCAGAAGCCCACAAAAAAAGTCTATCGGGGTCTAATCCCGCAAGCTTGTTGGTCTTGTAAGTAGTTTTCATCTTGTACTTGACTTGGACGTGTTGCTTCATAATTTGAATAACCTTCATAATAATTAAAATAACCTTCAGACACATTTAAAACAGCTTTCATGAGTGGGCATCAAAATCTAACAAAAGGCAGCTACAACTACTTTCAATTTGTTGTATTCATTTCTCATTTCATGCATCTATAACGTCGCAGTGCTTGTATTTGGTTATTGACTTTTAAATGGAATAAGACACCAGATATGAAGGGCCTAATGGGCCATTGACTGCCCCATGTGGGAAACACTTTTTACCCATTTTTAATGATTACATTTCGCACTTTGATCAATCGTTGACTTAAGTACAAAAATATCTATTGAAAAATCTTCACCTCTTGTAATGGTCAAAGAAATAAAACTATAAAAACAAGTGCCCCAACTTGCTCACTGATCGCCCCCGTTCCCCCTACCCCTACCTCCTACTTACACATCTGTTGGCCCGCGGCGGAGAGGTGGCAAGAAACCAGTTTAATTAAAATCCAGTGCAAAAGAAAGTGAACCATTTAAAAATGTTTTTCTCATAGTATCATTATCATTATTCGTTATTCGCTTTATGTGGTTGTTGTTGTTGTTGTTATTATTATTACCCATGCTCTCTTGGCGGCCAAAGCCAACTGAAAATAATAAAAATCATAGGCAGGTGATTTACCGTTTTAACCGGGGCCGTTATAAACCGGGCCGTGTGCTTTTGGGGCTTTTTGATTCGAAAGTGGTTCGACCAATTCCATTTCCATTTTCCCCCCCACAAGAAAAAAGAAAGAAAAAAAAAAGTGAAAACTGCTCTGTTTTGAGGTGCGACAATTTTCTTTTCCATTTCGTTTGATCGATACGATAATGCGATATTAATGAATGGCCAGCCATTTGGGCAAAGGCAACGGCAACAACGGAGGAGGCGGCGGCGGCGGCGGTAACGGGGGCTCACTGAGCGTGGCAAGTGCGGTATTGTTAATTGCAGCCGGCATCTCGACTTAATTAAGCGCCACCGGAGCGTGCAACACGCGCGCGCCACACCAAAGCGTCAGACGGGCGCGCGCACTTTCTTTGGCTTAGATAGACCTCGGCCCGAGTCTGGGTCTGGACGACTGGCTTGTGCCAACAGGCCGGGTGATTCAGTACTAGTCCATCCCAAAAATCCACACCTAGCACTGCATTTTCAAGTTGGAGCTTTGAGGATAGGCAGTTTGGCACCAAAATATAGCAACAAAATCCATCCAATTCCGTTTTCAGCAAAATAATGGGCCAAGCTTGAAGCGCGGTGCCTATGGGCCTATCGCTTTTCAGAGTTTCAGACCTTAACTTAATTGATGCGGAACGCTTTTTTGCGTAAATGACTTAAAATTTGTATATTTATTATTCTATTGGCATCCTCCGTCTTTTAAATTAAATTTGATTCTAAACATAAGTCATAAGCCTAATGTTAAGCCAATCCTAAGCTTAATTAGTTAGCTTTAGGAAGCGTTAAGGAATTTCGAATTCAGCGATTATTTACTCAAATTATGAAGAATACCGCTGGCGCAGATAAAAATAAAGCCAGATTTAAACTGGAAATAAATAACCTGAAATTATGTGTAAACCTGCCTTTGTGTTTAGGCTAGAAAACCTACTATTTCATTTTCGTCATATGGGAACATTTAAACAATCGTATAGAATAATGCATCGAACTATCAATATTTCAGTATTTCCAGCTCGAGATCATAGAGTTCTGGATGCCTACACTGAGAAAAAAAACAATCTAAAACCAAGATCATAGTCTTGAAACAAAGAGAAACGGTGTCTGAATTCGACAGAGACGAGATAATCTTAACCCAAGATTATATTCCCAATTTTAATCTTAATCCATCAATCATGGATAAACATCGTTTATACTCGACTTTAAAAAGAAACAATCTCATTTTTAAATATGGAAAAGAAAAGACAAAAATAAATTATATGCAGCATTTTGTATTTTTAGGTGAGAGGTGCTTTGTTTGCAACAAGGTCCAGTATATTGAAGGGTTGGTGGTGATTCTAGATGATTTTCGTGTGCTGAACAGGAATCTCTTTTGCAGAAATGGTCCATCTCGTTGAGATTTTTAGTAATTTGAGCCTATTTTGACACTTTTGTGGGGAACCTATACCTGTTTCAAAAATTTTTTTTGATATCGTAAATTACTATTTCTTATCTTTAAAAGAAACTATCCCAAAGAATTGTAAGAATTGTACGAAAGAATGTGCGATCAAACATATGTATATGCACATTGTATGGAGAAAGCGCAAACTTCAAAAGAACCACGGATGACTCCCAAATCATATCTTCACAATAAATCATTATGAATCGCGGTCCATTGAGGAATCTTTTTGTTTTTGTATATTTTGACATTCATGTAACATCTCAGCCAAAGGTTCATTCGCGGCCCATCGAGGAATATGTTTTTTTTTGGAATATACTATACAGAAAAAAATTATAGACAGAGACCTAGAGGACCTAATGGGGCGAAAGTAGTTAGGTAAAGTTGCTGACCGGTTCAACGTGGCGAAACTAGCGCGATCCTGGCTTCTGCGCCTTAAGTCGACTTACTTCTCCTCGTTGGCGACCCCCACAATTCTGCTGGATAACGTGAAGAGTCGGCTCGGTACCCGCCACAGTCAAAAAAACTCCGCCAATGACAACTGCGACAACAATTAAATAAAACAATAACAAAAATCAAGTAGCGACTCTGCGACGCAGTGGATGGCGTGTTCAAAAATGATGGTTAAAAACAGACTGTTGTTTCAGCAACCCTTCGTTAAAGTTTGGTGAACACCTGTAAACTGGACAAAACAAGCAGACGTAGCGATTCCTTGACTTTCTTAATCAATTTATGCAATATATCAAATTACTTCTCAGACACGCGTAACATAAATTAAAAAGTTTCTCTTTCAATCAAGAAAGGATGCTATTTCGCTATTAGTTTTGGCTTGGGCATGTTACAGATGTGTCCCCGACTGCAAGAATATATGCAGTCGAAATCATCCTTAAAGTCATCCAACAATTCATCCATTGCTAAATCAAGCTGGTCTGGGTGACATACATCTGCAAAAGTCGACAACAATAAAACGTGCAGACTATTCATAGCATAACACGCACCTTCCATCATTTCAGCTTTACTATTCAATTCGCTTGCTTTCCATTCTAGCGGTTTTAGATGGCATTTCTATTTAAATAATTTTTTTCTCAACAAATCTCAAAAACACCCATTGCATTCATTGGGGCACCCACAATATACAGGATCTTTTGTGAATTCGTACACAAGTACTAAAAATGGTATATCTTCAATGAAAAAAATACTCCAATTGTTTGTAATAGTTTCTTTTAAAGTTAAGGAGTAGTTCTTTCCGATAATATCAAAGAAAGTCAAAACAAAAGTAGAGGTTCTCCACAAAACGCGTATAAAAAGAGTCAAAAAGGGCATTTTTTTTGTATCATTAAGCTCAAATTATTAAAAATCTCGACGTGATGGACCATTTCGGAAAACAGATTCGTGTTCAGCACACGAAAATCATCTAGAATCACCACCGACCTTTCAATATGCAGTAAAAAATCTAATTTTTTTTGCCTTGTGTTATTAATCCACCCCTACTGAGACTTTAACTCAGTACCCTCGGGGGACTGAACACACGGCATGGCATTTTAGCTCGCTGCGCCATCGGCCGTCACATTTTTGGCGCCACCAGTCGCAGTATAAGAACTCAGTTGGCAGAAATTTTGACGCTGCAAATGCTTCAACTGAGCCTTAGAACGAAGAGGTCGTGCTTCGAATCCCAGTGGGAATCCCAGAAACTTTGCACAAAACTGTAGGTGGGTTGATAAGTTGCGAGATGATAAATCTTGTTTTTGAGATTTCTAAGCTCATTTCAGATTTTTCAATCATGTTTTGCAAGATTCTCGAAAAATTAGATTTTTAATCTAGACTTTAGATTGATTTTTTTTATGACGCCCGGTACGTGCAAAGCTAATAACGATGTGAAATCTTAATTAAAATAAGCTGCGAGTGTAGCTATCGCCCACGAGGCATTGATGTGAAACCTGCTGTGTAAGCTGTGATGTGTGTGATCTTTTACTCAGGATGTGTGTGTGTTTAACTCTATATTCAATACTCTGTACACGATACTCAGTACTCGATGCTCAGCACTCGATAGTCATTATGCAGCACTCAGTACTGGGTAATAAATGTGTGTATGTTTATGGGTGGGTGTGTTTTAATCTGTACTCTGTACTTGGTACTCAGTATTCGATGCTCAACTCTCGATACTCACTATACGATACTCAGTACTTAATACTCAGTACACGTAAAACAGCTTCGCTCTAAAAATTGAAATAACACAAGGCAACAAAATTAAGTTCTTTCAAGGGATGGTGGTTATTCTAGTTAATTTTATTTATTTTTTAATTCACCATTACGTCTGCATTTTTGTTAACTTGAGCTTAAAGTAGCTTAAAATGCCTATTTGGGACGTTCATCAAGCAAAATGGAACAAAACATTCATTCTCTTCTTTAAAACATCGGTGGACTTTGGCTTTGATATTTAAATTTAACAATTTGCGGAATGGTTTGACTCTATTTTAGTTGAATTTCGAAAAATCTTTCAAAATTTAAACCTGTTTAGCTTTATTTTTGATAAGAAACGACTTAATACATCAACGAATAGTCGAATGGATTACATTTTCCTTTTAAAAAGTACGGGTTTTTATTCTTTTGACATTTTACAACTCAGAACTTGACCTCTGCTTTTACTTCCGTCTTGAAAGTGAAATATGCTTCTGCGGTCAAAATATTCAGGCCTGTTCCCGTTTCCGTATTCGATCGTTCCATTTAGTAAATGTTCTGATGTATAAGAAACGATTAAAAATGTTCGGTGGAACCGATTTTCCTATCAATAAATTAGAATAAAGATAAATAAAAATTTTAAGATATTCAAAAAATTCCGATTCCGCATGAGTTCTTATATAAGTTCTTAAAATAGTGACGAAAATCGATTTTTTAAGACGTATCTTTTTTCCAAAAGAGGAAAATTGAGCATCAATTTTTACACAAATGTTTAAATACTAATTTGGGAAATGCTTTTTAAAAATCTTGAATCTTACAATATTCAAGAAGAAGCTTAAAGTCAAAGAAATTGGTTTAGCGAAAGAGAAACAATATAACAGTTTATCAGTTGATGCATGCGTCAGTTATGACTCTCTTTGTCTCTTCTACTAATTAACAAGAACGTCAAGTGAAAACGATCTCTCCCGCGCTTCCCCTCCCCCTTCCACCAACAACCTCCCTTAACACACACAATGGACAACAAAAAGAGAAATTAATTGGCTCTAAGTTAAAAAACAAATAAGCATATCAACAATTTACCGTTTGCTTTTGGCTTATTGACGTTGCCCCACCGCACCGCACCAATTTACAGTTCTTCTGCGAGAGATTCTGACCGCATTTTTGCGCTTGAATTCATCATCTATGTGTGTGTGTGTGTGTATCTTTGTATCTGGCATCTTCATGGCTTGTCCATCAATTTCGAATCCCAATTCGAGTTCAGTTCGTTTTGTATGCTTTTTAAATCGGACAATCGACTTGAAAGCCGCACAGATTCGATTTCATTTTCACCTGTTGTTTGCTCACCTGGTAAAAGTGTCCAAATACAATAAAAGAAACAAGATTTTTATTATGATTGACTGATTGATTGGCGGCGTTTCTTTTGAATTGTGCGGCGAAAGTACCCCGGGAACACTTTCTTCCTCCGAACACACCGCGCTGGGCGTGGCCATATGTTAAATATCAATTGTTAAAGGGTCGAGCGAACCCAACGGGGTAATAAAGATGTCCGTTGCTTGTCATTAGCCAGTCACGTTGCCCACATTGCACTTAACCCACTGATGCCCAGCGGCAGCGTCGGCAACGTCGGCGACGGCGGTCAATGGGCCAACTGTCGGAAATTGTTGCAGATACGTGAAATGGCCTCAAATGTGCAACCGCCACGAAAAGAAGCCATAAACAAATTGAAATTTAATAAACAACCAGGCTGGCCAATTTCGCTGAAGCTAAAGCTGGACCCTGGCACTGGCACTGGTCCAGCTGGGAGCGTTGGTATCCAGTTGTTGTCTTTTGCAAATTACCATGCTGCTTGGAGAGAGAGAGAGACAAAGAGAGGAACGTGAGTCACCCTAACCGAATTATGACAGCGGTGACCTACTGCTTTCTGTATGCAACGACGAGTTCTGCACCAGCTAGCGCAACTGAGAAAAAAAGAACGAGCAGAATTGATGTTAAAACAAGTTAAAGGAATGCGGAAAATTTACAAAATTTTACCAAAGTTCAGATGGTCTCTTAAAGTCATAGTGTAAGTGGTGTAAGTTGGGGTCGCTTCTTAAGTCTTTTGAAAAAATATCGTGTTGTTCCGAATTTTGTTTTGTCTTTAACTCCACTTTGTCAAAACTCCATACTGACAACCTACACACCAAATTACAGGCTCATAGCTTAAGTAATATCTGAGATCTTAACCACTTTGAAACCGGTTCAGCCGGCTGATTCGGAACCGGGAAAATATCTAACTTCATACTACCAACCTTCACCGCAAATTTCCAGTTTCCATCAATTCTGAGATATAACTCTGAATACAGACAAACATGCAAACATACAAACTTACAAACATACAAACTTAAAAACTTACAAACTTACAAACTTACAAACTTACAAACTTACAAACTTACAAACTTACAAACTTACAAACTTACAAACTTACAAACTGACAAACTTACAAACTTACAAACTTACAAGCTTACAAACTTAAAAGCTTACAAGCTTACAAACTTACAAGCTTATAAACCTACAAACACACATACAAACTTACAAATATGCATTCACTTTTATTCATTTGTTTAAATTTTAAAGTCTTTCAACTAAGGTTCGAACCAAAACCTTGGGTTAGATAAATATGGGAATCGGTCTGCGAACCGAACGCTAGACTAACCTTGACCAAACCGTCTATAGAATTTAATCGGTTTTATAACTTTGCTTAAAATTGTAGCTGTATTGGCTTGATGTGATTTCGAAGTTTAAGGGGTTGCTGTCATGCATGTTTAAAGGCACCATTTTCTCACAGGAATAAAACTATTACAAATGCATCAGTGAAGTAATTTTAAGTAGCAACATAAAGATGTTCCAGCGCTGGACACAAACTCGATTTGGGATGTGATCCATCACTTGGGGAGTTTAGGTTCAATTCAATCTTAGAACCGTCTTCTCATGTTCCTATTTTTGCTCAAATCAAAATCCACCCAGATTTTGCAACTAGGTGTTTTTTTTTGCAGGTTTGCTTGCTACTATGATGGGAGATAAAGCAACAGGTCTAAAGATAAGCTCACACAGGCAAATAATTTCGACAAATTTGATGAAAAATTGGATATTTAGTCCAAATTGGGGAACTTTTCGGCCATATTTCATCAAATTATTTGCGTATGGAACTATAGCTTAAGTTTTTAATCCAAACTTTTATCAAAATTTTGCCAAATTTTTTACCTGTGTGAACTTAGCTTAAGCAATGAACTAGGGGAATTTATATGCGCATCTGTCTCTTCAGCAATGTCTGCAGGTGTCTTGTATATAAATATCACATCCAATACTTTCCATTTTTGGTTTACTTACTAACAATTCAGACTTGACTGTTTTTCAGTGTGACCTTATGTGCCCCTACATAAAAATACATAACTTGCATTGAAATTTACATGGTTTTTAAATCAATGAGGATGAAGTAGATTGCTACAAAATCCACCTATATGCTTAGCCAGTAAATCCACCTTGTGTTGCAAAAACAGCAATATGAGAAAAAGGCCCTTAAATCCTAATATTGCGCGTGAACCGGCCGGATCGGATGACTATAGCATATAGCTGCCATAGGAACGATTGGTCGAAAAAGTAGTCTTAGTGAGGAAAACTTTTTTGTCATAAGTTTTCTATGCTTTCACATAATTCCTGCAAATTTGATGAAAATCGGACAACTATATAGTATAGCTGCTATAGAAAAGATAGTTCTGAAAAAAGTCTTAGTTAGAAAAGCTTCTTTGTTTTCAATGCTATTGCTCCCAAACTTTTTACTAATCAATATTATATGCTACCACAAGGTTTGATCCAAATCGAATGATTATAGCATACAGCTGTCATAGGAACGATCGGTCGAAAACGTAGTTCTAGTGAGAAAAACTATTTTGTTTTCAATGGTAGCGTCTTTATATTATCGGTGTCCACACAATTTTGGGGAATTCGGTCAAAATCTATTGAATATATAGTATAGCTGCCATATAACAAACTAGCAAGCAAATGGTTGTGGCAGCCCTGGCCACCTGTGGTCACACCTTTCATCGAGCACCATCCCTACGCAGTAGCAGAACGACAGCACACGCTCCATCCCTGAGGCGCAGTTTCTGGCTTGGTTTTGATTCGCACGGGTGGCGCCCGCTTCGCTCCGTTCAAGTATACGATAATTGTTAGCTTAAGTTATATTGGATAGGGTTAGTTACACATTAAGCCTCGTAGCTAAATGGTTAAAGTAGTGGCGCCATCTATTGCTGAGTTTACAAAATATCACAGCTAAGAGTGTTCGACGAAAATCATTTAAAACCTTAATTTATATAAATTATACAAGCTACAAGGGTATATAAACTTCTGTCGAGCAGAAGTTAGCTTACCTCTGTTTTATGTTTAAATTTCTATTATCCACATAATACGAATGGAATCCATTAAGGGGGCGCCCTCTCTAAATATCCATTTTTGCTTTAACAAAAGCACCCTAGTTTACATACAAGAGTATTTGCCATTGGCATAGTATTTCAGTTTGCTGCAAGATCAGATAAATCAATTCGCATCAACTAGATTGACGGTGAAACATAAAAACAAATGCCGACAGCTTAACTGATTTCCACTTAAGGGCTATTAATTATTATGTAGGTCACGATTAGTGGGTCCTTGGCACTCGTAACCTGCGGCCACCGTTTGATAGTGCAACAACTGCGCAGACTTTTGGCACTCACTGTTACTCGGCTGATTGCTTTGATCGCCGCCCATTTGAGCAATTTCTCTTCATTAGGCGGATTTGATGCCCACTAGAAAAAAAACACGAAATCGTTAACTTGGGAGAGTGACGATGTACAGTAGATGAAATTCAAATTATGTGTTGGCTTTGATATAGGCATTTTCGTTTATTACATGTTCTTCCAATTGGGGTTATTTTGCCTTTGCTGCCTTCTTCAGAGAGTCTATTTTTATTTGGGAGAAAATACATTCTATGCATACATAATAAATACAGATATTCACTACATATATATACAATTATTTTAAATGTTAAATACCTAATAGGCTGTCGTCATATTTATACCCTTATACCCAGAGAGTATATTAAAATTTTTCGGATGTTTGTAACGCATAGAAGGAAGCACAGAAGCACCACATAAAGTAAATATATTCTTGATCAGCATGACGAGCAGAGTTGATTCAGCCATGTGCGTCTGTCCGTCCGTACGTCTGTCTGTTTCTATGCTATCTCCTCAGTCAGTTTTGAAAATATCTTGACCAAATTCAGCCAGATCGGACGACTTATAGCATATAGCTGCCATAGAAACCATCTGTCGAAAAACTAGTTTTAGTGAGAAAAACTTTTTTGTTTTCAATGCAAACTTCCCCAAACTTCGTAATTGTAGGTTTTCTATGCATTTTTCATAATGCCACCAAGCTTGATGAAAATCGGAAACTATATAGTATAGCTGCCGTAGAAAATTTTATTCCGATAAAAATCATAGAGTGAAAACCTTTTTTGTTTTCAGTGCTATCGCTCTCAAACTTGATATTTATTAATATTAAACGCTTCCACATATTTCTGATAAGTTTTGATCCAAATCGGATGACTATAGCATATAGCTGCCACAGTTACGATCGGTCGAAAAAGTAGTTCTAGTAAGAAAAACTTTTTTGTTTTCCATGTTAGTGTCTTTATACTTTCCAATTATGAATATCATCTGTTTCAACACAATTTTTGGCGAAATATATATTTCAAAATCGGATGAATTTATCTTATAGCTGTTATATAACAAACTGGCAGGCAAATGGCAGGCTGCAAGGGTGTATAAACTTCGCTCGAGCCGAAGTTAGTTTTCTCATATTTCTTTCTCATTAAAAGACATTAAAAGACACGTTGTAGTCTTATGTTGAAAATTAATAATTCCAAATCATTCTACGATTTTTTGAAGCGAAGGTATAACATTCTATTTATATGCCTAAAACATATTATCATTGATCCAACTGGGAACTAATGATGGTTAAGTGGGGCAATAGTGATTATGTGTTACAGAACTTGGAAGGAATTGAACTTTTTTGAAAAAATTTAACATAAGTTTGTTGAATTCACCAAATAATATTTCTTTCTTGTTTTTTTGTGTACATTTCCAGATCCAGACGCAGCGTCCACATCGCCAGCATGTGGAGTCCACAAAAAGGTCCTACACGTCTGTGGGACCTTAGATTTAGTAGCTGTATATTTATTTTACATTTAATGGTAAGCAAACATTTTTATATTTCCAGGCGTAAAAATAGAATTTTAATTGAAGAGAGGGAGAGGGAGAGAGAGAGAGGAAGAGACCTAAACACACGCGATCCAACCAGTTTTGGATGCGGTCATCGCAATGTTAATTAGAATGACAATGAAAATGAGCGTTATGGTTGCTGTTCTGTCCACAATTATCTTATCAGCTCTGCCCAGTAGCACTTACTGTTATGTGTACACTCGGAAAAAAAAATCAAGTACTTGAGGTATTATACGAAAATACTTGATAGAAATCAATCTCAAAATTTAGGGCCGATTTCTCTTCTTCCAGATAGCTGCTATGTGTCAGATAAGCCTAGAATTTACACTGCTATTTGTAGGTTTATATGACATACAGTTCTATGTAGAAGATAAGAAATCGGTCCTTAAAACTGCTTACATACACTCAGAGAAAAAAATTGAGAATTGCATCATTCGATCAATTAAGTTCGATATCAGAAGTACGGCAAGAAAGACAGTTCTTGATCCAAGTATGAATTTATATTCCGAATCCTCTCCTATGAATGCCATACTCTAAAAATTTGCTTGCATTCTCCGCTCAGCAAGTTATCCGCACTCACCTCGCCTATAAAAACCAAATCAAGCACAAATTAAGCTCGATTTCATGTAGGAATTTTTTGATAATTCAAGAACAAAAATATTTTTTCATACTTAAATTACACGCTCTACTTTTTGCTTAGTTTATAACCAAAAGGGAACAAATTTTTTCAAATAGTTTTAATGTATTCTTCCAACGAATTCGGGAAAAAGAATCAAAGAGCTACACCCAGGGAAATTTAGCAATTCTCTTCTTCCAGATAGCTGCTATGTGTCAGATAAGCTCACAATTTACTCAGCTATTTGTAAGTTTATGTGACATATAGCTCTATGTAGAAGATGAGACATCGGTCCATAGACGAAACTGAAAACGGTTATAAATTAGATTTTTGTCTTCGTAAGTATTTAGTATTGCGAAGCGCCCAAGCGGAGAGTGCTCGCTTTTTATTGAGAAGAGATTCTACTTAAATCCAAGAAAATCTTTTCCTGAACTCGATTTTTAATGCTTACTTTTACGAAATTTCTTTTCTTGGTTTTTTATAAATTGATCAAACTGGGCTGTAATCTAAGTCAGGGCTTATCAAAAAGTGAGTGTTTTGGCGATGTAAACCATATCTGAACTACTTCAGTGACTGAAAAGCTGTTTACACTCTTAGCACAAGCCTCGGCATGCGTTCGTCTCGTGTCGGTGTGAATAGCGAAATGTGTTCGGCCCCAACGGGCCAGGCGTGGTCATCGTGTACTCTTAATTGAATACACAATTTTATTCTTATATATTATATTTGGAACACTGAAATCAAAAATTATGTTGAAAAATTTTGTTTTAAATATTTTCGGATATATTCAGCAAAGTATTTCTCGAAGTGGAAGCGTTAGTTAATATCAAGCTGGGTGCAAATTTAAAGCTTATCGCGTTTAGCAGTGGCAGACACCAAAATCTAACAAAAGGGCGCTACAACAACAGCTCTACTTGCCATCTATAGCGTCGCAGAGTCTGGATACTTGTATTTTGTTGTTGTTTGCATAACATTGAGCAAGTGTCGAGGGCGCAAAGTACCACTGGGTGCCCATCGCTGGCGAATAACATTATTTTCCCATCATCTAAGTAGTTTGAATGCTAAAAGCAAATTTTCAAAAATTTTGAAAAATTAGAAATTTAATAATCAAATTTATTTTTTACTAGTTTACTTAAAAATGGCAATTCTACCAAGAAGAATAAGTTATTAGTGAGACAATTGTATGAATAAATAAAGAAGCTGGGTCCAATTTTATGCAAAAAATTTCGAACTTCTTTTTGGATACCAGAAAAATCCATCTTCCCAAACTTTTGACACCAAACATTCTTGTTATCAAGCACGATTATGTTGATTACTATCATATCAATCATTCTCATTTTCCGTACTCTCAGCTAAAAGATGAGGAAAAAACTGGTTCGATAACTTTGAAATCTAATCTAACCGATTATAATCGGTGCATCGGGTGACATTAATACGATTTTTTCGCTACTTATGTAACGAGTTTTGCTTGAACGTCAATACCTAGCTTGAGGAGTTGTCCTTTTTGTTTGAAAATTCCTTGCCTTAGTTTAAGTATAGAATTCATCAAATCATTTTGACTTTATTTCTCTGAGTGTTAATTAAAAATCAGCTTCGTTATTGCCTTGGGAAAATGAGTATGTTTATTTGATAAAGTCTAAACCAAAATCAGTTTAGAGTGTTTCTCCTATCGGCTTGATGATCAACTCATGAATCTGTACATTGGGTGGGGTTTGAATACAGTAGCTGATCGCATCGGCCACATCCTCTGCCTTTAGCATGGGGAAATTGGGCATTTTATCAGTAATATTCTTGTCAATGATTTCGGTATCAACAGCGCCAGGACTTATGCTCTGTAAAATAAATAAAACACTTTAGTAAAATTCCATCAATTCAATCGGAGCTATCCCCTCTCACCGTAATCTTAGTCTGCGTCTCTTTGTTGAGGAACTCCTGACGCAACACCTCGGTCATGGCGGTAATCGCATGCTTGGAGGGAGCATACATGCTCAAGCTGAAACCCGGTATAACGGGCACTCGATGTCCCGTCACACTGTTGACAATCACCACATGCCCGTCCTTGACCCCACGGCGTTTCTGTGACTGGAACGCTTCTCGTGTGCACCAGGACACACCCAAGACATTGGTATCCAGCACGGCGCGCAGATCATTTGAGTTGCCCTGATCAAGTAAATTCACATGGCGCACTATTCCTGCATTGTTCACCAATACATCGGCTCCGCCCAGTGTTTTATCAATCCAGGCAAAGGTATCAATCACCTCCTGCTCCACGCTAACATCGCATTTGTGTCCATGAAAGCGTTTGGCCTGATCCGCTGGCAGTGAGGCCTTCAGCTCTTTTAAACGATCCTCACGACGTGCCAGTCCCACCACAATCATACCCTTGGCCACCAAATCTTTGCAACTGGCCGCACCAATGCCCGAGCTGGCACCTGTGACAACGGCAACGCGATTCAACCAACGATCCATAGCAAAAAAAATAAAAATACGGGCGACTTTTCAAGGTTAGGCTAATTGATAGTCAATTGAGGTATCCACGCTATGCGACGACTGCTTGATAACTGAGCATGGCCAAAGAGTCGGACGCGCCTTTTATAAAACACGACAGCCGGTCGCTCTTCGCGTTTGTTATTTTCTCTTGTTTCAGCTTCTGCGCTGGTAATCATGACTCGGCACAAAGCAAAAAGCAGAAAAAAAAATAAAAAATGATATCGCTAACGTTCATTCGAGAATGCTTCTATCAACATTGAGTTTTTGCTATTCATCCAGCGGCACACTGATGAAATGTTCACATAATGACATACATTTTATTCACTACCCATGAATGAGATCCAATTTATGGTGAAATACAGCTACGAAAATAGATAGGTTTTAGCGGAAGCAATTGAAGAACAAATTGATATTTCGTTTATATTCACAACGAACCCACAATCGGAACCGTATACCAAAAAGAACCGACTAAAAGTCAGAGCCAGAATCGGAATCGAAAACCATATTTTGAGAATTTTGAGAACCGGGAAGAACTGAACAAGTTGCACTTCTTTCATTAAGATTTTCCCCGTTTATTTTCCACAAACTTATACCAAATACCTCCGAATGCCAAAATAAATTAGAACCTAAAACCTATTATTTGAGATTTTCAAAAAGTAATCAAAAGTAATCAAAAAAAAAGGGAAAGCTAACTTCGGCTCGACCGAAGTTTATATACCCTTGTAGGTTGTATAATTTATAAAATTAAGGTTTTAAATGATTTTTGTCGAACATTCTTAGCTGAGTTATTTCCGAAACAAAAAGTTTTTCTCACTAGTTTTTGAACCGATCGTTCCTATGGCATCTATATGCTATAGTCATCTGATCCGGCCGGCTCCGACAAATCTGCAGCGTATTTGTACCAAAAAACTTCGAGCAAAGTTTGGTTACGATAACTTTAAAACTGACGGAGGAGATAGCATAGAAACAGACGGACGGACAGACGGACATGGCTATATCAACTCAGCTCGTCATGCTGATCAAGAATATATATACTTTATGTGGTCGGAGATTCTTCCTTCTATGCGTTACAAACATCCGGACAATTTTTATATACCCTCTACAAGGGTATACAAAGTAGAACTTTATATACCCTTGTAGCTTGTTATTGTATTGTATTTATATAAATTAAGGTTTCGTCGAATATTCTTAGCTGAGTTATTTCCCAAACTCAGCCACTACTTTGACTATTTGCTTGCCTGTTTGTTATATGGCAACCAGTGATTGGAACGGTACTCAATTTTCTTACCTAGGTAAGGTACAAGGTAAATATCAAAAAATATAGGTATTACAGTGGACGCTCGCAAATTAGAACCAGTTGGTTCCTGGGGTAGTTCTAATTTCTGAAAAGTTCTAATTTCTGGACGCATTTTTGAAATGTCGAATAAGGCAAGAAATGGCTTCTTTTCTGCTAAATATGCTTCGAAGGGAATGTTATTTTAATTAAAATTAATTTGTTTTCAACATTCAAAAAAAATAATATTTTATTCATTCATAATTGAGCAAAAAAAGGCTAAAATGACTTTTATTTAGAATTATTTTTCTTTTATTATTTATAGTTATCATGCTTACTGTAGTAGTCTGTTATTTTAGTTTGTTTTTTTGTTTTCTTTAAATTAGACAGCACAATGTCTTTACGGAGCTCCAAAAGATTAGCCATGTGCTTACTATTATGCGTCTCACTATTTTTGCACCATTTAAGCAAATTATTGACGCTTTCCATTGCCGTACCATCTGAAGGTGTTTGAGTGCCATCGACGTCGGCGTCTTCCTGGTCATCTGAAGCCACATCTTCGCTGTTGACTTCCTGTTCCACAAACTCGTCTTCATTCCACATTTCGATTTCCTCTATACCGATGGAATTTCGCTGGTCAATAGCTTCTAAGAGAGTTCGATTAGTTTGATTTTTTAAAAAACGAATGCCATGTCGATTTTTAAATTTGGTGAACCAGCCATCGCTTGCACAAAATGATTGTTCATCCTTATTGGGATACACTTCACCAAAGATAGTTTTAGCTTTCGCTTTTAATATTGGTCAAGTCATAGTGCACTTTTTTTGCCGTTGATTTAAAAACCATTCATAAAGACGAGTTTCCATTTCAGGATATTCAGCGTTGTGCAAGGATTTATTTTTTGCCTCCTGGTATGTGTTTGATACGGCATTCAAAATTAACTCCTTTATTCGATTTTATATAACTGATGGCAGATTTTGCCACATTGTAATCTAAGGCTAAACGGTTTGCTTGAACGCCTTCATCGAGTTGTTTTAATATTTTTGCTTTAGTTTCCAAAGACAAAGTGTTTTTCTTACGCTTATTCGACATTTAAAACTAGTTTTCACTTAATTTTTATCCCCGAATATGTGCCGGCTTGTCAAAAGTTTGTATGTGAATGACCGAATATGAGTGCGTTTAACAAAAACAAACAAATGGAATCGGAACACACGCAGTTGGGTGAATCCCCTTTTTATATGCAATTCGTTAAAAGGCAAACCAAAATAAAAATTCACCAGAAATTAAATAAAAAAAAACGCTCTTGAATTAAAACCGCGGTTCTAATTTCAGAGCGTTCAATGAAATAAAAACACTGGTTCTAATTTCTGGAAGATTCTTATTTCCGAGAGTTCTAATTTGTGAGCGTCCACTGTATACGAAAATACTTGATAGAAATCAATTTCAAAATTTAGGGCCGATTTCTCTTCTTCCAGATAGCTGCTATGTGTCAGATAAGCCTAAAATTTCCACTGCTATTTGTAGGTTTATATGACATATAGTTCTATGTAGAAGATAAGAAATCGGTCCTTAAAACTGCTTACATACACTCAGAGAAAAAATCGATAATTGCATATTTGGATCAAGTATGTTCGATATCAGAAGTACGGCAAGTTCTTGATCCAAGTATGAATTTATATTCCGAATCCTCTCCTATGAATGCCATACTATAAAAATTTGCTTGCATTCTCCGCCCAGCAAGTTATCCTCACTCACCTCGCCTATAAAAACCAAATCAATCACAAATTAAGCTAAATTTCAGGTAGGAATTTTTTGATAATTCAAGAACGAAAAGATTTTTTCATACTTAAATTACACGCTCTACTTTTTGCTTAGTTTATAACCAAAAGGGAACAAATTTTTTGAACTAATTTTAATGTATTCTTCAAACGAATTCGGGAAAAAGAATCAAAGAGCTACACCCAGGGAAATTTAGCAATTCTCTTCTTCCAGATAGCTGCTATGTGTCAGATAAGCTCACAATTTACTCAGCTATTTGTAAGTTTATGTGACATATAGCTCTATGTAGAAGATGAGACATCGGTCTATAGACGAAACTGAAAACGGTTATAAATTAGATTTTTGTCTTCGTAAGTATTTAGTATTGCGAAGCGCCCAAGCGGAGTGCTCACTTTTTATTGAGAAAAGATTCTACTTAAATCCAAGAAAATCTTTTCCTGAACTCGATTTTTAATGCTTACTTTTACCAAATTTCTTTTCTTGGTTTTTTATAAATTGATCAAACTGGGCTGTAATCTAAGTCAGGGTTTATCAAAAAGTGAGTGTTTTGGCGATGTGAACCATATCTGAACTACTTCAGTGACTGAAAAGCTGTTTACTCTCTTAGCACAAGCCTCGGCATGCGTTCGTCTCGTGTCGGTGTGAATAGCGAAATGTGTTCGGCCCCAACGGGCCAGGCGTGGTCATCGTGTACTCTAAATTGAATACACAATTTTATTCTTATATATTTGGAACACTGAAATCAAAAATTAAGTTGAAAAATTTTGTTTTAAATATTTTCGGATATATTAAGCAAAGTATTTCTTGAAGTGGAAGCGTTAGTTAATATCAAGCTGGATGCAAATTTAAAGCTTATCGCGTTTAGCAGTGGCAGACACCAAAATCTAACAAAAGGGCGCTACAACAACAGCTTTACTTGCCATCTATTGCGTCGCAGAGTCTGGATACTTGTATTTTGTTGTTGTTTGCATAACATTGAGCAAGTGTCGAGGGCGCAAAGTACCACTGGGTGCCCATCGCTGGCGAATAACATTATTTTCCCATCATCTAAGTAGTTTGAATGCTAAAAGCAAATTTTCAAAAATTTTGAAAAATTAGAAATTTAATAAACAAAATTATTTTTTACTAGTTTACTTATAAGTTGCAATTCTACCAAGAAGACTAAGTTATTAGTGAGACAATTGTATGAATAAATAAAGAAGCTGGGTCCATTTTTATGCAAAAAATTTCGAACTTCTTCTTGGATACCAGAAAAATCCATCTTCCCAAACTTTTGACACCAAACATTCTTGTTATCAAGCACGATTATGTTGATTACTATCATATCAATCATTCTCATTTTCCGTACTCTCAGCTAAAAGATGAGGAAAAACTGGTTCGATAACTTTCAAATCTAATCTAACCGATTATAATCGGTGCATCGGGTGACATTACTACGATTTTTTCGCTACTTATGTAACGAGTTTTGCTTGAACGTCAATACCTAGCTTGAGGTGTTGTCATTTTTGTTTGAAAATTCCTTGACTTAGTTTAAGTATAGAATTTATCAAATCATTTAACTTTATTTCTCTGAGTGTTAATAAATCAGAAATCAAATTTAAAAAAAATTTATTATTATTATATATAATACATTAAACATTAGCTTCGTTTTTGGCTTGGGAAAATTAGTATGTTTATTTGATAAAGTCTAAACCAAAATCAGTTTAGACTGTCTCTCCTATCGGCTTGATGATCAACTCATGAATCTGTACATTGGGTGGGGTTTGAATACAGTAGCTGATCGCATCGGCCACATCCTCTGCCTTTAGCATGGGGAAATTGGGCATTTTATCAGTAATATTCTTGTCAATGATTTCGGTATCAACAGCGCCAGGACTTATGCTCTGTAAAATAAATAAAACACTTTAGTAAAATTCCATCAATTCAATCGGAGCTATCCCCTCTCACCGTAATCTTAGTCTGCGTCTCTTTGTTGAGGAACTCCTGACGCAACACCTCGGTCATGGCGGTAATCGCATGCTTGGAGGGAGGATACATGCTCAAGCTGAAACCCGGCATAACGGGCACTCGATGTCCCGTCACACTGTTGACAATCACCACATGCCCGTCCTTGACCCCACGGCGTTTCTGTGACTGGAACGCTTCTCGTGTGCACCAGGACACACCCAAGACATTGGTATCCAGCACGGCGCGCAGATCATTTGAGTTGCCCTGATCAAGTAAATTCACATGGCGCACTATTCCTGCATTGTTCACCAATACATCGGCTCCGCCCAGTGTTTTATCGATCCAGGCAAAGGTATCAATCACCTCCTGCTCCACGCTAACATCGCATTTGTGTCCATGGAAGCGTTTGGCCTGATCCGCTGGCAGTGAGGCCTTCAGCTCTTTTAAACGATCCTCGCGACGTGCCAGTGCCACCACAATCATACCCTTGGCCACCAAATCTTTGCAACTGGCCGCACCAATGCCTGAACTGGCACCTGTGACAACGGCAACGCGATTCAACCAACGATCCATAGCAAAAAAAAAAAAAATACGGGCGACTTTTCAAGGTTAGGCTAATTGATAGTCAATTGAGGTATCCACGCTATGCGACGACTGCTTGATAACTGAACATGGCCAAAGAGTCGGACGCGCCTTTTATAAAACACGACAGCCGGTCGCTCTTCGCGTTTGTTATTTTCTCTTGTTTCCGCTTCTGCGCTGGTAATCATGACTCGGCACAAAGCAAAAAGCAGAAAAAAAGAATAAAAAATGATAACGCTAACGTTCACTCGAGTATGCTTCTATCAACATTTAGTTTTTGCTATTCATCCAGCGGCACACCGATGAAATGTTCAAATAATGACATACATTTTATTCACTACCCATGAATGAGATCCAATTTATGGTGAAATACAGCTACGAAAATAGATAGGTTTTAGCGGAAGCAATTGAAGAACAAATTGATATTTCGTTTATATTCACAACGAACCCACAATCGGAACCGTATACCAAAAAGAACCGACTAAAAGTCAGAGCCAGAATCGGAATCGAAAACCATATTTTGAGAATTTTGAGAACCGGGAAGAACTGAACAAGTTGCACTTCTTTCATTAAGATTTTCCCCGTTTAATTTGCACAAACTTATACCAAATACCTCCGAATGCCAAAATAAACTAGAACCTATTATTTGCGATTTTCAAAAAGTAATCAAAAAAATAGAGGAAAGCTAACTTCGGCTCGACCGAAGTTTATATACCCTTGTAGGTTGTATTATTTATAAAATTAAGGTTTTAAATGATTTTCGTCGAACATTCTTAGCTGAGTTATTTCCCAAACTCGACTATAGATGGCGCCATTACTTTGACCATTTGCTTGCCAGTTTGTTATATGGCAGCTATACGATATATTCATCCGATTTTTACCAAACTTCCCACAATTGTGTGGAAACTGATAATATTCATATTTGGAAAGTAAAAAGACGTTATCATTGCAAACAAAAAAGTTTTTCACTCGAACTACTTTTTCGACCGATCGTTCCTATTGCAGCTATATGCTATAGTCATCCGATTTGGTCTCAATCCGATCAGAATTGTGTGGTAGCATATAATATTGATCAGTAATATGTTTGGGAGCGAT